>JACZZP010000009.1:0-2451023 GCA_015183035.1 Meloidogyne chitwoodi | reverse complement strand
AAATATAACTTTTCATTTTTGATCAAAAATATTATTGTAGAATTATTATTTATTTTTATATTTTTTCAAATAAAATTCTATTAATAGAGAATTGGGAAATAATTGAGATATAAGAAATTTTTCAATATTTTTTATAAATCTGTTATAAATATAACTTTTCATTTTTGATCAAAAATATTATTGTAGAATTATTATTTATTTTTATATTTTTTCAAATAAAATTCTATTAATAGAGAATTGGGAAATAATTGAGATATAAGAAATTTTTCAATAATTTTTATAAATCTGTTATAAATATAACTTTTCATTTTTGATCAAAAATATTATTGTAGAATTAATTATTTATTTTTATATTTTTTCAAATAAAATTCTATTAATAGAGAATTGGGAAATAATTGAGATATAAGAAATTTTTCAATATTTTTTATAAATCTGTTATAAATATAACTTTTCATTTTTGATCAAAAATATTATTGTAGAATTATTATTTATTTTTATATTTTTTCAAATAAAATTCTATTAATAGAGAATTGGGAAATAATTGAGATATAAGAAATTTTTCAATATTTTTTATAAATCTGTTATAAATATAACTTTTCATTTTTGATCAAAAATATTATTGTAGAAATAATTATTTATTTTTATATTTTTTCAAATAAAATTCTATTAATAGAGAATTGGGAAATAATTGAGATATAAGAAATTTTTCAATATTTTTTATAAATCTGTTATAAATATAACTTTTCATTTTTGATCAAAAATATTATTGTAGAATTATTATTTATTTTTATATTTTTTCAAATAAAATTCTATTAATAGAGAATTGGGAAATAATTGAGATATAAGAAATTTTTCAATAATTTTTATAAATCTGTTATAAATATAACTTTTCATTTTTGATAAAAAATATTATTGTAGAAATAATTATTTATTTTTATATTTTTTCAAATAAAATTCTATTAATAGAGAATTGGGAAATAATTGAGATATAAGAAATTTTTCAATATTTTTTATAAATCTGTTATAAATATAACTTTTCATTTTTGATAAAAAATATTATTGTAGAAATAATTATTTATTTTTATATTTTTTCAAATAAAATTCTATTAATAGAGAATTGGGAAATAATTGAGATATAAGAAATTTTTCAATAATTTTTATAAATCTGTTATAAATATAACTTTTCATTTTTGATAAAAAATATTATTGTAGAAATAATTATTTATTTTTATATTTTTTCAAATAAAATTCTATTAATAGGTAATTGGGAAATAATTGAGATATAAGAAATTTTTCAATAATTTTTATAAATCTGTTATAAATATAACTTTTCATTTTTGATAAAAAATATTATTGTAGAAATAATTATTTATTTTTATATTTTTTCAAATAAAATTCTATTAATAGAGAATTGGGAAATAATTGAGATATAAGAAATTTTTCAATATTTTTTATAAATCTGTTATAAATATAACTTTTCATTTTTGATCAAAAATATTATTGTAGAATTAATTATTTATTTTTATATTTTTTCAAATAAAATTCTATTAATAGAGAATTGGGAAATAATTGAGATATAAGAAATTTTTCAATATTTTTTATAAATCTGTTATAAATATAACTTTTCATTTTTGATCAAAAATATTATTGTAGAATTAATTATTTATTTTTATATTTTTTCAAATAAAATTCTATTAATAGAGAATTGGGAAATAATTGAGATATAAGAAATTTTTCAATATTTTTTATAAATCTGTTATAAATATAACTTTTCATTTTTGATCAAAAATATTATTGTAGAATTAATTATTTATTTTTATATTTTTTCAAATAAAATTCTATTAATAGAGAATTGGGAAATAATTGAGATATAAGAAATTTTTCAATATTTTTTATAAATCTGTTATAAATATAACTTTTCATTTTTGATCAAAAATATTATTGTAGAATTAATTATTTATTTTTATATTTTTTCAAATAAAAATTTTCTTCTACAAAACCTTAATATTTATTTTAGATGAACCTTATGTTTTTAAAAAATATTCTAAATATTATATTTAATATAAAAATTTTATTAATATTATTTATTTCTTCTGTTCTTTCAAATTTTACAATAAATGTTAAAATTTCGGGAGAATGGACAAATCTTAGAGAATTTCAATGGCTTATTCCTGTAGAACCAATAAATCGTTTTCAATGTGTTTTAATTAGTGGAAACACTGAAAAATTTAAAGGAACTTTAATTGAAACAAGTAAATTCAATGAAATGACTTATCTTTTTAATTTTGGTGAAAAAGAATTAAATGAAATTTGGCAAATTGAATGTACAGTTAGTATGCCTTTATTTATTGTAAATTTGTTGCCAAACTTGGATTTTCAGGTTATACAAATTTAAAATTTTTTTACTTTGAGCGAACGTCTCCCATTATAAACCGTCATATACCTTTAGAATTATTTCGAAGAATTTCTTAAAAATTGGTCAAATTTTATAAACTTTAATTTTTATAATAAAGCTTATTTTTTAATTTTAGTTTATCTTTTTAAATAAATTTTAAAGAATGTTAGATTAAATAACCAAATGTAGGAGTAAGATAAAGGCAGAGAGCGCAGTGTAGATTCTCTTTCTGGACAGTACACATCTTGTTTTATTTATATTTACTTATAGTTTTTGTTTCTTAACTTTATAATTAATTCTTTTTAGCGTTTAAAACGTTGGTTTCACATTAAAACAAGAAATAAAATAAACTATGTCAAAATATCATTTACCAATGAACAAAAAAATTTTGAAGATTTTTTGACATATTTACGTCTTAGAAAAGAAGAAAATGCTGAAGATATATTAAAATATAAAATTTATAAAGAAAATTTAAAATTAGATATTCAAATTGCAATAAATATAGAATATTTATATAAATTAATTTATTTAAAAATGTATTATATGGTTTTATTAGAATTAAATGATTATAAGCAAAATACAAATGAAGGAAAAGATAAATTGTTGAATGAGTGTTATAATGATATGATTAAAATTTCTGATAAGCTTGGAATGAAAAGTAAAAAATTTAAAAAAATTAAACTTAAATAGTGTAAAATAATTATTTTTAAATAGTAAATAAAAAATCTTTTTTAAGATATAGGTGAAATACACTGAGAAAGTAACTTAATCTGCGCTCTCTGCCTTTTTCTAATACTCTTACATTTGTTTATTTTATCATACTTTTTTTAAAATTATATAAAAATATAAAATAAAATTTAAAAAATAAAGTAAAAAATTAGCTTTATTTTAAAATTTAAAGTTTATAAAATTTGACCAGTTTTTAAGAAATTATTGGGAAAAGTTAAATCTGTTCTAATTTATAAATATAACCCACAAAATTCAAAAATATTTATAAACTTTAATTTTTAAAATAAAGCTATTTTATTACTTTATTTTTTAAATTTTAGTTTATATTTTTATATAAATTTTAAAAAATGTTATGATAAAATAACCAAATGTAAGGGTAAGACAAAGGCAGAGAGCGCAGAGTAACTTATCCTTCTCTTTGCATTGAACAATTTCCTTAATAAATATTTTTTATTCTCTTTTTTGTTTTTTTGAAATAATTAAATTATTTTCTACTATAAATTCAAAAAATTTTTAATTATATAAAATTAAAAAAAATATAATTATTTTTTAGCACAACATATTAAACAACCAATAAAACAAATATTTCCATCTTCGTTATTTAGAGCCGTAGAAAGTTTAAAATTTAGTCTTAAAAATCCTAAAAAGCTTCCATTTAATATTTTAATACCAACGAAAATTGAGGTTGGTTTAAGTAAAGTTTCAAAATAATATTAATTAACAATAAAATTTAGACTGCTGTACTGGCCTTAAAGGCTCCGGAGGTTGACCAACAACATTCACAAACTCTTCATAGACAAAAGGATGAAACATTACAAAGAAAGGTAATTTATACAGTCTTTAAGTCTTGGATATATTTTTCAAGTCATGTTCTAATAGTTGACGTAGGACCACTAGAGTTATACATATTTATGTTCATTAACGGCTATATCTTAAATTGATAGAGTTTTATTTATTTGGACATTGAGCTTTATTAAAATAATTTTTGTAAAATATTAATTAATAATAAAATTTAGATTGTATTGAGTCTAAGAGCTTCGAGTGTTCCCTATAAAGTCCAACATTCACCGCCTAAAACAATTAATGAATTACAATCAGAGAGAACATCTCTGCCAACTCAACAGGTCAATAAAGAACAAGAACACGATAAGGAACATGCAGAAGTAATTTATTTTTATTAATTTATTTTTTTAATATAAATTTTTAGGTGAAGCGTCAAAATATGTTTAAGGAACTTTTTGGTGAAGATTTTGGTATTATTTTAAAATTTATTTTTTTTAAAATATTTAATTTACTTATTTTATTAAAAAATATTTAACAGACAAAGATGATGATCCACAAGTCAATATTGACCCACAAAATATTCAACAAGTTCAAAATAATTCTCAACAAGGAATAAATGTATTTAAATAATTATTTATTGAATAAAAAATAAAATTTTAAATATTTAAAAAAAATTGATTATTATCTTATTTTGAACTCAAACATTTCTATAAATTTCTAAAAAAAATTTTTTTTAATTAATAATAAATATTTTTAAGGGATTAATTATTAAATAAAATTAATCTATAATTTTATAGATGAAAGGCGGTAGAATTCAAAATTTGGACCCAAGACGCTCATCACTTATTAGACAACGTGTTGATTATTCTAGTAAATGTTTATTAATTTTTTTGTTCAAATATTTTTAAAGGTTCGTCCCCTTTTCACCGCCGGACTTTTGACTCAAAAAATAACAAAGGATACCTCTATGCGTTGTCCCCATCAAATTTACTAAAACTTCGGCGTGTCCCCGGTAACACAGTTTACGTCCCCGTTCCCCGTTAACTCCTCCCCACTCTACGGGGACGAATCCTATTTTAGGAAGATGTAACTCAAAGCTTCCGTCAATTCCTTAATCTTAGCTTAAAATTAATTATTATAAATTAACAGCTAAATTTTATTTTAAAAATTCATTAAATTTATTAAGAATTCATGTGAGTGCATTCTTATGAACAAGAAGATGGAGAAGAATTAATTTATAAAATTTTTGCTAAAATTTTCAATTTAAAATTTAATTTTCCCGAAAAATAGAACAACGCATAAATTTAGGATACCTATTTATTTAACTAACTAATTTTAAAATTTTTTTTTTAAATATTTACATTAGAAAGTTTTATAGTATTTTGAAATATTCACTAATTTATACTAGATAAATACGGTAAATAACCAGTTGGTGTCCTACCTGTCCGCAAAGAGAATTCGCTCTTTTCTTTTCTTCTCTTGCATATTTGGCGTTAGGAGAAGTGCACGCTTATTTTTCCTCTACACTGTAATATGGCCTTTTGGCACAGAGAAAGAAAGGGATAAAATAATTAAAATTAATTACTAATAATAATGTGAAAAAATGTTTATTTTATAAATGATCAAAGATTATAAATTTGGGACAACATTCTTAAATATATCTAGAAGATCAGGTGGATAACAACCTTTTATGGGATTATAATGAAGGGATAAAAACCAGTAAAAGGACAAATATTTAGGTATTCAGTTTCTGTAATATGTCTCATCTGACGGACAATTCTGAATCTTAATCTTAAATATATTTTCACATTATTATTATTAATTAATTTTAATTATTTTATCCCTTTCTTTCCAAGTGCCAAAAGGCATTTTACAGTGTAGAGGAAAAATAAGAGTGCACTTCTCCTAACGTCAAAAATGCAAGAGAAGAAAAGAAAAGAGCGAATTCTCTTTGCGGACAGGTAGGACACCAACTGGTTATTTACCGATAAATACATATATATATTTGCATTTAAAATCATAAAATATATTTTAACTAATATTTTTACAATTACTGATTAATTTAATAGATAAAAATAAAAATAAATTTATTTTAAATTAAATTTATAAAATTATAAATGATTCATAAATTATTCTATCAGTGCTAATAGTTTAAATAGAAATTTTTAACATAATTATTTTATTAATGTTAATCATTTGACTGTGATATTTTTAACAGAAATATTTATATTCATTAAATGATTTTTACAAAATTAATTTTATTTTTTAATTTATTTTTCTAGATTTAATTTAAATTGCTTTCTTTATATTTTATAAAAATAGCCATAATGAATATTAAAACATTTTTAATTATTTTTTTTAATATTTGTTGTTGTGGTACTGTTCATCAACTGCTCAATTGATGATAAAATGTTTGATTCTGAAAATAATATTTTTATAATTAATGAAAAGAATATTCCAATTTATAAAATGCCAGTAGAGAAAATATCTGGATGTAACGGGTAACAGAGATTATAATTTTATTTATTTATTTTAATTAATATTTATTAAATTAAGTATTTGGGTATATTTTTAATTAAATAATAAAAGTTAATTAATTAAAATATTTTTAAAATAATTTATTTTGGGTAAACCTTTGTTTTACTCATAGAACTCAACATTAATTAATTAAATCAGAATAATTTAAATAATTAATAATTCAGAATAATTAATTAATTAAATCAGAATACCTAATTAATTAATTAAATCAGAATAATTACTTAATTAAATCAGAATACCTAATTAAAATTAAATCAGAATAATTTAAAATAATTAATTAAATCAGAATAATTAATTAAATCAGAATAATTAATTAAATTAGAATAATTAATTAAATCAGAATAATTAATTAATTAAATCAGAATAATTAATTAAATCAGAATAATTAATTAAATCAGAATAATTTAAAATAATTAATTTAAATTTCAGAATATTATTCTGTTATTCAAGTCAACTTTCTTTACTTTCTGAAGGGAAAAATTGGAAACCTTCAAAGGCTTTTGAACTAACCAAAAAAGGAGATAGTAAACTCTGCTTTAATTCTTCTAATTCATCTCCAGAGCTTTTAAATCATAAAAATGTTCAATGGCATGGATTTATTGTTTTTCAGGAAGAAAATAATTATTTAACTATTTATGCTGATATTTTCCCTGAAGGGTAAAAATTAAAATTAAAATGTTCAATTGAAAAATCAGAAAATATTGAAATTTTCCTTATTATCTCGTAAAACCTTTAAAGAATTTTAAATAATACAATTAAATAAATTAATTAATAATTATTTAATAATTTACAGCAAAATTAATGAATTACAAAATATTGAAACATCTCAACTTTTCGATTATCTCCTTGGCAAAGATAATTCAATTAAAAGTTAATTAAATTAATTTTTAAATTTAATTAAAATATTATTTTTTAAAGATAAAATTATAGAAAATAGTAAAGAAGACAAGGAATACCTTAATTCTAAACCACAGCCTTTGCTTAATGATTATGCTAGTGTATTAGCTTTAAAATGGGATATAATGTTGGGTTTATCTAAAAATATTCAAACAAAGCCGAGTAATCGATTATTTTTTTGGAAATTAATAAATAAATGTAAATTAAATGAGGTAATCAATTTATTTAATTTTAAGTAAATCTAAAAAGCATAAAAATACAAATTATCTAAATTTACAAGGTATTAATTATTTCATCTGATTTTAGTCACTTTAAATAAAATAAAAGTACAGTAGTAGACTAAATTATGAAAAGAAGAGTTAAGTTCAGTTGTTGCTTTTTTATTCCCTCACTGAAGGAGGATTGTTGGATTTAAATATTAATCTCATAAATTAAAACAATCTATTTTTTATTTTATCCAAAAATAAATGTTAAAAATATTTAATTATATTTTTAGAAATTTTATGAAAAAAAATCATCCTATATTCACACATTACAACTTTATGCAAATATTTATGAACTTGGTTGCCTTCCTGGAATTTACCAAAAAATACATCGTAATGATATTCATAAAGAATGCAAAGAAATTGATAAAAATTATAATAAAGAATGCGAAGAGTATTTTTATAAATTTTTAAATTATTTCTATTTCGTTAATTTTAAGAGGAATGTGGTCAATATTTCAATTCTGTTACAACTCAAAATTGGATAATGATAAAGTAGATTTTCGTTTAAGGTCTTTAAATATTAAAAAATAAATAATTTAATTTTAATTCTAAAATATAATATTTTAGCTTCAAAATAATAAACATAGTGGATTTGGTAGAAAATGTAGCAAACCAAAACAACATGGTTTAGAAATGCGTGTCTGTTCTCGTCGAATTGAATTTGTACCTTATTTTAATGAAAATAAATATACATTGTTTATAAAATTAAAGCAATACTTGGCTTTTCTTATTCTTATAAAAGGTCTGTTAAATTAATAAAATTTATTAAATTTTATTTAAAGAATTGATTAGTCTAATAAAAGGTTTAGAAGATTGGGATATCATCCAAAAATTGGATAATTGAAAATTTAAATATAAATAATGATTCTGATTCTGTATCTGGTCAGAATATTTTGGGATAGGGATTACTTCTCGGGAATGGAATCAGAAAAAATCAGAATAATCACGACCGGTGATCTCGCTTAACTCTGTCTCATTAAAAAAAATTCATATTAAATATATAAACATTTCATTTAAAAATAAATAAATAAATAAAATTATTTTTCAAGTTTCTCATTTGAAAAATCATTAACAATATTTGGACAAATAAACAAAACTAACGGTCATTGGAAAACTCCATTTAAAAAAGATATATTAATTCCAATTTTTACAATTAAATTTGGAACAAAAAATACATTATTTACTAAAATAATTGATATGAATGGAAATGAATTGGATTATAATTTAAATACAATATTTAAATTAAAATTATTATTTAACGAAAATAATGGTCAAAAACAACAACAACAATATAATAATAATAATAATCTTCAAAATATAGCTGAAGGGGTAATTTTAATAAAATATTTTAAAATGATTTTGAGAGATTTAATACAATTTAATTAGTGTGAAAAAACTATAAAAAAATGTTTTCTCCTGGGTTTATTTATAATTAAAGCAATCATACCAAGAATAATATAAAAATAGAGGGAGAAATATGATAAGAATAATTTAGGAATGAGAGTTTTAATATACTACGGTATTCTCATTCATCAATTATAAAAGAAGAGTAAATAATTATTTTAAATGAGGGGAAAATATTGAATAATTCATGTCTAAGTTTTTTGAGTCAGAATTCATTAAAGTATTTTGTTAGAAAATTATGAGTTTAGGTGTTCAATTTTAAAATTATGACACTAAAATTATTTTTTAATTTTTAATAAAGAATGAAGCAATTTCTCTATTCGGATTGGACATTGACTTTTCATATCCAAAACGTTTAAAAAATATGGAATATCCAGAAAAATCTTGTCATTTAATTTTAAAATTTAATGATTATAAAGTTGAAGATGCTGATAAATGTGTAGGCAATTTATAATTTAAATTTAATTTATTTTTTAATTTAATTTCATTTTTAGAAAATTTTTTTCAATAACCAAAATTTTGTCACAAATCAAATTGAGCTTCGAACATCTTTGTACAATCTTGCCTGTAATAGTGAAGAAGCAACAAAGCAACGTTATGAAGGAGTTGATAATAATAAAATATGTAAGCACCCATCTGGCACTGAAAACAAAATGAGAAAGTAAGTTTAGTCGCTGCTTTTTCAATATCGAAAGTCTAATATACAATTTTTAATTAATTTTATTTTCAGTTAGAATTCAGTCAATTTATCAATCTGTTACGTGCCAAAATTTGGAAATGAGGCAAAATTTACCATATTTTTTTAATTTTTAGCGAATTAAAAATGTTGGAACTTTTCATTTTTTATCGTAATTTAGTTAAGCGCCGCAGAATAGCGTCTCTCAAATGATACAGTTTCCCCAAAGTTTTAGAAAGAATTTATTAGTGTTTTTGTTTATTATTAGATCGGGTAATGTGAACTTTCTTTCGAAAGCTTTCTGAAAACTAAGTCGATCAAATGGTAGGGGAAAGCATGTCTATTAGATAAGATATATGTTCTTGAAAATTGAAAAAACAATAGAGGGGACCTATGGCCTTAGATTATCAATGGTATAATTTAATATGAGATTTAACCCTTATTTATTGAGCACCTTATAGAAGTATATTCCACAAAATCTGTAGTTGAAACTTATTTGAAATCAATTTTATTATTATACAAATTATCATTTCAGATTAAAAACATTGAAGAAAGTAAATATGCAAATTCTTGTTATAAGAATAGAAATTAATATTGAAAAACATGGAATAGAATTCAGAATTAGCGCAACAAGAATTGGATTTGAAGAGTTGGAAAAAGATTATTGGATTACTTTTGGTGTTAATGTTATTATTGGATTCTCTTTTTCAAAACAAATGTAAAGGGAATTTTAAATATTTTTCATGGTTATCCATGTTTTTTTTAAATTCTTTGTTTTAGAATTGAGTTTAGCAAAACAATTAAAGCGCATGGGACAGTAAATGAATATGGCTTTTATCGTGCAGTAAAAAGTAGAGTTTTATTATTTTCTTTACAATTTGGAGATAATGGATTGAATTTTTTGATTTTAAATGACGAAATGAATAAAAATATTTATAATTATGGACGTTCTATTCTTTCAAATTTTGAGCATAAAAGTATTCAGGAGATTGTAAATGAGGTAAATAATTTTAATAAAACAGAGGGGTACAACCCGACTAGGCGCTGGCCGATTAGGCGCCGGCCGACTGGACGCGCAATAGTATATCTAATGAAGAGAATTAGAGATAAGGTGGAAACTAGAGACTACTTGCGGTCAGTCGGCCGGCGCCTAGTCGGGCGTGTCCCGAAACAGAAGTGTCCTCCTCTTTATCTAAAAAAAAATTTTAATTCCAGGGAGGTGCGATAGCAATGATTTCTTCTGATCTAAATAAGGAAGGAAAACTTTTGTCAACTACAGACTTTGAAATTAATTCTGTACCAGACAAATCTTGTGGCAGCACTGTAGATTTGCGTCTAAATAATAAAACTATGGAAAAACAATTTAGCTGTGTGAGTTATTGCATTAAATCTTTAAATAAGTTTATCAATCTGATAAATATTCAGTATATACGTCCAGATAACCATTGTGATATGCTTGGTCTAGAAGAATACAATAAACTTAAGACTGCATATGAGCATTTAATGGAATTATATGATAAATGTCCATGTGGACGAGAACCTAGACCACCATCTATCGTAAAATTCCATTAATTAACGCTAATTATTTAAATATTCTAGACTGATGATCGACTAAAAGTTCTTCCTGAAACTCGAAAAAAACGAGATATAAACAATGATACTTTACCTCAAATACGTGATTCTGATAGAAGGATTCCTGGCTGTGAAAATACAGAATTTATTGCTAGTGGTGATATTTTGTTGGATTACGAGGACGTCATGGAAATGACAGAAAAACAACTTAAATGTAATGTTTCAACTTTATTATAAATTATTTCCCGTTTTATTAATCTTAGCGGACTTTTAATCTATTTTATTACGCCTAAACTTTTAATTTATCTGAAAGGGCAAATTAAGATAAATTAATCTATATTTCATAATTCTTCCTAATAAAACGTTGAGTGAAATATAGGAGTACTTTCTATCTAAAATTGAGAAAACGTGTCTAATTCTCTTCTTTCATAATTATTAGGTTGTAAAAATAATGCTAATGGACAAAGACGGGTTAAAAGACAATTATTAGATGATAATGAAAGGAATATGTCAATTTTGTGGCCAATGCCTATATATTATGAGTTTTCAACATATGAGGAAGGTTTACTTAAATTATTTTATTTTAGAAGAATTTTTTAGATGAATGGAGTGAAAATATAATAGAAGCTCTGAGAATATTAAGGTAGTTTTAATCAGAAATTTAATATATTTTTATAAAATCATACAATTAAATCTGCATGTTAAAGTGCTGAAGATATTTTATATGGAATCGAATATAGTCGAAAGATTTTAATATTTTTCTATATATACACTCCGTTCCAAAAGTACATATATAGCAAGGGTGTGCTGAATTGAATTTTAAAAATACGAGACGAGGCACACCCCTGATATATAAGTAGTCACCTAATTTTTTCTGGATTTTTATATTATTCCATTTTTATACGAGATTTGATTGATTTGGATTATTTATAAAAATTTTAAAGTTCTAATATTTTTTATGAGTTATGAATGTATACGAATAGAAATCACTGAATATCAAAGTATACTCGATTTTAATCGTTCCAAAGGTATATAGACACTCAATTTTACCTATTTAAAATGTTAAAAAAATCCACAAAAATTTCTGTAAACATAATTAGCAATACCAAGTAGAAATGTAAAAAGAATAAAGTCCCTAACATTTTTTACATAGAAATCTCGAAACCTTAAAATCAACAGAAAATAGGGGTATTTTATTTAAAAAAATATTTTGACCCTCTTCGGTTTGGTATTAATTTTTTATTTTATATTCATCTGGAAGCCCTTGAAATTTATTATAAGATCCGCGATTTAACATTTTATAAAAAAATTATATTTTGACAGCAATGACCGCAATGCAGAAAGCACTAAAAAACTAATTTTATGGGAGTAATTGAAGGAAATTAGCTTTATTTGAATTTAGCTCCACATGAATTTAAAATAAAAAATTAATACAACCATTAAGGGGTCGAAAATCCTATTTTAAGTTGATTTTTTGATTTTCAAATATTTATGATAAAAAAATGTAGAACTTAATTCTTTTTATATTTATACTTAGTATCGCTAGTTAAGTTCATAAGAATTTTTTGATTTTTTTCAAAATTCTAAGTAGGTAAACTAAAAGTGGCTATATAATTTTGGAATGCATTAATTGCTAGTACCTTCGATATTCCATTATTTTTGTTCGTAAACATTCATAAAAATATCTCTATGAGAACTTTAAAATTTTTTTACAAATAATCTAAATTAATCAAAACTCATATAACAATAGAATAACATAAAAATCTAGAAGAAAATTAGGTGGCTATATACCAGGGATGGGCAAGTTTCGGATTTCTGGTTTCGGAAGTGTTCGGGTTTTTTAGACATTTTTATTTCGGATATCGTATTTCGGTTTTTATTTTTTTACATTTTATTTCGGATTTATTTTCCAATTTTGCCCATCCATGCTATATACTGTTGAAACGGAGTGTATATTTAGCGTTTAGGTGTTAATTTTAGATGTCGGTATAACAAAGTTCAACTTTATTAAATTTATTGTAATATATATTTATATAAAATTTAAATATTCCAGCCAACTAACATGTATAAAATTTGAACAAATCCCACAAGGCTCTGATAAATACAAAAATAAACATCGTCTATTGTTTAAACATACTCGTTGTTGCTTTGTGTATATTCTTGGAATATCAAACAAGCAACTTATACAAAGAGTTTATGTTAGCTGGCAAGAGTTCAATCATGTAAAAAATATTTCATATTAAATATTTGAAATAGAATAAATTAAATACAAGAAAAAAACATAAACATGCACCTATTCAGAATTCTCATCTTACGCCTAAAATTATCATAAATATAAAATTTAGTTAAATAAGAAAAATAAACCTTACAAAACAACAAAAGCATTTTTCGAGTTAAGAAATTCCAATTTCCCGGGATCGACATTTTTATCAACTTAAAATTTTTTCTTAAGGTTGCAATTGTTGTACATGAAGTTATACACGCATTGGGCTTTAAACATGAACAGAGCCGTTCTGATCGTAATGAATCTGTTTGGATTCATTATGATAATATTGTTACAGTAAGTTTATATGTAGTAAAACTGCCAAAAATAATTTAATTAAATTAAGGGTTGGCAGTCTCAATTTGATATATTTAAAACATTAAATTTCGAAATGCCTTATGATTTTGGTTCAATTATGCATTATCCACCGTCTCATGAAAAAATTAATATCGACATAAGGTAAAACAATTATTAAAATAAATAAATAATATTAATTTAGTCAATATGCAATGGTTGCATTAATGCATCAATACCAAAATACAATGGGACAAAATGATGGACCTTCATTTAAAGATATTAAATTACTCAATAAGCTTTATTGTGAGATAAAATTATTAATAGTAATTTAAATAATTATTTAGGTACTTCAATTAATACTCATAACTTTCTTCCTTCTAACTCAATTAATTATAATTGTTATGTAGATGAATATGAATTAGATTATGGTAAATGTAGAAATGGGGGATATCCAGACCCATTAAAAGATTGTAAATGTAGATGCCCAAAAGGACATGATGGAAAGCATTGCACTGAATTTAAATGTAAAATATTAAAATATATTTGTTTAAAAATTTAATATTTTTAGATGATGATTGTAAAATAAATAAATTAACAGCTAATATTAATAAACAATCTTTTTCCATTGAAGCTGAGAAAAGACGGGAAAATTGCTTTTTTGTGATTCAGGTAAATTAATTAATTAATTAAATTAGTATTTGTGATTATTTTTAATTTTTTTAGGCAAAAAAGTTAACAAAAAAGTCAATAAAGGCAAAGAGAATGTTAATACATATTGAGTCTATAAAAGATTTTGAATGTTCCCATCCTTGTGATGTGGATTATATTGAAATTAAACATCTAAATGATAAATCAATATCTGGTTTTTAATTTTTTTTAAATTTATTATTTTAAATTTATTTAAGGAGCTAGGATTTGCTGCAGTTATTCAATAATGCCTTTGTCTATTAGTGCAGAAGTAGACACAGATATTTTAATTATGAAAAAGGGTTCGATTGGGGAAGTTGACATTAGTTATCAATTAGGTATATTATTTAATTTTAATTAATTATTTTAAATTAAATAATTACTATTTTAATGAATTTATGGTAATAGTAAGGTGTTTGTTTCCCTTTAAAAACGAAGAAGAGTAAATGACTCATCCAATATCAATAATATTAATTTAAACATTAAAGGCTTGATAAAAAGGGAAGTTTTTTGTGGTTACCATAGAAGATTTTAGGGAATCGTAAATTCCAAACCCAAAAATCGTTGTGAATTACTAATTTACGGAAAACAGGAGTTGGCAGTGGTAAATGTGTAGTTGGCTATCCACCTGTACGCAAAGAACATTTGCAGTTTGCAAGCGCTCTTTGCATTTTAGGCGTTAGGAAAGACGCTCTCTCATTTTTCCTTCTCTATAACAGTATGCCTTTTGGCATATAGAGAGAAAAAGGGAAAATAAAAATAATTAAGTGAAAATATATTTATTTTTTAAATGATCAAAGATTATAAATTTGGGACATGTCTTTGTTTTTAAGTATAATATGTACATAATAGAATTTTTTTAAACATTTTCATTAAACTTCCAATACGTCCTTTTCTTGTCCAACTAATAATTTCTCAAAAAAATTCTGGATTCTATTGATCAAACTCTCGATATTGAATCAAGGAAAAAATCAAATTTTAATTATTGAATATCCACAAGGTTTCTGATTATTGAAGACTACTTTGATCATTTAAAAAATAAATATATTTTCACTTAATTATTTTTATTTTCCCTTTTTCTCTCTATATGCCAAAAGGCATACTGTTATAGAGAAGGAAAAATGAGAGAGCGTCTTTCCTAACGCCAAAAATGCAAAGAGCGCTTGCAAACTGCAAATGTTCTTTGCGTACAGGTGGATAGCCAACTACACATTTACCGTTGGCAGTATTACTATTGTTTTTAAACAAGTTAATATAGCAAAGGAAGAATAAGTAAAATAAATTTTACTATTGTCAATGATTTATTATTAATAAAATTAAATATATTTTATATTTAGAACTTCCTCCCCTCAGTGAATCATCTTCCTGTAAAGCTGCTCAAGAGTCAATGTATAATAAAGATTCTTCAATACCTGACACACGTTTACATATTAAAGTCGGAGGAAAGTATTTCTTAGCTCCACCAAAGTATGGACCAAGTATTTGTATTACTGTCAATCGACTAAATCAATATCAAGTGATTTTATTGTTCTAAATTATAAATAAATTATTTTAAAGGTTAATGGTGTATACTTTGTTCGAAACTCATGTGTTGAAGATTCGAATCCAAATCCAGATTGCAATTATGATGCGTGTTTCAAGTGCATGGTAATTGTTAAAAAGATATTAAAATAATATGTCAACCTTATCATTTTTATAAATAATGTCAGAAATATTAGTCTATTATTTAATATTTTTTTAGATAATTAAAAAAGATGGTTTAAAAATTATATTATTTATTTTCAGAATGTCGAAGGTTTTAAAGAACCTCGGATGTTTTGGGAAAATCCTGAGGGTGAATGGATTTATGTCACAGATTCAGGATATATAATTCATCAAGAAAAAACTAAAGGAAAGTGAATATAATTTAATTTTAAAATTTATTTATTTATTTAACGATATCTATGTAACAAAATCACAGCTTTATTAAATAAAATTTAAATAAATTTACTTTTTTTTCTTCTTCAAAGTTTAAAATAAATTTGGCAATTTTTAAAAAATAATTTTTCTTAATTACCTCCCTTTATTAATAATTTTAAAATAAAAATATTAAAAGTACGGCTCTACCTTAGTATATGCGTCCCATCAAAGAACTGTTCTTTAGTATATCGGGTCCGAGCTAAAAACATGTAATACATACTATTCGATTCCTCTCGTCGAGCTGAGTACGAATATATAAATTTTATTTCTAGGAAAAATTTATGAACCGAGATACAGACCCGAAAAATCGAAAAACCATAGGGGGGAGTAAGCTACTCTATGTGATTACCGCGGCTGCTTTTAAATTATTTTCACGAATTAATTATTTTGTTTTAATTTGCGCAGTAGATTAACGCACGTACCAAAAGACAACCAGCCATGGGCGCCCAAATGAAGAAGTGATAAAACACTCCCAATAGAGCCTAGTTTGGCGTGTTTCCAGCAAACTTCGATCCTTCATAACTTTGTTCATAATCGTTCAATCTCGACATTGTTGGTCGTATTCGATAGGTATCGAAGAGCTCTTTCGAATTAGCTATCATTTGTATAATCGAATTGTTCACCCCAAAAACGAGCTTACTCCCCCTATGGTTTTTCGATTTTTGGGTGGCCCTTAAGCAAGGCAATAACATAAAATAATTATGAAAAATACTTTTTTACTAATGGGACGCATATACTTTGATGGGACGCATATACTAATTTTGGGACGCATATACTTTGATGGGACGCATGTCCTAAGGTAGAGCCAAAAGTACAATAATAAAATTAATTGTCTTTTACTTAAAGTTCCGAATAACATAACAGAATTTATTTTTTTAAATTAAATCTTCCTTAGTTAGTGGAATAATTTACTTATAATACAAAAAATTTATACACAAAAAATTAAAAATAAACTTTTTATCATAAAAATATATCACAAGAAAGATTAGTAAATTCATCAAATTTGTCAAATATTTTATTTAAATTATTAAATGTTTAAAAATAAATTAAAAAAATATATTTAATTAATTTCTTAAAAAATATCCACACTTTTTAATTAAATTAAAAGACCAAAAACAACATAAATAATAATTAAATAAATAATTATAGTTGTAAACTCTATTAAATATAAATTAGATTTAGCTGATGATTTTGGAGTTATTAAATGTTGTTTTGTTGTAATTTTATTTGTTTTTGTTTGTTTTTCAAATGTTGTTGTTTTAGTTGTTTTAAAAGTATTATCTGTTGTTGTTTTTTCAATTATTGTTTTTGATGTTTTTATTGTTGTTTGTAAAAGTAATAATGTTTTATTATTACAAAAATTAGTTTTATTACAATTTTGACATATTTGATATTTTGAAGGGCAATCACCACAATTTTGTTCAGCTTAAAATAATAATTAAAATTAAAATAAATTTAAAAAAAATATTTTAACCTCTCCCAAATACATCTCTTGCAATATAACAACTTTCAAAAACATGGTGACATTTTTTCTCTCTCATTTTATAAGGTTGAAAATGAGCAGTAAGATGTAAACACATAATAGGAGGTGGAAGTATTGTTTCATCATTACAAAGGAAAGTGGCACAATTACTACATTTTTTTAAATTTTTATGATCTGAACATTTACCGCAGCCTTGAACTAAACCTTTAAATAATTTAATTTCAAAATAATATTTAATTATTTATATACCAATTAATTGATTGTCAACCCCAATAAAACATGTTCCTTTCTCACAAACTCTGTTTCCCTTGTTTGGTTTCCATTTATTAACATTCTTTTCCCAACAAAACAATTGTTTTTAAAGAAAGGATCTGAATTACAGTTTGGACTGTTATTACATTGAGCACATTGAACATTTGTCATGTTTATTTTCTTTAATTTTTTGATGAGAAAAGTGTCATTAGTTTTGATATATTTAGATAAATCGAGAATATCTGAAGGACATTCTCCACAATCATAATTAAATTGTTCTACTTTATTGCCTTAAAATAATTATATTTTAATTTTATTTAATTTTTTATAATTTAAAAATTAAGTCAATTTTAAACAAACATTTAAATGATTTATTAAAAAATATTTATTAAAGATGCTCTGAAATGCAAAGAGAAAGATAACCTACTCTGCGCTCTCTGCCTTTATCTTACCCTTACATTTGGTTATTTCATCATAACTTTTTTTAAAATTTATATAAAAATATAAACTAAAATTTAAAAAATAAGTTTAAAAATTAGCTTTATTTTAAAAATTAAAGTTTAAAAAGTACATAGCCAAATTAACAAGTAGGGAGAAAATTGGGAATTTTTCTAATAAATTTTCGCTAATTTTAGCATTTAAATATTAAAATATTTTTCCAATATTTCATTAAAAATACCTTCACTTTGTTCTTCAATTTTGGCAATATAACAATTTCTATTTTTACATTCCTTATAAATTGCGGAATCACCCAAACAATAAAAAGGAGGTTCTCCACCATTACAGCGATGTCCTTTACATTCTTTACAATTTGAAAAAGGACAAGATCCACATCCTTTTTTAACTTTAATTTTAAAAATTTTGAAAATAATTAAATTTATTTAAAACCTTTATTTGTTTCTGTTCTCCCTAAATAACAAGGAGTGTCAAATTTAGTTTTACATGTTTTTTCATTATCTTCCCCACAATGTTTGTCAACTAGATTTTCTTCATTACAAAAATTTGTTTTATTACATGTTTTGCATTTTGTTGGTGATTCCTTTGTTTGACATTTTCCACAACCTTGTTCCACTTAAATGTTTTTATAAAAATTAAATTATTTGTTTTAAGCAAACATTTTCCATCTGAATGTCTTCGAACAAAACATTCTTTATTACATTGTTTTAATATCTTTTTAGAATATTCATTGTCATGTTTTCCTTTAATTAAACAAAAAAGACTATTTTCAAAGAATTTTTTAGTATTGCAAATGTTTTGATTGCATTTAACAGCTAAAACATTGTTTTCTTTCCAATCTGTTTTATTTCCACAGCCTTGATCAACTTAAATTATTTTAAATAAATATTTTAATTGAATAATTTACTTGTTTTATTATTTATAACTGCATAATAACAAATTTCCTTGTGTTTTTTAATATTACATTCTTCAACAATGTTTTCTTTAGTCCAACAATAATATACTTCAGTAAAGAATTTTTCAGTATTGCAAAATTTTTGAATACATGTTCTGCAGGGAATATTATTTGATAGACATTTTCCACAATTTGCTTTAAATTTTGATAAACTTGTTTCTTTAATTATATCTAAAAATATTAAAATAATTCTTTTATTTTTGAATGATAGGGTTTGGAAAGACTGAAAACGCATGCTATTTTAGAAAAAAAAATTAAAAAAATTATAATTTACTCAACTTTGTAAATATGACATTCTGGTTTATCACATTTTAAACTTTCTCCATTAGAATCTAAACAATAATATTTTAAATCCTTTCCATCATTGCATAGATTTCCTATACAGTTTATGCATTCTTTAGATGGACAGTCCCCACATCCTTGGTTAACTTAAATTAAAAAAAGTAAATAATTGATACCAATGTTTATAGAAATCCTTTTCAAATGAGAATGATTATAAATGTTAGAATTATATACACTTTGATTATATTAAAAACAAACTTTTATTTGTTTTTATTCTCTCTACAAAACAATGTTTATTATATGGTGTTAAACACATTTTGCCATTACTTTCAAAACATTGATTATCAACAAGTTTTTGTTCATTGCAATAATTTTCTTTACATGAAAAACATTTCTCTGTTGAAGCATAAGCAGGTGTACATGGCCAGCAGCCTTGGCTCACTAAAGTAAATAATTTATTTATTTATTGATTTCAAACAAACAATCTCCATTTTGGTTTCGAGCAACACCACATTCTTGTTTGCATTCAGTTGTTAACTTTTTTGGTTTTGAATTATCTGAGTCCAAACAAAATAAAGCTTTGTCAAATAATTCTTTAGTATTACATAGTGGAGTATTACATAATACAAATGGTATTTTTTCATTATGTTCTTCAGCACAACCAGCATTTGAATCTAAAATTAAATTATAATAAATATTTTATTTTAATAATCTATTTTGGTAAATTAAAATATTTAAATCAAAAATTAAAATAATACAAACCTTTATCAATATAACATTCTGGCTTAGAACATTCTTTAACATTTCCATATTTACCCAAACAAAAATAGGGAAAATTTTTTCCATCATTGCATAGATTTTCTTTACATGATTTACATGCTTTGGATGGACATTCTCCACAGCCATAATAAACTAAAATTATAAAAATTAAATAGTGTTTTTATGTTTCCATTAAAAAGTCTAGAAAACTTTTCGGTCTAAACAAAAAATATTATAAAATAAAACTTTAAATAATAATTTTATTATTTAAAAAACATATAAACCGATTTAAATAAATACCTTCATTTGTTTTTGTTTTTTCTACAAAACAATAACCATTATATGGTGTAAAACATGTTTTGCGATTATTTTTCAAACAAACATTATCCACATGTCTTTCTTCATTGCAAAAAGATGTTTTACATGAAAAACATTTCTCTTGATTAGCATTAGCTGGATTACATCCCCAACAACCTTGGTGCACTAAATTAATTTATTTATTTATTTATATTTTTAAACAAACAATCTCCATTTTGTTTTCGAGAAACACCACATTCTTTTTTGCATTCCTTTTTCATTCTTTTTGTTTCAGATTCATGTCCGTCTTTTGCAAAACAAAATAATTTCTTTGTCATAAGTTCTTTATTATTACAAAGTTTCTCTGTACATGAGAAAGTTTGTTCATCCTCAGATCCTTCTCCGCATCCACACTCAACTTTTTAAAATTTAAATAATAATTAGCTATATTTGAATACACATGAAATAGCTTATAATTTCACTAGAATATAGGTATAATATCCGTTAACCCGTCCTTTTAGGTTTCCTTATAAAAGAAGTCAACGACAAAATTTCAGTTCCCACACTCTTAAATAAGACAATATTTGGGCTCAACTAGCGCCTGTCCGAGAGTGGAAATGTATACCATTCGACTTGTCACAACGAGCTGAGTCGATGGTACCACTCTCATGTTTCAAAACTGAATATGAGCCGAGATACAGACCCCCGAAAATTGAAAACCATAGGGGGAGTAAGCTCTACTAAGTGATTACCGTGACTGTTCTTAAAGTTTTTCACTGAATTAAATATTTTGTTTTAATTTGCGTCGTAGAATGACGCATGTACCAAAAAGCCAACCAGGGATGGGCTCCCAAATGAAGAAGTCATAAAACACTCCCAATAGGTCAAAGTTTGACGTGTTTCCAGCAAACTTCGATCCTTCATAACTTTGTTTAAAATCTTTTAATCAAGACGATTTTGTCTCATTCGATAGGTCTCGAAGAGACCTATCGAATGAGCTATCATACTCACATTTGAATTTTTACCGCCAAGAAGAGCTTGGTCCCCCCTATGGTTTTTTCAATTTTTGGTGTCTGTATCTCGGCTCATAGTCAGTGTTGAAATATGAGAGTGGTACCATTCGACTTAGCTCGTTGAGACAAGTCGAATGATTGATATTTCCACTCTCGGACAGAGCTAGGGCGACCAATATTTGTCATTGGAAAGAAAGAGCTCAGTGATCTAATTTATTTGATATGGATAACTGTGAATGTTATTATATAAACCGTCAGGTTTATGATAGTTATGATTACTGGAAAAACTTTTAATATTACACAACAAAGACTAATGAAGAACGGGGATGAGACATTTGTCGGGGACATGCCAGGACTAGGGAGATTATAAATTGGCGAGGACAATCCATAGGGGAACCTTTTTATTTTTTGAGTCGAAAGCCCGTCAGAGACCTGGATGCACTCTAGTTATGATCTTACAAGGAAATATCGTTTACTGTATTTGAGAATTTTTTGGTATCAATGGATAGAGCAACCCCGACTTTCTATTTTGAGGTGAATTTCTTTTTCTTGCAATGACTTTAAACCTAGTTATATCCGTTCAAAGTTTCAGTCTTTGGTAGCGCTAGAGTATTGGGTAAAAAGAAAGAAAAGAAGAGAGCAACTTTTTCTCTTGTCTCTCTTTACTTTTTCTTTCTTTTCTCTCTTTGCTTCCTTATACGCGAAAATAGTGAGGTTAATGTCGAGAGACGGTAGGCAGTTAGCCATCAGTTTTCAAAGAAGAGAAGGAAAAAAGGGTAAGTAGCGTGAAATGTTTAAAAATGGTCAAAAGCATTAGAAATTATAAAAGGGTCTGCCTTGTCCTCTCTCTTCTTTTCCCTCTACTCTAACGCTCCTAAAGACTGAAACTTTGAACGGCTATAACTCGGTTTAAAGTCATTTTGCAAGAAAAAGAAACTTACTTCACAATAGTAAGTCAAGGTTCCTCTATTCATTGATACCAAAAAATTATCAAATTCGCACATACAGTAACATATGATCCCTTGTGAGTCGAAGGCTCTTTCAACTGACATATATGTTAGTTTGTGGTCCATATCAAGGATCCTGCTGACTTGATTCCCGCAATTTAAATGTTAGAAGAAAAAAGACAAATCAAACTTTTAGCCTGCGGCGCTAAATAGGAATTTTTTTGTACGAGGTTTAACAAGTTTAAAAATTTTTTGTCTTAGTTGCTAAAAAATGTAAATTTTTTAGCAATTGAAGTGCGAAATTTTTCAAAAATTTTCGCCTGCGGCACTAAAACTACCCGAAATTTCTGAAAATCAACCCGACTCGAAACCCGACCTCAACCCGACCCAACACTTGAGCTCAACACGAACAACCCTGACCTATACCAATCAAACCGAATGTTTAATTACATATTTTATTTTAAGAGATAATTTTCGAATTTCCCGATTCCCAAAAATTATTATTTTGTCGACAGAATCCCTGATCCATATTTTCTGTCTGTAATAATTTAAAAAATAAAAATACCAGAATTATCATCAAATAAAGAACAATAGCACTTTGAAAAATCTTCACAAGCAATAATATTATCATCTGCGCCTCTGCAGAAAAGAGTTTCTTTAAATAATTTTTCACTATTGCATTGTTCGCGTTCGCCACTACATTCTACACATGGCAATTTTTCAGATGGGCATTCTCCACATCCTTGTTTCATATTATCACCTTTATTATACTATTTAGAAGGCAAGTTTTAAATTAATAAATTAAAATTTAAAAAATATTTCCAAGCATTTTATTATTCTTACAAATTATGAAAATTTTATTAAAGAATAGTTTCAAGTTATTTATAGATATATTAAGAGTTTAATAAAAGGAAATCATAATAAAAGATAAATATCCAAAGTACCTTGAATATTATCGGCAGTTACAAAACAGCTACACTCATCACACTGATCATAATTCATTATATTGTTAATGCAAGAGCAATAGTTATTTAAATCATTAATGTCATAGTCATCGTCAGAATCTATTCCCATAAAAATCTGAAAAATTATTTTTCAGATAAATATCAATATTTACATATAATTTTTGATATTTTTTTAATTTTTTTCGATTACAAAAACTTGAATTATATTTTCATATATTTTAAACAAATTTGTACTTTTTGTATTATAAAAAATGATAAAGGAGGAAATTTTAAAACGTCTTTAAAAAAGCCTTGTTAAAGTAAATTAAAAAAATATATTTTACAGTTAAATTTCAAGTTTTCAATTTTATAACTGTAATTTTAGTATTTCAGAAAAACGTATAACTTTGAAGTTATTTTAAAAGTTTAAAAGTTTGGATTATTTATTTGAAATATTTTTAAATATTTAAGAAAAGGGATTATATTTAAATTAAAATATTTAATTAAATAGTTTCTTTTTATCTAAATTATTTAAATTAAGCTAATCGTATTACAAAAAATAGAAATATCGCTAGTGAGTGTTAAACGTTTTCTCAGAATAATTAAATGACCAAAAAATTAAAAAATTTTTTCTAATTATTAAATTTTTTAAAATAAAACATGCCACAAATAACAGTAATAATATTAATATTAAAAATGACCACATTTGTAACTTTAAAATAAATAAATATATTTTAATATACTGAAAAAAGATTAAAATTTAAATTAAAAATTTTAAAATTAATAAATTGTTTTTATTAAAAAAATAATATAATTAACTACTTTAAAATTAATTTTAAATATTTAAAAAATATTAATTAAATAATATTAATTAATTATTCATAATATTTTATTTAAATAAAAAATAATTAAAAAATAAAAAGATTAATTTAAATTATAAAATAAATTATTCATTAATTTATTAAAAATGTTAAAAAATATAATTTTTAATCAGATAATAAAAAATAAATATTTATAAATAAAATTAAAGTTACACTAATAATGTTAAAAAAATAGAAAAATTAAAAAAACAAATTGATTGAAATTTTAGATTAATTAAAATAATTAAATTAATTATTTTAATTAATTTTGAATTTAATATTTTTTTAATTTTTGATATTTATTAAGATATTAAAGGCAATTTTATGGATTCAAAAAAAATTCAATAATAATATAATAAAATTATGAACGCAATGATTTTAAAATTGCTAAAATTATTAACGTTGAATTTTAAAAGTTTGTCAAATTAAAAGAATTTTAATAATTATTATTCATTTTATTTAATTAATTTCTTAAAAAATATCCACACTTTTTAATTAAATTATAAGACCAAAAACAGCATAAATAATAATTAAATAAATAATTATAGTTGTAAACTCTATTAAATATAAATTAGATTTAGCTGATGATTTTGGAGTTATTAAATGTTGTTTTGTTGTAATTTTATTTGTTTTTGTTTGTTTTTTAAATGTTGTTGTTTTAGTTGTTTTAAAAGTATTATCTGTTGTTGTTTTTTCAATTGTTGTTTTTATTGTTGTTTGTAAAGGTAATAATGTTTTATTATTACAAAAATTAGTTTTATTACAATTTTGACATATTTGATATTTTGAAGGGCAATCACCACAATTTTGTTCAGCTTAAAATAATAATTAAAATTAAAATAAATTTAAAAAAAATATTTTAACCTCTCCCAAATACATCTCTTGCAATATAACAACTTTCAAAAACATGGTGACATTTTTTCTCTCTCATTTTATAAGGTTGAAAATGAGCAGTAAGATGTAAACACATAATAGGAGGTGGAAGTATTGTTTCATCATTACAAAGGAAAGTGGCACAATTACTACATTTTTTTAAATTTTTATGATCTGAACATTTACCACAGCCTTGAACCAAACCTTTAAATAATTTAATTTAAAAATAATATTTAATTATATACCAATTAATTGATTGTCAACCCCAATAAAACATGTTTCTTTCTCACAAACTCTGTTTCCCTTATTTGGTTTCCATTTATTAACATTCTTTTCCCAACAAAACAATTGTTTTTTAAAGAAAGGATCTGAATTACAGTTTGGACTGTTATTACATTGAGCACATTGAACATTTGTCATATTTATTTTCTTTAATTTGTTGATGAGAAAAGTGTCATTAGTTTTGATATATTTAGATAAATCGAGAATATCTGAAGGACATTCTCCACAATCATAATTAAATTGTTCTAGTTTATTGCCTTAAAATAATTATATTTTAATTTCATTTAATTCTTTATAATTTAAAAATAGTCAATTTTAAACAAACATTTAAATGATTTATTAAAAAATATTTATTATAGATGCTCTGAAATGCAAAGAGAAAGATAACTTACTCTGCGCTCTCTGCCTTTGCTTAATCTAACTACCCTTACATTTTCTTATTTTATCATAACTTTTTTTAAAATTTATATAAAAATATTAACTAAAATTTAAAAAATAAAGTAATAAATTAGCTTTATTTAAAAAATTAAAGTTTATAAATTGGATAGCCAAATGGACAACTAGTTGGAAAATTAGCCATTTTTCTAATAAATTTCCGCTTATTTTAGCATTTAAATATAAAATATTTTTCTAATATTTAATTAAAAATACCTTCATTTTGTTCCTCAATTTTGGCAATATAGCAAGTATTATTTTTACATTCCTTAAAAATTGCAGAAGCACCTAAACAATAGAAAGGAAATTCTCCACCATTACAACGATTTTCTTTACATTCTTTACAATTAAAAAAAGGACATTTTCCACATCCTTTTTCAACTTTAATTTAAAAAAATTTTAAAATACTTAAATTTATTTAAAACCTTTATTTTCTGGTTTTCTCCATAAATAGCAAGGAGAGTCAAATTTTGTTTTACATGTTTTTTCATTATCTACCCAACAATGTTTGTCAACTAGATTTTCTTGATTACAATAAGTTTTGTTACAAATTTCACATTCGTTAGGTCCAATATTTGATGGACAAGGTCCACAGCCTTGTGTTACTGAAAACATTGAAACTAGAGGCTAATATACTCATTTAATTTAAATTTTGTTTATAAAAATAAAATTCAGTGTGATTTGTATGATTTTTAAATTATATACTTCTAAATACTTGCCATTTCCAGTATCAAAATTTCTATAAACAAAACATTTATCATTACACACTCTAATCCCTTTTGTTTTTATTGAGTTTTTAGCTTCTTTTTCCAAACAAAACAATTTTTTTTCAAAAAACTCAATAGTATTGCATAATGGACTATTTTTGCAGTCAACACATGGAAGATTATTAATATCAATTTTTTCAGAAATTTTAAGAATGGATGCATTGAATGTTGAGCTTTGACATTTTCCACAATTATAATGATAATTAATAATTTTAGTATCTAAAAATTACTTTTTAGTTGCAAACATTATACTAAACAAACATTAGAATTCCAGTCCAAACAAACACAAAAAACCAAACAACTAATAATCTTATCAAAACATTTACAAAAACATTAACAAGGTATAAACAAAAAAACCAATAAAACATTAGCAAAAACAAAAACATCAAAAAATTCAGCAAAACAAAACATTAACACCAACAAAACATTAACAAAAACAAATAAAACAAAGACATAAAAACACAAAATAAAAACAACAAAAGAAAAACACAAAAACAAAGATTTTACCTTTATTATTATTCAATTTAGCAATAAAACAGTCAGACTTGTCACATTGACTTAATCTATTTTCTCCATTACTACTATGACAATAATAAGAAATATTCAAATTATTACAACGATGATTAAGGCATTCTTTGCATGATTTAGTTGTACATTTACCACATCCTTTTTTGACTTAAATTTTTTAGAAAATATTTTTTAATTGAGGGATTAATTAATTACATTCGTTATTTTTTGTTCTCTCCATATAACAGGGAGCATCAAATGATGTTGAACAAGTCTCCTTTTCGTTTATCCAGCAATGTTTGTGAACAAGTTTTTCCTCGTTACAGTACCTTCTTTTGCATGTTGTGCATTCATTAATTCCAACATTTAATGGACAAGTTCCACAACCTTGTTCCACTAAAAATTATTTGTTTTAAACAATTAATGTACTCTTTAATATATGTACATTTAGAATCCAAATGTCGATGAACAAAACATTCTTTATCACATTGTTCTATATTTCTCATTGATATTTCCTTATCATCATTTCCTTTATTTAAACAAAACAGACTATTTTCAAATAATTTTTTTGTGTTGCAAATGTTTTTATTGCATTTAGCAGCTAAAACATTGTTTTCTTTCCAATCTGTTTTATTTCCACAGCCTTGTTCAACTTAAAAAATAATTTTATTATTCAATATTTTAAAAACATTGTTAAACCTAATTCATTATTAATAACAGCATAATAACAAGTTTTTATATTACATTCTTCAACAATGTTTTCTTTAGTCCAACAATAATGTTTTTCACTAAAAAAATTAGCAGTATTGCAAATCTGTGTGTTGCATGTTCGGCATGGAATTGACCGTGAAGGACAACTTCCACATCCTTGGTTACTATATTTTTTTATTGATGTTTCTTCTTCTTCTAAAATTAAGCAACTTTTTAAATCATTTGTTATCTTAAAAAACCTTCATCATTAAAAGGGACACTAAAGAAGCAATCTCCATTATATTGTTTTCTGCTACATGCTTCAATTTCTTCATTATTTTTCCAGCAATAATGCATTTCAAAATAAAATTCTTTTGTATTACATAAACTATTTGTGCAAATTCTGCATAATTGATCATTTAAAGGACAATCTCCACAACCTTGTTTTGTATATTTATTTAAGGCTATTTGTTCATTTGTTTCTTAAAATTTAAAAAAAAATAAATAATTTATAAAATTATACCTTTATTATAATCTAGTGATATATAACATTTATTTATTTTACATTCCCTTGCCTCTGTAAATGTGTATTTTTCTTTAGTCTGAAAACATCTAAATGCTTCATCTAAATTCTTCTTTGTATTACAATTTTTAGTTTTGCAGTCAAAGCAGTGAAAATCTCCTTCTGGACATTTTCCACAATTAGCAGATGCACCATTGACCTAAAAATAATTAAAAAATAAAAAATGTTGTGATAGGTAAATTACTCCATTTATATAATGACAATCATTTATTCCAGAAACACAAATTAAAGGCTTCTCTTCGTTTGTTAAACAAGTAAATAGTTTTGTTTTGGCAAAATTTTCATCATTACATTTATTTTCATTACACTCAAAACATTCTTCAGAATATGAACGACAACTTCCACATCCAAAATTTGCTAAAACATTTAAAAATAAAACAAATAATAAATTTGCAAAAACCATTATTTGTTTGTGCCCTCTCAACAAAACAAGGTTTGTCATATGGAGTAAAACACATGTTTTCATTATTTTCCCAACAAACTTTATCAACAAGTTTTTCTTCATTACAATTAATTTTATTACATGTTTTACATGATTCTTTTGAAGAAACTTGTTTGTCATCTGTTGAACATGTAAAACAACCTTGTACTACTAAAATAAAATAAATTATTTATTAATTTATTTTTTAATTTTAAAACAAACAATCTCCATTTAAATGTCGAACAACTCCACATGCTGTACTACATTGCCTTGTCATCTTTTTTGGTGTTGATTCTTTTGTATTTTTTTCCAAACAAAATAATGTTTTATCGAACAATTCTTTTGTGTTACAATTTTTAGTTTTGCAGTCAGAACAGTGGGAATCTTCACCTGTACATTTTCCACAACCACCGATAACGCCGTCATGCTTTAAAAAAAAGAAATTAGTATTTCTTTTAATTTTTAGGTTATTTTCTCGAGCAAATATCGCTAGTGGATAATAGAAAAGCTAAAAGGAGGGTAGAATACTCGAACTTGAGACTTTTGGTAAAATCGGCTGTTCTTTAGTATAAAGGGTCCGAGCTAGGAACATGTAATACATGCCATTCGATTCCACTCGTAAAGCTGAGTTCGAATATAAAGAATTTCTTGCCGGAGACGAATACTCGCCGAGATACAGGTCACTGAATCTCACAAAACCATAGGGGGGAGTAAGCTCCTCTAAGTGATTACCGCGGCTGCACTTGTAAAATCAACACCAAGATTGACCGAGCCAGGCAAAAATATTTTGAATTTTAAATTAAATCTAAACCCGACTCTAACGGACAAGACTGTTGTGCAATAGTTTTAAAGTTTAAACTTACTCCATTTTTATAATGACAATCATTTATGCCAGAAACACAAATTAAAGATTTTTCTTCTTTTGTCAAACAAGTAAATAATTTTGTTTTGGCAAAATTTTCATCATTACATTTATTTTCATTACACTCAAAACATTCTTCAGATTGAGAACTGCAACTTCCACATCCAGAATTGTATTTACCTGTTTTTTTAGTTAAATTTTAAATTTTTTAAAGGTTTATTGTTTATAAGTGAATTTTAGTTTCAAATAAAAGACACTTTAAATTATATTAAAAAAATAATTTTTTTATAAAAACCTTCATTTGTTTTTGATCTCGCTACAAAACAAGTAGCATTATATGAAGTAAAACACATTTTGCCATCATTTTCCCAACAACGTTTGTCAGCAACTTTTTCTTCATTACAATAATCTTCTTTACAATTTTTACATGATTGTTCAGAAACCAAATCTGAGTCACATGTTAAACAACCTTGTACTACTAAAATAAAATAAATTATTTATTTATTTTTTTTTAAATTTAAAACAAACAATCTCCATTTAAATGTCGAACAACCCCACATGTTGTACTACATTGCCTTGTCATCCTTTTTGCTTTTGATTCTGTTGTGTTTTTCTCCAAACAAAATAATGTTTCATCAAACAATTCTTTTGTATTACAATTTTTAGTTTTACATTCAATGCATTGGAAATCTTCATCTGGACATTTTCCACAACCACTGACAACGCCTTCATTCTTAATATTAAGTTATTTATTTCTTTTATTTTTACTTCTATTTTAAATTTTGTCTTATCCGACGGGGAACAACTCTACTATTCAGTCAGTCATTTCTTCCTATTTCCTTACACTTTTATTTTAAGTCTTTGTACTTATACTTACTCCATTAAAATAATAACATTCATTTATTTTATTCGCACAGTATAAAGTCTTTCCATTTTCAGTTAAACAAGTAAATAATTTTGATTTGGCAAAATTTACATCATTACATTTATTTTCATTACACGAAAAACACTCTACAGATTTAGAACTACAATTTCCACAACCAGAATTGTAGGTGGTACCTGTTTTGAGTTAAATGTTAGATTATTGTTGGATTGATTATTAAAATGTAATTATTTTATTAAATGTCAGTAGTTAGAGGTAGGGGACCGTCTTTTGTAGAAATAACGCTGACAAAAATCAAAGGAATTAAATGACTATTTTATTGAGGGAAAACCTTTAAGTTTGTAATTATGAAAACCTTGATTTTTTTCCGTTCTTTCTATAAAACATTTTGAATTACTTGATGTAAAACACATTTTGCCACTACTCTCAAAACATAAAATATCAACTAGTTTTTCTTCATTACAATAATCTTCTTTACAATTTTTACATGACTCTTTAGAAACCAAATCTGAGTCACATGTCCAACAACCTTGGGCTACTAAAATAAATTATTTATAGGGCTGTGCAAAATATGCACGAACAAATTGTTAACTAACCATAACTGACCACTGTCTCTCCGAAGGTTTACTTAATCTCTCGTTGTAAGAGATAGAGAAAAGTAGTGGTCAGCAGAGAAAATTGTATAAAATGAAAAGGAATTGTACAAAAGGAATTTTAAATATTTTTTCGGCTGACCACTACTTTTCTACGTCTCTTACAAACGAGAGATAAAGTTAACCTTCGGAGAGACAGTGGTCAGTTATGGTTAGTTAACAATTTGTTCGTGCAGTTTTGTTAAACCCTAGTTATTTATTTTTTTTAATTTTAAAACAAACTTTCTCCATTTAAATGTCGAACAACCCCACATGCTTTACTGCATTGACTAGCCATCCTTTTTGCTTTTGATTCTGTTGTGTTTTTCTCCAAACAAAATAATGCTTTATCGAACAATTCCTTTGTATTACAAAGATACGTATTACATGTAACAAATGGCTGTCCATCATCTTTCTCAGGTTGTTTACCGCATCCAGCATCATTTAAAAATTAAATTTTAGTCAAACACTTATATTTATTAAAAAAATTTACTCAACTTTATCAACAAAACAGTGAGGTTCTTTGCATTTTTTTTCACCTTTTCCATCTGGACCTAAGCAATAATAATGAAAATCTTTTCCATCATTGCAAAGGTTTGCGTAGCAGTTATCACATGTTGAAGTTTGACATTTCCCGCAGCCTTGGTTAACTTAAAATTAAATTTAAAATTAATGAAGGATATGAATAATTAAGATAATTTAATTAATACTTCCATTGGTTTTTGTTCTCTCTGTAAAACAAGGTTTATCAAATGGCGTAAAACACTTTTTGCCATTATTTTCCCAGCAATGTTTATCAACAAGTTTTTCTTCATTACAATAATTTGTATTACAATTTTTACATGATTCTTTTTTAAAAACTTGTATGGCAGTTAAACAGGTCAAACAACCTTGTACTACTAAAATTAAATAAATTATTTATTTTTTAATTTTTAACAAACAATTTCCATTTAAATATCGAACAACTCCACATTTTGTACTGCATTCCTTTGTCCGTCTTCTTGGTTCTGTTTCATGTCCGTATTTTTCCAAACAAAATGATGCTTTGTCAAATAATTCTTTAGTATTACATAATGGAGTATTGCATGATACAAAAGGTATTTTTTCATTATGTTCTTTAGCACAGCCAGCATTTGAATCTAAAATTAAATTAAAATAAATATTTTATTTTAATAATCTATTGTGGAAAATACTTATTATAAAGCATGAAGAAAAAAAGGGTTTGATTTGGACTGTAAATATTTATATAAAAATTGAAATAATACAAACCTTTATCAATATAACATTCTGGTTTAGAACATTCTTTAACATTTCCATCTTTACCCAAACAAAAATAAGGAAAATCCTTTCCATCATTGCATAAATTTCCTTTACATGATTTACATGCTTTGGATGGACATTCTCCACAGCCATAATAAACTAAAATTATCAAAATTAAATACTGTATTTACTTACGTTTCTATTGAAAACTCAAATATTATAAATTAAAAATACTTTAAATAATAGGATTTATTATTTAAAAATATATAAGATGATTTAAATAAATACCTTCATTTGTTTTTGTTCTTTCTACAAAACAATAACCATTATATGATGTAAAACACGTTTTGCGATTATTTTTCCTACAAACTATATCAACAATTTTTTCTTCATTGCAAAGATAGGTTTTACATGTTTTACATTTCTCTTTATTAACATTAGCTGGATTACATCCCCAACAACCTTGGTACACTAAATTAATTAATTTATTTATTTTTATTTTTAAACAAACCATTCCCATCTTTGTTTCGAGAAACACCACATTCTTTTTTGCATTCCATTTTCATTCTTTTTGGTTTTGATTCACGTCCTTCTTTTTCCAAACAAAATAATTTTTTTATTATTTCTCTCTTATTACAAAGTTTCTTTGTACACGAAACGGTTTTTTTATCCTTAGGTCCTTCTCCGCATCCACAATCAACTTTTTAAAAATTTAAATAATATATAATATTTGAATAAATATAAAACTAGTTATAATATGCCAGGATATAGGTACTTATAACATCCGTTAATCCGTCCTTTTAGAGATTTCCTTATTTACAGGAGTTAACTATCGGTTCACATCTCTTAAAGTATGACAATATAATGATCGTTTGGAAAAGCTCAGCGATCTGAATCTATTGACATCAAAATCAGCTCCTCTCTCAATTCCTAGCCAACTTATAGGTCCTTGAAAATCTACAAAACCACAGGGAAGCGAAAGCAAAATTTTGGGATGAAAAATTTGAATATGCAAAACGAGCTCATTAGAATGAGCGTTTCATTTTTGGTTGAATGATACCAAAATCAATGAAATTCGCAAATTTAAGCGATGCTGTGAACGTTTAAAGTTCATTGGAAAAACTTTGTGCTGATCAAGGGGTGGGGTGGTTACTAGAGTTATTGAAATACGTTTTTCCGATATCGGTATTCGCTATTTAGATATTTATCTAAATAGCGAATACCGATACCGAAAAATACCGATTTTTCCAAAATTGATCGGTACGGTTTTGGTATCGAATACCGAAAATAATACCACGGTAATATCGACCATGAATAACTCTTGTGGTTATTGGTTGGGAATCGTACAATTCGTTCGCCAGTGTGTCGACCAGTGTTCTTCTGACCGACCTTTTCCCGGTTACAAAAATGACCTGACCTTACCATGACCGCAATTTCGGTCAGGTCGGTCACGTTTTGTAACGTAGAAAATGACCAAAACATGACTGACCGGCCTTTTTCGGTCATAAAAATGACCTGACCAGAGAGACCCGGTCAGGTCACTTTTGGTCATGACCGAAACCCGGTCAGGAGAACAATGGTGTCGACGTTTCGCTTGACTTGCCCAGCATCCTCGTAATGGTAAAAACTTTTTTTGCTAATTTATAAGTTAGTTGTGGGGCATTCGACTCACAATCAGTCGATTTATGTTTAGAATTGTTATATATTGTCATATTTTAAGAGTATAGCAAAAACCAAAATATTCCGGAGCTAAAGATATTTTTAATTTAGATAATCTTCCTGATGTAATAAATTTAAAAATAAAAATACTTTCATTATATTTATTTATAGTACAATAGCACTTTGCAACATCACAAGCAACAATATTATCATCTGAGCCTTTGCAGAAATGAGTTTCTTTAAATAATTCTTTAGTATTGCAATAGCCATGTCTACATGTTATGCATGGTTTTTTATTTGTTGGGCAGTGACATGCTCCTTGTATCATATTATCGCCTTTATTATAATATTTATAAGTTAAATTGATAAATTGAAATAAAAAATATTTTTTACAATTTATTTTTCTTAAATTATTTTTTACAAATATGTGGTAGATATTTCGGTAGTTAAGTGTTTTTCTCTGTCACGGATAATTGTCTTAATGTTTAACTACCGAGGGGATTAATGATTGGATATTTATTTATATGAAGTTTATAAAAAATATTTTCCAATTATTTTATTTTTTAAAGAAACGGCGCACAACTGTCGTTCATAATGCTAAACATACAATTGACCCAATCTTACGATTAATTATGTACACAGTATGCATTCGATTAGAAATTTTTATTAGCGTAAATGGTTACCGTATTTTCTCTAAAATATCGACCGGTCGTTATATTTCAACCTTCCTCTAGAAGGTCGATATTTTAGAGAAAATACGGTATGTTGTACAGTTAGATTAAACATTATAGGTATGTTTGCTTTAATAGTTTAATAAAGAAAATCATGTTAAAGATAATCATATTAAGTACCTTGAATATTATCTGCAGATATATAACATATACAGCCAATCCAACAATTCTCATATCCAGTAGGGTGATTGCATGAACAAGCTCGTTGTCCCTTAGTAAAATTGTTTTTTTAGGTTAATATCAATATTTACATATAATTTGATTTTTTAATATTTTGTAATGTTTTTTCAATTACAAAAATTTAAATTATATTTTAATTATACATATTTTGAGCATTTTAAATTTTCACTGTGACACTTTTTGCATTAAAAATAAAAAAGAAAAGAGAGTAATGGGTACTTTTACTGGTCCCTAAAAAAATTACCCTAGAGATATGACTTTTTAATTTTTTTAAATTTATTAATAGGTTTTCTTAAACGTTGAGTTCAAATCTAAAGTCAGTTTTCAATAATACCGAATCCCGGACCCAGATTCGACATGTCGAATTCAGGATAAAAAATTTTTAATTTGGGCAAATGATAGCTCATTCAATTCGTCTTGGCGAGCTGAGTTGAATGATAACAAATTAAGACTTTTAGCCATTTTTTAAGTAAGTTATGATCGATCAAATACATTATTTTAGCGACTGCTAATCAAAAAAATCAATCATAACTGCCTTAAAAACATTTAACCGTATTAACTTTAGTATTATTCAACTTAGTTCGACAAGACGAATCGAATGAGCTATCATTTGCTTGTATTAGGACATTTACCCTGAAGTCGACATGTCGAATCTGGGTCCGGGATTCGATATTTTTAAAACCTGAGCCCAGATTCGAGCTCAGCGTATGCACAAACCTATTATTAGTTGAAAAAATGAAGAAATCGGACCTTTAATTTTTTAGGGACCAGTAAAAGTAACCATTACCAAGAGAGTAAAACGTTCTTAACGAAAAGCTTTTTTTTTAAATTAATTTATAATAAAATTTTTAATTTTGTATAGAGATCGGCCTGGATTTGAATCCAGACCTGGATTTTTCCTGTATTCAGAGTCCAGAGTCTGGCCCAGGTCAATAAATAAAATCAAGATCCAGATCAAAGATTTTTCAAAATCTTTGATCTCTAGTATGTATACTAATTGTAATACATAAAGTTCAAGTATCGCTAGTGAACTCCAATCGTTTTTTAGAATAATTAAATGACTAAAAAAAATTGAGATCAGAAAATTTTTCTAATTATTAGTTTTTTAAAAAAAAAGCTAATTTCAAATAAGAAATACCTCAGATAAAGGTAATAATATTAATATTAAAAATGACCACATTTGTTGCTTTAAATTAAATAAATATATTTTAATATACTGAAAAAAGATTAAAATTTTATTAAAACAATTTTTCAAGAATAAAAAAATAATAAAAATATTTAAAATAAATAAATTGTTTTATTAAAAAATAAAATAATTAGCTAATTTAATAATTAATTTATAAATAATTAAAAAACAGAAATATTAATTTAAATTAAATTAAAAAATAATATTATTTAATTATTCATAATATTTTATTTAAAATAAAAAAAAAATAAATTATTCATTAATTTATTAAAAATGTTAAAAAAATAAATTTTAAATCAGATAATAAAAAATAAATATTTATAAATAAAATTAATGTTACACTAATAATGTTAAAAAAAAATTAGAAAATATAGGAAATTAAAAAAACAAATTTTTTGAAATTTTAGATTATTTATTTAATTTCAATTTTATTTTAAAGTTAAGTTTGTTTTAAAGTTTTAAATTTAAACTTAAGCCCTATTCAAGTTTATTTTCAACTTGCAACTTTACTATAAAAACCCCCCATTTTCAGTTCCCCCAATCATTTGTCTATAAAAGGACAGACAAACAAACAGACAAACATTCTCTTTTATATAATTAGATATCTTTTATAGCAAAACTCTCCTTTTTGTTAAAATTAATAAGAATAATTTTTTTGTATCTTTTATTTTTTTAATTCTTGTTTGTAGTCATTTCTTTGAATAATCGTGTCTGTTTATTCCTCTGGGTCGTTAGAAGCTTAAAAAAATTAAATTTAATTTTTTAAATTTAAAATTAAATTTTACGATTATTTGAACCTTCCCCAGTTTCAATATTTTTTGTTTTTCCTTCGAACATTTTAAAAATAGCTTCGTGATACACTCTTAAATGGTATTTTAAATTTGTCGTAATTTATTCTCTAATTAAAATTTTATTTTTAACTAAATAAATTAATTTAATATTTTTAATTTTTCTTAAAATTTTTACTTATTATCGATTTTTAAATTTATTAAAATAAATAGGAGATTTTCTACCTTTATTAAATTAATTTTTTAATTTTTACAATTTAAATAAATATTTTATTTAAATAAAATATTTTATTTAAATAAAATATTTTTTTTTATTCTTTATAAATTCCCATATATATAATACTAGCGTAAAAGTTCGCCCTACCGGGCGAACCATTTAAACTTTTAAAATTTTTCTGACTCTTGTGTCTCTGACTCTTGTGTCTCTGACTCTTGTGTCTCTGACTCTTGTGTCTCTGACTCTTGTGTCTCTGACTCTTGTGTCTCTGACTCTTGTGTCTCTGACTCTTGTGTCTCTGACTCTTGTGTCTCTGACTCTTGTGTCTCTGACTCTTGTGTCTCTGACTCTTGTGTCTCTGACTCTTGTGTCTCTGACTCTTGTGTCTCTGACTCTTGTGTCTCTGACTCTTGTGTCTCTGACTCTTGTGTCTCTGACTCTTGTGTCTCTGACTCTTGTGTCTCTGACTCTTGTGTCTCTGACTCTTGTGTCTCTGACTCTTGTGTCTCTGACTCTTGTGTCTCTGACTCTTGTGTCTCTGACTCTTGTGTCTCTGACTCTTGTGTCTCTGACGTCCCTGAAACTTGAAAAACCATAGGGGGAATAAGCTCTTCAAAGTGATTACCGCGACTGCACTTAAATTATTTTTTTGTTGTAATTTGCGCCGTAGAATAACGCATGTACCAAAAAGCCAACGAGAGATGGGCTCCCAAATCAAGAAGTCATAAAACACTCCCAATAGGTCCAAGTTTGGCGTGTTTCCAGTAAACTTCGATCCTTCATAACTTTGTTCATAATCGTTCAATCTCGACATTGGTCTCATTCGATAGGTTTCGAATAGCTCTTTCGAATGAGCTATCATAATCATATTTGTTTTTTCACCACAAAATGAGCTTGGTCCCCCTACACTTTTACAATTTTGAGGGGTCTGAATCTCAGCGAGTATTCGTCTCCGGCAAGAAATTCTTATATATTCGAACTCAGCTCGACGAGAGGAATCGATTGATATATATTACATGCTTCAAGCTCGGACCCGATATACTAAAGTGACCCCGAAAAAAATATAAGGAAAGTACGAGGAACAAGTACGAGTACTAGTGAAAAAAATACTCGTACTACGAGGTCAGGTACGAGTACGAGAGAAAAAAATACTCGTACTACGAGGTCAGGTACGAGTACGAGAGAAAAAAATACTCGTACTACGAGGTACGAGTACGAGTACGAGCAAAATCAAAATTTCCAAGCACTGGTTGCAGCATTTTGCAGCTTAATAAATTAATTTATTTATTTTAAAAATTAATTGTATTTTTTAATTAAAATAAATATATTAGTAAAAATATTAAATTAATAAAATATTTAATTTTTATTTAATGCCTCTACCTTCATCTTCTTTGTTTGCAATTCAGTTATTGGCATAATGTCACAATTTGATTGGAGCATTGTTTTGTGCTTTTTGGTTATTGGAGGTAAATTTATTTTTTATAATTTTTTAAAGTAAATTTAACTTTTTGTTTTACAATTAAAATTTATCAAAATAAAAATATATTTTTTTAATTATATATTTATTAGCTTTATTCTTCCAAATATGAACATCTCTGATTGGAAAATGAAGTTATTTTTTAAAAAAGAAAATAAAATAATTTTATTAAAATTTATATATTATTTTATTATTTATTTAAATTATTTTAAAATTATTTTTTACTCTCTAATGTAAGATTTCTTTCCTCTAAGTGTATAACTATTTTTAATAATCCAAGTTCTGTCATTTATTTTAATTTATATATCTTTTTAATTTATAATTTATTTTTAATTATTTTTTAAATTTTGTAATAATTTTTAATATAAAATTAAAATAATTTATTCAAATAAATTAATTATTTTCTAAAAATAATATAAGAGGAAAATAAATAAAAAGCTAAATTTATTTTTAAAAACAAAACAAAAATGAAAATAAATTTATAATTAATTATTTATTGAAAAATTGATTCATGACTTAATAAAAAATAAAAAAATTAATTAAAAATAATTAAAATATATAAAATAAATTAATTAAATAAAAGTATTTAATAATTATAAAAAAATAATGTTAAAATAATTCAAATAAAAATATATCTATATTTTAGGTACTTATGCCCTTATCCCCCACACCTCCTTCTTCAATGCCGCGCCTCATTTTATTGCGCCGAAAAAGTACTCTAGACTGCCTTTGATTGAAAGTGCCCCAAGAAAATTTTGATGTTTAAATATTTATTTATAAATTAATAAAAAAGGAAAAACAACTGAAATTAAAAAGGATGGATAAAATTGTGAATCCCATTCAAAATTTCATCAAAAACAGAATTTCTGACAGTTACGCTCTTGATGCAAGATCCCCTGTCGTTGAAAAAATCTAATGCTGCCTAATTCTTGATCACCATTTCCAAGTTCAATAATATGACGAATTAATTGATCATAGTTCATTTTAATAATGTTTTTGCTTTTTTACAAATTATGGCACAATTAAAAGTAAAGCTATCATTTAAAATTCAAATTTACCACGCCTTTACACATCAAAATTTTCTTGGGGCACTTTCAATCAAAGGCAGTCTAGAGTATTTTTTCGGCGCAATAAAATGAGGCGCGGCATTGAAGAAGGAGGGGTGGGGGATAAGGGCATAAGTACCAAATTTTAATAAAATAATTTTATTTTCTTTTTTAAAAATAACTTCATTTTCCAAGCAGAGATATCATATTTGGAAGAATATAGCTAGGTAAATATAATTTAAAAATATTTTTTTGATTAATTTAAATATTTAATTTAATTATGAAACAAAATTTAAATTTATTAAAAAATAAATATTTTTAAATTTTAAATAAAAAATATTAAATTTACCTGCAATAATCAAAAAGCACAAAACAATTCCCCAATTAAATTGTGACATAATGCCAATAACTGAATTGCAATAATTACCTTCACATTCATAACATTTACATTCTTCATTATTTGATTTAACGTATTCAGTTGTACATTTATCACAAGTTTTAATAGTTTCATTACTACATTTAATATTCACGCATTTAATTTCAGTAATGCCTTCCTCCTCTAATTCTTCTTTAAGTAATTCGTCTTCAGTATCGCAAGTGAACATATCATTTCTTTTAATTGTTTCCAATCCTTCATAACATTTATACGATTCTAAAATTAATTTTAAAGAAACATTTATTTGTTTTTATTTTAAAGATTAGTAAAATTTAATTTTAGAATGAATTTCTCTTTAATAAATAATTTTTAAATTAATCAGAGTAAACAAATAAAATTAATTAAAATTTATTTAATAAAACCTCCAATGTCCAAAAGCATCAAAATATAAAATAATGCAAAAATAAAGAAGAACATTATTTATTTTAATTTTAATTAATTTAAATTAAATTTATAATTCTTAAAATTAAATTTAAATATTTTTATTATTTTTAAATATTTTTTGTAAAATTAATAAAAAATATTAATTATTTTTTATTAATTTTTTTACTATAAAATTAAATAATAATTAATATTTTTAAATAAATTTAATTTTTAATATTTAAATGATTCATATTTAATTATTTTACAATTTAAAAAATAAAAACAGAAAAATTCTCTATAAAAAAATAATGATTTTAAATTTTGATAAAAATCTAATGAATAATATATTTAAATAGCAAAAAATAATAAAATTAATTTTATTAAATAAAAGGAAATTTAATTTTAATTTTTCCAATATTATTCTTTTTTTTTTAATTTTTTTTATCCGCAGAAAATAAAATCTTGCCACCGACAATTTTGTTTTAGCTTTTTCTGATAAATTAAGAGAGCATCCAGAACTAAATTTCTGAATTGAAAATTTTTAAATATTTAGCCTTAAATATTAATAATTAAATTTAATTTTATGATTTATATATTTAATTTAAATTAATTAAAATAAATAATGTTCTTCTTTATTTTTGTATTATTTTATATTTTGATGCTTTTGGATTATGGAGGTTTTATTAAATAATTAATTTTAATTAAAAGTAAATAGACTGGTATTAAAGCCAAATTAATTTTGTAATTAATTTTAAGAAAAGTCAGTTATTAAATATTGTTTTACTAATATTTTAATAAATATATTTTTTAATTTTAGTTTCGTATAATTGTACCGATGGATGGGAAATTAGTAAAATTAAATTAAAAGTTAGGGGCACTTGCGATACAGAAGACGAATTAGTTAAGGAAAGGGCAAAGTTATTAAATATAACTGAAATTAAATGTATGACTGTTAAATGTGAAGATGGTGGTAGTGTTATGTCTTGTGGTAAATGTAATTTAAAAACAATAATGGTAAGAGGCGTTAAATGTGAATGTTCTGAATGTACAACTGATCTTTGCAATTCTGGCAGTTCTGGAAATTCTGGCATTACGGGAACTACTGGAAAGACTGGAAAACCTGACAATTCTGGAACTTCTAGCAGTCCTGGAACTACTAGAAAGACTAAAACTACTAGAACTACTAGAAAGACTTTAACTACCAGAACTACTAAAACTACTGGAAAGACTGGAACTACTGGCAAACCTGTAAATATTGACCATTTTGGAAACTCTGGAAAAACTGCAACTTCTGGTAAACCTTTAAATACTGAAACTTCTGGAAAACCTGAAACTGCTACTAAACCTGAAAATGCTGGAAATTCAGTTATTGGCATAATGTCACAATTTAATTGGGGCATTGTTTTGGTCTTTTTGGTTTTTGGAGGTAAATTTATATTTTAAAAATTAAAAATATTTAATAATTTGTTATATTACTTATAAATTACTTTTTAATTGTTTTAAATTATATTAAAAATTATAATTAATCAAAAATATATTTTTAATTATATTTAAGCTTTATTCTTCCAAACATGAAATCTGAGAAGAAAAAGAAATTAAAATAATTTTATTAATATTTATATAATTTTATGTACCTATTTAATAAAAATAAATTTAAAAAACATATTTATAAAAAAATTTTTAATTAATTAATTAATTTAAATATTTTAAATTAATTATATAACAATTTTCTTTTTATTTTTTTTCATTTTTAGAAAAAATACCTTTAAAAATAAATAAATAAATATTAAATTTAATAAATAAATTATATAAATATTAAATTTAAAAAAATATAATTTTAAATTAAATTCAATAAAAAAATAATTAAATTTAATATATGCAAAAAATCATTTTTGGACGTTTTAGTGCCTACAGAGACCAGTAAAAAATATTCAAATCCATATGTATCCGATCCCTATTAATAATAAAATCATTTATTTTCAACTAATAAAAATATTAAATAATTAAATAAATTTACTTAAATAAAATTGATTTTAATTAGCAATGTTTTTACAACGGAAATAATTACTTTATCCAATAAATTTACCTCCAATCACCAAAAAGCTCAAAACAATTCCCAAATTAATTTGTGGCATTATTCCAGCATTAGAATTACAAAGATGGGTTGTACATTCAGTACAATTACAGCCTTGTTTATATAAGCAAAAGCCACAATCTGCTTCGTATCTTCCATCATTACAGTAATATTTTACACATTTCCATTCTATTCCCATCATTCTTTGTGAATAAGTATCAACATCACAGTTTCTCATATTAATTCCTTTACCATACTTACGATGGCATTTGTATGGATCTAAATTTATTATTAAAAATTTTATTTTAATTAATTATTCATTTAAGTTATCTAGAGATAGGAACAGAATTGTGTCCCGATCCTGTTTCCCGATTTCCCGATCCGTTTTCCTGATTTTTTTGAGAAATCGGGATCGGGAATTACCGATTTTCCCGATTCGGGTTCGTCCCAATTGTTCACTTTTTAAAGTTCCCGTTTCCCGATCCCGATTTTTTCAAATTCTTATCTAGTATCATTTAATTCAATATTGGGATAATTTTGATTTTATTTAAAAATAAATCAGTTCATTTGTTTTTAAACATTTTAAGAAAAATTAATAAATATTAAAATAAATTTTTATTTATTTTTTTAAATTTATAAAATTTTACTTTGAAGTTCAGAATTATGTAAAAGAAGCAAAATAAAAAATATTATGATACAAAACATTTTAATTTTTATTTAAATAAATTAATTTTTTCTAATAAAAAATTTTATTTTAATTAATTTATAAAATTTTATTATTTTTAAATATTAAAATAACAGAAATATTGAATGTTTAATCAAAAATAAAAAATAATATTTAATTTAATGAATTATTTAGAAAATCAAAAATAATAAAATTTAATTATTCATCAATTTATTATTCACATACTTTTCTCATTTTATTTACTGATGATATATGTTCATAACTAACAGATTGTGATATTTCTTTTGGATCATACCTTAAAATAAATATTTTAAAAATTAATTAAATATTTATTTTTTACCATTTATTTTCTTCATTATTATTAAATAAATCCAAAGTTCTACGTTTTGCCAATTCCTCAGGTGTAAATTCAAATTTATAAGCTAAAAGAGAATGTTAAGTCCTCGTCTAAGGCCTTTGGCCTTTAAACAAAAGTATTAAATTTTGTACTCAATTATAGATCCCGACGCAAATTAAAAATTATTCCAAGCTAACTTTCATTTTTCACTTAATTTTAAATTTTGTTAGAAAATTTAATAAATAAAATATATATTTATTTAAATAAATAAATTTTTTCAATTAAAATTAGCTTGTATAATATTAAAATAAACTACTAAAATATAAGTTTTATTGGTTCCTTTTCAAAATATATATTTACTTTAATTTGAATATTAATTATTTAAACTTTAATTAATATTTATAATAAATTAAATATTTAATTTAATATTTCTTTTAATTTTTTACTTAATATTGATTTTTAAATTTATTAAGATATATAAGATATAGCACAGGCGATTCTCTTTCTACCTTAATTAATTCAAAAAAAGTCAATAATTAATAAAAATTATTGAGGCAGTGATTTACAATTTGCCAATATTATTAATTTTGAATTTTAAAATTTTAGTTAATTTTTAAATTTTTTTAAGTAATTCTAATATACTTTTACCTAAAAGTTAAATTTAAAAAAAATTTTCAATTTTTATTAAAAAAATTATTTTTTATACCGATAAGATAATATATTTATTCTTAAATTCCTATTTATTTTATCAGTTTTTATTATTTATTTTAATTAAATTTAAAATAAATATATTTAATTTTATTAAATTTAAATAATTGACGTTTTGCATGTTGACATTTTAAATTTATTTAAATTTTTTTATTAATTCGTGGGCGTTTATTTAAAAAAATCAGGTGGAGCTTCCGTTTTTTATTTCTTTAAAAGTAGGTTTGAACCTTCTCCAGTTTCAATATTTTTTGTTTTTCATTCGAACATTTTAAAAATAGCTTCGTGATAGACTCTCAAATGGTATTTTAAATTTGTTGTAATTTATTCTCTAATTAAAATTTTATTTTTAACTAAATAAATTAATTTAATATTTTTAATTTTTCTTAAAATTTTTACTTAATAGCGATTTTTAAATTTATTAAAATAAATAGAGATTTTCTACCTTTATTAAATTAATTTTTTAATTTTTACAATTTAAATAAATATTTTATTTAAATAAAATATTTTGTTTTTATTCTTTATAAATTCCCATATATATATATTCATTTAAAATTCCCAATTTATTTATTTATTTTATCAATTCTTTTGAATTTTTTATTTTGTTTGTATTTCATTTACAGGAAAATAGCTTTATTGCTTTAAATGCGCATGATGTAGTAATACCGTATTCCTAAAATTATTAATTTAATAAAAAAAAAATATTTGAATATTAAACTGTTGTTAAACAACCGCAAAATCTTTTATTTTTTGTTTCATTGTCAAAATTTCTAAAAAAAAATTTTTTTTAATATAAAAGTATAAAATAATATTTAAAAAACGAAAAATTCATTCAAGAAAAATTTAAAATTTTTTCTTTGAATTAAATAAAGTAATTAAAACACTTACCCTAGTCGAACGTTGCAGCATTTTTCAGCTTAATAAATAAATTAATTTATTTTAAAAGTTAGTAATTGTATTTTTTAATTAAAATATATTAATAAAATTAAATATTTAATTTTTATTTATTGTCTACCTGAAAATTCTTTGTTACATTCTTTAAAAAATATGTTGGCTACCTAAAATAGTTAAAAATTAAATATAATTATATTTTTCTAAAATTTAAAAAAAAGAAAAACTAGCCTGGTCATGATCAATATCTTGACAGTAATGTTCTGAAGTTGTAGTCAAACTAATTGTTGCATTTATATAATTATTTGTAAAATAATAAAATAAAATCAATAATATTAATTTAATTTGCATTCTCTAGGTATTATTTAAAAAATTCTAAAAATTAAAAAAAAATTTAAAAATTATTAAATATAATTAGTTATTTTATATATTTATTTTGTTTTATAACTTTTTGTTTAATTATTCAATAAAAAAGGGGTAAAAATGTTTCATTCATTGAAACCTTAAATTAATAACAGAATTGTTTCAATTAATTAAAAAATAATAAAGTTATGGCCAAAATAATCTAAAATACTCTAAAACGTTCCATCATTTAATTTTAAAAAATAGTAAAAAAAGTCAAAGACTCCTAAAATAAAAAAAATCTATCCATAAAAAGTTATTTATTTATCTCTTCTAAAAAGATATTTTTATTTACCAAATAAGAAATATATTTTTTCAGTAAAATTTTTTTTATCAATTTTAATTGATATCTTAATTGATAAATTCTCTCCTTTTTATTGAGTTGAAATATGTAAATAATCCTTATTAATTTTTAATCTTTTTTATTTGAATTTATTTTTGGTATTTAATAAATAGCCAAAAATAAATTAAATTTATGTAAAACAAACAAATCAACCAATTATTTTTATTTTATGTTTAATTAACTGTTAAATTGACGTAAATAATAATTTTTTAATATTGAAAATTTTTTTAGATTAAAAATTAAATTAAATAAAAAAAAGTTACGCGTATTTCAAACATATTTTAATTCTTAAATTATCTCAAAACTTTACAAATTTTTTACAATATTTTAAAGAAAAATTCTTTTAATATGTATTAGGTCGGGTCATAATTAATGTCGCTTTTCTTTTTGCTCATAAAATTTTCAATTTTGAACATAGAAATTTGAAAATTTGTACAAAAATTCTTTTAACTGTTTTCTTATGAAACCCAAAATTTGAAATTTTTTGGTTCGATAGGTCTAAAGTTATGGCCGCAATTGTAAGGTATACTGTTTTTGATTTACACATTTAGGCCAAAAACGTGAATTTTCTAACTTTGCGTAAAATAATCCGATCGGGATGATCTAAACATCATTCGAAAGCGCATATACTATATTTGATTTGGTCCAGAACACTCATGCTCATCTTGAGCTTAAATTTACTAAAAAAAAGATTAAAATTTAATTAAAACGATTTTTCAAAAATAAAAAAATAATTTAAAAATATTTAAAATTAAACAAATTGTTTTATTAATTAAAAAAATAAAATAATTATAGCTAATTTAATAATTAATTTTTAAATAATTAAAAAATAATATTCTTTAATTAGTCATAATATTTAAAATAAAAAATAATTAATTAAAAATTTAATCAGATAATAAAAAATAAATATTTATAAATAAAATAATTAAATAAATTATTTAATTTTTAATTTAAAATTTAATATTTTTTTAATTTTTGAGATTTGTTTTATTTATTAATTTTAAAATTTTAGAAATAATTTTTGAAATAAAAAACATAGAAAAATTGTATAAATGTGGAGTGATTGTTCTTCAAATTCTCCGTTATCTGAGGGCCTTCAACATCAAACAAAATTAATATACCTAATTATTTTGGCTCTACTTCACTTTATGAGTCCAATCGAACATTAAGAGTCTAATGAAAGTTTATGAGTCCAATCAAAATTTATGAGTCCAATGAACTTATTTAACTATGATTTTTTGTCAGGTACTTTATTTTTTGAAAAATTTATTTTCGGCGAAAAAAATATAACTATTCTATTCGTCTCGTCGAGCTAAGTAGAATGATACTAGATTCGACTCGCAAAAATAACTATGAGCCAGGATATAGGTCCTTGAAAATTGAAAAATAATAGGGGGGAGTAAGTCCATTTTAGGTGATTACCGAGGCTGCTCAAAAGTTTTATTAACGAAGTTTCAATTAGTATAACTTTGTTTAAATTTGTTCAATTTAGACTATTTTGGTCTCATTCTACTAAGCCCGAGGAGCTCTTTCGAATGGCATATAATTTGTTAATATTTAAAAGTGTTGGATATAAAATAGGTAATCCCCAGTGGGGATTCCCCACTTCTCCCTGATTGACGAAAATCATATATTTTCATTGGACTCATAAACTGGACTAGCACCTAAATATTTTTATTATTTTTAAATATTTTTTGTAAAATTAATAAAAAATATTAATTATTTTTTAAAATTTTTTTACTATAAAATTAAACAAAATTAAATAATAATTAATATTTTTAAATAAATTTAATTTTTAATATTCAAATGATTCATATTTAATTATTTTACAATTAAAAAAATAAAAACAGCAAAATTCTCTATAAAAAAATAATGATTTTAAATTTTGATAAAAATCGAATGAATAATATATTTAAATAGCAAAAAATAATAAAATTAATTTTATTAAATAAAAGGAAATTTAATTTTAATTTTTCCGATGATTATTCTTTTTTTTTTAATTTTTTTTATCCGCAGAAAATAAAATCTTGCCACCGAAAATTGTGTTTTAGCTTTTTCTGATAAATTAAGGGTAAATAACCAGTTGACTCCCTACCTGTCCGCAAAGAAATTCGCTCTTTTCTTTTCTTCTCTTGCATTTTTTGCGTTAGGAGAAGTGCACGCTTATTTTTCCTCTACACTGTAATATGCCTTTTGGCAATAAAGGTGTAAAATAATTAAAATTAATTAATAATAAAGTGAAAATATATTTAAGATTAAGATTCAGAATTGTCCGAAGATGAGACTTATTACAGAATTACCTAAATATTTTCCTTTTACTGGTTTTTATCCCTTAATTATAATTCCATAAAAGGTTGTTATCTACCTGATCTAAAAATATATTTGAAAAGGTTATCCTAAATTTATTATCTTTGATTATTAATCTTTGGTCACTTTTAAAATAAATATATTTTCACTTTATTATTAATTAATTTTAATTATTTTATCCCTTTATTGCCAAAAGGTATATTACAGTGTAGAGGAAAAATAAGCGTGCACTTCTCCTAACGCAAAAAATGCAAGAGAAGAAAAGAAAAGAGCGAATTCTCTTTGCGGACAGGTAGGGAGTCAACTGGTTATTTACCTAAATTAAGAGAGTATCCAGAACTAAAATTCTGAATTGAAAATTTTTAAATATTTAGTTTTTTAGGAAAATAAATAAATAATAATATTAAATTTAATTTTAAGAATTATATATTTAATTTAAATTAATTAAAATTAAAATGTTCTTTATTTTTGTATTATTTTATATTTTGTTACTTTTGGATTATGGAGGTTTTATTAAATTAATTAATTTTAATTAACAGTAAATAGACTGGTATTAAAGCCAAATTAATTTTGTAATTATTTTTAAGAAAAGTCAGTTATTAAATATTAGTAGTGTATAATAAGGTTTTAAAACAAAAAAACATTTTAAAACCCTACTATAATAGTAAAAATAATTTTTTTAAAAGAGAAAGTAAATATAACAAAATATTTAAGAAAATTTTTAAATTTTTTAAACTTTTTTATTTTAAAAAAAATTTTTAAACTTTATTTTATTTTTTAAAAATTTTAAACTTTTTTTTAATTCTTAAAACTCAGCAAAAATACAGGGTGACAAAAAAGTTCGGAGACACGTTTTAATTCACCATAACTTTTTTTTATATTTTTTATTTTTAAATAATTTTAAGCTGATTTTATAGCCTATTCAATTCTCTATTATAATACAAAATTTGTGATTATTTGGACGGTTATCACAAAAGTTATAGCCTTTTCCGTAAGGTATACAAAATTTTCCTCCCCAAAAATTCACTTGCTGTATCTCAATACTGAGAAGTCAGATTTATGAGATCTCAAAAGAAATCAATAGAGCATACCTGCGACCCAGACTAATTTTTAATATGAAAACTGTACCTCTGGCATGGAAGGCTGTGAGTAGATGTAATTCGATTTTGGGGGGAAATGAAATTTTTCATTTTGTGAGTGTTGCGCGAAAATTTATATCTCTCCAAATACTAAGCTAAAAATTTTTTTATTCTATTATTTGTGAAGACCAGAGATCCCTCTAGATTCTAAAAAAAAATTTAAGTCAATCCCTCAATCCTTTCTCATTTTATAATTTTTTAAACACAAAAAGAGGTGCGAGTTTTGGTCAAAAATTTTCATCCGTGCGTTCGACACTGTATCGAAGCAGGTAGTAGAAATCTCTTAAACTCTTGAAATTCTTAATCCCTATTTAGTTCTCTATCTTTTCATCTTTGTTTTATCTCGATAGCAAAATTTTGACTTAAGTTATGATAAAAAATAATTGTCTCCGAACTTTTTTGTCACCCTGTAGTAAAATAATTTTTTAAATAAAAAATTTTTAAAACTACGATAAAATAATTTTATAAAAAAGATTGGAGGTAAATATTTATTTTTTGAAATTTTTTAAATAATAATTTAACAATATATAATATATTTTATTGATTATAAAAAATTTTATTATTAAGAAATAATTTTAAAATTAAAGATTTTAATTATATATTTTATTAAAATAATTATTTAAAAAAAAATTCTTAAATTTTTAAATTTAATAAAATTAGCTAAAAATTTAAAAAATATAAAAAAATATTTTTTGGCTAAAAGGAAGTATTAAATATTTTTAAAATTATTAAATAAATAAATAAATTTCCTATTTTTAAAATATTAAAAATATATTTTTTTTTAAATATTTATTTTAATTATTTAAATTAAATAAACTAAGAAAAGTTCATTTTTCAAGTATGTTTTAAATTTTATCGTTTCATAAACATTGCTATTGTTTCGAAAATATTATTAGAAATTTTATAAATATCTTCCTCTTTCTTTCCTCCAGTAATTACACATTTTCCAGTAGTAAAGAGTAAAAGAACAATAGATGTGTTTTTAATTCTTAGGCACATCCCTGGAAATAATTCTTGGTTGAATGAAATATAAGGAGCTAACCATTCAGGAGGATAAATCCTCAATGTATCGTACAAAGCTTTAAATTTTTGAACTTTAAATTTATTTAAAAATTTACCTGGTAGATTTAACGTCTTTGGAAATTTAAATGAGGCAACAACATTTTGAACTTTAAAAGTGCCTTCTCTAATTGTTGTTGGTTGAATCTTTGCTATTTGCCTAGCAAAAATTTTGGAGGCTTCAAGAGCCTGCTTCGAAGATTTTGTTCCAACACAAACAAGTCGTCCATTTGCAAATAAAAGAGCTGTAGATCTAATAGGTTCAAAGTTTCTAATAATAAGCGCTGAAAATTTTGCCGGATTATACTTTGCATTTTCAAGTTGTTTAGAAAGAAATTTAAGATCGAAGATAGGATGCAAAGTGATTGTTGAAACAACATTCTGAATTGTTGGTGTACTCATCTAAAAAAAGTTTATGATGGTTGCCTTTTGGGCTTGTTCTATATCCCTACTATTAATATATACCAGTACGTCCTTGTCTATTTTTATATTTAAGGATGTAACGGAATATATTATTAACAAGAATAATAGAAACAACCCACTAAGCCACACATCATAAACATTATTATTATATAAATACCATACATAAATAATTAATACCATAATTTATAATGTTTCAAGCACCTTTTACAATGATAATTTCGGGGGCCACGGGGAGTGGTAAAACACAATGGCTTCTTAAGTTTCTTAAAAATTGCCAATTACTTGTAGAGCCACCACCCGAAAAAATATTATATTGTTTCGGTGAAATAAATGAATCTATATTCACGCTTAAGAAAATGGGAATAGAAACCTATAACGGGGTACCAGAGCCTGAACTTATTAAAAAGCATCAGCTTCTTGTCCTTGATGACCTAATGCTAAATATCGATAATGATTTCCTTGACCTACTTTTCACGAAAGGTTCTCATAACTGGGGAGTTAGTATTATATTCGTTACTCAGTCCTTATATGGACGTAACATAAAAACAGCAAGAGCTAATTCTCATTATATCCTTTTAACAAAAAACCCTCAAGGATTATTCCAAGTAAGAACATTGGGATCCCAACTTTTTCCAAAACGATTGGACTATTTTTTAGAAGCATATCGTGATGCTACATCAGAGAGATTTTCTTATCTTTTAATAAATATGCATCCGAACGCTGATGAACACCTTCGCCTATCTTCAAAAATATTTCCAGGAGAAAAAATGTGTATATATTTACGTTTATAATTTTATTATTTAAATTTTATTATGCCTCTCAATTATAGCCCTTATATTCGCGAAAATTATCAATTTCTTCAAAAGCTTGCAAAAACAAAGTCAAATAAAAAGAAAAACGTTATAATTTTAAAAGCTAGTGCCGATCAAATCTTGGCAATTGTAGAAATTTGTGCCAACGTTCTAAAACATAATTTTATTTTAAATAAAAAACAAAAACAGAAACTTGCCAATTTTGCTGATTTTTATCAACAAAAAAACAGAACGATCGTGCGAATTTTTTCATTCCTATACTAAGAGTTCTTTGATCAATGCTTGGCCAAGTATCCAGATCCATTCCTAAATACATATCAACGTATGCGCGAACAAAATTATCATTTGCAAAATCTAAATCATATTGAACAGCAGGAAATTGAAAACCTCCAAATTCTGCAGAGACAGATCTTAAATTAGCATGTTCAAAAGTGAACGGTGAAAGGGCCTGATTTCCAATGTAAGCTGTGGAATTTACAAAACAAATTATTAAACGTCTTGGAGAAGTACTTGTGAATGTTGGATGTGTTATTTCTTGGCGCCCTTTTCCCAGGAAAACACTACGAATTTCTATTTTTCGCTGGTAATACTTGGCCGGAGATTGCTCAAGATGGCGAGCGATTGCGTTATTTAGTGAATTACTTAAGTCTACTTGTTTAACAAAAAGTCGTAAATCGTGAAGACGTAAACGATAAGTGTTAATGTTATCAATAAGGGGATCCCCAACATTTTTACGATATTTAGGTGTATGTATCAAAAACTCATCGTTATTTCTATAAAGAGTCCAAATCACATCACTATGTGGAATTAAAAGTTGATCTTGACGTGCCAAATCAAAGTCTAAATGTGAGAACATTCGACAAATCTTTCCATTTGCAAAGCGTGCCGAGCGAGACTTGAAACCTGAACCATCATAATTATTTTTATCTTCGTCGTCCAAATAATAAAGCCCTGCTTCGTATAAACCCCTACTTACATCATTATTTGCTCCAAGTTCATGCATAATAATACTCCTATATGCATAGTGTATTCCTGAATCAAAACACTGCACGCCGTTAATTGATAATGTTAAACGACGAATCCAAGTAAGTCCTAAATATTGTCCCACTCCGACATGCTTATCCCCTGCTAAATTTTCACCAGATCCGTCTGTTATAGGTACCCATTCTCCACTTGTGACGTCTTTTCGCTCAAGTGACAGTGCTAACCAAACATAAGTTTTACTCAGATCTAAATAGAGAGAATCGCCAAAATAACGGAAAATGAAAGGTCCTGCAGACTGATTAAGAGCATTTAAAGGTAAAAGTTCTTTGTATGCTGAACGTTGTATGCCAACATTAGTAGCAGGGACAGAGAAGAAGGTGATTCTATTGTCAACACCTTCAGCGCTATCTTTATCAATTTTCTTTACAGTTGTCATTTTTTAATATAAAACTAATATTTTTTAACTTATATACTACTCAGAAACCTTCCAAACTTAGCTGATCTTTATATCTACGTTTCCTATTATTTTTAAGATTTTGTTTTTTACCTTTCCCGCATTGTTGAAGCTTTTTTCCAATTTTTTGTAGTCCTTCGCTTCCATGTTGCTGTAATGCATCTTTTACAGATTTTCCCTGTGCTACATCTTCTAATAAATTTCTACCCGCAGTCAAAGCTTCTTGACCAGCGGTGGAGGCTATATTTTTAACAATAGGCATTAAAAATCTTCCAACAGTTCCAAACACTCCAAAACCTCTTTGATAGCGTGTTCCCTGAAAATAATCATTTTTTCCTCCTCCTCCTTCTTGAGAAGTTAGAAAGGGTTCCCAATCTATTTTATCCAAATCAACAGAAACGTGTGTCATTTTTAAAATAATGATCGTTGAAAATGTAAGGTTAAGATACAATTACCCCAATGGAATTTTACAAGTTTACCAGTTAGAGTTCTAATTTCGATAGTTATATCAGGATGTCGTTTACCTAGTAAACGATGATGATGTTCAGTCATATATACTTCAGAAACGCTTTCGCCAGGTTTCCCACCAACATTTACAACACGTAAAAGAGGCCCTGTAACGTTCCCTATAATACTATTTTCAACTAATTTTGGAGCGTATACTAATAATTGACGAACTCCTCCGGAAATGTCGGGCATATATTTGGCAACTTGTCCTGAATAAATTGTTGGTGAATCGAATCCTAAGGTGTATGCAAGTTGTCGGCTGAGCTCAATATACTGAACATTTCCCTGAAACCAAAACCAAAAACGATTATGTGTTTGGTCATGATGAAGAGATACCCACTGATACTTAGGATCCGATAATTGCAGTTTGCTAAAATCAAGTATTTTCTTTATGTATTCGGGAGGATATGCATATTCAGAATATGTAATTTTATCAACCTCTCTTCTTTTTCGCCAAAAACTACCTCCAGAATGTTGTCGCCTTGCTTCTTTATTTTCTTTTTCTAGTTTTTCTTTTTCAAGTTCTTTTTCTTTTTCTAATTTTTCTTGTTCAAGTTCTTTTTCCCAAGCATCCAATAAAAAAGTATTTATCGCTGTTTCAAGAGCTGTTTCCGAAGAATAAAATAAATCTGGCACTTCAATACGTACCGATCTTACTTCTTTATTATATCTTCTGAAAGCAGTTATAGATTCTGCTTCGTTATTTTCACTATCATCAAGCATGGCAAATGAAAAAGGATAAATAATATTAGATAATGCAACAGTCCAGCTTGAATCTAGCTCTAGAGTATCAGGCATGCGAACTGTGAATTTTGATGTCTTATTTCCTTCAACATCACCAGTATTTGACGGTAATACTACATAAAAAGAATCCATTATTGTACAATATCAGAATCGTTTATCCAACTATTATGGTTGTCGTTGTATCCTACCCAACGAACAAAATGTTTTATTCCTTCGCGAGTTTTATGTGTCTTTAATATTTCAGCAATTCTGTGTGTGGTATCGAGAGTTGTTGGAACCAGTTCTTCGTGGTAAAATATTCCTTCAATTTTTGTTCCTTCGAGGTCTTCTAGATGATATATAGTTGGTACGTGACTGTCGTTTACAATAATAATACGAAATAGTTCGTCAGTGTAATTGGCTAAATATCCTTTTTCGAATGTTCCTTTTTCTTTAGCGATACGAACAATTTGTCCTATTTCAAGTTTTTGTTTAGAATCTTCAACTTTCTTATCTTTATATAGTCTTTCAAAAAGCCTTCTAGCATTTTTAAAATTTACAGAATTAGGTTTTACACCTGTTATACGATTTACACTTGCATTTATTCCTGTTACAATATTCTGAACAGGTTCTATCCATCTCAAAGTATTTTTTTCGCTAAAATATCGATAAAGTCTTTCCTTAATTGTACGATTTGCTCGCTCGGCCATCGAAGCATGGACATCAGGACTGAATACAACACGCTTATCTATGTCTTTTGATGAAAAATATTCCCGCATTCTTTTAGCCTGAAATTCTAAGCCTCTATCTGTATATAACTTATGTGGAAGGATTCCTTTATTTTCAATAAAAATTTTCTCAAAGGCATCTATCATATCATCCGGACTTTTAGATTTTACGGGTGCAACAATCATTTTTCTGCTTAATACATCAATACAAACCAATAAATATTTATATCCATCATTTTTTGATGCGAGTTTATCAAATATTGCTAAATCAGCTTGCCAATCTGTATGAAGACCACTTGGTCGTGTGACAAGTCTAGGAAAGCGTTTTTTCAAAGGCATATGCATAGTGTAAACACGTTGTTTATGCATAAAATCCTTAACATCCTGCATTTTTAATTTTGGAAATTTCCGTCGCGCCTCTTCAAAAACTCGTCGCACTCCTGCGTAAGAAGCCGGAGAATTTAACGAATAATAAACTTTTTGTAAATGTTTTTCTAAAGTTTTTCCCATATTTTTGGTACAAATTTATTTTTTCGGGAATTTATAACCTTTACTATTACGGTTCTCTTCTTTTTCTTTCCTCCTCCAGTTTGATCACTGCTATTTCCATCTGTTTCTTCTTGAGATATACGAATCAGTTCCTTAATTCGAGGATCTTTAGAAATTCTTCGATAAAGAAAATTAAATCCCTTTGATTTGTTTTCTCTATTCCCTGTAATATATTCAAGAACATGTTTATAATTACTTTCACCAACACGTCTTCCTGGAACAAGAGTTTCAAATGTTCCATCCTCATGAATTTTAAATTTTTTCTTATTTTTGCTTACATAATCTTCCAAGTCATCTGCATATTCTTTTGCAATGATTCCTTTAAATCTTTTTGGATATCTTTTCACAGCAGGTTCAGCTTTTTGATGTTCATCATCCAAAACAGGCTTTTGGGGTATAGCGTTCCCTAAATAAGGAGTAACATCTGGCTTATTATTATTTTTAGATTCTTCAATAATTACCTTTTGAGGACGATTTTCAATTTCTTGTTTTAACTGACGTCTTTTTTTGTACAACCAATTATATTTTTTCGTTTTTGTCTCTTCACTAATTTTTGGATCCTCAAGGGCTTCTTTAATTTGACTATCAGCTTGAGCTTTTTCTGTTTGTAAAAAGTCTTCTTTTCCTTTTATCATTTTAAGTAGAGCAAGATATTCACTTTCAGGAACCATTATCATTTTCTTTGTATGTTTCATTCTGTAATTTTATGCACAAGGTGTTCGGCTAATGCTCCTAATATAGGAACAAGTATTGCAGCAAGTGCAGGGCTACCTCCTTCTTGTAAATGTTTTCGCGCACTTTCTTCTGTTCTTGCTCTTGAAATCTTTCGATAAAAATCAGCAAAATTGGCAAGTTTCTGTTTTTGTTTTTTATTTAAAATAAAATTATGTTTTAGAACGTTGGCACAAATTTCTACAATTGCCAAGATTTGATCGGCACTAGCTTTTAAAATTATAAGGTTTTTCTTTTTATTTGACTTTGTTTTTGCAAGCTTTTGAAGAAATTGATAATTTTCGCGAATATAAGGGCTATAATTGAGAGGCATAATAAAATTTATTTAAATAATAAAATTATAAAGGTAAATATATACACATTTTTTCTCCTGGAAATATTTTTGAAGATAGGCGAAGGTGTTCATCAGCGTTCGGATGCATATTTATTAAAAGATAAGAAAATCTCTCTGATGTAGCATCACGATATGCTTCTAAAAAATAGTCCAATCGTTTTGGAAAAAGTTGGGATCCCAATGTTCTTACTTGGAATAATCCTTGAGGGTTTTTTGTTAAAAGGATATAATGAGAATTAGCTCTTGCTGTTTTTATGTTACGTCCATATAAGGACTGTGTTACGAAAATAATACTAACTCCCCAGTTATGCGATCCTTTCGTGAAAAGCAGGTCAATAAAATCATTATCAATATTTAGCATTAGGTCATCAAGGACAAGAAGCTGATGTTTTTTAATAAGTTCAGGCTCTGGTACCCCGTTATAGGTTTCTATTCCTATTTCCTTAAGCTTAAAAATTGTTTCATTAATTTCACCGAAACAATATAATATTTTTTCGGGAGGTGGCTCTACAATTAATTGACAATTTTTAAGAAACTTAAGAAGCCATTGAGTTTTACCACTCCCTGTGGCCCCCGAAATTATCATTGTAAAAGGTGCTTGAAACATTATAAATTATTGTATTAATTATTTATGTAAGGTATTTATATAATAATAACGTTTATGATGTGTGGCTTAGTGGGTTGTTTCTATTATTCTTGTTAATAATATATTCCATTACATCCTTAATATAAAAAAATAGACAAGGACATACTGGTATATATTAATAGTAGGGATATAGAACAAGCCCATAAGGCAATCATCATAAACTTTTTTTAGATGAATACACCAACAATTCAGAATGTGGTTTCAACAATCACTTTGGATCCTATATTCGATCTTAAATTTCTTTCTAAAAAACTTGAAAATGCAAAGTATAATCCGGCAAAATTTTCAGCTCTTATTATTAAAAACTTTGAACCTATTAGATCTACAGCTCTTTTATTTGCAAATGGACGCCTTGTTTGTGTTGGAAATAAATCTTCGAAGCAGGCTCTTGAAGCCTCCAAAATTTTTGCTAGGCAAATAGCAAAAATTCAACCAACAACGATTAGAGAAGGCACTTTTAAAGTTCAAAATGTTGTTGCCTCATTTAAATTTCCAAAGAAATTAAATCTACCAGGTAAATTTTTAAAATAAATTTAAAGTTCAAAATTTTAAAGCTTTGTACGATACATTGAGGATTTATCCTCCTGAATGGCTAGCTCCTTATATTTCATTCAACCAAGAATTATTTCCAGGGATGTGCCTAAGAATTAAAAACTCATCTATTGTTATTTTACTCTTTACTACTGGAAAATGTGTAATTACTGGAGGAAAGAAAGAGGAAGATATTTATAAAATGTCAAATAATATTTTCGAAACAATAGCAATGTTTATGAAGCGATAAAATTTAAAAAATACTTGAATTAATTTCTTTACGAAGTTCCATCAATAATATTCCAAGCTTATTATCTCCATCCCAGGTCGCAGGGTTTTTTAAGCGCACAAGGTTAGAAATTGAAATTCCATTAGTCCAATATTTGTTAACCGTTGCCGCTTCAGCTATCAGGCAATCACCAGTTCCTCTAAGCTGAGAAAAAAGTTGAGCATTTTGTGTAAATTTGGCCAATAATCCAATATACATAATCTTAATAAATTTTTCATTTTGAAACAACTAGTGTGCTTACTTTGTCTTGAACATTTTTCCATTCATCATATCGAAAGCCTCGAATCCTTAAGCCAAAGCGATAAATTTGATCTGGATTGTTAAGTATTAGAACATGTTCCGCAATTTCAAAATCAGCAAAATAACGTGCTTTTTGCCACACAAAATATTTCTCCATAGTTGAAAATTCTATTCCAAGAAGCGTGAAGCGAGAGGGAAATCTGTTGCTGAAGCCGCATTGCTGGGACGAGAAGACAAAAATTCTTTGGCTTTCATTTCCAATAATTTCTTTTGGTGGTAGGGAATTATATGTCTGATTTTGTTGTAAGTCCATTCTAGTGAAAAGTTCAGAGATTGTTTCTTAATAAAAATATAAATTAAAAGTAAACATTTTTACCCATGTCAGGATCGCTGATCATTTCCTAAGTTGTTAAAAATTTAAAAATTAATAAAATATAAAAAGATAATTGTTATTTAAACAAAATATAAGAAAGCATAGGAAAAAAGTTGTAAAAATTTATTAATTTTAAAAAATAATATTTAATCGCAAATTTCTGCAATTGGATTTCCTCTATATCCAAAAGGATAACAGTCAAAATTATCATCAATGAACCCTTTATCATAAATTGGCGAGTAGCGTCTAAAAATAAATGAATCATATTTATTACAATTCTATTATTACCGTTTTTGCGTGCGTGAAGTTACTTGACCTTTACGCCAATTAGGCTGAAAATGAGTTCTTTCGAGCATAACAGGATCCAAGTCTTCACCATATGCATTGACCATTTTCTTCAAACAATTTTATTAAAAACTTTAAAATTTTGAACCTTTAGCTGATTGAAATCAAGTGGTGAATCAGCACTGTCCCAACATCCACGACATTTAACAATATATTTTATTTCTCCATTTTTTGTTCGCATTTTCATTGCGTACTACAAAAAATTTTTATTAAATAAAAAATTTAACAACTTGTTTGCAACCGCCTATGTAAATAGCTATTATACGATTTTCTTCATACTCCCTGCTCATCATTCCAAGCATATCTCCAACACGAAAAGGTGGAGATTTTCCTTTTGGTTGAACAATATAACAACTATCAGTATCTGTATAAAGCAGTTTACATTCTGGATCATTGAAAATCTTTTCCATGTATTCATAGAGGAAAACTCGAGCTGTTGCTGTTGTTATAAGAGCTATGACTATGTTGTATTTGTCGTGTGGACGGACAAACTCTTTTTTTAATTGATAAGGCACCGCGAACAAATCAGTTGCAAGCATTTCTACAGCTCCAACGTCTAATTTAGGATCATTGAGCACAGAATGTAATTCAACAGGAGATCGTGTAATTAAATCCTTTAAAATTTTTATTTTTTAATTTGAGTTAACCAACCTTGGAAAGATTGCACCTCAAGGCCCAGCGACCCCATCTAAATTTTATATTTTTTTAAAATGTTGAAGTAAACAATGAGTTATTGCAGGTTTTGGCCATATATCTCATTCCTTCATTTTGTGCAATTTTATCCTTTTCCAGCTTTATACCATATTCTTTTTGATTGCGCATTAAAAATTGTTGTTTTAAAATTTGTTCATTTTCAGGATTTGAGGGATCAAGAACGGAATTCGGCCATCCGCTAGCTTGTATTTTTAATCTCATCATATCTTGAACATAGGGACGTAGTAATTTATCAGTCCAAATCTTCCAATTATATATACTGTATAGCCAAGTAACTCGGTATCCTTTCTTAAAAGCAAGTTCAAGTTCTACAGTACAAACCGTTGATACATATCCTCTTTTGCTTTCATCGTGTGAACAAAGAGTATGTCCAAGTTCTTTAGTGTATTTTTGTTCCAAGCGCCATGGCACGCCTGATGGCGCCTCAATTGCACATTTGTGGCACAGGTGAAAAATCTATATTTTATGTTAAACAATTAAAAATTTACCAATTTTCCGTTAATCCTTTCTGGGATAACAGGAAGAAAAAGATCATCGGGAGGAACGATAAATACTTTAAAAATTCCACGATACGGATATAAATGGTCTGGGTTCGTCCAATCAACTGCCTTATTCACTTCAATTGCTTCAGGATGGCCTTATTTCTTATTTAAAATTTTAGATTAGAAAAAATACCTATAGGATAGAATCCATAAAAATTTACAGCAGGATATAGGCTTACAACGTCGAAACAAGTAATTTCAAACTTCTCAGAAAGACCTGTTTCTTCAAGATCACATTTTAAACATTGAGGGCCTGTTCTGCCTCCCTATATTTAGAAATTCTTATTTTTTAAGAAGGATTACATGAAAAGCGTCTCTGGGGCAAAGAGGGCCTACATCTGGTAATTTATTGAAGAAAAAAGCCATTTCATAATTTTCTTGCAATTGATTCATAACAGTACATTCCCAAACCATTAATGGACGCATTCCCGCTTCAATAATATGTTTTCTTCGTTGTTTAATTTTGTCGATGTTGTACAGGGCTGTTTTACCGTTTAAACAAATTTCAGTTGGTTTGTAAAGACTAGAAAATTTTATTAAAAAAGAATATAGATTTACCATTTGTGTCCATGCCATGCACATCCCAAAAATTCAATTGCTATATCTTGTTCTACAGGCATTCGTCTAACATATCCATCTAACATTAAAAGTTCTCCACTGGAAAGACGAAGTCTGAATTCTCCCTTAGCGCTGTCTCGATGTTGAACTTCCATCCCAATTTCATGACTTATCCATTTCATATATTTTAAGGCAATTGCAGATTGATTACTATCTCGATGATATCCTAAAAAATATTTTTGAAATTTTTACTTTAACTAACCGTTATCGGGAATAATGGCTATTTCCATTGGATTCATGTAGTTAATACCTAAAATATTTTAACTATAAGATTAACTTTTTAAATTACAGAAATGACGAAGACATGCACTGGACAACGTAAATGATGATGTCAAAACATCATCTTGTTTAGATAGTTCAGGAGCAAGATTGAAAAATAATCTTTGAAATTTAATCACAGCATGTGCGAGAATACGAACATCCTGTTCACAGTAAATTCCAATTTGCTCGGCTAAGCAGAAAGGAGCATTTATATTTTCATTATACCACAATTCAAAGTTTGCTCTTCTTTCCTTTCCCATAGATTCTGGATAATAATATTCTCTATCAGGAAGCCCATGCAAGCGTATATTCATATTTTTATTAAAGTTCCATCCGTGTGGGAAGAAAGCTTTTCCTCCTTCATCGATGTCCAAACCAAGTGCTTTTGGCAGCTGTTCAAGCTTCAAGGCCATCCAATTAAATGAATCACGGAAAGATATTTTAGGACAAATAGTTCTGTTTCTCTTTAGTAAAATCTCATAAAGTTTATTTCCTAAAAATTTTTATATACGTATTTTAAAATCAAATCACCTGATCTTGTGATATTTGGCAAAATTCCTGTTAATTTCATGAGTTCTCCCAATAGAAGATGCATATCATAACGTCTAATACGTTAAAAATTTATATATCTCAAACAAACCCTCCATAGTGTGATATAGCGTAGGTCATTAGCCGTCTATCGTTCCCAAGTCCATAAAGTAACCAATCTAGAAATTCCTTTAGGGGGTTTGCATATGTTGCGGCTGTCCATGTATTCATTCGTTTTCTATTCATGCCGCAAATACTACAATTTTCTGAAAATTCTGCCTTCCAAAGTTTGTCGTCGGCAATACAACGGGAACAAAGTACTAATGCCTAAAAATTTTTTAAATACAAAATAATAAAAAAGAAAATCAAACAGAAACACAGTTGACATGGTGCAGTTGATAATTTTCGTCATTTGTTTCAGAAATAACTATTTTGGGATCTCCAAGTCTTTGCCATTCGTCCTCATTTCTTGTGGGTGAAATAAGTGCACACTCGAAATCGAAAATAACCTAAAAATTTTATCATTTTATTAATAAAAATATACAAGTAAGTATTCTTTTTGTTTTTTTAGAACAATTGGTTGTACATAACAAGGCTCTGCTGTTTTGTGAATTGAATGGCATAAAGAACAAAATCTAGAATGACAAATATGTCCTTGTTTTTCGCTTTCTTCATGTTCATCTGATTCATCTGAACTTTTTATTTTTGACTTTCCTGCTTGATAAATTTGACCACAATCCATACATCTAACTATTTATTATAACGAATTATTTAAAATATACCTTATAAAAGTTTTACAAATATTTTTCATAATATGATTGTGATAGCACATTGGATTTCTGAAAATGTTGTTACATTTGTTGCACTGTCTCCAGTATGATTCAATTTCCTCGCACGGATAATCAATTCCTATACCACAACAACGTCGACATTTTGCTTCGCATTTTGCACGATGCTTTTTTTTTGAATTGTAAGTCGATTCACAATCAAGACAATAATAATTAGAGCCAAATAGAGTATTTAATTTTCTGATTCCCCAAAAATGTCCGTCTTTCAAATAAAGACATAATTCATTGCATGCTCGTTTTTTAGATTTCCAAATAGGTCTCATTCTTCCAAATTCACCAAAAACAGCGATCCGATATTGGCCAGGATATTGAAGATCAAGTAGTTTCTGCACAAGCGGAACATGTTCTTCAACATTATATTTTTTTTCGTTAAGAGGATAAATAATTCTTCGTTTTCTCATTTCATTAAGCATTGTTTTTATCAAAAGAATTCTTTTTTTTTGTGATTTTTCGTTGCCTCCTTTTGTTAATCTTTGAAAATGAACATTAGCAATCGTGGTGTTAGGCTTTTTAATATAAAGCATTGTAAGTTGCACGGCCAAAAGTAAACAATGTCTATTGAATGGAGCTTCCAAATCATCATTTTGTACATAAAAAATTAATAATTTCTTTTTTTTAAATTTTTTATTACCTGAATGAGATTGTTGACATCTATTCCATGATTTATCTCTCTTCTTTTTCTTCCACTTCCTTCTCGTTCTTCGCGTGATAATCTGAGAGCTTCTTCGCTTGACGGCCCCATTACAATCTTTTTTAAAAAGCATGAATATTAATAAAAAATAATTACTTCAATCTGAATTGGTTGACTGTATATGGACGGTCTGCCCATCCTTTGACCGCTTTGATCGACGTTGTCGAACTGTTCCATGACCACTTGGGGAGTATTTTGAGCCAACCCTCGATATGGTACTTGTATTGGCCTCTCAAGGACCGAGCTTCGAATTATTATTGAACATTTTTGAGATCGCGCTCCTGCCGCACGATACGCACGAACAAAAAAGTGATCAATTAGTTGTTCAAGTAAAAGCTCCCTCCCTTGAGGTGCCTCCTCTGCATTCATTACAGTAAAAGCAGCTCTATAATTTGGGTTTAAAATTATTTTAAAATTTGTTTACCTAAATACGCCTATCTTAAAACGAGCACTTGATATTTGCTCCACTGAATCCTCTTATAACAGTGATGAAGATTTATTTCTATTATACTCATATATTGTATTCCACCAATTTAATATTTTTTGTACTTATAACAGTGATGAGGATTTATTTCTATTATACTCATATATTGTATTCCACCAATTTAATATTTTTTGTAATTATAACAGTGATGAGGATTTATTTCTATTATACTCATATATTGTATTCCACCAATTTAATATTTTTTGTACTTATAACAGTGATGAGGATTTATTTCTATTATACTCATATATTGTATTCCACCAATTTAATATTTTTTGTACTTATAACAGTGATGAAGATTTATTTCTATTATACTCATATATTGTATTCCACAAATTTAATATTTTTTGTACTTATAACAGTGATGAGGATTTATTTTATTATACTCATATATTGTATTCCACCAATTTAATATTTTTTGTAATTATAACAGTGATGAGGATTTATTTCTATTATACTCATATATTGTATTCCACCAATTTAATATTTTTTGTAATTATAACAGTGATGAGGATTTATTTCTATTATACTCATATATTGTATTCCACCAATTTAATATTTTTTGTAATTATAACAGTGATGAGGATTTATTTCTATTATACTCATATATTGTATTCCACCAATTTAATATTTTTTGTAATTATAACAGTGATGAGGATTTATTTCTATTATACTCATATATTGTATTCCACCAATTTAATATTTTTTGTACTTATAACAGTGATGAGGATTTATTTCTATTATACTAATATATTGTATTCCACCAATTTAATATTTTTTGTAATTATAACAGTGATGAGGATTTATTTCTATTATACTCATATATTGTATTCCACCAATTTAATATTTTTTGTACTTATAACAGTGATGAGGATTTATTTCTATTATACTCATATATTGTATTCCACCAATTTAATATTTTTTGTAATTATAACAGTGATGAGGATTTATTTCTATTATACTCATATATTGTATTCCACCAATTTAATATTTTTTGTACTTATAACAGTGATGAGGATTTATTTCTATTATACTCATATATTGTATTCCACCAATTTAATATTTTTTGTACTTATAACAGTGATGAGGATTTATTTCTATTATACTAATATATTGTATTCCACCAATTTAATATTTTTTGTAATTATAACAGTGATGAGGATTTATTTCTATTATACTCATATATTGTATTCCACCAATTTAATATTTTTTGTACTTATAACAGTGATGAGGATTTATTTCTATTATACTCATATATTGTATTCCACCAATTTAATATTTTTTGTAATTATAACAGTGATGAGGATTTATTTCTATTATACTCATATATTGTATTCCACCAATTTAATATTTTTTGTACTTATAACAGTGATGAGGATTTATTTCTATTATACTCATATATTGTATTCCACCAATTTAATATTTTTTGTACTTATAACAGTGATGAGGATTTATTTCTATTATACTCATATATTGTATTCCACCAATTTAATATTTTTTGTAATTATAACAGTGATGAGGATTTATTTCTATTATACTCATATATTGTATTCCACCAATTTAATATTTTTTGTACTTATAACAGTGATGAGGATTTATTTCTATTATACTCATATATTGTATTCCACCAATTTAATATTTTTTGTAATTATAACAGTGATGAGGATTTATTTCTATTATACTCATATATTGTATTCCACCAATTTAATATTTTTTGTAATTATAACAGTGATGAGGATTTATTTCTATTATACTCATATATTGTATTCCACCAATTTAATATTTTTTGTACTTATAACAGTGATGAAGATTTATTTCTATTATACTCATATATTGTATTCCACCAATTTAATATTTTTTGTAATTATAACAGTGATGAGGATTTATTTCTATTATACTCATATATTGTATTCCACCAATTTAATATTTTTTGTACTTATAACAGTGATGAGGATTTATTTCTATTATACTCATATATTGTATTCCACCAATTTAATATTTTTTGTACTTATAACAGTGATGAGGATTTATTTCTATTATACTAATATATTGTATTCCACCAATTTAATATTTTTTGTAATTATAACAGTGATGAGGATTTATTTCTATTATACTCATATATTGTATTCCACCAATTTAATATTTTTTGTACTTATAACAGTGATGAAGATTTATTTCTATTATACTCATATATTGTATTCCACCAATTTAATATTTTTTGTAATTATAACAGTGATGAGGATTTATTTCTATTATACTCATATATTGTATTCCACCAATTTAATGTTTTTTGTACTTATAACAGTGATGAGGATTTATTTCTATTATACTAATATATTGTATTCCACCAATTTAATATTTTTTGTACTTATAACAGTGATGAGGATTTATTTCTATTATACTAATATATTGTATTCCACCAATTTAATATTTTTTGTACTTATAACAGTGATGAGGATTTATTTCTATTATACTAATATATTGTATTCCACCAATTTAATATTTTTTGTAATTATAACAGTGATGAGGATTTATTTCTATTATACTAATATATTGTATTCCACCAATTTAATATTTTTTGTACTTATAACAGTGATGAGGATTTATTTCTATTATACTAATATATTGTATTCCACCAATTTAATATTTTTTGTAATTATAACAGTGATGAGGATTTATTTCTATTATACTCATATATTGTATTCCACCAATTTAATATTTTTTGTACTTATAACAGTGATGAAGATTTATTTCTATTATACTCATATATTGTATTCCACCAATTTAATATTTTTTGTACTTATAACAGTGATGAGGATTTATTTCTATTATACTAATATATTGTATTCCACCAATTTAATATTTTTTGTAATTATAACAGTGATGAGGATTTATTTCTATTATACTCATATATTGTATTCCACCAATTTAATATTTTTTGTACTTATAACAGTGATGAGGATTTATTTCTATTATACTCATATATTGTATTCCACCAATTTAATATTTTTTGTAATTATAACAGTGATGAGGATTTATTTCTATTATACTCATATATTGTATTCCACCAATTTAATATTTTTTGTACTTATAACAGTGATGAGGATTTATTTCTATTATACTCATATATTGTATTCCACCAATTTAATATTTTTTGTACTTATAACAGTGATGAGGATTTATTTCTATTATACTCATATATTGTATTCCACCAATTTAATATTTTTTGTAATTATAACAGTGATGAGGATTTATTTCTATTATACTCATATATTGTATTCCACCAATTTAATATTTTTTGTACTTATAACAGTGATGAGGATTTATTTCTATTATACTCATATATTGTATTCCACCAATTTAATATTTTTTGTAATTATAACAGTGATGAGGATTTATTTCTATTATACTCATATATTGTATTCCACCAATTTAATATTTTTTGTACTTATAACAGTGATGAGGATTTATTTCTATTATACTCATATATTGTATTCCACCAATTTAATATTTTTTGTAATTATAACAGTGATGAGGATTTATTTCTATTATACTCATATATTGTATTCCACCAATTTAATATTTTTTGTAATTATAACAGTGATGAGGATTTATTTCTATTATACTCATATATTGTATTCCACCAATTTAATATTTTTTGTACTTATAACAGTGATGAGGATTTATTTCTATTATACTCATATATTGTATTCCACCAATTTAATATTTTTTGTAATTATAACAGTGATGAGGATTTATTTCTATTATACTCATATATTGTATTCCACCAATTTAATATTTTTTGTACTTATAACAGTGATGAGGATTTATTTCTATTATACTCATATATTGTATTCCACCAATTTAATATTTTTTGTAATTATAACAGTGATGAGGATTTATTTCTATTATACTAATATATTGTATTCCACCAATTTAATATTTTTTGTAATTATAACAGTGATGAGGATTTATTTCTATTATACTCATATATTGTATTCCACCAATTTAATATTTTTTGTACTTATAACAGTGATGAGGATTTATTTCTATTATACTCATATATTGTATTCCACCAATTTAATATTTTTTGTACTTATAACAGTGATGAGGATTTATTTCTATTATACTCATATATTGTATTCCACCAATTTAATATTTTTTGTAATTATAACAGTGATGAGGATTTATTTCTATTATACTCATATATTGTATTCCACCAATTTAATATTTTTTGTAATTATAACAGTGATGAGGATTTATTTCTATTATACTCATATATTGTATTCCACCAATTTAATATTTTTTGTACTTATAACAGTGATGAGGATTTATTTCTATTATACTCATATATTGTATTCCACCAATTTAATATTTTTTGTACTTATAACAGTGATGAGGATTTATTTCTATTATACTCATATATTGTATTCCACCAATTTAATATTTTTTGTAATTATAACAGTGATGAGGATTTATTTCTATTATACTCATATATTGTATTCCACCAATTTAATATTTTTTGTAATTATAACAGTGATGAGGATTTATTTCTATTATACTCATATATTGTATTCCACCAATTTAATATTTTTTGTACTTATAACAGTGATGAGGATTTATTTCTATTATACTCATATATTGTATTCCACTAATTTAATATTTTTTGTAATTATAACAGTGATGAGGATTTATTTCTATTATACTCATATATTGTATTCCACCAATTTAATATTTTTTGTAATTATAACAGTGATGAGGATTTATTTCTATTATACTCATATATTGTATTCCACCAATTTAATATTTTTTGTACTTATAACAGTGATGAGGATTTATTTCTATTATACTCATATATTGTATTCCACCAATTTAATATTTTTTGTAATTATAACAGTGATGAGGATTTATTTCTATTATACTCATATATTGTATTCCACCAATTTAATATTTTTTGTACTTATAACAGTGATGAGGATTTATTTCTATTATACTCATATATTGTATTCCACCAATTTAATATTTTTTGTAATTATAACAGTGATGAGGATTTATTTCTATTATACTCATATATTGTATTCCACCAATTTAATATTTTTTGTACTTATAACAGTGATGAGGATTTATTTCTATTATACTCATATATTGTATTCCACCAATTTAATATTTTTTGTAATTATAACAGTGATGAGGATTTATTTCTATTATACTAATATATTGTATTCCACCAATTTAATATTTTTTGTAATTATAACAGTGATGAGGATTTATTTCTATTATACTCATATATTGTATTCCACCAATTTAATATTTTTTGTAATTATAACAGTGATGAGGATTTATTTCTATTATACTCATATATTGTATTCCACCAATTTAATATTTTTTGTACTTATAACAGTGATGAGGATTTATTTCTATTATACTCATATATTGTATTCCACCAATTTAATATTTTTTGTACTTATAACAGTGATGAAGATTTATTTCTATGATACTCATATATTGTATTCCACCAATTTAATATTTTTTGTAATTATAACAGTGATGAGGATTTATTTCTATTATACTCATATATTGTATTCCACCAATTTAATATTTTTTGTAATTATAACAGTGATGAGGATTTATTTCTATTATACTCATATATTGTATTCCACCAATTTAATATTTTTTGTACTTATAACAGTGATGAGGATTTATTTCTATTATACTCATATATTGTATTCCACCAATTTAATATTTTTTGTACTTATAACAGTGATGAAGATTTATTTCTATGATACTCATATATTGTATTCCACCAATTTAATATTTTTTGTAATTATAACAGTGATGAGGATTTATTTCTATTATACTCATATATTGTATTCCACCAATTTAATATTTTTTGTACTTATAACAGTGATGAAGATTTATTTCTATTATACTCATATATTGTATTCCACCAATTTAATATTTTTTGTACTTATATCAGTGATGAGGATTTATTTCTATTATACTCATATATTGTATTCCACCAATTTAATATTTTTTGTAATTATAACAGTGATGAGGATTTATTTCTATTATACTCATATATTGTATTCCACCAATTTAATATTTTTTGTACTTATAACAGTGAAGAGGATTTATTTCTATTATACTCATATATTGTATTCCACCAATTTAATATTTTTTGTACTTATAACAGTGATGAGAATTTATTTCTATTATACTCATATATTGTATTCCACCAATTTAATATTTTTTGTACTTATAACAGTGATGAGGATTTATTTCTATTATACTCATATATTGTATTCCACCAATTTAATATTTTTTGTACTTATAACAGTGATGAAGATTTATTTCTATTATACTCATATATTGTATTCCACCAATTTAATATTTTTTGTACTTATAACAGTGATGAGAATTTATTTCTATTATACTCATATATTGTATTCCACCAATTTAATATTTTTTGTACTTATAACAGTGATGAGGATTTATTTCTATTATACTCATATATTGTATTCCACCAATTTAATATTTTTTGTACTTATAACAGTGATGAGGATTTATTTCTATTATACTCATATATTGTATTCCACCAATTTAATATTTTTTGTACTTATAACAGTGATGAGGATTTATTTCTATTATACTCATATATTGTATTCCACCAATTTAATATTTTTTGTACTTATAACAGTGATGAGGATTTATTTCTATTATACTCATATATTGTATTCCACCAATTTAATATTTTTTGTAATTATAACAGTGATGAGGATTTATTTCTATTATACTCATATATTGTATTCCACCAATTTAATATTTTTTGTACTTATAACAGTGATGAGGATTTATTTCTATTATACTCATATATTGTATTCCACCAATTTAATATTTTTTGTAATTATAACAGTGATGAGGATTTATTTCTATTATACTCATATATTGTATTCCACCAATTTAATATTTTTTGTACTTATAACAGTGATGAGGATTTATTTCTATTATACTCATATATTGTATTCCACCAATTTAATATTTTTTGTAATTATAACAGTGATGAGGATTTATTTCTATTATACTCATATATTGTATTCCACCAATTTAATATTTTTTGTACTTATAACAGTGATGAGGATTTATTTCTATTATACTCATATATTGTATTCCACCAATTTAATATTTTTTGTAATTATAACAGTGATGAGGATTTATTTCTATTATACTAATATATTGTATTCCACCAATTTAATATTTTTTGTAATTATAACAGTGATGAGGATTTATTTCTATTATACTCATATATTGTATTCCACCAATTTAATATTTTTTGTAATTATAACAGTGATGAGGATTTATTTCTATTATACTCATATATTGTATTCCACCAATTTAATATTTTTTGTACTTATAACAGTGATGAGGATTTATTTCTATTATACTCATATATTGTATTCCACCAATTTAATATTTTTTGTACTTATAACAGTGATGAAGATTTATTTCTATGATACTCATATATTGTATTCCACCAATTTAATATTTTTTGTAATTATAACAGTGATGAGGATTTATTTCTATTATACTCATATATTGTATTCCACCAATTTAATATTTTTTGTAATTATAACAGTGATGAGGATTTATTTCTATTATACTCATATATTGTATTCCACCAATTTAATATTTTTTGTACTTATAACAGTGATGAGGATTTATTTCTATTATACTCATATATTGTATTCCACCAATTTAATATTTTTTGTACTTATAACAGTGATGAAGATTTATTTCTATGATACTCATATATTGTATTCCACCAATTTAATATTTTTTGTAATTATAACAGTGATGAGGATTTATTTCTATTATACTCATATATTGTATTCCACCAATTTAATATTTTTTGTACTTATAACAGTGATGAAGATTTATTTCTATTATACTCATATATTGTATTCCACCAATTTAATATTTTTTGTACTTATATCAGTGATGAGGATTTATTTCTATTATACTCATATATTGTATTCCACCAATTTAATATTTTTTGTAATTATAACAGTGATGAGGATTTATTTCTATTATACTCATATATTGTATTCCACCAATTTAATATTTTTTGTACTTATAACAGTGAAGAGGATTTATTTCTATTATACTCATATATTGTATTCCACCAATTTAATATTTTTTGTACTTATAACAGTGATGAGAATTTATTTCTATTATACTCATATATTGTATTCCACCAATTTAATATTTTTTGTACTTATAACAGTGATGAGGATTTATTTCTATTATACTCATATATTGTATTCCACCAATTTAATATTTTTTGTACTTATAACAGTGATGAAGATTTATTTCTATTATACTCATATATTGTATTCCACCAATTTAATATTTTTTGTACTTATAACAGTGATGAGAATTTATTTCTATTATACTCATATATTGTATTCCACCAATTTAATATTTTTTGTACTTATAACAGTGATGAGGATTTATTTCTATTATACTCATATATTGTATTCCACCAATTTAATATTTTTTGTACTTATAACAGTGATGAGGATTTATTTCTATTATACTCATATATTGTATTCCACCAATTTAATATTTTTTGTACTTATAACAGTGATGAGGATTTATTTCTATTATACTCATATATTGTATTCCACCAATTTAATATTTTTTGTACTTATAACAGTGATGAGGATTTATTTCTATTATACTCATATATTGTATTCCACCAATTTAATATTTTTTGTAATTATAACAGTGATGAGGATTTATTTCTATTATACTCATATATTGTATTCCACCAATTTAATATTTTTTGTACTTATAACAGTGATGAGGATTTATTTCTATTATACTCATATATTGTATTCCACCAATTTAATATTTTTTGTAATTATAACAGTGATGAGGATTTATTTCTATTATACTCATATATTGTATTCCACCAATTTAATATTTTTTGTACTTATAACAGTGATGAGGATTTATTTCTATTATACTCATATATTGTATTCCACCAATTTAATATTTTTTGTAATTATAACAGTGATGAGGATTTATTTCTATTATACTCATATATTGTATTCCACCAATTTAATATTTTTTGTAATTATAACAGTGATGAGGATTTATTTCTATTATACTCATATATTGTATTCCACCAATTTAATATTTTTTGTACTTATAACAGTGATGAGGATTTATTTCTATTATACTCATATATTGTATTCCACCAATTTAATATTTTTTGTAATTATAACAGTGATGAGGATTTATTTCTATTATACTCATATATTGTATTCCACCAATTTAATATTTTTTGTACTTATAACAGTGATGAGGATTTATTTCTATTATACTCATATATTGTATTCCACCAATTTAATATTTTTTGTAATTATAACAGTGATGAGGATTTATTTCTATTATACTAATATATTGTATTCCACCAATTTAATATTTTTTGTAATTATAACAGTGATGAGGATTTATTTCTATTATACTCATATATTGTATTCCACCAATTTAATATTTTTTGTACTTATAACAGTGATGAGGATTTATTTCTATTATACTCATATATTGTATTCCACCAATTTAATATTTTTTGTACTTATAACAGTGATGAGGATTTATTTCTATTATACTCATATATTGTATTCCACCAATTTAATATTTTTTGTAATTATAACAGTGATGAGGATTTATTTCTATTATACTCATATATTGTATTCCACCAATTTAATATTTTTTGTAATTATAACAGTGATGAGGATTTATTTCTATTATACTCATATATTGTATTCCACCAATTTAATATTTTTTGTACTTATAACAGTGATGAGGATTTATTTCTATTATACTCATATATTGTATTCCACCAATTTAATATTTTTTGTACTTATAACAGTGATGAGGATTTATTTCTATTATACTCATATATTGTATTCCACCAATTTAATATTTTTTGTAATTATAACAGTGATGAGGATTTATTTCTATTATACTCATATATTGTATTCCACCAATTTAATATTTTTTGTAATTATAACAGTGATGAGGATTTATTTCTATTATACTCATATATTGTATTCCACCAATTTAATATTTTTTGTACTTATAACAGTGATGAGGATTTATTTCTATTATACTCATATATTGTATTCCACTAATTTAATATTTTTTGTAATTATAACAGTGATGAGGATTTATTTCTATTATACTCATATATTGTATTCCACCAATTTAATATTTTTTGTAATTATAACAGTGATGAGGATTTATTTCTATTATACTCATATATTGTATTCCACCAATTTAATATTTTTTGTACTTATAACAGTGATGAGGATTTATTTCTATTATACTCATATATTGTATTCCACCAATTTAATATTTTTTGTAATTATAACAGTGATGAGGATTTATTTCTATTATACTCATATATTGTATTCCACCAATTTAATATTTTTTGTACTTATAACAGTGATGAGGATTTATTTCTATTATACTCATATATTGTATTCCACCAATTTAATATTTTTTGTAATTATAACAGTGATGAGGATTTATTTCTATTATACTCATATATTGTATTCCACCAATTTAATATTTTTTGTACTTATAACAGTGATGAGGATTTATTTCTATTATACTCATATATTGTATTCCACCAATTTAATATTTTTTGTAATTATAACAGTGATGAGGATTTATTTCTATTATACTAATATATTGTATTCCACCAATTTAATATTTTTTGTAATTATAACAGTGATGAGGATTTATTTCTATTATACTCATATATTGTATTCCACCAATTTAATATTTTTTGTAATTATAACAGTGATGAGGATTTATTTCTATTATACTCATATATTGTATTCCACCAATTTAATATTTTTTGTACTTATAACAGTGATGAGGATTTATTTCTATTATACTCATATATTGTATTCCACCAATTTAATATTTTTTGTACTTATAACAGTGATGAAGATTTATTTCTATGATACTCATATATTGTATTCCACCAATTTAATATTTTTTGTAATTATAACAGTGATGAGGATTTATTTCTATTATACTCATATATTGTATTCCACCAATTTAATATTTTTTGTAATTATAACAGTGATGAGGATTTATTTCTATTATACTCATATATTGTATTCCACCAATTTAATATTTTTTGTACTTATAACAGTGATGAGGATTTATTTCTATTATACTCATATATTGTATTCCACCAATTTAATATTTTTTGTACTTATAACAGTGATGAAGATTTATTTCTATGATACTCATATATTGTATTCCACCAATTTAATATTTTTTGTAATTATAACAGTGATGAGGATTTATTTCTATTATACTCATATATTGTATTCCACCAATTTAATATTTTTTGTACTTATAACAGTGATGAAGATTTATTTCTATTATACTCATATATTGTATTCCACCAATTTAATATTTTTTGTACTTATATCAGTGATGAGGATTTATTTCTATTATACTCATATATTGTATTCCACCAATTTAATATTTTTTGTAATTATAACAGTGATGAGGATTTATTTCTATTATACTCATATATTGTATTCCACCAATTTAATATTTTTTGTACTTATAACAGTGAAGAGGATTTATTTCTATTATACTCATATATTGTATTCCACCAATTTAATATTTTTTGTACTTATAACAGTGATGAGAATTTATTTCTATTATACTCATATATTGTATTCCACCAATTTAATATTTTTTGTACTTATAACAGTGATGAGGATTTATTTCTATTATACTCATATATTGTATTCCACCAATTTAATATTTTTTGTACTTATAACAGTGATGAAGATTTATTTCTATTATACTCATATATTGTATTCCACCAATTTAATATTTTTTGTACTTATAACAGTGATGAGAATTTATTTCTATTATACTCATATATTGTATTCCACCAATTTAATATTTTTTGTACTTATAACAGTGATGAGGATTTATTTCTATTATACTCATATATTGTATTCCACCAATTTAATATTTTTTGTACTTATAACAGTGATGAGGATTTATTTCTATTATACTCATATATTGTATTCCACCAATTTAATATTTTTTGTAATTATAACAGTGATGAAGATTTATTTCTATTATACTCATATATTGTATTCCACCAATTTAATATTTTTGTACTTATAACAGTGATGAGGATTTATTTCTATTATACTCATATATTGTATTCCACCAATTTAATATTTTTTGTACTTATAACAGTGATGAAGATTTATTTCTATTATACTCATATATTGTATTCCACCAATTTAATATTTTTTGTAATTATAACAGTGATGAGGATTTATTTCTATTATACTCATATATTGTATTCCACCAATTTAATATTTTTTGTACTTATAACAGTGATGAAGATTTATTTCTATTATACTCATATATTGTATTCCACCAATTTAATATTTTTTGTACTTATAACAGTGATGAGGATTTATTTCTATTATACTCATATATTGTATTCCACCAATTTAATATTTTTTGTAATTATAAAAGTGATGAGGATTTATTTCTATTATACTCATATATTGTATTCCACCAATTTAATATTTTTTGTACTTATAACAGTGATGAGGATTTATTTCTATTATACTCATATATTGTATTCCACCAATTTAATATTTTTTGTACTTATAACAGTGATGAAGATTTATTTCTATGATACTCATATATTGTATTCCACCAATTTAATATTTTTTGTACTTATAACAGTGATGAGGATTTATTTCTATTATACTCATATATTGTATTCCACCAATTTAATATTTTTTGTACTTATAACAGTGATGAAGATTAATTTCTATTATACTCATATATTGTATTCCACCAATTTAATATTTTTTGTACTTATAACAGTGATGAAGATTTATTTCTATTATACTCATATATTGTATTCCACCAATTTAATATTTTTTGTAATTATAACAGTGATGAGGATTTATTTCTATTATACTCATATATTGTATTCCACCAATTTAATATTTTTTGTACTTATAACAGTGAAGAGGATTTATTTCTATTATACTCATATATTGTATTCCACCAATTTAATATTTTTTGTACTTATAACAGTGATGAAGATTTATTTCTATTATACTCATATATTGTATTCCACCAATTTAATATTTTTTGTAATTATAACAGTGATGAGGATTTATTTCTATTATACTCATATATTGTATTCCACCAATTTAATATTTTTTGTACTTATAACAGTGATGAGGATTTATTTCTATTATACTCATATATTGTATTCCACCAATTTAATATTTTTTGTAATTATAACAGTGATGTGGATTTATTTCTATTATACTCATATATTGTATTCCACCAATTTAATATTTTTTGTACTTATAACAGTGATGAAGATTTATTTCTATTATACTCATATATTGTATTCCACCAATTTAATATTTTTTGTACTTATAACAGTGATGAGAATTTATTTCTATTATACTCATATATTGTATTCCACCAATTTAATATTTTTTGTACTTATAACAGTGATGAGGATTTATTTCTATTATACTCATATATTGTATTCCACCAATTTAATATTTTTTGTACTTATAACAGTGATGAGGATTTATTTCTATTATACTCATATATTGTATTCCACCAATTTAATATTTTTTGTAATTATAACAGTGATGAAGATTTATTTCTATTATACTCATATATTGTATTCCACCAATTTAATATTTTTGTACTTATAACAGTGATGAGGATTTATTTCTATTATACTCATATATTGTATTCCACCAATTTAATATTTTTTGTACTTATAACAGTGATGAAGATTTATTTCTATTATACTCATATATTGTATTCCACCAATTTAATATTTTTTGTAATTATAACAGTGATGAGGATTTATTTCTATTATACTCATATATTGTATTCCACCAATTTAATATTTTTTGTACTTATAACAGTGATGAAGATTTATTTCTATTATACTCATATATTGTATTCCACCAATTTAATATTTTTTGTACTTATAACAGTGATGAGGATTTATTTCTATTATACTCATATATTGTATTCCACCAATTTAATATTTTTTGTAATTATAAAAGTGATGAGGATTTATTTCTATTATACTCATATATTGTATTCCACCAATTTAATATTTTTTGTACTTATAACAGTGATGAGGATTTATTTCTATTATACTCATATATTGTATTCCACCAATTTAATATTTTTTGTACTTATAACAGTGATGAAGATTTATTTCTATGATACTCATATATTGTATTCCACCAATTTAATATTTTTTGTACTTATAACAGTGATGAGGATTTATTTCTATTATACTCATATATTGTATTCCACCAATTTAATATTTTTTGTACTTATAACAGTGATGAAGATTAATTTCTATTATACTCATATATTGTATTCCACCAATTTAATATTTTTTGTACTTATAACAGTGATGAAGATTTATTTCTATTATACTCATATATTGTATTCCACCAATTTAATATTTTTTGTAATTATAACAGTGATGAGGATTTATTTCTATTATACTCATATATTGTATTCCACCAATTTAATATTTTTTGTACTTATAACAGTGAAGAGGATTTATTTCTATTATACTCATATATTGTATTCCACCAATTTAATATTTTTTGTACTTATAACAGTGATGAAGATTTATTTCTATTATACTCATATATTGTATTCCACCAATTTAATATTTTTTGTAATTATAACAGTGATGAGGATTTATTTCTATTATACTCATATATTGTATTCCACCAATTTAATATTTTTTGTACTTATAACAGTGATGAGGATTTATTTCTATTATACTCATATATTGTATTCCACCAATTTAATATTTTTTGTAATTATAACAGTGATGTGGATTTATTTCTATTATACTCATATATTGTATTCCACCAATTTAATATTTTTTGTAATTATAACAGTGATGAGGATTTATTTCTATTATACTCATATATTGTATTCCACCAATTTAATATTTTTTGTACTTATAACAGTGATGAGGATTTATTTCTATTATACTCATATATTGTATTCCACCAATTTAATATTTTTTGTACTTATAACAGTGATGAAGATTTATTTCTATGATACTCATATATTGTATTCCACCAATTTAATATTTTTTGTACTTATAACAGTGATGAGGATATATTTCTATTATACTCATATATTGTATTCCACCAATTTAATATTTTTTGTACTTATAACAGTGATGAAGATTAATTTCTATTATACTCATATATTGTATTCCACCAATTTAATATTTTTTGTACTTATAACAGTGATGAAGATTTATTTCTATTATACTCATATATTGTATTCCACCAATTTAATATTTTTTGTAATTATAACAGTGATGAGGATTTATTTCTATTATACTCATATATTGTATTCCACCAATTTAATATTTTTTGTACTTATAACAGTGAAGAGGATTTATTTCTATTATACTCATATATTGTATTCCACCAATTTAATATTTTTTGTACTTATAACAGTGATGAAGATTTATTTCTATTATACTCATATATTGTATTCCACCAATTTAATATTTTTTGTAATTATAACAGTGATGAGGATTTATTTCTATTATACTCATATATTGTATTCCACCAATTTAATATTTTTTGTACTTATAACAGTGATGAGGATTTATTTCTATTATACTCATATATTGTATTCCACCAATTTAATATTTTTTGTAATTATAACAGTGATGTGGATTTATTTCTATTATACTCATATATTGTATTCCACCAATTTAATATTTTTTGTAATTATAACAGTGATGAGGATTTATTTCTATTATACTCATATATTGTATTCCACCAATTTAATATTTTTTGTACTTATAACAGTGATGAGGATTTATTTCTATTATACTCATATATTGTATTCCACCAATTTAATATTTTTTGTACTTATAACAGTGATGAGGATTTATTTCTGTTATACTCATATATTGTATTCCACCAATTTAATATTTTTTGTACTTATAACAGTGATGAGGATTTATTTCTATTATACTCATATATTGTATTCCACCAATTTAATATTTTTTGTACTTATAACAGTGATGAGGATTTATTTCTGTTATACTCATATATTGTATTCCACCAATTTAATATTTTTTGTACTTATAACAGTGATGAGGATTTATTTCTATTATACTCATATATTGTATTCCACCAATTTAATATTTTTTGTACTTATAACAGTGATGAGGATTTATTTCTATTATACTCATATATTGTATTCCACCAATTTAATATTTTTTGTACTTATAACAGTGATGAAGATTTATTTCTATTATACTCATATATTGTATTCCACCAATTTAATATTTTTTGTACTTATAACAGTGATGAGGATTTATTTCTATTATACTCATATATTGTATTCCACCAATTTAATATTTTTTGTACTTATAACAGTGATGAAGATTTATTTCTATTATACTCATATATTGTATTCCACCAATTTAATATTTTTTGTACTTATAACAGTGATGAGGATTTATTTCTGTTATACTCATATATTGTATTCCACCAATTTAATATTTTTTGTACTTATAGCAGTGATGAAGATTTATTTCTATTATACTCATATATTGTATTCCACCAATTTAATATTTTTTGTACTTATAACAGTGATGAGATTTATTTCTATTATACTCATATATTGTATTCCACCAATTTAATATTTTTTGTACTTATAACAGTGATGAAGATTTATTTCTATTATACTCATATATTGTATTCCACCAATTTAATATTTTTTGTAATTATAACAGTGATGAGAATTTATTTCTATTATACTCATATATTGTATTCCACCAATTTAATATTTTTTGTACTTATAACAGTGATGAGGATTTATTTCTATTATACTCATATATTGTATTCCACCAATTTAATATTTTTTGTACTTATAACAGTGAAGAGGATTTATTTCTATTATACTCATATATTGTATTCCACCAATTTAATATTTTTTGTACTTATAACAGTGATGAGAATTTATTTCTATTATACTCATATATTGTATTCCACCAATTTAATATTTTTTGTACTTATAACAGTGATGAGGATTTATTTATATTATACTCATATATTGTATTCCACCAATTTAATATTTTTTGTACTTATAACAGTGATGAGGATTTATTTCTATTATACTCATATATTGTATTCCACCAATTTAATATTTTTTGTACTTATAACAGTGATGAAGATTTATTTCTATTATACTCATATATTGTATTCCACCAATTTAATATTTTTTGTAATTATAACAGTGATGAGGATTTATTTCTATTATACTCATATATTGTATTCCACCAATTTAATATTTTTTGTACTTATAACAGTGATGAGGATTTATTTCTATTATACTCATATATTGTATTCCACCAATTTAATATTTTTTGTACTTATAACAGTGATGAAGATTTATTTCTATTATACTCATATATTGTATTCCACCAATTTAATATTTTTTGTACTTATAACAGTGATGAGGATTTATTTCTATTATACTCAAGTAGTGAACCCCCCCAATTTGTCCGACCTTGAAAAGGTTTCGGACAAATCGGAGGAGTAAAAGCGGTAAAGATCAAAGGGAAGCCAAGACCTATTGGAGGATTTCGTGTGAAAAACCACCAATTTGTCCGACCTTGAAAAGGTTTCGGACAAATTGGAGAGGAAAAGCGGCAAAATTAAAGAGAAGCCAATACCTAAAGGACGATTCGGACATTTTGGATGAGAAAAAAACCAAAATCAAAGGGAAGCCAAGACCTAAAGGACGATTCGGACATTTTGGATGAGAAAAAAACCAAAATCAAAGGGAAGCCAATACCTAATGGATAATTTTAAGAGGAAATCAAGACCTTTAAATGATTTGATTGATAGGTACATATGTACCTATCATAAATGATTGACAGGGTAATGATTGATTGATAATTTGATTAATTCTCTGGATCTACCCCTCCCCCAATATAATTGATCTTTCTGGGTTCCAGATATTTTTTGGATTCCAGTTATTTTTTAAAAACTATTTTTCGCGTGCGAATGATCTAGGAATAATACAGTATACATTTAAATAAATTAATTAAAATTAAATAAAAATTAAATTAAAAAATAAATTATTATTAAAGATAGGGGAGGAGATAAAAAAGTCGAAAATCATTAAAAATAAAAAAATGATTTTTTGATCTTGGGAGGGATAAGAAAATAAGCTCTTTTTGGATTATACCAACATTCCTTATATTATTACCATTTCAAAATATCAAACTTACATAATATCAAAAAGTCAAAATGCCAAATGTTTAAATGATCAAATTTTTAAAATACCAAGTGATATTATTATGGGTGATCTTTTGGGTTCTACATTTATTTTTTGAATTATTTTTCGCGCGCGGTGGCATTTTTTAGCGCTTGACCTTGATCAGATAAAAGCGTGAATAAAATAAAAAAATTCCGTTTTTTATTTAAATTTTCTTTTCCAGATCTTATCTTGATTCGTGAATAAAAACAGAAAAATCGGCGGCAAAAGTCAAAAAGTGCAATAAAAAATTATTGAATAAACGACATCGACTTCAATATATAAATGGAACTTTTTTCATTTATTTTCATTTATATTTTTTATTTATATTTTTTTTATTTATTTAAATTATTTATTTTTATTTTTATTTATTTTAATTTACTATTTATTTTATTATTTATTTTAATATTTATTTTATTATTTATTTTTAATTTAAATATTAATTTTATTTATTTTTAATTTTATCTTTATTTATTTTTAATTTAAATTTGTTTTATTTATTTTATTTTAAATATTTATTTTCACTTCCCCTCAAACATTTGTCTATAAAAGGACAAACAAAACAAACAAACATTCCTTTTATATATAGATTGGTTAATTTTTCCTTTCCTAAGTTCCCATTTTTAATAAAATATTTAAATTTTAAATTTAGTTTGGGGGCCCTACCTTGATTTCAGGGATCGGCTTTGGCCTGGAAACTTGACTTCAGGGACCGGCTTTGGCCTGGATACTTGACTTCAGAGACCGGCTTTGGCCTGGATACTTGACTTCAGGGACCGGCTTTGGCCTGGATACTTGACTTCAGGGACCGGCTTTGGCCTGGATACTTGACTTCAGGGACCGGCTTTGGCCTGGATACTTGACTTCAGGGACCGGCTTTGGCCTGGATACTTGACTTCAGGGACCGGCTTTGGCCTGGATACTTGACTTCAGGGACCGGCTTTGGCCTGGATACTTGACTTCAGGGACCGGCTTTGGCCTGGATACTTGATTTCTGATTGGTCTGGTTACTTTATGCCTCTTAATTTTCACTCATTTCATAGTTCATTTTTAAATATTTTGCATTTTACCATTTTTCTAAAATTTATCATTATATAACATTTCATAATTTTTTGAATTTAAAAATCTTTTTATTTTTAATTTTTTATCAATTTTAAAGATAATAATGTTTAATTTACGACCTCCTTCAAGAAATGGTCTTTCAACTCCACCGAGACAAACAACAACGCCAATTAATGAAGGCCAATTCGAAGTTCAATCAATTCTAACATCTAGAATTGTGCAAAATGAAAGGACTGGACAAAGACAACGGCAATATTTAATTAAATGGAAGAATTATGGTTTTGACGCACTATCTTGGGAAGACGAGTCGCACTTGGAGGTATATTTCAACAACTATTAAATTTAAACTTTTTATAATTAATTAATATATTTTTAAATTTTTATTAAATTTATTTTTATTTTTCCTAAGGGTTGTACCGTGCTAAAAAATAAATGGGCGCTTGAACATTTGGAGCGTGACTCAACAACACCAGTTTTCCATAGTTTGACCGCCGCCGATCTACCGCCACCCCCTTCAATTTACTGCGACGAATGGACTGATGCAGAACTCTCAGAAGAGGATGAAAATGATCCAGATTGGCAACCATCAAAAAGAAAACGATTCAAAAAATCTGCTAGTAAATATTTAAATTGATCATTTTTCTAATTTCATTTTACAGTCAGGAATAGTTCACAGCAAGGAACCATCGAAATTGTTCATGAACTTGCCTACCAAGAGATGGACATTTATCCTCTTAACGTAAAATTTAAAACTTTTTCTTTTTTAAAAATATTTTTAGATTGAGTCAGTCCATATGGATGAATGTACTTCATCAATAATCCAGGAGAACCGGGGACAAAGAACTGGAAAAGTTCGTTTAAACATTTAAATTATGTTTACTCTTAACCTGAATTTATTACTTTTAATAACGAATAAAATTATAATCTTTTAAAGGCTCGTTCTGGAGCTGAGAGGAGACGTCGAAGACAAGTCTGTAAACAATCTGGAGAAGGAACATCAAATGATATGAATTTATGAGAATAGATTTTTTTAAATAAATAAAAATAGATTTTATAATACTTTTGTTTTAAATTTATTTATTTATTAAATATAGAAATTTAGAATCCTAATTTGTTTGTTGTTATGACGGATACGTTTCCACCCTACTATTTAAGCATTCAAATTTCTGCTCATTTTTTAAATTAAATTATCATAGATTTATCATAACATGGTTCATATTCCATTCGACACCAGAACAGTTGGATATGATGATTATCACATTTCTATTAATCAGATAGGGGAAGGCTCCAATGAGCCTATACATTATTTCCGGGGACTTGCTCCTTATCAACGAGGATACGGTAGACAAACAGGAGGTGGTGTCGGAGATGTACTCAGACATTTTTGGCGCTTTCTTTTACCTTATGCAAAACGCGCGGGCACAGCGGTTGCTAAAGAGGCTTTAGCAACTGGGGGGAGAATATTAGAGAATGCAGAAAATGTCCAATCAGATAAAGAAAGTCCACAATTAAATCTGAAGCAGAATGTAATAAATGAGGGAAAGCGTGGCTTAGATAGACTTCTTGAGCAAGGAGGGATGCCAAAACAGTTCGGTACAGGATTACGCATTAGAAAAAGTAGTATAAAAGGCCTCAAAAGGAAAATTCACCATTTTCAAAAGAAAATAGTCATCAAATAATTGTTGGAAAACGACCCTCTCTTATTCAAAAAAAGAAACGTCAAAAAATAGATACCTTCGGTCTTTATTAAATATTTAAAAATGTCCATTCATCAAAAAATTGATCGTGATTCTGGAAATGCAATAACTAATGCACTCTCTTTTTTCGAAACTCCCAGTACAAATGTTAGTATTAGCAGCTCATCTTTCATTGAACTACTCACTCTTAACCCTGTAAATATTACCCCGTTTCATTTTAAAATTCACGCAACAACAAATTATATTGATTTGGCCAAATGTTATATTTTTACTGAACTAAGAATAAAAAAAGAAAAGGACGGAAAGCTCGTTGATATAGATAAAGATGATAATGTAGGTATATGTCAGCTCATTGGACACACAATTTGGAAAAATTGTCGAATGAGTATAAATGGTACCCAAGTATTTGAAGGAAATTCTCTTATGGCTTATAAAAGTATTTTCGATTATGAGCTCACTTATCCGCAAAGTGTAAAAAATTCATATCTCTCTGTAGCAGGATATTACGACGATGGAGATACTCAAACTGCTGCAGGAGTAATTGAAACTAATTATGGCTATAAATCAAGGAAGAGATTATTTTTCGAGGATGGAAAACCTAAAAGTGCTCAATTTATGGCCAAATTAGATATTGATATTTGCAATCAACCGCGATATTTAGTTAATCAATGTGAAGTGGACATTGAATTATTACCTAACGAGTCCAAATTTTTGATAAGCGCTCCATGGGATACTGCGCCTACATATCACTTGGAAATCCAGTCATGCAAGCTTTATGTTAAGAAAATTGAACTAATGGACAGTCTAGCCTTCGATATTTCAAAAAAGTTAGAATTAAAACCAGCACGCTACCCTATGAGAAAAACTTCATTAAAATCATTATTTATAAGCGAACACCGAACGGAGTTTAACGCAAATTTATGGATGGACCAAGTCCCAAGAAGAATAATATTAGGAATGATTGATAATAGAAGCTTTGTCGGTCATCAAAAATATGTACCATTCTATTTTCGTCACTTTAATTTGAGAGATATTTCTATAACAACAGGAGGAGTTACTTATCCCACAACACCTTACTCCCTTGATTTTCCAAACGGAAAGTATGCGCGGGCATATCATGACATGCAAGAAGCGATTGGATATGCAGGAACACCTGAAAGCAATGGCATATCTATGTTTAGATATGCCAACGCAGGATTTTGCTTTTTTGTTTTCAATCTTACAAATAGTCAAGAGGATAATGGACCAGAAGTGTTCGATTTAATAAAAAATGGTACTACAAGTGTAAAATTGACCTTCAATGAACCAGTTCCAAGTGGAGGGATTGTCTTAATAGCAATGGGAGAAATTGATTCATTATTGATGTTAGATAGGAATAGAACTATAACGACAGATATTTCAGTATAAATACTCGTAAATTTTTCATTTTCATTTATTTTAAAAATCATTTACTTAATTTTGCTCATATTATGTGCTACATTACTATTAAAATCGAATTTTGTTTAATTAGTGTTGTACTATTTTTCTTCTTGTATAAATTATCCCAATCATTTGTTATTTCTAAAGAATCTGAGAATCCTGAATATACAGAAAAATTGAAAGAATTTATTGGTTATAATAAGACAATTCCTCCTAGCCCGAAAGAAATTATTCAAACTTCTACTACATTCCCAAAAATTTCTGAAAGAGTTCAAAATAGCATTGGGCTTGCTACATCATATAACCCTGAAAAAAATATCACAATCCTCGATTTCTGGGCAATGGAACATGTAAATAATGTACAATTTCCATCGCCGTGCAAAGAATTCCCTTCATCTGAAACATCAATTGCACAAACTATTTACTGTGTATCACTGGTTGCTCTATGGTTCTTACTTATAGCATCAGCTTTAGCTTATCAACTTAGAAAATTTGTCAATCTTCGAAATATAACAGAAAATAAAAAAGAAATTGAACTAAAAGGAATACAAAGAAAATATTCAAATAAGGTAATAATCCCCTTCTTTGATGAAAATGGACACTTTACAAATCGAGAAAATTTTGGATCAAAATCGGATAACTAGAAGATATTTTAGAGGATGTTTTGCAGCAGATAAAATTCCTCAAGAATTTAGAGAATATCCTTCATCTTTGGTAGTTAACACGGAAAAAGCAGGACAAAAAGGATCACACTGGATTGCATTTTTTATTATAAATCAAGAAAAAATATTTATTTTTGATTCATTATTACTTCCCGATTTTAGCTTACAAATTAAAAATTTTATTTCAAAATTTTCTACTCAAATTAAAAACAGTATTCCCCTTCAAGACCCTATTTCGTCAACATGTGGACAACATTGTATTTCATTTATATATTTTATTTCCTCTGGATTTTCTTATGATAAATATCTTTCCCTATTATCACATTATCCAAAACCAGACGAATTTGTTTCACAATTTATTAATAAAATGATTAAAAATAAATAAAAATATCAAAAAAAGATTAGAATTTTAACATTTTATTGAACATTAAGGTTATAATCACAGTTCCATGTTCAAATTTCACAAAATTTCCATTCATCCATCTTAACTCAATCTCTACTTCATTTATCTCCCTTGGTTGTACAGGAATAAACATCGGGTTATCGTAAACCCTCTCTATAACACCTCCCGATTTATTCTCAACAGCCACAATTCTTAGTAGTGAACTAATAGAATTTCCCAATATTACACTACTTGTTAACCCCTTTGAATACACTGCAAAACTGGTAAAGCCACCCTTTAAATCAATCCCATATTTTCCAATTTGGCCATTTTTTATTGCAGCATGAGCAGGAAAACCTAGCACATAACAGAGTTGTGATGATATATTAATTGAAAAAATTTCTGGATCATTGAATTTTATACGAAAACGATCAATACTTTCCAAGTATTCAAATTCAATATCAGAATACAATTCCTTATTTTTTATATCTTTTTCTCCAGCTAATAGTTGCATTTTTTGTTCCTCTTTTTCATTTTCGTTTATTTCTTTGAGTTCTTCATCAGATATTTCCACATCTTGCATTTGCGGACCATCCTTGCTAATAATGTCCTCTACTTTTTTCTCATGTTCTTTTTCTACTATTTCCATATGTTTTTGGATCCGCTTAAATGTTTCTTCTTGCTCGGATTTATGTCTTTCTTTAAGAACATCAGTCATTTCCTGTGTAATTTCTGGAGGAGGAATAGGTATTTCTTCATCTATTTTTCTTGCATGCTTTAAATACTCTGGATGAGTTTTCTCTTCGATTTGCTGCATCTTCTTTATATCATCATTTGAAGGTGGAATTGGGAGTTCAAGTTTTAAATATTTTTTAATTGCTTCTTGCCTTATTGCCATAAATCTTTGTTTTCTATATAAAAATAATCTATTTTTTTCATCAATTTCTCTGCTAAGTTTTTCTTTTTCCTCTTCATTTTGCTCATTGCTGTGAGCATCTCTTTTTTCACGTAGTTGTGCATGAAATTCTTCTAAATCGTACAAATTTTTTCCAAGCGTAATCAGATGATCTTCTGGATGGTTGTCAAAAAAATTTTCAACATAGTCTTTATGCTTTTCTGAATTTTGCTGGTGAAATTCTTCACTGGTTGTTTTAAAATCTCTTTCTATAATAGCTGATTCCAATATTTGTAAATTTTTTCTCATCTGTTTTATTCTGGTAATAAGTCTTTGAATTTCTTGAGTTGAACGAATATTTACGCCTTCTTCTTCGCTTTCTTTAATCTTTTGTATTAATGCAATATATTTTTTTAAAATATTTACTTCCAATCCTATAATTTTTTCATGATAATCATCTTTATTTTTTTCTAAAAATTGATTTGCAATTTGTCTTTCATCAAGATTATCTCTTTTTCTAGCTTCTTCCTTTAAGATAGCTATATTTTCTTTTTTCTCTTCTGACAATGAGTTTAAATGATCAAGGTGTTCCTGAAGACCAGCTTTATAATAAGGATCTTTTGCCTCTTTAATTTCTTTTGTTTTTTTCTCGATATCAAGTTTATGAACTTCCAATTCGTGTTCGAACGTGCTAATACCATCCCAATAGTCTGTGGCATGCATAAGAAAAAATCCATCAACAAAACCCTGTTTTTGAATTTCTTCAAGCTTACTAAGATTAATTGTTTCTCTCCTCAATCTTTTTTTACTTGGGGTTCCTATTATATCAATTTCAGGACTTATGATTATTTCATTATCTTCAATATCATCTTCCAATATCTCTCGTCTTTTTCTATGTGTATCACTTTGTATTCTCGCTAGTGCAAGTTTCAGAAAGAAGCTTAGACCTTTTGGTGTTAATTGTGTAGTTTTAGGTATACCGAGTTTTAAGGCTTCTTTTTGCTTGTAATTAATTTGTATCCACTGTTTTTCGTTAGTACCTATTGTAGCAGCCCAAGATTGGGGATATTGGATACTGTATAAACCACAAACCCAATTTCCTCCTTGAAATTCTATCGATTTTGGAAGATGTACTCTGTATTTATTAGGTCTATTGTTTGGATAGTCACTAACATTACTAGGAAGAACAACAAAGAATGTATTAACCATTTATTTTATTAAGCAAAATTTTACAATTATAAATGAAAAAGATTAATGAATATGATTGGGTGGAGGGAAAGGTCTGCCTATTTATACAAAATATTTTTCGTCTATCCACTCAGGTTCTGGGTATTCTAAAAATTTAACATAATATTCTTTTCCTCCATCTTTTTTCTTGCGACTCTTAATGACTTTTTCGATTCTATAGCTTGTATTCTTATCTTTTCTTACTCTAGTCAGTTCTTCCGGGTAAAAATATCCTTTGAAAAGTTCACCTTTGTCATCGCGAATTCTGTATCTGTTTGGATTGGCTTTATTTTTTACACGATCTATCTGAAGAATTTCATCGCTGTAATTGGGGAGATAGCCTTTTGCGAACACATTTTTATTTCGGCTCATTCTCACATAGTCATTTTCATTGAAGCGTGGTTTTTTCCGTGAATGCTTACTACCGACTGGACCAAATACAAATTCACGAACATTTTTTGCATTATTAAAGCTAACATCGACAGGTCTTAATCCTCCAAGAACCCGACACTTAGAATGATTTATCGAATTAACTATCTTTGATAATGCCTCAGTCCATTTTAATGTATGCTTCTCACTCATAAATCGATATAATCTCTGTTTTAAATTTCTAATACAACGTTCTGCCAAAGATGCCTTGACTACCGATGCATTTGGTATGTATTTTTCTATATCCTTTTCTTTGAAAAAATCCATAATTTCCTTACTTGTAAATTCTTTTCCCTTATCACTAAATATGCGATGAGGATACATTTCCATTTTCGATAAAATTTTTTCAAATGCCTTAATCATATCTTTTGATTTTTTGGTGCGAACTGGTTCAGCAAATACCCTTTTACTCAAAACATCTATTGCAACAAGTGCATAATTATTTCCATTATTTTGACGTGACAATTTTTGAAAATCTGCAAGATCACACTGAACATCGGTCATGTAGCCAGCTGGGTATGTTACTGATCTCTTAAAGTGTACCCGACGAGGACGATGTAGAGTATATGTCCTATGACCCTCCAAATATGTCTTTACATCTTTTCTTCTTATTCTTGGGTCTTTTTTCTTTGCCTCAATCCATAATTGATTTAAACCTGCGAATCCTGCAGGATTTGCTGGGTCGTTATAAAGTTTATTTAATATTTTTTCCATAGAGTTGGAGTTCTCCATTTTGAGTCTGTTATTTGGCTTGATTCTCCTAATTTACGTTTATGCTTTGTTGAAATACGTTTTAGAGTAGAATTCTCTCTAAGCTTTTCTATTAAAGACCAAATTTTCTTATCCTTTTTTAGTTTTTCCTCTAACTCTTCTGTTCCAGGCGGTGTTATTTCACCCCATCTCAATTTCCCTCTGATTCCAGTTCGAAGAATGCATTCTATTGATTTTTGAGCATTACTTCCTAAGATTTCTCTTCCACCAATTTTATTTAGAATTTTACCGTCGGGGTTCACATTATATTTTTCAAGGTTTTCTTTCATAAAATCTAATATTTCCCTTGTTTTTTCTTTTATATTAGAGGGTAATGGTTTAAGCTTATCTTCAGGAGATTCTTCTTCTGTGTGTATTCTAATTTCATCATCTATAAAGCCAGAATTATCACTTTTTGGAGAAGGGACGACCACAGTATTTCTAGTATTGGTATTTGAAATATTTTTATGCATTTGATTGTCTTCGTTACTAGATGAGGATAAAAAAGGCAATATATTTTTGATCTGTTCAATTGCTGGATCTTCCATTTTCCTTACTGATACATTCATCGGAGTATCATTTTGCTCTTTCAACATGTGTAAATATCTTCTTAATTCTTGATTGTAATTGATATTTTTAGTCTCTAAATTTGTGTGTTGCCTTTTAACATCTTCTAAATTTTTTCTGGTGTAATCCAAATTAATATTTCCAGTATTTGGTAAAGGTTGAGTAATAAGTCCATGATATATATCTTCTGGGACAAGAATAAATTTATTGGCCATCTCTTCTAGTTATTTTTAAATAAGATTTTTAGCTAGTTCAATAATGATTGGTGTAAGTAAGGCGGGGAAAATTCCTATTGGTAGTCCACTGCCTTTTTGTACTACAGTATGTCGGGCTCCTCTCTCTGTTCTTATTCTACTCACTTTTCGGACAAAATCAGCGAATGGGAGAAGGCGGTATTTTTGTCTCTTTGTTAAAGGAAATCTATTACGCACAATATTTAAACAAACTTCGGTAATAGAAAGTAATTGATTGTTTGTTGCCTTCTTTAAAAGTCTCTTTCTCTTCCTCAATGAGCGAGTGTTTGCAAGTTGTTTAATAAAAGGAAAATTGTCCTTGACAATTTGACAGATATTTGAAGACATTTTATTTATAGAGAGAAATTTTTGGGTAGAAATATAATAGTATAAGGACTGATATCTGGGTCTTCTGATTCTTCCTTAAATATATTTGTTCTTAGCCTTAATGTATTATCTGATGAAGGGTGTAGATCGATAAATAGATAGGAATAATTAGTATGAGTAGCCTGTTGATATGCGTCAAGAAAATAATTTAGTCTTCCAGGGAATAGTTGAACACCAAGATTTCTAATGGAAAGCGCATTATTAGGAGCGCGTGCTAATACAATATACATAGAGTTCTGCCTCGCTACTTTAAGTCTTTTTTCAAATAGATTCTGTGTGATGAATACTATGCCAAAATTAAGGTGGTGAGATTTTTTAGTGAAAAGTTCAGATAAATATTTTTCGTCAATCGAATACATCAAATCATCTAGAATAACAAGGGCAGGCTTCGACAATCTTTTAATGAGGTCCTCTGGGGGGACTCCTGAATAAATGAAGACTCCAGCATTTTGTAATATTGGTACAAGTGGGTTATATTCACCATAGCAATAGAGAATTTCTTTGGGCGGTGGGTCAATTAACTGAGTTGAATTAAGAATTAATTTTTGTACAAAAGTACTTTTACCGCTTGAACTGGGTCCGCTTATAATACAACCAAATGGTAATTTAAGTTTCAAGTCTTTATTCGAATATATTTGATAATTCATGATTGATTAATAGAAAGGATAGAAATGAATAAAATGGTAAAGAAAAATGTTAAAATTTATAAAATGATTAAGGAATATTATGAAGGAATGTATCTGTACCTAGTTCATCCCCTTCAAAAATTTTTTCTTGTTCTATTCCGCATGATTCTCCATTATCAGTTTTCTCTTTTCCGTAAGATTCCACAACTTCTTCCTTCTTTTGAGCTATCGTCGTCAAAAATTCCTCTATAGTCAATTGTCCAGTTCCTTTGTTAAAATGTGACTCTGCCGTCTGCTGTACATTGTGCATGACGTTGTAGCATTTACCTTTCGCTTTCAGTCGAAAAATGCAGTATTGTGGAATTTCATAAAAATTATCAAATAAAATAACTTTTTCGGATTTCATACGATTACAGTACAAAGTTACACTTCTTGGAGTGACGATAAAGTCAATGTCAATACTTTCTCCTTTACAATTTCGACACTTTCCAATAAAATCATATTCAATAAAGCGTGAAGTGTTAAGACGTGCTGATGAAATAGTTATTCCGGTTGATGATGTAGTGAATGTGACCTCGGGAATCATTTTTTCAATTAATTGTTCTTTAGTCGTGATTAATGCCATTTTAAGGTGGAACTGAATTAGTGATTTTGAATTTTGCTTAGAATTTAATTTCTATGAAAAATTTTGACTATTTATACTCAGAGAATGGGCGGAGCCTTATAATATTAATACTAAAGCCCTAGTTTTAAACTAGTAATAATAGAAAATAGTAATTATAAACAAATTTATTTAATTAAAAATAAAAATACAATAATAAAAATAAAAATAATATTAAATTTTAAGAAGTTAAAATTTTCTTAATTCATCATTTTTTCTCAGTCATCTCATTCTTTTCATCCCATTCACATAGAAAGTCCTTGAGACTCATATTAAGCTTTGCACAATTTTCACAAAGGTCAAAGCTTATCCCAATCTTTCCATTGTCCTTTTCACTAAATTTATTTTTGTTGTAGTAGAGTGCGTTTGCACATTTTTTGCAGAGACGGATTTCAATCCTAGGAATATATTTCATTCGTACAAGCTTCCAAAGCATGCGAGAATTGACCCCGTTTTTCTTTTCAATTTTTCCCCGAGCCGAAGTTGAAGGCGTATTACTTAATTTACTGATTTTATCATCTTTCTTTTCAACTTTTACTTCTATAATATCTTCATCTTTTGGAATTTCTTCAATTTCTTGTTGATTTTCTTGTACTTGTTGCGGTGGTGTATTCATATTTAATTTTAATAATAATGTTTTTAATAATATTTTAAAAATGAAAATGATTTAATGATGGGAAAATTTTCGGATATTTATACTCAGAAAAAATGGGTGGAGCCTAACCTTATTAAATTCTATATTCCAAAAATTCACTCAGAGTAATATGTGTAATTGGCTTGTCTAGATTTTCAAGGTCAAGCTCAAGTATAAAAGGGCAAATTTCAAGATCAAAAGCTCATTTTAAATTAATCAATCATAAAAAATGAGCTCTATTCTTGAAGAAATTTCAAAAAAATTAAATTGTCCCGTTTATTTAGTAAGATATAGGCTTATGTATCAGGAAAATGTAGATATAATCGCAAAATATATAAAAGAAAATGGACCGCTTGAAACTACATACCAAGACAGAAATGGTCAGAGAAGAATGATTAATTGCAGTGGAGTTAGCACAGCTGGGGCACATTTAATAAAAGCATTCGGAGACCTGAGCTATCCCTTTAATATTTCAATTGCCGCATATTTTTTTGCTCATCACAAGATTCGTCTGCTTTACCCCTTTCATCAATGTATTATTGAAAGAACAAGTACATCAGATGGAGGAATATGTCAAAAGTATTATCCATTGGAACTTTTACGTTTCATCCCTCGCACAAATTCATCGTCGTCTTCAACAATCTGCTCTCAAACGTTGAGACGAACCCAAGCTACTTGGTCAATTTCAACATCAAGTATTTCTAGTGATCCTCTATCCTTGAGTACATCGATCACCCCTTCACCCACCCCTAGGAAATCTAGACCTGGCATTGTATGGATGGAGGTAGATGGCTGTCCCAATCAGTGGGAAAAGCGAAATATACTCATATTTTTCGATTAATTACATTTATTTCTACTAATTTTTTTGAAAAATGTTTTTCTTTTCTTAATTTTTTTGAAATTTCATCTTCTATCCCTTAATATTGTATTTTTACCCCTAAAATCTCTATCTTCTTTCCCTTAATTTTTCTTAAATTTCATCTTTATTTCTTAATTTTTAATGAAAATTAACTTATATTTCTTAATTTTTAATAAATTCATCCTAAGCCCTTAATATTTTAAAAATTTCATCTTGTAAACCTTAATATTTTTATAATTTTATTTCACAAATTTATAATAATATAAAAATAAATGGTGAATTAAATGTGCAATTTTGAGGTTTCAAATAATACATCTTCATATAATATATCTGAAGCAATACCATGCTTTTTGAATAAATCCCTCCTTCTTTCTCGTCTGTTCTTAACTATTTTAAAATTACGATTGTTGAACTTTTTCGGAAGTGAAGAGATACTTAGTGTCTGAAGTGTTATTTTTAACTGCTGACCAGCAAGTAATACTCCTATTTTTGAATCTAAAGCATTTTGAACTTGCATTAAAATGTTATCAATTGTACCTTTTTCAATTTTACTAAATGATATCAATATATCTTTGCCTAACAATTGTGAAGAAATGTGTGCTCCTAGTCGATCAGGTTCAATTAATCTACTTCTAGACTCCTTGATAATTTTATCAAAACATTTTTTGATAATTATTCTTAATATTTCTTCCGAATTATGAGATATTTTTTCAATAATAAATTTTGAAATAGTTTTCACGATTTTAAATTTTATGTTGCAGTCAACTTCATAATAAATTTGACTATAATATTTATTTAAATTTTCAGTACAGCCACCCTCTTGAATAAATAGATGAGGTAGTAAATTTTCTATAAAGTGTGGTCGTTTTTTAGCTGAAGGACCATTATTAAAAGACATTTTTAAAAATTTAAATAAATTTTTAGGTTTTATTTTAAGAATGAATGAATAAAGGTAAAATCTTTTGCTTTTATACTACCATTTTTCTGGTTGTGACTAAGATTATTTTAACATTTGAAGGTCAATTTTAATTTAAATATTTATATAAAATTAAAAATATATAGTGAAATTATTTTTGTCCGAAATGTACAATTTTGTGGTTTGAAATAATACCTTTTTGAATGATAGGTCTAAACATCTTTTTCATCCCTGTTGAGTAAATCCTTCCTTCCTTCACATTAGGTCGTAAAAAATTTGAATTTTCTACAATAATTCTTCGTCTATCAATTTCAACATCTTCCTCGCTCTCTTCATTTTCACCGTTTGCATATTGAAGAACACTTTCTTTGAAGTTTTCAAAGTGCAAAATCTTGCAAGTGTCAACAGTTAAGGTAATTCCGCGCACTTTTAATACAGTATTGATTTTTGCATTTTTATCACTTTCCATTTTTAGTCCATAAGCCTTACACGCACCGCCAACATATTCCTTAATATCATATCCAACATATTCTCTCGCCAAATCGCCCAGGTGGGGACCTGTCTGAAGAGGACATTCCATGTCCTTTGGATGCGAAAAAAGTATGCTGTCGGTGTCCCCATAGAGAATGTTACATCCTGTCGAACCAGCGACCTTTTGCATTGCTTTCAATAGCCTAATTCTTGCTGCTGACGTTGTCCATAATGAAACAGTGATATTTGAAGTGTCATGTTCAACGATGAACTCTTCTTTTTGCTTGTATGTTATTAAAGCAGTCTCTTCAGTTAATTTGTCTATCGATTGTAATTCAATCGAAAAATTAGTAGCATATTCGCGCAGTTCATTAGGCGAGTCGGTTATTACACTTTTTGACAATGTATTTCTAAGGCTGAACCGACCCCAAAGAGAATTCAGCATTAATTTTGAGATGTACCGCATTGCTTTGTCTGGCACCATTTTTTTCTCTTTGAACTTCAATTCCAAATCTTTCTTTACATTCCAACATAAATTTATCTTCATTTTCTTTACCAATTATTCCTTCAGGAAAACCACTAGCATGAATTTTCATTGCCATAAATTCGGCTACATAGTTTTTGAATAATTGGTCATCCCAATTCTCATAATGCAATGCTCTGTAAAATCTGCTTACTCGATATCCAACTTTTAATGCCTCTTCTAATTCTATTGACGTGCAAGTTGAGACCCATCCTCTTTCATCATCATTGTGCGGGCAGAGATAATTTTTGATGTTTGCGCCATTTGGATATGCGAGTGAGCATTTTCTGCATAATGGGAAAAGAAGACGGTCATCAAATTTGACTGGAATTACAGGGACTTCCAGTTTCGGTGGTGGATTAATAAATACTTTCAAAATTCCTTTGAATGGAATTTGCTCGCTTTTAGTCCAATTTACTTTTTGCTCATCAAATGGCACAACATGTATTTTTGGGTGTCCAACCGGGAATGATGTTGTAGCAATTGTTGAGGGGTAAAGTGAATTGAAGTCCAGGTATGAAATTTTATGTTGTTCTTTATCTGCGTCAAAGTACAGTTGGGCTGGTCCAGTTCTGCCACCAAAGTAGCAATCTCTCATTTTTATTGGGCCTTTGTCGTGATAATTTGCAAAAGCTTTTCTCATATTTCTATTGCGACGAAGCATTTTATGTATCTCACATTCCCATATGACGTCAACATTCTTTATGTGTTTTCTTAAAATCAAAAGTCGATTTTCATCATTTACACGTGTTTCTTCAATTGTCTTTCCATTTGGTAATATTTTTTCAAGGTCGTCGCCAAAACATTTTTGGCAGGCATGCCAAACACAACCATTCACTTCTATTGCTCTATCTTCTTCTTCAATATATCCGTCGACCTTGAATTTTCCTACTTTATGCTCTCCGCCTTCAGAATGTGCACTTATTATTTTAACTCCCTTTGTTTCTTCATACCATTGTAAATACTTGAGGGCAAGCTCACTTTGATTATCACAAGTGTCATATCCTTTTTCTGGAACAATTGCTAGATGTTCAGCTTTTAGATGATTAAGGCGAAAATGTTTCATGCAGGCGGATGCTACAGTCATTGCATCTCGTAAAATATCGATTCCTTGTGCTTCTTCTTGAGTTGAGTTTTTTTGCTTGCTAATTTCTGAGAATTTTGTTCTGAAGGCAATAAGTGCGTTTGTAAGTATTTGAACGTCATTTATGCAATATTCCGCTAAAGCCTCATCTAAGCAAAATGTTCCATTTTTCTCTTGTGCATACCATTTATCAAATTCAATTTGTTTTTCAGTTGACATTCCTCCATAAATGTAATCATCTCTTGAAGGTAGTTGAGGCAAAGTTTTACAATAGTTTGCGGGAATATTTGCCAAATGCGGGAAAAATTGTTTTTCAGTAATTTTGAGTCCAAATGCACCAACCAGCTTTCCCAGACCGACTGGACAAAGATTAAACGAGTCTCGAAATATCACTTCATTGCATTTTCTATTGCGCGGCACTTTCAGTTCATAAAGTTTATTGCCACGGCGTATCATTGATGGAACAATTCCTGCCAAATATATTTCCCTGAAGGTCATGACCATATCATAACGCCCTCCAAAGTGTGAAAATGCTAGTGTTGTATATTGCTGGTTAAGTTCAAAAAGAATCCAATGTACAAAATCTTTTAATGGTGTTTCAGTAATTCGTTGTTCATCAACCTTTGTAAGAGTAAAAGGTTGATGCGAAAATGTTATTGATCGATATGTTCCGCAAATTGTGCAATATTTTTTATTTTGTTTTAGAGGTGAACGCCATAATTGTCCATCTTCCATACATTTTGTGCAAGTGACTATAGCTGCTACGAAGTTTACTTTGTGCAACCGCTTTTCTTCTTTACCAGCTTCCTTGACCAGTTCATTTTGTGTTGCCTCAAAATCGAATGTAACCAATCGATAGGGTATTGACTTTTTGATTTCTAGTGGTCGAATAAAGCAACCTCTATTCATGCTATGAAATTGTATACAAATTTTGCACCACTTTTGTCCGCAAATATGTTTTTTTGATTGTTCTCTTTTATAATTTTTTAACGACCAAATTACTCCACATTTATCACACTGCTTTGAACGTCGGCAATGGCTACTTGCCAAGTGATGTTTGAAACAATCATCATTCAAATATTTTTTTCCACATTCATCACATTTTTAAAAAAAGTCGCCTGTCGCCAAACATGGTCTATCACTCCCAATTCGTCCACAAAGGTGACAGAGTGCTTTACATCTAGTGTCATGTTCCTTTGCCTTTCTATAACACTTCTCACATTCAAAACAATACTTAAAGCCCGATTCGAACATCCCTCCAACATTCCTTATTCCATCAAAATGATTATTTGAGTGATAAATTGATATTGGTAAGTTGAAATTATCACTTCCATATTTAAATTTCGGCTTTTCGCTATCACTTCCAAAAACAAAAACTTTGAACTTAAATCCTGAATTTTTATATTTGTTGTTCCAAAAGTCGACGATGGTGGGTACAAATTTCACAGCATCATATTCCGGAAGATCATTTGGTATTTTTGTATCTTTTAGAAGATTAAAAACATCCTTCAATTGACGGTGCTCATAATTCAAATAGTCGGAAAATTTTCTTCTATCACCTAATTCTTTTGTAGCATATTTTTTAGCTATTTCTAGAGCATAAAAAAGGCATAAGTTGTTTTGGTTTTTAATTTTTATTAAACTAGCGTCATTTATCCGAATACTTAAATTTGTTGATTCTCGTGGTGCTCGACCACTAATTGAAGAATTCGTTGGTAGAGAAGAGACACCAAGTGTCTGAAAAGTTATTGTAAATGGCTGTCCAAGAAGCGATCCTTTTTCTATTTTTGATTGCGAAACAAGTTGAAAACGAGTTAAAATGTTTTCAATAGTATCTTCTTGAATTTTTCTAATTGGTATCCATATATCGTTGTCTAATAATTTTGAAGAAATTAGAGCACCTAAATGATCCGGCTCAATTGATTTATTTCTCGATTCTTTGATGGTTTTATCCATGCATTCTTTCATTATTTTTCTTAGTAATTCCTCTGGATTTTCAGGTATTTTTTCAATAATAAATTTTCCAGTTGTTTTCATCATTTTAAATTTTCTGCTGTAGTCAGATTCATAATCTATTTGTCTATAATATTTATTAAAATTTTCAGTACCAGAACCTTCTTGAATAAATAGGTGAGGTACCACATTTTGTATAAAGAAGCGTGGTCGCTTGCTAGCTGGAGGACAATTATTAAAAGACATTTTTAAATTTAATTGAGTTTTTAAGTTTTTAATTGAGAAGGAAGAATGATAAAGAATGACAAAAAACCTCGGCTTTTATACTCCTGCTTTCGAGTAATTTATTGGTATGTTCAAGGTCAGTCGTTCTAGAATACTTTAAATTATAGCACACCCAGAAGATCACCACAGAAAATACCCAAAAGATCACCACAAACCCAATTTTCAAAAATATTTTTAAATTAAAAGAAAGTATTTTTATTCACGAATCAAGATAAGATCTGGAAAAGAAAATTTAAATAAAAAACGGAATTTTTTTATTTTATTCACGCTTTTATCTGATCAAGGTCAAGCGCTAAAAAATGCCACCGCGCGCGAAAAATAATTCAAAAAATAAATGTAGAACCCAAAAGATCACCCATAATAATATCACTTGGTATTTTAAAAATTTGATCATTTAAACAGTTGGCATTTTGACTTTTTGATATTATGTAAGTTTGATATTTTGAAATGGTAATAATATAAGGAATGTTGGTATAATCCAAAAAGAGCTTATTTTCTTATCCCTCCCAAGATCAAAAAATCATTTTTTTATTTTTAATGATTTTCGACTTTTTTATCTCCTCCCCTATCTTTAATAATAATTTATTTTTTAATTTAATTTTTATTTAATTTTAATTAATTTATTTAAATGTATACTGTATTATTCCTAGATCATTCGCACGCGAAAAATAGTTTTTAAAAAATAACTGGAATCCAAAAAATATCTGGAACCCAGAAAGATCAATTATATTGGGGGAGGGGTAGATCCAGAGAATTAATCAAATTATCAATCAATCATTACCCTGTCAATCATTTATGATAGGTACATATGTACCTATCAATCAAATCATTCAAAAGGTCTTGATTTCCTCTTAAAATTATCCATTAGGTATTGGCTTCCCTTTGATTTTGGTTTTTTTCTCATCCAAAATGTCCGAATCGTCCTTTAGGTCTTGGCTTCCCTTTGATTTTGGTTTTTTTCTCATCCAAAATGTCCGAATCGTCCTTTAGGTATTGGCTTCTCTTTAATTTTGCCGCTTTCCTCTCCAATTTGTCCGAAACCTTTCAAGGTCGGACAAATTGGTGGTTTTTCACACGAAATCTTCCAATAGGTCTTGGCTTCCCTTTGATCTTTACCGCTTTTACTCCTCCGATTTGTCCGAACCTTTTCAAGGTCGGACAAATTGGGGGGGTTCACTACTTACTCATATATTGTATTCCACCAATTTAATATTTTTTGTACTTATAACAGTGATGAAGATTTATTTCTATTACTCATATATTGTATTCCACCAATTTAATATTTTTTGTACTTATAACAGTGATGAGGATTTATTTCTATTATACTCATATATTGTATTCCACCAATTTAATATTTTTTGTACTTATAACAGTGATGAAGATTTATTTCTATTATACTCATATATTGTATTCCACCAATTTAATATTTTTTGTACTTATAACAGTGATGAGGATTTATTTCTATTATACTCATATATTGTATTCCACCAATTTAATATTTTTTGTACTTATAACAGTGATGAAGATTTATTTCTATTATACTCATATATTGTATTCCACCAATTTAATATTTTTTGTACTTATAACAGTGATGAGGATTTATTTCTGTTATACTCATATATTGTATTCCACCAATTTAATATTTTTTGTACTTATAGCAGTGATGAAGGATTTATTTCTATTATACTCATATATTGTATTCCACCAATTTAATATTTTTTGTACTTATAACAGTGATGAGATTTATTTCTATTATACTCATATATTGTATTCCACCAATTTAATATTTTTTGTACTTATAACAGTGATGAAGATTTATTTCTATTATACTCATATATTGTATTCCACCAATTTAATATTTTTTGTAATTATAACAGTGAATGAGGAATTTATTTCTATTATACTCATATATTGTATTCCACCAATTTAATATTTTTTGTACTTATAACAGTGATGAGGATTTATTTCTATTATACTCATATATTGTATTCCACCAATTTAATATTTTTTGTACTTATAACAGTGAAGAGGATTTATTTCTATTATACTCATATATTGTATTCCACCAATTTAATATTTTTTGTACTTATAACAGTGATGAGAATTTATTTCTATTATACTCATATATTGTATTCCACCAATTTAATATTTTTTGTACTTATAACAGTGATGAGGATTTATTTATATTATACTCATATATTGTATTCCACCAATTTAATATTTTTTGTACTTATAACAGTGATGAGGATTTATTTCTATTATACTCATATATTGTATTCCACCAATTTAATATTTTTTGTACTTATAACAGTGATGAAGATTTATTTCTATTATACTCATATATTGTATTCCACCAATTTAATATTTTTTGTAATTATAACAGTGATGAGGATTTATTTCTATTATACTCATATATTGTATTCCACCAATTTAATATTTTTTGTACTTATAACAGTGATGAGGATTTATTTCTATTATACTCATATATTGTATTCCACCAATTTAATATTTTTTGTACTTATAACAGTGATGAAGATTTATTTCTATTATACTCATATATTGTATTCCACCAATTTAATATTTTTTGTACTTATAACAGTGATGAGGATTTATTTCTATTATACTCAAGTAGTGAACCCCCCCAATTTGTCCGACCTTGAAAAGGTTTCGGACAAATCGGAGGAGTAAAAGCGGTAAAGATCAAAGGGAAGCCAAGACCTATTGGAGGATTTCGTGTGAAAAACCACCAATTTGTCCGACCTTGAAAAGGTTTCGGACAAATTGGAGAGGAAAAGCGGCAAAATTAAAGAGAAGCCAATACCTAAAGGACGATTCGGACATTTTGGATGAGAAAAAAACCAAAATCAAAGGGAAGCCAAGACCTAAAGGACGATTCGGACATTTTGGATGAGAAAAAAAACCAAAATCAAAGGGAAGCCAATACCTAATGGATAATTTTAAGAGGAAATCAAGACCTTTAAATGATTTGATTGATAGGTACATATGTACCTATCATAAATGATTGACAGGGTAATGATTGATTGATAATTTGATTAATTCTCTGGATCTACCCCTCCCCCAATATAATTGATCTTTCTGGGTTCCAGATATTTTTTGGATTCCAGTTATTTTTTAAAAACTATTTTTCGCGTGCGAATGATCTAGGAATAATACAGTATACATTTAAATAAATTAATTAAAATTAAATAAAAATTAAATTAAAAAATAAATTATTATTAAAGATAGGGGAGGAGATAAAAAAGTCGAAAATCATTAAAAATAAAAAAATGATTTTTTGATCTTGGGAGGGATAAGAAAATAAGCTCTTTTTGGATTATACCAACATTCCTTATATTATTACCATTTCAAAATATCAAACTTACATAATATCAAAAAGTCAAAATGCCAAATGTTTAAATGATCAAATTTTTAAAATACCAAGTGATATTATTATGGGTGATCTTTTGGGTTCTACATTTATTTTTTGAATTATTTTTCGCGCGCGGTGGCATTTTTTAGCGCTTGACCTTGATCAGATAAAAGCGTGAATAAAATAAAAAAATTCCGTTTTTTATTTAAATTTTCTTTTCCAGATCTTATCTTGATTCGTGAATAAAAACAGAAAAATCGGCGGCAAAAGTCAAAAAGTGCAATAAAAAATTATTGAATAAACGACATCGACTTCAATATATAAATGGAACTTTTTTCATTTATTTTCATTTATATTTTTTATTTATATTTTTTTTATTTATTTAAATTATTTATTTTTATTTTTATTTATTTTAATTTACTATTTATTTTATTATTTATTTTAATATTTATTTTATTATTTATTTTTAATTTAAATATTAATTTTATTTATTTTTAATTTTATCTTTATTTATTTTTAATTTAAATTTGTTTTATTTATTTTATTTTAAATATTTATTTTCACTTCCCCTCAAACATTTGTCTATAAAAGGACAAACAAAACAAACAAACATTCCTTTTATATATAGATTGGTTAATTTTTCCTTTCCTAAGTTCCCATTTTTAATAAAATATTTAAATTTTAAATTTAGTTTGGGGGCCCTACCTTGATTTCAGGGATCGGCTTTGGCCTGGAAACTTGACTTCAGGGACCGGCTTTGGCCTGGATACTTGACTTCAGAGACCGGCTTTGGCCTGGATACTTGACTTCAGGGACCGGCTTTGGCCTGGATACTTGACTTCAGGGACCGGCTTTGGCCTGGATACTTGACTTCAGGGACCGGCTTTGGCCTGGATACTTGACTTCAGGGACCGGCTTTGGCCTGGATACTTGACTTCAGGGACCGGCTTTGGCCTGGATACTTGACTTCAGGGACCGGCTTTGGCCTGGATACTTGACTTCAGGGACCGGCTTTGGCCTGGATACTTGATTTCTGATTGGTCTGGTTACTTTATGCCTCTTAATTTTCACTCATTTCATAGTTCATTTTTAAATATTTTGCATTTTACCATTTTTCTAAAATTTATCATTATATAACATTTCATAATTTTTTGAATTTAAAAATCTTTTTATTTTTAATTTTTTATCAATTTTAAAGATAATAATGTTTAATTTACGACCTCCTTCAAGAAATGGTCTTTCAACTCCACCGAGACAAACAACAACGCCAATTAATGAAGGCCAATTCGAAGTTCAATCAATTCTAACATCTAGAATTGTGCAAAATGAAAGGACTGGACAAAGACAACGGCAATATTTAATTAAATGGAAGAATTATGGTTTTGACGCACTATCTTGGGAAGACGAGTCGCACTTGGAGGTATATTTCAACAACTATTAAATTTAAACTTTTTATAATTAATTAATATATTTTTAAATTTTTATTAAATTTATTTTTATTTTTCCTAAGGGTTGTACCGTGCTAAAAAATAAATGGGCGCTTGAACATTTGGAGCGTGACTCAACAACACCAGTTTTCCATAGTTTGACCGCCGCCGATCTACCGCCACCCCCTTCAATTTACTGCGACGAATGGACTGATGCAGAACTCTCAGAAGAGGATGAAAATGATCCAGATTGGCAACCATCAAAAAGAAAACGATTCAAAAAATCTGCTAGTAAATATTTAAATTGATCATTTTTCTAATTTCATTTTACAGTCAGGAATAGTTCACAGCAAGGAACCATCGAAATTGTTCATGAACTTGCCTACCAAGAGATGGACATTTATCCTCTTAACGTAAAATTTAAAACTTTTTCTTTTTTAAAAATATTTTTAGATTGAGTCAGTCCATATGGATGAATGTACTTCATCAATAATCCAGGAGAACCGGGGACAAAGAACTGGAAAAGTTCGTTTAAACATTTAAATTATGTTTACTCTTAACCTGAATTTATTACTTTTAATAACGAATAAAATTATAATCTTTTAAAGGCTCGTTCTGGAGCTGAGAGGAGACGTCGAAGACAAGTCTGTAAACAATCTGGAGAAGGAACATCAAATGATATGAATTTATGAGAATAGATTTTTTTAAATAAATAAAAATAGATTTTATAATACTTTTGTTTTAAATTTATTTATTTATTAAATATAGAAATTTAGAATCCTAATTTGTTTGTTGTTATGACGGATACGTTTCCACCCTACTATTTAAGCATTCAAATTTCTGCTCATTTTTTAAATTAAATTATCATAGATTTATCATAACATGGTTCATATTCCATTCGACACCAGAACAGTTGGATATGATGATTATCACATTTCTATTAATCAGATAGGGGAAGGCTCCAATGAGCCTATACATTATTTCCGGGGACTTGCTCCTTATCAACGAGGATACGGTAGACAAACAGGAGGTGGTGTCGGAGATGTACTCAGACATTTTTGGCGCTTTCTTTTACCTTATGCAAAACGCGCGGGCACAGCGGTTGCTAAAGAGGCTTTAGCAACTGGGGGGAGAATATTAGAGAATGCAGAAAATGTCCAATCAGATAAAGAAAGTCCACAATTAAATCTGAAGCAGAATGTAATAAATGAGGGAAAGCGTGGCTTAGATAGACTTCTTGAGCAAGGAGGGATGCCAAAACAGTTCGGTACAGGATTACGCATTAGAAAAAGTAGTATAAAAGGCCTCAAAAGGAAAATTCACCATTTTCAAAAGAAAATAGTCATCAAATAATTGTTGGAAAACGACCCTCTCTTATTCAAAAAAAGAAACGTCAAAAAATAGATACCTTCGGTCTTTATTAAATATTTAAAAATGTCCATTCATCAAAAAATTGATCGTGATTCTGGAAATGCAATAACTAATGCACTCTCTTTTTTCGAAACTCCCAGTACAAATGTTAGTATTAGCAGCTCATCTTTCATTGAACTACTCACTCTTAACCCTGTAAATATTACCCCGTTTCATTTTAAAATTCACGCAACAACAAATTATATTGATTTGGCCAAATGTTATATTTTTACTGAACTAAGAATAAAAAAAGAAAAGGACGGAAAGCTCGTTGATATAGATAAAGATGATAATGTAGGTATATGTCAGCTCATTGGACACACAATTTGGAAAAATTGTCGAATGAGTATAAATGGTACCCAAGTATTTGAAGGAAATTCTCTTATGGCTTATAAAAGTATTTTCGATTATGAGCTCACTTATCCGCAAAGTGTAAAAAATTCATATCTCTCTGTAGCAGGATATTACGACGATGGAGATACTCAAACTGCTGCAGGAGTAATTGAAACTAATTATGGCTATAAATCAAGGAAGAGATTATTTTTCGAGGATGGAAAACCTAAAAGTGCTCAATTTATGGCCAAATTAGATATTGATATTTGCAATCAACCGCGATATTTAGTTAATCAATGTGAAGTGGACATTGAATTATTACCTAACGAGTCCAAATTTTTGATAAGCGCTCCATGGGATACTGCGCCTACATATCACTTGGAAATCCAGTCATGCAAGCTTTATGTTAAGAAAATTGAACTAATGGACAGTCTAGCCTTCGATATTTCAAAAAAGTTAGAATTAAAACCAGCACGCTACCCTATGAGAAAAACTTCATTAAAATCATTATTTATAAGCGAACACCGAACGGAGTTTAACGCAAATTTATGGATGGACCAAGTCCCAAGAAGAATAATATTAGGAATGATTGATAATAGAAGCTTTGTCGGTCATCAAAAATATGTACCATTCTATTTTCGTCACTTTAATTTGAGAGATATTTCTATAACAACAGGAGGAGTTACTTATCCCACAACACCTTACTCCCTTGATTTTCCAAACGGAAAGTATGCGCGGGCATATCATGACATGCAAGAAGCGATTGGATATGCAGGAACACCTGAAAGCAATGGCATATCTATGTTTAGATATGCCAACGCAGGATTTTGCTTTTTTGTTTTCAATCTTACAAATAGTCAAGAGGATAATGGACCAGAAGTGTTCGATTTAATAAAAAATGGTACTACAAGTGTAAAATTGACCTTCAATGAACCAGTTCCAAGTGGAGGGATTGTCTTAATAGCAATGGGAGAAATTGATTCATTATTGATGTTAGATAGGAATAGAACTATAACGACAGATATTTCAGTATAAATACTCGTAAATTTTTCATTTTCATTTATTTTAAAAATCATTTACTTAATTTTGCTCATATTATGTGCTACATTACTATTAAAATCGAATTTTGTTTAATTAGTGTTGTACTATTTTTCTTCTTGTATAAATTATCCCAATCATTTGTTATTTCTAAAGAATCTGAGAATCCTGAATATACAGAAAAATTGAAAGAATTTATTGGTTATAATAAGACAATTCCTCCTAGCCCGAAAGAAATTATTCAAACTTCTACTACATTCCCAAAAATTTCTGAAAGAGTTCAAAATAGCATTGGGCTTGCTACATCATATAACCCTGAAAAAAATATCACAATCCTCGATTTCTGGGCAATGGAACATGTAAATAATGTACAATTTCCATCGCCGTGCAAAGAATTCCCTTCATCTGAAACATCAATTGCACAAACTATTTACTGTGTATCACTGGTTGCTCTATGGTTCTTACTTATAGCATCAGCTTTAGCTTATCAACTTAGAAAATTTGTCAATCTTCGAAATATAACAGAAAATAAAAAAGAAATTGAACTAAAAGGAATACAAAGAAAATATTCAAATAAGGTAATAATCCCCTTCTTTGATGAAAATGGACACTTTACAAATCGAGAAAATTTTGGATCAAAATCGGATAACTAGAAGATATTTTAGAGGATGTTTTGCAGCAGATAAAATTCCTCAAGAATTTAGAGAATATCCTTCATCTTTGGTAGTTAACACGGAAAAAGCAGGACAAAAAGGATCACACTGGATTGCATTTTTTATTATAAATCAAGAAAAAATATTTATTTTTGATTCATTATTACTTCCCGATTTTAGCTTACAAATTAAAAATTTTATTTCAAAATTTTCTACTCAAATTAAAAACAGTATTCCCCTTCAAGACCCTATTTCGTCAACATGTGGACAACATTGTATTTCATTTATATATTTTATTTCCTCTGGATTTTCTTATGATAAATATCTTTCCCTATTATCACATTATCCAAAACCAGACGAATTTGTTTCACAATTTATTAATAAAATGATTAAAAATAAATAAAAATATCAAAAAAAGATTAGAATTTTAACATTTTATTGAACATTAAGGTTATAATCACAGTTCCATGTTCAAATTTCACAAAATTTCCATTCATCCATCTTAACTCAATCTCTACTTCATTTATCTCCCTTGGTTGTACAGGAATAAACATCGGGTTATCGTAAACCCTCTCTATAACACCTCCCGATTTATTCTCAACAGCCACAATTCTTAGTAGTGAACTAATAGAATTTCCCAATATTACACTACTTGTTAACCCCTTTGAATACACTGCAAAACTGGTAAAGCCACCCTTTAAATCAATCCCATATTTTCCAATTTGGCCATTTTTTATTGCAGCATGAGCAGGAAAACCTAGCACATAACAGAGTTGTGATGATATATTAATTGAAAAAATTTCTGGATCATTGAATTTTATACGAAAACGATCAATACTTTCCAAGTATTCAAATTCAATATCAGAATACAATTCCTTATTTTTTATATCTTTTTCTCCAGCTAATAGTTGCATTTTTTGTTCCTCTTTTTCATTTTCGTTTATTTCTTTGAGTTCTTCATCAGATATTTCCACATCTTGCATTTGCGGACCATCCTTGCTAATAATGTCCTCTACTTTTTTCTCATGTTCTTTTTCTACTATTTCCATATGTTTTTGGATCCGCTTAAATGTTTCTTCTTGCTCGGATTTATGTCTTTCTTTAAGAACATCAGTCATTTCCTGTGTAATTTCTGGAGGAGGAATAGGTATTTCTTCATCTATTTTTCTTGCATGCTTTAAATACTCTGGATGAGTTTTCTCTTCGATTTGCTGCATCTTCTTTATATCATCATTTGAAGGTGGAATTGGGAGTTCAAGTTTTAAATATTTTTTAATTGCTTCTTGCCTTATTGCCATAAATCTTTGTTTTCTATATAAAAATAATCTATTTTTTTCATCAATTTCTCTGCTAAGTTTTTCTTTTTCCTCTTCATTTTGCTCATTGCTGTGAGCATCTCTTTTTTCACGTAGTTGTGCATGAAATTCTTCTAAATCGTACAAATTTTTTCCAAGCGTAATCAGATGATCTTCTGGATGGTTGTCAAAAAAATTTTCAACATAGTCTTTATGCTTTTCTGAATTTTGCTGGTGAAATTCTTCACTGGTTGTTTTAAAATCTCTTTCTATAATAGCTGATTCCAATATTTGTAAATTTTTTCTCATCTGTTTTATTCTGGTAATAAGTCTTTGAATTTCTTGAGTTGAACGAATATTTACGCCTTCTTCTTCGCTTTCTTTAATCTTTTGTATTAATGCAATATATTTTTTTAAAATATTTACTTCCAATCCTATAATTTTTTCATGATAATCATCTTTATTTTTTTCTAAAAATTGATTTGCAATTTGTCTTTCATCAAGATTATCTCTTTTTCTAGCTTCTTCCTTTAAGATAGCTATATTTTCTTTTTTCTCTTCTGACAATGAGTTTAAATGATCAAGGTGTTCCTGAAGACCAGCTTTATAATAAGGATCTTTTGCCTCTTTAATTTCTTTTGTTTTTTTCTCGATATCAAGTTTATGAACTTCCAATTCGTGTTCGAACGTGCTAATACCATCCCAATAGTCTGTGGCATGCATAAGAAAAAATCCATCAACAAAACCCTGTTTTTGAATTTCTTCAAGCTTACTAAGATTAATTGTTTCTCTCCTCAATCTTTTTTTACTTGGGGTTCCTATTATATCAATTTCAGGACTTATGATTATTTCATTATCTTCAATATCATCTTCCAATATCTCTCGTCTTTTTCTATGTGTATCACTTTGTATTCTCGCTAGTGCAAGTTTCAGAAAGAAGCTTAGACCTTTTGGTGTTAATTGTGTAGTTTTAGGTATACCGAGTTTTAAGGCTTCTTTTTGCTTGTAATTAATTTGTATCCACTGTTTTTCGTTAGTACCTATTGTAGCAGCCCAAGATTGGGGATATTGGATACTGTATAAACCACAAACCCAATTTCCTCCTTGAAATTCTATCGATTTTGGAAGATGTACTCTGTATTTATTAGGTCTATTGTTTGGATAGTCACTAACATTACTAGGAAGAACAACAAAGAATGTATTAACCATTTATTTTATTAAGCAAAATTTTACAATTATAAATGAAAAAGATTAATGAATATGATTGGGTGGAGGGAAAGGTCTGCCTATTTATACAAAATATTTTTCGTCTATCCACTCAGGTTCTGGGTATTCTAAAAATTTAACATAATATTCTTTTCCTCCATCTTTTTTCTTGCGACTCTTAATGACTTTTTCGATTCTATAGCTTGTATTCTTATCTTTTCTTACTCTAGTCAGTTCTTCCGGGTAAAAATATCCTTTGAAAAGTTCACCTTTGTCATCGCGAATTCTGTATCTGTTTGGATTGGCTTTATTTTTTACACGATCTATCTGAAGAATTTCATCGCTGTAATTGGGGAGATAGCCTTTTGCGAACACATTTTTATTTCGGCTCATTCTCACATAGTCATTTTCATTGAAGCGTGGTTTTTTCCGTGAATGCTTACTACCGACTGGACCAAATACAAATTCACGAACATTTTTTGCATTATTAAAGCTAACATCGACAGGTCTTAATCCTCCAAGAACCCGACACTTAGAATGATTTATCGAATTAACTATCTTTGATAATGCCTCAGTCCATTTTAATGTATGCTTCTCACTCATAAATCGATATAATCTCTGTTTTAAATTTCTAATACAACGTTCTGCCAAAGATGCCTTGACTACCGATGCATTTGGTATGTATTTTTCTATATCCTTTTCTTTGAAAAAATCCATAATTTCCTTACTTGTAAATTCTTTTCCCTTATCACTAAATATGCGATGAGGATACATTTCCATTTTCGATAAAATTTTTTCAAATGCCTTAATCATATCTTTTGATTTTTTGGTGCGAACTGGTTCAGCAAATACCCTTTTACTCAAAACATCTATTGCAACAAGTGCATAATTATTTCCATTATTTTGACGTGACAATTTTTGAAAATCTGCAAGATCACACTGAACATCGGTCATGTAGCCAGCTGGGTATGTTACTGATCTCTTAAAGTGTACCCGACGAGGACGATGTAGAGTATATGTCCTATGACCCTCCAAATATGTCTTTACATCTTTTCTTCTTATTCTTGGGTCTTTTTTCTTTGCCTCAATCCATAATTGATTTAAACCTGCGAATCCTGCAGGATTTGCTGGGTCGTTATAAAGTTTATTTAATATTTTTTCCATAGAGTTGGAGTTCTCCATTTTGAGTCTGTTATTTGGCTTGATTCTCCTAATTTACGTTTATGCTTTGTTGAAATACGTTTTAGAGTAGAATTCTCTCTAAGCTTTTCTATTAAAGACCAAATTTTCTTATCCTTTTTTAGTTTTTCCTCTAACTCTTCTGTTCCAGGCGGTGTTATTTCACCCCATCTCAATTTCCCTCTGATTCCAGTTCGAAGAATGCATTCTATTGATTTTTGAGCATTACTTCCTAAGATTTCTCTTCCACCAATTTTATTTAGAATTTTACCGTCGGGGTTCACATTATATTTTTCAAGGTTTTCTTTCATAAAATCTAATATTTCCCTTGTTTTTTCTTTTATATTAGAGGGTAATGGTTTAAGCTTATCTTCAGGAGATTCTTCTTCTGTGTGTATTCTAATTTCATCATCTATAAAGCCAGAATTATCACTTTTTGGAGAAGGGACGACCACAGTATTTCTAGTATTGGTATTTGAAATATTTTTATGCATTTGATTGTCTTCGTTACTAGATGAGGATAAAAAAGGCAATATATTTTTGATCTGTTCAATTGCTGGATCTTCCATTTTCCTTACTGATACATTCATCGGAGTATCATTTTGCTCTTTCAACATGTGTAAATATCTTCTTAATTCTTGATTGTAATTGATATTTTTAGTCTCTAAATTTGTGTGTTGCCTTTTAACATCTTCTAAATTTTTTCTGGTGTAATCCAAATTAATATTTCCAGTATTTGGTAAAGGTTGAGTAATAAGTCCATGATATATATCTTCTGGGACAAGAATAAATTTATTGGCCATCTCTTCTAGTTATTTTTAAATAAGATTTTTAGCTAGTTCAATAATGATTGGTGTAAGTAAGGCGGGGAAAATTCCTATTGGTAGTCCACTGCCTTTTTGTACTACAGTATGTCGGGCTCCTCTCTCTGTTCTTATTCTACTCACTTTTCGGACAAAATCAGCGAATGGGAGAAGGCGGTATTTTTGTCTCTTTGTTAAAGGAAATCTATTACGCACAATATTTAAACAAACTTCGGTAATAGAAAGTAATTGATTGTTTGTTGCCTTCTTTAAAAGTCTCTTTCTCTTCCTCAATGAGCGAGTGTTTGCAAGTTGTTTAATAAAAGGAAAATTGTCCTTGACAATTTGACAGATATTTGAAGACATTTTATTTATAGAGAGAAATTTTTGGGTAGAAATATAATAGTATAAGGACTGATATCTGGGTCTTCTGATTCTTCCTTAAATATATTTGTTCTTAGCCTTAATGTATTATCTGATGAAGGGTGTAGATCGATAAATAGATAGGAATAATTAGTATGAGTAGCCTGTTGATATGCGTCAAGAAAATAATTTAGTCTTCCAGGGAATAGTTGAACACCAAGATTTCTAATGGAAAGCGCATTATTAGGAGCGCGTGCTAATACAATATACATAGAGTTCTGCCTCGCTACTTTAAGTCTTTTTTCAAATAGATTCTGTGTGATGAATACTATGCCAAAATTAAGGTGGTGAGATTTTTTAGTGAAAAGTTCAGATAAATATTTTTCGTCAATCGAATACATCAAATCATCTAGAATAACAAGGGCAGGCTTCGACAATCTTTTAATGAGGTCCTCTGGGGGGACTCCTGAATAAATGAAGACTCCAGCATTTTGTAATATTGGTACAAGTGGGTTATATTCACCATAGCAATAGAGAATTTCTTTGGGCGGTGGGTCAATTAACTGAGTTGAATTAAGAATTAATTTTTGTACAAAAGTACTTTTACCGCTTGAACTGGGTCCGCTTATAATACAACCAAATGGTAATTTAAGTTTCAAGTCTTTATTCGAATATATTTGATAATTCATGATTGATTAATAGAAAGGATAGAAATGAATAAAATGGTAAAGAAAAATGTTAAAATTTATAAAATGATTAAGGAATATTATGAAGGAATGTATCTGTACCTAGTTCATCCCCTTCAAAAATTTTTTCTTGTTCTATTCCGCATGATTCTCCATTATCAGTTTTCTCTTTTCCGTAAGATTCCACAACTTCTTCCTTCTTTTGAGCTATCGTCGTCAAAAATTCCTCTATAGTCAATTGTCCAGTTCCTTTGTTAAAATGTGACTCTGCCGTCTGCTGTACATTGTGCATGACGTTGTAGCATTTACCTTTCGCTTTCAGTCGAAAAATGCAGTATTGTGGAATTTCATAAAAATTATCAAATAAAATAACTTTTTCGGATTTCATACGATTACAGTACAAAGTTACACTTCTTGGAGTGACGATAAAGTCAATGTCAATACTTTCTCCTTTACAATTTCGACACTTTCCAATAAAATCATATTCAATAAAGCGTGAAGTGTTAAGACGTGCTGATGAAATAGTTATTCCGGTTGATGATGTAGTGAATGTGACCTCGGGAATCATTTTTTCAATTAATTGTTCTTTAGTCGTGATTAATGCCATTTTAAGGTGGAACTGAATTAGTGATTTTGAATTTTGCTTAGAATTTAATTTCTATGAAAAATTTTGACTATTTATACTCAGAGAATGGGCGGAGCCTTATAATATTAATACTAAAGCCCTAGTTTTAAACTAGTAATAATAGAAAATAGTAATTATAAACAAATTTATTTAATTAAAAATAAAAATACAATAATAAAAATAAAAATAATATTAAATTTTAAGAAGTTAAAATTTTCTTAATTCATCATTTTTTCTCAGTCATCTCATTCTTTTCATCCCATTCACATAGAAAGTCCTTGAGACTCATATTAAGCTTTGCACAATTTTCACAAAGGTCAAAGCTTATCCCAATCTTTCCATTGTCCTTTTCACTAAATTTATTTTTGTTGTAGTAGAGTGCGTTTGCACATTTTTTGCAGAGACGGATTTCAATCCTAGGAATATATTTCATTCGTACAAGCTTCCAAAGCATGCGAGAATTGACCCCGTTTTTCTTTTCAATTTTTCCCCGAGCCGAAGTTGAAGGCGTATTACTTAATTTACTGATTTTATCATCTTTCTTTTCAACTTTTACTTCTATAATATCTTCATCTTTTGGAATTTCTTCAATTTCTTGTTGATTTTCTTGTACTTGTTGCGGTGGTGTATTCATATTTAATTTTAATAATAATGTTTTTAATAATATTTTAAAAATGAAAATGATTTAATGATGGGAAAATTTTCGGATATTTATACTCAGAAAAAATGGGTGGAGCCTAACCTTATTAAATTCTATATTCCAAAAATTCACTCAGAGTAATATGTGTAATTGGCTTGTCTAGATTTTCAAGGTCAAGCTCAAGTATAAAAGGGCAAATTTCAAGATCAAAAGCTCATTTTAAATTAATCAATCATAAAAAATGAGCTCTATTCTTGAAGAAATTTCAAAAAAATTAAATTGTCCCGTTTATTTAGTAAGATATAGGCTTATGTATCAGGAAAATGTAGATATAATCGCAAAATATATAAAAGAAAATGGACCGCTTGAAACTACATACCAAGACAGAAATGGTCAGAGAAGAATGATTAATTGCAGTGGAGTTAGCACAGCTGGGGCACATTTAATAAAAGCATTCGGAGACCTGAGCTATCCCTTTAATATTTCAATTGCCGCATATTTTTTTGCTCATCACAAGATTCGTCTGCTTTACCCCTTTCATCAATGTATTATTGAAAGAACAAGTACATCAGATGGAGGAATATGTCAAAAGTATTATCCATTGGAACTTTTACGTTTCATCCCTCGCACAAATTCATCGTCGTCTTCAACAATCTGCTCTCAAACGTTGAGACGAACCCAAGCTACTTGGTCAATTTCAACATCAAGTATTTCTAGTGATCCTCTATCCTTGAGTACATCGATCACCCCTTCACCCACCCCTAGGAAATCTAGACCTGGCATTGTATGGATGGAGGTAGATGGCTGTCCCAATCAGTGGGAAAAGCGAAATATACTCATATTTTTCGATTAATTACATTTATTTCTACTAATTTTTTTGAAAAATGTTTTTCTTTTCTTAATTTTTTTGAAATTTCATCTTCTATCCCTTAATATTGTATTTTTACCCCTAAAATCTCTATCTTCTTTCCCTTAATTTTTCTTAAATTTCATCTTTATTTCTTAATTTTTAATGAAAATTAACTTATATTTCTTAATTTTTAATAAATTCATCCTAAGCCCTTAATATTTTAAAAATTTCATCTTGTAAACCTTAATATTTTTATAATTTTATTTCACAAATTTATAATAATATAAAAATAAATGGTGAATTAAATGTGCAATTTTGAGGTTTCAAATAATACATCTTCATATAATATATCTGAAGCAATACCATGCTTTTTGAATAAATCCCTCCTTCTTTCTCGTCTGTTCTTAACTATTTTAAAATTACGATTGTTGAACTTTTTCGGAAGTGAAGAGATACTTAGTGTCTGAAGTGTTATTTTTAACTGCTGACCAGCAAGTAATACTCCTATTTTTGAATCTAAAGCATTTTGAACTTGCATTAAAATGTTATCAATTGTACCTTTTTCAATTTTACTAAATGATATCAATATATCTTTGCCTAACAATTGTGAAGAAATGTGTGCTCCTAGTCGATCAGGTTCAATTAATCTACTTCTAGACTCCTTGATAATTTTATCAAAACATTTTTTGATAATTATTCTTAATATTTCTTCCGAATTATGAGATATTTTTTCAATAATAAATTTTGAAATAGTTTTCACGATTTTAAATTTTATGTTGCAGTCAACTTCATAATAAATTTGACTATAATATTTATTTAAATTTTCAGTACAGCCACCCTCTTGAATAAATAGATGAGGTAGTAAATTTTCTATAAAGTGTGGTCGTTTTTTAGCTGAAGGACCATTATTAAAAGACATTTTTAAAAATTTAAATAAATTTTTAGGTTTTATTTTAAGAATGAATGAATAAAGGTAAAATCTTTTGCTTTTATACTACCATTTTTCTGGTTGTGACTAAGATTATTTTAACATTTGAAGGTCAATTTTAATTTAAATATTTATATAAAATTAAAAATATATAGTGAAATTATTTTTGTCCGAAATGTACAATTTTGTGGTTTGAAATAATACCTTTTTGAATGATAGGTCTAAACATCTTTTTCATCCCTGTTGAGTAAATCCTTCCTTCCTTCACATTAGGTCGTAAAAAATTTGAATTTTCTACAATAATTCTTCGTCTATCAATTTCAACATCTTCCTCGCTCTCTTCATTTTCACCGTTTGCATATTGAAGAACACTTTCTTTGAAGTTTTCAAAGTGCAAAATCTTGCAAGTGTCAACAGTTAAGGTAATTCCGCGCACTTTTAATACAGTATTGATTTTTGCATTTTTATCACTTTCCATTTTTAGTCCATAAGCCTTACACGCACCGCCAACATATTCCTTAATATCATATCCAACATATTCTCTCGCCAAATCGCCCAGGTGGGGACCTGTCTGAAGAGGACATTCCATGTCCTTTGGATGCGAAAAAAGTATGCTGTCGGTGTCCCCATAGAGAATGTTACATCCTGTCGAACCAGCGACCTTTTGCATTGCTTTCAATAGCCTAATTCTTGCTGCTGACGTTGTCCATAATGAAACAGTGATATTTGAAGTGTCATGTTCAACGATGAACTCTTCTTTTTGCTTGTATGTTATTAAAGCAGTCTCTTCAGTTAATTTGTCTATCGATTGTAATTCAATCGAAAAATTAGTAGCATATTCGCGCAGTTCATTAGGCGAGTCGGTTATTACACTTTTTGACAATGTATTTCTAAGGCTGAACCGACCCCAAAGAGAATTCAGCATTAATTTTGAGATGTACCGCATTGCTTTGTCTGGCACCATTTTTTCTCTTTGAACTTCAATTCCAAATCTTTCTTTACATTCCAACATAAATTTATCTTCATTTTCTTTACCAATTATTCCTTCAGGAAAACCACTAGCATGAATTTTCATTGCCATAAATTCGGCTACATAGTTTTTGAATAATTGGTCATCCCAATTCTCATAATGCAATGCTCTGTAAAATCTGCTTACTCGATATCCAACTTTTAATGCCTCTTCTAATTCTATTGACGTGCAAGTTGAGACCCATCCTCTTTCATCATCATTGTGCGGGCAGAGATAATTTTTGATGTTTGCGCCATTTGGATATGCGAGTGAGCATTTTCTGCATAATGGGAAAAGAAGACGGTCATCAAATTTGACTGGAATTACAGGGACTTCCAGTTTCGGTGGTGGATTAATAAATACTTTCAAAATTCCTTTGAATGGAATTTGCTCGCTTTTAGTCCAATTTACTTTTTGCTCATCAAATGGCACAACATGTATTTTTGGGTGTCCAACCGGGAATGATGTTGTAGCAATTGTTGAGGGGTAAAGTGAATTGAAGTCCAGGTATGAAATTTTATGTTGTTCTTTATCTGCGTCAAAGTACAGTTGGGCTGGTCCAGTTCTGCCACCAAAGTAGCAATCTCTCATTTTTATTGGGCCTTTGTCGTGATAATTTGCAAAAGCTTTTCTCATATTTCTATTGCGACGAAGCATTTTATGTATCTCACATTCCCATATGACGTCAACATTCTTTATGTGTTTTCTTAAAATCAAAAGTCGATTTTCATCATTTACACGTGTTTCTTCAATTGTCTTTCCATTTGGTAATATTTTTTCAAGGTCGTCGCCAAAACATTTTTGGCAGGCATGCCAAACACAACCATTCACTTCTATTGCTCTATCTTCTTCTTCAATATATCCGTCGACCTTGAATTTTCCTACTTTATGCTCTCCGCCTTCAGAATGTGCACTTATTATTTTAACTCCCTTTGTTTCTTCATACCATTGTAAATACTTGAGGGCAAGCTCACTTTGATTATCACAAGTGTCATATCCTTTTTCTGGAACAATTGCTAGATGTTCAGCTTTTAGATGATTAAGGCGAAAATGTTTCATGCAGGCGGATGCTACAGTCATTGCATCTCGTAAAATATCGATTCCTTGTGCTTCTTCTTGAGTTGAGTTTTTTTGCTTGCTAATTTCTGAGAATTTTGTTCTGAAGGCAATAAGTGCGTTTGTAAGTATTTGAACGTCATTTATGCAATATTCCGCTAAAGCCTCATCTAAGCAAAATGTTCCATTTTTCTCTTGTGCATACCATTTATCAAATTCAATTTGTTTTTCAGTTGACATTCCTCCATAAATGTAATCATCTCTTGAAGGTAGTTGAGGCAAAGTTTTACAATAGTTTGCGGGAATATTTGCCAAATGCGGGAAAAATTGTTTTTCAGTAATTTTGAGTCCAAATGCACCAACCAGCTTTCCCAGACCGACTGGACAAAGATTAAACGAGTCTCGAAATATCACTTCATTGCATTTTCTATTGCGCGGCACTTTCAGTTCATAAAGTTTATTGCCACGGCGTATCATTGATGGAACAATTCCTGCCAAATATATTTCCCTGAAGGTCATGACCATATCATAACGCCCTCCAAAGTGTGAAAATGCTAGTGTTGTATATTGCTGGTTAAGTTCAAAAAGAATCCAATGTACAAAATCTTTTAATGGTGTTTCAGTAATTCGTTGTTCATCAACCTTTGTAAGAGTAAAAGGTTGATGCGAAAATGTTATTGATCGATATGTTCCGCAAATTGTGCAATATTTTTTATTTTGTTTTAGAGGTGAACGCCATAATTGTCCATCTTCCATACATTTTGTGCAAGTGACTATAGCTGCTACGAAGTTTACTTTGTGCAACCGCTTTTCTTCTTTACCAGCTTCCTTGACCAGTTCATTTTGTGTTGCCTCAAAATCGAATGTAACCAATCGATAGGGTATTGACTTTTTGATTTCTAGTGGTCGAATAAAGCAACCTCTATTCATGCTATGAAATTGTATACAAATTTTGCACCACTTTTGTCCGCAAATATGTTTTTTTGATTGTTCTCTTTTATAATTTTTTAACGACCAAATTACTCCACATTTATCACACTGCTTTGAACGTCGGCAATGGCTACTTGCCAAGTGATGTTTGAAACAATCATCATTCAAATATTTTTTTCCACATTCATCACATTTTTAAAAAAAGTCGCCTGTCGCCAAACATGGTCTATCACTCCCAATTCGTCCACAAAGGTGACAGAGTGCTTTACATCTAGTGTCATGTTCCTTTGCCTTTCTATAACACTTCTCACATTCAAAACAATACTTAAAGCCCGATTCGAACATCCCTCCAACATTCCTTATTCCATCAAAATGATTATTTGAGTGATAAATTGATATTGGTAAGTTGAAATTATCACTTCCATATTTAAATTTCGGCTTTTCGCTATCACTTCCAAAAACAAAAACTTTGAACTTAAATCCTGAATTTTTATATTTGTTGTTCCAAAAGTCGACGATGGTGGGTACAAATTTCACAGCATCATATTCCGGAAGATCATTTGGTATTTTTGTATCTTTTAGAAGATTAAAAACATCCTTCAATTGACGGTGCTCATAATTCAAATAGTCGGAAAATTTTCTTCTATCACCTAATTCTTTTGTAGCATATTTTTTAGCTATTTCTAGAGCATAAAAAAGGCATAAGTTGTTTTGGTTTTTAATTTTTATTAAACTAGCGTCATTTATCCGAATACTTAAATTTGTTGATTCTCGTGGTGCTCGACCACTAATTGAAGAATTCGTTGGTAGAGAAGAGACACCAAGTGTCTGAAAAGTTATTGTAAATGGCTGTCCAAGAAGCGATCCTTTTTCTATTTTTGATTGCGAAACAAGTTGAAAACGAGTTAAAATGTTTTCAATAGTATCTTCTTGAATTTTTCTAATTGGTATCCATATATCGTTGTCTAATAATTTTGAAGAAATTAGAGCACCTAAATGATCCGGCTCAATTGATTTATTTCTCGATTCTTTGATGGTTTTATCCATGCATTCTTTCATTATTTTTCTTAGTAATTCCTCTGGATTTTCAGGTATTTTTTCAATAATAAATTTTCCAGTTGTTTTCATCATTTTAAATTTTCTGCTGTAGTCAGATTCATAATCTATTTGTCTATAATATTTATTAAAATTTTCAGTACCAGAACCTTCTTGAATAAATAGGTGAGGTACCACATTTTGTATAAAGAAGCGTGGTCGCTTGCTAGCTGGAGGACAATTATTAAAAGACATTTTTAAATTTAATTGAGTTTTTAAGTTTTTAATTGAGAAGGAAGAATGATAAAGAATGACAAAAAACCTCGGCTTTTATACTCCTGCTTTCGAGTAATTTATTGGTATGTTCAAGGTCAGTCGTTCTAGAATACTTTAAATTATAGCACACCCAGAAGATCACCACAGAAAATACCCAAAAGATCACCACAAACCCAATTTTCAAAAATATTTTTAAATTAAAAGAAAGTATTTTTATTCACGAATCAAGATAAGATCTGGAAAAGAAAATTTAAATAAAAAACGGAATTTTTTTATTTTATTCACGCTTTTATCTGATCAAGGTCAAGCGCTAAAAAATGCCACCGCGCGCGAAAAATAATTCAAAAAATAAATGTAGAACCCAAAAGATCACCCATAATAATATCACTTGGTATTTTAAAAATTTGATCATTTAAACAGTTGGCATTTTGACTTTTTGATATTATGTAAGTTTGATATTTTGAAATGGTAATAATATAAGGAATGTTGGTATAATCCAAAAAGAGCTTATTTTCTTATCCCTCCCAAGATCAAAAAATCATTTTTTTATTTTTAATGATTTTCGACTTTTTTATCTCCTCCCCTATCTTTAATAATAATTTATTTTTTAATTTAATTTTTATTTAATTTTAATTAATTTATTTAAATGTATACTGTATTATTCCTAGATCATTCGCACGCGAAAAATAGTTTTTAAAAAATAACTGGAATCCAAAAAATATCTGGAACCCAGAAAGATCAATTATATTGGGGGAGGGGTAGATCCAGAGAATTAATCAAATTATCAATCAATCATTACCCTGTCAATCATTTATGATAGGTACATATGTACCTATCAATCAAATCATTCAAAAGGTCTTGATTTCCTCTTAAAATTATCCATTAGGTATTGGCTTCCCTTTGATTTTGGTTTTTTTCTCATCCAAAATGTCCGAATCGTCCTTTAGGTCTTGGCTTCCCTTTGATTTTGGTTTTTTTCTCATCCAAAATGTCCGAATCGTCCTTTAGGTATTGGCTTCTCTTTAATTTTGCCGCTTTTCCTCTCCAATTTGTCCGAAACCTTTTCAAGGTCGGACAAATTGGTGGTTTTTCACACGAAATCTTCCAATAGGTCTTGGCTTCCCTTTGATCTTTACCGCTTTTACTCCTCCGATTTGTCCGAAACCTTTTCAAGGTCGGACAAATTGGGGGGGTTCACTACTTACTCATATATTGTATTCCACCAATTTAATATTTTTTGTACTTATAACAGTGATGAAGATTTATTTCTATTATACTCATATATTGTATTCCACCAATTTAATATTTTTTGTACTTATAACAGTGATGAAGTTTTATTTCTATTATACTCATATATTGTATTCCACCAAATTAATATTTTTTGTACTTATAACAGTGATGAGGATTTATTTCTATTATACTCATATATTGTATTCCACCAATTTAATATTTTTTGTACTTATAACGGTGATGAGGATTTATTTCTATTATACTCATATATTGTATTCCACCAATTTAATATTTTTTGTACTTATAACAGTGATGAAGATTTATTTCTATTATACTCATATATTGTATTCCACCAATTTAATATTTTTTGTACTTATAACAGTGATGAGGATTTATTTCTATTATACTCATATATTGTATTCCACCAATTTAATATTTTTTGTACTTATAACAGTGATGAGGATTTATTTCTATTATAGTCATATATTGTATTCCACCAATTTAATATTTTTTGTACTTATAACAGTGATGAAGATTTATTTCTATTATACTCATATATTGTATTCCACCAATTTAATATTTTTTGTACTTATAACAGTGAAGAGGATTTATTTCTATTATACTCATATATTGTATTCCACCAATTTAATATTTTTTGTACTTATAACAGTGAAGAGGATTTATTTCTATTATACTCATATATTGTATTCCAACAATTTAATATTTTTTGTACTTATAACAGTGATGAGAATTTATTTCTATTATACTCATATATTGTATTCCACCAATTTAATATTTTTTGTACTTATAACAGTGATGAAGATTTATTTCTATTATACTCATATATTGTATTCCACCAATTTAATATTTTTTGTACTTATAACAGTGATGAGGATTTATTTCTATTATACTCATATATTGTATTCCACCTATTTAATATTTTTTGTACTTATAACAGTGATGAAGATTTATTTCTATTATACTCATATATTGTATTCCACCAATTTAATATTTTTTGTACTTATAACAGTGATGAAGATTTATTTCTATTATACTCATATATTGTATTCCACCAATTTAATATTTTTTGTACTTATAACAGTGATGAAGATTTATTTCTATTATACTCATATATTGTATTCCACCAATTTAATATTTTTTGTACTTATAACAGTGATGAAGATTTATTTCTATTATACTCATATATTGTATTCCACCAATTTAATATTTTTTGTACTTATAACAGTGATGAGGATTTATTTCTATTATACTCATATATTGTATTCCACCTATTTAATATTTTTTGTACTTATAACAGTGATGAAGATTTATTTCTATTATACTCATATATTGTATTCCACCAATTTAATATTTTTTGTACTTATAACAGTGATGAGGATTTATTTCTATTAACTCATATATTGTATTCCACCAATTTATTGATCTTATAACAGTGATGAGGATTTATTTCTATTATACTCATATATTGTATTCCACCAATTTAATATTTTTTGTACTTATAACAGTGATGAAGATTTATTTCTATTATACTCATATATTGTATTCCACCAATTTAATATTTTTTGTACTTATAACAGTGATGAGGATTTATTTCTATTATACACATATATTGTATTCCACCAATTTAATATTTTTTGTACTTATAACAGTGATGAAGATTTATTTCTATTATACTCATATATTGTATTCCACCAATTTAATATTTTTTGTACTTATAACAGTGATGAAGATTTATTTCTATTATACTCATATATTGTATTCCACCAATTTAATATTTTTTGTACTTATAACAGTGATGAAGATTTATTTCTATTATACTCATATATTGTATTCCACCAATTTAATATTTTTTGTACTTATAACAGTGATGAAGATTTATTTCTATTATACTCATATATTGTATTCCACCAATTTAATATTTTTTGTACTTATAACAGTGATGAGGATTTATTTCTATTATACTCATATATTGTATTCCACCAATTTAATATTTTTTGTACTTATAACAGTGATGAGGATTTATTTCTATTATACTCATATATTGTATTCCACCAATTTAATATTTTTTGTACTTATAACAGTGATGAGGATTTATTTCTATTATACTCATATATTGTATTCCACCAATTTAATATTTTTTGTACTTATAACAGTGATGAAGATTTATTTCTATTATACTCATATATTGTATTCCACCAATTTAATATTTTTTGTACTTATAACAGTGATGAAGATTTATTTCTATTATACTCATATATTGTATTCCACCAATTTAATATTTTTTGTACTTATAACAGTGATGAAGATTTATTTCTATTATACTCATATATTGTATTCCACCAATTTAATATTTTTTGTAATGTTAACAGTGATGAGGATTTATTTCTATTATACTCATATATTGTATTCCACCAATTTAATATTTTTTGTACTTATAACAGTGATGAGGATTTATTTCTATTATACTCATATATTGTATTCCACCAATTTAATATTTTTTGTACTTATAACAGTGATGATTTATTTCTATTATACTCATATATTGTATTCCACCAATTTAATATTTTTTGTACTTATAACAGTGATGAGGATTTATTTCTATTATACTCATATATTGTATTCCACCAATTTAATATTTTTTGTACTTATAACAGTGATGAAGATTTATTTCTATTATACTCATATATTGTATTCCACCAATTTAATATTTTTTGTACTTATAACAGTGATGAAGTTTTATTTCTATTATACTCATATATTGTATTCCACCAATTTAATATTTTTTGTACTTATAACAGTGATGAGGATTTATTTCTATTATACTCATATATTGTATTCCACCAATTTAATATTTTTTGTACTTATAACAGTGATGAAGATTTATTTCTATTATACTCATATATTGTATTCCACCAATTTAATATTTTTTGTACTTATAACAGTGATGAAGATTTATTTCTATTATACTCATATATTGTATTCCACCAATTTAATATTTTTTGTACTTATAACAGTGATGAAGATTTATTTCTATTATACTCATATATTGTATTCCACCAATTTAATATTTTTTGTACTTATAACAGTGATGAAGATTTATTTCTATTATACTCATATATTGTATTCCACCAATTTAATATTTTTTGTACTTATAACAGTGATGAAGATTTATTTCTATTATACTCATATATTGTATTCCACCAATTTAATATTTTTTGTACTTATAACAGTGATGAGGATTTATTTCTATTATACACATATATTGTATTCCACCAATTTAATATTTTTTGTACTTATAACAGTGATGAAGATTTATTTCTATTATACTCATATATTGTATTCCACCAATTTAATATTTTTTGTACTTATAACAGTGATGAAGATTTATTTCTATTATACTCATATATTGTATTCCACCAATTTAATATTTTTTGTACTTATAACAGTGATGAAGATTTATTTCTATTATACTCATATATTGTATTCCACCAATTTAATATTTTTTGTACTTATAACAGTGATGAAGATTTATTTCTATTATACTCATATATTGTATTCCACCAATTTAATATTTTTTGTACTTATAACAGTGATGAGGATTTATTTCTATTATACTCATATATTGTATTCCACCAATTTAATATTTTTTGTACTTATAACAGTGATGAGGATTTATTTCTATTATACTCATATATTGTATTCCACCAATTTAATATTTTTTGTACTTATAACAGTGATGAGGATTTATTTCTATTATACTCATATATTGTATTCCACCAATTTAATATTTTTTGTACTTATAACAGTGATGAAGATTTATTTCTATTATACTCATATATTGTATTCCACCAATTTAATATTTTTTGTACTTATAACAGTGATGAAGATTTATTTCTATTATACTCATATATTGTATTCCACCAATTTAATATTTTTTGTACTTATAACAGTGATGAAGATTTATTTCTATTATACTCATATATTGTATTCCACCAATTTAATATTTTTTGTAATGTTAACAGTGATGAGGATTTATTTCTATTATACTCATATATTGTATTCCACCAATTTAATATTTTTTGTACTTATAACATGATGAGGATTTATTTCTATTATACTCATATATTGTATTCCACCAATTTAATATTTTTTGTACTTATAACAGTGATGATTTATTTCTATTATACTCATATATTGTATTCCACCAATTTAATATTTTTTGTACTTATAACAGTGATGAGGATTTATTTCTATTATACTCATATATTGTATTCCACCAATTTAATATTTTTTGTACTTATAACAGTGATGAAGATTTATTTCTATTATACTCATATATTGTATTCCACCAATTTAATATTTTTTGTACTTATAACAGTGATGAAGTTTTATTTCTATTATACTCATATATTGTATTCCACCAATTTAATATTTTTTGTACTTATAACAGTGATGAGGATTTATTTCTATTATACTCATATATTGTATTCCACCAATTTAATATTTTTTGTACTTATAACAGTGATGAAGATTTATTTCTATTATACTCATATATTGTATTCCACCAATTTAATATTTTTTGTACTTATAACAGTGATGAAGATTTATTTCTATTATACTCATATATTGTATTCCACCAATTTAATATTTTTTGTACTTATAACAGTGATGAAGATTTATTTCTATTATACTCATATATTGTATTCCACCAATTTAATATTTTTTGTACTTATAACAGTGATGAAGATTTATTTCTATTATACTCATATATTGTATTCCACCAATTTAATATTTTTTGTACTTATAACAGTGATGAAGATTTATTTCTATTATACTCATATATTGTATTCCACCAATTTAATATTTTTTGTACTTATAACAGTGATGAAGATTTATTTCTATTATACTCATATATTGTATTCCACCAATTTAATATTTTTTGTACTTATAACAGTGATGAGGATTTATTTCTATTATACTCATATATTGTATTCCACCAATTTAATATTTTTTGTACTTATAACAGTGATGAAGATTTATTTCTATTATACTCATATATTGTATTCCACCAATTTAATATTTTTTGTACTTATAACAGTGATGAGGATTTATTTCTATTATACTCATATATTGTATTCCACCAATTTAATATTTTTTGTACTTATAACAGTGATGAAGATTTATTTCTATTATACTCATATATTGTATTCCACCAATTTAATATTTTTTGTACTTATAACAGTGATGAAGATTTATTTCTATTATACTCATATATTGTATTCCACCAATTTAATATTTTTTGTACTTATAACAGTGATGAGGATTTATTTCTATTATACTCATATATTGTATTCCACCAATTTAATATTTTTTGTACTTATAACAGTGATGAAGATTTATTTCTATTATACTCATATATTGTATTCCACCAATTTAATATTTTTTGTACTTATAACAGTGATGAGGATTTATTTCTATTATACTCATATATTGTATTCCACCAATTTAATATTTTTTGTACTTATAACAGTGATGAGGATTTATTTCTATTATACTCATATATTGTATTCCACCAATTTAATATTTTTTGTAATTATAACAGTGATGAGGATTTATTTCTATTATACTCATATATTGTATTCCACCAATTTAATATTTTTTGTACTTATAACAGTGATGAGGATTTATTTCTATTATACTCATATATTGTATTCCACCAATTTAATATTTTTTGTACTTATAACAGTGATGAGGATTTATTACTATTATACTCATATATTGTATTCCACCAATTTAATATTTTTTGTACTTATAACAGTGATGAAGATTTATTTCTATTATACTCATATATTGTATTCCACCAATTTAATATTTTTTGTACTTATAACAGTGATGAGGATTTATTTTATTATACTCATATATTGTATTCCACCAATTTAATATTTTTTGTAATTATAACAGTGATGAGGATTTATTTCTATTATACTCATATATTGTATTCCACCAATTTAATATTTTTTGTAATTATAACAGTGATGAGGATTTATTTCTATTATACTCATATATTGTATTCGACCAATTTAATATTTTTTGTACTTATAACAGTGATGAGGATTTATTTCTATTATACTCATATATTGTATTCCACCAATTTAATATTTTTTGTACTTATAACAGTGATGAAGATTTATTTCTATTATACTCATATATTGTATTCCACCAATTTAATATTTTTTGTACTTATAACAGTGATGAGGATTTATTTCTATTATACTAATATATTGTATTCCACCAATTTAATATTTTTTGTAATTATAACAGTGATGAGGATTTATTTCTATTATACTCATATATTGTATTCCACCAATTTAATATTTTTTGTACTTATAACAGTGATGAGGATTTATTTCTATTATACTCATATATTGTATTCCACCAATTTAATATTTTTTGTACTTATAACAGTGATGAAGATTTATTTCTATTATACTCATATATTGTATTCCACCAATTTAATATTTTTTGTACTTATAACAGTGATGAAGTTTTATTTCTTTTATACTCATATATTGTATTCCACCAATTTAATATTTTTTGTACTTATAACAGTGATGAGGATTTATTTCTATTATACTCATATATTGTATTCCACCAATTTAATATTTTTTGTACTTATAACAGGGATGAAGATTTATTTCTATTATACTCATATATTGTATTCCACCAATTTAATATTTTTTGTACTTATAACAGTGATGAAGATTTATTTCTATTATACTCATATATTGTATTCCACCAATTTAATATTTTTTGTACTTATAACAGTGATGAAGATTTATTTCTATTATACTCATATATTGTATTCCACCAATTTAATATTTTTTGTACTTATAACAGTGATGAAGATTTATTTCTATTATACTCATATATTGTATTCCACCAATTTAATATTTTTTGTAATTATAACAGTGATGAGGATTTATTTCTATTATACTCATATATTGTATTCCACCAATTTAATATTTTTTGTACTTATAACAGTGATGAAGATTTATTTCTATTATACTCATATATTGTATTCCACCAATTTAATATTTTTTGTACTTATAACAGTGATGAGGATTTATTTCTATTATACTCATATATTGTATTCCACCAATTTAATATTTTTTGTACTTATAACAGTGATGAAGATTTATTTCTATTATACTCATATATTGTATTCCACCAATTTAATATTTTTTGTACTTATAACAGTGATGAGGATTTATTTCTATTATACTCATATATTGTATTCCACCAATTTATTGATCTTATAACAGTGATGAGGATTTATTTCTATTATACTCATATATTGTATTCCACCAATTTATTGATCTTATAACAGTGATGAGGATTTATTTCTATTATACTCATATATTGTATTCCACCAATTTAATATTTTTTGTACTTATAACAGTGATGAAGATTTATTTCTATTATACTCATATATTGTATTCCACCAATTTAATATTTTTTGTACTTATAACAGTGATGAGGATTTATTTCTATTATACTCATATATTGTATTCCACCAATTTAATATTTTTAGTACTTATAACAGTGATGAAGATTTATTTCTATTATACTCATATATTGTATTCCACCAATTTAATATTTTTTGTACTTATAACAGTGATGAAGATTTATTTCTATTATACTCATATATTGTATTCCACCAATTTAATATTTTTTGTACTTATAACAGTGATGAAGATTTATTTCTATTATACTCATATATTGTATTCCACCAATTTAATATTTTTTGTACTTATAACAGTGATGAAGATTTATTTCTATTATACTCATATATTGTATTCCACCAATTTAATATTTTTTGTACTTATAACAGTGATGAAGATTTATTTCTATTATACTCATATATTGTATTCCACCAATTTAATATTTTTTGTAATTATAACAGTGATGAGGATTTATTTCTATTATACTCATATATTGTATTCCACCAATTTAATATTTTTTGTACTTATAACAGTGATGAAGATTTATTTCTATTATACTCATATATTGTATTCCACCAATTTAATATTTTTTGTACTTATAACAGTGATGAGGATTTATTTCTATTATACTCATATATTGTATTCCACCAATTTAATATTTTTTGTACTTATAACAGTGATGAGGATTTATTTTATTATACTCATATATTGTATTCCACCAATTTAATATTTTTTGTACTTATAACAGTGATGAGGATTTATTTCTATTATACTCATATATTGTATTCCACCAATTTAATATTTTTTGTACTTATAACAGTGATGAAGATTTATTTCTATTATACTCATATATTGTATTCCACCAATTTAATATTTTTTGTACTTATAACAGTGATGAGGATTTATTTCTATTATACTAATATATTGTATTCCACCAATTTAATATTTTTTGTAATTATAACAGTGATGAGGATTTATTTCTATTATACTCATATATTGTATTCCACCAATTTAATATTTTTTGTACTTATAACAGTGATGAGGATTTATTTCTATTATACTCATATATTGTATTCCACCAATTTAATATTTTTTGTACTTATAACAGTGATGAAGATTTATTTCTATTATACTCATATATTGTATTCCACCAATTTAATATTTTTTGTACTTATAACAGTGATGAAGTTTTATTTCTATTATACTCATATATTGTATTCCACCAATTTAATATTTTTTGTACTTATAACAGTGATGAGGATTTATTTCTATTATACTCATATATTGTATTCCACCAATTTAATATTTTTTGTACTTATAACAGTGATGAAGATTTATTTCTATTATACTCATATATTGTATTCCACCAATTTAATATTTTTTGTACTTATAACAGTGATGAAGATTTATTTCTATTATACTCATATATTGTATTCCACCAATTTAATATTTTTTGTACTTATAACAGTGATGAAGATTTATTTCTATTATACTCATATATTGTATTCCACCAATTTAATATTTTTTGTACTTATAACAGTGATGAAGATTTATTTCTATTATACTCATATATTGTATTCCACCAATTTAATATTTTTTGTAATTATAACAGTGATGAGGATTTATTTCTATTATACTCATATATTGTATTCCACCAATTTAATATTTTTTGTACTTATAACAGTGATGAAGATTTATTTCTATTATACTCATATATTGTATTCCACCAATTTAATATTTTTTGTACTTATAACAGTGATGAAGATTTATTTCTATTATACTCATATATTGTATTCCACCAATTTAATATTTTTTGTACTTATAACAGTGATGAAGATTTATTTCTATTATACTCATATATTGTATCCACCAATTTAATATTTTTTGTACTTATAACAGTGATGAAGATTTATTTCTATTATACTCATATATTGTATTCCACCAATTTAATATTTTTTGTACTTATAACAGTGATGAAGATTTATTTCTATTATACTCATATATTGTATTCCACCAATTTAATATTTTTTGTACTTATAACAGTGATGAAGATTTATTTCTATTATACTCATATATTGTATTCCACCAATTTAATATTTTTTGTAATTATAACAGTGATGAAGATTTATTTCTATTATACTCATATATTGTATTCCACCAATTTAATATTTTTTGTACTTATAACAGTGATGAAGTTTTATTTCTATTATACTCATATATTGTATTCCACCAATTTAATATTTTTTGTACTTATAACAGTGATGAGGATTTATTTCTATTATACTCATATATTGTATTCCACCAATTTAATATTTTTTGTACTTATAACAGTGATGAAGATTTATTTCTATTATACTCATATATTGTATTCCACCAATTTAATATTTTTTGTACTTATAACAGTGATGAAGATTTATTTCTATTATACTCATATATTGTATTCCACCAATTTAATATTTTTTGTACTTATAACAGTGATGAGGATTTATTTCTATTATACTCATATATTGTATTCCACCAATTTAATATTTTTTGTACTTATAACAGTGATGAGGATTTATTTCTATTATACTCATATATTGTATTCCACCAATTTAATATTTTTTGTACTTATAACAGTGATGAAGATTTATTTCTATTATACTCATATATTGTATTCCACCAATTTAATATTTTTTGTACTTATAACAGTGATGAGGATTTATTTCTATTATACTCATATATTGTATTCCACCAATTTAATATTTTTTGTACTTATAACAGTGATGAAGATTTATTTCTATTATACTCATATATTGTATTCCACCAATTTAATATTTTTTGTACTTATAACAGTGATGAAGATTTATTTCTATTATACTCATATATTGTATTCCACCAATTTAATATTTTTTGTACTTATAACAGTGATGAAGATTTATTTCTATTATACTCATATATTGTATTCCACCAATTTAATATTTTTTGTACTTATAACAGTGATGAAGATTTATTTCTATTATACTCATATATTGTATTCCACCAATTTAATATTTTTTGTACTTATAACAGTGATGAGGATTTATTTCTATTATACTCATATATTGTATTCCACCAATTTAATATTTTTTGTACTTATAACAGTGATGAAGATTTATTTCTATTATACTCATATATTGTATTCCACCAATTTAATATTTTTTGTACTTATAACAGTGATGAAGATTTATTTCTATTATACTCATATATTGTATTCCACCAATTTAATATTTTTTGTACTTATAACAGTGATGAAGTTTTATTTCTATTATACTCATATATTGTATTCCACCAATTTAATATTTTTTGTACTTATAACAGTGATGAGGATTTATTTCTATTATACTCATATATTGTATTCCACCAATTTAATATTTTTTGTACTTATAACAGTGATGAAGATTTATTTCTATTATACTCATATATTGTATTCCACCAATTTAATATTTTTTGTACTTATAACAGTGATGAAGATTTATTTCTATTATACTCATATATTGTATTCCACCAATTTAATATTTTTTGTACTTATAACAGTGATGAGGATTTATTTCTATTATACTCATATATTGTATTCCACCAATTTAATATTTTTTGTACTTATAACAGTGATGAGGATTTATTTCTATTATACTCATATATTGTATTCCACCAATTTAATATTTTTTGTACTTATAACAGTGATGAAGATTTATTTCTATTATACTCATATATTGTATTCCACCAATTTAATATTTTTTGTACTTATAACAGTGATGAAGATTTATTTCTATTATACTCATATATTGTATTCCACCAATTTAATATTTTTTGTACTTATAACAGTGATGAAGATTTATTTCTATTATACTCATATATTGTATTCCACCAATTTAATATTTTTTGTACTTATAACAGTGATGAGGATTTATTTCTATTATACTCATATATTGTATTCCACCAATTTAATATTTTTTGTACTTATAACAGTGATGAAGATTTATTTCTATTATACTCATATATTGTATTCCACCAATTTAATATTTTTTGTACTTATAACAGTGATGAAGATTTATTTCTATTATACTCATATATTGTATTCCACCAATTTAATATTTTTTGTACTTATAACAGTGATGAAGATTTATTTCTATTATACTCATATATTGTATCCACCAATTTAATATTTTTTGTACTTATAACAGTGATGAAGATTTATTTCTATTATACTCATATATTGTATTCCACCAATTTAATATTTTTTGTACTTATAACAGTGATGAAGATTTATTTCTATTATACTCATATATTGTATTCCACCAATTTAATATTTTTTGTACTTATAACAGTGATGAAGATTTATTTCTATTATACTCATATATTGTATTCCACCAATTTAATATTTTTTGTAATTATAACAGTGATGAAGATTTATTTCTATTATACTCATATATTGTATTCCACCAATTTAATATTTTTTGTACTTATAACAGTGATGAAGTTTTATTTCTATTATACTCATATATTGTATTCCACCAATTTAATATTTTTTGTACTTATAACAGTGATGAGGATTTATTTCTATTATACTCATATATTGTATTCCACCAATTTAATATTTTTTGTACTTATAACAGTGATGAAGATTTATTTCTATTATACTCATATATTGTATTCCACCAATTTAATATTTTTTGTACTTATAACAGTGATGAAGATTTATTTCTATTATACTCATATATTGTATTCCACCAATTTAATATTTTTTGTACTTATAACAGTGATGAGGATTTATTTCTATTATACTCATATATTGTATTCCACCAATTTAATATTTTTTGTACTTATAACAGTGATGAGGATTTATTTCTATTATACTCATATATTGTATTCCACCAATTTAATATTTTTTGTACTTATAACAGTGATGAAGATTTATTTCTATTATACTCATATATTGTATTCCACCAATTTAATATTTTTTGTACTTATAACAGTGATGAGGATTTATTTCTATTATACTCATATATTGTATTCCACCAATTTAATATTTTTTGTACTTATAACAGTGATGAAGATTTATTTCTATTATACTCATATATTGTATTCCACCAATTTAATATTTTTTGTACTTATAACAGTGATGAAGATTTATTTCTATTATAATCATATATTGTATTCCACCTATTTAATATTTTTTGTACTTATAACAGTGATGAAGATTTATTTCTATTATACTCATATATTGTATTCCACCAATTTAATATTTTTTGTACTTATAACAGTGATGAAGATTTATTTCTATTATACTCATATATTGTATTCCACCAATTTAATATTTTTTGTACTTATAACAGTGATGAAGATTTATTTCTATTATACTCATATATTGTATTCCACCAATTTAATATTTTTTGTACTTATAACAGTGATGAGGATTTATTTCTATTATACTCATATATTGTATTCCACCTATTTAATATTTTTTGTACTTATAACAGTGATGAAGATTTATTTCTATTATACTCATATATTGTATTCCACCAATTTAATATTTTTTGTACTTATAACAGTGATGAAGATTTATTTCTATTATACTCATATATTGTATTCCACCAATTTAATATTTTTTGTACTTATAACAGTGATGAAGATTTATTTCTATTATACTCATATATTGTATTCCACCAATTTAATATTTTTTGTACTTATAACAGTGATGAGGATTTATTTCTATTATACTCATATATTGTATTCCACCAATTTAATATTTTTTGTACTTATAACAGTGATGAGGATTTATTTCTATTATACTCATATATTGTATTCCACCAATTTAATATTTTTTGTACTTATAACAGTGATGAGGATTTATTTCTATTATACTCATATATTGTATTCCACCAATTTAATATTTTTTGTACTTATAACAGTGATGAAGATTTATTTCTATTATACTCATATATTGTATTCCACCAATTTAATATTTTTTGTACTTATAACAGTGATGAAGATTTATTTCTATTATACTCATATATTGTATTCCACCAATTTAATATTTTTTGTACTTATAACAGTGATGAGGATTTATTTCTATTATACTCATATATTGTATTCCACCAATTTAATATTTTTTGTACTTATAACAGTGATGAAGATTTATTTCTATTATACTCATATATTGTATTCCACCTATTTAATATTTTTTGTACTTATAACAGTGATGAAGATTTATTTCTATTATACTCATATATTGTATTCCACCAATTTAATATTTTTTGTACTTATAACAGTGATGAAGATTTATTTCTATTATACTCATATATTGTATTCCACCAATTTAATATTTTTTGTACTTATAACAGTGATGAAGATTTATTTCTATTATACTCATATATTGTATTCCACCAATTTAATATTTTTTGTACTTATAACAGTGATGAGGATTTATTTCTATTATACTCATATATTGTATTCCACCTATTTAATATTTTTTGTACTTATAACAGTGATGAAGATTTATTTCTATTATACTCATATATTGTATTCCACCAATTTAATATTTTTTGTACTTATAACAGTGATGAAGATTTATTTCTATTATACTCATATATTGTATTCCACCAATTTAATATTTTTTGTACTTATAACAGTGATGAAGATTTATTTCTATTATACTCATATATTGTATTCCACCAATTTAATATTTTTTGTACTTATAACAGTGATGAGGATTTATTTCTATTATACTCATATATTGTATTCCACCAATTTAATATTTTTTGTACTTATAACAGTGATGAGGATTTATTTCTATTATACTCATATATTGTATTCCACCAATTTAATATTTTTTGTACTTATAACAGTGATGAAGATTTATTTCTATTATACTCATATATTGTATTCCACCAATTTAATATTTTTTGTACTTATAACAGTGATGAAGATTTATTTCTATTATACTCATATATTGTATCCACCAATTTAATATTTTTTGTACTTATAACAGTGATGAAGATTTATTTCTATTATACTCATATATTGTATTCCACCAATTTAATATTTTTTGTACTTATAACAGTGATGAAGATTTATTTCTATTATACTCATATATTGTATTCCACCAATTTAATATTTTTTGTACTTATAACAGTGATGAAGATTTATTTCTATTATACTCATATATTGTATTCCACCAATTTAATATTTTTTGTAATTATAACAGTGATGAAGATTTATTTCTATTATACTCATATATTGTATTCCACCAATTTAATATTTTTTGTACTTATAACAGTGATGAAGATTTATTTCTATTATACTCATATATTGTATTCCACCAATTTAATATTTTTTGTACTTATAACAGTGATGAAGATTTATTTCTATTATACTCATATATTGTATTCCACCAATTTAATATTTTTTGTACTTATAACAGTGATGAAGATTTATTTCTATTATACTCATATATTGTATTCCACCAATTTAATATTTTTTGTACTTATAACAGTGATGAGGATTTATTTCTATTATACTCATATATTGTATTCCACCAATTTAATATTTTTTGTACTTATAACAGTGATGAAGATTTATTTCTATTATACTCATATATTGTATTCCACCAATTTAATATTTTTTGTACTTATAACAGTGATGAAGATTTATTTCTATTATACTCATATATTGTATTCCACCAATTTAATATTTTTTGTACTTATAACAGTGATGAGGATTTATTTCTATTATACTCATATATTGTATTCCACCAATTTAATATTTTTTGTACTTATAACAGTGATGAAGATTTATTTCTATTATACTCATATATTGTATTCCACCAATTTAATATTTTTTGTACTTATAACAGTGATGAAGATTTATTTCTATTATACTCATATATTGTATTCCACCAATTTAATATTTTTTGTACTTATAACAGTGATGAGGATTTATTTCTATTATACTCATATATTGTATTCCACCAATTTAATATTTTTTGTACTTATAACAGTGATGAGGATTTATTTCTATTATACTCATATATTGTATTCCACCAATTTAATATTTTTTGTACTTATAACAGTGATGAAGATTTATTTCTATTATACTCATATATTGTATTCCACCAATTTAATATTTTTTGTACTTATAACAGTGATGAAGATTTATTTCTATTATACTCATATATTGTATTCCACCAATTTAATATTTTTTGTACTTATAACAGTGATGAAGATTTATTTCTATTATACTCATATATTGTATTCCACCAATTTAATATTTTTTGTACTTATAACAGTGATGAGGATTTATTTCTATTATACTCATATATTGTATTCCACCAATTTAATATTTTTTGTACTTATAACAGTGATGAAGATTTATTTCTATTATACTCATATATTGTATTCCACCAATTTAATATTTTTTGTACTTATAACAGTGATGAAGATTTATTTCTATTATACTCATATATTGTATTCCACCAATTTAATATTTTTTGTACTTATAACAGTGATGAAGATTTATTTCTATTATACTCATATATTGTATTCCACCAATTTAATATTTTTTGTACTTATAACAGTGATGAGGATTTATTTCTATTATACTCATATATTGTATTCCACCAATTTAATATTTTTTGTACTTATAACAGTGATGAGGATTTATTTCTATTATACTCATATATTGTATTCCACCAATTTAATATTTTTTGTACTTATAACAGTGATGAGGATTTATTTCTATTATACTCATATATTGTATTCCACCAATTTAATATTTTTTGTACTTATAACAGTGATGAAGATTTATTTCTATTATACTCATATATTGTATTCCACCAATTTAATATTTTTTGTACTTATAACAGTGATGAAGATTTATTTCTATTATACTCATATATTGTATTCCACCAATTTAATATTTTTTGTACTTATAACAGTGATGAGGATTTATTTCTATTATACTCATATATTGTATTCCACCAATTTAATATTTTTTGTACTTATAACAGTGATGAAGATTTATTTCTATTATACTCATATATTGTATTCCACCTATTTAATATTTTTTGTACTTATAACAGTGATGAAGATTTATTTCTATTATACTCATATATTGTATTCCACCAATTTAATATTTTTTGTACTTATAACAGTGATGAAGATTTATTTCTATTATACTCATATATTGTATTCCACCAATTTAATATTTTTTGTACTTATAACAGTGATGAAGATTTATTTCTATTATACTCATATATTGTATTCCACCAATTTAATATTTTTTGTACTTATAACAGTGATGAGGATTTATTTCTATTATACTCATATATTGTATTCCACCTATTTAATATTTTTTGTACTTATAACAGTGATGAAGATTTATTTCTATTATACTCATATATTGTATTCCACCAATTTAATATTTTTTGTACTTATAACAGTGATGAAGATTTATTTCTATTATACTCATATATTGTATTCCACCAATTTAATATTTTTTGTACTTATAACAGTGATGAAGATTTATTTCTATTATACTCATATATTGTATTCCACCAATTTAATATTTTTTGTACTTATAACAGTGATGAGGATTTATTTCTATTATACTCATATATTGTATTCCACCAATTTAATATTTTTTGTACTTATAACAGTGATGAGGATTTATTTCTATTATACTCATATATTGTATTCCACCAATTTAATATTTTTTGTACTTATAACAGTGATGAAGATTTATTTCTATTATACTCATATATTGTATTCCACCAATTTAATATTTTTTGTACTTATAACAGTGATGAAGATTTATTTCTATTATACTCATATATTGTATCCACCAATTTAATATTTTTTGTACTTATAACAGTGATGAAGATTTATTTCTATTATACTCATATATTGTATTCCACCAATTTAATATTTTTTGTACTTATAACAGTGATGAAGATTTATTTCTATTATACTCATATATTGTATTCCACCAATTTAATATTTTTTGTACTTATAACAGTGATGAAGATTTATTTCTATTATACTCATATATTGTATTCCACCAATTTAATATTTTTTGTAATTATAACAGTGATGAAGATTTATTTCTATTATACTCATATATTGTATTCCACCAATTTAATATTTTTTGTACTTATAACAGTGATGAAGATTTATTTCTATTATACTCATATATTGTATTCCACCAATTTAATATTTTTTGTACTTATAACAGTGATGAAGATTTATTTCTATTATACTCATATATTGTATTCCACCAATTTAATATTTTTTGTACTTATAACAGTGATGAAGATTTATTTCTATTATACTCATATATTGTATTCCACCAATTTAATATTTTTTGTACTTATAACAGTGATGAGGATTTATTTCTATTATACTCATATATTGTATTCCACCAATTTAATATTTTTTGTACTTATAACAGTGATGAAGATTTATTTCTATTATACTCATATATTGTATTCCACCAATTTAATATTTTTTGTACTTATAACAGTGATGAAGATTTATTTCTATTATACTCATATATTGTATTCCACCAATTTAATATTTTTTGTACTTATAACAGTGATGAGGATTTATTTCTATTATACTCATATATTGTATTCCACCAATTTAATATTTTTTGTACTTATAACAGTGATGAAGATTTATTTCTATTATACTCATATATTGTATTCCACCAATTTAATATTTTTTGTACTTATAACAGTGATGAAGATTTATTTCTATTATACTCATATATTGTATTCCACCAATTTAATATTTTTTGTACTTATAACAGTGATGAGGATTTATTTCTATTATACTCATATATTGTATTCCACCAATTTAATATTTTTTGTACTTATAACAGTGATGAGGATTTATTTCTATTATACTCATATATTGTATTCCACCAATTTAATATTTTTTGTACTTATAACAGTGATGAAGATTTATTTCTATTATACTCATATATTGTATTCCACCAATTTAATATTTTTTGTACTTATAACAGTGATGAAGATTTATTTCTATTATACTCATATATTGTATTCCACCAATTTAATATTTTTTGTACTTATAACAGTGATGAAGATTTATTTCTATTATACTCATATATTGTATTCCACCAATTTAATATTTTTTGTACTTATAACAGTGATGAGGATTTATTTCTATTATACTCATATATTGTATTCCACCAATTTAATATTTTTTGTACTTATAACAGTGATGAAGATTTATTTCTATTATACTCATATATTGTATTCCACCAATTTAATATTTTTTGTACTTATAACAGTGATGAAGATTTATTTCTATTATACTCATATATTGTATTCCACCAATTTAATATTTTTTGTACTTATAACAGTGATGAAGATTTATTTCTATTATACTCATATATTGTATCCACCAATTTAATATTTTTTGTACTTATAACAGTGATGAAGATTTATTTCTATTATACTCATATATTGTATTCCACCAATTTAATATTTTTTGTACTTATAACAGTGATGAAGATTTATTTCTATTATACTCATATATTGTATTCCACCAATTTAATATTTTTTGTACTTATAACAGTGATGAAGATTTATTTCTATTATACTCATATATTGTATTCCACCAATTTAATATTTTTTGTAATTATAACAGTGATGAAGATTTATTTCTATTATACTCATATATTGTATTCCACCAATTTAATATTTTTTGTACTTATAACAGTGATGAAGTTTTATTTCTATTATACTCATATATTGTATTCCACCAATTTAATATTTTTTGTACTTATAACAGTGATGAGGATTTATTTCTATTATACTCATATATTGTATTCCACCAATTTAATATTTTTTGTACTTATAACAGTGATGAAGATTTATTTCTATTATACTCATATATTGTATTCCACCAATTTAATATTTTTTGTACTTATAACAGTGATGAAGATTTATTTCTATTATACTCATATATTGTATTCCACCAATTTAATATTTTTTGTACTTATAACAGTGATGAAGATTTATTTCTATTATACTCATATATTGTATTCCACCAATTTAATATTTTTTGTACTTATAACAGTGATGAGGATTTATTTCTATTATACTCATATATTGTATTCCACCAATTTAATATTTTTTGTACTTATAACAGTGATGAAGATTTATTTCTATTATACTCATATATTGTATTCCACCAATTTAATATTTTTTGTACTTATAACAGTGATGAGGATTTATTTCTATTATACTCATATATTGTATTCCACCAATTTAATATTTTTTGTACTTATAACAGTGATGAAGATTTATTTCTATTATACTCATATATTGTATTCCACCAATTTAATATTTTTTGTACTTATAACAGTGATGAGGATTTATTTCTATTATACTCATATATTGTATTCCACCAATTTAATATTTTTTGTACTTATAACAGTGATGAAGATTTATTTCTATTATACTCATATATTGTATTCCACCAATTTAATATTTTTTGTACTTATAACAGTGATGAAGATTTATTTCTATTATACTCATATATTGTATTCCACCAATTTAATATTTTTTGTAATTATAACAGTGATGAGGATTTATTTCTATTATACTCATATATTGTATTCCACCAATTTAATATTTTTTGTACTTATAACAGTGATGAAGATTTATTTCTATTATACTCATATATTGTATTCCACCAATTTAATATTTTTTGTACTTATAACAGTGATGAGGATTTATTTCTATTATACTCATATATTGTATTCCACCAATTTAATATTTTTTGTACTTATAACAGTGATGAAGATTTATTTCTATTATACTCATATATTGTATTCCACCTATTTAATATTTTTTGTACTTATAACAGTGATGAAGATTTATTTCTATTATACTCATATATTGTATTCCACCAATTTAATATTTTTTGTACTTATAACAGTGATGAAGATTTATTTCTATTATACTCATATATTGTATTCCACCAATTTAATATTTTTTGTACTTATAACAGTGATGAAGATTTATTTCTATTATACTCATATATTGTATTCCACCAATTTAATATTTTTTGTACTTATAACAGTGATGAGGATTTATTTCTATTATACTCATATATTGTATTCCACCAATTTAATATTTTTTGTACTTATAACAGTGATGAGGATTTATTTCTATTATACTCATATATTGTATTCCACCAATTTAATATTTTTTGTACTTATAACAGTGATGAGGATTTATTTCTATTATACTCATATATTGTATTCCACCAATTTAATATTTTTTGTACTTATAACAGTGATGAAGATTTATTTCTATTATACTCATATATTGTATTCCACCAATTTAATATTTTTTGTACTTATAACAGTGATGAAGATTTATTTCTATTATACTCATATATTGTATTCCACCAATTTAATATTTTTTGTAATTATAACAGTGATGAGGATTTATTTCTATTATACTCATATATTGTATTCCACCAATTTAATATTTTTTGTACTTATAACAGTGATGAAGATTTATTTCTATTATACTCATATATTGTATTCCACCAATTTAATATTTTTTGTACTTATAACAGTGATGAAGATTTATTTCTATTATACTCATATATTGTATTCCACCAATTTAATATTTTTTGTACTTATAACAGTGATGAAGATTTATTTCTATTATACTCATATATTGTATTCCACCAATTTAATATTTTTTGTACTTATAACAGTGATGAGGATTTATTTCTATTATACTCATATATTGTATTCCACCAATTTAATATTTTTTGTACTTATAACAGTGATGAGGATTTATTTCTATTATACTCATATATTGTATTCCACCAATTTAATATTTTTTGTACTTATAACAGTGATGAGGATTTATTTCTATTATACTCATATATTGTATTCCACCAATTTAATATTTTTTGTACTTATAACAGTGATGAAGATTTATTTCTATTATACTCATATATTGTATTCCACCAATTTAATATTTTTTGTACTTATAACAGTGATGAAGATTTATTTCTATTATACTCATATATTGTATTCCACCAATTTAATATTTTTTGTACTTATAACAGTGATGAAGATTTATTTCTATTATACTCATATATTGTATTCCACCAATTTAATATTTTTTGTAATTATAACAGTGATGAGGATTTATTTCTATTATACTCATATATTGTATTCCACCAATTTAATATTTTTTGTACTTATAACAGTGATGAAGATTTATTTCTATTATACTCATATATTGTATTCCACCAATTTAATATTTTTTGTACTTATAACAGTGATGAGGATTTATTTCTATTATACTCATATATTGTATTCCACCAATTTAATATTTTTTGTACTTATAACAGTGATGAAGATTTATTTCTATTATACTCATATATTGTATTCCACCTATTTAATATTTTTTGTACTTATAACAGTGATGAAGATTTATTTCTATTATACTCATATATTGTATTCCACCAATTTAATATTTTTTGTACTTATAACAGTGATGAAGATTTATTTCTATTATACTCATATATTGTATTCCACCAATTTAATATTTTTTGTACTTATAACAGTGATGAAGATTTATTTCTATTATACTCATATATTGTATTCCACCAATTTAATATTTTTTGTACTTATAACAGTGATGAGGATTTATTTCTATTATACTCATATATTGTATTCCACCAATTTAATATTTTTTGTACTTATAACAGTGATGAGGATTTATTTCTATTATACTCATATATTGTATTCCACCAATTTAATATTTTTTGTACTTATAACAGTGATGAGGATTTATTTCTATTATACTCATATATTGTATTCCACCAATTTAATATTTTTTGTACTTATAACAGTGATGAAGATTTATTTCTATTATACTCATATATTGTATTCCACCAATTTAATATTTTTTGTACTTATAACAGTGATGAAGATTTATTTCTATTATACTCATATATTGTATTCCACCAATTTAATATTTTTTGTACTTATAACAGTGATGAAGATTTATTTCTATTATACTCATATATTGTATTCCACCAATTTAATATTTTTTGTACTTATAACAGTGATGAAGATTTATTTCTATTATACTCATATATTGTATTCCACCAATTTAATATTTTTTGTAATTATAACAGTGATGAGGATTTATTTCTATTATACTCATATATTGTATTCCACCAATTTAATATTTTTTGTACTTATAACAGTGATGAAGATTTATTTCTATTATACTCATATATTGTATTCCACCAATTTAATATTTTTTGTACTTATAACAGTGATGAGGATTTATTTCTATTATACTCATATATTGTATTCCACCAATTTAATATTTTTTGTACTTATAACAGTGATGAAGATTTATTTCTATTATACTCATATATTGTATTCCACCAATTTAATATTTTTTGTACTTATAACAGTGATGAAGATTTATTTCTATTATACTCATATATTGTATTCCACCAATTTAATATTTTTTGTACTTATAACAGTGATGAAGATTTATTTCTATTATACTCATATATTGTATTCCACCAATTTAATATTTTTTGTACTTATAACAGTGATGAAGATTTATTTCTATTATACTCATATATTGTATTCCACCAATTTAATATTTTTTGTACTTATAACAGTGATGAGGATTTATTTCTATTATACTCATATATTGTATTCCACCAATTTAATATTTTTTGTACTTATAACAGTGATGAAGATTTATTTCTATTATACTCATATATTGTATTCCACCTATTTAATATTTTTTGTACTTATAACAGTGATGAAGATTTATTTCTATTATACTCATATATTGTATTCCACCAATTTAATATTTTTTGTACTTATAACAGTGATGAAGATTTATTTCTATTATACTCATATATTGTATTCCACCAATTTAATATTTTTTGTACTTATAACAGTGATGAAGATTTATTTCTATTATACTCATATATTGTATTCCACCAATTTAATATTTTTTGTACTTATAACAGTGATGAGGATTTATTTCTATTATACTCATATATTGTATTCCACCAATTTAATATTTTTTGTACTTATAACAGTGATGAGGATTTATTTCTATTATACTCATATATTGTATTCCACCAATTTAATATTTTTTGTACTTATAACAGTGATGAGGATTTATTTCTATTATACTCATATATTGTATTCCACCAATTTAATATTTTTTGTACTTATAACAGTGATGAAGATTTATTTCTATTATACTCATATATTGTATTCCACCAATTTAATATTTTTTGTACTTATAACAGTGATGAAGATTTATTTCTATTATACTCATATATTGTATTCCACCAATTTAATATTTTTTGTACTTATAACAGTGATGAAGATTTATTTCTATTATACTCATATATTGTATTCCACCAATTTAATATTTTTTGTACTTATAACAGTGATGAAGATTTATTTCTATTATACTCATATATTGTATTCCACCAATTTAATATTTTTTGTAATTATAACAGTGATGAGGATTTATTTCTATTATACTCATATATTGTATTCCACCAATTTAATATTTTTTGTACTTATAACAGTGATGAAGATTTATTTCTATTATACTCATATATTGTATTCCACCAATTTAATATTTTTTGTACTTATAACAGTGATGAGGATTTATTTCTATTATACTCATATATTGTATTCCACCAATTTAATATTTTTTGTACTTATAACAGTGATGAAGATTTATTTCTATTATACTCATATATTGTATTCCACCAATTTAATATTTTTTGTACTTATAACAGTGATGAAGATTTATTTCTATTATACTCATATATTGTATTCCACCAATTTAATATTTTTTGTACTTATAACAGTGATGAAGATTTATTTCTATTATACTCATATATTGTATTCCACCAATTTAATATTTTTTGTACTTATAACAGTGATGAAGATTTATTTCTATTATACTCATATATTGTATTCCACCAATTTAATATTTTTTGTACTTATAACAGTGATGAGGATTTATTTCTATTATACTCATATATTGTATTCCACCAATTTAATATTTTTTGTACTTATAACAGTGATGAAGATTTATTTCTATTATACTCATATATTGTATTCCACCAATTTAATATTTTTTGTACTTATAACAGTGATGAAGATTTATTTCTATTATACTCATATATTGTATTCCACCAATTTAATATTTTTTGTACTTATAACAGTGATGAAGATTTATTTCTATTATACTCATATATTGTATTCCACCAATTTAATATTTTTTGTACTTATAACAGTGATGAGGATTTATTTCTATTATACTCATATATTGTATTCCACCAATTTAATATTTTTTGTACTTATAACAGTGATGAGGATTTATTTCTATTATACTCATATATTGTATTCCACCAATTTAATATTTTTTGTACTTATAACAGTGATGAAGATTTATTTCTATTATACTCATATATTGTATTCCACCAATTTAATATTTTTTGTACTTATAACAGTGATGAAGTTTTATTTCTATTATACTCATATATTGTATTCCACCAATTTAATATTTTTTGTACTTATAACAGTGATGAGGATTTATTTCTATTATACTCATATATTGTATTCCACCAATTTAATATTTTTTGTACTTATAACAGTGATGAGGATTTATTTCTATTATACTCATATATTGTATTCCACCAATTTAATATTTTTTGTACTTATAACAGTGATGAAGATTTATTTCTATTATACTCATATATTGTATTCCACCAATTTAATATTTTTTGTACTTATAACAGTGATGAAGTTTTATTTCTATTATACTCATATATTGTATTCCACCAATTTAATATTTTTTGTACTTATAACAGTGATGAGGATTTATTTCTATTATACTCATATATTGTATTCCACCAATTTAATATTTTTTGTACTTATAACAGTGATGAGGATTTATTTCTATTATACTCATATATTGTATTCCACCAATTTAATATTTTTTGTACTTATAACAGTGATGAGGATTTATTTCTATTATACTCATATATTGTATTCCACCAATTTAATATTTTTTGTACTTATAACAGTGATGAAGATTTATTTCTATTATACTCATATATTGTATTCCACCAATTTAATATTTTTTGTACTTATAACAGTGATGAAGTTTTATTTCTATTATACTCATATATTGTATTCCACCAATTTAATATTTTTTGTACTTATAACAGTGATGAGGATTTATTTCTATTATACTCATATATTGTATTCCACCAATTTAATATTTTTTGTACTTATAACAGTGATGAAGATTTATTTCTATTATACTCATATATTGTATTCCACCAATTTAATATTTTTTGTACTTATAACAGTGATGAAGATTTATTTCTATTATACTCATATATTGTATTCCACCAATTTAATATTTTTTGTACTTATAACAGTGATGAAGATTTATTTCTATTATACTCATATATTGTATTCCACCAATTTAATATTTTTTGTACTTATAACAGTGATGAGGATTTATTTCTATTATACTCATATATTGTATTCCACCAATTTAATATTTTTTGTACTTATAACAGTGATGAAGTTTTATTTCTATTATACTCATATATTGTATTCCACCAATTTAATATTTTTTGTACTTATAACAGTGATGAGGATTTATTTCTATTATACTCATATATTGTATTCCACCAATTTAATATTTTTTGTACTTATAACAGTGATGAAGATTTATTTCTATTATACTCATATATTGTATTCCACCAATTTAATATTTTTTGTACTTATAACAGTGATGAAGATTTATTTCTATTATACTCATATATTGTATTCCACCAATTTAATATTTTTTGTACTTATAACAGTGATGAAGATTTATTTCTATTATACTCATATATTGTATTCCACCAATTTAATATTTTTTGTACTTATAACAGTGATGAAGATTTATTTCTATTATACTCATATATTGTATTCCACCAATTTAATATTTTTTGTACTTATAACAGTGATGAGGATTTATTTCTATTATACTCATATATTGTATTCCACCAATTTAATATTTTTTGTACTTATAACAGTGATGAAGATTTATTTCTATTATACTCATATATTGTATTCCACCAATTTAATATTTTTTGTACTTATAACAGTGATGAAGATTTATTTCTATTATACTCATATATTGTATTCCACCAATTTAATATTTTTTGTACTTATAACAGTGATGAAGATTTATTTCTATTATACTCATATATTGTATTCCACCAATTTAATATTTTTTGTACTTATAACAGTGATGAGGATTTATTTCTATTATACTCATATATTGTATTCCACCAATTTAATATTTTTTGTACTTATAACAGTGATGAGGATTTATTTCTATTATACTCATATATTGTATTCCACCAATTTAATATTTTTTGTACTTATAACAGTGATGAAGATTTATTTCTATTATACTCATATATTGTATTCCACCAATTTAATATTTTTTGTACTTATAACAGTGATGAAGTTTTATTTCTATTATACTCATATATTGTATTCCACCAATTTAATATTTTTTGTACTTATAACAGTGATGAGGATTTATTTCTATTATACTCATATATTGTATTCCACCAATTTAATATTTTTTGTACTTATAACAGTGATGAAGATTTATTTCTATTATACTCATATATTGTATTCCACCAATTTAAGATTTTTTGTACTTATAACAGTGATGAAGATTTATTTCTATTATACTCATATATTGTATTCCACCAATTTAATATTTTTTGTACTTATAACAGTGATGAAGATTTATTTCTATTATACTCATATATTGTATTCCACCAATTTAATATTTTTTGTACTTATAACAGTGATGAGGATTTATTTCTATTATACTCATATATTGTATTCCACCAATTTAATATTTTTTGTACTTATAACAGTGATGAGGATTTATTTCTATTATACTCATATATTGTATTCCACCAATTTAATATTTTTTGTACTTATAACAGTGATGAGGATTTATTTCTATTATACTCATATATTGTATTCCACCAATTTAATATTTTTTGTACTTATAACAGTGATGAGGATTTATTTCTATTATACTCATATATTGTATTCCACCAATTTAATATTTTTTGTACTTATAACAGTGATGAAGATTTATTTCTATTATACTCATATATTGTATTCCACCAATTTAATATTTTTTGTACTTATAACAGTGATGAAGTTTTATTTCTATTATACTCATATATTGTATTCCACCAATTTAATATTTTTTGTACTTATAACAGTGATGAAGATTTATTTCTATTATACTCATATATTGTATTCCACCAATTTAATATTTTTTGTACTTATAACAGTGATGAAGATTTATTTCTATTATACTCATATATTGTATTCCACCAATTTAATATTTTTTGTACTTATAACAGTGATGAAGATTTATTTCTATTATACTCATATATTGTATTCCACCAATTTAATATTTTTTGTACTTATAACAGTGATGAAGATTTATTTCTATTATACTCATATATTGTATTCCACCAATTTAATATTTTTTGTACTTATAACAGTGATGAAGTTTTATTTCTATTATACTCATATATTGTATTCCACCAATTTAATATTTTTTGTACTTATAACAGTGATGAGGATTTATTTCTATTATACTCATATATTGTATTCCACCAATTTAATATTTTTTGTACTTATAACAGTGATGAAGATTTATTTCTATTATACTCATATATTGTATTCCACCAATTTAATATTTTTTGTACTTATAACAGTGATGAAGATTTATTTCTATTATACTCATATATTGTATTCCACCAATTTAATATTTTTTGTACTTATAACAGTGATGAAGATTTATTTCTATTATACTCATATATTGTATTCCACCAATTTAATATTTTTTGTACTTATAACAGTGATGAAGATTTATTTCTATTATACTCATATATTGTATTCCACCAATTTAATATTTTTTGTACTTATAACAGTGATGAAGATTTATTTCTATTATACTCATATATTGTATTCCACCAATTTAATATTTTTTGTAATTATAACAGTGATGAGGATTTATTTCTATTATACTCATATATTGTATTCCACCAATTTAATATTTTTTGTACTTATAACAGTGATGAAGATTTATTTCTATTATACTCATATATTGTATTCCACCAATTTAATATTTTTTGTACTTATAACAGTGATGAGGATTTATTTCTATTATACTCATATATTGTATTCCACCAATTTAATATTTTTTGTACTTATAACAGTGATGAAGATTTATTTCTATTATACTCATATATTGTATTCCACCAATTTAATATTTTTTGTACTTATAACAGTGATGAAGATTTATTTCTATTATACTCATATATTGTATTCCACCAATTTAATATTTTTTGTACTTATAACAGTGATGAAGATTTATTTCTATTATACTCATATATTGTATTCCACCAATTTAATATTTTTTGTACTTATAACAGTGATGAAGATTTATTTCTATTATACTCATATATTGTATTCCACCAATTTAATATTTTTTGTACTTATAACAGTGATGAGGATTTATTTCTATTATACTCATATATTGTATTCCACCAATTTAATATTTTTTGTACTTATAACAGTGATGAAGATTTATTTCTATTATACTCATATATTGTATTCCACCAATTTAATATTTTTTGTACTTATAACAGTGATGAAGATTTATTTCTATTATACTCATATATTGTATTCCACCAATTTAATATTTTTTGTACTTATAACAGTGATGAAGATTTATTTCTATTATACTCATATATTGTATTCCACCAATTTAATATTTTTTGTACTTATAACAGTGATGAGGATTTATTTCTATTATACTCATATATTGTATTCCACCAATTTAATATTTTTTGTACTTATAACAGTGATGAGGATTTATTTCTATTATACTCATATATTGTATTCCACCAATTTAATATTTTTTGTACTTATAACAGTGATGAAGATTTATTTCTATTATACTCATATATTGTATTCCACCAATTTAATATTTTTTGTACTTATAACAGTGATGAAGTTTTATTTCTATTATACTCATATATTGTATTCCACCAATTTAATATTTTTTGTACTTATAACAGTGATGAGGATTTATTTCTATTATACTCATATATTGTATTCCACCAATTTAATATTTTTTGTACTTATAACAGTGATGAAGATTTATTTCTATTATACTCATATATTGTATTCCACCAATTTAAGATTTTTTGTACTTATAACAGTGATGAAGATTTATTTCTATTATACTCATATATTGTATTCCACCAATTTAATATTTTTTGTACTTATAACAGTGATGAAGATTTATTTCTATTATACTCATATATTGTATTCCACCAATTTAATATTTTTTGTACTTATAACAGTGATGAGGATTTATTTCTATTATACTCATATATTGTATTCCACCAATTTAATATTTTTTGTACTTATAACAGTGATGAGGATTTATTTCTATTATACTCATATATTGTATTCCACCAATTTAATATTTTTTGTACTTATAACAGTGATGAGGATTTATTTCTATTATACTCATATATTGTATTCCACCAATTTAATATTTTTTGTACTTATAACAGTGATGAAGATTTATTTCTATTATACTCATATATTGTATTCCACCAATTTAATATTTTTTGTACTTATAACAGTGATGAAGTTTTATTTCTATTATACTCATATATTGTATTCCACCAATTTAATATTTTTTGTACTTATAACAGTGATGAGGATTTATTTCTATTATACTCATATATTGTATTCCACCAATTTAATATTTTTTGTACTTATAACAGTGATGAAGATTTATTTCTATTATACTCATATATTGTATTCCACCAATTTAATATTTTTTGTACTTATAACAGTGATGAAGATTTATTTCTATTATACTCATATATTGTATTCCACCAATTTAATATTTTTTGTACTTATAACAGTGATGAAGATTTATTTCTATTATACTCATATATTGTATTCCACCAATTTAATATTTTTTGTACTTATAACAGTGATGAAGATTTATTTCTATTATACTCATATATTGTATTCCACCAATTTAATATTTTTTGTAATTATAACAGTGATGAGGATTTATTTCTATTATACTCATATATTGTATTCCACCAATTTAATATTTTTTGTACTTATAACAGTGATGAAGATTTATTTCTATTATACTCATATATTGTATTCCACCAATTTAATATTTTTTGTACTTATAACAGTGATGAAGATTTATTTCTATTATACTCATATATTGTATTCCACCAATTTAATATTTTTTGTACTTATAACAGTGATGAAGATTTATTTCTATTATACTCATATATTGTATTCCACCAATTTAATATTGTTTGTACTTATAACAGTGATGAAGATTTATTTCTATTATACTCATATATTGTATTCCACCAATTTAATATTTTTTGTAATTATAACAGTGATGAGGATTTATTTCTATTATACTCATATATTGTATTCCACCAATTTAATATTTTTTGTACTTATAACAGTGATGAGGATTTATTTCTATTATACTCATATATTGTATTCCACCAATTTAATATTTTTTGTACTTATAACAGTGATGAAGATTTATTTCTATTATACTCATATATTGTATTCCACCAATTTAATATTTTTTGTACTTATAACAGTGATGAAGATTTATTTCTATTATACTCATATATTGTATTCCACCAATTTAATATTTTTTGTACTTATAACAGTGATGAGGATTTATTTCTATTATACTCATATATTGTATTCCACCAATTTAATATTTTTTGTACTTATACTTAAAAATTTTTTTTATTAAACAAATAAAGTTATTTAAAATTTTTGATAATTTTCTGAAAATCAAATTAAAAATTAAAGATAATTTGAAATTTATTAAAAATAAGTAATGCGCAATTTCATAAAGATTGAATATAAAGAAGAACTGTTAGACATGTGTATCTTCAATAGATAAAATAATAAATCGATTTATTATAAATAAAATTAAAAAATAAATGCATACATCTTTATGCAAAAATAATAAAAATATTATATTTAAAATTAAATATGATCCTAACAACATAAAATGAATGAAGATATAGACCTAACAAAAATAAAAAATTTTAAATATAATTTTTAAAATTAAAATAACGATTATATTAAAATAAATCAGTGATGCCAGACTGCGGATTTATCCTCATTTTGTGATTTTTAAGTATTTCGGTGAGGATTTTTTGAAAATGAGGATTTGTGGATTTTTGCGGATTTTTGGTGTTTTTTGAGGATTTTTGATATTTTTGGATATTTTTGATGTATTTATCAGAAATTTATTAAAAATTGCTATTTTTGGGTAATTTGGCAACTAGAATACAAAAATTCCCAAAATTTTTTGCCTGTGGCGCTAAAAAGTTAAATTTTTGTTAAATGAGTACATTAGATCTCCAAAATTTTTCGAGGTCAACTCAATAGATTCAATCAATTGGCCAATCACTTAAACGAAAAAGTAATAAAACACTCCCAATAGATCCAAGTTTGTGCAATACCTAGTTATAAGATATTTGACCGAATTAGCAATTGGTTGAACGATCTTTTGGGTTCGATCTTCTGGGGTGGAGCAATTTTTCGTATGTGGCGCGTCAATCACCAATCCTATTGAAGATTATTTATGATTTTTCCTGCACAGAACTTTACAAGATGATTATTTCGAATAATAAATTGTTAAAATCCATTGTTAATAGCGAAAAATATGATCATTAATAAAAAATTTCAGTTAACATTTTTATTATTTGCGGATTTTTGCCCAAAAATGAGGATTTTTCCAATGAATTTGCGGATTTTTCATTTTTTCATCTGGCAACACTGAAATAAATTCTTACCGATAAATGGTTGAATCATTTGCATCAATGGAAAAAATATTAACCTAAATCAGCTTTCACTTAGAGCTTTAAATTTTAAACTAAAGTGATTAACCGTAAAAATTTAAATTTTAGCACTAACAAATTTTTAAAATAAATATACATAAAAAAAAATTTTAATAAAATTTTAGCTGGGCTAATATCCTCATTTAAATTAATTTTAATGAAAAAATATAAATCAGGATAAAAAATTAGGTGCCATGCGATTTCGTCAGAGGTCGATTTCGCAGAGGGCTATTTCGTTAGAGGTCGATTTCGTCAGAGGGCTATTTCGTCAGAAGGCTATTTCGTTGTTTTTAAAAAAGCTATATAATGTTAGATAAAAATTAATGATTATAAAATAGTTGATTAAAAGATATGTGAATACCAAAAGAATGAATAAAGGAAGCTTATTATTTTTTGATGGCATAAAATATAAGATTACCAAAGAGGGGTTCACCCCTATAGATCGATGAACCAATTTGTCCAATTGCCAATTCGGTCAAATCTCTTATAACTAGGTACCGCAAACTTGGACCGATTGGGGGTATTTTATTAATTCTCCATTTTAGAGCCCATGGCCGGTTGGTCTTCGCAAAAACTTGGCTCTATTTGGAGTGTTTTATTACTTTACCGTTTAAGGGATTTGACCAATTGGCAAAGCGATCTATAGGGTTTTGATCTAGAGGGGTGATCCCAAAGTTAGCATTAGAGACAAGTTACAGAATCCTGTGCGAGATTTTACTTTATCCCGCTTCCGCAATCAGAGCAAGTTAATTAAACATTTTTAGTTTAATGTTGGATCAAATTCTTATGATAAGGAATGTCAAAAATAGGTAAATGTTTTTTACTTTCCTTTTATCACTTTTTTGCTAAAAAATATACGTGAATTCTTTTAAAAAAATCTTAGTACTGTCGAAACAATCGGAAAACAGTGGAAAAATTAAAAATAGTTTACTGACGAAATAGTCTTCTGACGAAATCACACTCTGACGAAATCGTCCTCTGACGAAATCGGTGGACATGAAAAATTAATATTATTTAAACTTTTCATCTCTAAATTACGCTGAAATCAAATGTCATTTTATAAAACATTATGCCAAAAAATTAAAAAAAATCTTAAAAGAATATAGTAAATGCTCACATCACCTACTCGTCACACAGAACTCTGTTAATAAATAAATAATAGAATAAGCCTTTCCTAGTCGTCTTTATCTAGCTCAACTAATAGTCTCTTATTACTTCACTTATTTTACTAATTTACCTGTTTTACAGAAAATTTTTTAGGCAACTCTTTTATCAATTAATATTCTTTTAAAATGTAAGTTTTATACTTCTTTCGCCTATTAAATTACGGATTTTTTAAAGGTTGAAGCTTAATCCAAAACGCGAGATCAAATTTGTTATTAGTACTGCGTTTCCTCATCCAACAGTTGTTTTGACTCTTCGCAACAACAAAGACTACAATCAACTGTATCGTGTCAGATGCAGCCAGTAAATTTATTCTAAACTAATATCAAAAAATTTTGATTTAGACATTAATTTTAACATATAAAAAGTAATAATTTTAATAATTTATTAAACAAAATTGATGTATTTTCGGAAAATTTTGAGGCGAAAACTTGTAATAACTTTAAGAGAGTGAAGAAAAGGGAGAAAAAGATATTTTGAATGTCATTTTGCCAAAATTTAACAGAAAATTAATAAAAATTAAAAAACAAAAATATGAAAATAAATTAACATGTCTTTTTAGGCTTGGAATTTTTACAATTGCTCCTTCAATTAACATAATTGGCCCACGTGCAATTTTGAATGTGAATCTTACTTTGGAAAGAAATGAGAATTTGCCAGATGATCTCGGTTTGTTTAAAAAAAATTTAAAACTTCAAATTTCAGAATTTTTTATTTACTCTTATCGAACAAACGATGTTGTCACACGTCCGCGGGATCAGTATTATGATGAAAGAAACAGAAATGTGGCATATGATAAACAAATTTTGAAGGTTCTTTTAGAAACGACTATTTAGTTTTTTGAATTTTTGTTTCTTAGAAATTTTTTGAAAAATAAAAAATTGTTAGTTTTTTTAATTATTTTTTATTATAAAGGTATTTAATTACCTTTTATTATTTTTAAAAACAACTTTAATGACAGGCGTATATGCTACTTTGAAAAAAAAATGACAACATTTACCAAAAAATTAAAAAATATAAAAACTTCTACAATTTCTCAATTATATTCAGATTTGGAAAAATTAAATCTGAAAGTATTTAGATGAAATAGCTGCAAATATTTGTGAAGCAAAAGTAAAAATTTCTGACATGAATGCATTGGTTGAATTTAGTGTTAGAGTGTTGCACTTTATAAAGAATTTCCAATGCATCTGTTGGCGGAATTTAAAAAGCAAATGCCTTCAAAAAAAGGTGATAAAGTGAAAAATCCTTCAAAGCTGAGAGTTGATTTGAGGTTTCATTTTTTTAATTTTTAAATAATTAGAATTAAATTTCCTAGATTTTTCACCGAACTTTTGCTTAATGGAATATTCGGACGTGAGGGACTTCAATTTCTTGGCGCTGTTTTATCATTTTTGGTTAGTACAGACAAACTTGAACATCTAAATACAAGTGTTTTGATGCCTTTTTGCCGTGCTCATTTTTTTCCAATAACTGGAGTCTTCCTTTTTCAGTTCAAAAGGCTATAGAGCAAATGGAGGAGAAAGAGAAACAACACGCTAATTTGGTTTCATCGGTATTACTTTAATTAAATGAAAATATTCAAGGTATTTTATTATTTTATTTTAGTTATTCACTCCTGAGCAGCGTAATATTCTCGCAAAAACATTAGAGGATTATTGGCAATCACTTGTTGAACACACAAATAGACGTTTCTCGGAGATGAATAAATTGCGAAAGTCTATAAGGCGACAGGAACGTACTAGAGGTTATTTTTCAGTTTATTGATTTATTCCTTACACTGAAGGAGAAAATGTCTTTTTTCTTTAAAAGCAAATAATTTCAGGTGATGCTCCTGCTGATGATCGCCAGCGCTTCGAACAAGTTAAGCAACATTTTGAACGTCTGCGCAGTTGTGCTGACGAACTAAGCGAATGTTTAGGCCATTCTGCAATAGAATTTCCACCAGAAGAAACGAGTGAAGATGAGCGAGAAGCTGATGTTGCTGCCCACCGTTTAAGTGCTGAATTAAGCGAAGGAAGAGTTCTAATTTGGCCTGATCGTGATTTTCAACTTTTTTATGAATGCTTGCTTGATGTAACCGCTTATGCACCTACTTTAACAGCACAGGCAGCAGATGCAGCTTTGGAACCACAACAACAGAAAGAGGTTAATTTTCTCAAATTATATAGTCAATAAAATTTATAATTTTTAGCAACTTGTTACCGAATCTATCGAAAACGTAGATCTTAGTTGTTTGGAGGAACAACAACAAAATGATGCTGCTGAATTTGAAACAACTGCGACAACTCTAATGGATATACCTGAGGAAGATAAATCATTGGCATCTACGGAAATAGTGGAAGAAAAAGATGGTAAAATAATTAATAAAATTTATCTGTACTTTTTTCGTTTGGGGGGCCCTTTCTGCGGACTTTTTTTGCGGACTTTCTATTATATAATTTAGTAGTATATATTAGCTGATTTTTGCCTTAAGGCAAATAAAAGGAGGTAATATATTTTATTGACACAAATAAGAATCATGATTGACAATTTGTGAGATTAAATGGAAAAAACAATCTGGTCCTTTAAAACGTTGTCTCCAAACAAATTCATGAATGTAGCTCTCAAGTGTTGTTTCCGAAGATCCAAATTCATTTTGTCTTCTTTTCAGTTTCTGCCAGAGTGATTCATAAGCTGATCTTGTTGTATAATTGTAATAAAGTAAAATTTTTAAGAGTTTGAATCATTTTTCTAAATAATCGATTAACAAAAATGTAAATGACTAGGTCAGAAAATTTACACCTTTTTGTTAGCTATTACCTCCTTTTATTTGCCTTAAGGCAAAAATCAGCTAATATATACTACTAAATTATATATATAATAGAAAGTCCGCAAAAAAAGTCCGCAGAAAGGGCCCCCCAAACGAAAAAAGTACCAATTTATCAAATAAATTCAAAATCTTAAAAATTAAAAAAAATTTCAGCAATTTATCAACAACCTGATTCCTCTAGCATTGCTACAGGAGAAAAAACTAGTGTTACCTCAAACTTTTCTGAACTTCTTTCTCTTCTTCCACAATCTATCAATAAAGATTTAATTGATTCAATTACAATTGATTTTCTTAAAAATTATTCGAGGGTTAAAAGTAATCGAAAACGTCTTGTACATCATTTGCAACATCCGCCGGAAGGTCGTCTAGATCTTTTACCGTTTTATGCAAGATTTATGGCGACGATTAAGACAGCTTATCCGGAAATTACAACAGGTTTATTTTTTTAAAGTTATGATCAGAATTATACAGAATTAATGTCAAAATTAAATTCAGAAATAGACCAGAAATTTAATCAGATTTTTCTAAAAAAATAAAATTTTAAGGTTTTCATGATTTATTAGCACGTTTTCGTTCTATTACTACTCCAAAGATGTACAGTTTCCAAAAAAGCTGAATTGCAACAAGCGCTTGCTAAAATTGAAGCAAAACTTCATCTTTGCGCTTACCTTTCTAAACTGGTATATTAAAGATTTTTTAATTAATTCAGAAAAAATCGATCAAAATTTATTAAAATAATATTTTTCAAATTTTTCCAGTACAAATTTGGCATTTTACCCAAAGCTGAATTTTAATATTTTGTAAGAGGGAATTAGTCACCTAACATAGGAAGGTACTTTAGGTGACGGTGGGACTTTGGGATGAAACTTGGTGGGTAGATAGATTGACTCCCCTTTGTATTGAAGAATTTTAATTATTTTAGCAAAATAGCATTCTGTGCTGAGATATAGCCGGATAAAGGTTTCCTTTCCACATATAAACATTTAATTTCTCATATAATAATATCTCTCGTTGGTGCATTGGTAGTGCTGCCGCCTATTCCTTTTTCCCCTGGGTTCGAATCCTCTTCGGAGAAAATAATTTATTTTACCCCCAATTTCACGTTTTAGCATACGTTTGATGATAAATAATAATTTTAAAGTTATTATTTTTAATTATAAATTACAATTTTAATTAAATAATATTTAATTTTATTAAAAAGTTATTTCTGTTTCAATTTCTTTTGTTTTAATATTTTAACAAGACTTTTCCTAAAATGTGAAAAACAAAAAAAGCTAGACAAAAAATAAGAATATGTTCTTTTATTATATTTGTAAAAATATGTAGGTTATGCCTATGAATAAGAGTATTAACATCTTAGTGTACATCTATGCTTCGGCATGCCTGAGGATCTGATCAACCCTTGGCGCTATCCGAATAGGATCTGGTTTACCTTGGTAATGTCCAACTAAAGATCCCAGTAGATAGGCCCTAGCCAGCACCATTCCACAATAGGCGCGACGCGTTATTATATTTTTTTAATTTTTTAAAATTAAATATAAGTAGTAATTTTTCAGTTTAATTTTAAAAATTTATGATATTTAATAAGTGAATTATTTAGAAAATCAAAAATAATAAAAATTTAATTATATTTAACATCAATTTATTATTTTTTATTTTTCCCATACTTTTCTCATTTTATTTACTGATGATATATGTTCATAACTAACAGATTGTGATATTTCTTTTGGATCATACCTTAAAATAAATAAATATTTTAAAAATTAATTAAATATTTATTTTTTACCATTTATTTTCTTCATTATTATTAAATAAATCCATAGTTCTACGTTTTGCCAATTCCTCAGGTGTAAATTCAAATTTATAAGCTAAAAGAGAACGTCCTTTAATTTTTTGTTCTTTGTAAATAGCCATTTGAATATAAGGTTTATGTAATTCAAACTTTTAAAAAATATTAATAAAATTATTTTTAAAGATTATTTTATTTGAAAACCAATAAAATTAGCTAAATATTTATAAATATATTTTATATTTAAAAAACAAACTTTATCCATTTTAGCCATCTTTTCAGTATTTATTAATTTTTCTTCTCTGTGTTGAGGAATTAAACTATCGCTAGGAATTATTTGAATAGTTTCCTTTGAAGCTACCTAAAAATAAAAAAATAATTATTTTAAATAAAAAAATAACCAAAGAAGCAGTCATTGGGTCAACAGAACGCCAACGAGGAAAAAGATAATTTTTATTTTTTTGAAGAGATTTTTTTGACATTTCTTCCTTAAATAGTAAAATTAATTTTTAAAAAATAAATTAATTATTTTTTAAATAAAACCTTTCTTCTTTTTATATTTTCATTAATAATACGATTTTCCCAAAATGAACGTAATTCTTCACTTTTTGTAATTTCATTATTATCAATTGTAGATTGATTTAATAAAATATTTTTCATCCATTGACTTTGATTATTTTTAAATTTTTTAGAATTTTTAGTTAAATTTAATATTAAAGAATTTGTTTCATCAATTAAATTTTGTTTATTATTTATTGGAATAAAATTAATTTCTGAAGGAAAATATTCGTCAATATTACTCCAATTTGGACTGTTATTATTGCTTGTATTATTACTTGACATTTATTAAATAAATAAATTAATTAATTAATTGTTGTCTTTTTAATTAAGCAGTTCCTAAAATAAATTAATTTTTTATTATATTTTCTTTTAAATTTCTATCTTTAGATTTGGGGTCAGTTCAGTGCGCAAGAACGTAACCTAATTGTATAATTATTTTTTATAGTTTTCTACCTTAAAAATTAATTATATATTTTTTAACTGATTTGCTAGACATTCGAATAACAAAATAAATAAATAAATAAAACAAAAAATAATAATATAAATTTATTCTTTCCCTATCATTTATTTTTTTATTCTTCTTGTGTAAATATTTGCGCAAAGAGAAAATCTTTTAAAAATTGAGAATCTTCAAAAGAAATTTTACCGATTTTTTTCTTAAAATTATTATATATTTTAAGCCAGTTTTGAAAAAAATAAATTAAATTAAAAATACTAATAAACTAAAATTTAATTTATTTAAAAAATAAAAATTAAAAATGAATTGAAGAATATTTTTTTAAATTATTTTTTGAATGCTTTCTTCAATCTTTCTTTTATATTTAATTTTTTCTTCCATTAAAATATCATTTAAACAGTTTTAGCTCTTCCACAAGGCATTGTCTTCTCTTCAGTTTTTGGTGTAATCACAAACATATCACCATTAATTTTAAGATTTAATTCATGTTTACCAATATTATATTCTCCAATTTCCATTTTACATTCATTTTTTGAGAAAAATGGAGAATCATTAAAAGGTACTTTAATTGTACGTTTACCTCCATTCATTTTAAAAATTAATTCTCCAGTATGTGAATCACCTTTAATATTACAAATTCCAGGTTTGTTAGGTAAGGCAGTACAAATTGTTTTATTAATATTTAATGAAACAGAATCTAGCTTTTCTATAGATTTTAAAAGAATTAATGATTTATTGTCTGTTGTATTTGGTTCCCATTTAATATTTTTTGCACTTCCAATATGTTTAATTTCGCCAGTATATTCAACACAACCAGTAGAAGAAGAACTTGGTGGATTCATTCCTTTAGTTATGGCAATAAAAGTCAAAGAAATGATAAAAAGAGAAGAAAATATTTTATTAAAGATTGCCATTTTTTTAAAATGTTTTTTTAGGAATGTTTTTTAATTTAGAGGAGAAGAAATTGTTTGTTGAATAGCTAATTCAATTCTGTTTATATATACAAATTATTTAAAGATTTTGAAAGGATTTATTTTTAATAAAATTTAAATTATTTCCTCACTTTTCTTCTTTAAAAATATTATTTTCAACTAATTTCAAATGTCCTAATATTTTTATAATTTCTCCATATGATGCAAAAATAAAAAAATTTAATGAAATAAATTTTGAAAATTTTAATAAAATTTTTTAATTAATTAATTAAGGGAAATTAAGCAATTATAATTTAATTTGGTGAATAAAGCTTCATATAAAAATAAATAAATTAATTAAAATTCTTCTTAATAATTTTTAAATTAATATTTTAATTAAATAAATAAATATTTTTAGTTCAAATTAAAAAAAAAATTCCAGAAGAACTTTAATTAATTTTTAAAATATTAAAATTAATTAATTTATTTACATCATTTTATGTAATTTACTTTTATTAAAAAATATTAAAAAAAAACAACTCTGTAAAAATCAAAAAGTGCAAAATAATAAAATTGAGAAATTTTTTAGGGCTTATTCTTTCTAAATTAAATTAAAAATGAAGGGAAAGTGCAAAATTAAAAAATATTTTTTAAAGAAGAAAAGTGAGGAAATAATTTAAATTTTATTAAAAATAAATCTTTCAAAATCTTTAAATAATTTGTATATAAAAAGAATTGAATTAATTAATTCAATCAACAAACAATTTCTTCTCCTCTAAAATAAAAAAAACCTTTTAAAAAATGGCAATTATTAATAAACTATTTTCTTCTATTTTTATCATTTCTTTGGCTTTTATTGCCATAACTAAGGGAATGAATCCACCAAGTTCTTCTTCTTCTACTGGTTGTGTTGAATATACTGGTCAAATTACTCATGTTGGCAAACAAAACATTTCAACTGAAAAACCTAATTTCAAAGAAAATAAGGCAGGAGTGCCTAATATTTTGATTGTGACTGGAAGTAATTTATTTGCTAAAACTACGGTAGCTATGATGGGAAAAGGAGGAAATACTCTTTGTGTTGCTTCTATTAGTAATCAAGGCAATTGTGGAAAGGAGCAAGTGTCTTTGAGTGGAAATTTGATGTTTAACGTTGATAAAAAAATAGCCATTAAGGTATTTTTTAACTAACTTTAACCCAAAAATTTAAAATTAATTTTTGAATAAATAATTTAAATTAATTTGGACCCGAATTATTCCAATTTTTCCATTTCATTTTAGCTAAAAAGACTAAATATTATTTTAATTATTTTTTAATTAATTTTCACTGAATTTTAACCTTATTTTTAACTAAAATTAAAAAAATACTAAATATTCAGGTGCCTTTTGAAAATGCTTATTTTTTCACTAACAATCAATGCAAAATTGACCTTGGAAAGTATGATACAAAAACTCACATTTTGTATCTCAAAATTAATGATATGGAATTTACAATTAGTCCTCCTGAAGGCAAAACTAATCCAACTGCTTGTAAAATAAATAATTAAATGAAGAAAAAAGAAAAAGAAGATAAACTTTTTAAAATAAAATTGTAGAGAAGAAAAATAAATTAAAAAATTTGACACAATTTCTTTTGTTTTTATAATACAATTATTTTTAATAAATTCTTTGTAGTTTTATAAGTAAAGTTTTAGTAGTGGTAAAGGCACATATAATATTTAGTATAAAAGGTATTTAATTTTTAAGATTTTTCAAACGTTAATTTTTCTTAATATTGTCTGACCCTTTTTTCGTTCTGAAAATTTTTTTATTCTCAATTTATTGCTTAACTTGTTAATAATTTTATTAAAAATCTCATTTTAAATTTTTGTATTTTCTCAAATGTTTAATTGGTACTTGTACCCCTATTGCCCCAACATCCTTTTTCAATGCTGCGTCTTTTTTTTCTGCGCCGAAAAAATATTCTAGACTGCTTTGATTGATATTGCCCCAAGAAAACTTTGATGTGTAAAGGCTTGTTAAATTTGATTTTGTCTACGTAATTTCTATTAGGAATGTTTTATTATTTTTGGGCTCATGACTGGTTGGTCTTGGCACATACTTGGATCTAATCATTGAAATTTACTTTCTAATATGTGTTAGGTATTTTATCGGATGATGTTTTGTTGATCAATGGAAATAATACATTAGAGTAAATTTCAAAGATTAGATCCAAGTATGTGCCAAGACAACCGGCTATGGGCCCAAAAATGGAGAATAAACACTCCCAATTGATCCAAGTTTGACGTGTTTTCAGCAAACTTAATCTTTCATAACTTTTGTTCTTTCACCTAAAAGTTTTCTTGGGGCAATATCAATCAAAGCAGTCTATAATATTTTTTCGGCGCAGAAAAAAAAGACGCGGCATTGAAAAAGGATGTGGGGGCAATAGGGGTACAAGTACCGTTTAATTTTTCAAAAAATAAATCTTTTTAAATAATTCTTAACAGGACCTGTACATTTCGTCAAACAAAATTGCACAAAAACTACATTTCGTTAGCCCACGATTTTTTGCTGTTGGGACGAAATGTCTGGACACTTTCTTAACATTTAAAAAAGAGCGAACTCAACTAGACTCCAACTGAATACAACCGCTAGACAGAGTAGTAAATAGGAAGGAATTGGGCAGAGTTTCTCTTTCTTTTGGAGTGGATGGATGGATGGTTTTTAGGTCTTTCGGTCTCTCGCCGTGTTGCCTTTCTTTCTCTTTCTCTTTATTTTAATGATGTAGGCATTGACTTACGTTTAGAGTACAACACATTTCCAATGTTGACACTCATACTCTACTAGCGGGAAACAGCGCCAGTTGGCTCGCTTATTTATTTGCAAAGAGAGAGTGTTATATATAAATGATATATTTTCTTTTTGTTATTATTTTATGGGGAGTAGATATGAGATGAGAAAGAGAAAATGAGAACAATTAATGAATGAAACAATTAATTTTAAATGTAACCAATTGAGTCTTAAATTTTAAAATTTATTTAAACAATTTCACAGTAGTATCAGCCCGTTGTCGCACGCTCGAAAAATAGCTAAATCTTAGGGTAGGGAACGATTCAAAGTCGGCCGATTCAGAGTAGCCGGTTGTTTTTGTCCATAACTTTTTTATTTCTTAACCGATCTGAATAGTTCTTTTAATAATCGAAAGCATCCGATAAGCAGATTAATTTAACCAATTGGACCAATCCAATCGGATCATTCAACAAAAAGTTATATGTTAATATATCAGGGATCGCACCGATCCGATTCCCGAAAATCGGGAATTCCCGACGATTTTTTGGTCGGGAATTCCCGAAAATCGAAATTGGATTTTTGTCGATGCGCTCCCTGATATGGCTACCCGACTTTTGCGGATCCGAAAATGCGGACCAATGACTGCAAAAAATTTCTACAAAATAAAAAAATTAACAAAAAAATTCTGAATCTTTATGAATCTCTGAATCGAAAAATTTGATCTCTTTGAAGCCCATGCTCATTATTTATCAGGTATTGGAATTTTTTGTTATCAATGTCCCGTCCGCAAAAGTCGGGTCCGCAAGTGTCTCGGCCGCGAATGTCGGCACACGTCATATATAAATTAAAATAATGACTAAATAACTATTTAAAAAAACCCAAGTTTGTAAAAGAATCAAAACAAAAAAAATACTAATTAATTTACTATGATTTATAGAAAATATAAACAAAAGATATTAGATAAATTAAAAATGATTTGAAGAATATTTATTTTTTTAATATTTTTTCGAATGCTTTCTTCAAACTTTCTTTTATATTTAATTTTTTCTTCCATTAAAATATCATTTAAACAGTTTTAGCTCTTCCACAAGGCATTGTCTTCTCTTCAGTTTTTGGTGTAATCACAAACATATCACCATTAATTTTAAGATTTAATTCATGTTTACCAATATTATATTCTCCAATTTCCATTTTACATTCATTTTTTGAGAAAAATGGAGAATCATTAAAAGATACTTTAATTGTACGTTTACCTCCATTAATTTTAAAAATTAATTCTCCAGTATGTGAATCACCGGCAATTTTGCAAACTTTTTTAGGTTCTTTAATTGTTACTTTACATTCATTATTATTAATATTTAATGAAACAGAATCTAGCTTTTCTATAGATTTTAAAAGAATTAATGATTTATTGTCTGTTGTATTTGGTTCCCATTTAATATTTTTTGCATTTCCAATATGTTTAATTTGGCCAGTATATTCAACACAACCAGTAGAAGAAGAACTTGGTGGATTCATTCCTTTAGTTATGGCAATAAAAGTCAAATAAATGATAAAAAGAGAAGAAAATAGTTTATTAATAATTGCCATTTTTCAAATGTTTTTTTAGGTGTGTTTTTTTAATTTAGAGGAGAAGAAATTGTTTGTTGAATAGCTAATTAAATTCTGTTTATATACTAATTATTTAAAGATTTTGAAAGATTTATTTTTAATAAAATTTAAATTATTTCCTCATTTTTCTATGCACTTGCCTTCACTTTTGTTTATTTTGAAAATATTACTTCTAAGTAAATCGCGCAATTTCATTATTGCACTTTTTAATTATTATAGGCTTTATTAAAAAATAAAATTTAGTCAATTTATATCATAATACAAATTATATGATGTAATAAATTTTAACAAAAATAAATCTTTCAAAATATTTAAATAATTTGTATATAAACAGAATTTAATTAGCTATTCAACAAACAATTTCTTCCCCAACTAAATTAAAAACATTCTTAAAAAATATCCTTAAAAAATCCTTTTAAAAAATGGCAATTATTAATAAACTATTTTCTTCTCTTTTTATCATTTCTTTGGCTTTTATTGCCATAACTAAAGGAATGAATCCACCAAGTTCTTCTTCTTCTACTGGTTGTGTTGAATATACTGGCCAAATTAAACATATTGGAAAGGCAAAAAATATTAATTGGGAACCAAATATAACAGACAATAAATCATTAATTCTTTTAAACTCTATAACAAATCTAGATTCTGTTTCATTAAATATTAATAAAACAATTTGTACTGCTTCAATTAACAAACCTGGAATTTGTAATATTAAAGGTGATTCACATACTGGAGAATTAATTTTTAAAATGAATGGAGGTAAACGTACAATTAAAGTATCTTTTAATGATTCTCCATTTTTCTCAAAAAATGAATGTAAAATGGAAATTGGAGAATATAATATTGGTAAACATGAATTAAATCTTAAAATTAATGGTGATATGTTTGTGATTACACCAAAAACTGAAGAGAAGACAATGCCTTGTGGAAGAGCTAAAACTGTTTAAATGATATTTTAATGGAAGAAAAAATTAAATATAAAAGAAAGTTTGAAGAAAGCATTCGAAAAAATATTAAAAAAATAAATATTCTTCAAATCATTTTTAATTTATCTAATATCTTTTGTTTATATTTTCTATAAATCATAGTAAATTAATTAGTATTTTTAAGTTTTGATTCTTTTACAAACTTGGGTTTATTTAAAATTACAGAGCTTTAAACTTTTTTACAAACTTACAATTAGTAATTTATTTAAAAACTTAAGTTTGCCTTTCAATTACTTTCAATTTGTTTTAAGTTCATTTAAAACAAATTTACCCACAAACAAGTTTAATAACAAATAGTTTTAAAACTTTTTACTTACAATAAACACAATTGTCTTAAGTTTGTCTAAAGGCATTGCTTTTAATAAAATTAAAAAATCTTTTATCTAAAAATAAAATAAATAAGCAATTGAATTTTTAAAAATGAGGGTACATAAAAGGAGAGAATTTAATAAAATCTTTTTATTAAATTTAGACATTAAAATATATCAACTTTAAATAAAAAAAAGAAAAAATTTATTCTAATTACAGACTAGAGATAGGAATTTTGAAAAATCCTTGACCTGGATTCTGGATCTGGATTTTTAGGTGTACACTGAACTGACCATCCTTGGCATGAAAAACATACAATTTAATTTTTACAATTTAAATCTTATATTTTATTTTTTATAAAATCCAAAAATATATATTAATTAAATATATTCCCAATTTAATTTTAATATTTTTTTTAATTAATTATTTTAAATTTTTTATTAAATTAATTTTAATTCTTTTGGCAAGAAAATATTTTCTTTGCTTCTTCTTCGCAAGGTGTCTAAAATTAAAAATAAATATATTTTATAAAAATATTTATTAAACTTTTCCTCCTAAACAATCACAAAATTTTTCATCATTTGTTTCGCCGTCGTCATAAAGTCTAAAAAAATATATAAAATGATTAGATAATATTGGAAAAACAAAAAATAAATTAAATTAAATATTTTTTATTTTTTTAAAATTTAATAAATTAATTTAAAATTTACCCGTCATTTCGTACTTTGCAGCAAAATTCAACTTAATAAATTAATTATTTTTTATTTAAAAAATTTAAATAAAAATAAATTATATTAAATTTATTTTTAATTAGAAATATTAGTAAAAAATTAAATAAAAAACATTATTTAATTTTTAAATATTTATTACCATCATTTTTGTCACATTTATTGAAAAAGTCTGTTGTGGTCTAAGAGATTAAATAATAATTATTTTTTAATTAAAAATAAATAAATAAACTTGCCACATTATTATAAGTACCATTACAGAAATTTTCTGAAGTTAAATTAAATATTATTTTTGCATTTATATATTTAATATAATAAAATAAATATTATTAATTTAATTTGCATTCTCTATTATTATTTAAAAAATCTGAAAATTAAAAAAATAATTAAATAATTATTTGTAAAGTAAAATATAGTCATTTTTTACATTTATTTTATTTTATAATTTTTTGTTGAATTAATTCAATCAAAAAGGTAAAAATGTATCATTTATTGAGACTTTAGTTAATAAAATAATTATTTAAAATTAATTAAAAAATAAGTCTGGCCAAAATAAATTAATTTTTAAAAGAAATTCTAAAAAAGAGTCAATGAAAAGTTTTTTTTTTCATTTAAATTTAATTTTTTGGATTGATATCTCCTTGGTGAATTCACTTCTTTTTATTGTAAATTCATCACCATTAATTTTTATTTTTTTTAAATTTATTTTTAGTATTTAATAAAAAGCCTAAAATAAATTAATTGCATGAAAAAACAAACAAATCAACCATTCTTTCTATTTTATATTTAATTAACTGCTAATTAAAACTTTAATTATATTTTTTTATTATATTGGAACAATTATTTTAATTTTTGCAAGCAAGGAAAAAATTTTTTTCTTAATTTATTTAAAATTTTATTGCTAATAAAATAATTTTTTTGAAAAGAAAAATTGTTGGGGAAAATATTTATAACAAAGATTACCTAAATAGTCCTCCTGAAGGCAAAACTAATCCAATTGCTTGTAAAATAAATAATTAAATGAATAAAAAAGAAAAAGAAGATAAACTTTTTAAAATAAAATTGTAGAGAAGAAAAATAAATTAAATAATATTGACACAATTTCTTTTGTTTTTATGTTAATGCTTCGTAAAATATTCCTTTGTTTAATCTCTAGAATGTTTATTTAAATATAATTCAGCATTAAATAAATAAAATTTATTTTTTATTTAATTCCAAACTTTTTAATTCTTTTATTTTAAATTATTAATTTTATTAATTATTTCTGACTATATAATTTTTTTTTATTTAATTAATTAATTTTCCCTTGAAAAAAATTTATTCTACAAATCTAATAGTAAATTAAAAAAAACAGAAAATTAAAAAAACAGAAAATTAAAAAAACAGAAAATTAAAAAAACAGAAAATTAAAAAAACAGAAAATTAAAAAAACAGAAAATTAAAAAAACAGAAAATTAAAAAAAACAGAAAATTAAAAAAACAGAAAATTAAAAAAACAGAAAATTAAAAAAACAGAAAATTAAAAAAACAGAAAATTAAAAAAACAGAAAATTAAAAAAACAGAAAATTAAAAAAACAGAAAATTAAAAAAACAGAAAATTAAAAAAACAGAAAATTAAAAAAACAGAAAATTAAAAAAACAGAAAATTAAAAAAACAGAAAATTAAAAAAACAGAAAATTAAAAAAACAGAAAATTAAAAAAACAGAAAATTAAAAAAACAGAAAATTAAAAAAAAACAGAAAATTAAAAAAACAGAAAATTAAAAAAAACAGAAAATTAAAAAAACAGAAAATTAAAAAAACAGAAAATTAAAAAAACAGAAAATTAAAAAAACAGAAAATTAAAAAAAACAGAAAATTAAAAAACAAAGTTTTTTAAAAAAATAATGCGAATACATAGTATTGAAATAAATTATTTTTTTTTAAATTAAAAAAGATATCAATTTTTAGTAATTTTTTACAATTTTTTATATTTTTTTTTGTATTTTTTAATATTTTTTCCCTTCCATTTTTTAATCCTTTCAATAATCGTGTTTGTTTAATCCTCAATCATTATTGGGTCATTAGAATCTTTTAAAAAAAATTAATTAATTAATTAATTTTCCTTTTAATTTTTAAAAAAGTAATATTTACGTATGCCTGATCCTTGTCCAATTTCAATTTGATTTTTTGCTTCAAGAAAACTTTTTGTTTCCTCCCGGTGAGTTTTTAAGTGCCTTTTTAAAGTTCCTCCACTTATTCTTTTACTTGTAAATGCATAAATCTGTCCACATATTAAACATTTAGCATTTCCTTCCTGTGAATCTATTTCAAAACACTCATAAGATAATTCTGATTTCTTATTTACTAAAAATGTTAGTAAAATAATAGCTCTAATGCACAATATACGTCCAATCATTGTTTATATGTCTAAACGATTATGTCAAGGAATTAGAGTCTCATTTAGTGATTACGGGAATTGATCACGTTTAAGGGTAACGTTTTTAAATTTTTTGAAAAAAAATAGGGCTGAAACATGGATCGGAATGTCCCGTAATCACTAAATGAGACTCTCATACCTTGACATAATCGTTTAGACGTATAAACAATGATTGGACGTATATTGTGCATTAGAGCCAAAATAATTTATTAAAAAACTTTATTTTACTTTCATTTATTTCGTTTTTATATTGTTGGAATTCAGTAGAGTGGTGTCTTTTGAGATGATATTTTACACTATTATAAAAGGCGGAATGTTTGTCATAAGATTGTTTACATTTGTTTCCGTTAATATCATTCAATTTACAATAAATAACATCTTTTCCATCATTTGTTCCTTCATAAATGTAATTCCAAATTGGTACTGTATTGGCTAAAATTTTAATTTTGATTATTAATATATTTATTATATCGAATTTAAAGAAAATTAATTTTATTAAAAAAAACAAATATTTAAAAATTATATATATTTTTATTGTAAGGCCAGCTAAGTTTGCTGTCTAGCTAATAAATGAAAAAGGAAGGCCAACAATGGGCGGTGGAATGGTTGAATGGATTACAGCCCCGATCCGAGAGCTCTCAGGATCAATCCCACCCAATGTTTTGCTAATTTTTTGGGATGGGATCAGCCGCTTTACTTTATTTAAAAATATATATAAAACAACTTACTATTTGTTATAAACTGTTCATGTTCCTTATTATTTTGTTCTTCAACTAAATTTTTTTTAATTATTATTTTTGTAAAAATAAATTTTTAAACTAAAAGTCAAGATAATCAAATGTCTATTTACGTGCCTATTTTAAATTCTAATTATATAAATTTAAAGTTAAAATACCTTAATTATATAAAACTAACCAGATTGATTATATCCTCTAGAAATATCCTCTTCATTCAAAATTGTATATTCATTTATTGGATGTGGTTCATTAAAATATTCAGAATAATTTTGCACATTTGGATATTGTGGCACATATGTCACATCAGGTCCTAGAGGTTCTTGTGGACCCAATATTTGATATTCATTTATTGGATGTTGTGCATTCCCTTGATTATCTTCACTTAAATTTGAAGATTGTTGGTATGTATAATTGTGTCCATAAAGTTCTTGTGCAGTCAAATGTTCAACAGGTGTATCTTGACTAGAATAGTATATTTGTCCCAATTGACCCAAATGTGAAGATTCCCCTTTTTCTCTTCTCTTCTTTCCTTTTCCTTTATTACCTACACTTTCCATTAAAGTAATCAGCATTGATATAATTAAAAATAAAACAAAAATAAAATTTGTTAAATTCATCTAAACAAAATTAAAAAATAATTATTTTTTTAATTTTTGTTAGTGAATAAATTATATTATATTTAATTATTTTTTAATAAATAATTTTTTATATTTTCGCCTAACATATATTAAATTATAAAAAAAGCCTATTATTTAATAAATAAGGATAAATTTAAATTAATTAATAAAAAAATTTAATTTAATGATAAATGAAGGAAAATGCCCTAGTATTTATTACCCAAAAATAGGTGGGTATAGGTAATATTTTAAATGCCCAATTTTAATTTTAAGTGTTTATAGTACAAGAAAAACCAATAAATGTGGCAATCAATTCAAAAAAAATTTTTTTTTGGCAAAATTAAATTTATAGATATTAATTAAATGGGAGAGAGTAAAAGAGAAATAGAGGAATGTACTAATATCTAAATGACACAATTCGTTTAATATCCCTCATTTACTGCCAATTTGAGGCATTAAGACCTTTAATAAATTCACCTTTTCCGGTTTTTTATTGACTTTATTAATTTAAAGGTAATTTAAATTAATTTAAATAAATTAAATTAATTTAAATAAATTAGGTTTTAATTATTTTTACAAATATCCAAGTTGTATAAAAATTATTTTTTATTTTAAAATTTATAAATAAAAATTTTGTTTGTTTTTTTTATAAAATCCCTATATTATAATTAATTAAAAAAAATTTAAATTCCCAAAATTTAATTAAATTTTTATCAATTCTTTTAAATTTTTAATTTTCTTTTTGTTTTACAACATATTACAAGAAAATACTTCATCTGCTTCTTGTGCGCATACTGTAGTTTTAACATATAGCTAAAATTAAATATTTTATTTTTTAAAAATATATATTAAACCGTTAATAAACAACCGCAAAATTTTTTATTGTTTGAGTTGCCGTCTACATAACTAAAAAAAATAAAAAAATATTTAAGAAAATTTAATTATTATTTTCAGAGTTAATTAAATAATTTTAAAACATACGGATTTTGGGTATTGCAGCAAGATATAGCTTAATAAATTAATTTTTTATTTTAAAAGTTAATTAAAAATAGGTAAACCTAATTTATTTTTTCAATGGAAATATTAGTAAAATTAAAAAAAAAATATTTTTTTATTTTATTACTTACCATTATCTTTGCTACACTTTCTGAAAATTTCATTTGCGACCTTTAATGAAAGAAATTATTTTATTTTTTTAATTAAAAAAATAACTAACCAGGTCATGATCAGGATCTTTACAGAAATGTGTTGAATTTGTAGTCATATTTCCATTTATATAATTATTTGTAAAATAATAATAAAATAAAATAAATATTATTAATTTAATTTGCATTCTCTATTATTATTTAAATTTCTAAAACATTAAAAAAATTAATTAAAAATTTATTTAAAACATAACTCATAGTATGCTATCCCATTTTGATAAATTATCTCCTTTTATAGTAATTTAAGGTTCTTCATCATTAATTTTTATTTTAAATTTATTTTTGTATTTAATAAAATTCCAAAAATAAATTAAATTGCATAAACAAATAAAAAACTATTCCAAAATACAAAAAATAAATAAATAAATAAATAAATAATTAAATTTATATTTAATTAACTGTTAGTAATAACATAAATTATAATTTTTTAGTATACCATTGGAACAATTATTTTAAAACTAAAATTAAATTTAAAAAAATTAAAACGTATTTTAGTATTTGAATTATTTGCTAATTCTGAATTATTTGCAAACAAAAAAATCTTTTTTTTAAATTTTATTCAATAACAAAATTAATTTTTTTAAAGAAAAATGATTGGATTGAAAAATATGTATAACGATAAAATTATTTAATTCTTTTTTTAAAATAAATTTTTTCTTTTTTTTATTTAAAGTTGATATATTTTAATGTCTAAATTTAATAAAAAGATTTAAATTCTCTCCTTTTATGTACCCTCATTTTTAAAAATTCAATTGCTTATTTATTTTATTTTTTAGATAAAAGATTTTTTAATTTTATTGAAAGCAATGCCTTTAGACAAACTTAAAACAATTGTGTTTATTGTAAGTAAAAAGTTTTAAAAATATTTGTTATTAAACTTGTTTGTGGGTAAATTTGTTTTAAGTGAACTTGAAACAAAATTGAAGGTAATTAAAAGGCAAACTTAAGTTTTTAATTAAATTACTAATTGTAAGTTTGTAAAAAAGTTTAAGGCTTGTAATTTTAAATAAACCCAAGTTTGTAAAAGAATCAAAACTTTAAAATAATACTAATTAATTTACTATGATTTATTAGAATATAAACAAAAGATTAGATAAATATAAAATGATTTGAAGAATATTAATTTTTTTAATTGTTTTTTTGAATGCTTTCTTCAATCTTTTAATTAAATTTCTTTTTCTTCTTCCTTTCTTCAATTAATTTATTTTAAACAGTATTAGCTCTGCATGGAGCAGCAGTAGAAATATCAGAAAGAACAATTTTGAGTGTTTCATCATTAATATTAATAAATAATTCTCTTTTTACATCATCATATTTACCAATTTTAATAACACATTTATTACCAGAAAATATTGGAGCATTAAATGGAGTTTTAACAATTTTGTCTTTAGTAATTTTAATAGTTAAAGATCCTTTAATAAATTTTCCTTTAATATTACAATCAACAGGTTTGTTATTATTTATAGCTTTACATATTTTATCACCATCAACTACTAATTCAATTGTTGTTTGTTCTCCTCCAGAAACAATTAAAGAATTTGTTTTAGTAGGATCATTATCTTTTGGTTTTTTAATATTTTTAGTATCTCCCACATGTTCAAACTTTCCATTTATCACTTTACAAGGACTGGTAGAAGAAGAAGAACTTGGATTCATTCCTTTAGTTATGGCAATAAAAGCTAAAGAAATGATAAAAATAGAAGAAAATAGTTTATTAATAATTGACATTTTTTAAAATGTTTTTTTAGGAATGTTTTTTTGATTTAGAGGAGAAAACTTGTTTGTTGATTGAATTAATTAATTAATTTCTGTTTATATATACAAATTATTTATAGATTTTGCAAGATTTATTTTTAATAAACTTTTATTACATCTTATAATTTGTATTATGATGTAAATTGACTAAATTTATTTTTCAATAAATCTTACAAAAATTAAAAAGTGCAATAATGAAATTTTGCACTTAAAGAGACCTATTTGTCTAATAAATTAAAAACAAAGTGCAAAGTAAAAAAAATAATTTCTCAAAGGGGAAAAGTGATGAAATAATTTAAATATTAGTCAAAATAAATCTTTCAAAATCTTTAAATAATTTGTATATAAACAGAATTGAATTAGCTACTCAACAAACAAGTGCTTCTCCTCTAAATTAAAAAAACATCCCTAAAAACATTAAAAAAAACATTTTAAAAAATGGCAATTATTAATCAACTATTTTCTTCTCTTTTTATCATTTCTTTGGCTTTTATTGCCATAACTAAAGGAATGAATCCAAATCATAGTGGATCATCTTCAACTACATGTAATAAATTTAATGGAAAACTTGAACATTTGGATTCTTTTAATTTAAAAACTCAACATAAGCTTATAACAAATGACAAAAATAAAATGAATAATTTAAAACTATCTGGAAATGTAGTTTTTAAAGATACTTCTGTCGAAATAAAAATTGGACAAAAATCATGTAAAGTTTCTTTTGGCAAACAAATTGATTGTACCAATTTAACTGTTGATAAACCACAAAATGGAGCTTTAATTTTTACTTTTGGTCAAGGCAAACAAGTTGAAGTTCCGTTAAAAAATGTTCAATTATTTAACGCTAATTTGTGTGAAATTGAACTTGAAAAATATAACAAAGAAAAGCATATTGTGAATCTTAAAATTAATGGATTAAATTTTAAAATTATTGAATCCACTGCTGAGACGAAGGCTTGCAAGCCAGAGAATATTTAAAAGAAATTTTTTAAATTAAGAGAAAATTTTTTTAGGGGGAAGTAATTTAAAAATGTTAAAAATTGAAGAAAGCATTCAAAAAATCAAAAAAATTAAATTCTTCAAATATTTTTACTTTTTATCTATTTTTTTAATTATTTTTTAGAATATTTTTTGTTAAATTAAATAAAATTTTCAATTTTCTTTTTTTTTTAAATTATTAAGAAGATTAATTTTTAATGCGCGTCTGACTTTTGACAATTAAATAAGTAAATATAAATAAATAAGTATAATCATTCCTTTACCCTCTTAAATTATTAAAAATTTTGTTAAAATTTTGAATTATTTTATTTTTATTATTTTAAAATCTTTTTAAGATATTTATTTAAATTTTCTAAAATATATTAAATTTTTGAAAAGGAAAAATCTTATCAGAGTTTAATTCCTAAATTTTTAAGTTATATTTTTTATTAAGTTTAACCTAGTAAATATTTTTATAAAGCGTAGCAACATAAATAAAAATATTTAGTAAATGTTTGTTAGACACACATATAATTATCATATTATTGAACATTGTACTTTTAATAAATATATTTTTTTAATTTTTTAATATTTTTTTGATCAAAAAATTTAAGTATATAAATTAATCATTAATAAAAAAGTTAAAAAAAATCAAAAATTAAATTTAGAGCCTATTCATTGTCAATTGCATTTTTACTCTTTTAAATTTTATTTATGTTCTCCTAAAAGAAGCAAATTCAACCGACCATTCATACATATATACTGATTTTTAGTTAGTCAATGTTATTTATTGAATGATAAAAAAGTATTCGCTAGTAAAAAAGAGGAACTTTAAATATTTATTATATTCTGATATTTAATATTATGTAAATAAAGTTTATTTTTGTTTAAAGTTTTTTCTGAATTTAAGGTTTATTTTTTATTCTGATTTTATGTTTTATTAGGTATCTTTATTTAATTCTGATTTGATTATTTTTTATTCTGATTTTATTCTGATTCAAGTTTTATTAGTTATCTTTAATTCTGATTTAATTTTATATTAAATTTGTGTTTACTCTTTTTTCAAGTTTAATTTTAACTTAAGAGTTTATTTCTGTTTTTTTAATTAGACATTAGTCTTTTATATTTAATTTAGGTTAAAAATTCTCTAGTTTAATTAAACCAAAAAATGAATGTAATTGTTTAGTAGACTAAAGTTGTTTTTATATTGTACATAAGTTTAAAGGCTAGAGAAATTAGAAGAAAAAGAGCCTGGCCATATCACGAGCATACCAAATGCCAAATTTATCCAAATATGTACATAATTTTTTTGACGCGCGTCGCTCCGCGTGCAACTTTTTTAATTTTAAACACGTGTGATAGAAAAAGTTTTAAATTTCTTAACATTTGATTCCTTTAATCTTTGTTAGAATAATTTTGCTTATTAAATAAATGTAAAATAAAGTATATTATTTATTTATTTTTAACCATGCGTTTTCCAAACACGTGAGATGACTGATAATTTACCATTTTATTTTATTGGCATTTTGTATTATGCATTCTGTGCTGTCTCTGCAAGAAAATTTTCGTGTCCAGACAATTCGTCTACGGAATTTCACGACATTTCGCCTCTGCGGCAAAAAAACTACATTTCGTTTACCCGAGCCCACGATTTTCCTGTTGGGACGAAATGCGTGCAATTTCTGTAGACGAAATGTCTGGACACGAAAATTTATTTCCTCTTTTCTTCTATAGCTACTTCTTTTTTCACTAACTTTTCTTAAAAATCCGAGATTTATTCAAGAGATTTGTTTTATGCCTTGCATTAATAGAATTTTATTTTTTAAATTAAGTTTACAGGAATTATGTCAAATAATGCTACAAATTCTGGGCATATCTCTAGAAAAGCCTCTTGTCCAGCTCAAAATATGGATTTTGTTTCAGCAGATGTGAATGAAGTTCTTCAAGATGCTCGTGAAATTCTTACAAATAAAGAGCATCGTGAAATTCATCCAAATGAACGAATATTGGATGAATCTACTTCTGTCAAATTTACGAAAACGGGTGGAGATGGAGACCCCATGGAAATTACTGTTTTGCGTCAACGAACTTTGAAAAGGGATGAAGAAGACGCTGAAACATTTACTGCTCATGATGACAGAGGTTTCTTTTTTATTTTAACTTTACTTTTTAATTTTAAGGTTGGTCGAGTGATACTGACCTTGTTTCGCCATCACAAAGGAATCGGTTGCCTTCACTTCACAAATGTTCACATAATAATAAAAAGGTTCAAAGCAGTGGGAATTTACCTGAAGAAATGGTTTGGATTATTATTTTTTATTTAACACTTAAATGGGAAAAGATTAATTTAATAAATTTTGGAGATCGTTTTGTCCCTGTTGTTTTTAAATTAATTTTCTCAATTTTCTGATTTTAGACAAATGAAAGACACATGAATGTAATTTATCGTCGTCGACACAAAGAAGATTTGTGGCAACGTGATGATCTAGCCAGCACTGGAAAAGAAATTAGTGCTGAAATTGTTAGTGATGCTGGTACTCGAGGAAATGAAGATGATGCTCAACTAAAGGTCTAATTTGTTTTTTCAATTATTTAATATTATTTTAGGTCGAAATAACTGAACATTGCAGAACTGAAACAAGTGGTGCACATTTAATCAAACAGGTTTTTTATTTAAATAAAATTATTTGATTCTTGAATTTATTATTAACTAAGAGGAATCTTTAAACTTTTAATTTTAGACCTGGGAAGCTACCTGGTCAGTACAAACTTTTCATTCACTTCCCGATTGGCTTCAAGACAACGATTTTTTACATACTGGTCATCGTCCTCCTTTACCGAGTTTTGCAGCTTGTTTCAAATCAATTTGGTCACTTCATACAGAAACGGGAAATATTTGGACTCATTTAATCGGATGCTTGGCATTTTTCTTTCTCGCCCTTTGGTTCGTAACACGTCCGGAAACGCATATACAATTTCAGGTTTTTTAAATTTTATATAGTTGGCTAAATTGTATTTTTAAATAAAAATATTTTTTTCAAGGAAAAAGTTGTTTTTTCATTCTTTTTTGCGGGTGCCATTCTTTGTTTGGGACTTTCCTTTACATTCCACACAGTTTCTTGTCATTCCAAATATGTTGTGCGGATATTTAGCAGGTTAATTCAAATTTAATAAAAAACTAATTTTCTAAATTTTAAGACTTGATTATATGGGAATTTCTTTATTAATTGTTGGATCATTTATCCCTTGGATTTATTATGGCTTTTATTGCAGGAGAGAGCCAAAAATTAGCTATATTTCGGTTATTTAATTTTTTTAAATTTTTTATCCATCATTTTATTATTTTTAGATGATTGGTGTGCTTGGTTTATCAGCAGTTGTTGTCTCTCTTTGGGATAAATTTAATGATAAAAAATATAGGCCTATGCGAGCAGCAATATTTTCGTTCATGGGCTGTAGTGGTATTTTTCTATTATTAATAAAAATTAAAATATCATATTTAAAAGGAGTTGTTCCAACTCTTCATTTTGCATATACTGATGGCATGACTCGATTAATTGAGGATAATAGCTTTTATTGGCTAATAGCAATGGCAATACTTTATCTTTCAGGCGTTACGCTTTACGCTACAAGAACACCTGAACGATTTTTCCGTAATAAGTTTTTTTATTTTTAACTGAAAAATAGGAATTTACGAAATATTTTTTTATGTAAATAAAATTTTAATTCACATAAATTATTTTTTCACTTTTTTAGCCGGAAAATGTGATTTGCTTTTTCAATCACATCAACTTTTTCATCTTTGCGTTGTCTGTGGGGCTTTTGCACACTACTACGGAATTTTTAATGTTTTAAAAAATATTTTTTTAATTAAATAATTTTTGTAATATATTTAAGATGGCAATGAAAAGATTAACTGGTACATGTCCTGGTCATCACGACACAGTTGTCATACAACATAATGAACTTTAATAGAATAGAATTTTCTTTATAATTATATATATTGCGATTAGTTTGTTAAACTGACAGTTTATTAACTTTAATTATATTAGGGTGCTTTCCTTTTACTTTGTGAAACTTGAAGACAATGGACTTTAAAAAATCAGAATTCAAGTATAATAAATTTTTAAATAAAGTTTCTGAATTTTAAGTGTCTGATCTTTTAAGTTTTTGTTTCAAGTATATACAGATTTCTGTTTTTAAATCTTAAATCTACTTCAGTTTCTGATTTTAATAAACATTTTCTGAAATAGAGTTTATAATATTGTATTAAGTTTATAGAGTTCTTTTTTCAAGTTTTATATATATTAATTTAAGTTTCTGATTTTTAATTATCTTAAGTTCTTAATATTTATTTTTCTGATTTTAAATTTGTTTCTAAAAAGTTTATTTTTAATATTTTAAGTTTCAAAAAATCCCCTTAATCATTTGTTTTGACTTTTAAATTTTATATATTTAGATAATTTTTCATTCACTAGGATAGCCGAAAAATGTGAAGGAAATGTATTTTTTACATTATATTATTTTTGGTATGTTTTTATTAGTAATTGATTTTTCCATCTCATTTTTCCTCCTTTTACTCATCGTTTTGGGTTCCGAATAGTATTTATTTATTTATTCCCCTATGTATACAAAAAAATAACAAACCATTAGATTTTTGTTGAATGAATTGGCAGTTGGATCATTTATCTTTAACGCCAATTTTGCGGTCGGATGATAGACATCGACATTGAGAATATTTTTTTTATTGTTCAGCGGCTGTTTTCTCAGTGACATTTAAACATTTCCGCCTGATTTATTAATTTTCTTTTTTGCGAGAGGAAAGAATATTTGTATTTAATGTATCTGATTTCTTTTTTTTATTTAAAAAAAGTTTATTCCTACTCAATTAATTTTAATCATTTTTTATTACTTCAACGGAAGATCTTCGCAACCCTTTTATTCCCTAAAGAAAATTAATTGAAAAGGTAGAGGAGCTATATCAATTTAATTTTAGTTATCGAGGCCACTATTAATTTATCAAATAAAATTATTCAAAAATTAATTTTATCCTCTCACAGTTTAAAACTTCAAAAAATATCGGCAAAAAAAAACAAATATTTAAGATTTGTATAATTATTATGACTCATCATTATAGTCAATTGGGCATAATCGAACAACAAACTTCATCTCATAATATTGTCCCATTCGATCCTTATAATTGGGAAAGCTTCTTTTTTGGTCCTTTAGATCGAAACGATGCTGAAGCTTTTTTAAAAGGGACAAAAGTTGGGACTTTTTTGTTGCGTGAATCAACATCGGTCCCAGGCTATTCTTTAAGTGTCAAGTTCGTTTTTTAAAAATTGAAATTTTTAATAGGGTTTTAATTTAATTTATAAATAATTATTAGGGAAACTAATGATCGTGTGAACCATTATTTGATTGATCGAGAACAGCAAGAAGATGGAAAACAGAATTTTGCGGTAGAATATTTTAAAGAAAAATATTAAAAAATATTTAGAAAAATTTATCATTTTAATTTACTTTTTCCAATTTAAAAATTAATTCAGATCTCTAACGTAACATTTGTGGACATTCCTTCAATACTTAGCCATTACAAACTTAGAAAACTTGATTCTACCCCACTAATTTATCCATTAGGAAGACCAAATATTGAAAAAGTGATTGGAAGGTTCTTTTTAAATAAAAAATTTTAAATTTTTTATTTTTAAAAATTAGATTCAAATTTGAAGGAGAACGTATTAGTGATTTACCTTTTGATAGAGGAGAAATACTTGAAATTTTAAGCAAACCAGAAGAGCGGTGGTGGATGGCAAGGTCAGAAATTTCAAGTTGATTTATTTTTGTAAAATTATAAAAAATAAAAAAGTAGTCAGAATTTAAAATGAAATTGTAAAATTAAATTAAAATACGAAAAAGAAAAATCAGAATATTTAATATATAAAATTAAGAATCCAGAATAAAGTTAAGAATTTTTTTTAGAAATTTTAAATAATTTTTAAAAATTGTTAATAAATTAATTAAGTAATTGCCTTGGAAATACTGGTTTAATACCTGCAAACTATGTCAAAATATATGAGGAAGGTGACGAGATTAGTCTACAAAATCCAAGTTCGAAAAGTATGGGTAGTAGCAGTGGAAGTTCTGGTAAACGCTTCAGTTCTAACTCTGTAGAAAGCAACAATAATGTTAATAACGAGCAGCAGAATAATAAAGTACATAAATTTTAATTTATAAATTATAATTGAAAATGATTAATTAATGAGTATCAGAATTTATTTTAAAAAATCAGAATTTATAAAAAAATTAAAATTTAAAAATCAGAAGTTGTAGAAAATCAGAATTTGTAAAAAATCAGAAAAATCAGAATTTATTAAAAAATCAGAATTTGTAAAAATAGAATTGTAAAAAATCAGAATTTATTAAAAAAATAGTATTTGTAAATAAAAAAATCAGAATGTGCTTTAAGTATCAGAATTTATAAAACTACCTAATTAAAATATATTAAATATTTAAGGTTACAATGTGTAAGATGAATTTTAAAATATGTTATTCAAATAAAATTCAATTTTAACTTTTTAAAAAGCTGTCACCAAACTCGTGGGTTCGAGTAATAGCCGATCGTTGGCCAAGCATTTATGATGTAGCAGCACTTAGCATAAGAGTTTCTACTATTTTTTATATTATTTTTTAATTTAAAAATTTTAGCAAGGCCAAAACTTATGGATTCAAGAATTACTACCTAATGGAATGTGCCGTGGTGCTAATGAGGATGGAAAAGCAGGTTTATTTCCAATTACTTATGTGGAACCATTGGGTGGTTCAATACCTGAAACAGCTATGCCAGCAATTGATCACTCGTCTAATCATTTTTTAAGCTGATAGAAAATATTTTTTTAATTTAAATGGAGCTAATAACTACCTATATTTATATTTTTTTTATTTTTTACATTTTTGATGCGCCTTAATCTCTTAAATTTACATTGTATTTATATATCATTAGACAAAATTATTATTTCATTTAATCCCAGCATATTAATTATTTTTTTTAATAATGAATTCCTAAAAGCACTTATTCTTTTTTTAATTTTTTTTGTATATGTATTTATTTACAAATTGTATAAATAAATTTGAATATTTTATTAATTACATAATACATTTTATTTGTTAATTATTATTTTAATAATTTACAATTTTTTATTTAATTTTATAAAATTGAATTGAATTTAGATTTATTTTAAAAATGAATTTTGAATATATTAGTGAAAATGTTGTAGGCCCTGGTTTAGATCCTTCTACTTTGGAGGATCAATTTGAAGGTTGTTCGTGTGTTGGTGAATGCAGTGCTGCAAGCAAATGTTCATGCCTTTTTGATGGAAAAGTACGTATTATTTGCAAATAATCAGAATTTGTAATTTCAAAATAACCAGAATTTTAATATAATTTCAAAATTATAAAATCAGAATTACCTATAACAATTTGTAATTTAAATTTGTAAATAGGTAATCAGAATTTCAAATTTGCAATTATAATTGTAATTTACATTAACAGCAATTTTAACTAATCAGAAATTGTAATTTTCTATTAACCAAATAAGATTGCGATTTCAAAAATCAGAATTTGAAACGTTAAAAAATAAATAAGAATTTTCATTTAATTTACTAAATTGCAACTTTCAGCCTAATTATGATAAAAATGGTCGCTTTTTGTATTTACCAAGTTCTACTTCAACTTCAGTGCATTTTGAATGTTCTAATAATTGTGAATGTATTCTTTGCCCAGAAAAATGCCTAAATCGATGTATACAACTTGGAATTAAATTTAAATTGAAGGTTAATTAATTATTATTTTTATAAATTAAAAAAAATATATATTTTAGGTATCAAAATGTGATTCAGAAGAAAAAGGGTTTGGAGTATTTGCTGAAGAAATAATACCTTCTGGCCATTTTGTTGTTGAATATGTTGGTGAATTGCTTTCAAGGGAAGAAGCAGAAAAGCGATTACAATTAACAAATCAACGGCAACATAATTATCTTTTTACTATTAGAGAATTTATTGGAGGCTGGTTTTTAAAATTAAGAAAATTAATTTTAGGAATATTTGATAATTTTTAATTCTATCCAGGTGAATGCCGTTTCACTTTTATTGATGGTCTATACAAGGGAAATATTTCCCGTTTTATTAATCATAGCTGTGACCCTAATTTATTTTTACAAGTTTTTCGTCTGGGAAGGGCTTTACCATCGTTGGCAATGTTTGCAAGTAGAGATATTCAAAAAGGTAAATTTATATATTTTACGATTGTTTTTTAATTAGTTTCTCTTAAGTTAAAATTATTGAAAAAATCATTTTTAATAATTATATTTTCTATTGGGCATAAAACAGAAACTCTAACTTAAGTTAAGTTTTTGGTCAAATCAAAATTAAAAAAAATTATTAAGCTACTATAATATGATTTATTAGAAAATATAAACAAAAAAGATTAGATAAATATAAAATTAATTGAAGAATATTTTTTTTAATTTTTTTTGAATGCTTTCTTCAATCTTTCTTTTATATATTTAATTAAATTTCTTTTTCTTCTTCATTTCTTCAATTAATTTATTTTAAACAGTTTTAGCTCTTCCACAAGGCATTGTCTTCTCTTCAGTTTTTGGTGTAATCACAAACATATCACCATTAATTTTAAGATTTAATTCATGTTTACCAATATTATATTCTCCAATTTCCATTTTACATTCATTTTTTGAGAAAAATGGAGAATCATTAAAAGGTACTTTAATTGTACGTTTACCTCCATTCATTTTAAAAATTAATTCTCCAGTATGTGAATCACCTTTAATATTACAAATTCCAGGTTTGTTAGGTAAGGCAGTACAAATTGTTTTATTAATATTTAATGAAACAGAATCTAGCTTTTCTATAGATTTTAAAAGAATTAATGATTTATTGTCTGTTGTATTTGGTTCCCATTTAATATTTTTTGCATTTCCAATATGTTTAATTTGGCCAGTATATTCAACACAACCAGTAGAAGAAGAAGAACTTGGTGGATTCATTCCTTTAGTTATGGCAATAAAAGTCAAAGAAATGATAAAAAGAGAAGAAAATAGTTTATTAATAATTGCCATTTTTTAAAAGGTTTTTTTTATTTTAGAGGAGAAGAAATTGTTTGTTGATTGAATTAATTTATCCTTTTATATACTAATTATTTAAAGATTTTGAAAGATTTATTTTTAATAAAATTTAAATTATTTCCTCACTTTTCTATGCACTTTGCCTTCAATTTAGTTTATTTTGAAAATATGACTTCTAAGTAAATCGCGCAATTTCATTATTGCACTTTTTAATTATTATAGGCTTTATTAAAAAATAAAATTTAGTCAATTTATATCATAATACAAATTATATGATGTAATAAATTTTAACAAAAATAAATCTTTCAAAATATTTAAATAATTTGTATATAAACAGAATTGAATTAGCTATTCAACAAACAATTTCTTCCCCAACTAAATTAAAAACATTCTTAAAAAATATCCTTAAAAAATCCTTTTAAAAAATGGCAATTATTAATAAACTATTTTCTTCTCTTTTTATCATTTCTTTGACTTTTATTGCCATAACTAAAGGAATGAATCCACCAAGTTCTTCTTCTACTGGTTGTGTTGAATATACTGGCGAAATTAAACATATTGGAAGTGCAAAAAATATTAAATGGGAACCAAATACAACAGACAATAAATCATTAATTCTTTTAAACTCTATAACAAATCTAGATTCTGTTTCATTAAATATTAATAAAACAATTTGTACTGCCTTACCTAACAAACCTGGAATTTGTAATATTAAAGGTGATTCACATACTGGAGAATTAATTTTTAAAATTAATGGAGGTAAACGTACAATTAAAGTACCTTTTAATGATTCTCCATTTTTCTCAAAAAATGAATGTAAAATGGAAATTGGAGAATATAATATGGGTACACACGTATTAAATCTTAAAATTAATGGTGATATGTTTGTGATTACACCAAAAACTGAAGAGAAGACAATGCCTTGTGGAAGAGCTAAAACTGTTTAAATGATATTTTAATGGAAGAAATGAAGAAGAAAAAGAAATTTAATTAAATATATAAAAGAAAGATTGAAGAAAGCATTCAAAAAAAATTTAAAAAAAATTCTTCAATTAATTTTATATTTATCTAATCTTTTTTTGTTTATATTTTCTAATAAATCATAGTAGCTTAATAATTTTTTTTTAAATTTAGTAATTTATTTAAAAAAATAAGTTTTCCTTCAATTACCTTTAATTTGTTTTAAGTTCACTTTAAGTTTACTTGCAAACTTAAGTTTTTTACAAATTGAGTTTATTAACTTTTTTACAAACCTAACAATAAGTTTTCTTTTATAAAATTTAAGGAGAAGAATTGAGTTACACTTATGGTTTTATTACAAATGATAATAAAGAGGATAATAATTTTACAAATTCATTTAATCTTTCGATAAAGAAATGTTTATGTGCTTCCCCTAAATGTAAAGGGAGACTTCCTTCTGCTGCAACTATTTAATTACAATGTTTTAATTTTTATACATTTATTAATTTTATCAATTTTTCTCCTGATTTAATCTTAAATTTTCATCTTATTCCTTCTTTAACGTAAAATTTCAGTCCGGAAAATTCGATAATTAACTTATTTATTTATTAATCAGTAAATAAAATAAATAAAACTTTTTTATAATTTTTAAAAAAAAAATTAATTTCACAAGAAAAGTGCATAGGTATTTCATAATTGCCTGGCTATAATTTATAGAAAAATTAGATAATTTATCCAATAAATGGCACTTTTTAAGAAGAGTAGGCCCTTCTTGCGGACTATTTTTGCGGATAAATTATTATATTAAATTATGTTTTTTTTTCGTGAATGATATTTTTGACTTATACTATTTTTCATTTACATTTTGTTAATTTATTATTTATAAAATGATTCAAACTTTAAAGAAAATTTGAAAATACGGAAACAACATTCGAGAGCTACACTAATGAATTTATTTGAAAACAAAGTTTTAAAGGACCAGATTGTTTTTTCCGTTTAATTTTACAAATTTCAATCATTATTTTTAGGTATTTGTTTATAAAGTTCATTTACGAATGTCTTACGGTAAAATACAAAAAAATTAATAAAATATTTGTCCGCAAAATCAGTCCGCAGAAAGGGCCTAATCTTCTTAAAGTGTGTCCAATGAATAAAAATCCATTTAAAAATTGATACGTCAAGACACGTTTTAAATTTGATAGTTTTAAATCTGATGCCTCCTTTTATTGCTTTTCATTTTCCCTCATTCTTGCCTTCGCATTTTTTCTTTTTTTAATAAATTTTATGTTTTTTATTTTTGGCTAGCCCGTGATCACAACATTTATTTTACTGTTTAAATAAAATTATTTTGAAAATAAAAAAGACTGGTTTTTTATTTACAGAATGAAATTTGTTGTCGTCCAATGGATAATTTTTATTTTGTTAATAAATTATGGAAATTGCTCAGGAAAGGAAGTACAAACAAAAATAGTGGGAACTGTTGAGAAAAATATTTTAAAAAATATTTTGAAAGATTTAAACAAAATTAAAATTGAATCAGAAATTCTAGAAGAATCAACTGGGGAGGATAAAGTTGCCTATCCTGTTACAATAAGGCCAATTGAAGATTGCAAAGTAAATAAATAATAAACTTAAGTTTGTAAAATGATGTGGTGAAAGAGAGAAAAATAGTCAGAGATATGGGAAAAAGCTTAAGTTAATGCATTCTAGCTCACAAGGGAACATCAAAACATGCTACTCACCGATGTTGACAAAACTTATACCATTCGAAAGAGCTTATTGAGTAGGTACAGAATCTAATTTTTTACGTGCCCTAGTTAAGGTATTGAAAAGTTACAAGCTTTTAAAGTTTAAAAAAAGAGGCTCTCCACACTTATGATCAGAGCTGCCAGATCTGCGGATTTATCCTCATTTTGAGGATTTTACGAGTTTGTTGAGGATTTTTTTTGAAAATGAGGATTTGCGGATTTTTGATGTTTTTTGAGGATTTTTGATATTTTTGGATATTTTTGATGTTTTTTTCAGAACATTATTAAAAATTGCTATTTTTGTTTAAATTTTGGCAAAATGACCACTCAAATTATCTTTTTTCTCCTTTTCACATTTTTTATGAATTGACATCAAATATTTATATATCAATACGTGTTTAGTAGAAATGTCGTCAAAAAGGAAATTTATTTTAAAATATGAGAGTGAATTCAAAGGAGTGATTAAAAAAGCAAGAAATGATGAAGAATTTCATTGCATTAATTTAGTTACTTCACTACAAAAAAGCGGAAGAAATGCAATTACAAAGCATATAGAAACAGAAAAACATAAAAATAATGCTACGGCAAAAAATGTAACAATAGGAATTGAAGCCTTGCAAGTTTTTGTCAATTCCAGGCAGCAATTCTTTTATCGAGAGAATTTTTTCACTTGTTTCGGCACAGTGGACGGACAGGAGAAACTCGTTACAGGTGAACACAATCAAAGCTATAACCCAAGTGAAGGTTAATTATGATTTTTCCTGCACAGAATTTTACAAGATGATTATTTCCAATAATAAATTGTTAAAATCTATTGTTAATAGCGAAAAATATGAACATTAATAAAGAATTTCTATTATAATAAACATTTTTATTATTTGCGGATTTTTTCCGATTGCGGATTTTTCATTTTTTCATCTAACAGCTCTGCTTCTGATCACTCTATTCTCTCTTTTCCTTTTGTTTTCCATGCAGCGTCCGCCTACCTTCTCTTCTTTTCGTCTTTTTTCTTGGAGTAACTGGCGGCCGCTGTAAGGAAAGGAAAAGAGAGGAGGGGTGATCTCAAGGGCGTAGTAAAGAGTAGAGAGAAAGGAATGCTTTTGAAGAGGAAAAGGAACATTTTTTGAAACTTTAAAAGCTTGTAACTTTTAAATACCTTAATAGGGCACGTAAAAAATTAGGTTCTGTACCTACTCAATAAGTCTTTCAATGGTATAAGTTTTGTGAAAATCGGTGAGTAGCATGTTTTGATGTTCCCTTGTCAGTCGTTAAAGTGTCTACCTGGGAAAGGGCCTTCTGAATGTCTTCAATTTTATATTTAAATTCACAGAAAATTAAGTTTCAATCTACGTTGTAAATTAATTTATTACACTAAAATCCACTGATTAACTTTAAGTTTTTTTGTCAAAACACAAGAGTTTTTGATTTAATTTTTCATTAAACTTATTTCTTTAAACTGAAAAGACTGAAAATAATTAAAGCAATTTTATAAAATAATTTTTCAGAAACCAAGTACTCCTGATGAATTTGAATATTTGCTTACAAAAGCAGCAACATTAATGAAGCTAGATGGAATGTTGTAAGTTTGATTTTAGTTTTAGATATTCTTTTTACCTTTAATTTAAGGGATTATATAATAAATAAATTAGAAGAAATTACAATTGAAAAAGGAAAATATATTCATTATGTTCGCCTCATTGGACCTGGAAGCATGGTTCAACACGATGATCATGGTTTTTATTCTAAAGAAGCATGGAATGATTGGCAAAACGTTTCTATAGAAGATAAGGAATTTGAAACTTTGCGACATCAATTAAGTTCAATATTTCAAGCAGCTTTTATGATAGAGGTCTGAAATTGATATTAAAATGAATAAATAACTTAAATATATAAAGATTAATATATTAAATTAATGAGAATTATTCGTGAGAGAATTCTTTCTCAAAAACTTTTAAGTTGACTTTATTTATATTTTCTCTTAGATATACAGCCTTACCCATTGGGCTTAACCTGCTGAGAAAAGTTAATTTTCTTTCAATTTAGGTTGTTAAACATTTTAACAATATTCAAAATAAAGTTGGTAGAAACAAAATCGAAGCTACAATCGAAGATTTACATTTAGATTCTAATGAAATTGAATATTATAAAGGACTAAAAGAAATAAAAATTGATCCAATTAAAGTTGAAATGCCAGAATTAAAAGATTTTAGACAAAAAACAAATAAAACTTTGAATAAATCAACAAATCCAAAGAAAGGAAGAAAAAATCACTCTAAAGCTAATTTAGGGGCTAGTAGTAGGTTAGACTATTTTTTTAATATTTTTTTAGTTAAGAGAATGTTTTTTATTTTCTATTAATAATTAAATAAAAATTAAATTATAAGTTCAAATACTAAAATATCTGAGAAAAAAGGCAAAGAAAAGGTTGAAGAGGACATTTGGCCGTCTGAAGAATGGATAAATTGGTTAAAAAATGAGCCTAACAATCTTAATACAATTCCTAAAAAACTTTCTAAAATGTTAAATGATGAAATGACTTTAGTCCTTATTTTTGATTGTAAGTTTTAAATTAGTATTTTTAAATTAAATTAAATTTTTATATAATTATAATAAAAGCAATGCTTGGAAGGTAATACCAAAAGCATACTTTTACTTCATACTCATCTCGGTATGAAGTATGAGTATAGTGACGCGTTGCGCCTATTGTGTAATGGTGCTGGCTAGGGCCTTTCTATGGGGTATTTAGCGGGACATTACCATAGGAACCCATATCCTATTCGGACAGCGCCAAGGGTTGATAAGGTCTTTGGGCATGCCGAAGCATAGATATAATACAAAGATGGTTAATTACTTTATTCATAGGGTAAATGGTACATAGTATATTGGATAATAATATAAGATGAGAACCACACTAACTTTGGTTGAGCTCTCGCTCTCCCTAGACTGAGCTCATATAACGGGGAAATTTGTTTAAATATGAGAATAATAATGGGCGGATAAGTATATGTTGAGAAAGTGAAGTAGCATATATTGAATTATATTGGAAATTGCTCTTTAACCTTGGGTGACTAATTCCCTCTTACAGTATGACAAAATCGAAAATTCCAAGCACTGAATATAAGTAAAGAAGAAATGAGTTCTAGACTGACAAGGGAACATATCAACATGCTACTCACCGATGTTGACAAAACCTTTACCATTCGAAAGAGCTTTTTTAATAGGTACAGAATCCAAATTTTTACGTGCCCGTTTTAAGGCATTGAACAGTTACAAGCTTTTAAAGCTTAAAAAAAGAGGCTCTCCATACTTATCATCACTCTATATTCTCTCTTTTCCTTTTGTTTTCCATGCAGCGTCCGCCTGCCTTCTCTTCTTTTCCTTTTTTTTCTTAGAGTAACTGGCGGCCGCTGCAAGGAAAGGAAAAGAGAGGTGATCTCAAGGGCGTAGTAAAGAGTAGAGGAAAAGGAACATTTTTTGAAACTTTAAAAGCTTGTAACTTTTAAATACCTTAACTAGGGCACGTAAAAAATTAGATTCTGTACCTACTCAATAAGTCTTTCGAATGGTATAAGTTTTGTGAAAATCGGGGAGTAGCATGTTTTGATGTTCCCTTGTCAGTTTCTTGTAAAAATAAAATTATTTAACCCGTTTTTTAAACTAGGCCCTTTAATAACTTAATTTTAAAATAATTATTTAATAACATACATAAGTAAATATATTTAAATATTTTTCATTTAATTTTACAGGTCAATATCCAATGGTCAAAGAATTAATGAAAACTTATTCAAAAAATGTAAAAAAAAATAAATTAATTTTGATAGATACAAGCCTTGCTAGTAATTGTGAATTTTGGGGATTCAACAAAGAGGACACAGATCTTGTTAGTAAACTTTTTGGAGACATAATCAAATTCCCCGAGACAAAACTTAACTATTTGTTTGGCTATAATACTGCAATTTATTACAACAATTGAGTAAAAAAAAACAAAAATTTTTCTTTTCTTTTTAGTACATTTTAAATATGGTACTTGTCCGTTATCCCTACCCACTTTTTGCGGACAAATATTTATATATAAATAGACAACTTAAATAAAAAATTAATCAAATGGCCAATATTTACCCCAAGCAAGCATAATTTCTTCAAAAACATCTCCATCACCAATCATTTTCCTCCACAAAAACTCTTCGATGGCATCTTTTTTCATTTGTTGGAAAATTCCAATTTTTAATTATAAATTAAATAGAATAATAATAATCAAATATAAAATGGTAGACTGAACTAAATAAAATATCAAATTAAAAAAAAATAAAATTTAAAAATAGAATAGAAAAAATAGAATGTACTTTTTTATTATTCAAGTAGTCTATTTATATATAAATATTTGTCCGCAAAAAATTATCCGCAAAAATTGGGTAGGGATAACGGATAAGTACCTTAAAGGTATTAAATATACCAATTAGTGTTATTCAAATGCGATTTTTCAATATTGATATTTTCGGTAATTACCGAAAAATACATATATTTTCAAAATCAACCGGTACGATTTCAGTATTTTAGTAAATAATACCACTGTAATACCGTAAAGTGAATAACACTATTTACTACCAGAAAATTACTCTCCGAGTATATTTCAAAATTTTTATTCAAAATTAAAGTTTGAATCATTTTACTGATTATAACATAATACAATTTTTAAATTATTTTACTTTTTATTTGGAGAGCATTTTTCTTTGAAAAAGAGGAATTTTCCATAAAAGAATTTTCCAATTTTTTTCTCTGAGAGAAATATGCTGAAGTAGAATTTTCCGTATACCAACTTTTTAGTTAAACTTTTAGTTATATAATTATTTTATTTTATCTTTCTATTGATAAATAGTTATTTAGTTATTATTTTTTCATTTATTTATATATTGTAAGGTGGGGAACAAGGTCCAGACTCTTATAACCCCCACAGCCACCAATTAGAGTCTTATATCCCAACAGCTCTTTGTCAGATATAAACTTTCCCAGTCATCTCTTATTTCCTTTCCCAGTCTCTTCACCCCACATATTCTCTCTCCCTTATCTCAACTAGATCTTTCTCATTTCCCCACTTCTTGGCCTATTCACTCCCACATTTTTGCAACTACACAATAACTTGGGATGATCGACTTCACTTCACTTCTTCTATACATTCAACTTTTTGTCCTTCTCCTTCATCCTATGCTTATTTTGGTTGGAAATGAACCTAGAGAATATTGGATAATATGTATTTGAATTTATTGCCATTCTCCCATTTTTATGCCTCCCCAATTATTTATTTTTGATCCTTAATTAACTTATATATTTGGATTCATATATTTGGCATTTTAACTTTTAATAAATTATTGTTCTGACCAATTGTCTTAATATAAGGTATCCTCTGCGCCTCCCCCGGCTTAACCCGATGTGTTGTCATCTCGTTATCCCAATTCCCCACCTTACAACGGCGCTCTGAAGGTACTAGGGCGGTTGTTGGAACTGGCTATTCCAACGACCAGGCCGACGTATAACTATATTTACATGCCTATTTAAGAAAAATTTTGAGTTTTATTAAATCAAGAACAGTTTATGTATAAAGTATAGTTAAAATAGCAAATGATCAGTTTTATATTATTTTTTAAAATTTAATTTGAAAAAACAATGTTAATACAAATGATTTAAGTTTTTTACCTAATAAAAAATAAAATGTCCTCAACTGGTTTAATAAATAATAAAAATACAATAAAACGGCAGAATTAACGATCAACATTAATTATATAATTATTTTATAGGCTAACAAAACAATTAAATATTTTTAGTTTATTTATTTATTTTACTGAATAAAAAATATTAGTAATTGTATTTTTAATATACTTTACATATGTTTTTATTTGAATTAAAGTTTGTGAATTAATTTACAAACTTAAGTTTATTTTAAGATAAAGCTTTTAAACTTTTTTACAACTTAAGTTTATCTGTTAATATTTATAAAACTTTCAAGTTTATTTACAAAGTTAAATTCTCTTACGAACTTAAGTTTACAAAACTGAGGCTTTTAAACTTTTTTACAAACCTAAGTTTGTTCTTTATTTTTTAAGAAAATGTTAAGAATAAATATTAATTTAATTTTTGCCTTCACTTATTTTATTCTTAATAAATATTTTTTAATTTCTGCTGTTTCTGCAGCTGCAGGAATTACCCCAATACCTATGGAAATGCTTAATCCTCGATTAACAGGCAATAAAAAATTTTTACTTTTATCAAATAAAAAAATACAAAATTCTGTATTTTAAACAGAATTTCGTCGAATGGATGCAAATAATGATGACCAAGTTTCTTTTTCAGAATTTCTTCAAAGTGATCGTAATTAAAGGAAAATTAATTAAATTTTCCAAAAAATATTTTTTAACAAAAAATAGGTCCATGGATGGAAACTTTATCACGTCGCTATCACCAATTGGATGGAAATTCTGATGGTAAAATCAGTCGAAAAGAGTTTGAAACTTTTTTCAAATCAAAAGATGAGGCTGAAAATAAAGAACGTTTACAAGCTGATAATTTTTTTAAACAATTGGTGAGAGATTTAAAATATTTTTAGTTTCTGTTCTCGTTTTTCGCAATTGGTCCATAATTGAAAATTTGAAAAAAAAATATTTTTAAGTTTTGTACAAATTTTTATTTAACAGACGGTTACTGTTGGACCAATTGTCGAAAGAGAGAAAATTGGAAATGAATCTCGAATGCGTTACTTCTCAGCTGGGGCGGGAAAATTTGCTTCTATAGCACATGTAAAATAATTTAAAAAAATAATTAATTTTTCGGTATTAACAAATAAGGTATTTTAATGTTAACTTCTTCCAATCCTTTTCTCTTTCCTTCTCAATCTACAAATGGTCAAAAGAGACATAATGGTCAAACAAAAGAACAATTACACCTTTCACACATTATTCATATTTTAAGTATAATTTAATCTTTGATGATTGTCTGACCATTATGTCACTTGACCATTTGTAAATAAAAAAGAAAAAGGATGAGGTGAGTTAAGAGTAAAATAGCAATAAATAATATTAATTTTAATTATTAAAAATGTTAAGGGCACTGGTCTTTTCCCTCCATCATCAATTTCTTCCCCTTCCAACTCCCCAATTCAATCATCACAATCAGAAGAATCTTTATTACCAGCTTCTTCCCTCATTCGTGACCATGAACAACAATTTCGTTTTATTAGTGAAGGGGGTTCCCCTTTCCCTCCATTAATTGCTTCTTCTTCTACAAATCATCATTCTCCATTATTTAATATGAGGGGAGGAGGAGGTATTTTACCTCATCAATCGGCACAAATATTACCTGATGGAAATAGCAATTTAGAAGGGAAAAATCAAGTAAATTAGAGAAAGGATTTTTATTTTTTTAATTATTTTGTATTTCCATTATATTTATTATTTTCACATTAAGCAACAACAACCAATAAATGGAGCTGTTACTATCCGCCGAGGACAACCACAACCTCAAGCAATATTATCTCAAGATAGTAGTGCTCAAAATTAAAAAGAAACAAAATTTAAATATAAATAAATGTACTTTTAGAAAACCTTTTTATAAAAAAATAAAATAAATATCCACACAATGTACTTTGAATATGCACTTTTCACATTATTGATAAATTTTTTATAAAAAAAAATAGTCGGACAATCCCACAATCCCCAATATTTTTTTTTTGTTTTTTAATACCACACAAAAAAAATAAAAAAATAAAAAATGGAAGCATGTGAATTTAAAATGATCTTAAAAATTAAGAAATTTAGGTTTGAATTTTATTAAGTTGCTTTTATTTAAATTAGAGTATCAGGCATAATCTATTTATAAGCCAAATCTAACACTAAGTTATAATTAAGGCGGGATTTGCAACAAAAATCGGGAGTTGAGAGAAAATTTCGCTTCGGGATCGGGCTTAGTAAAAATCAGAATCTGGATACAAGTCGTGATAATTCCAATCGGCAACCCTATCCTACTTGACCTTAATTATTTGCTTAAAATATTTTATATATCAAGAAATTTCTACATTTATACAATAATAACTTTTCATTAATAAAATTTTAAATAATTAATTACTCAAATTTTTTTGCTATCCATAAAAAATATAAAAAAATGTAATTTGGACTGAGAAAGTCGAGAAAGGAAGCGAAATGTAAAAAAAATATAAGGGGAAAATAATTAATCAATTAAATATTATTCTTCCCCTTATTTTTTAACTTAACAAGGCAGACAACATTTTATTTTACTGATTATTATTTTTTAATTATTATTAATATTTAATAAAATGTATATTAAGTAAAATCAAGATTTTAAGTTTATTATTTTATGTTTTTAAGATTATTATTTCAAGTTTTTAGGTTTATTATTTTCAAGTTTTATTTTTCTCTCTTACAGTCAGATTTTCTTTTTCTCTAAATTACTGTTACAAAGATTAGCCTTTTTTACATTAATATTTAAATAAACAATAATCTTAATTTTTAAATTTTTAATATTATTTTTAAATAAAAATACTTTAAAATATACCAAAAAAATAAAAAAATTCATTTAAAATAAATTTTTGGAATTTATACGTATTTTAGAATTTTATACAAAAGAATTAACTTTAAAAAATTTTTGACCTTAAAAATTTGGATTTTTAGGGTATCTTTTTGTGGTCTCATATTTATTAAAAAAAATATTATTATTTATTAAAAATATTTTTGTTTTTTTCAGAAATAATTTTTAACAAATAAAATGGCTACTCCTTTTACAGCAGAAGAACAGTTAGTCCGTAGATCTTTGTTTGGTTCTCTTTTTAATGTTGCTGCAAATAAATTAAATAAACCTTCACAACAACCTACAGTGCATTATAGAGTTGTTCAAGATAATTTTGGTAAATTTTTTAAAATATTTAAAAATATTTAAAAAATTTAAATTACCCTTTCTCTCCCTTTACAGAAGAATGTCAACAACCTTGTTCTTCTTCTTCTTTAAATTTTCCAACAATTCAAACAAACAATGAACATTATCATAAACACCATTTTCGTGTTTATGTTGATCCAGAAACTTATTTTCAAAATAATAATCCAACAATCTCTGCTTCTCCATCAATTATTAGCCAACAAGGTTCTCCTTCTAATATATTAGGACAACAAATGGATAAACTTGAATTAAATTTTAATTTACAACAAAATAATGAAACAATAAATAATTATAATAATAATCAAATAAAACATCAAGATGAAATTTATCAAGAAATTGTTAGTGAATGTAGAGCTTTAGAACAACAAAATATTACTCAAAATAATAATGGAGAAAAACAACAAAGGGAAATAACTAATAATAATTTTAATCAAAAGGTAAAATAATTTAAATAAAAATATTTTAAATTAGAGAAAACAGTAAAATCACTCAAGTCCCATGCCAAAAGATGTACCGAAGGATGGGATCACAGTGAATAATCCAGAAAATTCAAAAAAAAGTCGAAATTTCCCTAAAATCCTGACCTGTCCCTCCCGCGCTTATCTCCATTTAAAAATAAATTGGGAATTATTTAAAAAATTTTAAAAATATTTCAAAATGTCAAAAATAAATATTTCTAATTAACTCTTAATTTTAAATTATTTCAAAATATTTTTTAATTTTAATTACATCATTCTTACTATTTAAAATAAAATTGGACCTCTTTAATTTAGCGCAATAATATATTTATTTATTTATTTATATTTTATTTTATTTTCCCCTCATCAGTCAGTTTACTCCCCTCTTTTCTTTTTTTAATTTCTTTTATATTTCATCATTTTACTAATTGCATCACCTGTGTAACAATTATATAATTAAATTAAATTAAAAAGAAACAATTTAAAAATAATTTTTATTTAAAATTGTTTTTTTATACAATTATTTAATTTTAAAAATAATTTTTAAAATTAATTTAAATATATATTTATGCCTAATTATTATTTAAACAACAAGGGAATTCCCCCATCCTTTCCTTCTACTAGTAGCAGTTGTTTTTTTGAAAATTTAATTAATAATTTAGTGAAAAGTAAAATTAATAATTTGGTAATAATTAAATTTTTTATTTAAAAAACAATTTTTTAAAATTTTAAAAAATTTATTGAAATTTTCAAATATTTCAGAAAATTCAAAAAATGTTTAAAATGGTCTAAAAAATTTTGAAATTTTAAAATTTTTTTAAAATTTTACAGGAAAGTTCAATAATCAACGTAGAAGAATTAAATCCAACATCAATTCAACCACTCTATACAACATTAACAAATTTAGTATATTCAAGTAATTATTTGAATTATCCAAAACAACAACAACTTTTACCTGTAAATTCTCCCCAACAACAACAAAAACAACAACAACAACAAATAATTAATAATTTAAATAATAATAATAATTTTGTTGGTCTTTCTTTAGAACATTTAGTTAAAGTTTTAGTACAAACTGTAAGAGAAGTAACTTATGGAAATTCTTCTAATATTTTAATAAATAATAATAATATTATTAAAGAAAGAAATGAACAAGAAGAAGAAGAAATTATTAATTTTGATGAAACAGCTGAACAAATACTTGAAAGACGTAGAAAACAGGTTTTTTTAATTAATTAATTTAATATTTAAAGTTTTAAAACTTTTAAGAGTTAGAGGTTATGTAAAAAAGAGAGAGAGAGAAGAGTAAATAAACTTTGTTTCCCAGATATTTTCTTAGTAAAGCAGTTCGTGTGAATAAAAGTCTTAAAAAACAGTGGAGAGAAGTAAAAGATGTTTGCTACACAAATATTGTAGCCATCACCTTTTTACTTCTTCTCTCTCTTTTTTAATTAAATTAAGAGAAGTTGTAACTTAAGTATCCTACTTAAGTGTGTGAGAGCAGTCGAGAAACAAAGCAAAAGGTTTATCCGAGAGCAATTACAGTAATAGTTGAAGTAGAGAATAGGTTGGAATAGAAATAAAGTTGGAGTATAGATTAAGTTTGTTTATTCTTAGTGCTTATATAGTATTTGTACTAGACAGTTAAAGGTATCTATAAAAGACCACCATTCATAGAGATTTGTCGAAATATTTATTCCTCTTTTCTAAAATAGCAGCAGATAATTAAAAAAAAAATTTAAGCGAACTTTTATACAAAAACAATTTTGAATTCTTTGATATTTGTGTTTAGAATGTTTTAATTAATTAATATTTTTTTAACTTTCAAATTTTTACCCTTTTTTTAATTTTAAAAAATCAACAAATATTTAAAAAAAATTATTATTTATTTATTTATTTATTTTCCCTCTTAGAATAATGCTGCTGCTGCCAGATATAGACGTAGACAACGAAAAACCGAAAGTTTAATGCAAAAAGAATTGTCTGCACTTGAAAGACGTAATTATGAATTACGTACATCTATAGCTAATATTAAGGCTGAAATTGATGCAGAAAATGCTTTATTAAAAATTTTAAAAAATTAAAAAAAAAAAGAATTTTTAAAAAAAATATTATTTATTTAATTAAATAGAAATTATTTTTATTTTTAAATTAATTTTTAAAATAATTATATCACAGAAAGTTATTATTTAATTTAAATCTTTTATAATTAAATTTAAAATAAAAATTAAAATTTATTTTAAAAAAGTAAAAAATATTAATTTAATATATTTAAAATATTTTTAAAAAATATTAATTATTTATTTAATCTAAAATAAATTTTATTTTTGTACAATTATTTAATAATTTAATTTACAGGGTAAAAATATATTTTATTTTAATTAATTTTGAATAAATTTTATTAAAAGAATGAAGCATAAATACACGAAAAATAAAGATAGAAAGATAATTATCTAATAGAAAATACCGTATTTTCTCTATAACATCAACCCTCTCTATAAGAACGACCCTCTCTAAATCTGACCATCCATAGGGAGGTTGAAAAAGATAACGACCGGTCGATATTTTAGTGAAAATACGGTAGATTTTCTTTATAGGGACATCCCCAGAGGTGATAATAAAGATTTTTTAAAGAAAAAACAAAGATCCAAATTTTAAAACCCTAAAAATTGATACTTTACAGCCATTTTTGCTCTTAAATTATCAAATTTTAGTATCAAATCCAATTAATTTAATTTAGTTAAATTTTCATCGGCAAACCATCCCAGTTTTACCAAAACCAACAAAAACAGTCATCCATTTCTTGCTACAACAATCATTTGCATTATGTGTAGATGATCCACTAGCAATACATTCTTCGCTATTATTAATATAAAATATAATAAAAATATAAAATATAAACAAAATAATAAACATTTTAGAATTCATTTTTAAATAAAATTAAATAATTAATTAATTAATATTTATTTTAATTTAAAAAATAAATTTAGTTATATTTATATTCTACTCGTTCTTTTCAATTTTTAAAAAATATTTAAAATTTATTTATTTAGCTTTTTTATTTAAATACGTAAAAGAATATTTGGATACAAATAAAATATTTAAAAAAATAATTTATTTAAAAATGTCACATGGAATATTATAAATTATAATTTTTTTTAATTATTTTTTTGCCTCTAAAAATATTTTAAAAAATATTTTAAATATTAGCTGTACAAATAATTTTTTTTGTTAAATATTTAGAAACCAATAAATTATTTTTTTGTCATTTGGAAGTTTTAAAATTTTTTTAAATTTATTAAAATGAAAAAAATTATTTTTTAAAACAATTTCAATAAAATTAAAACAAATTTTTTATTTATTTTGTGAAAGAAAAATTTAATTTTCGGCAACAGAGGTTTAAAAAAAATTTTATTTTTTTTTGTCTGCGGCGCTTGCGAGGTATAGAAAGAGAACGCGAAGGAAACATACAAAAAACGTTGAAACATCCTTTTTCTTTTTTGGCACTGAAACGGCTAAAAGTGACTGGTTAAGCTGCCCTGTAATTTTTTGGGTGCTATGTAATTTGGGTTGTGGTAAAGTAGACAGTGAGTAATTTGGACAGCGAGTAATTTGGACAGTGAGTAATATGGAAAGTGAGTAATTTGGACAGTAAACCTTTTTCGGAAAAATTAGTAATATAGACGGTGAGTAATTTAGACAGTAACACCTTATTTTTAAAAATTATTAATATGCTGAGTAATTTGGACAGTAAATCCTTATTTTTTTAAAGTTAAAAATTATCACTGCATTTGATCTTGCCAGATATTTCTTTCGAACAAATTATTAAAAAAGAAGATAAAAAAATATCGATATTATTTTTTTTTATTTTACACATTTATTATTTAAATAATTTAAGATAGAAATTATTCTTTTTATTTTTTACACTTATTTTATAAATAATTTGAAACTTTGTAACTATTTTCCAACTCAAAAAAGTATATTAATATGGCACTTAGTCAGTTTGAAACAAGATCAAACAAAGGAAAAACTCTTCTTTCATTTCAAGGCTTTGAATATAGTTTCGAAGCTGAATCTAAAATAAGTGAAGACGTCATTTAGCTCGTAAAGCTAAGTACACAAGACAAGACAATAATTTAGTTGCTCTTCTGCACAATTTTAACAACCGAGATCCACTTTTTTATCTCCGTGCTTGTGCATATCATTTACGTTGATTGCATTTTTAAAAATAAGGATTTACTGTCCAAATTACTCAGCATATTACTTATTTTTTAAAAATAAGGTGTTACTGCCCAAATTACTCACCGTCTATATTACTAATTTTTCCGAAAAAGGTTTACTGTCCAAATTACTCACTGTCCATATTACTCACTGTCCAAATTACTCGCTGTCCAAATTACTCACTGTCTACTTTACCACAACCCAAATTACCATCCACGTTTTTTTGATGAGTTTTGTACATATTCGCTAATTTATTTATTTGTATATTTTGTGACAAATTTTTTCTGTTTTTAGTAGAATGGTAAAAACAAATAAGGATTCGAACTCAAAATTTAAACGGAAGCGAGGAAATGATGCTGGAAAGAAGTTGCGTTCAAATCACAGCCTTAACCCAGGTTTGTTTTCTTTGAATTTCCTCTGGAATTTTTATGCTTTCTTAAGTTTGAATACGTTAAATTTAGAAAGAAAAGTTGTTGGAAAAACTAGTGGTGGTGGACCAATTATGCGTACAAAATCTACAATTAATCGGCTTCGTATGTACAAAAATTTCAAACCAACTAGGTATGTTTGTTTTTAAATTATTGATTTAATATTTCTGATTTGTTAGAAATGCACAAGGCAAGATAACCAAGGCAGCCCCTTTTCAATCATCTCTAAAGTCTGGAACAGTTGCTCGTGTTGAACCGCATCGGCGATGGTTTGGTAAGCGTAATTTTTGGTTCTTTCCTGTTATGCTCCCAAATTTCAGCAAGTAATAATATTTATTTTTTTCAAAGGGATTACATATTTAAAATATAATAAGAAATAAAGGATTTTTTGGAGGCATAAAATAAGCAATCTTTACGGTTATATCTAAATTCTTCAACTGAGAAAAAATATTATTGCTAACAAAAACGCGGACATTTTGGGAGCATAATAGTAAATAACCCAATTTTTCTCTTTTAATTTTTAATGAAATTTATTCCTCTTAAATTAATTTATTAGGTAATACTCATGTAATTGGTCAGCAACAACTGCAAAAGTTCCAAGAAGAAATGGGTAAAATACTCTACGATCCTTTTCAAGTTGTTATGCGACAAACTCGGGCACCAATTTCTTTACTACAGGAAAAGGCGAAGGTTTCAAAATTTATACATTTTTTAAGTTAAAAATATTTAAGCAACAACGAGTGCACGTTCTCGACACTGAAAGTTTTGAATACACATTTGGAAAGAAAGCTCAAAGGAAAAGAGCTACTCTCAATTTTGATAACCTTCAGGTATGTACTTATAATTTTTAATTAGAATATTATATTCCTATTTCATTTAGACATTTCGAGAAGAGGCTGAACTTAAAAGTGGTGATTACTTGGAAGAAAAGGATAAACATTTACTAGCAAACCAGGCAAAGGCATTGGACGAAAGAACTGAAAATCCAACTCCGCTTTTCAGGGCTGGACAAAGTGCTCGCGTTTGGAGTGAACTTTACAAGGTTTTTGTTCATTGATTAATGTTATTTGAGCAATTATAAAGGTAATTGACTCATCTGATGTTCTTTTGGAAGTATTGGATGCAAGGGATCCAATGGGAACTCGTTGTCGCCAAGTAGAGCAATTTCTTTCCAAAGAAAAGCCACATAAACATTTGGTTCTAGTACTCAATAAAGTAGATTTAGTGCCAAACTGGGTGACGGTTTGCTATAATTTTTCTTTAAAATTGTTTATAATTTTACATTAAAGAAGAAATGGATGCAAATTTTGTCTAAAGAGTTTCCAACAATTGCTTTTCACGCATCTATTCAACACAGTTTCGGTAAAGGTTCACTTATCAACTTATTGAGGTTATTGCTTTTATTTTTAATATTTTTTATTTTAAAATTACAGACAATTTTACAAATTACACAAAAAAGAACGTAAACAAATTTCTATTGGCCTAATTGGGTATCCAAATGTTGGAAAGTCTTCGGTTATTAACACACTTCGAAATAAAAAGGTTTAATCACTAAGAATGTTTAAAATCGTTAATTGTATACTTATTTAATTTATTATTAAAGGTTTGTAAAACGGCTCCTATTGCGGGTGAAACAAAAGTGTGGCAGTATGTGACTATGATGAAAAACATTTACTTGATTGACTGTCCTGGAGTTGTTTATCCTCCACATGGAGATAGTGAAACTGATTTAGTACTGAAAGGTGTTGTCCGTGTAGAGAATGTTCCTGATCCGGAAAATCACATTGTCGCAGTACTTGATAGAGTTCAGAACGATCATCTAATTCAGCATTATGGAAATATTTTCAGCAAAGGCGAATTTAATCAAAAGAAAATGGCTTCAACAAATTCAGAAGAATTTCTCACCATGGTATTTTTATTAACTTAAAATTAAATGAGCATTTTATTTCTCTTAAATCATAGATTGCATTAGCTACTGGTCGTCTATTAAAAGGTGGAAATCCTGACCTGAACACCGTGGCACGTCAAGTTCTCAATGATTATCAACGGGGCAACATTCCACATTATGTACTTCCTCCTGGATGCAGCTCTCTAAGTATAACACCTTCTGAGGTTGATAGACAAATGGCTGATGAGGTTGAGATAAATTTAGAAATTCATAAAAATTTATGGCATAGGAAATTAAAAAACAAACGTGTGAAGCCTAAACATCAAATTTAATATTTTTAAATTATTTTTTGTTACAAATAAATTTGTTTGAAAATTGTTGATTATCAAAAACTGAAATAGAATTCTTTCAGAGACCAATAAACATTGTAGAGGAAGACGAAAAGATTGATGCAATGACAGAATCAGAATACGCGCCTGAGGATTTGAAGATGCTAGATGATGAGGAAATAATACAAGTTAAAGATGATGTACTCGAAGAAGAAGAGCAGGAAAGGCATTGGAAAGATCCCTTAGGCGAAAAAGCAATAATTCAGGAAATTCTAGCAAAACGTGAGAAAAAAGAGTGCGAGGATGAAATGACGAAAAATGAGAAGCATAATACAAAAGAAGCAGAAGATGGCTTTGACGATGGTGAATCGAGTGTTGTCACCGACTTTGAATTTCAGGTAGAGACAAGTAAATTTTTTTTAAATTTATGAACGGAATAAAAAGAGAATAATATTTTTTCAGAATTTTCTCAATTAATATTTTTTAAATTTATACAAATTTAGCTACGTTCAACAGATGATGAATGTGATGGTCTTGGAAGCATTGGATCTGATATAGAAGGTGTTATAGATAATATAAAGAATGATGGAATTAAAAGGTCACGAGGGAAGCGTTCTGGTAAAAAAATAAACAAATCCGACAAACGAAGAAAAGGTCAAATACGAACGGGTAGAGCATCTAAATTGGTTGAAAATGAAGAAAAAAGAGAAGGAGTTGTAAACTTCGATGGACCTTCAAAACATGATTTACCAAGAAATATGTGGCGTAAAAAATTTAAAAACAAGCGAGTGAAAGCAAAGCACCAAATATAATGTTTTATTTTATGTTTTTTTTGTTGAAAATAGTAAATTTGTTCGAAATAATTGAAATTATTTTTAGAGCAAATATTTTTGCATATTTTCTTTGAAACATGTCATAATGTAAAATAGACGAAAAACTACGAGACGAGGCACACCTCTGATATTTAAGTAATATATTGCATATTTTTAATGCATAAAAATCCGAAATCTAATTATTCCAATTATATAAATCTTCCAAAATTAAATTTAAAAAAAGAAAATAAAATTTATTACAATTAAAATATTAATTTGTTATTTTTAGAAATATTTTAGGTAAAATAAATTATTTTAATCACAGAATTAAACGAAGCATAAAAGAAAGAATCATAGAAACACCCGAAAATAATGATATAATAGAAATGGTTAGGTAATAGAAAATTTATTCACTTTATCCGTCATCCCAAAGGTTGGCCAATTAATTTTATATTTCACGTTTTTTATTCCCGAAAATCAGAACAAAAAAATTTTTAAATAAAAAATAAAAGTCCAAAATTTTAAACCCATGATTTATATAATTTACCCTATTTAAAATTATCTTAACCATTGACAACCTTATTATTATAAATATCCAAATGATGGTAATGTATTCAAGTAGATTTTCAACTGAAGCAAGAATAACCAGTTTTACCAAAACCAATAAAACTAACCAAACATTGCTTGTTACAACAATCATTTGTAATAGTTGGGTTACATATTTCTCCAGCATTTTTACATTCTTCGCTGTTATTTATAAAAAATATAATAAAAATAAAAAGATAAGCATAATTAGCATTTTAGAATTCATTTTTAAATAAAATTAATTAAATAATTTATTTTAATTTAAAAATGAGAATGAAATTTAGCTATTTATATAATCTAATTGTTCTCTTCAATTATTTAAAATTTATTTATTTAGCTTTTTTTAAGTTAAAATTATTAGAAAAAGAATATTTAAATATATAACTTAATAAAATATTAAAAAAATTTTTATCAAAATGTCACATGTAATATAAATCTAAATTTATAATTTTATTTTTTGCTTTTAAAAATCAAAAATTTTAATATTAGCTGTACAAATAATTTTTAAAATATTTTAAACACATATAATTTTTTGATCGGCTGTAAGTCTAAGAACATTTTTTAATTTATTATAATTAAAAAAAATTATTTTTAAAACAATTTCAATACATTAAATAATCCAATTTCTTTTTTATTCCTTCTGGAGTGGAGCGGAATCTTTGCCTGACAAAATAAGATATGAAGTGGACAATTGTTCTTGCTTCTTTAATTGTTTTTGAAGAGTTTCTAAAAAAATTAATTTTTATAATAAAAATTTAAGAAAATTAAAAAGCAACTAACGTAAAGGTGTATCCTGGCTATTCATCTTTTTAAGTTTCTCTCTTTTGTCTACCTTCATTTTGTGCTTCTCTCCTTGCCTCTTTCCAGGTCCCTTTCCATGAAATTTCCAAGATAAAGTGCGAAATGCTTCTTTTGGTTCCAAAACACGTCCAGATTTGTCCGAATAGTTAATTTCAATCTTTAAAATAAAAAAGAGAATTTTTTGAAAATTAAAATCAACCTTAGGAGTGTAATTAATCTTCTCTGGAAATGGTTTAGTTGGACCAGTCCCCGTAGTTCCCATCCTCTCCAATTTTCTCATTGTTTTGTCATCCATATCATAACGACCTTGTTCAACTCTAGAATAACGTTTACTTTCCAAATGTTTTAAAGATCCTTCACCAGGACGTCTTTTATTACCAGATTCTAAATAACCCTTTTGTCCGGCAAGTTTAAGCATTGCTCCCACACCTTTTGTAACATCTTTTTCTTCTCCCAATATATTTGAATAATTTTTAGCAGAAGAGTTATCTATAAAAAAGTAATTTTAGGTAATAATTTTACTTTCTAAAAGGAAGGTATAAAACTAAAACTTAGTTAAGTTAAAGTAAATAAATTCTCCTCTTTTTCTAATTAATTTCATCTCTCTTAAGTAACTTATAATCTTCTAAATAGTTAATAAATAAAATAATACCATCATCATCATCATCATCACTGTCATTATATCCTTCCCGTTCTCTATCAATTTGATCAAAATATTGACTTGAGTCATCACTGTCATTTCGTTTTCTTCTTATAAAGTGACTTGTATTAGAAATAATTCCTTCCATTAACATATCGTCGTTTTCAATTTTATCATTTTCTGTTTTGACAACTTTTTTAACAATTTCAACATCATAACCTCCCCCTCCAATCGATTTGTATTTTTCTGATGTTGCGTCAAAAATTATATAATTTGAATCTTTTTTGTCTTCATCATCATTATCTTCTTCTTCATCACTACTATCTGATGCAAAATAATTAACCTCTTTTTTGATCATTTTTTCAGAATTTTTTAGTAGTCGAGCTTTGGCCAAAATTGCATTTAATTCTTCTCCAGCATCATCATCATCAATTTGTATTGGAGCAACATTGCTTATATGAAATTCTAAAAAAATTTAAAAGAATTAAATAATTTAAAAAAATAAAAACCTTCCTCATCTTCATCCTCCTCCTCTCTTTTTTTAATTTTTTCTGCAAGTGTATCCAACATTTTGATATCAACATTGGCCTTTGGTTTTTTCCATTTTGTTTGATCAGGAGGAGGCATTGCAATAGAATCTTTGATTTTTTTTATCTTAAATAATTGGTTTTTTAAATGAGACGATTTTAAATAAAAAATATTTTTAAAAGTGGATATAATGAATATCTCAAATTAAAAAGAAAAACAAAGTATCCCAAAATTTTATTTAAATTAAAATAAATTTAAAAAGAATTTAAACCTCTTTTTTACTTTCATCAGTCAATTCTCCCTCTTCCATAACTTCTCCTCGAGAACTTTTTGAAGAAACACCGTTTTCCTCTTTCATTGTATCATGAAAATTTTGAGATGAAAATTTATCTTCATCATCATTTTGTGCTTTACGTGCAGCTAATTTTTCTTCTCTTATTTTTTTTTCTTCTAATGTTTCTTCTAATGGTTCTAATTCACTAGTTTTAAGAGTTGAGGCTTTTTTACGTGTATTTTTTGATGTTTTCTTCTTTTTGGTACGACGAAATTGTATAATTTCTTCCTTAAAAATTTTTTTCAATATGCGATTTATAAATGAATTTTGGGTGAAAAAAATAATGGTACTTTTTACTTATAGGCACAAATGTCCGCAAGTTTTTATCCGCAAGTAATAATATTTAATATTTTAGTTAGGAAAATGATTAATACCTATGCGACATTCTATGGAGAGAAGATGCGAAAAGAAGAGAAGTTGATACATTCAAATATATTAATAGGCATAAAAAGATGCGGAAGAAACTTGCGCACATTTGTGTCCATGTGAAAAGTGCCGAAATAATTATTTATGGAAAATTTTTTTATTTTTAGAATAAATGTTTAAAATCTTTTTTATCTTTGTATTTTAAAAAATTTGAAAATATTAAAATTAAAACCTCAGTATAAAATTCATTCGCCAGTGTGTATTTCGTCTCGCCTAACGACTCAAACTTTTTATTCACCATCATCAAGCGACGCTTAGCCTCTGCTTCTTTAGCTTCTTTATCCAGATCATAATGTCCAGTTTGATCTAAATAAAACTTTTTTTTAATTTTCAAAAAATTTGTCCCTTCAAACCTAATCGAAATTTTTCCTTCTTTTTATCCTCTCCATCCATTCCCTCGTCATATTTATCTAAAATTTCTTTTCGTTTAATTTGCCCAAACTCATCAATTTCTTCTTCTTCATAAGCTTGGTAATGTGTCGCTTTTTTCTTTCTACGCTCCACATTTAATTTGTGTCTTTCATTTTCTAACATATTTGGATTTATTAAAACTTCTTCGTCAGCATCTTCTCCGTCAAGAAGTAAACCTTTAAAAAGAAATATTACAAAAATTACTTAATAAAATCATTAAAAATTCCAAACTTTTGTCTTGAAGAACTAAAATAGTTTCTCTTCCTTCTTGAAAGTCTTGAACAGAATGGCCAACAATTAATCCTCCTGTTGAAGCTTCCATCTAAAAATTATAAAAATAAAAGTGAAGAGAGAAAGTTTTCTGTTGATCAGATTAAAAAATGCGTTAAAAGAAGAGAAATGAAAAAAAGAGTAAAGCACTCGATTGTATACAATAAAATATGATAACCAATATGGATGGCACTTTCTTATTCAGCGCTTCAACAATTTAGGTCTCAAAAATTAAATCGTATAAAAACCAATTTAAAAGACAAAACCACAATATAATTTATTATTTTAAAAATAAAAAAATAAAGTAATTTCAAACCTTAACTCCACGTCTTTGTTGTTTTTGATGTTCTTCTTTTAGCATTGCTCCAATTCCAAAAGATTCATCCATTTCATCCAATTGTTTAGCCTTTTCTTTTGCTTTACGCATTTCCTCTTCAATTCTTCGTGAACGTTCTATCCAACTTGAAGTTTTTTCAATTTCATCATCATCTTCTTCAGCCAATCCAGTCTTTGCTTTCAATACTTTAGAATGTAAATCTCTCTGTCGTTTTTTATGTTCCAATTTATCTTTAAGCTCTTTTTGTCGTTTTTCATCAGACCAGTTTCTTGATGGTTTATGAACAATTTCAACACCATCTTCGGTAAATACCTGAGATAAATATTGAAAGCTCAATAAATGTTAAAAAATAAAAACCTTTTCACCACTTCCATCATCTTTTTCTATTGGTTCAGTATTTGTTTTATCATCAAGGTCAAGAGGTGCAAGTCCTAATTTTGCTCTCAATTTATTTGTTTCTTCAATTGACATCGATTCTTCACTGAAAAAAAAAATTAAAAAAAAAATTTTGTATTTATAAAAAAATACTTTTTGCTGGAATTTGGTGAATCCTCCTTTTTATGTCTTTTCGATCTTAAATTAAACAATAATTTAATAAATAAAATATAAAATTAAAAGTAAACTTTTTAGGTGAACGAGATCTTGAACGATGATGCCGTTTTTCGTGTTTTGATGGCATTATACTAATTAAAAAATAAAAGGTTAAATTAATATTTAGTAAAGCTAAATATTTTATAAAAACAAGAAAAGTAAAATTACGAAACAAAATAACGCCATTTGAGTCTGAGTTTTTCTGAAGTAGACTCTTTTTTTATGTTAGTTTATATTCTATAAATTTTAATTCACTATCGCCTAGCGTTGTGGCGAACGTTAGTAATCCAGCTACTTGGAGGCACAAGCATCCATTAACGGGTATGCATTGAGCGAGTGTCTAGAGCAAGGGCCAAGTCAACAAGGGGCATTGGTGGTAGCATTAGTGCTCCTGGTTGTTTAAAGAGCGGTGCAACGGTTCAGGCCCGAAAGGGAGCAGACAAAACCTGCCGCTTGGTCACAGTGTTCAGATCGCATTTGCGAGCATACTATACAAACGTTGATTGGATTTGCTTTTTTAATTTTTTCAAACTAATAATTTTTATCCGGGTTTAAATTCTGAACAAATTAATTTTATATTTGTATAAGAAAAATTTAAAGTCTCTTAAAAAATATAAATTATTTTTATTTAATTATAAAATTTAATAAAATTAGGTATTATAAAATTTTAAGCGCTTGTAGATGTATCGACGAGGTTAAATAATTTTAAAAATTTTTTAAAGGTATAATTTTATTTTAGAAAATTAGAGATAAATGCTTCCACAAATTTTTGAAAGGAATATTTTATTACGACTGATGAATAACAAACAATAAAGAGAAAAATAAAAAAATTTTCGGGGTAAAAAAACTAATCTTTTAAAAAAAAACTGTGGGAATGATATTATGATACTTTTAATTTTTCTAAATTTTAAATGTGAGAATTTTTTTGATTTTTAATAAAAATAAACTTATAAAGTAGGGTTGGTCAAAGCCGATTATTAATCTGTCCCCCGGTTAACGATTTACCGGATTTTTTGGACTCCGGTTAACGGTTCCGGTTAATCGACTTTGTCCAACCCTATTATAAATAATTTAAAAAATTTCTATGAAATGAGGAATTTAAAGAAAAAATCATTGCAATATCTAATATTATTAAAAAATTAATAAATAAAAAAATTAATGTGATTTTTTCAATTTTGTTAAAAGTAAGAATAAATTTAAAAATAAAAATAGAAAACATTTTTAACCATATAACTGAGCCCTCCATCAGAATATAATCGCAGAGCACTATTCCAAACATACATACTATACTCATTGGGGCTAGACCGATTAAATCACTTTTTTGAATTCAGATTCGTCATTATTTTTTAAAACTGATACAGGGAAGGAATTTACAAATCCCAGAATCTCGAAAAATCCTAAAAATCATAAAAAGGCGGGATTTCGGGACCGGGAACTCTAAAACCACGATTGGTCCCTCCTGTAACGATCTCTATCATTAATCAACTTTTACCTTTTTGAACGTTTTATAATTTGGCATTTTGTATTTTCACCGTTCATTTTCAAGTCAGTGGGGAGGGGGCTCTTCATTTTTGCATTTTTGGCGTTATATTGTTTGGCATTTCGTTTTGAAATTTTTGCATAAAAGCTGGTTCTTCACTCTTGAAAATGTTTAGATGTTTTAAACTCTTTGTTTTTTTTCTTGTTTCGAGTATTTTTTAGGTTTCTTTTTTGTCCTTTTTAATTCTGAAAATTGTTTTTCGAAAATATTTCCTTTTCTTTACTTTGATCAAAAATCGATATATTCTTGTTATTTTTAGACGCGATGGTTGAGTTGTATACAATTTAAAAAACAAAATCAAATAAAACTAATAAATTTATTTTTAGCCTTTTTTTAGTTAAAAAATATATAAAAATTATATATTAACTTCATAAAATCTAAAATGCCATCTGTTGACGGTAAAACTATTGATAGCGTTAGTGAACAAATTGCGGGTATTGCATTAACGTCAACAGAGAATAACACCAAACATCAAGTTGAAGACAGGGAGAGAGATGAATCTAACAGCAGCGGGGTATGTGTCTCTTTAAAACATTGTCAAAATTAGAGGTTTATTTTTGTTTTTAAATTTATTTTATTGAAAAATTTGCTGGTTTATAAGGTTTATCTCTTTTTTAACTTAAAATGTTTTAGAATTTTACGTCTATTTATTTTTGTTGGGTGTGTGAAAAACTAAATTTAACCTCTCTATTTTCTTTAATTTAAGAATGAACCAATAGTAAACGACAAAACTGATAATAACGATTATGATACTAAAACAGCAGTCGAGCAAAATGAAATTTCTGGCGAAGATGTTTATGAGACTAATGATGATGGAACTGAACAAAAGTTTGAGATAATTTTTAAAAAATTGGGATTAGCGACATTTTTTAATTTTAGAAAAATTTTCTGTGGAGGTATCAGCTATGACACAACTGGAGATGATTTGGCTTCTTACTTTTCTCAGTTTGGTTCTATTAAGGAAGCACAAGTTAAATACGATCGGATGGTATATTAATTTAATTTTTAATTTTATACATGGATTTGAATCTATTTTTGTTCAAAATTTTCTTTTTCAAATTTGATTTTATGATTTTAAGAATAAGTTTTAATATTTTCTGAACTTTTGTCTTTAATTATTTGTCTAAAAATTTCCGCTATTCTTTTTTTCTAAAAGACTGGGCGTTCCCGTGGTTTTGCATTTGTTGAATTTGAAACTGTTGATGGTTGCAAAGCTTCCTTATCACTACGTGAACAAACAATTAAAGGAAAACAATGTGAAATCAAACCAGCAAAAACACGTGAACTTGGCTATATGGTTTATTTTCTTTTATTATTTTTTATTAATTTAAATTTTAGAACAAAAAAGTATTTGTTGGCGGTTTACCTGTTGACTTTCCAGGTTTTCTATTTTTTACGTTTTACATTTAAAAAATTAGAATATGAATTGCGCGAGCACTTTAAACAATATGGACGTGTTGAAGATGTTGAATGGCCATTAGACAAAGTTAGCAAAACACGCAAAAGTTTTGCATTTGTTGTTTTTGAATCCGAAGATTCTGCAGAAAAAGCTGCTGCTCAACCAAAACAGCATTTTGCTAATCGAGAGGTTTTTTTTCTTTTAATACATATCTCAATAAGTTGAAAGGTTTTCATTATGTAAAAATATATTTATAAAAATACAAAAGTGTGATTAGTTTAAAAAAACTTTTATATTTTAAAGTCCCAAAAATTATTTAAATTTAAATAATTTTTAGTGTGATGTCAAAAAAGCGGTTCCACAAGGTCGTCGACCTCCATTTGGAGGACTCGGAGGAGGCCTTGGTAACTTTTCTCGTTCTTCGGGTGGAATGATGATACGTGGGGGACTTGGAGGTTATGGAGGGATTAGAGGTGCAGCAAGTGTAGGTTCTGCATATTTGACTGGAGGTGATTCTCATCTTCATCAACAACATCATCAACCTCAACATCAAATGCAACTATATTATCCTCAACATCAAGCTCAAAATTCAGCGGCTGCTTGGTATCAAATGAATGCAACTGCTGCTTGGTTTTCTTTTTATAATTTTTTAAATAAATTTTAAATTAAAAATTAGACAAAATTGGGTTATAATATTTTATATTTATTTAAATAAAATAAAAGATTATTTAAAAAATTTTATTTTTAGGTACAACGCTGCTTACAACGGTGGTGCTTGGTATGGTGCTGCTCCAAATGCTACTTCAACTACAGCTATGGCTGCTCCTCAGTTTCCAACTTGATTTACTTGCTCATACTAAAATCTCTCTCTTTTTCTTTCTCTCTCTTATGTTTTAGATGCGCAGAAAATATATATGTTAAGTTTAATAATTTAAAAAAAGCGCTAATTTTGTGTTTATTAGTATGAAAACAAAAATTTAAACAAAAAACCCTTCTTTCCCAAAGTATTTTTTGTTTGTTGTTAAATCCTTTGTGTTTTTTTCGTCTTAAAAAAAAGTTTTAAAACATAGTGTTTTTGGTTTTGAACTGAAATATTTGTTTTTTTGCCAAAAAAACAAACAAATATTTGAGCAGAATTTTTAAAATTGTTAGAAAAAAACTTGATGAAAAAAAAAAACAAAAACACTAAAATAATATACCACTATTTACCTATTATATATATTATTTTATTATATATGCATATATTTATTTTGTGATGTTGTACCTAATGTTCCTACTATTTTTCTATGCATTCATAAGGAACAAAGAAATTGTATTCTAATTAAAAATTGAAGAAAAAACGAACTTCTGGATTTTTGAAAAATTTTTTAAATTATTTTTTTTTTGAATTTTAGTTAAATTTTGTTAAAATAAGTCTAATCCAGCAGTTCGTAAACTGAGAGATTCGAAAAGTATTCTTTTAAAGCTAATTTAGGCTTTTTAAAGTCAAATATTATATTGAAATAGGTAAAAATTGTGTGTAAAATTCGCGTACCAAAAAAATAATTATATTGTCCCATCAATTTATTTTTTTGTCTTTTACTCATTTCAAAATTACCAAAATGAAATGAAAATTATTGTTTTTGTTATTTTATGTTGTTTTAATCAACATTTATATACTATGCCTTTTTATATATTCTATTCAAACGCTCCTTTTTGTTTTAAATTTTCCCTTCAATTTTTTAAAAAATAATAATGTGAAGGGAATATACTTAAGGATTATAATGTGTTTATTAAAATAAGGCAAATTATTTATTTAATAATTATTTTTTAAAATTCTTAGGTTTGAACAGTCTCTCCTTAAAAATAAAATGCCTTGAATCCCGCCTTAAAATTAATTTTGTTTGATTTTCTTTGCATTCATTTAGTCCTTTTTAATTTAATTATTTTCACACATTGGTTATTTTACGTAGAGGTCGGACTTTTTTATAATTAATGTTTTCAGTTATTTGAATAATTAATTAAAAAAGTTAAATAATTTTTCAAAAATCTAGAAATTTCAATGTTCCGATCTTTACAAAATATTTACTGAAAATAATTGTTATTTTTCTTTCATTTTTACCTTCTTTCAAGTTTTTGAAATATATTTACATAGGTTTAGGATCAAAAATTAATTTATTTTTAATCCAAAATCTCTCAATTCAACTTTCCTGATTTTTTACCACGTGAGCCGAGAACGATTAGGAGGGCTCTATTCAAAACCCAAAATGTGCGTTGCACTCAATAATTATTTATATCTTTTATTTTATCCCTATAATTCAAATGTTTTTCTTATTGTTTTGCCCTCACAGATTTCTGAAAAATTCTATTTTAAGAAATATAAAATAAAAACACGTTTTTCATACAAGAAAAACATTAAAAAATACAAAATGAAATTATCAAATCAGAATTAGAACAAAAACACATATTACAATTATTAATAATTTCAGAATTAAAACTTTTTTAAAAAAGCAAAAATCAGAATTACTCAAAAATAAAACAAAAACACAAAAATCAGAATTACTCAAATATAAACAAAAACACAAAAATCAGAATTACTCAAAAATAAAACAAAAACACAAAAATCAGAAAAACATTTAAATTCAGAATTATAAAAAGAAAGAAACACAAAAATTAATGTTATTATAAAAATAAATAAAAATACAAAAATCAGAATTATGGCTAAAAAACGTGTTTTATTAAATGTTTCTTCTATTTTTTATATTTGATTGTATTTCTGTTTATTTTTCCATATTTTTTAAGGTTATACTCTTCTGCAGTTCTTTACTGTTGAATTATAAGCCAAAATTTAAACAAAAAAATTATTTTGTAATTTTATTTTTTCTGGAAGAGGAAATACAAAAATCAGAATAAAAAATTTTACAAAATAATAACAAAGAATTTAAATTTTGTGTTTTATTTGCTTTTTTTTTGTATTTTTGCCAACATTTCCTCAAAAACACTAAAAACATTTTGATTGTGTTTTTCTTTTTTGTTTTTCACTCATATTTTGTGTTTGTTGTTGCAACAAACAATTTAATTATTGAGAGAAGAGACTATAAATGTTTTTTTGTGATTAAATTGTTTTATTATAAAAGAGGTTTTTTAACCTTCGAATATTTAGAATTTTAATTTTAGCATTAAAATTAATATTTTTTTTCGAAAATTAATTTAATGGATTTGGATTCTTTTATCAACAAAACAATTTCTGTGATTACTGGTGATGGTCGTAATATTGTTGGATTAATGAAAGGTTTTGATCAAACAGTAAATATTGTTTTAGAAGATTCACATGAACGTGTTTATAGGTTTTTTTAAATTTAAAAATATTATTAATTATTTTATTTTTCAGTTTGGATACAGGAGTTGCTCAAATACCTTTAGGTCTTTACATTGTTCGTGGAGATAATGTGTAAGAGATTTAATAGTGTTAGTGTTGGGCTTTAAATTTTATCTAATTAAGAGAATTTTTGTTTAAAGGGAAGGGCTTGCAACTGACTTTTTAATATTCTACTAGAATATAGTTTTGAAATTAAAAAATTTAATAAATTTTTAGAGCAGTTGTTGGTGAAGTTGATGAAACAATTGACAAACAATTAGATTTAGAAAAATTAAAGGCTGCCCCATTACAACCAATTTGGATGCCATAAAGAAAGAATTAAATAATTTTATTGTTATATTTTTCCCATCTATCATTTTTCTTTAAAAAAATTAATTTTATTATTAAATAAAATTAAAAAAAATTTTTTTAATGCCTTTAGACAAACTTAAAACAATTGTGTTTATTGTAAGTAAAAAGTTTTAAAAATAATTGTTATTAAACTTGTTTGTGGGTAAATTTGTTTTAAGTGAACTTAAAACAAATTGAAAGTAATTAAAAGGCAACTTAAGTTTTTAAATAAATTACTAATTGTAAGTTTGTAAAAAAGTTTAAAGCTCTGTAATTTTAAAAAACCTAAGTTTGTAAGAGAACAAATTAATAATAATAATAAACTAAAATTTAATTAATTCGAAAATATAAACAAAAGATATTAGATAAATTAAAAATGATTTGAAGAATATTTTTTTGTAATTTTTTGAATGCTTTCTTCAAACTTTCTTTTATATTTAATTTTTTCTTCCATTAAAATATCATTTAAACAGTTTTAGCTCTTCCACAAGGCATTGCCTTCTCTTCAGTTTTTGGTGTAATCACAAACATATCACCATTAATTTTAAGATTTAATTCATGAGTACCCATATTATATTCTCCAATTTCCATTTTACATTCATTTTTTGAGAAAAATGGAGAATCATTAAAAGGTACTTTAATTGTACGTTTACCTCCATTAATTTTAAAAATTAATTCTCCAGTATGTGAATCACCTTTAATATTACAAATTCCAGGTTTGTTAGGTAAGGCAGTACAAATTGTATTATTAATATTTAATGAAACAGAATCTAGATTTGTTATAGAGTTTAAAAGAATTAATGATTTATTGTCTGTTGTATTTGGTTCCCAATGAATATTTTTTGCATTTCCAATATGTTTAATTTCGCCAGAATGTTCATAACAACCACCAGTTGAAGTACTTGGATTCATTCCTTTAGTTATGGCAATAAAAGTTAAAGAAATGATAAAAAGAGAAGAAAATATGTTGAAAATTGCCATTTTTTAAAAAGTTTTTTTAATTTAGAGGAGAAGAAATTGTTTGTTTAATAGATAATTAATTTATCCTTTTATATACTAATTATTTAAAGATTTTGAAAGATTTATTTTTAAAAAATTTAAATTATTTCCTCATTTTTCTATGCACTTTGCCTTCACTTTTGTTTATTTAGAAAATATGACTTCTATGTAAATCGAGTAATTTCATTATTGCACTTTTTAATTATTATAGTCAATTGAAAAATAAAATTTATTTTCTTTTTAAATTTACATCATAATACAAATTATATGATGTAATTAAATTTTATCAAAATAAATCCTTCAAAATCTTTAAATAATTTGTATATATAAAAAGAAATTAATTAATTAATTCAATCAACAAACAATTTCTTCTCCTCTAAATTAAAAAAACATTCCTAAAAACATTTAAAAAATGGCAATTATTAATAAACTATTTTCTTCTCTTTTTATCATTTCTTTAACTTTTATTGCCATAACTAAAGGAATGAATCCACCAAGTTCTTCTTCTTCTACCAGTCCTTGTAAAGTGATAAATGGAAAGTTTGAACATGTGGGAGATACTAAAAATATTAAAAAACCAAAAGATAATGATCCTACTAAAACAAATTCTTTAATTGTTTCTGGAGGAGAACAAACACCAATTGAATTACAAGTAGTTGATGGTGATAATATATGTAAAGCTATAAATAATAACAAACCTGTTGATTGTAATATTAAAGGAAAATTTATTAAAGGATCTTTAACTATTAAAATTACTAAAGACAAAATTGTTAAAACTCCATTTAATGCTCCAATATTTTCTGGTAATAAATGTGATATTAAAATTGGTAAATATGATGATGTAAAAAGAGAATTATTTATTAATATTAATGATGAACCACTCAAAATTGTTCTTTCTGATATTTCTACTGCTGCTCCATGCAGAGCTAATACTGTTTAAAATAAATTAATTGAAGAAAGGAAGAATAAAAGGAAAATTAATTAAATATATAAAAGAAAGATTGAAGAAAGCATTCAAAAAAATAATTAAAAAAATTAATATTCTTCAATTTATTTTATTTAATTCTAATCTTTTGTTTATATTTTCTATAAATCATAGTAAAAAAAATAGTATTATTTTAAAGTTTTGATTCTTTTAGAAACGGGTTTATTTACAATTACAAGCCTTAAACTTTTTTACAAACTTACAATTAGTAATTTAATTAAAAACTTAAGTTTGCCTTTCAATTACCTTCAATTTGTTTTAAGTTCATTTAAAACAAATTTACACACAAACAAGTTTAATAACAAATATTTTTAAAACTTTTTACTTACAATAAACACAATTGTTTTAAGTTTGTCTAAAGGCATTGATTTTAATAAAATTAAAAAAAAAAGTTTTTTTGTTTGCAAATAATTCAAATACCAAAATACGTTTTAATTTTTTTAAATTTAATTTTAGTTTTAAAATAATTGTTCCAATGGTAGACTAAAAAATTAAAATTGACGTTATTACTAACAGTTAATTAAATATAAATTTAATTATTTATTTATTTATTTTTTGTATTTTGGAATAGTTTTTTATTTGTTTGTGCAATTTAATTTAATTTTGGAATTTTATTAAATACAAAAATAAATTTAAAACAAAAATTAATAAGGGAGAATTTACACCTTAAATTACTATAAAAGGAGATAATTTATCAATATAGGATAGCATATGAGTTATGTTTTAAATAAATTTTTAATTTTTTTTAATTTTCAGAAAAATAATAGAGAATGCAAATTAAATTAATAATATTTATTTTATTTTATTATTATTTTACAAATAATTATATAAATGGAAATATGACTACAAATTCAACACATTTCTGTAAAGATCCTGATCATGACCTGGCTAGTTATTTTTTTTAATTAAGAAAAATAAAATAATTTCTTTCATTAAAGGTCGCAAATGAAATTTTCAGAAAGTGTAGCAAAGATAATGGTATTTAATAAAATAAAAAATATTTTTTTTAAATTTTACTAATATTCCCACTGAAAAAATAAATTAGGTTTACCTATTTTATTAACTTTTAAAATAAAAAATTAATTTATTAAGCTATATCTTGCTGCAATACCCAAAATCCGTAAGTTTTTAAAATTATTTATTTAACTCTGAAAATAATAATTAAATTTTCTTAAATATTTTTTTAATTTTTTTAGTTATGAAGACAACAACTCAAACAATAAAAAATTTTGCGGTTGTTTATTAACGGTTTAATATATATTTTTAAAAAATAAAATATTTAATTTTAGCTATATGTTAAAACTACAGTATGCGCACAAGAAGCAGATGAAGTATTTTCTTGTAATATGTTGTAAAACAAAAAGAAAATTAAAAATTTAAAAGAATTGATAAAAAATTAAATAAATTTTGGGAATTTAAATTTTTTAAAATTAATTATAATATTGGGATTTTATAAAAAAACAAACAAAATTTTAATTTATAAATTTTAAAATAAAAAATAATTTTTATACAACTTGGATATTTGTAAAAATAATTAAAACTTAATTTATTTAAATTAATTTAAATTACCTTTAAATTAATAAAGTCAATAAAAAACCGGAAAAGGTGAATTTATTAAAGGTCTTAATGCCTCAAATTGGCAGTAAATGAGGGATATTAAACGAATTGTGTCATTTAGATATTAGTACATTCCTCTATTTCTCTTTTACTCTCTCCCATTTAATTAATATCTATAAATTTAATTTTGCCAAAAAAAAATTTTTTTTGAATTGATTGCCACATTTATTGGTTTTTCTTGTACTATAAACACTTAAAATTAAAATTGGGCATTTAAAATATTACCTATACCCACCTATTTTTGGGTAATAAATACTAGGGCATTTTCCTTCATTTATCATTAAATTAAATTTTTTTATTAATTAATTTAAATTTATCCTTATTTATTAAATAATAGGCTTTTTTTATAATTTAATATATGTTAGGCGAAAATATAAAAAATTATTTATTAAAAAATAATTAAATATAATATAATTTATTCACTAACAAAAATTAAAAAAATAATTATTTTTTAATTTTGTTTAGATGAATTTAACAAATTTTATTTTTGTTTTATTTTTAATTATATCAATGCTGATTACTTTAATGGAAAGTGTAGGTAATAAAGGAAAAGGAAAGAAGAGAAGAGAAAAAGGGGAATCTTCACATTTGGGTCAATTGGGACAAATATACTATTCTAGTCAAGATACACCTGTTGAACATTTGACTGCACAAGAACTTTATGGACACAATTATACATACCAACAATCTTCAAATTTAAGTGAAGATAATCAAGGGAATGCACAACATCCAATAAATGAATATCAAATATTGGGTCCACAAGAACCTCTAGGACCTGATGTGACATATGTGCCACAATATCCAAATGTGCAAAATTATTCTGAATATTTTAATGAACCACATCCAATAAATGAATATACAATTTTGAATGAAGAGGATATTTCTAGAGGATATAATCAATCTGGTTAGTTTTATATAATTAAGGTATTTTAACTTTAAATTTATATAATTAGAATTTAAAAAAGACACGTAAATAGACATTTGATTATCTTGACTTTTAGTTTAAAAATTTATTTTTACAAAAATAATAATAAAAAAAAATTTAGTTGAAGAACAAAATAATAAGGAACATGAAGAGTCTATAACAAATAGTAAGTTGTTTTTATATTTTTAAATAAAGTAAAGCGGCTGATCCCATCCCAAAAAATTAGCAAAACATTGGGTGGGATTGATCCTGAGAGCTCTCGGATCGGGGCTGTAATCCTTCAACCATATCACCGCCCATTGTTGGCCTTCCTTTTTCATTTATTAGCTAAACTTAGCTGGCCTTACAATAAAAATATATATAATTTTTAAATATTTGTTTTTTTTTAATAAAATTAATTTTTAAAAAATTAATTTTCTTTAAATTCGATATAATAAATATATTAATAATCAAAAATAAAATTTTAGCCAATAAAGGAATAATTTGGAATTACTGTTATGAAGGAAGAAATGAAGGAAAAGATTTTATTTATTGTAAATTGAATGATGATAACGGACACGAATGTGCTCAATCTTATGATAAAGATCTCAACTTTTATAAAAATTTAACATATCATCTACAAACCAAACACCCTACTGAATACCAACAATATAAAAAGGAAATAAATGAAAGTAAAATAAAGTTTTTTAATAATAAATTATTTTACTAACATTTTTAGAAAATAAGAAGTCAGAATTAACTTATGAGTGTTTTGATATAGATTTAGAAAATAAAAAGGCTAAATGTCTAGAATGTGGAAAAATATGTGATTTTAAAAGTAAAAAAACACATGGAGGAAATTTAAGAAATCACTTAAAAACTCACAAACTGAAAAACACACGTAAAACAATTAAAAAAAAGTTTATTTGTAAATAAAAAGTTTTATTGAAAAGACATTTCAAGACGATGTTTGCGTGACCGACCTTTTTGCGGTTACCAAAATGACCTTGACTGACCAGAGAAGATTGTTGTATATATGAGTGGTGGTCTTTTATAGACATCTTTTAACAGTCTAGTACAAATACTATATAAGCACCTATAATAAACCAGTCTTTGAGTTAATCCTCGCTCGTCTACGCTTCACAACCAGAGATGTTTCGAAACTAAAAAAACCTCGAAACTCGAAAATTCGAAACATTTCTATTCTCAACGTTAACCTATTATTGTTTAATGCTCTCGGATAAAACTTTTGCCTTGTTGCTCGATTACAAACATCTCTGACAATTCTTTAAGTTACATAATTAAGACACAATCCGATCAGGTCATTTTTGGTTATAACCTAAGCCCAGTCACGCAAACAATGATGGAGAGGATAGATTAACCTTTTCTATACTAGTTTTCAATCTTAAAAGTTTCCAAACTTATTCTTCTAATAATAATAATTTATAAAATTATTATTTGTGGCGGAATATATATTTCTCTGAAGCATAAAATTTAATTTAAAAAAATTTCAGAAGGTGTGGAAGAACAGGAGCAACCAATTAATGAAGAAGAAAATCAAGAAAGTGATGAAGAAGATGAACAAAGTGAGTTTTATTTTAAATAATTAATTAAATTTATTTAAAAAATAAATTAAAAATATTTATTTTTAAGTAATAAAAAATATAATTGACATAACATAAATTTTGTGTCATATAAATAATTTAAAGGTATAATCTTTTGAAGTTTTACAAGGTAAATGTCCAGTTGGCGGTCTACCTATGCGCCTTCTTTTTTCTGCGCCGAAAAAATACTCTAGACTGACTTGATTGATATTGCCCCAAGAAAAACTTTGATGTGTAAAGGCGAGTTAAATTTGATTTTTTAATTTTATCTACGTTTCAATCTCTATTAGGAGTGTTTTTATTACTTCTTAATTTTTGGGCCCATGGCTGGTTGGTCTTGGCACATACTTGGATCTATTCATTTAAATTTCTCTTATTATAATGTAGGGCGAGTTTCATTTAGACATTGGGTCAGACCCTCCCCGCGAAGGGAAGGTCTGACGTGTCCTACCCAATTAAGAAAAAGTCTTTTTTAACTATTTATTTATTTAGCAAAAATTAAATATATATATTGAGTAAAAGTTTTTGGGGATAGGATAAAAAGTGGTTATTTTATTGGTAAAGGACTGAATAAGATTGGCCAATCTTTTGGGTTTTTATATTAGTAAAGGAAGGATAATTAGTGACAACTGTTACATAAAATAGATATAACATCTCTCTAATGTATGATTTCCATTGATCGACAAAACATCACCAGATAAAATACATTCCACACATTAGAGTAAATTTCAATGATTAGATCCAAGTTTTTGCCAAGACAAACCAGCCATGGGCCCAAAAATGAAGAAGTCATAAAAACACTTGCAATAGATCCAAGTTTTACGCGTTTCCAGCAAACTTCAATCTTTAATAACTTTTCTTAACATCAAAGTTTTTCTTGGAGTAATATCAATCAAGTCAGTCTAGAGTATTTTTTTGGCGCAGAACAAGAAGGCGCATAGGTGGACCGCCAACTGGACATTTACCGTTTTACAATTAATTAAGATTTTTTAATTTTGAGATTTTCATAAAAAAATATTAAAATATATAATCTTAATTATTTTCTCATGACCGGCGCCTTTTTTCGGTCACAAAAATGACCTGACCTGACCAAATCCCGTTGAGGAGAAAGCTGATCTTAATATATTAGTTATTAACAGTGCTTGGAAGGTCATACCAAAATCATACTCATACCTCATACTCATACATAGGTATGATGTATGAGTATGAGTATGATGTATGAGGGAAAAAATATACAGGTATGAGTATGATGTATGAGGTCTAAAAAAGGTCGGTATGAAGTATGAGTATGATGTATGAGCAATTTTTTTATCGGTATGAAGTATGATGTATGAGCAGTTTTTACCAAAAAAGGCGAATTTTTGGCAACTAGAGGGCAATAAATTATGAAAAAAATTTGCCTGCGGCGCTAAGAAGAGTGAATTTTTAGTAACTAGAGTTCAATTAACTTCAAAAATTTTCGCCTGCGGCGCTGAAAAGGCCTGAAATTTTTAAATTCTATCCATCACAAAAATCCAACTCTTTAACTGCATATACGGGTCTCTAAAAATCTTGTAAACCCTTACCGAAGAAACTCACCCATAAATAAATATACCTTCCAAATTTTGCTAAAAACTTAAAATTAGTTCATCCAGAAGAAATAAAAAATGTCAATGAAAAATTGGAATAAAATATTTCAATGTATGAAAAGTAGTATGAGTATGATGTATGAGGTCTAAAAAAGGTAGGTATGATGTATGAGTATGAGCAAAATCGAAAATTCCAAGCACTGGTTATTAAATTGAAAAATTAAATAATTATAAAAACACTAATTAAAATTAAATTTATAAAAATTAAAATAAATTTATTTAAAAATATTTATTTTTAATAAATAATTAAATTTATATTTTAATTAAATTAATTAATTAATATTTTTACTTAAATTAAAGAATATATCTTAAAAAAGAAAAAAACAAAAGCTCAAAGAGATGTCGAGAGTCGTCGTCATTCTAGTAAGTTTATTATATTTAATTTTTATTATAAATTTTGAAGATATTTTTAAATTTTTTTTTGCTTTTTTAAAATTAATTTTTAAAATTAAGAATTAAAATCACCGATTTACAATTATTTTTTTATTAATGGAAATGAGGCTATTTGTTTATGTTATAAGGAAGGAAAAGAAGTGTGCAACCTTAAACAAAAATTTACAAATCCACAAAGTAATATATCAAATTTACATGCGCATTTAGAAAGGAAACACAAAGCTGCTTTTATTGAGTTAGGTGCAGAAATTAAAAATATAAAAAAAGAATTGGAACTTGGACAGGGATCTAACACACGTATTATTTAATTTTGAAAATTAAATTAAATTAATTTTTTGTAACAGAGGAATAAACAGTCAAGATTATTGGAAAGACAACAAAAGGGAAAAAAATATTAAAAAATACAAAAAAAAATATAAAAATATTAAAAAATACAAAAAAAATAAGAAAGAGTAAAGAAAAGATTTCCTTTTTAATTTTTAAACAAAAAATATAAATATTTCAATACTATGTATTCGTAAAATTATTTTTTTTAATTTTCTCTGTTTTTTTTAATTTACTATTAGATTTTTAGAATAAATTTTTTCCAAGGGAAAATAAATTATTTAAAGAAAAAAAGTTATATAGCCAGAACTAATTAATAAAATTAATTTTTTAAAGTAAAAGAATTAAAAAGTGTAGAATTAAATTTAAAAAAAAGTTTATTATTATTTAAGGCTGAATTACCGTATTTAAATAAACACGCCCAATTAATCAGGGAAGACTTTATGAGAATACTTCTTTTTTACTTATATTTAATTTTTTTATTTAAAATATTAAGTATTTTGCCCAACAATTTTTCTTTTTAAAAAAATTATTTTATTAGCAATAAAATTTTAAATAAATTAAAAAAAAAAAATTTTTCCTTGCTTGCAAAAATTAAAATACTAATTGTTCCAATAGAATAAAAAAATATAATTAAAGTTTTAATTAGCAGTTAATTAAATATAAAATAGAAAGAATGGTTGATTTGTTTGTTTTTTCATGCAATTAATTTATTTTAGGCTTTTTATTAAATACTAAAAATAAATTTAAAAAATAAAAATTAATGGTGATGAATTTACAATAAAAAGAAAATAAATTCACAAGGAGATATCAATCAAAATGAATAAAAATTTAATTTTAAATGAAAAAAAAACTTTTCATTGACTCTTTTTTTTTAAATTTCTTTTAAAAATTAATTTATTTTGGCCATAACTTATTTTTTAATTAATTTTAAATAATTATTTTATTAATCTAAAGTCTCAATAAATGATACATTTTTACCTTTTTGATTGAATTAATTCAACAAAAAATTATAAAATAAAATAAATGTAAAAAATGACTATATTTTACTTTACAAATAATTATTTAATTATTTTTTTAATTTTCAGATTTTTTAAATAATAATAGAGAATGCAAATTAAATTAATAATATTTATTTTATTTTATTATATTAAATATATAAATGCAAAAATAATATTTAATATAACTTCAGAAAATTACTGTAATGGTACTTATAATAATGTGGCAAGTTTATTTATTTTTAATTAAAAAATAATAATTATTTAATCTCTTAGACCACAACAGACTTTTTCAATAAATGTGACAAAAATGAGAGTAATAAATTTAAATAAAAATTAAATAATATTTTTTATTTAATTTTTTACTAATATTTCTACCTAAAAATAAATTTAATATAATTTATTTTTATTTAAATTTTTTAAATAAAATAATTAATTTATTAAGTTGAATTTTGCTGCAAAGTACGAAATGACGGGTAAATTTTTAAATTAATTTATTAAATTAAAAAAAAATAAAAAATATTTAATTTAATTTATTTTTTGTTTTTCCAATATTATCTAATCATTTTATATATTTTGTTAGAATTTATGACGACGGCGAATCAAATGATGAAAAATTTTGTTATTGTTTAGGAGGAAAAGTTTAATAAATATTTTCTTATAAAATATATTTATTTTTAATTTTAGACACCTTGCGAAGAAGAAGCAAAGAAAATATTTTCTTGCCAAAAGAATTGAAATTAATTTAATAAAAAATTTAAAATAATTAATTTTAAAAAAGATTAAAATATAAATTGGGAATATATTTAAATAAATTAATTAATATATATTTTTGGATTTTATAAAAAATAAAATTTTATATTTAAATAAAATTTGTATTTAATTTGTAAAAAATTAAATTGTATGTTTTTAATGCTAAGGACGGTCAGTTCAATACCTAAAATATATAATAATGTTAAAAATATTATCTTTTATGTTTTCGAACCGGTTTTATGAGTAAATCCGGATTGGAATTAATCAGGAATTGTAAAAATTCAAACTCTGTCTTAATTTGATTGGAATCCGGAATTTTTCCTGATTGTTTAAAATTTATTAAAGTAAATAAAAACATTTAGCGTATTGCTTTGTTAATAAAAATTAAATATTTTAATGTTCAAGTTTGTACACCCTTCTATGGTTATTTAAAATTAAAAGACCTGTATCTATTCGAGTATTCGTCTCTGGCATTAAATTCTTATATATTCGAACTCAGCTCGACAAGAGGAATCCAATGGTATGTATTACAAGTTTCGAGCTCTGGCCCATATAATTAAATTAAAATTTAATATATTTAAAAAAAATAATTTAAATTACCTTTAAAATAATTTAATTTTTTTAATTAACAAAAATCAATAACACAATTCGGAAAAGGTGAATTTAATAAAGAATTTAATGCCGAAAATTTGCCGCTCATACATTAAATGAATTGTGGCATTTATATATAATATTACTCTTCCTTTACTCTTTTACTCTCTACGCCTTATGTATAATTTTAATTTTGCCAAATTTTTTTTTAATGATTGCTAAATTCATGGGTTTTCATGTACTTTAAACACACAAAATTGGGCATATGAAATATTACCCTATTTTTATTGGGTAGCAATTGGTGAATAAATACAAGGGCATTTTCCCTCTTTAATCATTAAAATAAATTTTTTTAAATTAATTTAAATTAATCCTCATTTATTAAATAATTAGACTTTTATTATAATTTAATATAAGGGAAGGCAGAATATAAAAAATTAATTCTTTTAAAAAATATATTAAGGAAATATTAACTAATATACCTTAAATATTCTAATAGAACGACAGCCGTTCTATTAGAATATTTAAGGTATATATATTTAAATTATTTAGACCAGTAAAAAAATAATTTTTTAATTTTGTTTAGATGAATTTAACAAATTTTATTTTTGTTTTATTTTTAATTATATCAATGTTGATTACTTTAATGGAAAGTGGAGGTAATAAAGACAATAAAAGAAAAGGAAAGAAGAAAAGACAAAAAGGGGAATCTTCACATTTGGGTCAATTGGGACAAACAAATTTGGGTAATTCACATACAATAAATGAATATAGAATTTGGGGTAGAGAAGAGCTTAATGAAGGATATAAGCAATCTGGTTAGTTTTATAATTAAATAAATAAAAAGGTTTTTTAGCCTTTTTATTTATATTATGAGGATTAGAATTTAATATAGAGTAATGAATATATATTAAAAAAATTTAGTTGAAGAACAAAATAAAAAGGAACATGAAGAGTCTATAACAAATAGTAAGTTGTTTTATGTATATTTTTAAATAAAAATATATCCTTTTTAAATATTTGTTTTTTTAATAAAATTAATTTTTTTTTAATTAATTTTCTTCAACTTCGATATAATAAATATATTAATAATCAAAATTAAAATTTTAGCCAATAAAGGAATAATTTGGAATTATTTTTATGAAGAAAGAAATGAAGGAAAAGATTTTATTTATTGTAAATTGAATGATGATAACGGAGACAAATGTAAACAATCTTATGATAGACATCCCAACGTTTATAATAATTTAACATATCATCTACAAACCAAACACCCTAATGAATTTCAACAATTTAAAAAGGAAATAAATGAAAGTAAAATAAAGTTTTTTAATAATAAATTATTTTACTAACATTTTTAGGAAATAAGAAATCAGAATTAACTTATGAGTGTTTTGAAATAGATTCACAGAAAGGAAATGCTAAATGTTTAATATGTGAACAGATTTATGCATTTACAAGTAAAGGAATAAGTGGAGGAACTTTAAAAAGGCACTTAAAAACTCACTCGACGGAAACAAAAAGTTTTCTTGAAGCAAAAAATCAAATTGAAATTGGACAAGGATCAGGCATAAGTACATATTACCAGTGATCGGAAAGTTCCAGTTCCGGAACTGGAACTATGGAACTACCAAATTTTTGGAACTGGTTCTGGAACTAGTTCCGGAACTGGAACTGGTCCGGAACTAGTTCCTTACCCCACAATGTTCCGGAACTGGACTGGAACTATGAAAATTAAAAATGCAGTTCCGGAACTGGAACTGCAAAAATTCAAAAACAAGTTCCGGAACTGGAACTAGTTCCGTGGAAATTTTGGAACTTTCCGATCACTGCAAATTACCTTTTTTTTAAATTAAACGGAATAATTAATTAATTTTTTTTTTAAAGATTCTAATAACCCAATGACTGAGGATTAACAAACACATTATTGAAAGGATTAAAAAATGGAAGGGAAAAAATATTAAAAAATACAAAAAAAAATATAAAAAATTGTAAAAAATTACTAAAAAGTGATATCTTTTTTAATTTAAAAAAAAATAATTTATTTCAATACTATGTATTCGCATTATTTTTTTAAAAACTTTCTTTTTTAATTTTCTTAATTTTCTGTTTTTTTTAATTTACTATTAGATTTTTAGAATAAATTTTTTCAACGGAAAATTATGGAAAAGTACCGAAAAATTAACGTTTGAAAAATCTTAAAAATTAAATACCTTTTATACTAAATAAATAGGTAAATAACCAGTTGGTGTCCTACCTGTCCGCAAAGAGAATTCGCTCTTTTCTTTCCTTCTCTTGCATTTTTTGCGTTAGGAGAAGTGCACGCTTATTTTTCCTGTACACTGTAATATGCCTTTTGGCAATAAAGGTGTAAAATAATTAAAATTAATTAATAATAAAGTGATTAAGATTCAGAATTGTCCGTAAAATGAGACATATTACAAAAACTGAATTACCTAAATAGTTGTCCTTTTACTGGTTTTTATCCCTTAAATAATCCAATAAAAGGTTGTTATCCAACTGATCTTCTATCTTTGATTATTAATCTTTAGTCACTTTTAAAATAGATATATTTTCACTTTATTATTAATTAATTTTAATTATTTTATCCCTTTCTTTCCAAGTGCCAAAAGGCATATTACAGTGTACAGGAAAAATAAGCGTGAACTTCTCCTAACGCCAAAAATGCAAGAGAAGGAAAGAAAAGAGCGAATTCTCTTTGCGGACAGGTAGGACACCAACTGGTTATTTACCAAATAAATATTATATGTGCCTTTACCACTACTAAAACTTTACTTATAAAACTACAAAAAATTTATTAAAAATAATTGTATTATAAAAACAAAAGAAATTGTGTCAAATTTTTTAATTTATTTTTCTTCTCTACAATTTTATTTTAAAAAGTTTATCTTCTTTTTCTTTTTTCTTCATTTAATTATTTATTTTACAAGCAGTTGGATTAGTTTTGCCTTCAGGAGGACTAATTGTAAATTCCATACCATTAATTTTGAGATACAAAATGTGAGTTTTAATATCATAATTTTCAAGTTCGATTTTGCATTGATTGTTAGTGAAAAAATAAGCATTTTCAAAAGGCACCTGAATATTTAGTATTTTTTAAATTTTAAATAAAAATAAGGTTAAAAAAGGTAAAAATTAATTAAAAAATAATTAAATAATATTTATTTTCCTTAGCTAAAATGAAATGGAAAAGTTGGAATAAGTCGGATCCAAATTAATTTAAATTATTTATTCACAATTTAATTTTAAATTTTTGGGTTAAAGTTAGTTAAAAAAATACCTTAATGGCTATTTTTTTATCAACGTTAAACATCAAATTTCCACTCAAAGACACTTGCTCCTTTCCACAATTGCCTTGATTACTAATAGAAGCAACACAAAGAGTATTTCCTCTAATTCCCATCATAGCTACCGTAGTTTTAGCAAATAAATTACTTCCAGTCACAATTAAAATATTAGGCACTCCTGCCTTATTGGCTTGGAAATTAGGTTTTTCAGTTGAAATGTTTTGTTTGTTAACATGATTAATTATGCCAGTTTATTCAATACAACCACCAGTTGACGAACTTGGATTCATTCCCTTATTTATGGCAATAAAAGCCAAAAAAAATGATAAAAAGAGAAGAAAATAGTTGGTTAAAGATTGCCATTTTTTTAAAATGTTTTTTTTTATTTTAGAGGAGAAGAATTTGTTTGTTGATTGAATTAATTAATTAATTTCTTTTTATATATACAAATTATTTAAAGATTTTGAAAGATTTATTTTTAATAAAATTTAAATTATTTCTTCACTTTTCTATGCACTTTGCCTTCACTTTTAGTTTTAGAAAATATGAATTCTATGTAATCGCGCAATTTCATTATTGCACTTTTTAATTATTATAAGATTCATTGAAAAATAAAATTTAGTCAATTTACATCATAATACAAATTATATGATGTAATAAATTTTATCAAAAATAAATCTTTCAAAATTACTCAATAATTTGTATATAAACAGAATTGAATTAGCTATTCAACAAACAATTTCTTCCCCAACTAAATTAAAAACATTCTTAAAAAATATCCTTAAAAAACTTTTTAAAAATGGCAATCTTTAATAAACTATTTTCTTCTCTTTTTATTATTTTTTTGGCTTTTATTGCCATAACTAAGGGAATGAATCCAAGTTTTTCTTCTTCTTCTTCTTCTACTGGTTGTGTTGAATATATTGGCCAAATTAAACATATTTTTGAAAATGACAAAAATATTCCAAAATGGGAACCAAATACTAGTGGAATGCCAAAATCATTAATTCTTCAAAGTTCTTTAACTAAATTAGATTCTGTTTCATTCAAAATAAATAATAATACAATTTGTACTGCTTCAACTAATCAACCTGGAAATTGCAATAATATTAATGGTGATTCACATTCTGGAGAATTAATTTTTAAAATTAATAATGGTAAACTTACAATTAAAGTACCTTTTAAAGATGCTTCATTTTTCTCAAAAAATAAATGTGTGATGGAAATGTTAAATTATGATATGAGTAAACATGTATTAAAACTTTTAATTAATGGTGCTAAATTTGAAATTATTCAAACATCGGAAGATAAGGCAATGTCTTGTAAAAGAGCTAATACTGCTTAAATTAATTGAAAAAAATATTAAACAAGAAGAAAATGAAAAAATTTAATTAAATATCTAAAAGAAAGATTGAAGAAAGCATTCAAAAAAATAATTTAAAAAAATATTCTTCAATTCATTTTTAATTTTATTTTTAAATAAATTAAATTTTATTTATTAGTATTTTTAATTTAATTTATTTTTTCAAAACTGATTTAAAATTATATAATAATTTTAAGAAAAAATCGGTAGAATTTCTTTTGAAGATTCTCAATTTTTAAAAGATTTTCTCCTTAAGCAAATATTTACACAAGAAGAATAAAAAATAAATGATAGGGAAGGAATAAATTTATATTATTTTTTGTTTTATTTATTTATTTATTCATTTGTTTTAGTAAATCAGTTAAAATATATAATTAATTTCTAAGCTAATAATTATTAGAAAATTAAAAAAAAAAGATTTTTCTGTTGTTAACTTCTTGCGCACTGAACTGACCCCAAATTTAAAGATAGAAATTTAAAAGAAAATATATAAAAAATTAATTTATTTTAGGAACTGCTTAAAAGACAACAATTAATTAATTAATTTATTTATTTATTTTTATTTAATAAATGTCAAGTAATAATACAAGCAATAATAACAGTCCAAATTGGAGTAATATTGACGAATATTTTCCTTCAGAAATTAATTTTATTCCAATAAATAATAAACAAAATTTAATTGATGAAACAAATTCTTTAATATTAAATGAAACTAAAAATTCTAAAAAATTTAAAAATAATCAAAGTCAATGGATGAAAAATATTTTATTAAATCAATCTACAATTGATAATAATGAAATTACAAAAAGTGAAGAATTACGTTCATTTTGGGAAAATCGTATTATTAATGAAAATATAAAAAGAAAAAAGGTTTTATTTAAAAAATAATAAATTTATTTTTTAAAAATTAATTTTAATATTTAAGGAAGAAATGTCAAAAAAATCTCTTCAAAAAAATAAAAATTATCTTTTTCCACGTTGGCGTTCTGTTGACCCAATGACTGCTTCTTTGGTTATTTTTAATTTAAAATTAATTATTTTTTTATTTTTAGGTAGCTTCAAAGGAAACTATTCAAATAATTCCTAGCGATAGTTTAATTCCTCAACACAGAGAAGAAAAATTAATAAATACTGAAAAGATGGCTAAAATGACTAAAGTTTGTTTTTTAAATATAAAATATATTTATAAATATTTAGCAAAGTTTATTGGTTTTCTAATAAAAATAAAATCTAAAAATAATTTTATTAATATTTTTTAAAAGTTTGAATTACATAAACCTTATATTCAAATGGCTATTTACAAAGAACAAAAAATTAAAGGACGTTCTCTTTTAGCTTATAAATTTGAATTTACACCTGAGGAATTGGCAAAACGTAGAACTTTGGATTTATTTAATAATAATGAAGAAAATAAATGGTAAAAAATAAATATTTAATTAATTTTTAAAATATTTATTTATTTTAAGGTATGATCCAAAAGAAATATCACAATCTGTTAGTTATGAACATATATCATCAGTAAATAAAATGAGAAAAGTATGGGAAAAATAAAAAATAATAAATTGATGAATAATTAAATATAATTAAATTTTTATTATTTTTGATTTTCTAAATAATTCATTAAATTAAATATTATTTTTTATTTTTAATTAAACATTCAATATTTCTATGTTATTTTAATATTTAAAAATAATTAAATTTTATAAATTAATTAAAATAAAATTTTTTATTAGAAAAAATTAATTATTTAAATAAAAATTAAAATGTTTTGTATCATAATATTTTTTATTTTGCTTCTTTTACATAATTCTGAACTTCAAAGTAAAATTTTATAAATTTAAAAAAATAAATAAAAATTTATTTTAATATTTATTAATTTTTCTTAAAATGTTTAAAAACAAATGAACTGATTTATTTTTAAATGAAATCAAAATTATCCCAATATTGAATTAAATGATACTAGATAAGAATTTGAAAAAATCGGGATCGGGAAACGGGAACTTTAAAAAGTGAACAATTGGGACGAACCCGAATCGGGAAAATCGGTAATTCCCGATCCCGATTTCTCAAAAAAATCAGGAAAACGGATCGGGAAATCGGGAAACAGGATCGGGACACAATTCTGTTCCTATCTCTAGATAACTTAAATGAATAATTAATTAAAATAAAATTTTTAATAATAAATTTAGATCCATACAAATGCCATCGTAAGTATGGTAAAGGAATTAATATGAGAAACTGTGATGTTGATACTTATTCACAAAGAATGATGGGAATAGAATGGAAATGTGTAAAATATTACTGTAATGATGGAAGATACGAAGCAGATTGTGGCTTTTGCTTATATAAACAAGGCTGTAATTGTACTGAATGTACAACCCATCTTTGTAATTCTAATGCTGGAATAATGCCACAAATTAATTTGGGAATTGTTTTGAGCTTTTTGGTGATTGGAGGTAAATTTATTGGATAAAGTAATTATTTCCGTTGTAAAAACATTGCTAATTAAAATTAATTTTATTTATTAAAAAAAGTAAATTTATTTTATTATTTAATATTTTTATTAGTTGAAAATAAATGATTTTATTATTACTAGGGATCGGATTTATATGGATTTGAATATTTTTTACTGGTCTCTGTAGGCACTAAAACGTCCAAAAAACATATTTTTCGCAATATTTTAAATTTAATTATTTTTCAATTAAACTTAATTTAAAATTATATTTTTTTATATATAATTTATTTATTAAATTTAATATTTATTTATTTATTTATTTTAAAGGTATTTTTTCTAAAAATGAAAAAAGAATAAAAATTGTTATATAATTAATTTAAAATAATTAAATTAATTAATAAAAAATTTTTTTATAAATATTTTTTTTTAATTTATTTTTATTAAGTATATAAAATTATATAAATATTAATAAAATTATTTTAATTTCTTTTTCTTCTCAGATTTCATGTTTGGAAGAATAAAGCTTAAATATAATTAAAAATATATTTTTGATTAATTAAAATTTTTAATATAATTTAAAACAATTAAAAAGTAATTTAATATAACAAATTATTAAATATTTTTAATTTTTAAAATATAAATTTACCTCCAATAACCAAAAAGCACAAAACAATTCCCCAATGAAATTGTGACATTATGCCAATAACAGTATTTCCAGCATTTTCAGGTTTTGTAGGAGTTTCAGGTTTTCCAGAAGTTCTAGTATTTAAAGGTTTACCAGAAGTTGCAGTTTTTCCAGAGTTTCCAAAATTGTCAATATTTACAGGTTTGCCAGTAGTTCTAGTCTTTTTAGTAGTTTTAGTAGTTCTGGTAGTTAAAGTCTTTTTAGTAGTTCTAGTCTTTTTAGTAGTTTTAGTAGTTCTGGTAGTTAAAGTCTTTTTAGTAGTTCTAGTCTTTTTAGTAGTTTTAGTAGTTCTTGTAGTTAAAGTCTTTTTAGTAGTTCTAGTCTTTTTAGTAGTTTTAGTAGTTCTGGTAGTTAAAGTCTTTTTAGTAGTTCTAGTCTTTTTAGTAGTTTTAGTAGTTCTGGTAGTTAAAGTCTTTTTAGTAGTTCTAGTCTTTTTAGTAGTTTTAGTAGTTCTGGTAGTTAAAGTCTTTTTAGTAGTTCTAGTCTTTTTAGTAGTTTTAGTAGTTCTGGTAGTTAAAGTCTTTTTAGTAGTTCTAGTCTTTTTAGTAGTTTTAGTAGTTCTGGTAGTTAAAGTCTTTTTAGTAGTTCTAGTCTTTTTAGTAGTTTTAGTAGTTCTGGTAGTTAAAGTCTTTTTAGTAGTTCTAGTCTTTTTAGTAGTTTTAGTAGTTCTGGTAGTTAAAGTCTTTTTAGTAGTTCTAGTCTTTTTAGTAGTTTTAGTAGTTCTTGTAGTTAAAGTCTTTTTAGTAGTTCTAGTCTTTTTAGTAGTTTTAGTAGTTCTGGTAGTTAAAGTCTTTTTAGTAGTTCTAGTCTTTTTAGTAGTTTTAGTAGTTCTGGTAGTTAAAGTCTTTTTAGTAGTTCTAGTCTTTTTAGTAGTTTTAGTAGTTCTGGTAGTTAAAGTCTTTTTAGTAGTTCTAGTCTTTTTAGTAGTTTTAGTAGTTCTGGTAGTTAAAGTCTTTTTAGTAGTTCTAGTCTTTTTAGTAGTTTTAGTAGTTCTGGTAGTTAAAGTCTTTTTAGTAGTTCTAGTCTTTTTAGTAGTTTTAGTAGTTCTGGTAGTTAAAGTCTTTTTAGTAGTTCTAGTCTTTTTAGTAGTTTTAGTAGTTCTGGTAGTTAAAGTCTTTTTAGTAGTTCTAGTCTTTTTAGTAGTTTTAGTAGTTCTTGTAGTTAAAGTCTTTTTAGTAGTTCTAGTCTTTTTAGTAGTTTTAGTAGTTCTGGTAGTTAAAGTCTTTTTAGTAGTTCTAGTCTTTTTAGTAGTTTTAGTAGTTCTGGTAGTTAAAGTCTTTTTAGTAGTTCTAGTCTTTTTAGTAGTTTTAGTAGTTCTGGTAGTTAAAGTCTTTTTAGTAGTTCTAGTCTTTTTAGTAGTTTTAGTAGTTCTGGTAGTTAAAGTCTTTTTAGTAGTTCTAGTCTTTTTAGTAGTTTTAGTAGTTCTGGTAGTTAAAGTCTTTTTAGTAGTTCTAGTCTTTTTAGTAGTTTTAGTAGTTCTGGTAGTTAAAGTCTTTTTAGTAGTTCTAGTCTTTTTAGTAGTTTTAGTAGTTCTGGTAGTTAAAGTCTTTTTAGTAGTTCTAGTCTTTTTAGTAGTTTTAGTAGTTCTGGTAGTTAAAGTCTTTTTAGTAGTTCTAGTCTTTTTAGTCTTTCTAGTAGTTCCAGGACTGCTAGAAGTTACAGAATTGTCAGGTTTTCCTGTCTTTCCAGTAGTTCCCGTAATGCCAGAACTGCCAGAATTGCAAAGATCACTTGTACATTCAGAACATTCACATTTAACGCCTAAAGAAGAATTAGAAATGAAAGGCATTACTGAAATTAAATGTGTGAATTTGAAATGTAGTACTTATAGTAGAGATGCGTCGTAAGTGAAATTTACCGTAAGCCGTGACCGTAATTTACCACCGTAAATCGTTACCGTAAACCATAAGAACCGTAATTTTAATTTTATAATCCTGGTGATAAAAATACCCTCTCTTTAGTGCAATTGGTGAAATTTTTGAAAATTTGTTAAATCACTATTGCAAAAAAATCCTTTTTAACGCCGCAGGCAAACATTTTGAATAAAAATACACGTGCCAAAAATTCAATTTTTTTAGTTATGCAATTAAAAATATATGACTTATTTTTATAATAGATTTAAAATTTTCAAAAAGAAAGAAAAATAAAAGAAGTTTTATAAGATAACCTAAAAATATATTGTAAATATCATAGGACTTAAACCTACGTCAAGGTTAGTACCCTAGACTAACACACTAAAAAGTGATACAATTTAATTATAGATAAGTCTTTTCCAGAAAATTTTTTTTTCTCCAAAAATGTCATTTTATAGGGTGTAAATTTTTTTCGGTTTTCCCGTAATTAGGTGCCGTAATCCGTTACCGTAACCTTAATCAAAAATAACCGTAATTTTTTACGGTTCCGTAACCGAACCTTGATTACGGCGCATCTCTAACTGATTGCAGTCTTAAATATTGTGGTAAATGTAAAGACGAATACATTAATGAAGAATGCAATTGTTATGAATGTACAAGTGATCTTTGCAATTCTGTTATTATGTCACAATTTAATTGGGGCATTGTTTTGTGTTTTTTGGTTATTGGAGGTAAATTTATTTTTTTTAAATTAAAAATATTTATTTTTTATAATTTTTTGACTACATATATTTAATTGTTTTTTGTTTGAATATTTAAATTTATCAAAATATATTTTTAATTATATATTTATTAGCTTTATTCTTCCAAATATGAACATCTTACTTTCTTCTAAAAATTGGGAAGTAAAAGTGATAAATTAATTATTTAAATATTTTTATAATTTAATTTTTTATTTAATTAATTATTAATTGCTACAAAAACTAAATTTTAAAATATATTTTTTTAATTTTTTAAGAGATAAATTAGACATAATTATTTAATTTTTCTTTGACGTGTTCACCAATCCAATTTACTGAATAAATTAAAATAAATCAATGACGTTAATAATTTTTAAAAAAATGTAAAACAAAAGTTTCCATAACGCTAAATAAACCAAAATTAAATTTTTTTATTAAAATTTTAAACAGTTTTAACAAAAAAAAATAAAAATTATTTTTTTTAACATTTTTAATTTTTAGTCTTTAATTAAATAATTAAAATATATACTCATATATATTGTATTCCACAAACTTAATGTTTTTTGTACTTATTTACTAAAAATAATCTTCTAATAATTGCCTATTATTGTAATTTTAATTTTCAATTATATTTTGTTTTTTTAAATTTAATAAATTAATAAAATAAATATAATTTAATTTAGGTATATTTAATTATTTAATTATAAATTTATAAAAAATATTTTTAAATAAATTTAAAAAATTATCAAAAATTTAAAAATTAATAAAATATAATATTTATTTATTTTTATAATTTACTTTCTTCTAAAAATTGGGAAGCAAAAGTGATGAATAAATAAATAAATATTTTTATAATTTAATTTGTCTTTTAATTAATTACTGCAAAAACTAAATTTTAAAATATTTTTTTTAATTTTTTAAAAGATATCACAAATCCACGTTTTTTAAATATTTTAAAATAAAAATGAAAGTTTAATTTGACGTTAATAATTTATTGAAATAAACCATCTAATTTTTTTAAGTTAAACAGCTGGTAAATAATAAAAATTATTTTATTTTAACATTTTTAATTTTTATTCTTTAATTAACTAAAATATAAAAAAATATTTAATATAAAATCTCCATTTTATCAAACAATTTAACCCATCACAGAAATTGTAAAAGAAATTGTGAAAGATTTAAAAAGAAGTCTTTCTGCCCAACCATCCCAAGGCTAATTAATTAAATTATTTATAGGCTGGAAGGAAAATAAAATTAAATTAAACGGAAATTGAGGTCCAATCCTCGGTTCATTTTTCTTGCGATTTTTTATAATTTAGATAAAACTTATTAGACAGGTTTTGAGAATTCCAACTTTTCTTGGCTTGGATCTCAGCAAAGACTTTTTTTAATTCCCTTTTCCCGTCAAATTTAAATCTCTAAGGACTACTTTATATTTAATCTCTAAAATAAAAAATATTTAAAATATTTCAGAATATCTAAAATAAAATATTTATTTATTTAATAAAATGCAAAAAATTAATATTTTATTTATATTTTTAATTGTTTTATTTTATTTTATTAATGAAAATTCGATTGATGCAATTACATCGAAACAATTTTGTGACAATAATAATATTAAGGCAAGTTTTTCTTTTTTTAATAATTAAAATATTTAAATTATTTTATTTTAAAATTAAAATTTTAGGAAGCAAAAAGAGTGTTTAATAGAAAATGTGATAAAAAGAAGAAAGGTAAATATTTTTATAATTTAGATTAATTCTAATATTTTTATTTCTCTATGAACCTAAAAAAAATAAATTTTAAAAAAATAAATTCAAAAAAATATTTAAATTAAAAAAATAAATTAATTTTTAAATTTTAAGTTGAGGATTGCTGCCAATCACCACCGTAAATTTAAATAATTTTTTAAAAAAAGTTAACAAAATTTTTAGTTGCTCAGGAAGATATTGTGAAGATAAATTTTGTCAATGTTTAAAGGTTTTTAATTTAATTAATTTATTTAATAAAAATATTTATTTATTTATTTTAAGGAATTTACACAAGAATATTCGGATTGTTCAGTTGCTGTGCTTAATTTATTTAATTGTGGAAGATTTGGAAAATAAAATGAAAATAAATTGAAAATTAAGAGATGAAAATGATTGAAAATCCATCCTCAAATTTGTAATTTACACATAAAAATTATAATAAAGAAAATTGAGACTAACAAACATTTATAAAACAACTCTTTATTTTTATTATCATATATTCTATAAATTTTAATTGACTTTCGCCTAGCGTTGTGGCGAACGTTAGTAATCCAGCTACTTGGAGGCAAAAGCATCCGTTAACGGGTATGCATTGAGCGAGTGTCTAGAGCAAGGGCCAAGTCAACAAGGGGCATTGATGGTAGCATTAGTGCTCCTGGTTGTTTAAAGAGCGGGGCAACGGTTCAGGCCCGAAAGGGAGCAGACAAAACCTGCCGCTTGGTCACAGTGTTCAGAGCATACTATTACAAACGTTGATTGGATTTGCTTTTTTGAATTTTTGATAAAATTAAACAGAGTTGTTAAATTATTTTATATATTATTTTTAAAAATTATAATTTTAAATTATTTTAAATTAATTTATATTAATTTAATCAATAATTTAATTTTTTTAATTTAAAGTGAAACGGAAAAAGTGGTTGTTAGGACTTTATTAAAATCAATCAAATTTTCTCTAACTTCTCTAACTCAATCTTTTTAATTTATAATGGAAAAATCCACTTAGATTTTACCAATCAAAGAGCCTTGATATTCTCTCAATTTATCTCTTCTTTTTTATTATAATGTTGGCAATTCTCCCTTATATTTTACTATTAATTAAATTTATTTATTTATTTATAATATTCTTTAAAAAAAATATTAATAAAAATTAATTTAAATTTTTAAAATTATTAATTAAATTAGTTAATTTAATTTTGTAATTATGTGATAACTTATTAAAAGTTAAAAAACCTTAAAAGTCTAATAAATGATTTTTAAATATATAAATCACTAAATTTTAGAGAGAACATTTTTTTAGAAATTTTTCGGCTAAACTATACTTTCAGGGTGTTTTAAAACAGCCGAATTATATATCATTCGAAAGAGCTCATCGAGCTGAGTTGAATGACACTAATTAGTTAGCGGAAACAAGTATGGACTAAATTACAGGTCCCCGAAAATTGAAAAACCATAGGGGGAGTAAGCTCATTTGAGGTGATTACCGCGGCTGCTCCTAAATTATTTTCACTGAATTAATTGGTTTGTTATAATTTGCGCCGTAGAATGACGCATGTACCAAAAGCCAACCAGAGATGGGCTCCCAAATGAAGAAGTGATAAAACACTCCCAATAGGTCCAAGTTCGGTGTGTTTCCAGCAATCTTCGATCCTTCATAACTTTATTCATAATCGTTCAATCAAGACGATTTTGGTCTCATTCGATAGGTCTTGAAGAGATCTTTCGAATGAGCTATCATACTCATATTCGAATTTTCCTCAAAAATGAGCTTAAGCCCCCCTATGGTTTTTCAATTTTCGTGGACCTGTAATTTGGTCCATACTTGTTTCCGCGAACTAATTTTAGTGTCATTCAACTCAGCTCGATGAGCTCTTTCGAATGATATATAATTCGGCTGTTTTTAAAAAACCCCCGGAAAGTATAGTTTAGCCAATTTTTCTTAAAAATAAAAAAATTAATTTAAAGAAAATAGCAATCTTCAATGATTTTTTATTTATTTTATTTTAATTTTATTTCAATTTATTTAAAATGCTTTGTAAATTCTGGAGATAATAATTCTAGAGTGAATTTTATGGAATATCTTCAATCATTGCCTGGTTTAGTTTTTGTGTTTTTAATTAAAAAGTTTAAATAAATTAATTAACTTTTTAATATTTTATAATTTAATATTACTTATAATTTAGAAAATTACATTGATGATAATGTTTGGGCTCTACAACAACAAAACAGCCATCAAATTAATCCACCGTATAATCCTCCGCAACAAGAAAGCACTCATCAAGTTTATCGTCAAAATATTCCACAAAATCAATTACTTCAACAACAAATCGACAATATCCAAACAAATAAAGAAATTATAATACCCAAAAGTCGTAATTCTTCGTTTGGCAAATATAATGAATATATAAATAAAAATATAGATGGTAAGGGGCGCTTTAGTATATGGGATCCGAGCTAAAAATATATAATTGCCATTCAATTCCTCTCGTCGAGCTAAGCACGAATATACAAGAATTTCTTGCGAGAGGTAAAAACTGGCCGAGTTACAGGTCCCTGAAAATTGAAAAACCGTAGGGGGGAGTAAGCTTCGCTAAGTGATTACCGCGGCTGTTCTTAAATTATTTTAAAATTAATCTTCTTAAACTTTTGTAATTTTTTTATGATAATTATTTAGGTGATCAAGCATTGTTATTTAAAACTAATTTCTATAAATGCTTTAAATACTCTAGAGATTCGGAAAGAAACATAAGTTATGGTTACAGATGCGCAACAAAAAATGGAAAAGATCGCAGCAACTTAAAATGCAAGGGAAGAATTACTTTTTTTAAAGAAGAAATACGAGTTAAAGAATCAGCTACACATACATGTCAAATATATGATATATTAAATATAAAAGAGAACTTTTCGAATTATAATTATACATTTAATCATACTATAATTAATTATGGTAGACTTGAACTTTAATTTATAATCTACTGGGACCAGTGATGGGAAAGTTTCAGTTCTGGAACTATGCAGTTCCAGAACTGGTTTGGAACTGGAACCATGAAAATACCAAATTTCTGGTACTGGAACTTGTTCCGGAACTTGTTCCTCACCTCACAATAGTTTTGGACTGGAACAATAAAAAGTAAAAATATAGCTTCGGAACTGGAACTTATTCCGTGGAAATTTTTGAACTTTCCCATCATTGCTACTAGGAAATAAATAAATTAAATAATAAAAAATAATACATAAAATTTACCTAGATTTATTTAAAAAATTATTTATATTTTAATTTTATATTAGAATTATCAAAGACAGAAAAGAATATTTGTGTTTTACCTGGATTAGATGATAAAATGAAAATATCTTATTGTATTTTTGTTGAATACACTATTAATGGATATTCTGATAAAATAGTAGTTGATTTTGTTGGTACCCAAGAATATGGAAATAATTGTAAAATACAAAAATTAATTGAATTTAATGAACAAATAAAAAATGTTGAATTTATTATTTTAAGTTCAAAGCCAATATTACTGAATGAAAATGATACTATTATATATCAAGTTTTTTTTATTTAAATTAAAATAAAATAAATTTTAATTTAAATTAATTATTTAGAGTCGAATAAAAAATTATCAAGAAGAAAATAATAAAATTATTCTCTCAATTGACAATGAATACAGTAATCAAAACAATTGAAAAGAGAAGATTTATGAACTAAAAGTTTCAAAGTTATTTAACAAAATATTTTGATTTTTTAAAAGAATTACTCTATCGGATAAATTTTTTTAATTTTTATTTAATTAATATTTTATTTTTATATTATTTTTGACATATTTAATTGTAAATATTCAAAAATTTTATAATTTTAAATATTTTTATATTTATTTTTACAATTTTTAAAAATACATAAGAATTACCAGGGATGGGCAAAATTGGAAAATAAAATACAAAATCCGACATCCGAAACAAAATGTAAAAAATAAAAACCGAAATATGAAATCCAAAATAAAAATGACCTAAAAACCCGAAACTTGCCCTTCCCTGCTATGTATAGGTTTATTAAAAATTACTCCAAAAAAATTATATAAATTTATAAAAAATTTAAAAATTAAATAAATATTTATTTTTAAAAAAGTACCTATAATCTTCTAAAAATCGAAAAATAAAAAAGAATAAAAAATTTTAAAATTAATTTAAATTTTTAATTATTAAAATATTTAATCTTTTTATTCATCATTAATTAATAAAAAAATAATTTTTTCAATTTCTAAATTAAGTATTAGAAAAATAAAAAATAATAAATTTCTATTTTTTTTAAATTTTTTAAGAGATAAATTATTTATAAATAATTATTTAAAATTTTATTTTAAAATACAAAAAATAAATTTTTTAAATATTTTTACAAATCAACATTTCTTAAATAAATTAAAATAAAAAATTAAAATTTAATTTTTAGTCAAAGTATCAAAAAATTAATTAATTGACGTTAATAATCAATTTAAATTAAATTTTAAAAAAAATTCCAAAAAAAGATTCCACAAAGCTAAACAAACTAAAATTAAATTTTTTTATTTTAAAATTAAATAAATTTTAAACAGTTGATTAATCAAAAAAATTGAAAAAGAAAAAATTATTTTATTTAAAGAATTTTACGTAATTTTTTTAATTTTGTAAATTTATTTGATATAAAATCTCCTAGGTATAAAACACATTAAAACCAATCCCAGAAATAGCGAAAAAAATATAAAAAATTTCAGCCAAATTAAATTAATGAAAATAAATAAATATAAATATTAAACCATAAAAAGGGTGCCCCGTCTCAGATTCATTTTCCTCGTTTTTTAAGATATTGGGAAGAAAAAGATGAAATCGGTATTGTTGGAATTAAAGGTTTTCCCGTTTTGGTAATGGCAGAGTAATTTTTTTTTAATTCTCGTTTCCCAATTTAAATTTTTTCAAAATTTAAATCTCTAAAGCTTTAATTTATATTTAATCTCTAAAATAAAAAATATTTAAAATATTTCAGAATATCTAAAATAAAATATTTATTTATTTAATAAAATGCAAAAAATTAATATTTTATTTATATTTTTAATTGTTTTATTTTATTAATGAAAATTTGATTGATACAGCAATTACATCGAAACAATTTTGTGAAAATAATAATATTAAAGCAAGTTTTTTCTGCCAAAATTTTTTTTAAATTAAAATTAAAGTATTTAATTTATTATTAAAATTTCAGGAAGCAGACGTAATATCTAAACCTGGATGCATCAGAAAAACGAGAAGTAGATATTTTAAAATAATTTTTATATTTTAAAAAATAACAGATTAAAACATAAAATTAAATTATTACTTTAATTAAAAAAAATATTAATTTTTAAAATTAAGCTAGTAAATGCTGCCCATCACGAATAAAGTAAAATTAAATATATTTTTTAATTTTCCCTAATTTTTTTAGTTGTACTGACACACAATGTGACAAATTATTTTGTCAATGTTTAATAGTTTAATTTTTTAAATTATTAATAAAATTTATTTTACAGAAAAACCAGAACAAAAAAGGAGATTGTTCAGTTGCTGTGCTTAATTTATTTAATTGTGGAAGATTTGGAAAATAAAATGAAAATAAATTGAAATTAAGAGAAGAAAATGATTTAAAATCCATCCTCAAATTTGTAATTTACACATAAAAATTATAATAAAGAAAATTGAGACTAACAAACATTTATAAAACAACTCTTTATTTTTATTATCATATATTCTATAAATTTTAATTGACTTTCGCCTAGCGTTGTGGCGAACGTTAGTAATCCAGCTACTTGGAGGCAAAAGCATCCATTGACGGGTATGCATTGAGCGAGTGTCTAGAGCAAGGGCCAAGTCAACAAGGGGCATTGATGGTAGCATTAGTGTTCCTGGTTGTTTAAAGAGCGGGGCAACGGTTCAGGCCCGAAAGGGAGCAGACAAAACCTGCCGCTTGGTCACAGTGTTCAGATCGCATTTGCGAGCATACTATTACAAACGTTGATTGGATTTGCTTTTTTAAAGTTTTGATAAAATTAATAAACAGAGTTGTTAAATTTTATTAACATGACGGTTAAATTATTTTATAATATATTTGAAAAATTCAAATTTTAAATTGTAATGCTCAGAGAATTAAGAAAAAAATGTTGTGGGAATTTACCTTTTTACAAAGTATTAAAAAATCAAAATTAGTAAAAAATATCGATAGAAAGAGAAAGAGAAGATTAATCTAAAGTGATGGGAGGGGTTTTTCTCTTTAAACCTTTTAAAGTTAAGAAGTTTATTTGCCATTAAAGAATGACCAAATTTTCTATTGATTTATTAAGTCAATAAATATAAACTAAAAAATAAATATGTACTACACATTTACTTCATTATTTACTTTTTTATTTAATTAAATATTTTTGACATCAATAATGTATATTGCTAGATATTTATTATATTTATGTATTTATTAATAAATTAATTTATTTTGTTACATATGTACATTAATTATAAATATAAAAATTTTAAATAAATTAAAATAATTTAATTATTTAAATTTAAATTTAATTAATATCTACTACTATAATATTATAAACGAAATAAAAAACGATAATCACTCAGATTTTTTAAAATTTTTAAATTACATAATAAACAAATACTTACAAAATTATAACTATAATTATAACAAAATATTATTTTAATTATTTTTTAAAATTAATTCTAACATTAAAATTACTATTTCAATCAAAATAAATTATTAATTTATTAAAATTTGAAATTTTAATAATTATTTTTAATAAAAAGGAAAGCAACGAGGTTGTAAAAAAAACTGCGACAATTCCCTTTATTAACATCATTTTTAATTTAATTTTTTAAATTAAAGAAAATGGTTAAAAAAATTATTAACTCAAAAATTTAATATATTTTATATAAAACTTCTAATATATTTAATAATAAATAAAATAATAATTATTATATTTATTAAAACGTAAGATATGATGCTGACGTTCTTTACTGTGAAATAATTGTCATAATTAATGAAAAGCCTTAAACTTTTTTTCAGTCTGCTAAAAGAAATTTTTTTACTTTAATTAAAATTTAAAAGGATCGGTTTTGATATTTTTACAAAATTTTCTACAAATTTAATTTAATAATTTAAATCAAATTGAACTTTTCTTCAAGTTAATGTCTTCAAATTTATTAATTAAACAATGAAGCAATATTATTAGAAGAATATCAACAATCAACACACGGAATTTCAAAATAATTTTTGAAAGTATTTTTAACGGAACAATTAATTTAATTTAATAAACCAAAAATTAAAATGTTTTAAAAAATAATATAAACCTTTTATTTAATAAAAATGGTTCTATTTGTGAGAAATAGAGTACTGCCATATAGTCTCCAATGCAAAATTATCTTGAACTTCAAACGGAATTAAAACTTTTTTACTTTTAATAAAAAGAATAATTAAATTATTATAAAAGCAGAAGAACTGTTACTTGGCATAGTGAAACAATATTTATAAAATCTCAATATATTTTTATTATAATAATATTTTTATTAAATGACCCTCAAAATGCCCCGATCTAAATCCGATATAAAACATAATTTTAAAAATATATTTAATTTAATATAAATTAATTAATTACAAAAATTGATTCGACTGTAATAAATTAAAGGTTATTTTATAATAAAAATAGAGAAATTAATAATAGAAAATTAATCCAGCTTAACTATTCAATAAATTTATATTTTAACATATTTAAACAATAAAACTAATACATATTTATCAAAAAATATATCTAATTTTAAATAAAATAATTTGATTAAATTTGGCAAATAAATTCATCGATTTGATCACAAGAAATGGGAAAAAATCATCAAAAGCATTATTATTGCTATTCTTTGTGAAAAGTTTAAGCAAAATGAAGATATAGCTATACTGTAATTTAAAATTTTAATAAATATTCTAATATTAATTTATTTAATTTATTTAATAATAAATATAAATAATTGAAAAATTAATAAAAAAAAATTCCGTGCATCAACAAATGACGAGAAAAAATAAATTGGCTAAAAAAGCTCTTTAATCTTCTGTTTAAAATAAAAGAATAAATTATAAATTGATTATCCTCAGAAGAGTTCCTCCTAGAAATATTCAGAAGAGAATATTTCATAAAGCTAAAATTAAAATATATAAAATAAAACATACTAATTTTCTCATTATTATTTAGAAAAATAATATACATATTTAATTTAAATGAGATGAATATTTTAATTTTAAAGTTTTTTAATGTTCTAATAATTATTTTAATTTTTTGTATATAATTTATTATGAATAGTTTTGAAATAAATTGTATTGGATAAAATGGCGAAATTACCCTTTAACATGGGAGCCTGTATAATTATAATAATTTAAAAACATTATTATAGGATGTCTATTCCACCTTGGTCAGTCGTTATTCGACTAAAATAATAAATTATTTTATTAAATAAAATATAATATAAAATATTATTTAATATTTTTAAATAATTATATAATTTAATTTACAAGAATTTATCCTATTTTTAAATGCGGAACAATTAATACTTCCTAAAACAGGTACTACCATAAGTCAGACTATTGGAGTGCATACAACATAAATAAAAATTTTATAATTTAATAAAAAATATTTTTTACTTAACAATTATAAAATATTATAAAAATTATAGATTTGGAATAAATATTTAATTGGATAGAATATTTTAAAAAAACTTTTTAGATAAACAATATTATTTTTGAAAAAAATTAAAATTTTTTAAAAATATAATGTTTGGTAATTATTTTGCGCACATAATTTTGACTGAACAATTATAATTAATTTTGTTAAAAATTAGAAAATGATTTTTGGAATATTCAAGCAATGTAAAAAGGATATAGGAGAAAAAAATATTGAAAAATTGAAGAAAATTTTAATGTGCCTCTACAAGAAAACAACACAGATTGTGGAGTAATTGCGTTATTATACGCTAATTTGAAAGAATATTATTGAAAAAAATAAAATAAACTTTCTACATATTTAACATTGGAATAAACAAAGGCTGACATAAGTTAGATTAAAAATATTATTTTATATAATTAATTATTTAATTAAAATGCCATCATATTTCCCCGACCTAAACACTTTCGAAAGATTAAAAAATAATCAGAAATTAAAAAGTTCTTCAAAAATCAAGTAGTTCTATTGTAATAAGGAGAAGAAACTAAATGTACATAAATTAATTAATATTTTATTTATAAAATTAATTAATTAAAAATATAATAAAATATTTTAAAGAACTGACATCCATACAAAAAACATTGAATCACTATGGCGTCATTTTTAATAAAAATTAATAATTATTATAATTTAAAATTATATTAAATATTATAACAAATAAATAAATTTAAAAATTCCAAACTTTGATTTCAATTATAAAACATTCTTTATTATTTTGATAACAATTATTTAAATAGTTGGAATAAATGAAAATTATTAAATAAAAAGTTTAAAAATATATAAAATTTTAACCAAATGAAAAAAATTAATTAACAACCTGCAATGGATATTTGGCTGTATTTGTCGCGAAAGAAAAGCACCATTAATTATTAACAAATAATTAATTGAGTAAAAGTTCTATAGCGATAGTTAATGGATAAATATAAAATATATTTTTTGAGAGTTAAAGAAATTAAAATTAATTAAAATTAAAATTAGATTAAAAAATAAAACAAATACTAGGTGTGCTATTCCCATTAATTCTTCAATATCGCCTTATTAATTATAAAGAGAGAACTCTACAATTAAAATAATACAATTGGCCGTATAATAATCAAATAGAATATTTTCTTCAATTAAAAAAGGAAAACTTATGTTTTATTATGAAAATACCAATTTAACATTTTTTTACAACATTAGTAGTAATATAATTTAATTTATAAATTTCTCTAAAATTATATTCTGTGAATATCATGGGAATTATATAAAGTGAAGATCAAGTTCATGGTAAACTTTTTACTTTTCCATATATCTTAAATTTTATTTATTCTAAAAAATAAATAAAAAGAATACTTTAAAAGAGCTCCAACCTTGTTATTCGTGAAATCTACTTATAATAATAATAATTCCAATAACAATTAACCAATATTTACAAGTTTTATCATTTTAATTTAGAAATTAAAAATATTATTATTAATAAAATAAATATATATTTAACTATAGATAATATATTACTACATGGGTTTATTATTCTATTTTATATCAGCAAAGAAAACGAAGATAACATCTGTTCTTGTACTTAACTCATATATAATTTATTAAATTTAATAAAATAAAAAATTAATAAAAGCATTTAATGTATTTTTTATAAATTATAAGTCAATTAGTAGATAATGGACCTGTGTTAAAAGACTTTGTAAAAATAACAAAGTTATACCTGTTATTTATTTTATTTGATATGAAATTATTTAAATAACTAATTTACTTATTTTTCGAAGAAAAAATAAAAGAAATATGGAAAAGCTATGCAACATGATAAAAAATTTTTTTTAATTATCTTAAATTACTAAAAATTAAATTTTAAATCTTTTAAAATATTTTGAATTATTAAATACTATTTATAATGAAAAATAGTTTTTTTCGAATGTGATGGATTGATGCAAAATTTAATTTTATTAAGAACATTTAAAATGTGAAAATTTAATCACAAATTGGGAAACTAAAGGACAACTTAGTATTTTAGACTAGGGTTGTTCCCGCCCCCGAACCCCGGGGAATTTTGATACTTTTTTAAATTTTCCCCGTCCCCGTCCCCCCGTCACGAAAAAAAATTTTTCCCCGTCCCTCCCCCCCCTCCAAAAATTCCCCGAAAAGTTTCCCCGTGGTCCTCCCCCCCGACGGGGAACAACCCTATTTTAGACCCTCCCTTCTAGCTCTACGTAAATCTGGAGATATTATTAATAAAAAACGTTTGTTTGTTTAAAGAAACGTCCTTATATTAATTTTTATATCATTAAATAATATTCAATGTTTTTAAAACATGAAGATAAATTAAAATTAAATTTACATATTTAAAACGAAAACATTATTTAATAAAAACATTAAAAAATTTGAATTAAAAAAATAATTTATTTTATAGCTCTACCAATTAAAATTATTGTCGATAATTTTATTAAAGTAGCCCAAGAAGAGCAGCAGACAGAACAATTTAAAGCTGAATTATTAGCTATGGAAGAACAAGAATGTCAAGTACAACAGGAACAAGAACAAAGAAGGGCTGTACTATAGTATACCGGACGCAAAATTTTGTATCAAAAGACATACCATTCGATTCGTCTCGACGAGCTGAGTCGAATGGTACAACTCTCATGATGCGGAAATTCCTATGAACCGAGATACTGGTCCCTGAAAATCGAAAAACCATAGAGGGGAGTAAGCTCCTCTATGTGATTACCGCGGCTGCTCATAAATTGTTTTCGCTGAATTAATTATTTTGTTGTAATTATAGCTGTAGAATAACGCATGTACCAAAAAGCCAACCAGGGATGGGCTCTCACACGAAGAAGTGATAAAACACTCCCTATAGGTCCAAGTTTGGCGTGTTTCCATCAAACTTCGATCCTTCATAACTTTGTTCATAATCGTTCAATCACGATGATTTTCATCTCATTCGATAGGTCTCGACGAGCTCTTTCGAATGAGCTATTATACACATATTTGAAATTTTCACCCCAAAAATGTGCTTACTCCCCCCTTTGGGTTTTCGAATTTTAGGGGCTTGTATCTCGACTTTTAGGCATTTCCGCATCATGAGAGTAGTACCATTCGACTCAGCTCGTCGAGACGAATCGAATGGTATGTCTTTTGATACAAAATTTTGCGTCCGGTATACTATAGTATATCCCAAAGAAGATCAAAATTTAATCAATCACAAAAAGAAATTAAAGATGGAAATAAAGGGGAATGACGGGAAACAACAACTTATTTCTTTATCAAACGCTTAAAAAATGTTTAGAATTTTTTAATAGCTTTTAAATGTTTTAATAGAAGCACTTGTACGTCTATATTTATCTCAACATTTTCTTTTGAAAATTTTAAATTATAGTCAAAAAGTCCGCAAAATTTGTCCGCAATTTTAAGGAGAATTAAAACTGAAGAGGATCGAAAGCGCTTCAATTAAACATTTACATAAATTTTTGTGTTAAATATTAAAAATAAAAATTAAATTTAACGATTTATTTTACTCTCAAGAAAATAATTCGCACATAGAAAATAAATTTATTATTTAAAATATAATTCATACGTCCTATCTTTAATTTTAAAAGTTTTCTTTTACTACTTTAAAATACATTTCCTATTTCTTCCGACCTAACAATTCCTTCAGCCAATCCTAAAAAAAAATAAAAAATTTCAATTGTTTATTTTTAAGCACTCATTAATTTAAAAATAATATAGGTACCTAACTTATAAAGGTAATACTGAATTTTATATCCCATTTTAGACTTTTGAAACTAAACTAAAATTTTTCCAAAAAATATTAATTAGTGACAAGGAACCAATTTTAACAGTTTAGAAAATTATAAACCTTTGCACATTGATAAACAGCAGTTGTATTCAACAGATAATCGTGCATACTAAGAGGACCATTATATAAACGTTTACGGCATAATGAAGGAGCATAAAGTTCGGTTCGATCAGGCTAAAAGAAGTTGATAAAATTATTAAAGTTCCATTTCCTGAATATGAAAAAAACCTTAGCAGGAGCTTGATCATTAGGTTGGCCATCAATTGGAGCAGACTTAAAAATTAAATATTTTTAATGTTAGCTTTAAATTAAACCATTGAATTTTCTTCAGCCATGGAATGATTTACTCAAAAATTATGCAAGTTTAAATAATAAAACTAAAAATAGACTAATTAATATAAAAATTCCATTAAAAAAATAAAAAATATAATAAAAATATCAATTTGATTAAACAATTAAATTTTAATAAATAAAAATATTTATCATTAATAACAAAATAAAATACATTTTTAATCCTATAGTCTAAAATAAACCGAATTAAAAGACATAAATATGTTGCTAATGATTCTTTGCATTCATCCAATCCTAAGATAAATAAAAAATATAAAAAAAGTTTCATAAACACGAAAGAAAATTCTATATATTTAAATATTTTAGTGAAACACCGCAAATAGTTGTTTGAATCCTAACACCCAGAATCATAAAAAAATAAAACTTGAAAAGATGTTTTTCAAAGTAAAATTCACTTTCAGCCCTAACGATACATGGATTAAAAATTCGCTTAAAAATATCTTTTTTCGTTATTTAATAAAATAAAAAACCTTAAGACAAATCACAACAGTAAGTGCCGTCAAAACATAAGCAGGAGTATACAAAATTGGACCGCCATATTTTGTTCGCCTAAATTCAACAGCACGGTCCAAAAGTCGATAAATTCGAGGAGTATACTTAAAATAATAAGTAAATATATTTGTTAGATAATATAAACCTTGTAAACTATTTTATTCCCTGCAGCCATGAAGAAATTGGTTTTTGAAGTAAATTAAATTTAAAGAAAAATTTATATATATCAAGTATAAAATTAAAGTTAACTTTTAAGAACAATTTTACAAATAAAAATAAAATATAAACAAGCTAAAAATACAGGAAAGGTCTAATTTATCCAAGAAATTAGTCCCAAAATTTTTTAAGAATAATACTCAATTAAAGAGGGAATATGTAAAAATAGGAGAGACAAAAAAGAAGAAAAGAAAAATAAATAAACAAAACGCCAACTTTAATAAAGGTTAAGTCGGCTGCGGACCGACTTTTGCGGACCGACTGTTGCGGACCGGAACAAATAAAAAAAATAAATTAAAAAATAAAAGGAAAATTATTATATTATTTTTAATTCATTTAATTTTTTTAATTAATTTAAAAATGTTCCCAGTCATCAAATCTATTGCTTGCAAGTCGATATTGTAGGGCATACAAATGTTGTAAAATTTGTGCATTTGTCTGGACTGGGATCTCATCAAATGCAATTACTAGATTTTTTATATTTTGATCGTTTTGTCTATAAATTCTGGAACGTGATCGAACAGCAATTCCTCTGGTTGGATCGAGTTCATAAACACGTATACGATCCTTCATGATGCGTTCCTCATCTTTTAGCATGGAAATAAGTCTGAAATTACAAAATAACTTATGTTCCAAAAATGGATATTTACCTTGATAGTGGAGGGTGCTCTTTCATAAAACTCGTAATAATCTTATTTATACTTATTTATTTAGTAGTTATAAATATAATTTTCCTTTTATTTTTTAATTTATTTTTTTATTTGTTCCGGTCCGCAACAGTCTGTCCGCAACAGTCGGTCCGCAATAGTCGGTCCGGAAAAGTCGGTCCGCAAATGTCAGTCCGGAAAAGTCGGTCCGAAAGTGTCGGTCCGGAAATGCTGGTCCGCAAATGTCGTTTAACCTAATTAGACATTTACCTATTTTATATAATTTAATTATTAAAGCTATCAAATAATATATTAATTTTGTAAAGGATGATTGAGAATATTTCAGCATCTTAAAAAAGATGTTTTTTAATTATAATAATTTTTAAATTTATTTTATACTAATATTTCAATAATTAAAATATTAATAATTAACTAAAGTCAACACCAATAATGTAGAGAGTCTTTGGAACATAATAAATATTAATAAAAATAGATTTATTATTTTATTGAATAGAAAATTAATGCAGAATAATGGAGAATAATTTGATTAGTATTTTGATTCATTGCTTCAATTGTTATAATTATTTAAATAAAATTTTTTAATTTTATTTAATTCATAAAATTTATAATAAGCTAGATTTAGCCTCATTGTTTGGCGCCTGACAGAAGTTCAGAAGATATATTCGAAAAAGCCAGGGTAATTCAAGCTTTTACATTTAATATTTAATTTTGTTTTTAGCTTTAAGCTTTACTGATTTAAATAGACATTATTAATAAAAAATTAAAAATTTGTTAATTTTTCTTAAAAATAAAATTTTTAAATATATTTTTAAATTAATAAAATAATTTAAACAAATTTTAGCCACAAATTATACGTCAAAAATTTGTGATGACCTTTTAAAATATAAAAAAAAATGTCTAAACAGATTTTCTTAGAAAATTTGCTACAAAATACAAATTAACCAAATATTTGATGGTAATGTTAATTTTTATCATTTATTTTAAAATTAATTAGTAATACTTTATATTTTTATTTAATAAATATTTAATTTAAAATTTTTATTTTTAAAAAAAGTAATAATATTTTATAAGCTTCTAATACACTCACTAACTAGATCCATCAAATTCGAAGATGATTATTCTATCGCACAAAACAAACCAAAAAGAAAATGTGTCATATTAAAAAAGCTCTACTTCAAACCATTCACCAGATATAAAAATAATTTTTATAAAAATAATATTGAATTTATAAAAATATATTAGTGGATGTCTATTCCATATGGGGCGGTCTACATATTTACAGACGAGAATAATAAATAATTTATTAAATAAATTAAATATTTAAAATAATATTAAATTTTATTTTAATTTTTACTAAATAATTAATAACATTTTATATTCTTTAAATATATAATTTTAAATAATTGTATTATAAATTCATCCACAGGTTTTTATTAAATGACTTTGGTCTAATTATTTTTATTTTTTTAATTAATTAATAAAATAAAAGAATTATAATCTGAAATCATTTTTTGATCAGCCATCGACTGAAGATTCAATAGAACAAAATAAATAAATATATTCAAGCAAATTTTGATATCTCCGTCAAAGTTTATTCTGAATTGTTCACGAATATTATTTAAATATATTTATTAAATTCTATCTTTATATTAAAATTAATTTATTTTTAAAAAAGTTCTGAGACATTTATAAAATAAATATTATTTATTTTATTATTAATATTTTAACCAAATTATAAATTTTTCAACAAAAAGCCCTCGGCCAGCAATCCTACCCTAGAAAGATTAGGAATTACTGAACATCCTGTGATACTCAAAATGAAACTAACTAACTAATTATAAAGAAATTTTAAAGTCTTTAAAGACAAAATAATAAAAAATAATAAAAATAAATATTATATTATAAATAATGTTTAAACCGGGCACAACAATAATTTCTGATCATGAACAGCATATAACATAAATAAAAATTTTATAATTAAATAAATATTTTTCATAAAACAATATTAACATTATTTAAAAAATAATAGAAGAATATTTAACACGATCTTAACAGAAGAACATAAATAAATTATAAATAAATAAATTTAAGAATTTATTAAAATTCGAGAATAGTATATCATAAAAATGAGGAACATCATTTTATAAATTAGAAAAAATATATTTAATAAAAATACTGAAGGATTTAAATATTAAATAATGCTCAGGAATAACAATTATTTCTGACATGTGGATTGGATTTATTTGATTTGTACAAATAAAATTAAATAAATTTTAAATTAATAAAAAACTTAAAATTATTTATTAAATTATATTTATGTTGGAACTTCTCACCAACTATTACATGGATATTTTAATATTAATTAATTTAATAAATTAATAAAATTAAATTTGATTATTTTATAAAATGTAAAAGTTTTGAGAGCATTATTAATTTTATCTGATAATGGAGCTAATTCAAAAAAAAATTTGAAAAATTATAAAAAGGCCAACAATATTATATTACCTATATTCGAAAATTTAAATCATTTGTTTTTTAAATGGCTAATAATATTTTATGAATAATTTTTACAGTCTGAAATTAATGGAAAAGAGGACTATAACTAAATTTACTTTATAAAATAAACAAAAATAAATTTATTTAAAAAATAAATTCTTATAATAAAATATTAAACTTTGTTTTATTAAAATTTCAAATATTAAAATAATAATAATATCTTCAAGGGCACATACAAATAATGTCGAATCATTTTGGAACATGATTAATAAAATAAAAAATAATCCACTATTGGTTCAAGAAAATATTTCAATATCAGGATTAAAATATATTTTATTTTACGAAAAGCACAGAAGGATATTAATAAAAAAATTAAAGCGAATGACAATAAATTAGAGGAAATAAAGTGTCCATCACTACAAATTGATTCTCGAACTAATGAAGTGAAAGATATTTTTTATTAAATATATTTATTTTAATTACCAGTTTTTAAAATTTCTAAATATATAAAATGTTTAATTAAATTATGAACAAATTAATTATTAAATGTATTTTATTAAATAAATTTTCATATCCATGTGAGGCTTTGAAAAATAATTACTTCACACTGAATATAAAAATGAACAATGGGTAAAATTTAAATATTATTTAAAATAATTATTTTATTTTTTTATAAATAATCTGGACCAATGATTTCGGCTTCTTTAGTCACGGTTGTGAAAAAGGTTAGATTTTAATGATTATAATTGTTTTTGTTTCATTTATAATATATAGACAAATACACAAATTAATTAGATTTAATTTTATATTAAATTAATAATTAATTGTATTACTAGATAAAAATTTATTAATTTTCATTGAAAAAGTCTCCAATATTATAAAAAATTTTAATCCTAAACATTATTAAAAAAAGAAATTTTAAAAATATAAATTTGTATACCTAATTTCATTTAAACAGCTATTTAAACTTTAATTATTTAACAACAATATGAGTGAACTGAGCACCAAAAAGCAACCAACCGAAAAAATTTAAATTATTTAAATAACTAGTTAATTTTGTAAAAATAATTTTTCAGACTTCAGATGACGAAACATTCTTAAATATCTTGAGGAACTTTGAAAACAAGCACAAACTTCTTCTACTACAAAGAAAACATTACTATCCGTTGGATAAATCAAAGAACATCATTTATAATTTAAAAAAATTTATTAAATAAAAATAATGAAGGATTTAAATATTAAATAATTATTAAACCAGGCACAATAATAATTTCGGACATGTGGAATGCCTATAACTTAAATAAAAAATTTTATAATTATAATTAAATAAATACTTTTCCTAATAATTTTAACATTATTTTAATAAAATATTTTTATATGAAAAAGCAGACATTTAAAAAAAATAAACATAAAATTAAATTTATAATATTATACAAAGGTTTATTAAATTTTTTAATAAGTCTAAATATATTTGTGGATGAAAACACAATTAAATTGCCAATATTTGCTAAATCAGCAATTATAATAATTTTCTGCACCAGCAACTTCAGTTGAGTGCGAACGATTCTTTTCAACAGCAGGCTTAATTATCAGTAATTTAAGAAAAAGTCTTTTACCCGAGAATATTAAAAAGCTTTTTTCTTTAATCAAAATTTAAAATAAAATGCGATAAATAAAATAAATAAATTGAAAAATTAAATTTTGCTTTAGTTTTATTTTGTATTTATTGTATATCTGCAATAGAAGGCTAATTATTAATATCAAGTTAACAATTTAATTAATATGACTATTAAAGAATAACTAATTTTAATTTATAAATTAAAATATATTTATTAAAAAATTAATTGAATAATTTATGCAACATTGTTTAATGCTTTTTAAAATTATTAAATTGAAATAATAAATTAATAAATAATTTAAAAACCAAAAATTAAATTTCAAATATTTTTAAATAAATAAATAATCTACATAAAATAATTAAAATTCTCTTATAATTAAAATAAATTTTATTAACCAAGATGCCGTGAAGAATCTTTGTGTTAAGTTAAAAAGAGAATAATCAAAATATGAAAAGTCAAATATGGAATTCTCAAAAATAATATTATTAATTAAAAATTAAAATTAAAATATTTTATAGAGCTAAAATACATACAAAAAACATTGAATCACTATGGCATCATTATTTGATTAAATTTTAAATTAAATAATTATTTATATTAAATATTATTAATATAATATTTTGGAAATATGTGCTACTGCGCTTATTTTAACATTTTCTAAATACTAAAATTATTTTATCTAAATCAATTATCCTATAATAAAATATATTTTATTATATATTTTAAAATAATATTTATTGAAAAGGATTAAATTGAAGAGATTAACGAAAGAAATAAAATTAAAAATTCTAAAATTCAAATAAAAAGATAAATAAAATTAATATACGGATAAAATAAAAATTAAAATAGGTATTAAAAAATGGAACCCCGTCCGGGTCTAAACTAACAAAATTAAAAATCTAGAAATTAAATTAAAAATTAAATATAAAAATGAATTTATTAAAAATTAAATTATGAATGAATTTTATTAGTGGGGGTAATGATAAATATTCATTTACATATGAAATTGTAACAAAAATAAAATCTCCACAGCTGACAATGGAAGGAGAAATTTAGCAGCCATATACATATTAAAAAATGTTTTTAATAAGTAATTAATTTAATATTTTTTGAATTTATTAAAAAACTGTAATTCTGCATATTAAAATCACATAAAGATAGCTTTAATTAATTAAATTATATATTTGTATTTTCATTAAATTAGACTTTATTTTTATATAATTTTCTTGTTTAGCTACTAGTTTTTAATAAAAATATGTTCTGAATTTAAAGTAAAAAAAAGAATGAAAATTATAATTATTTAAAAACGCAAGCATTTGCTCGTTCGTGTCAAAAATGTTTCATTTTTAAATTAATAAAAAACATTTTATTTATAAAATATCATCATTAATAAATTAAAAATATCTTGTATAAGATTCTGAAACAAATAAATTTAAAGTTGATGCCAACATTAAAAAAATATTTATTTTGGTAAATCATTAAATTTATTTAATTATTGGAAGTTTTATTTTCATACAAAATTTAAAAAATAATTAATAAAAAATATTTTTATATTTCTAAAACATTAAAATATTTTTTGAATATTTTTAAATTAAGTTTTTTTCTCCCATTTTTTAAATAAATATTCAACAACTGCACCAGGATTGGAACAATTAGATAATTAATAAAAGATATATTTTTATTAATACCCTATTCAAATAAAATAGGTATATGAATTTAATCAAGAAAATAATAATAATAATCAGGAAAGAGTCATGTTTAATGTTTTATTAAATATAAGAAAATAATAATATTTTAAAATATCACACAAATATTTTAAAAATATTTAAATTAAATAACTTAATTTAATCCAAGTGTTCTTGGGGACTCCCCCGAAGAGATAAAAATTTGCTTATAATAATGATATAGAGGATACACTGACATACAACATTAATATACATATAAAAACAAGCCGTTTCGCGTAAATCAAAAATCACAGCCTTTATGGATAATGGGAGAGGGCTGGAAGTTGGACATGTTGCTGGGTACTTGTGGTGGGCCATATGGGAAAATTATCGATTTTTTTGTGCGGGGGTTCCTTCACGCCGAAACAGCTCCCGCTCCGGGTCTATCTCGGGAACGGGGGCAGATAGCGGAAAACTTCTGCTGGGAGGCGATTGAGCACCAATTAGTAGATGTCGAATCAAAAAATTTTTTTTGAGAAATTTCAATTTAAAGGGTAGTTATCCGCGTGAGACTGAAACGTCCAGCCCAGACTCTAATAGTTTTTTTAGAGTCTAGCGACAACGGTTGGCTTTTTGTGGGAAATTCTTTTGGGATAATATGTATTCGAGTACGGCGAATTTTTTGGGACAGGTTATTTCGGTGCCGAACTTGAGTGTGGCACTGAAATGGCCGAATATGATATACTTTCAAAATAAGTGGGATTTTTTGGTGGGATAATGGGTAATCAGTTGTGGGGAGTTCAATGGGCAAGGTAATTTTGGTGCAGAAATTAATTGCGGCACTGAAATGGGCATCGAATAATAAACTAAAAATAAGTTGGAATTATTTGAGGGATAATGGGTAATCGGCTATGGGGAATTAAATGGGATTGGTCATTTTGGTGCTAGACTTGAGTGTGGCAATGAAATGGCCGATTGAAAATTTTAATTGCTTTTTTGAATGTAAATATGAGGCCGATAGTTTTGGCTAAGTTGAGACATTTGTAGCCACAAGCGTTGGCTACAAAAAGTCTGCGAGCCAATTGAGTCTGTGATGAGTGATTGTAGCGATTTGAGTCAAAAAGTGGTTGTCACATGGGTCAATTTTTGAATTCGGCGTGCAAAACCGGATTTCAATAGCCTATTTTGTAGAACATCCTTTGACGATCTAAAAAACATATCATATGTTGGAGGTCCTCTTGAGTCTCTGAGAATTAAGTCCGAAAAGCGATTCGGACTCTTACGATTTTTTGACCGTAACTTTTCGAGAAAATTTTTTAAATTTTTTCTGACCTCGGATTCATGTTTAGGATGTGTTTATACACCATAAAAGTAATTTTTACGAAAAAAAAATTTTCAAAATTTTTCCAAAGGGGTACCCCTATTGGAATATTTTCCAAAATTTTCAATCGACCTTAACTTTTCGAGTTTTGGTCGGATTGGAATGAAACAAAGTTTGATAGATGAAGTAAAAAATTAACTATTTTATGATTGAAGAAAAATTTTAAAAATGTTCGGGGTAGGGGTAGTTAGGGTCGATTTTCTGAAAATTCGAAAATTTTCGGTTTTTTTGAAAAAATTTTGGATTTTTGCCATGGGATTGGACTGAAAGTATTTTTATAAAATTAAGCATAATTTTTAACACCTAATAAGGTTTAAAATATTCAAAAAAGGTTATTTATCTTAAAGTTATGAATTTTTGAAATTTTTGTCATAAAATCCCATTCAAATTTTGAAGTCAAAAAATGTAAACATAAAAATTAAAGCAAGGTGGGCAAATGATATATCATATGAAAGCTCTTTATGAGCTGAGTTCAAAAATATTTTTTGAAAAAATTTTGGATTAACTTTGACCAAGTTACAGGGGTTAGAAATTTTGGGACAGCGGGGGTTTAAAGGGTGGTATGTATTAAACAGATCATAAAGCCTTTTTTTACTCACCCATGTTATAGAGTATGTTTTGTAGGTTCAAAAAACATATCACATGTTTGGGGTCCACTTGAGTCTGAGGGAGTTAGAGTCCGAAAAGTGAGTATGACCCTAATAATTTTTTGACTCTAACTTTTGCAAAAAATTTTTAAAAAATTTTCTGACAACAGATTCGTGTTTAGGGAGTGTTTTTACCACATATAAGACATTTTTTTCGAAAAAAAATTTTTCAAAATTTTTCAAAAAGGGGTACCCCTTATGGAATATTTTCCAAAATTTGCAATCGACCTTAACTTTGCGAGTTTTTGTCGAATTTGAATGAATCAAGTGTTATTAAATAAAGAAAAACATTAGCTATTTTATAAGTTAAAATTTTTTGAAAAATATTAGGTTTAGAGGTACTTAGGATCAAAAATCTGAAAATTCGAAAATTTCCGGTTTTTCGAAAAATTTTCGGTATTTTTGCCATGGGACTGGATGGAAAGTATTTTTATTATATTAAGCATAATTTTTGGAACCTTTTAAGGTTTTAAAATATTCAAAAAAGGTTACTTTTCAAAAAGTTATGATTTTTTGAAAATTTGGGCATAAAATCCCATCAAAATTTTGAGAGCCAAAATGGCCTACTATAAAATTAAAGTATGGGGGCCAAATTATATATCATTTGAAAGCCCTTGACTAGAAGAGTCAAAAATATTTTTTGTAAAATTTTTGGATAAACTCTTACCAAGTTGCAGGGTGTTAAAGTTTCGGTTGAGGTCGTTCACTGGGCGTTTAAGGGCCGAAGGCCCTTAAACGCCGGAGGGTTGGACCAACACTTTGGCACTCACCACGACTCTAAAACACCACAAACTTTCCAAACTTTAGCGGGGCGTTTGAGGGCCGAAGGCCCTCAAATGCCGGAGGGTTGCACCACCACTTTGACACCCACCACCACTTTTAACCCACCACAAAATTTCCAAACTTTAGCGGGGCGTTGGAGGGCCGAAGGCCCTCAAACGCCGGAGGGTTACACAACCACTTTGGCACCCACCACCACTTTTAACCCACCACAAACTTTTTAAACTTTAGCGGGGCGTTTGAAGGCCGAAGGCCTTCAAACGCCGGAGGGTTACACCACCACTTTTGCCTCCACCACGACCTTTAACCCACCACAAACTTTCCAAACCTTAGCGGGGCGTTTGAGGGCCGAAGGCCCTCAAACGCCGGAGGGTTACACCACCAATTTTGCCTCCACCACGACCTTTAACCCACCACAAAATTTCCAAACTTTAGCGGGGCGTTTGAGGGCCGAAGGCCCTCAAACGCCGGAGGGTTGCACCACCACTTTGGCACCCACCACCACTTTTAACCCACCACAAACTTTCCAAACTTTAGCGGGGCGTTTGAGGGCCGAAGGCCCTCAAACGCCGGAGGGTTACACAACCACTTTTGCCTCCACCACCACTTTTAACCCACCACAAACTTTTCAAACTTTAGCGGGGCGTTTGAGGGCCGAAGGCCCTCAAACGCCGGAGGGTTGCACCACCACTTTGGCACCCACCACCACTTTTAACCCACCACAACTTCACACCGCTCATGACGTACATATTCCAAGCAAAAATCCCTGCTAGGACCCTTTCAAAGCCGCAGGCTTTCAACGCCCATATTTTCAATCCCCCCGGCGCTTCTCCCTAAAGTATTTTTTAATGTTCCCCATGTTATTAATTTTCCCCATAATTTTATACACTGATCTGAGCATACAAACGCTGGTTATATTTGAACATAAACATCCTCCTTTAATAACTGAAAAATTATTGTGTTAAACCCAAATTAAAATAGAAAGAAAAATTTCCTTGTTTTCATTTTTATTAACTGAAGAAATGTTCAAAATAAATATTTTAATAAATTTAAACGAAAATAAATTAAATTAAATATTATTTTTCAATAATATTTTTTTCGATGACTAAGAGGAAAAAACGTAGACTTATAGTTGAAAGATTCAAATATTAATATAATTATAAACTATAAAAATATTATTACCTAAATTCAATATAATAAAATTAAAACATTTTATTATATAAAATTTAAAAATCACTTATATAGATGATGGATATCTGATTTGAATTTACTTTACATTATTTTCAATTTTTTAGCAAATTTATATAAAAGTTTAAAGTGTTCCATGTTGCAACATTCTGCGTACTATGTAAACAAATAATAAAGAATTAAAAAGAATAAATAAATACATTCCCGACAAATAAAAATATATTATTAATTTTCTTATCTAAAATATTATAGTCTAAAATTTGTGACCTTTCCTGACCGATCATTCTATTTGTTTACTTTAGAGCCATATATAAGCTAAAAACCCTTCATAGGATATATTATTATTCTTAAACTTATTTATATTAATTTTGTCTAAATTTAAATATTTGAATAAAGTCGTCTTTTAAAATAAAAAGATAAAATTATAATTTGGATTATCCTCAGAAGAGTTCCTAGAAATATTTAATTAAAGAAATATTACACATGTGTTAAATATAAAAATGTTTCAACTGTTATAACAATTTTCGGATAGTATTTAAACATGAAAATTCTTTCAAAAAATCAGTCATTTGGCATTCTTATAAAAATATTAATTATTCTTTTAAAACAATGTTTAAAATATTTACATATTAAAACTTAACAAAATGATGAGTACCATCTACTTTTTATAATGAAGCAGAGTAGTTTGAAAATAAATTAGATAATTTAACTGTGGGAAATAGCATCGAAATTAATAGGAATAAACACAAAAGAAATTATCAGGAACTAAATGAAAAATAAAAATATTAAAATTTTATATAAAAAATGAAATATTATTTTAAAATAATGAAAAGCTTTAATAATTAAATTTTTTTAATAATTGAACTATATAAAGTAACGAGTGGTTAGATAAATGGTTTAAACTTCAAAAATTCAGCTATAGAATATTTTGCTTTAGAAAACAAAGTAATATTATGTGCAAACATTGTGACTATGTAGGAAATGGAACTGATACAATTCGTTGCCATCTTCTTTCCGTTCATCGTAAAAAACAACTTTATTTATGTAAAATTTGTATTTGGTATTTTTCCCTTAAAAAATATATTTATACTTATGAAAAATTTAGCAAGTTCAAAAACTGAGCGAACATTTAAGATATATTGAACTACAAATGATTTTAAAGTAAAATAATTTAAAAAATTTAAAAATTAAATTTTAAAATATAATAAACACAATTTTATTTGTAAATTAATTAAAAAATATGAATATATACAAATTGGTTTATAATTAAAGCCTTTCTTCAAATCGCTATACATCCTTAGCAGATGTAGAGACTCAACATCAAAACCTTCAATTAACCCACCCTAAAAAATATAATTTTATTAAATAATAATTTATTAAAATAATATATTCTTAAACTGAAAAATGTTTTATCTTCCCTCCGTGAACCTCCACTTTCATAAATATTAAAATTAAAATATAAATTATTTTTTTTTAGAATTTCTACAAATAATATTAAAAAAATTGAAGAATGAAGAAAAAAAATATAAAGTATAAAAATTAAAACATTAAAAATTGGAGCCCTGTACGGGTCTCACATCAACAAAAAAATTAAAAATCTAGTAATTTTAAATTTTAGTATATTGTTAAAAATATTAACTTTAGTAATAATGTGCAGAATTTGTGGCTATTCGGAAAAGAGTTTTTGGATCAGAATTTAATAAAATAAAGAATTAGCAAAATAACAGTTATGATTTTTTGGAGGAGTAGAAAGTGGCAGTACTTATTAATTTTTAAAATATTTTAATAATTAAAATTTTAATCTTTATAATGAAGTTCAGTAGAGGAATGGCTCACCAAATGGAACATATTTAAATATATTTTGTTTAAAAAATAAAATAAATATTAAACCAGGTAATATAATAAAGCTTCAACTAAGAACTTCCAATCGACTGAAAAAAAAATCTCAATAAATAAATTTTTAATAAATTAAAAATTTATTTAATTTTAATTTAAAACACTTTATAATAATATATATAATTTAAAAATATAAATTATCAAGATACATGCAAAAAAGCTGTCGAACTCAGTGGTCTTGAAAAAAAGTGGAAATAAAATATTTTTTAAATTAATCATTTTAATTATATTTTTTAAAATTAGAGAAATTATGTTGGCTAATAATGAAGAAGAAAATAATAATTTAAATAATGAACAAAATATTGAAATCAAAATTTAGAAACAATTAATTGCAAATTTTGAATAATTTTTTTATTAATTTTAATTAAACTTTTTAAATAATAATAAATTATTTAAATTTTAATTCATAATAAAAATAAATAATAATTCTTCACTAGGCCAATTTTTGGACCAAAAACTCATAAGGAAACGTTTAGAGCTAAAGCAAATTAAAATAAAAAAATAATAATAATATTTCTATGAACATCTACATCTTATACTTTTAATAAAAATAATAATTAATTTTCATTATTTTCTGCTTCCTTTACTTAAAAATGTTTAATAAAATTAAAAATCGTTAAAATTTAATTTATGAAGAAATAAAATAAAAATAAATTAAAAATATTTAATGGAGCCAAATCAATTTGAGAAATTAAGAAAAATTTGGAAATTAATAATTAAATTGAAATTTATCAAGGAATTGTCCCATGGTTTGGTGGTGCGCAAGTTAAAAATAAAAAGCCGTAAAATCAAGACCTCGACATATTTTAGCAGACTTATAATCCTCAACCACCCTTTGTCCAATTGATTTTATGCAATCTTCGTAAATGAAACTGAATTTTAATTTTCAATTTTAAAAGAAAAAGATTCAAAATATTCTGACAAGAATTATTTCAAATATGTTGAGCGATATAACTTACAATTAGAGGAACAATTAGCGCGAATTATGACTCGTCAAAACGATTTTTTGTTTCTTTTTAATTATGTCGATTTAAAAGCATTATTTGCTAGTAAATAAAAATTATATAATTAAATAAATAAATATTATTCCAAAATTATTTTTAAAAATTTTATTATGAAAAGGAATTGAAAATTAAATTGGAAATTTAATTAAAAATAAACAAAAAGTAAAATTATCAAAATAAATTATTAAATGTTAGAGACTAGCACATACATTTTACAGTAAATTAAAATAATTTCCATCATTTTATCAGCTATTATTTAAATTTAAGGATGTAGCTACGCTGGAACAGCAGTCTATGTATGATAGACATCTCTTAAAAAAAGTATGATTTTATTCAACGAGTTAATAAATAATTAAAACTATTTTAAATTTTAAAAAATAAAATACGTATATTATATAATAATTTTAAAAAATATTAAATTTTATATAAAAATTAATTATTATTTGAAAAAACTGCAAACCCTAATTATTTTAAAATATAAAGTTTAATTATTTTTAAATTAATAATTAAAATTGTAAATTATTGAACTATGAAAGTTTTAATTAATTTATCTCTTAAGGATTATAGACTCAGACATTTCCCTTAGAAGGAAGAAGAGTAAAATGGATTAATAAAATATAAATAAATAATAGAATAATTAATTATATTTTTAATTATTTTTATTAAATAAAATTCTAAATATTTATATTTAATTTCAATTAGAAGATGGGCTAATGAGATGAAACACGTATATATAGACGGAACTTTTTCAATCAATTATGTATCTCTGTTTTTAAAATATATGAAATTTTAATTATAAAAATATCAATTAGGTAAATTATTCTAAAAAGAGCATAAAATAAAGAATTAATAAATATATGTATATAAATAAATTTTAAAAGTGAAAAAGAAATAAGAGAATATGTTAGCAAATGAGGAACATCATTTTATAAATTAAAAAACGAAATAAATTTATATAAAAATAAATTTATATAAAAAATACTTAAAAATAATAATATAAAAGGCTGGTGTATTAGGCACAGTGAGAATATAATTCCAAAGTAAAAATAACTGGTTGTCTATTTCACTTAGGAAAAGCACTTTATAGCATTTAAAAAATAATATAATTAATTAAATATTTTTATTAAATAAAAGCTTATTTTATATACCTATTTAAATAATTAATATAATATTCTACTCTTTAAATATAATTATAATTTTAAAAAAAATTAAAAAAACAAGATTATAAAGAAATCTTTGAAGTAAAAAGAAATAGGTACCTACTTTTGCAGCTGTTGTATGTTTAATTTTTAAATTTAATTTTTACATTCAAAAAAGTTATTATTAAATCAAAAAGTATCAAAAAATTTAATTTTTACTAATATTTTATAATATAATTAATTGATTAATTATTTTAAAATTAAATAAAATTTATAAATAAAATTATTGAAGTATTCCATTTCAAATAAACCACCTAGAAGAGATTAAAAAGATTGTTACAAATTCGGGACTTTTCTATGAGGCTAAAATGTAAATAAGATTTTTTTACTGCAATTCTTCTTTTTTAGTCAACTCATACTCAAGAAGAAATAGAAAGCGAGCTGAAAAGCGTAATTGCTGCATAAAATATTTTTCAAATTATAACCATTATTTCATTTAAATTTTAGAAAAGCTATAATAATTAATAAAAAATATTAATACGAAGAAAACTACGAAATTTAGTTTTGCCAACAGTAACTCTAAAATAATTTGACTTAATGAATGGATCAATTTTGGTAATTATACGAAGCTCAATTCATTAGATACAAGCTTAGATCCATTGCAAAAAATGAATACAAATATTTTATAAATTATTAAAAAATATAATTAAAGAAAATTTAAGTTTGAAACGAAAGATGAGAAATTTAAAAAATAATATTAAAATATTTTGTGTTATTTTGTAATTGTAAAAATTATAGTAAATTTTCAAAAAAAGCCTGAAAAAATTTTTGAAAAACAATATAATAATTTAACAAAAATTTTCTAAGAAATATAATACAAATTAAAATTTTTTGCTCAAAAATAATTTAAAAATTTCGCCTTTTGTTATTATACCACTATAAGGTCTATTCCACAAAATTGAAAAATACTTTAAAAATAAACTAATTCTATCATGGTGTGGAAAAAATTGGATGGATAACGATATTATTATATTATAAGTACAAAAATATTGTAATTAAAGAGTAAGTTAAAGGTATTTAATAAATTTAATTTAAATATTATAAAAATTTATTATTAAATAAAAAATATAATTAAAAATTTTATTTAATGAATTAATTAATTATTTTTAATAATACTAAATATTAAAAATAATGAAAAGAACGAAATGATTTTTCAATGAGTTTTTATGGAATTAATCGAAGAACTGAAAAAAGAATTCAGTGACCCAAGGTCGAAATTAGACAAAAGATTCAAAGTAATAAAGGATATGCGAGCGGGGACGAGACAATGAGATAAAAACTATGAACAAATTATATTATGTATATTATAATAAAGTAAATATGTTTTCAAAATTAAAAAAACAAATAACAATATAATTATTAAATTTACACAAACAGGGGAAAGAGACATGTCAGATAAAAACAATTAATAAATTATATTATTTTGAGTAATGAACATAAGTTGAATGCTTAGATGATAATGTAGAGGATATGTATGAATATGCAAAGAAGAACAGTATAAATTAGACCATAGAGATTTTAATTCGATATTGAAAACAATATTTTTTTAATTAAAAACTAATACTCTAATTAATAAAAATTAATTTAAATACAATAATTATTTTAATAAAATTAAGAGAGTCAAATTGTTAAAGGAATAGAATACTGCATTCTTGAACATTTAAATGAAAATACAGCAAAGATACTTGAAGCCTTTAATGATAATCGCAAGTCCTTAAAACGAAAACTTATTAAATAGACTGGCAAGTAGTATAATAATTTAAAATTTTAGTTCATAAAAATAAAATAATAATAATTCTTCACTAGGCCAATTTTTGGACCAAAAACTCATAAGGAAACGTTTAGAGCTGAAGCAAATTAAAATAAAAATAATAATAATAATATTTCTATGAACATCTACATCTTATACTTTTAATAAAAATAATAATTAATTTTAATTATTTTCTGCTCCTTTACGTAAAAATGTTTAATAAAATTAAAAATCGTTAAAATTTAATTTAAGAAGAATTAAAATAAATTAAAAATGTACTTTATTTAATGGAGCCAAATCAATTTGAGAAATTGAGAAAATTTGGAAATTAATAATTAAATTGAAATTTATGAAGGCATTGTCTCATGGTTTGGTGGTGCTTACGTTAAAATTAAGAAACCTTCAATTCAAAGCCTCGATATAGATTGTCTGTCCAATTGATTTTATTCAACCTATCATAAGTGGAACTGAATTTAATAATTTTCAATTTAAAAAGATTCAAAATATTCTGAAATACTACAATAATTATTTTGAGCGATATAACTTACATTAGAGGAACAATTAGCGGATTATGACCCGTCAAAACGATTCTTTGTTTTTTTTTTAATTATGTCGACTTAAAAGCATTATTTGCTAGTAAATAAAAATTATATAATTAAATAAATATTATTATTCCAACATTATTTTAAACAATTTATTACATGTTACAGAGACTAGAACCTACAGTTTAAAATAAATTAAAATAATTTTCTCCATTTTTCTACTTCATCAGTAATATAATAATTGACTAGAATCATAGAGACATTTATTAACAAATAAAATTTAATAAAAATTGTCTCAAATTTGAGAAACTAATAAAAACTGCATAGTTAAGCTACCAATTTGTCAGAAAATAGCTGATTAGAATTTAATTAAGTAAAAAATTTAAAAATTTTATTTTAAATAACAAATTTAAAATATATAACCAAAAAATAAATAATTTATATAAAATTAAAAATAAATAAATATTTGATAACAATTTTTAAAATTTTTCATTTCACATTTGTAGCATCGTTTATAAGTGCATGAGTTAATTGTTCACTAGATGGAGCATTTGGCGTTCCTAAAGCTTTAGCTAAAAGAACGTCTGAAGGATATTCACCACCATAGGATTGTACCTTTAATTATTAATATTTATTAAAATTCATAATATTCTTTAAATAAAATTAATAATTAAAAAAACAAACACACATTTGCCCATTTTTGACCATTTCCACGTCCAAGTAATTCTTTATCAAATAAATTATCAAAAATCAGTGATGCACTGGCTCTAGCAAGAAGATAAGAATAATATTCTGTTTTTAATAAAAGAAAAATAATTAAAATTTTAATTTAAAAAAAATACTTGCTCCATAAGTGACAAGGTGAGAAATTCTAAAACGAGGAACTTTTATTTAAATCAGAATTATTAAAACTTAATAAACAATTTAAAAATAAAAATTTTTACCTATGATGGTAAGCATAATTAGAGGATGTATGTAATTGAGGAAGAGCCATTTTATGTAATTGTAAAAATAAATCTGTTGTGTTAATTTTTTGACGAGATATAGCTTCTGCATGCTCTCCATGTGCCTCCAAGTCGAAAAGAGAGAAAATAGCCTTAATATAATTTTATTAAAAATTATTAAAAAATATTTATAATAAAAAAACCTGTTGTGTATTATGTATTGCTGGAAATATGCGTCTACACTTTATAATGGTAGAAGCTTGTTCATTGTCCATAATACGGCCAGACTTGTCGCGACAAATTTTTTGTAAAATCTAAAAAATAAATTAAATATTTTTAAATATAAAAGAAACAAACCCTAGAATCATTAAAAAAACATTCCATTAAATGTGAGGGTATTTCAGCAAAATCTGTAGGACAACGAGTGCCTTAAAAATTAAAATTTTTTTCTTTAAATTTTCCAAAAATATTTAAAATTATTTACCAGCAACATGTTGAAAAATTGTTCTCCCCAAAATTGAATGCATTGCATGGCCCATTTCATGGAAAAAATTCTCTGCCTGTTGGGGAGACATTTCCAGCTAAAATTAAAAAATAAATATTCTAAAAAAATTTTTTACCTCATCCAATAAATTAGATATTAAACAAGATGATGTTTGAAAATGATTAATACCAGAATGATTAATAGCTAAAGATACAACAACAATAGGTGTTTGAAATTCCCCATTTTCGAGCTTAAAAAAATTAAAAATTATACTGTTAAAAAATAATAAAAATAATTTACCAATTTTGAACAACGAATAGTAAAATGACAATCACCCTGAAGTTTGCTGGGACGTGCGTCTACATCAATAAAAATATCTCCAAGAAATGTTTGACTATTGGAATTGTTTTCATCTTCACGATAAACTTGCTTAAATAAAAAAAAATCATTTAATTAATTAAATTAAAAAAAAACCAATTTTAGTACGTTTCCTTCCCAACATTCAACTGCATTGGGTATTGACCGTTTAAAAGTAATACCATAAAGCTTTTGAACAATTAATTCAAAACCATCAAACATTGTGCCAAAATGAAAAAATTTGGAAAGGGATTGACTTCCATCAATTTTTTCAATAAGTTGACGACGACGAATCTATTTACATTAAAAATAAAAATTAAATTAAACTAGTTTTTAAAATTACAAAAGTAGCGAATTCCATGTCAGCATATCCTACTTGTCTTTCAATATCCAACGAATTGTGAAATGAATAATCAGTGGTAAGTCGGAGAATTTGTTCCAATTCTGAGTCGATTTGACTAGAAAACCCCTTAATATTAAAAAGAATTGTAAAATTAATTATCAAATGACATCCCAGAAAAATATTAAATTTATGGAAAACATGTGTAGAAAAACATTTATAAAATAATGCTAAAAAACTTTTTTCCGAAAAATATCAGAATATTTCAGATAACACTTTAATCGAAACAAGAGGAAGATTTTCCGGAAAACATTTTGTTTGTTATTAGACAAACATTGTGTTACAGAAACAGAACTTTATAAACAAAATATTTTTATCAACATTTTTATCCAAACATTCAGCGAAAATTTTAAAATTACTTTTCAAAAAAATTCTTTTAAATAATAAAATAAAAACCTTAATTATATCCTTGAGAAATTTATGAACATTTTCATAAGTGCAAAGTATTGAATTAATTTGTGCACGATGAGCAAATGTAGGAAAGTTTGTTAATTGAGCGATTTGATGTCGGCCAGAAATGAGACGTTTTAATAATAATTCCTAAAAATTTAAAAAGAATATTTATTTCAAAATAAATTTTTTTAAGGAAAATGAATAAAAAAAAGAACTCGAAAAATTTAAAATTAACTAATTAAAAATTATATTACTTGTTGTTCATCATGCTGATAAAATTTTTCATATGTAAATTCCCTTATTTTTCCATTATTATGTTGACATAATGGAGCAATTAATAATTCAGACCCTCCAGTAAATGAGGAGAGAGTCTTTCTCTCATCTACAGTTAATTTAGGTGTGTGATCAGTCCCAACTACAAAACGGGTGCCTGCATCAAATATTTCATCAGAGAGTTGGACAAAGCGTTGACGCTGAAATTTTTTTTAATTCGAAGTTGAAAAAGCGAATTTTCGAAAAAATAACATTTTAAAATTATTAAATAATAAATTTTTAAAATTAATTACTAACTTGAGAATCGTCTAAACATACACCAGAAAGTTCAAAATCCTGTAATAACAAATTTGCGGTTCGAACAGATACAGGACACAAAAGGGATGCTTCAGTCACAAGAGATTGCTTCAATGCGTAATATAACTCCTAAAAATTATTTGAGTATTTTTAGGTTTAAGAAATATATACAGGTGTTGTGTTTAAGGTTTCAACGAGAGAATTGAAATTTCTCATACAATCTTCAGCCGCTTTAGTAAATGTTGAATTAGGATGAATACAGCGCAAACAATCAGTCTAATATTTAAAACATAAAAATTTTAAAAATTAATTTAAAGAAAACCAAATCGGCTGCACTGCAGATGAGATTTGATAAATTATCAAATAGTTCTAATGTAGAACACTGCTAGAAAAATAAAATAGAAAAGAAAATACTTTCTTATAAATTAAAAAAATGAAAATACAAATTTAATTTTATTAAATTAAAAATAGCAAGAGACCGAGGCCAACCCAATTTCCGTCTTTTCTCAGTCTCGAAACCGAGAATTGTTAAAATCTATTGCTAATAGCGAAAAATATGAACATTAATAAAAAAAATTTAATAATATACATTTGTATTTTTGCGCATTTTTGTCTAAAAATGAGGATTTTTTCCGATTAATTTGCGGATTTTTTATTTTTTCATCTGACAAAACTGCAAAGCTATATTTTAATGTAAAAAAATGCGGAGAGCGAAAAACAACTAAAGTTATCAAAGCTAGAAGCAGAGCAGAAATTCTCATATAGTTTTACGATTTGCACGCCTTTAATATTAATTTTACAAGTCTCGTTCTCGCTACTCTAATTAAAATAAAAACCTTTGAAATAGCAGTCCTCGATTCAGCATTGATTAATATTTCGCTCACTATATCCCGCGACCGTTTATGGATAGATTTGAAAAGATATTTAAAGCCTCTCGTAGTCTTGAATTGACTAAAGAAAAATTACGTGAAAAATAAGCTTAAATTTTTTAAAGAGACTAATCTACTGAATAACTTTATTTAATAAAACCAACTTTGCAGGCAAAGATGAACCAAGAAAGCATAACGCCTTTTTGCCTGATTCCTTCAAAATTTTCAATTCAATATTGTTCATATCCATTGAAATTGTTTCACGTTTAAAAAATCTCATGAGGCGAACTGGAGTTGTTTGATGCATTTTTTTAATTTCTAAACAATATTAGAAGTTATAATTTAAAAGAAAAGAATTAATGATAAAAAGTAATTTAAAGAAAAAAATAACTATTTAAATAAAGTTAAAAAAAATATTAATAACAATCTTTAAAATTTATTATTTATCATTTTTAACATCCTTTATAAAAGCAACTAAATTTTTAACAGATAGAGCACATCTTCATCCTCCTCTTCTCTTTTTAATTTTTTCTGCAAGTGTATCCAACATTTTAATATCAACATTGGCCTTTGGCTTTTTCCATTTTGTTTGATCAGGAGGAGGCATTGCAATAGAATCTTTGATTTGTTTTATCTTAAATAATTGGTTTTTTAAATGAGACGATTTTAAATAAAAAATATTTTTAAAAGTGGATATAATGAATATCTCAAATTAAAAAGAAAAACAAAGTGTCCAAAAATTTTATTTAAATTAAAATAAATTTAAAAAGAATTTAAACCTCTTTTTTACTTTGATCAGTCAATTCTCACTCTTCCATAACTTCTCCTCCTCTTGAACCTTATGAAGAAACACCGTTTGTCTCTTTCATTGTATCACGAAAATTTTGAGATGAAAATTTATCTTCACCATTTTGTGATTTACGTGCAGCTAATTTTTCTTCTCTATTTTTTTCTAACTTTTTCCTTAAAAATTTTTTTAATATGCGATTTATAAATTAATTGTGGCTGAAAAATAATGGTACTTTTTCTTATGTCTTATGAGCACAAATGTCCGCAAATAATTTTAATATTTTTCTTATAAAAATGATTAATACATATGCGAAGTTCTATTGAAGAAGATGTGAAAAGAAGAGAAGTTGATACATTTAATTTGTGTCTTTCATTTTCTACATATTTGGATTTATTAAAACTTCTTCGTCAGCAGCTTCTCCGTCAAGAAGTAAACCTATAAAAAATATTAAAAAAATTTCTTAATAAAATCATTAAAAAATTCCAAACTTTTGTCTTGAAGAACTAAAATAGTTTCTCTTCCTTCTTGAAAGTCTTGAACAGAATGGCCAACAATTAATCCTCCTGTTGAAGCTTCCATCTAAAAATTATAAAAATAAAAGTGAAGAGGGAAAGTTTTCTGTTGATCAGATTAAAAAATGCGTTAAAAGTAGTAAAATGAAAAAAAGAGTAAAGCACTCGATTTTATACAATAAATATGATAACCAATATGGCACTTTCTTATTCAGCGCTTCAACAATTTAGGTCTCAAAAATTAAATCGTATAAAAACCAATTTAAAAGACAAAACCACAATATAATTTATTATTTTAAAAATAAAAAAATAAAGTAATTTCAAACCTTAACTCCACGTCTTTGTTGTTTTTGATGTTCTTCTTTTAGCATTGCTCCAATTCCAAAAGATTCATCCATTTCATCCAATTGTTTAGCCTTTTCTTTTGCTTTACGCATTTCTTCTTCAATTCTTCGTGAACGTTCTATCCAACTTGAAGTTTTCTCAATTTCATCATCATCTTCTTCAGCCAATCCAGTCTTTGCTTTTAATACTTTAGAATGTAAATCTCTCTGTCGTTTTTTATAGCTCTTTTTGTCGTTTTTCATCAGACCAGTTTCTTGATGGTTTATGAACAATTTCAACACCATCTTCAGTAAATACCTAGGATACATATTTAAATCTCAATAAATGTTAAAAAATAAAAACCTTTTCACCACTTCCATCATCTTTTTCTATTGGTTCAGTATTTGTTTTATCATCAAGGTCAAGAGGTGCAAGTCCTAATTTGGCTCTCAATTTATTTGTTTCTTCATTTCACATCGATTCTTCACTGAAAAATTAAATTAAAAAATTTTTATTTTGTATCTATAAAAAAATACTTTTTGCTAGAATTTGATGAATCCTCCTTTTTATGTCTTTTTGATCTTAAATTAAACTATAATTAAATAAATAAAATATAAAATTAAACTTTTTAGGTGAACGAGATCTTGAACGATGATGTCGTTTCTCGTGTTTCGAAGGCATTATATTAACTAAAATAAAAAATTAATTCTATTAAAATTAAAGATTTTATGGAAAAGCTTTTGTCCTTGTGTCCAGACATTTCGTTGACAGAAAATGCACAAAATTTGTCACAACGGCAAAAAATCGTGGGTTCGGGTAAACGAAATGTAGTTTTTTTTGCCGTAGAGGCGAAAGGTCGTGTGCCCTTTTTACTAAAAAATAATTCGAAAAAATAAACATTAAATAGAAAGAGAATAGATATTAAGCTAACAGTGATGGGAGGGGGTGTTTCTCTTAAAACCTTTTAAAGTTAGAAAGGTGGCACGACTTTTCGTCAACGGAATTTACGTCAATGGACCATTCGTCAATACCTTTCGTCAACGGACTTTATGTCAACGGACTTTTCGTCAATAAACAAATTTTTTAAAATAGAAAAAAGTAAAAAAATAATCTAAACAATAAAGTCATACATAAATATAAACATTTCCAACAAAATAAACAAACAAGATAACGAAATAATCATCCAGATACCCAAATTTACAATCGTCTAACACAACAGAAACTACAAAGAATAGACTATAACATAATTAAAACATTTACAAACAAAACAATACATAGAGAAATTAAAACATGATCAAGCATGAGTCAAGTTTTAAGTCAAGCTGTCAACACTGGCTCCGAAAACCATATACAACAATAAAAAAGAAATAATAAAGGAAGTCGATCTCCTACTTTCTCTGACTTTACACACCACCATCACAGAACCATCACCGTTGTCGAAGCTTGTAGACGTTGGCGTATCTTGTAAACGTTACCATAGCTCCTAGAACCTTGGCCAACAAACCACCGCCGTTAGCGTAGCTCGTAGACCGTTGACGATGCTCGTAGACGTTAGCATACTCCTAGAACCTTGGCTCATAGAACTAACGCCTTAGCGTGGCTCCTAAGACACCAGTTTATTGAACAAACGCCTTAGCTTAGCTCCTAAGACACCAGTTTATTGAACAAACGCCTTAGCTTAGCTCCTAAGACCTAAGTCTCTAGAACCAACGCCGTTAGCGTAGCTCGCCAAACCTTAGTCTCTAGAACCAACGCCGTTAGCGTAGCTCGCCAAACCTTAGTCTCAAGCACCACCGCCGTTAGCGTAGCTCGCAAAACCTTGGCCCATAGAGCTTCCTCCGTTAGTGTAGCTGACCGTTGACGTTTCTCGTAGACGTTGGCGTATCTTGTAGACGTTAGCATACTCCTAGAACCTTGGCTCATAGAACTAACGCCTTAGCGTGGCTCCTAAGACACCAGTTTATTGAACAAACGCCTTAGCTTAGCTCCTAAGACACCAGTTTATTGAACAAACGCATTAGCTTAGCTCCTAAGACACCAGTTTATTGAACAAACGCCTTAGCTTAGCTCCTAAGACCTAAGTCTCTAGAACCAACGCCGTTAGCGTAGCTCGCCAAACCTTAGTCTCTAGAACCAACGCCGTTAGCGTAGCTCGCCAAACCTTAGTCTCTAGAACCAACGCCGTTAGCGTAGCTCGCCAAACCTTAGTCTCAAGCACCACCGCCGTTAGCGTAGCTCGCAAAACCTTGGCCCATAGAGCTTCCTCCGTTAGTGTAGCTGACCGTTGACGTTTCTCGTAGACGTTGGAGTCACAGACAGTTGGCGCTGCTCGTAGAACAAGAGAATGATAAAATACGTTGTTTATATAGTATCGAACTTTTAAACACATATAAAAGCTCCCATTTCTACTTCCCCAATCAGTTTACTTAAAATCTCGGACAAACATATAGACAAACTCCTCAATTACATATATGCATATTTAGTCATTGACAAAAAGTCCGTTGACTTAAAATCCATTAACAAATATTGACGGATGGTCCATTGACGTAAAGTCCATTGACAAAAAGTCATGGAGTTTTCAGGTAGGTGGCACGACTTTTCGTCAACGGACTTTACGTCAACGGACCTTCCGTCAATACTTTTCGTCAATGGACTTTATGTCAACGGACTTTTCGTCAATGAACAAATATTTTTTAAAAAATTAAAGAAAATAATATTAATTAAAAAGAGGGTAGGGGATGATTCAGTCGGCCGATTCAGAGTAGCAGGTTGTTTTTGGTTATAACTTTTTTATTTCTTAACCGATCTGAATAGTTCTTTTATTAATCGAAAGCATCCGATAAGCGGATAAAGTTATCTAATTTGACCGATCCAATCAGATCACTCAACAAAAAGTAATAGCGTGATAAGTGGAAAATTTTGATTTTCGTGTTTTTCGGGCGTAACTTTTTCTAAAATCAACTGATCTGATCGGTCCAATTGATGAAAAGACTCCACTTTTGGAGCTCTTTCGAATGATATAAAAATTATTTGAAAAAGTTTAAAATGAAAAAAGTTATACGAGCTACTCTGAATCAGCCGACTCTGAATCGTCCTTTACCGTTAAAAAGAAGCATAACTGGACTGACCTCCCTAGAAATCACCACCAATAAGATCAACACGCAATTTAAGTTACCATAACCACTCCATTACTAATTACAATAACTAAATACATACTATAACTAATATAAGTATATTTTACAATAAACTGTAACATTTAAAACGAAATTCTCGTTTAACTTTTTTAAAAAATATTTGTTCATTGACGAAAAGTCCGTTGACATAAAGTCCATTGACTAAAAGTATTGACGGATGGTCCGTTGACGTAAAGTCCATTGACGAAAAGTCGGGGAGCCGTTAGAAAGTTTATTTTTCTTGGTGGCACGACTTCTCGTCAACGGAATTTACGTCAATGGACCATTCGTCAATACCTTTCTTCATTGGACTTTATGTCAACGGACTTTTCGTCAATAAACAAATTTTTTAAAATAGTTTTTTAATAAATTATTTAATCATATTTATTAAAATTCTTTTTTATAATTCTACGATAAATTATTTATCTCATAAATCACGAGGTTAATCTGTTTATTACACATAGAAATAAACATTTGATATAAAGTTTAATTATTAAAATTTGGGCACTTGTTAAGATGGGACGGCTTTTTTTGCGGACTTTTTTTGCGGACAAATTATTTTTTGATTTTTTCCCAAGGCAATAAGAGTGAAAGTTTTGCCAATCAATTATTGACTGCCTTGACACACCAATTTCTCTTTGCAATTCTTTTTGATTTATATGTATAACTGGTCTTCTCGACCAAAAATACATTATCTTAGAAGGAAATTTTCCAAATGGTATAAAGTACATAATCGGCAAAATTTACCTGTATCACTTGTTTGAAAGTTAGCTTAAAACCATTGAAGAAAGTGCCAACCAAAGCCCCTTTTGTTTTTCTACATGTTGTTTTTTTACAACGCCATTGTCCATATTGCTTATAATTTTCTTTACGCATTTCTGAGCCACAAATACATGTTCTTGTTTTGTGAAGCATACCAAGACTAGAAAGCCAATGTTGAAATTCATCATCGGGTAAGCTTATTTTGGTGTATAATTGTAACAAAGTAAAATTTTTAAGAGTTTGAATCATTTTATTGGATAATTGATTAACAAAAATATAAATGACAAGGTAAAAAACATTTACACATATTTGTTAGTCAAGGTACACTCTTATTGCCTTGGGAAAAAATCAAAAAATAATTTGTCCGCAAAAAAAGTCCGCAAAAAAAGCCGTCCCATCTTGACAAGTGCCAAAATTTGTTTTTATTAAATATAAAAATATGGGCCCACCCCTTTTGATCAACACCCTTTTGATCAACACCCTTTTGATCAACCCCCTTTTGATCAACCCCCTTTTGATCAACTCCCCCTTTTGATCAACGCTCTTTTGATCAACTCCCCTTTTGATCAACACTATATTCTGGCGTAAAAATTCGTTTAAAAGAAAAAATTAGTGTTGATCAAAAGGGGAGTTGATCAAAAGGGCGTTGATCAAAAGGGGGTTGATCAAAAGGGTGTTGATCAAAAGGGTTGACCCCAAAAATATTTTAAAATATACAAATAATATTTATTAAAAAATCAATTTAAATATATAAATTTTATTATTTTTTTTAAATCTCATTTTCACAGCAGATGTTCATGTTTGGATGAATAAAGCTAATAATAAAAAATATATTTTTTTGATAAATTTAAATTTTGTTTTTAAATTTTTAATATATGTATTTTACAACAATAATAAAATTAAATTAAGTAATACTTTCAACAAATTATAAAAAATATTTTAAAATAAAAAATATAATTAAATTTACTTCCAATAACTAAAAAACACAAAACAATGCCCCAATTAAATTGTGACATAATTCCAATAACATTATTTCTAACACTTCCAGAATTTCCAGGTTTGCTAGAAGTTCCAGCATTTCCAGGTATGCCAAAAGTTCCAGAAATTGCAGGTTTTCCAGTTGTTCCAAACAATTTTGGTTTTCCAGAAGTTCCAAAATTTTTTGGTTTTCCAGTTGTTTCAAACAATTTTGGTTTTTCAGAAGTTCCAAAATTTTTTGGTTTTCCAGTTGTTCCAAAATTTTTTGGTTTTCCAGTTGTTCCAAAATTTTTTGGTTTTCCAGTTGTTTCAAAATTTTTTGGTTTTTCAGAACTGCCAGAATAGCCAGAATTGCAAAGATTAGAGGTACATTCAGAACATTCACATTTAACGCCTTTTACCATTATTGTTTTTAAAGTACATTTACCACAAGATTTAAGACTACTACCATCTTCACATTTAATAGTCATACATTTAATTTCAGTTATATTTAATAACTTTGCCCTTTCCTTAACTAATTCGTCTTCAGTATCGCAAGTTCCCCTAGGTTTTAAATTAATTTTACTATGTTCCAATCCATTGGTACAATTATATGAATCTAAAATTAATAAAAATATTTATTTTTAATAATATTAATTTAATAACTGACTTTTCTTAAAAATAATTACTGAACTAATCTGGCTTTAATACCAGCCTATTTAATTAAAATTAATTATTTAATAAAACCTCCATAATCCAAAAGCATCAAAATATAAAATAATACAAAAATAAAGAACATTTTAATTTTAATTAATTTAAATTAAATATATAATTCTTAAAATTATTTAAATATTAATATTTATTTATTTTCCTAAAAATGTCCAAAAATTTTCATTTCAGATTTTAGTTCTGTTTTAATTTATCAGAAAAAGCTAAAACACAATTTTTGTTAATACAACCTTTACGGATAAAAATTTAAAAAAAGAATTGTTGGAAAAAATAAAATAAATTTCTTTTTTTTTTATTTAATAAAATTAATATTAAATAACTAGATTATTTAAATTAATATTATTCATATTTTTATCAAAATTTAAAATCATAAATTTTTTTATTAGAAATTTTGCTGTTTTTATTTTTAAATTGTAAAATAATTAATTAAATATGAATCATTTAAATATTAAAAATTAAATTTATTTATATAAATTTAATAAAATATTAATTACTATTTATTTTATATTTTTTTACTTTTGGACATTGGAGGTTTTATTAAATACAAGTAAAATATAATTACTTTTTAATTAAAATTAAAAGAGGTTGGTAGCATTGTTGATTTTAGTTCAGCATTTTGAATGTTGTGACTTATACAAGATTTTTATTTCTGGACCGTTTGAACAAGTAAGGTGTCATTTAAAAGAGCTCCGAAAACTGAGTCGAACAATATTTTCAATACTGTTAAGTATCTCTTATAAAAATTTAATAATTTTTGCTCTGTTTTCAAAAATACTACTACCAACATCGTTCCTTTTAACTCATCCACTGGTTAATATATTATAATTAAATATTGTGATTAAATAAAAACAAAATTTAAATTTTATCGCCATCATTTGTAAATCATTCGCCCGCCATTTTTGTGTAGGTATATAATATATTTTAAATTTGTAAAATAAAAGGGAACATAAAGTATGTAAAAGAGAGGAAGAGATATCAAAATAGAGATGCTTTATTAAAATATTTTTTTATACATTTTTCTTCTCGTTTCTGAGCTTTCACTCTTAATTTTCGTTTAATGAAATACTAAATTTTACAATTTGGTTTGGCTCAATTTGTGAAACATAGATTTCGCCATTATCGCTAATTGCAAGTGCATGGGCATTTAATAGACCCTAAAAATCAAAAAATTAATTTTTTAAAATTATAATAATACCTTAGCAAAGCTGTTAGCCTTTCCAGTGTTCATATCCATTACAAAAACTTGAGATTCGAGTTGATTGCCCTGATCTTGATTAGTTACACCAACGAGAAAGTGTTCTAAAAATTAATTTAAAGAATTTAAAAATAATAAAATTAACCTTTTTCTCTAATAGCAAAGACCCGTCCAATATTTTCTGCTTTTGTGAAGAAAGTGCCTGTTGGAACGTACGCACGCCTATGATGATGTTGAGCACCTTCTAATCCGGCAGAAAAGCATTGAATACTTAAAATTAGAAAAATAAAAAATCAGAATTCTCTCTTATGAAAGAAATTCTGTCTCTAAAAAACAGAATTCTGTAGGAAAAGTTAAAAACAATTTACCGTTCATTTTCACGGTCTGCAACACAAAGCAAATTGAGATCTTCAATAAGTGTCAATGAATGAGGAACAAGAAATTCGCCATTTTTTGGAGTTTCATTGGCTGAAACAAATATTTATTTAATTTTAGATTGTCCCTCTATAATACAATCAGGCTGTCCAAATTGACAGAGGAATTTTCCTTTTTTGTCAAACTTCATTATTCGGCTATTACAGTAACCATCGGCTACAAAAAATTCTCCGGTGCTTGCAATAGCAACATCTGTTGGTTTACAAAAATGTTTTTCATCAGAGCTAAATAGAAAATAATTTTTTTTAAATTCTTAAAATATTACCCTGGAACAAGCTTTTTGCCTAAACTCATCACTAACTGAAATAATAAATTTAAACTTATTTTTCTACAAAAATAAAAAACATTAAAGTCTTTATCAAGTTTGTGAACTTGATGACTTCCAACATCAGTAAGCCAAATATTTCCATCGGAATCAATGGTTAATCCATGAGGCATATAATACATTCCCTTACCATGCTCTTCCAACACTGCGCCTGTTTCTGTATCAATAACAGCAATTGTTGTATTTGGAATGATTCCCAAAGATCTTAAAAAGTTTGTAAAATTTTAAAGCCTTACTATGTAAATTTTAATTCAGCATTTTTACAATTTGTAAAAATAAATAAACTTTTTTACAAGTTGTAAAATAAATAAACTTTTTTACAATTGAGAAACTAAAGTTTTATCAAACTTGATGAATACCTGTTTAGATGGTTGTTTTCATCAAATGAACTAAAAAGTAAGAAAAAATAAACATAAAATAATGAAAATAATTATATAACTTACAATTCATTCCAAACACGTCCAGACCGATGAAAAAGAACTAGCCGATTGAGAGGATCTAAAGCAATACCGGGCGTTTGCCCAATATTTGATGGAAGTTGCAACGTAAAACTTTCCTTAAATTATATTTTGAGATAAATTTTATATTATATTTGAACAACTTGATTATTTAATTCGTTAATTTCCTCAATTTTATTTAAATCATTTTCTGCATTCTCTTCATATGGGATTTCTTTATGTTGGTTTTGAAGTTGAGCTAGAGCACTTCCAACGCGACTTAAAGTTTCTGAATGTTATAAAATTAGCACAATTTGTTATATAAAATAAATTTTAGTAATTATATAAAATTTAAAAAATTATTATAAATTATTTAATATAAAATTTAAAAATGTTTTTTTTAATTTAATAAAAGTTTAGTTGAATTTTAAATGTAAATAAATGGTGATATTGCATTATAAACTCTTGAATATTGAGGAAATGAATAATTTTTGTAACTTTTAAAGAAATGTTATTCCCCAACAACGACGTGTACTAATTGTATAAATATTGATACCCATCATATGCAATATAAATTAAAATTATAAAAAATTTAAAACCTTCATTGTCAAGAGATCCTTGTTGAAAGAGTTCTGCCCAAGAATTATCATAAAATTCAGGAATATTTTTGCCTATCAACACTTGGCCTTGTACTAGAATGCAAATAAGGGCCAATAATAAAGATAAAGAGACATTGGACATAACTAAAATATTTAAAATTTATTATGATTAGAGGTTGTAGTCAATATTTATTGCCATTTATTTAAATCAATAGATTTACTTAAATTATATCGTCATTTTCAAAATATTTTATAAAACAAATTCGGCCTTAAGCATAGTATCTAACGCTAATTACACTGGCATTAGCGCAAAGGGATGCTTAGAAAATAAATTTAAGTGAGGAAAGCAGACTATTTCTAAAGGCAGTCGAGGCATATTGAGTAGACTCAAAAGAGCAACACACAAAATAACACCAGATAGCCTCAGAAATCTACTTTAAAGCTTGAGGGCATTCACCTAAATTCTCTGAAGTTGATAAACCGAATTTAAGCTTTGTTTCTAAAATTTATATTTGAGAGGATTGTAAAACTTGGAAAGAATAAACCTGAAGAAATATGTATGAAACAAACTTGTAAAATTGTAAAACTTGGATTAATTGTATTCTTAAAAATAAAACAAAAAAGTTTGTTGATCTTCAGGGTAAAAGATACTGGCACAACAATTCAGCATTTTATTCCTCTACTCTCTCCTTTTTAAGCTTAATAATACAAAATATATACATGAGTGAATATTACATAGCTTAAGAAACATGTTTATAATTTATTCACTCTTTCTCATTTTTTTCAATTTTTATTCCCCTTTTTGTGTTCCACACTTTGCTCATTGTCAGTTCAGAGAATTTTCACATTTGTAAACTTAAAATAATTAAATTTTAAATAAATATTAAAAAACAAACCAAGCAAATACATAAAAACTTTGTTTGTGTATTATCATAAGGATCAGGTTGAAGTTCAAATAATTTTGAAAGTCCTGTTTTCATTTTATAAGGAATTTCAAAGTAAAAAGTACTCTAACTAACAATAAGAGAAAAAGTGATTAAAATTAAAAACAAACAATGTAACTAACATACTTTAAAAATAAAATAAATTAAACTGTTTCCTTTATTTTTATTATCATATATTCTATAAATTCTAATTCACTTTCGCCTAGCGTTGTGGCGAACGTTAGTAATCCAGCTACTTGGAGGCAAAAGCATCCATTAACGGGTATGCATTGAGCGAGTGTCTAGAGCAAGGGCCAAGTCAACAAGGGGCATTGGTGGTAGCATTAGTGCTCCTGGTTGTTTAAAGAGCGGGGCAACGGTTCAGGCCCGAAAGGGAGCAGACAAAACCTGCCGCTTGGTCACAGTGTTCAGATCGCATTTGCGAGCATACTATTACAACGTTGATTGGATTTGCTTTTTTGAATTTTTGATAAAATTAATAAACAGAGTTGTTATGTTCAATTATTTTATAATATATTTAAAAATTATAATTTTAAATATTTCAAGTTTCCCAGAGAAATGAAAAAAATGTAAAATTTGTCTTTGTGTCCAGACATTTCGTCGACAGAAATTATACAACATTTCGTCCGACGGCAAAAAATCGTGGGCTCGGGTAAACGAAATGTAGTTTTTTTGCCGTAGAGGCGAAATGTCGTATGCCCTTTCTTACTAAAAAATAATTAGAAAAAAATACATTAAATAGACAGAGGGTGATAGAAGAATCGGCGCTAGGACAATTGTACAGTGGGACAATTGTACAGTGGATAATTGTAAAGAAGACAATTGTACAGAGGACAATTGTACAGTGAACGATCATTTTTAAAAGAAATTAATGACGCGCCAATCTATAAGAAACGTTTCGTAAATAATTAAGAGGATCGCCTGCTCGCTGTATCATTCTTTAATTTATGCATAAAAATTTTTTAAAGTGGAAACTATGTTTTTGTATTTTTATTTGGAGAGGAATTATCTTCTAAAAGAGGAATATTCCGAAAATATGGAGAGGAATATTCCGAAGATAAATATTCCGGACGCCAACTACCTTTACACATCTCCAGAATTCAATACCTTCTATACTTCTGCTTTCGGCCTCAAAATAGTATTCAAAACCTCCTCTTATAAGCAGACTTTTCCCTCTTTCGGATTTAGTTTCAAAAAATTCTAAATTATAGTTCACCATTATTTCTCCTTCAATTTCTGACCCTATATCTGAAACTATCCTTCGTCGCTTGAAGACATTAAAGGAAAAAGGCCATGTATTATTTGGGTCCACCCCTGAAAGACAATTCCCTGAATATCAACTCAGCCAAGTGGTCCAATTGCCAATTCGGTCAAACCTTTTTAAACTAGTTGGTCCCGTGCAAACTTGGACCTACAAGGAGTGTTTTATTACTTGACCGAATTGGCAATGACCACTTGGCTGAGTTGATATTCAGGGAATTGTCTTTCAGGGTTGATTCCGTATTATTTAATTTTCCATTGAAACTAAACCACTTAACCAACATTCACTGTACAATTGTCCGCTGTACAATTGTCTTCTGTACAATTGTCCACTGTACAATTTTCCCTCTGTACAATTGTCGTGTCACGGAAGAATCTAGCAGTGATGGGAGGGGTGTTTCTCTTAAAATCTTTTAAAGTTGAGAAAGTTTATTTTTCTTTCACATAAAGAAAAATGCCATTAAGAAATGACCAAACTTTCTATTGATTTATTAAGTCAATAAATATTAATATTATATAAACCAAAAAATAAAAATACACATTTACATTATTTATTTAAATATTTTTGACATCAATAATTAATATTATTATACTACTATTTATTAATAAATTAATTTATTAAATAATAAATTAATTATTAAAATTAAATAAAAAATTAAATTAAATACATATCAATTACATAATTTAATACTTTAATTTCAAATTACATGCTAAACAAATATTAAAATTTATATAAATTATGATTAAATATAACAATATTATTTAATTTTTTAAAAGTAATTTTAATATAAAAATTCCTGCTCATCAAAATATATCTACATATAATTATTAAAATTTGCAAATTTTAATAAAAATAATGAACAACGAGATTTTAAAAAGGCCAGCGAGAATACTCCATATATAATAAATAACAATTCCCTTTTTTAAATTGTTATTTTTTAATTTTTCATAATTAAAAAAATTTTTAAAGAATTATTAAATCAACAATTTAATATATTTTCACAATATGAAACCTCTAATATATTTAATAATAAAAATAATTATATTTTGATAAACAAACAGTTATTTCTTCTTTTAAGGAAATAAAATAAAAAATACCCTCTAATATTGATTTTGGTGTAGTTCGAAAAATTTTTACTCAGAAGCGAAAGATCGCAGGTACGAACCCATGTAAAGGAGAAATATTTAAAATGATCCCTCTTCAAATGAAAAAATTGTTTATAGGTAAACAGAATTTTTTTAAATAACGCTTTTTAAAATTCAAGAATATAAAAATAAAAACCTTTTATTCAACAATTTCGTTTACAGTTTATTTTGTACTTCAGAGGAATCGAAGTCCATTTGAAATAATCTAACTACAAAAATTTTTATAGAAATAAAATTAAATAATATTTATGTATACTTTAACTGAAAAATGGTTTGTCACCGTGTAAACCTCCACGTGTTATACTAAAATAAATATTAATTACAATCGAAATTATTTTTTTAAATAATTTCTAATACTAAAAAAATTAAAATTAATTAATTAAATTGAATTGAATTATAAATTGTAAATAATTTTTAATTGAAAAATCTTTTATCTTATTATGCAAAAAGTTAATCCTAAATATTTACTAACATAAGAACAACTAAATTCTCCAAATTTTTTAATAAAAATTTTATAAAAAGATATTCTTTAAATATAAATAAGAGAATATTATGTGCTTGAGAATAATCGTTTTAAATTTATTTTTCATTTTAGAATAATTTTTCGATAATTATTTAATGTCAAAACAAATATAATATGAGTAATTAAATATCCGAAAGGTGGGTATTTGTAAAAATATAATTTTAAATTTAAAATTTATAAAAAATTGGAATTTGATAATATCCACAATTTTAGATCCACGCTTCAAGAACGATTTTTTTGAAGACTACTTTTTATATTTAAAATAATTAAATATTATTTCATCAAAAATTTTAATAAAAGTTTATTCCTGAAATTGAAAATCAAAAATTGGAAATCCTTTCAACTATAAATTAGTTATTACATAGTGTGTAAGAAATTGGATGTACATATAATGCTAATTAAAAAATTAATTAAAAATAAAATTATTATTTAAATAATTATTAATAATATTATTAATAATTTCATAATTAAGATTTAAAAATTTTAAGCCAGGAAGTATTTTAAATTCTGACCGATTGAAAGCGTACAACAAAATTAAAAAATATAAAAAAATATTTTTTGCTTAATAATTTCAACATTATTATAAAAATATTTTTTGTTGATATAAATGTCATACTTTTAAAGTTAAAAAATACATACGAATAACATTTAAACGCTATGGCTTCATGTTTTATAAAATTAAAATTTTGTTTACTAATGATTGGTCTGTGGATGCGGAGCAATTTTTAACAAACTTTGGATAAAATGAGCTCCGCATCTTCCAACTTGGGATGATACTGTTCAAATTATAGTTGTCTGTATTAATTTTATCATAATTTTTATGATAATAAAAATTTTAAAATATTTAAATAATTTAAATTAATATTATATTTTATTATATACAAAAATAAATTGAAAAAACTCTTATATTTAAATAAAAAACATACTAATTTAAAAATAATTTAAATTAAAAAAACGAACCCATATATAAAAGGAATTTTTGCCAATAGAAATAAGCCAAAAAAAAATATTTTGCTCACAACAAATTTATTAAAGTATTTCTTCTAGTAAAGTTATCTGATCAACTACTTTTTTGGGCCTAAGACTTTTAAAGAAACAGTTCGAGAAGCAAATGAACAACGTAAAGTTGATGATTAAAAGCAGAAAGGAGAAGTTCATTTCTGAAGAGTTTATAAATAAATAATTAGTTATAATAATATAATTAAATTTATAAATTAAATAATTTACCCGGCAAGTGAAAACTTGGAGTTATTTATTTATTTGTTGATAAGAAATATAGTGATGCCAAATCTCCCAAATAAAGGTCACATGTACCAGATTTGATTTGGAGGAATAGACAGAAATTGAATGTTTATCAGATAACTTAAATATTATTTATATAAATATTTTTATTTAATTACCAGGAAAAATATATAATTAAAATTTTATATATTTTTAATAATTTAATATTTTACTTATTTTTATGAGATTCATTTAAAAAATATTTTTTTTTAATTTCAATTAAAATATTTTTTCAATAATCTAACAAAAATAATAATAAATAAAAAATAGTTTTTTTAATAAATTATTTAATCTATATTTATTAATATTCTTTTATAATTCGACGACAAATGGATTATTATATTTAAACTTTAATTATTTAAAACAATATGAGTGAACGGAACACCAAAAAGCAAACAACCGAAAAATGTTAATTATCTAACTAACTACTTAAATCAAAAATTTATAAAATCTGGAAATTTAAAGAAAAGTTATTTAAGTCCTTTATGCTATAAAGAATACCTTTAAAAAATATTTTTTTAATTTCAAAAAAATATTTTTTCAATAATCTCACAAAAATAATAATCATATTTTTTAAAATTCTTTTTTTATAATTCTACGACAAATTATTTATCTCATAAATCACGAGATTAATCTGTTTATTAATTTAAATAAATTAATAGTAAATTAGATGAAAATTTCAATGAAACTACTAATTTTTACTGTCGAATCATCAATCGAATAAAAGAATTACACACAGAAAGAAACATTTGATATAGTTTAATTATTAAATTAAAAATTTTTAAACTATAAATTATATATTAAAATTTATTTAAAATATAGATTGAAAGAATTTAATTAAAACTTTTATGAGCAAAATAGAGAAATTGATTCCATATATGTAAATCTTTTTTTATTTCTCGTATTTTTATATTTAGTATGTGGTTATTGATGATGAAATAAATAATTCAAACACTTCTTTAGGAGTATAATTTTTATATAATAAATTTAAATTTTTAATGTAGATTATTGTATCTAATAATACTCAGAATGAAATGTCTGTAAATATTGTATATAGTACAAATATCATCATAATCCTTCTGTAAAGTTTTAAAGTTCAAAAAGCCACTAGAGCTACTGCCCTGTATTTTGAGTAACTTAAAATAAAATAAAAAGAGAAGATAGTAAGTAAAATATAACTAATTTAGTATATTTAAATTTTTATAAGATGTTAATATATAATATTGAAAAAAAGTTTAAAAGAAAAATAGAAGGCTAAAGAGAGCAGTATTTCAGAAGGTTTTTAAATATTTTAAAAAAATCAAAGAAATAATTTAAATTATGTTAATATAATTACAAAATTTAACCATCTTATTAAAAATAAATAAAATAATTAACTAATAAATTAACAAAAAAACAAATTGAATTAAGTATGTAGTGAACTTAACAAGAACGATGTATACCAAAAAACAAATGAGAAAATATTTACTAAAATTATTATTTATTTTATTAATTACAAATATTATAAAATAAATAAAATTAATTGCTATATTTTTAATTTAAATAAATACAAAAAATAACAAAAAATAAAATTTAAAACAAGAAGAACGAGGATATAAGAGAACAAAATCTAATGGGGAGATTACTAAACATCTTATTTGTGACTTCTTAAAAAACTACATCGATTATTCAACCTCTAGATGTCTCTTTAATCGACAGTTTAAGTTGTTTATCATAGAATATGTACAAAACTTTGTAAATACAAGACAATATGATTTAAGAAGGAAACGTCAATTTTGAAAATATATTTCAGTCAGAATTATTTTATATTATTTAATTTATTATTCTGTCATAATTTTAATATATATTTATTAAATCATGTTTATTAATAGAATTAATAAAATCATCGAAATACTATTTTGGAGATATGTGCTGCTGCGCATTAGGTTTAACATTTTCTAAAATTATTGTAGCTAAATCAATTATCCTATAATAAAATAATTGTTTTAATTTTATAATATGTATATTTTAAAATAATATTTATTAAAAATTTATTAGAAGTGAAATATGTAAAGAAGTTATTGAAACAATTTAAAGTGAGAGATAAACAAAGAAAAAACTTATAAAATTGAAATGAAAAGATTAATAAAATCCTATTAAGCTTAAATTAAAATAAAACATTAAAAATTGGAGCCCTGTACGGGTCTCACATCAACAAAAAAATTAAAAATCTATTACTTTTAATAGTTTAAACAATTAATTATTTATAGAATTTAAATCGTTTGTTTTTCAAAAATATTAACCATAGTAATATATACTTTTCATGTGGCTATAATGAAAAGAGATATTGTGTCTGAAGTAAAAAGTGTCAGTACTTAATTCATTTTTAAAATATTTAAATAATTTAAATTAATATTATATTTTAACATAACAAAAATAAATTAAAAAAAACTCTTATATTTAAATAAAAAACATAATAATTTAAAAATAATTTAAATTAAAAAAACGAAGTCCTATATAAAAGAAATTTTTGCCAATAGAAATAAGCCAAAAAAAAATATTTTGCTCACAACAAAGTTATTATGCTTCTTAATTAATGAAAATATTTGAAGTGGAATCGTTAGGGATTTATTAGTAGCATTGAAACTTGTGTGGTTACACCATGTACTCACCAATTTCATCATATTTGCTTATTATTAAATAAGTATGTTAAATTAATAAAATATAAATAAATAATAAAATAATTAATTATATTTAAAATTATTTTTAATAAATAAAATTCTAAATCTTTATAATTTCAAGTAGAGGATGGGCAAATCAGATGAAGCATGTTTACGCAGATGGAACATTTTCAATCAATTATCTCTATTTTTATAGAAATAAAGTTTATTTTAATTATAAAAATTACAATTAAAATCTTCTAAAATAATTAATGTTTAATCAAAATGACGCCCGTACAAATAATAGCGTTGAAGCTTGGCACATCAATACTAAAATTATTTTAGATATTTAATAAAATTAAATTATATATTAATTACATAATATATTTTTAATAAAATAAAAATATTTTTCTTCCTTATATTTTTCAGAAATTACATTTCAATTTATACATTTGAATTTATAAATTATACAATTATAATTTTAAATAAAATTTTAGAAATTTTTAATTTACCTATTTTATTTTTAAATAGAAAATACGAAACTTATTAATAGTTGGTAGGTACACAATACATTTATTTAAAATGTCTAAAAACCTCCAAAAACAAGAATTAAAAGAATTTGAAGCATATTGCAGAATGATAACATTTATTACCCTATTTCTGTTAATTAAGAAACAATTTTTCTAATTATACATATTTAAATTATCTTAAATTTTTTAGTTAAAAATTGTTTATAATTATTATTTAAATAATAAAAAGAAATTTTAATGAAATTGTTAATTAAAATAAATATATTAATCATTGTACTTCTTTTTGGAGGATGAACCGAACCATTAAAACTACTATATCACATATAAATAAATATTTTATTATTAATTATAATTTTTATTTAATGAAAGTGGTCAAGATAAGGGAAACTTGATTTGAAGAATTTTTGTTTCTTTTTAATAAAATTTTGTTAAAATATTATTAATTATTTTCTATTTAAGGCGCCTATAATTGGAAAATGAAATGTGTTTTTGAAATTATTCTAAAAACTTCTAAACGAGATTTTTTGTTGAAAAAACTATAAATTTATTGAGAAAAATATAATAAAATAATTAATTAAAATATTTTATAACTAATATCTTAATTTTTAAATAATTAAAATAAAATTAATTTTCAATTCCCAAATCCTTAATTTACACATCAAAAAATCAAAAAATAAAAGATAAAAAATTAAAAGTGATTTTTGGATTCACAGTGAAATAAACAGTGAGAAAAAATCATTCCTAACACAACATCAAGAGGATGCCTTTTTCATCTAGGATAAGCACTTTATAACATTAAAAAATAATTTAGTTAATTAAATTGAATTACTATTTATTAAAATTATTAATTGTTAAAGACTGAAGAGAAATCAAACATTTATTTAATATTTTTATTTAAATAAGTTAATAAAATTTTATTGGAAGGATGTCAAATATTGTAGTAATAAAAGATAAATAAGAGCAGCCTTATGTAAATTTTAAGATATCTTTTTGATTTTATTAAAATGGGGGAAAGAAAACACATTAAAATCAATTACTAATATATTAAATATTTTAATATTTTTATTATTTTTTATAATAATTTTATCGAATGACCTACCTATTCCCCAGACTTAAATCCGATAGAGAACATAATTAAAAAAATTATTATAATTATTCAAAAATTTTATAATTTTAAGCACTTATTAAAATTTAAAAATTAAGAATTTTAATATTAATTTTAAATTATATATACATAAAACTAAAATAATTAATTATTTAAAATATCTGCTTTTAAAAGTAACCGTGAAGAACATTTAAATTATTTAATTTAATAAAAATAATTTAAAAAATTAAAAACCGATTGCACATCACAATAATGTTAAAATAAAAGTGTGGCTTAAAATTAGTTTACAGCTTTTTACTAAAAATATAATTATAATTTTAAATAAATTAATTTAAATTATTTCAATTATAATTATATTTAATTTAACCATTTTATATAAAAAAAATAAAAGAATAATTTAAAAAATTAAAATTTCCTCCAAGGAAATAAAAACATATACAAAGTTGTAAAATATGCTCTTTTATTTGAAAATTTATCTGAAAGCGATGCTGGCCTTATTGTTAATTATTGATCCTCGGCTTTTTCCACATTTTAACGTTCCAAAAGGATATTTAATTGAAATAAATTATTTCAAAAATATTTTTAATTAAATAAATAAAATTATCTTATATAAATTAAAATCAATGGTTAAACAACGTGCGAACAAATTGATCCAAAGACGGATTACACATACAAAAATAGATAACACTTTACATAATTGTGAAACAGTCTGATGCTTTTCAAAAATAACTTTAGTTTTATTAACAACAAACTTTATGTTGCGACAAAAATGATTTTTATTTTTTGAGGATCTGTTAATAATATTTTCAACAATTCATAGTAATATGTATTTTTATAAATATATAAAATTTATTAAATAAATTTTATAAAATTAAATATTTTACTTTTAAATTAACTTATATATATTTTTATCATTTTTTAAATTATATTTAAACATGTCAGAAGAGGATTCATATTAATTAAAGAATTAATAAAAAATATAATTTTAATTTAATAGAATAAATTTTTATATAAAAAATTATTAATTATTTCATAATTAAAATTAAATGCAAACTGAAGAACGTTTAGTAAAAGATGAATTATGATTATCGAAAAAGATTATACAGTGTGATCAAAAATGTTGGTTATCAAAATGTTCTGATACATTTGTAACTAAATTTTGGTTAAATATATCTGAATTCATCTGATCTTATAAAAATATTATTATTAATATTTTAAATAATATATATAAAAAGGAACAATAAAAAAGAACAGTGAATCCGTATGAAAGCAAAACTATTAATTTTAATCAAAGAAAAATTAAAAAATTAAAACTTCAAATTATATGAAAATATATTTGCCATAAAATACCTATATAGTATTTTTCTATTTGACAATTACAATAATTTTTATTCCAAAGATGACTGGTTAAAATATTATTTTAAAAATTAAAATAATATTTAATATTACAGAATTTTTAAATTATGAGCGAAAATAAAAACAATTTATAATTATCAAAAATTAAATTTTATACAAAGAAATGTCATATGTATACCTGCAAAAGTGAAAATCTAGAGTCGTCCGAATATTTTTCGTTATTATTTAAATTAAAAATTTTAATAAAATAAAAATACTTTTCTTCCTTATATTTTTCAGAAATTACATTTCAATTTATACATTTCAATTTATAAATTATATATTATAATTTTAAATAAATTTTAGAAATTTTTAATTTATTTTATTTTTAAATAGAAATACGAAACCTATTAATAGTAGGTACACACCACATTTATTTTTATTTTAAAATGTCTAAAAAACCCACCAAAAAACAAGAATTGAATGAATGTGAAGAAAAATCAGAATGCGTATAACATGTAATGATTCTATTTCTGCTAATGAAGAAGTAAAGATTTTGTTATAATTTTAAAAACAAATATTTTTTATTTAATTAAATTTATAATATTTAATAATATTATTGATAAGTTTTACTAAAAAAATATTTGGAGCAATACTTTTAATAAAATCAACAAAACTGGAGAATACATACTTTTAATATTTTACTATCTCAAAATTAGCAATAATTGTATGAGATTATTTCCTAATATAAAATTTAAATTTATTAATTTTTTAATAAAAATTTTAAAATATCTTTAAATTAATAATTAACAATATTTATATATAATAAAAATAAATTTTAGATACAAATTAAACATTTGTTAATAAAATTTAAAATTGAGATGAGAAAATCAAATTATATCCTATATACTTTTTAATTAAAAATTGGAATAATAAATTGACAAATATATTTAGAGCTTATTTTTATTCTAAATAAATTTTATATCTGTTATTTTATTATTGAAAATATATATAATTTAATAAAATTAACAAAAATTATTTTTGAATAAATTCTTCCACAGTGTACACAACAACATTAAGATTTTGTGCTCACTTTCATTTTAAGGAAAGTCAAAAAAATATTTTTCTTATATATAATAATTTAATAAATAAATTAAAAAGTAATACATATCTAATTTTCGAATGTTAATTTATCAAAATTAAAATTGATATCTAATTACTTTATTTTATCAAATGAAACAATAATCACACGAGAGTATCTTATACAACAGATTTTTCCAATATTATTGTTGATATGGTATATACATAAATTCTAATTAATTTAAAATTATGAAAATATTAATTGAATTCTTCTAAAACAATTAATGTTTAATTTGATGCCAGCACAAATAATAGTCTAGAAGGTTGGCACATCAATTATTTAACGACCTCGAACAAATAATAGTGTAGAAGCTTGGCACATCAATTACTTAATAATTTGATTTATTAAAAATTAAAAAAATTAATAAAATTTTATAAATATATTTTATTTAAAATTAAACATATTAACACCTAATAAAATCCCACATTTATTTTGTGTACGGATCAAGTAATATTATACATATTTTTAAAATAATTGTAAAAAACACTTTATTCACTTTGACAAATTTATTAAAATTTTATAAAATTAAAATATTTTATTTAAAAAAATTAAATATTTTTTATTAATTCTAAAGCCAGGATCCATCATTCATTCCGATATATGGAATGCCTATAACTTAAATAAAAAATTTATAATTAAATAAAAGATATTTTGATTAATAATTTTAACACTTAAAATAAAATATTTTTCTACAAAAAAAGCATTGTTGAAGAATTAATTCAGTTAAAATAATTTTAGTGTATAATAATTATTGTGCATTAAGTGAAGTATTATAATAATTTATTATAAAAGCAATCTTATTCACGGATGTTATTTTCATTTCCTCCAGTCGATCAAAAAGAGAATTAATTAAATTAATAAAATAAAATACAATTTTGAGTTAAAAAAGTTTGGCAGAATATATATTATTGGAAAATCACTAAGATTTATATGTCATATTTAATTAAAAATTAAAACTTTTTAATTAAATTATAATTTATTATAATTTTTTAAAAATTAAAATAATATAATATTAAATTATATTTAAAATAATTATAGAAGAAAACATTTTATTACAAAACATTAATTTTTTAATAATAATAATACATTGACAATAAATATTAATTAAATTTATAAAACTTTTAATTAAGTTGATGCCTTCAAATTTATTAATATAAAATTAAATCAAAAATTATCTCGGCAAGTTAGCCTTTGCTGCATTAATTCTTACAACTATCAAAGACATATAGAACAACAACAAAATATTCCAGCAAAGAATTATAATATTTTCAACAATACTTCATTAAACGATTAATGTTATTTTTGATAAATTTTGAAGAAAATCTGCTTAAACATATGTTTAAAATTAAATTATCACGATTGAAAAATTATTTAGTTAAAAAACAATAAATATATATTATTATATAGTTATTGTATAAATAAATTAAAATAATTTTTATGTTTATATTAATGTTAAATTTTTAGTCTTATAAATAAGAAATTAAGTTATTAATTAAATTATTTCATAAAATACGAAACCAATGCCTTCAATTCAAAATAGACTGAAAGGGAATATCGTTGGATTAATTAATTTGTGTCTGTCAGAAAAGCAATGGGTAGCACCCATTAGCCTGTTTGGTTTGTCTACACTCACATTTTATTAAAATTTTATTTAATAAATTAACATTTTATAATTTATTTTTATTAAATAAATAAAAGATAAGATTATGATCAAAACATTAAAAAATAAAGATTCAAATAAAATTGTGAATTAATTTATTGTTTTATAATGAAGAGAACATTAATTTTTAGTAATTTTTTTATTAAAATAAATTTAAAATTTATTAGAATTATTATAAATTTTAATTCTTTCAATAAATCATTATCATAGAACTAAAGCTGTTGCAAAAATGCTTGAAAGTTTTTTAATTTTTGCAGAAAATTAAAATAATAGAACAAATATTAAAAATAATTATATAATATAGTGAATATACAATCATTTATAAATAACTTAATTTATTTTATAAAATTAAATAAATAAATAAATACATTTTTAATAACAGCATACATATTACAATTTATTTAATTTAATATTACTTTGAATTAAATTTAGAAAAAAGGAAATATAGCTTATTTCTTTTATTAATAAATAAAAACTTATTTATTTTATATCCTTTGTAAACGTTGTGGTGGACGAAAATTTGACTTCATTTTACAGCTACAAGATGGGAACAAATTTTGATAATCTCATAATCTCCTAAGAAGTTTTTTTTTATTAGATTTTTTCAAATTTACAGAATAAAAATATATTGAAATGAACTGGAAGAGCCTCCACACAGACCATGCATATTGGCAAGGGATCTGTGAAAAATAGAAAAAAATATAGAAACTCTATAATGAACTGATTAAAATATTTTTAAAATAAATATTATTATAAATATTTAAATTTAATAATAAATTTTCCCTACTAAAAGAATTTAAGCAAAAAGTCATCTTATAAAGAACTTTTAATATAAAATAATTTAATTTAAAATAAATTATTGAAAATTTTTGTAGAACAAACAATGCACAAGAGTTATTCCATATCATTGTTAAAGATTTCTTTAAATAATTAAAAAATTAAATTAATTGTATTTTAATTCAAAAAGTTTAATAAAATGGTAAAGAGCATTTTTTACCACAAAACTGCAAGTACAATCATTTTTATTCTAAAGATGGCTGGTCAAAAACTTTTTTTAAAAATTAATATAATTGAAAGACAAACTATAGCCCAATATATTACAGAGGAACTAGGATTGCTCTTCCCTTTCTCGTTATTAAATTTTATTTAATAATTTTTAACACATATTTTTGTTTTTTAATTTAAATTATTTATTTATTTTATTTTTAAATATATTTAAATATTCTAAAATATTTTAAGAATGTGACAATGATTTTCGCAATAAATAAAGATTTGAGAAATTAATTAAAAAGACAAAAAAATTAAAATAATAAATATAAATTATAATTTATATTAATGGAAAATAACAAATTAAAAGAGTAATTAAAATATTTTAATTAATTATTGAATTAAAATTCTATTAAAGTTTATTTATAAAAATTGATTATTCATGTGAAACTTTTTTATTAAAAATTTTCGGATTTAGCGGTTTGGTATTAATATTAAATTTCTATATCATATAAAATAAAATATGAAGTTATTAAATTATTTAATTTTTCTAGAAAATATCCTTGTTTTCCCATAAACATAAAAACAAGTTTGAAGAGCTCTAGATAAATAATTAAAATTAAAAAATTAGTTAATAATTATTTTATAATATTATTATATAAATTAAACCTTTTTAAATAGGAAAAATATTTTTAAATCAAATATTTTTGAGCTTTTGTACAAGAAGAAGAAGAAGAAAATAATATACAATAACATTGAGGTTTTACACCTCAAAATCATTAATAATTAAAAGATTTTTAAAATTTAAATTTATTAAAATAACAATTCTTCTTAATTATTAAATTTTGCATATTTTAAAAATATTTTAATAAAAATTAAAAAAGCCACAGTTGAAGTGGTAAACCTACAAAAAATTTATTACACTGTTAAACATGTTTTAAAAATTTTTTTAATTAATTTATTAATTATTTTAAGATAATAAGAAGTAAATTTTAAAAATATTTTTTTAAATTAATAAAAAATAATTTTAATAATCAACATAAATTCGTCAAAATTTAAATTTTCAAATTTATAATCAACCAAATAATCATTTGATGATTACAGAAAATTTGTTTAATGGACAGTGGCAAATAGAGAGCCTTTTAATTACATAACAGTTAAAAAATGCTGAAGAATTTCTCAACATAAACAAGATTTTAATTAAGCATGAATACTTACATTAAAATACATTACAACCTTATTAAAAAAACTAACCCAAGAAAAATTTTAATAATTTATTAAAATAATATTATTAAACTGAAAAATGGTTTACTTTTCCAAAGAGAATAAAGTAAAATTCATTATTAAAATATATTCATTTTTTGGTGTGATTTTACAAGCAACATGTTATTTTTAAATGTTAAAATATTATTTAATTTAGATTTAAAAACTATTGAAGTTTTTTAACTAATATAGAAAATAAAGGTACTTAATTAATTTATTAAATTTTAAAATAAAATTTCTCCTAATGATCTAATTAAAAATTTAAATTCGCCTGCAACGTTCATTCAGTGATCGACAGCAAAGACTGAACAAATTATAAAAATTACAAAAATGTATATGAATTTTATAAAAACGTGTACATATTTTTAATAAAAATTTTAGGATTAAAATAAAAATTTAAAATTTTTCCATTCATTAAAATTTTTCTTTGAAATTAACATTTATTTTTAGAAGATTAAAAAAATTTCACAATATAGAAATTTAGTTTTTTCGAAAGTCACTATTTTTTAATAAAAGTTTTGCTCAAAATCCTATAATAAAAATTACAAAAAAACTCAAACTACAAGCAACACGTCATTATAAAACTAGAAAATAATTTAATTGAGAAGATTTTATATGACGATTTAAACTTTTAATACATAAAATTAAACTTAAATTTAGTTATAATTTTTAAAATTTCAAAATGAATTCTATTATTAAATTTATATTACAATTTAAATTCAACTGTCATCATGTTTATCCGTTATCGATAATTAAATTTGAAAGTTTATTTGTTAGTAAACAAATTTAAAATTTTTATAAAATTTATAATTTCAAAGAAGGATAAATTTTAAAAATAATATTCAAATTTTTTGACATAGAATTTCATTTTAAAATGGTTAAACATTTTGTTAACTATTAGCCAATATCTATATTACGCATCATTTTAAAATTAATACGAAGTATTAAAATTTATGACATTTTGATGGAAGAAGCCAACAGAAAGTACAACAATTTATGGAACTTATTAATTTACAATGCTTTCATCATTAAGATTCAGTACTGACTATTTAATCATTTTAATTTAGTTTTAATAAATTATTCTTTAAATCTATTTTATAATACATAGCAAAACATGGAGTTTAGAATTAAATAATGGAAATATGTTTATTTAAAAATTTGATTATTCAATTAAAAAAAAATTATTAATCTTTAATTCAAATTTTTATAAAAATAATTTTAATTAATTAAATTATTTAAATATTAATATTCTAATATTTTTTAAGATTAATTTAAATTTTCAAACAATATATTAATTATTAAGAATTTTAAAATTATAATAATTAAAAATTTATTATTACATTATTTAGGTAAAAATAACTATATGACTGGTGAACAAAAATTGATAAAAATTAAATACTAATTAATAAAAATAGACTAATAAATAGTTAATATATATTTAAAAATTTGAAAGTGAAATTTTAATATTTTTAGAAATATTTATATAATTCTAATAAAAAATAGTAAAAATATTTAATACACCAAATTATTAAAAAAGAAATATTTTTGAATTTTAAAATATTTTTTATTCCATTAAATAAATTTAACTAATAGAAAAAATAAAACATATCTATATTTTATGAATAAAATATACGTAAATTCTATCTCCGCTGCTTCGAATTGAATTTACAAAAGCGATTTGCTTCTTAACCAAAATTAAAGCAAGTGATATAACAAAAAAGTTATACATTATTTTAATTAATTTTACTGATTTCATGATGATTAAAAAAAAAATAAGTATACATTTTTAACAATATTTTGTAGTTAATAAATTATATTCTTACCTATTTTTATTATTTATATTTAAAAGTTGTCTATTTAAATTTAATTTAATTTTAAATAAAATTTTAGAAATAAATTGAAATTAAATATTTCCCTTAGAATAGCGTTTTTAATTGAAAAAATCAAATATTTTTTATTTGTGATCATTTGAATTTTATTTGATTAAAAAGCAAAAATAAAAAATAATTTAAATAATAAATTTTAAAAAATATTCAACATGGCGGAATTTTTATTTTCATCATAAAAAATAATAATAAAAGAAGAAAAAAATTAAAAAATTAATTTTCTAATTTATAAAGTAAAATAAGACAAAGTAAAAATAATTTCTTTATTTAAAAAATAATTCTAGAAATAAAATAAAAAATCAGAAAAGATTTCGAACATTATAAAATAATTGTGGATAAAATTACTTTTCAAATTAAAACATAAAAAATAGATATTATATTATAGCAGGGTTGGGATCGACAAAAATCAAAGTAAAAGTACAAAAGTTTATTTAAAAGTACATAAGGTACAAAATTTTCCAAATTAAAGTACACTTCAGATTTTATTTAAAATTTTTTTATTCTTGCTCAAATTTATATTTTTCCCAGGTTAACGGTTTACAGGATTTTTAGAGACCCTTATATCCAGTTAAGAGTTGGATTTTTCGGGATGAGTACATTTTAAAAATTTCAGGTCAGCGCCGCAGGCGAAAATTTTTTAAATTAATTGCCCTCTAGTTGCCAGAAATTCACCCTTTTTAGCGCCGCAGGCAAAAAATTTTAATTTTTTATTCAAAATATCGATTTAAAAGTACGTACTTTGATTAAAGTACATTTTCAATTTCGAAAGTACGAGAGTCGATTTTAAAGTATTGTACTTTCATTTAAAGTACGAATCCCTATCCTGTATTATAGTTAATATAATAAATTCATTTAAAAAATAAATTAATTCCAATTGGTTAAATTTATCCGCTTATCGGATGCTTTCGATTAATAAAAGCTTCACATTGGTTAAGAAATAAAAAGGTGGCCGATAATTTCGTCACTGAAGCATTCGTCACTAAACGTTTCGTCAAAATCTTTCGTCACTACAACTTTCGTCAAATCCTTTCGTCACTTATTCCGGTTTTTCGGGCTAACCGGTTTTACCCGGAAAACCGGCCCGGGTGGTAAGCAGGGAAAAAATCTGGGCCCGGCTTTTTGAAAAGTTTGCTCTCTAATTTTTACTATAGTGACGAAAGGTTTAGTGACGAATGGTACAGTGACGAAAGGTTTTGACAAATGCTTCAGGGTACACCTCAACTGAGTCCGCACAACTGAGTCCCGGCTCAACTGAGTCCTGGCACAACTGAGTACGCTCAGTTCACAGTCAACCAAATTCATTTATTTTTATCTCATTCGACTCAGCTCAAAGAGCTCTTTCAAATGAGCTATCATTTGTATATTTTTATAATTCGTATATAGGAAAAAACTTGAGTTAAACTTTAAAACGGTTACTCAGTTGAGCCGGGACTCAGTTGTGCCGGACTCAGTTGAACTGCTCCCAATGCTTCAGTGACGAATAATAGGGAAACGAATTTATTCTTTATAAAAATAATGTTTTTTAAAAATATGACTAGTGACGAAAGTTTTAGTGACGAATTGTTCGGTGACGAAAGAATTTGACGAATGGATTAGTGACGAAAGATTTTGACGAAACGTTTAGTGACGAATGCTTAAGTGACGAAAGAATAGGGAACCAATAAAAAAGTTATGGCCAAAAACAACCGGTTACTCTAAATCGTCCCCTATCTGTTGACGCACGCGCGAAAACTATTTGTTTACTATTTTTCTAGTTCTCTGACCTGCTCTCTTCCTTTCGCATAATCTTCAGTATAATTAAACAAATCTGATGTAATCAACTTTAAAATCCAATATCTCAAAAACCACTTAAACTTTATTATTAAAGCTTTATCTCTTCCTTCAAATCATTTTACTATAAAAGCCCCAGTTTTTGCTTCCCCCTCAATCATTTTCCATAAAGGACGGCAATCCCTTCTATTTTATATAAATAAATTTTTTTCCACATAAATTGCTATATTTTTTAGATGGAACAACAAATACTTCAATTAAAACAGTTTTTTGAAATGATTAAATTACAAACAATTTCTGAAAATTCATCTATTACTAAATTAATTATTTCTCAAATAAAGTTTTTAATCAAAAATTTTAATAAATTAGAAGGTATGTAAATTTTCTAACATTTTTTCCTTAATCGTTTAATATTAAATTTTTCAGACAAAAGTTCGTTTATAAATTTTATTTTTTCATCTTTAACTCATTGTCAATCATCAGCATTACGCATTGAACTTACTAAATGTATTTACATTTTGTGTGGAAGAAAGGAAGTTCAAATAGGAAATACAATGGATTTGTTTTTTAAATTGTTGAAGTTAAATGATAAATTGTTGAGGTTTTTTTTAATTTTTTGGCATTTTTATTACTAATTTAAAATTTAAAGAACCTTAATTTTACATTCTATCAATAAATTTGTTTCTTGTTGTAAGACTGTGAGGACTCGTGCTAGTAAAAAGAAACGATTGGCTTTTAGTGTACAGGTTTAACATTTTATTTATTTTACTTCTCTAACTTTTTGATTTAAAGGATTCTTCCATTCTCAAACAAAAACTTTTTTCTATGGTTCAAAATGCTGAAAATGAGCCTATTTGTGCTAGAATTGCTCAAATGGCCTTAATTTATGCTTATCAGAAACAATTTTGGCAAGATGAAAAGGTTGCTAATGTTTTAGCAGAATGTGTATTTTTTAATCGTATACAGAGAATACAGGTTTTTTTATTTTTAGATTATTAAAATTTAAATTAAACATTGAAGGTATCAGCAATGCGTTTCTTCCTTGGGTCTAGTAAAAATGAACAAGGAAATGGTGAAGATAGTGATAGCAGTGATGACAGTGAAATTGACACAAAAAATAAGTATTTATTTTTTCATACTATTCTTATTTATTCAGAACAATTTTCCGATTTTTCTAAACAATTTTTTGTTTATTTAAATTATTTTTTGTCTGATAGATCATTTCGTGAATTAATGCAACAACACAAATACACAAAAAAGACAAGAAAACGCAAAAAACAATTGGAAGAAGCGAAGAAAAGAGAAGGACGAGAACAAAGAGCAAAAAAGTCTGGTGATAAACTTACACGTTCTCAATGCAATTTAGAAGCAATTAGATCAATTTATGATCCACAAAAGTTTTCTGATCGTCTCTTTGGACTTTTGTCAAGGCAAAAGAGGAATGAAAAATATGTTGTCAGGTTTCTTTTTTATGTTTATTTTTAAAGTTGGGTTTAATTTTGGTTTTTAGTTTAGTTTGTTTTTATGTTTTTTATTTGTTTTTGCTTTAAATTTGTTTTTATATTTGTTTTATTTTTAAGACTTTTACAAATTTCTTTATGTGCCAGAGTCATTGGAATCCATAAATTGCAAACTCTTGGCTTTTACTCATTTTTGCATCGTTATTTACAACCCAAACAGAAAGAAGTTACTCGTCTATTATTATATGCAGCACAGGCATGTCATGAATTTGTGCCTTCTGATCTTGTTGAACAATTAGTTTAATTTTATTTTTTAAATTTATTATTATTCTAAAATTTTTATGTCCGAGTTATTGCTCAAAATTTTGTCACCGATCGCAATTCTGAAGAGGCAATAACTGTTGGATTAAATACTATTAGAGAAATTTACTCAAATTGTCCTGATGCTGCAAATGAAGGAATGGTTAGAGATTTGGCTGAGGTTTCTTTTTTTAATCCTTTTGAAGTTTACTCCACATAACCATTTTAATTTTTTAATTTTACAATTAGTATAAACATATTCAAAACAAAAATGTTTCTATGGCTGCCCATTCATTAATTGTACTTTTACGCGTTAAAAAGCCTCATTTATTGCATCATAAAGATAGAGGGCGACCACCGGCGAAACAAAAAGTTGTTGAGAATGAAGAAGATGAGGAGATAGAAAAACTTGAGGATGATGAATTAATGGACGACAAGGTTTTTAATTTGGATTAGAGTTAGTTAATCAATAGGGCAAATTTGTTTTATTCAATTTTATTAGTAAAGCTGCTTTAAAAAAATTTTAACCTAAAAATATAATCTAAAAGATTGAAAATTTGGGCAAAAATTCAAGAATGGAAATCACTCTGTTATGGTTTTGAATTGCTATAAAATTCATTTTAATTTTAATTTTAGAATAATTCTTTTTTAATTTTAAAATTTTAGTCAGAAGATGATGAAAATAATCAAATTGAAGAGAGTAAAGATGAATCAACAACAATCGATGGTTTACCACGTTTAAAGGATATTGAACATTTCAGCAAAAAACGTAAACAAACAAAAGAAGAAAGAATGGAACAAGTTCGTTTAGGAAGAAATGATAGAAGAACAACTTATGCTAAACCGAAGAAGAAGGTAAAACTTATATTTATTAATTTTATTTTAATAAAACTGTGTATGTTGTTGTATTAGTGTGTGGTTTAGTTGTTGATTTTGTTAGTGAAGGCATCGGTTCGATTCCTACAAGGGTTTATTGTTTTTATTTTTTTAGTCATTTTATAAAATTATTTAACTAATTAAAAAATATTTTAAGGGAGCTCATGTTGGTAGGACAAATCGAGAACTGGGTAAACGCAAAAATTTTAAAATGATTATGCACAAAATGCATAGACAAAAACGGATGAAGAAAGCCTGAAATATTTTTTATTCTCTAAAATATGTTAAATATAAAAAACATTTAAAATAAAATACTTAAAAATTATATTAACATGTTTATTTAATAAATGTATGAACGAAGAACCGAGTATATAAAATTTTTTTTTTATTAATTTTAAAGGAAAGGGACGAAGAGTTGATTGACTAGGTATATAAAAATCAATCAAATATCTTCGACTCTCTCGAAATTTTTTTTGTTTTAATTTTGGCATTCCCTAAATTTTACCATTTCTTAAATTTATCAATGCACTTTCATTATTCCTTAAAAATATTTTAAAATGTTAATTTAAGTTCTTGAGTAAATTATTTAATTTTATAATTAATATAGCTTGTTAAAAAGTAAAGCATTAAATTTTAGAAAGAGTATAATTTTCTTAAAAGTTAAGAATTTAAATATTCTTCAATGATTTTAAGTATTTAACGCATTAAATAATTTTATGTAAGCTAAAACTAAATAAAAACATTGGAAACTGGAAATTTTTTTTTCAAATTTTTGATCCAAATCTTGTACATATTATATATCCTTCTATTTCTTCAACTTACAAAATTTTAAATAAATTAAAATCTTTTTTATAATTTTAGAAAAAAAAATCTTAAAAAATTAAAATAATCAATGATTTTTAATTTAATTTTATTAAATTTTATTTTAATTTATTTAAAATGCTTTGTAAATTCTGGAGATGATTTCGATTACTATATGGACAATCTTCCACAATTAAATCGTTTAATTTTTATTTTTTAATTAAAAATTAAAACAAAAAACATTTCGACTTTTTTCAACTTTCCACTCAACCTTGAGACGAATCTTCTGTTGCCAAAGAACTAAGCTTTTTCATATTTTAAAAATTGCATTATAAAATTTATTAATTTGATATTATTACCAAAAGTTTGTTTACGAAAGAGTTTCTTAAATTTAGTTATTTTTTGCCCAGGAAAATTTTTTATTAATTAATCTTTTTTTCTTTATTATTTTTCATCATTCTTTATATTTAATTTTCATCATTTAATCTTTCGAGCATCCAATATACTCAGTAACTTTATTATAGCATTGACCAAACTTGTTATATATATAGAAAAACAAGGCGTTTCGTTTACAAAAAGTCTACAGCCTTTATGGATAGTAGGAGAGTTCTGGTAGTTGAACATGTTGCTGGGTACTTGTGATGGGGCATCTAGGAAAAATATGACCTTTTTGACGCGGGGGTTTCTTCCCGCCGAAACAGCCCCCGCATCGCATCTATCTCGTGAACGGGAGGAGATAGCGGAAAGCTTCTGCTTGGAGGGGGATGGCCTACGATTAGTAGATAATGATTAAAAAAAAAAATTCTGAAAAATCTCAACTCTAAGGGGCGATGTGCTGAATCAACCCTTTTTAAATGCTGGCATTTTGTCCAAAGTTTCCCTTAGTGACCAACACTTGCAAATGCTATTAAGAGAACGGAGGGATATAGTGGAAAATGCTTGGGAGGGATAATGGGTAAACATTTACGGGGAATTTTTTGGGATGGGTTATTTCGGTGCCGAGTTTGAGTGTGGCACTGAAATGGCCGAATATGATATACTTTCAAAATATGTAGGATTTTTTGGTGGGATAATGGGTAATCAGTTGTGGGGAGTTCAATGGGCAAGGTAATTCTGGTGCAGAAATTAATTGCGGCACTGAAATGGGCATCGAATAATAAACAAAAAATAAGTTGGTATTATTTGAGTAATAATGGGTAATCGGCTATGGGGAATTAAATGGGATGGGTCATTTTGGTGCCAGGCTTGAGTGTGGCACTGAACTGGCCGTTTGAAAATTTAAATTGCTTTTTTGAATGTAAATATGAGGCCGATAGTTTTGGCTAAGTTGAGAATTTGTAGCCACAAGCGTTGGCTACAAAAAGTCTGCGAGCCACTTGACCTATGTTGTAGAACATCCTTTGACGATCTAAAAAACATATCATATGTTTGAGGTCCACTTGAGTCTCTGAGAATTAAGTCCGAAAAGTGATTCGGACTCTGAAGATTTTAAACCGTAACTTTTAGAGAAAATTTTTTAAGTTTTTTCTGACCTCGGATTCATGTTTAGGATCTGTTTATACACCATAAAAGTCATTTTTACGAAAAAAAAATTTTCAAAATTTTCCAAAGGGGTACCCCTATTGGAATATTTTCCGAAAAATTCAATCGACCTTAACTTTGCGAGTTTTGGCCGGTTTGTAATAAATCAAAAATTGAAAGATGTAGCTTAAATTTATATATTTTTAAAGTGGAGAACAAATTTATAAATGTTAGGATTAGGGGTAGTTAGGGTCGAATTTCTGAAAATTCGAAAATTTTCGAATTTTAAAAATTTTTTGCGATTTTTGCCATGGGATTTGACTGAAAGTATTTTTATAAAATGAAGTATATTTTTTAAAACCTAATAGCATTTTAAAACTTACAAAAATACTAACTTTTCAAAAAGATATGATATTTTGAATTTTTTGGCATAAAATCTCATCCAAAATTTTGAGAGCCAAAATGTCATACCCCAAAAATAATGAAAGCGAACCAAATGATATACCATTCGAAAGCCCTTGATGAGCCAAGTTTGAAAATATTTTTAGAAAAATTTTTGGGTGAACTTTGACCAAGTTGCGGGGTGTCGAACTTTTGGAGTGGGAGGGGGTTTCATAGGGTGGAGTGCATTAAACGAATCAAAAACCCGATTTCAATGGCCTTTTTTGTAGAGCGTCCATTGACGGTCAGAAAAACATATCATGTGAAACTTATTCATTTTTCCGAACTCGGTTTCCATCCCGCCAAAACAGCCCCCGCTCAGGATCTATCTGGGAACGGGGGCAGATAGCGGAAATCTTCCGCTGGGAGGCACTTCCGCACAAATAAGCTGATTTCAAATAAAAAAATTTTTGAAAAAAGATCAACGGGGAACCCAGTAGGCGCGAATTCGCAGACGACCCATATATTCGCCGAGCTATAACTTGATGTTTAATTAAGTTTTTTAGCCCAGATTCAGTATATAGATGTATAGTCTTAAGATGAAGGTTCTTTTATCACTAAAAGTTGTGAGACACTCAAATGTGGCACTGAAATGGGTTGACGGGACAGTTCAGTGCCAAAATGTTGAGTGTCAAATATGCCATTTTATACAGCATTAAATGAGACTCAAGAATTTATATGACAAGTTAATGGTACATTTGAGTCTAGGGCAGTTATAGTTCAAAAATGATTCGGACTCAAATTGTTTTTTACTCTAATTTACGGGGAAAAATACTCTTAACTTTAGTTTTTAGTGTCTAACTCTTAAATGACGTAAAATTTGTGAAGCTATAACTGGGCTTAAACTTGAAGACCAAATTGAGTTTCTATTTGTCGTTTAGCTGAATTGAATGTTTCTAGTGGTGATCAGAAAAAGGAATTGGAACAAATTAAACGAGAAAATGGCAAATTGAATTTGGTTTATTTCTTTTTTAAATTTTAAAATTCATTTTTTAGAAAAATGATTCCTTGCAAAAGATTCTTAGTAAAACAGATTTGTCAAAGTCAAAATTGGAGCAGTTATGTCGAGAATTGAACAAAGCTCAACGTGAGGAGAAAGAAATGAATCAAATCAGGTTCTTCTTGATTGGTTTATTTGTTTTTTAATTTTTTAAATAATTTTTTTAATTTTTTCAATTATGACGAACGCAATGCAGATTTAGCAAAAGTAGCATGTGCCAAAGATAAAGAATTGGGATTAATGCGCGAACAAATTGAAAAAATACAGAAAAGAGTTGGTGAAGTTTTTAGGAAAATGTTCATTGAAGAAGCAGGTTTTTAAATTAATTAATTTTTTATTTTTTGCTTAATTTTTTGAGGGGTTTCTTTAAATAAAAATAAAAAGATTAAAAAAAAAATTTACTTTTTCAGTCTTTAAACGACGAGACTCGTAAGTTGTTGGAAGAATATTCGCAAGAATATGCTGCACTTACGGAATCATTGGCAAATACTAATGGGTATAAAAAATTTTTTTTAAATTAAATATTGAGTAGATTTTTTATATCTTCAGATCTTTTGACAACGTAAAGGGACAAATGTCTAAAATGAATGGCACCCTAATCAAAGTTCAAGCGGATGCTAAAAAATGGGAAGAACAGGCAGAAGATGCGAACAAGTTTTTGTTACTTTTAAAAAATATTTAATAAAAAAATTTTTTAAGATTAGCAAAATCATTAACTGTTCAAAAAGTGGAGACTGATAAATTATTGGTATTTAAGGATCATCAATTAACTCAATTACAGGAACTTTGTCGTCGATTAAATAAGGAGAACAGAGGGACAGGTTTTTATTTTAATTAAATTAAAAAAATTAAAATTTTGTTGCAAAATTCGTTAAGATTTATACACATTTTATTGGTCGTTATATTGATGTTTGTTGTTCTACTACAGATGATTGCATGTTTTTTTTTATTTTAAAAATTAAATTTTAGGAGCTGATTTGTCTTCATTCTCTTAATCACATAATGCGAACAAGAAATTTAATTATTGCAAATAAGCAAAGGTTGCAAAAGGCAAAGGCTGAGGTTTTATTTTTTAAATGAATTTTTTATAGGTTTAAAAATTGTGTTCTAATAAAAATTAGGTTCAAGATTAATTTTAATATTTTTATTTTATTTTTCAATTTAAAACGGATTTTCCCTCAAAGGGTTCGAACCCGCAACCTCTCCAGCAAAACCTAAAAACAATGCACTTAACCAAAATAATTCAAATGAAAAATTGATCCCAAATTTTATTTTTTTATCTTATAAATTATTTAAAAAAGCTTAAAATTAATTTTTAGAGTGCTTGATTTGTGTACACCAACTAGTCAAGCTATTTTTAGACTTCAAGCAGCTATTTGTGATGAATTCCGCTCTAATCTAAATAAAAGAGGATTTATCGAAATTCACACTCCAAAAATAATTTCAGCAGCTATTGAGGGTGGAGCAAATGTTTTTGAGGTTTTATTTTAAATGTTAAAAATTGACTTTTTTATTTTTAAGGTTAGCTACTTTATAGGATCAGCATATTTAGCTCAGTATCCTCAACTTTACAAACAAATTGCTATTGCTGCTGATTTTGATAAAGTTTATACAATTTGAGCTGTTTTTAGAGCTGAAGATAGTAATACACATAGACATATGACAGAATTTGTTGGTTTAGATTTGGAAATGGCTTTTAAATTTCAGGTTTTTATTTTTTAATAATAAATAGTTTTAAAAGTATGAATGGGCGTTTTAAAGCCTATAAAAATTTAAATTATGTTAAAATAATTAAATCAAATAAGGAAAAGGGAAACGCATTTTTAATTTGATTTTCCTCTCAAAATATTCGAACCCACCCCATTCAAATTATAGTCTAATGTTCAACCACTAGGCTAACATTAACCAATCATTTTTTAAATTTTTATTGTTTGTTTTTTCTTTTAATTAAAAAATATTTTATTTTATAGGCAATGCTTGCTGTTGCCGATTAATGTGTGAAATATTCTCTCATCTTCAAAAAATTTTTCAAGCAGAAATAGAAGATGTTCGTCGACAATATGCTAGCGAGACTTTTATTTTTACTGAAAAACCTCTTATAATTCAGTAATTTGTTTAAATAATTATTTTTATATTTTTTGTTTTTATGTTTGCACACGCAGTTTCAATGTTGAGAGAGGCCGGTGTTGAACAGGGAGATGAAGAGGTTTTCTTTTTAATATTTTTTCAAATTTAAATTTGTTTCTTTCTTTTTTAAAGGATTTAAGCACTCCAAACGAAAAATCGCCCACTGACGAATTGGCATTTAAGGATCGTCAATTGAATCAATTACAGGAACTTTGTCGTCGATTAAATAAAGAAAATAAACGGACAGGTTTTTTAATTAAATTAAAAAAAAATATTTTAAAAATTACTTTAGTTGGACCTTCTGATGACTCCGAAAATAATGAAAAAATAGAAAAAGAAAAGGAAAATACTAAGGAATTGAATAATGAAACAAAGTAAAAGAAAAGGAAGATGAGGAGAAAAATGTTAAGAAAGAAGATTTACCTAAAAAATATAGTTGATTAATTAAAAAAATTTATTATAAAATTGTCCGAAAGAGGGTATCTCTGGAAAAATTATTTTTAATTTTATGAAACTATCAAAAAATTAGAATATTTCTTTGTTCGGCGATATCCTCTTTTTACACATTATTTTAGTCAAAAACCTTTTATTTATCATCAAAATTAATCTTTAAATCCTATAAAAACTGATTATCTTTTTATATTTTAAAAATTTTCCGGAATGTTTTAGTATTTTTTATTTTTTACGAAAAGTTTTAAATGTTTTCCGGAAAGTTTACAATAGAAATTTGTTGGGTTTTTCATGAGATTTTTACCCAAACAAAAAAAATTTTACTAAAACCCATCCCTTGGAAAAACCTGTAATAAAGGTTTCGGGTCCTAGCCTGGATGGCCCAAGGGATTGGGGTCTGAACGTGGAGTAACAATGCGTGGGGGACAATAACCCCATGTATTGCTACTTCACTATGCAGGAGGGTTACGCCCATTTTTTTAAATTGAACACATTTAATTGTTTTTTTTTTAAATTTTTTCACATTTAATTGTTATTTTTTGGTTTTGGGTAGTAGCCTTAGGCTTCGGCCGGTGAGGGCGATCCATTAAAACCCTAAGTCTCATTGGTCTGAGCCAACTTCTCAGATCTTTGGGCACGGGCATTGCAAAACTTGCAGCTCTCAAATTGCTGGTGGCTCACCCTGAGCGTCCCAGTGCTTTTGAGGGCACCAAAGGTCGGAACATGGCTGTTTCCCTTATATGGGGGTACGGTGTAGTTTCCCTTTGGGTGAGTTTGCCAGGATTTCCTGTAGCTCGTCCATATTGCGGAAGGGTATGGATAGTGTAGCCCACAGCATGATCATGGTTACTCGGGCCGTACAATTAATACGTGACCGGCCAAAATCATGATTGTGTTGTGGTACGTGAAGAAAGTTCTTGGAGAGGAGGCATCCCGCACGCCTTGAACCGCTATCCTAATGGCTCTGTGAGAGCGTAGTACGCTTTAAGCCGCTACATAGTCGCTTATTGCCTGCTACGCCTAGCGTTGGGTGAAGACCTGCGTTGGGTTAAACTCTTGCAACCATAAATACCCTGGTATTAAAATCCGACGGCGGAACCATGTGACTGACATCCGTTTGTACCCAATTTTGGGGAGGGTGTCACACTCCGGTTCCAATTCCGGTTCTGAAGCCCCACGAGGCGATCCGCTTTATGTAGCCTACTGGTGACTTCGGTCATTGATTAGGCTGGACTTGGATTGAGAGAGGGAACCGTATGGCTCTCTGCTTCCAATCTAGGGGCCTCAAACATGACTGTGCGAAGGGGTCACGCCAAAATTTTTTTTGGTATTCTCCTACAAGCAGTCTGAGGTTCTGAGAAAAGAAGTGGTCCATATGTTTTTCGCTCTCTATTCAGGGGCCACAAAACTACACTGTGCGGAGGGGTCACGCCAAAATTTTTTTTGGTATTCTCCTACAAGCTAAAGTTTATGACCCTGAGCCGAGTCCAGCCACTGAGCTACATATGAGTTTTGTTGAGGCAACTTCGAGAGAGGTGGAAGCTTAATCTCTAAGGAGAACGCGTTTATGCAGCCAATGGAAACAACAATTTTTCCGTATGTGGTAAGGGATCAATGAGAGGAGATTTTACCGTGAGGATCCTTGAAATACGCCAATTCATGGTACCCGCACAGGTGAATGCACACCAGTTTTCCATAAGCAGAGATATGGTACACAAGGATCTCATTATCCTCCGTAAGCGTCCTCGTCGCGTGTACTGGGAACACTTCATTGTGTTGCTAACCTTGGACTTGTCCAGGGACGCGGTTAAAAATGAGAAATTCGGCTTGGATTGTCAATGACAGTGCCTTTATAGCCGTTGTACCACGCGAAACAAGGCGACCCAGTAGCGGCACCTTATATACACGGACATGAATTAATAATTTGAATGGTTATGATCATAAATTTGAACGCTTATGAATCATAAACCTTTTTTATACACGAACATGAATCACAAATTTGAATTTACACAATTATGAATAATATATTGAACACACGGTTATGAACTTACACGGTTAATGAAAATTTTATGGGAAGATAAATATTAAAATAATTATATCTGAATGGACGAGGTAATTGTGGATAAAGGTAAACGGAGGTAAATGGCTTTTTTGCCAAATAGTAACAGACTCTTAGCTGTCTTTGACAGAATGTAACTTAGCCTCTTAGTTGCCTCTGGCAAATATGTAACAGCCTCTTGAGCCCGTTTGAACGCTTGGGCATGGATACGAATGGCTTATTGCCAAATTAAGGTTTATTTAATGCCATTATGGCACGGTTCGTGGATCGATGGGGAACTCCTTTTCTTCCCCCAATTTTTGGAACCTTTTCCTGTGGGCAGATTCCCAAAAGGTCTCCGCATCCTCCAACCACAGCCTTTTACCACGACCGGACAGAAAAACATGACATAATGACAAAAAAACAAGATTTAAAACGCAAAAAACGACGTGAATTGTACTTAGGTGCCACTAACCCAAACAGCCCTCTTCAGGGCTCTAATCAGTCGGTTCAACCTGAGCATTCTGTTGAGTATAAAGATCTCGAAACACAAAACAGTCCTCATCAGGACTTGAATATTAATGAAACAGCCAATTTTGATAATTTAAATGAAACTAATGGCCTTGGGAAGCCTTCGTGCTCGGGCAGATTTAATTTTAGTGTAAATGATATTGTTGAAAATGAATTAATTGAAAGTATTGTGGAACCGCTCACACCATTGAGCATCTCTTCGGAGGTTTGTGTTCCTAGAAAATCAAGAAAAACAAGAGACTCTTCCACCGAGTTTGATGAAACTAAAAGTATGACCTCTACAATTAGGTCATTGTCAACATCATCGCATTCCTCTCAAGAATGCCAGACATTGACTAAAAAACGTGGTCGTCCAAAGAAGATTGATCTGCCTGGCAGACCGAAAAAATCGTTTGAAAGGAATTCACCACCATTACTGAACATTGAACATAATATAAATTTCTCTTCGCTAGACATGCTTGAATTTGCTACATTAAGGACAACGAATGCATCCAGTATCTGTCGTAGAACAGTATTGCCTCTTTACGAACGTGATTTTGAGAATACTGGACCTCGATTAATTGAGACGATGTGGAATAATTTAGATGCATGGCTCAATGATGCGTTTATTTTTCCTTTCCTATGCTATTTAGCCAAAATATCTGGAAAAAAGACCATTGTTGTTGATCCCCTTATAACGGATCCAGATGTACAGCAATTTGCGGGATTAGAATATAATCAGTACACCTATCAAACTGACCATGACGGTGAAGTTAAAGTTTTGATATTGCCTGTGCATTTACCAGGTCATTGGACAATTATAATTTGGGACAGAGAATTCGGAGTTTATTTCTTTGACTCTCTTCCTAATACACCGCATAGATTACATGAAGAACACATTAATTATCATCCTCAAAGACTTTCAAAATTAAAAGAAATTATTTCACAATTGACCAACACACCAGATTATCTATTACACATTGGAACGTTTGACACAAAATCGTACCCGCTTCAGGAGGATGGTAATAGTTGTGGCTATTTCATCTGTCTTTATGCTGAAGCGTGGCTAATGAACAATCGTAATTTGTCAATGTCTACTTTGAACATTAACACTGAGAAGAAACGAATTCTGTGGCATTTGAACCAGTTGTATTCTGGGGACAATGTTGAGTACCATCCAAGAATAATAATTGAACATTCGCAAAGGCAAATAATAGAAACAAATATTCCATCTCATTCAAGACAATCAACACCGAAAACAAGCGTTAATAAAATTGAAACTCCGAAAGGAGACCAAGTACTTCCCACTAAACGATGTTATACTAAGCATAGAGGGATGGGTTGTGCATCCTTCAAATCCGGACACCTTCCTGAGTATTACCACTCAGGGCAATTAGGGAACAGTACTTGCGCACATTGTAATAATAAACTTCTAAAATCTGAAAAATGCTTAGCCTGCGCGGATGGTCGTGTAAGACTTAATCCACTTAAAGAATATCCAACAGACTATGAAAGACTAATTACAGGTGAATCAATGGATTCTAAAGAATACATAAAGAATGAAGCTAAATATAATACTTTATTTGCTTTTGGATCACTTTCTGTTGGTAGACAAAATGCACCAACTGGTGGACCAATGCCTGTTTTATTGAATGGCGAATTCTCGAGAAGAATTGGGAGCTTACTTGCCGATGACCATCAAATTCCATCATTTGACCAGCTTTACATTCTGGATTCTGAAGAAGCCACAGAACATCGCGTAAATAACGTTAGCTTTGATGATTGGAGTCGGAAAAATCCACATCTTTTCCGTGTACTCGATGAAATTATTCGAGTTAATCATCCTATGGCGGCAATTCTTAGGAATTCATATGAATTTTACAAGGAGTTAGAACAAAATAATCCTGACCAACTACATAATTTTAAAATAATACTTGTAAGCGATAAAAATGCACCTGCAAATATCCAGGATCCGAATCTTCATCCGAGGCAAGTAAATCTTCCATGCCAAAATGAATCAACGGTGTTTGCAATTTGGTCATCTGCTACAGATGAACCACCACCAATAAAGGGTATATGGATAACTAAAAAAGGAAAAGTGACAGAATTATGGCCCTCGCATTCAATGACTGATTCTATTCTCTACCCTTGCATGTTTATGCTTGGGGACGAGGGATATACATCTAGTATACCTTATTTAAGACCACACAAACATTCAATTAATTCACAAAAAGACTTTGATGACTCAAATTCTGAAACCGCCTCTATTGCTGAAAGCGATAACGGGTCAGTGGAAAACTATGGTGACGAACCAAATAGGTCTCGTCAAAATCTTTCGATTAGAGCTTTTTACCGTTATCGTTTTGGCATAAGAGACCCGGAAAACGACAAATATCATCATATTTGGAGTTCCGGTGGTGGTTTAAGTCAGAAATACATACTTGATATTGCTGCACGTATTGATTCGCAAGTGTTCGAATACTATCGCCAAGACCACATGGATTTACGCGCTGAATTGCCGCGACATTTATTAGAGTATATGGCTAAGCAAGGCGGGCTACCCTCCGCTGATAAAATTGGACGTGTCGTTCTTTTTAGAAGTAATATGCCAGGTTTTAGGGCATATTTTAAAGTAAAATATACTGATTCATGCACGATTATTAATCGAACACGCAAGCGAGGATGCGCCATGTTTATGCTTACCTTTACTTCTAATCCCAAATGGCCTGAAATGCAAAAAGAATTTTACAATAATGGACAAACTCTAATTGATCGACCTGACATTATTATGCGCTTCTACGCTGATAAAGCAAGGGAGCTCCATTATGATTTGAATCAACGCTCAATATTTGGTATTCAATTAGGCTACGCAGAAAGCATGGAATTTCAAAAAAGAGGAGGACCGCATTTTCACAGAGTAATGGCCACGGATATTCCAGCCATCCCTGAAGTCATTGAAAGTTATATTTGGGCGCATATACCATCACTACCTGACAAGAATGATAAAAGTAAACGTGCCGAAGGCTTAAGACGCCTTCGTGAGCTTATATTAAAATACCAGCTACATGACTGTAATCCCGCTTTTTGCGGCGAGAAAAATGCTAAAGGCCAATGTTCAAAATTTTTTCCTAAAGAATATTCAAATAGAACTATCTTATTTGACGATCGACCAGCTGTCTATTATCGACCAAGTCCTGAAGATGGAGGTGAAACAGTTTGGCTTAAAAGGGGTGGAGTTCTCACCGAATTCACGAATGCTCATGTTACACCATTTAATCCATTCATTCTATTAAAATTCGAAACACACCATAATGTAGAATTCTGTTATGGTGAAAAGACTAATATGAAGTATACTATGAAGTATCCCATGAAGGGCGCTTCCCTATCATACATTCGTTTAGAAGGCGGAAAGGTCGATATAGATGAGCCTGCACATTATTCGCAAATGTACTATAGATCAGCACCTGAGGCATATGCAAGGATCCACTCAATGCCATATACACGACTTTCCCACACAGTCTACAAACTTCCAATGCATTTACCAGACGAACAAAACATATATTTTGTACCTGGGAAAGCTTCTACAGCTATTGCAAAAATACCTGACGATCTTCCAAAAACCATGCTCACCGAGTACTGGCAACAATGGTCATCAGGGAAGTCGTGGGAATTGATTAACAAAAAGTGGATTTTATCCGATGATAATTCAATTAAGACTATGCTTTATGAACTTATGCCTGAGCGTTACTGGTATGATAAGAGAGCTAAGAGTTGGAAGAAAAGATTTAGGAATAAATTGAATGTAATTGGTCGTATACATCCCAGACCAGCACCAAGGGATCAGGAGAAGTTTGCACTTTACATTCTTCTCCGTCATTTTCCTGGCGATCCTGCGGCTTTAAAGAATGTTAATGATACTATTTGTGAGACTTTTGTAGAAGCAGCCAGATTAAGAGGTCTTCTTTCAGATGATAATGTATGGGAGAGAACATTGGAGGAGGCCTCGCATTTTAGCAATCCTCGTGAAATGCGATACCTGTTTGTTCAGGTATTGGTCTTTGGAAATCCGAGCAATGCTCGTGAATTGTGGGAAAAATTTATTGAACACATGTTTAAACCAATTATGGGTAGTGATCCAAATGGAAATGAAAGAAGAAGACGGATTGATCAGGCACTTGCTTATATTGAAGCTCAGCTATCGGACTTTGGAATGACTAACGACCAATTTAATCTTGACTCACCATCCCCCGGGATGCGAAAGAACGTTGATGATGCTCTCAATGATTTCTTCTTTGGTGACAAAGATGAAGATGATTTCGCCAGTGGAAAGAAACCGGAAAGAAAATTAAATTACGATCAAGAAAAAGTTTGGCAAAACGTTCAAAATGCCATCCAAGGAAGTTCATTTAATACAATCTTTGTCACTGGCGACGGTGGCACTGGAAAGACTTATCTATTTAATACCATCATTTCACGATTACGAGCCATGCGAATTCGAGTAATTGCTTCGGCATTTACAGGATGTGCGGCGACACTTCTAACTGGAGGAGCTACCGTTCATTCGGTATTCAGATTTGGAATTAATGTAGATCAGGACTACACTCCGTCAGTGTCAATGCAAAGTTTCCATGGTAGACGAATTAGAGACAGCCAAGTAATTATAATTGATGAAGTTTCTATGCTTCCTAAGCATATGTTAGAGGCTATTGATCGTGTTTGCAAGCAAATGGTACCATCACATTTCAGAAATAATCCATTCGGAGGGAAGGTTATAATATTAAGCGGAGATTTTAAGCAATCGCTTCCAGTTGTAGCTGGAGGTTCGATGAGAGACCAAGTGGATTCCTGCATACAGTCATCATTATTGTGGACTCTTTTCAAAAAGAATATTCAATGTATGAACATCAATATGCGTCAGGGACAAAATGAGAAGCAATTCTCAGACTGGCTGCGCAAAATAGGTAACGGAACCTATAGATCTATTGTGGAAATTCAGAAAAAGAACATCGTAAACTCGCGCCAAGAACTAATGAATTTTGTTACTGATAATGGTAAAGCTCTATTGAATCCAAAAGAGCTCATTCACAATCTCATATTAGCGCCACATAATGATACTGTTAAGGACATAAATGAGGATATGCTTAAACGTATAAAGGGTAACGAGAGAACATATATGTCAACTGATGAATCAAAAGTTGATAAGCCAATGGATATTGATGAGATCGAACAGCAAGTAGAACAGTTAAATACTTTGGATCCGGCAAATCTTCCACCACACCGTTTACATCTCAAATTAGGTTGCATTATTATACTTTTGAAGAATATCGGAGTGTCTCGAGGACTTGTAAATGGAACTCGAATGATAGTTCGCGAATTAGGTGATGAAATACTGAGAGTAGAGATTGTAACCGGGTCTGTGGCTGGCGCAGGAACAATGGTTTGTATTCCAAAATGTTGGTGCGACTATGAAGATCCAAGACCAGAAGGAATAAAATTTAGACGTTTGCAGTTTCCTGTTCGACTTGCATATGCAATGACGATCATGAAGGCCCAAGGTCAAACTGCATCCATAGTTGGACTCGACCTTACACATCAAGTGTTTGGTCATGGTAACCTATATACAGCTCTTTCGAGAGTTCGTACACCTGACTCATTCAGAATTTTCGCACCGTACGTTGAGGAAGAGAATCCATCAAAGAATAAAATGATTAAAAATATTGTTGCTGATGGCCTAGAATTTTTCTAAGGTATTTGAATTTTACACGATTATGCTTATCACACGGTTAATTCCATGGCCTGGACATAATTCCCCAGTGCCATCGCCAATGTTTGCTATACAGACGAAAATTGTTAATAAAAAAAATAAAAAAACTGCATATACAAAATCCAAAAAAATGTAAAAACAAAAAAATACAAAAAAATCTTTCTTATTTGTGATACTTCTTATTTAAATTAGTGATATTTTCTTATACAGTGATATATTTTCTTAATAATTTTTTAAAAATAAAAAAACACAAAAAAAATTATAAAAATTAAAAATTTCAAAAAAATTTGCAAAAATAAAAAAAACAAAAAAATGAACAAAAACATAAAAAACCCAAAAAAACAAAAAAATGGTGTACAAGGTTATCCACCCCTGGCAGGCCTCCCCGTGGCCGTATACTGGAAACTCCTGCCTATAGAGCCGTTGTGGGCTGGCGGTTGAGGCAAACTACAATGTACACAACTATATTGTGGAGCCAAAGTGGAAATAAACTTAAATGCGATACCATTATACGTAGAGTCCAATAACTGTCCAGGTCTCTATTGGTATTTGGAATGTATTTTTGCGGAAAATTTTTCTGACATCGGATTCGTATTCAGGGAGTGTTTTTACCCCATATAAGACAGTTTACGAAAAAAAATTTTTCAAAATTTTTCCCAAAGGGGTACCCCTTTTGGAATATTTTCCAAAATTTTCAATCGACCTTAACTTTTCGAGTTTTGGTCGGATTGAAATGAAACAAATGTTATTAAATAAAGTAAAAAATTAGCTATTTTGTGAGCGAAGAAAATTTTGAAAAATTTTAGGGTTAGGTGTAGTTAAGGTCGAATTATTGAAAATTCGAAATTTTACGTTTTCTGAAAATTTTCGGTATTTTTGCCATGGGATTGGACTGAAAATATTTTTATAAAATCAGGCATATTTTTTAAAACATTTTAACATTTTAAAATGTTCATAAAAGGTTAGTTTTAAAAAAGTTATGAATTTTTGAAATTTTTGGCATAAAATCCCATCCAAATTTTGAGGTCAAAAAAGGCCTACCCCAAAAATAACGAAAGTGTACCAAATGATATACCATTAAAAAGCTCTTGACGAGCTGAGTTCAAAAATATTTTTTGAAAAAATTTTGGATAAACTTTGACCAAGTTACGGGGGGTTAAATTTTGAACAGCGGGGGTTTAAAGGGCGGGGATTATGAAACTAATTACAAAACCCGATTTTACTCGCCTATGTTATAGAGCATGTTTTGGAGGTCCGAAAAACAAATCACAAGCTTGGGGTCCACTTGAGTCTTTGGGAGTTAGAGTCCAATAACTGACCAGGACTCTATTGGTTTTTTGTCTCTAACTTTGCGGAAAATTTTTTTAAAATTTTTCTGACATCGGATTCGTATTCAGCGAGTGTTTTTACCCCATATAAGACATTTTTACGAAAAAAAATTTTCAAAATTTTTCAATAGGGGTACCCCTTTTGGAATATTTTCTGAAATTTTCAATCGACCTTAACTTTTAGCGTTTTGGTCGGATTGAAATGAAACAAATGTTATTAAATTAAGTAAAAAATTAGTTATTTTACGAGTAAAGAAAATGTTGGAAAATTTTAAAATTAGGGTTAGTTTGGATCGATTTTTTGAAAATTCGAAAATTTTCGTTTTTCAAAAATTTTTCGGTATTTTTGCCATGGAACTGGATTGAAAGTACTTTTATTAAATCTGGCATATTTTTAAAAACATTTTAACATTTAAAAATGTTCAAAAAAGATTACTTTTGAAAAAGATATGAATTTTTGAAATTTTTGGCATAAAATCCCATCCAAATTTTGTCGCCAAAAATGGCCTACCTCAAAAATAATGAAAGTGTACCAAATGATATATCATTTGAAAGCTCCTGACGAGCTGAGTTCAAAAATATTTTTTGAAAAAATTTTTGGATCAACTTGGACCAGGTTACGGGGTGTTAAATCTTGGGACAGCGGGGGTTTAAAGGGTGAGGTGTATGAACCTAATTATAAAATCCGATTTTACTCACCCATTTTATAGAGCATGTTTTGGAGGTCCGAAAAACATCGCATTTTTGGTTCCACTTGAGTCTCAGGAAGTTAGAGACTGTAAAGTGTTCGAATCTAGCGGTTTTTTGACTGTAACTTTGCGAAAAAATTTTTTTTAATTTTCCTGACTTCGGATTCGTATTCAGGGAGTGCTAACCAACCACAACTTTCAAACTTTTAGCAGGCGTTTGAGGACCGAAGCTCTCAAAAGCCGGAGGGTTGCACCACCACTTGATCTCAATACGACTTATAACCCACCACAATATTCAAACTTTTAGCGGGACGTTTGAAGGCCGAAGACCCTCAAACGGCGGAGGGTGCACCACCACTTTTAAACTCACCATACTTTAAACCGACCACAGTTTTACAACATTCATGACGCAAATATTCCAGACAAAAAATCCCTGCTAGGACCCTTTCAAAGCCGCAGGCTTTCCACACCCAAAATATTTTCAATTCCTCCCGGCGCTTCATCCAAAAATAATTTTTAAATCCCCCTCGCATTCTTAACACCTCTTGATTTTATACACTGAGTAGTGCACGCTTCCACTGGTTCTAAAATAAAATTTTACTTTTTTAAAAAATAATTTTAAATTATTAACCTCCATGCAATGACAAAAGCTTTTAGCTCTATGTTCCTGGTTTCTATAATAATTTTTATTAAATTTTATAGTAAATTATACTAAATAAAAATAATAAAGGGTTTTTTAAGTATTGATATTCTTATACAAAAATATAATTGATTTGTTACGAATTTAATCCCTATACCAAAATTATGCATTCAAAAAATATTAAAAAAGTTTAGGTTATTGTTCCCCAGCTAATTTTTTATCACAAATAGGTAGTTGTTATTGTCCCAGCCCTAATTTTGAGAAATTTTAAAAATAAATATTTAAATAATTTTATATAGTGACTGTTAATGGATAGAATTATTAAATCAACTTACTTTGCATGATTACAGCATTCACTAACTAAAAATAAAAAATTTTGAATGATAAATTTTTTTAATTTTATAAAATAATTACCCATTTTTTTATTTGTATCCTTGCTTTTTCCGTCACATGTTCGCAATTTCTTTATCTAAAAAGGATATTTGTATTGATAAAAACTAATGTATTATAATTTTTTATATGTATTTATTTTTAGGTTTTTATTGGTGTTAATGATTTTGCCCAGGAATTTTTAATAAATTAATTTTAAATATAATAATTAACAAACCATGTTCACAATAATTGAAGCCCCCATATTACATTTTTTAAAGTCAATTAAATCAGAATCAACCATATTATTATAGAGAATAAAAGTTAAAAGGAATACAATTATTATATATTTCATTTTATAAATATTTTTTAGATATTCTAAAATGTTTATAGTTTTAGGTATTATTTAAATAAGAAAATTATTTTTTACTAAATTTTGCCCAAGAATTCTTGATAAACTTTTTTCTAGGTTTTTGGTTTATTTCTATGTAAGATAACGCTTATATTCAACAACTCTCTTAATTAAGAAGATTTTAAAATTTATATTAGAGGAATGTTTAATTGAATGAAATACATATTACTTACTAAAAGGGAGGCTTTTTATACTGTTCTTAAATAAACAAATAAATATCAAGTGAATTAAATTGCCAACAATAAAATAAAAGTTAACGCATTTAAAATTATATTTTTGAACATGAATATTCATTTGCATTTAATTATCCATTTAAGGCCAAAAGTTAACTTAATTTCTGTTTAATCAACTGCTTTCTTCAATTAAAAAAAAAGTTACCAAAATTTAGTTAACGCATTTCATCTTCTATTTTTGAACGTGCAATTTAGTTATACAATTAGCCAAAAGTTAAGTTTTGTTTAATCACTGGCTTTCATCAATTAAAAAAACTTACCACAATTTAATTTTTATATTAATTTTTAGATAATGTCAAAATTTTAAAACAAAATTAAAAAAGCAAATCCAATCAACGTTGTAATATACTAATAGTTCTATTATCGAAACCTTGATATGGGTTTAATCCTTAAGTTTTTACAAACCATCTGTCTCCAGAATGGCTCCCGGAAAATTGGGCAGTGAAGAAACAGTACAAAAACTTGCAAGAAAAATACAAAAATACATGAAAAATACAAAAATATATGTGAAGCACAAAAATACAAAAAAGATTTATGTATTTTTGTGTTTTTTACATAAAAATACATTTTTGTGTTTTTCAAATTATATATGAAAAAATAAAAATACAATACAAAAATACATAAAAACACAAATACATCAGTAAAACAAAAATTTTTTTAAAGTGTTTTTGTATTTTTCATGTATTTTTGTATTTTTCTTGCAAGTTTTTGTACTGTTTCTTCACTGCCCAATATTCCACTGCCCAATTTTCCTAGCACGCCCAGAATACCCAGAGTCAGAAGACCTACAACGGATAAAAATTAAATAGTTTATTTTCAAATTTTTAAAATATCAATAAAATCACAAGAAATTTTTTTTAATTTTTATCTTAATATTTGTCTAATACATTATTTTTTTTTTAATGAGATCATTTTTTATTTAAATGTTTTAAAATTAATATAAAATATAATTAAATCTTTTTTCCTATATTTAAAGAAGAGAAATTAGTAGTAAAATATTTATGTGAAAGTGCAACATCTGCATTAATTCTGTGCTGTGGATTACAAGCAAGAAGATGCTTAAAAATAAATTTAATTAATTTAAATATTAAAAATAAAAATACTTTTAATAAATCTCTGGCCAATCCATTTGGTATAGGCATTGCTCTTTCCCAACAATTTGTAGCTCTTTGATATGGAGGATAAGGTTTATATTCAGGTAAATGAGTCATTGTAGGCCATTCCAACTAATTATAAAATATTTAAAATTAAAAAAATAATTATATTTTAATACTTCATTAGGTGTTCCCAATAATTTAAATATTCTTTTTAATTGATCATCAACATCTGCTCCAGGAAATAGAGGTTTACCACAATTAGCTATTTCTTTAAATTAATTATTTAAAAAATTAAAATTTAAAAAAATACCAGCAAAAATACATCCAGCAGACCAAATATCAATAGATGTATTATAAAGTTTTGCACCAAAAAGAACATCTGGAGGTCTATACCTTTAAATTTATTTTTATTTTTTTTTAATTAAAAATAAACTTGCCAAAGTGTTACAACCTCAGCACTATAACAGCGAACCTTTTAAAAAATATTAAATATTTTTTATAAAAATTTAAAAAAAAAAATTACAGGAATTCCAAAAGGTCTAGCTAATCCAAAATCTGCCAATTTTAATTGTGGGGGAGAGTCTTTAATATTACTGCTAATCAACAAATTCTGTTTAAAAATATTAAATAATTTATTTAAAATTGAATTTTTAAAATATATTTTGAAACTTTTTTGAATAAATACTCTAATTTAATTTCAAATATTTCAGAAATTTCCCCTTATTATTATTTTATTATTACTTGTGGTTTTAAATCTCTATGCAATACATTATGAGCATGACAATAACTAAGTCCAGCTAAAAGTTGTTGCATTAATGAACGAACAACCTTTTTAAATTATTATTTTTCTTTTATTTTTTTATTTAAAAAAACCTTTTCGTCAATATTTCCATTAAGTGTGTCAAAAAATTTTCGCAAATCTAGATCACTAAAATTTAAAAAATAAAAGTTTTGGAGTTTTAAATAAATTAAAAATTAACCAATATTCAAAAACCAAATTTAATGTTTTATCAGTATGTATTACATCATTTAGTCGGACAACATTTCCATGTCTAAGTTCACGTAAAAGACAAATTTCACGCAATGCAGATGATGGAACACCCTTTTTAAAAATAAATTAATTATTTTAATTTAATTAATTAAAATATAATATTAAATATTGTGGATATTCTAAATAGCAAGGGAACTAATAATACACTAGTATATTTTCCAAATAAGTCAAAAATCAATTTATTCTCTATTTTTAAAAAATAATTAAGCTACCCTTTTTAAATTATTTAAAAAAATTTAGTAATTAATTTTGTTCATTGTATTTTATAAATATTTATTTTAATTTTAATTAACCTCATCTTCATCATCCAATTTTACAATTTTTAAAGCAACAATTTGTCCATTTTCTTTACTCCTTGCTTTGAAAACCTTTAAATAAATAAATAAAAATAAATTAATTAATTAAAAAAATTAAACTGTTCCATATGTTCCCTCTCCTATTTTTCCTAACATATCATAATTATTTGCCATTTCATTACTAAAAGTTTCCATATTTGAAAAAAATTAAAAAAGATCTGTTTAAAAATTATTAATTAATTAATTTTGCAATATAGAATAAAAATAAATAATTTAAAATTTGAAATAATAATTTAGTTATATTTATATTAAAAAACAATAATTAAAAATATTAAATTCAAAAAAAATATTTATTGATTCTCTTTTTAAGCAGTCCTGCTACTTTTGCGTCGTCCATTAGTGTAATATTTCTGTATTTAGGAAAATGACTTTTCGTCAAACAATAAAATAATCAAACTCTATAAACCACAAAATGCTCAATTTAATCTACTGGTTATTTTAGTCCAAAAAATATTAAAAATAATTTTTGGTTATTATTTTGTATTTTATCAAGTTTTATCATTTCAATAATTTATAAAATTATTTTATAAATATTTTTTTTATTTTTTTTAATAATTCCATTAATTTTAATTATTTATTTAAATATTCTTTTTTTTAATAATATATTAAAATTTAAAATATTTTTTCAACACCAATTATTTAAATAATATAATTTCTTATTTTTTAATAAAATTCACATTATTTTAATTTTTATTTAATATTTTAATTAAAAGTTTTCATTTTCTAAACATTAACAAAATTATTTAAATTTATTTTTTAAATTTAATTTAAAAAGAATTTTATTTAATTTTTTTTTAATTTTAAAGGATGGGTGTGATTTATTTTATAAAAATCAATCAAACATCCATCGAAATCTCTTTTTTTTATAATGTTGGCAATTCTCTCAAATTCTTTCCTCATCTTTTAAATTTATTCACTTTTAATATATTCTTTAAAGAAATTTTTAAATAAATTTATTTAAAAAATTAAATAAATTTAAATTGTTTTAAAATTATTAATTAAATTATAGTTAATTCAATTATATAATTAGAATATCTTAATAAATGTTAACAAGTTTTTAATTTATTTTAGACATTTTAATAAATTTAAATTTTTGTCGAGACCGAGATAACAAAGTCCAAGAAACAGAAAGGCAGGCGTACAAATGGAAACAAAATTTAAAGATAAAATCTAAGATAATTCATATTTTCACTTAATAATAATTTTAAGTCCAATGATTCACTTAATTCCTTTTTTTTTACTTTCCTCTTATTTTAAGACTGTATTTTAAACTAAAAACAAGCTTTTATTTTTCCTTCTCAGATAAAAATCTAGCTGTGCCCTAACCTTCGTTCGCTATATTTTTCACTGGCCTATAAAACTATCTCTTGCTCTCCCCCGCTTGGCTTTTTTCTTATTCATTCTTATAGCAAAATAAAAATAATTTTTGTTTTATATTATAAAATTGTTAATTATTGGATAAAATTGAAATAAAATAAATCTTAAATAAATAACTTTAAATATTTTCACAAAGGAAGTGAAAATAAGCATTGAACTTCTATAAAAAATTAAGAAGTTCAAACAAGTGACGACCCTGACTTGGAAGAAAATTTAACTACTTAATAATAAAGAGAAAATTCTCTACTTGTTGGCTTTCTTGAATCACAAATTTGGAATTTAAACTTGAAAAGTAAGTTTAAATCTTTAAAGAAAATAAAAATTAAGTAAAATTTATTAAAATTTAAAAATAATATATAATTGAAAATATGAGTCGTCCAATTAAATCGCTCACAAAAAGAGCGGCAGAAAGCGTTCAGGCGATAATAGACAAACCAGTTCCAAAAGAACCGGTAGAAGCAGCAAATAATTCAGAATATTTATTGGAAGTATGTGAAATTCTTGATCAACTTAATAATGATATAGAAGAATTGACTGAAGGATATAATGATTTGAAAGAATCAAATAATAAATGGACATACTTAATTCAAAGATGTTCACAAGCAGAAAGGCAAATAAATGAAACAGCATATGATGATGCTTCTAGCCTTTACAAGATAGATGAACGATTGAATAATGCCGGAATAAGGCTCAGCGAATTAAAAGAATTGGAACGAAAATTAAAATCTGAAAAAAGAAAAGAAGAGAGAAAAGAAAGGAATTCCATGATGAATACAACCAGCGGCCAAAAGTCGTTTGGTTTTAGTTTTAAACCACCAAGGCAAGAAATTGGAAAATTTTCGGGAAGACAAATTGATTGGCCCGAATGGTGGCAAATATTTAATGCAACTGTCCACGAAACTGATGGAAGTGATGAAATTAAACACGCCGTATTAAAACAGTGTGTAAGTGGAGAAGCTAAATTGCTCATAGAAGGATTAAAATTGAATGATTATGAAATTGCCATAGATCTACTTAAACAGAAATATGGCAATGAAGAAGAATATACTAGAAATTTACACGCACAACTTGCAAATCTTGCTCCTTGTCAACATTTTCAAGATTGTCGGAAATTTTCAATTGAAGTAGAAAGACTGTGTCGTCTCTTAGAAAATAATGATCAAGATATTTCTGGTCAAGGCGTTTGGATGAGCTTAGAAAAGAAGCTTACTATTCCAATTCTTCGAGAAATACAAACGAAGAAAGCGCTGTCAAAAAGTATGAATATTTCTTGGGATACATCTACATTCCGAAAAGCCCTAAGGGAAGTGATTGAGAAAGAGGAAATGGTCCTCTCCATTCATGGCAAAAATCCTGAAAAATGCGCGGATGATAAATTTAAGCCAAAAAACTTAAATAAACCCATAAATAGAGGGAAAAATTTTAGAGAAAAAGAGATTACCAGTACCTTCGCAAATACTGAGGCAAAAAATAATAAAGATGAAAATAAAATTATCGCAAATAAATATGCGAAATCAAAAAACAAAACTGAAGGCGGGAGGAGGTCCCCTATATACCCATGTATATTTTGTGGAAAAAATGGACATTGGGGGGACGAATGCCGAAAAACCAGTACAGCACAAGAGCGACGCCAAAAATTAATTGAACTAAAAAGATGCCTTTTTTGTATAAAGCCAGAGCACAATGGGTATTGCACTAGACCTATTAAATGCTATCACTGTCAAGAAAGGCATAATACGGCTCTTTGTGAAAAAACTTACAAGGATGAAAGGCAAAATAATATAAAAATCGCAGGGAATATTTTACAAAATTCTGCTCTCGTACAAAAGCCGCGTCAAAAAAGGATTTTGCTTTGTCGCGAAGCAACAATATTTAATCCTGCCAGTCCAGATAAAAAGACTACGGGAAAAGTATTTATAGATTGTGGATCTCAACGATCCTACATAAGAAAAGGAATTGCTCAAAAACTAGGATTGTGTACTTCTCAAAAAGAGGTACAAAGAATACAACCATTCCCTGCAAATCGATCACCCGTGATTGAATTTCAGGTTGAAATATTTAAAATTGGAATTGAAAAATATAAAAAGGGACAATTGGTTGTTGAAGTTGGGCAATTAAACAATTTAAATAGTTTGATCACGCAAATGCCAGTAGTCTTGTCGCCTGAAGATGAAAATGAGGCAGATTTAAAAACTAATAAAATACCACATTCTGTAGTGGAACCTGACGTTTTGTTAGGTGTGGAATATTTTTTTGAATTAAATATAATAAGAAGAAAGAAGTTAAACTGCGGCCTTTGGCTAGCAGATAGCGCAATTGGCCCTGTTATAGGAGGAAAAGGAAATATTACCAATAGTAAAGCCTTTTCTTCTATTGATCGATCTAATGTTGTAATTACTGAAGAAGATAATTATGGAAATGAAACATTAGAAGATAAATTAGAAAAAATGTATTCTCTTGATGGCATCGGAATAGGAGATGCCAACGATAAAAAATTAGATGAAAAAATACGAAATAAATTTGAATCACAGCTAACGTTTAAAGATGGACGTTACGAAGCAGGATGGCTATGGAAAGAGCCCTGTCCAAAATTACCTAGCAATTACAGAATGGCTAAGGCGATGCTTCTTATCCAAATAGAAGAGAAACAAAGAAAGAATCCACAACATTTAGCACTTTATGAACAAACGTTTAATGATCAAGTGGAAAAAGGTATAATTGAAGAGATACCAAAAAATCAACATGATGGGGGACAAATTCATTACCTAACGCATTTTCCGGTTGTAAGAGAAGATAAAACATTTACAAAATTCCGGATAGTTTTTAATGCGAGCGGAAAAAGCAGAAAGGATAATCCTTCGCTTAATGATTGCCTTCATCAAGGACCAATAACTATACAAGATTTATGTGGATTACTTATGCGATGTCGTATTCCCACTTTTTTAATAGCTGGCGATTTACAAGCAGCTTTTTTGCAAATTAGTTTGAGGGAAGAAGATCGCGATTGCGTGAGATTTCTATGGGTTAAAGACAGCAAAAAACAAGCATCGTCACAAAATGACGATGATTTAAAAATCTTCAGATATGCGCGAGTGACATTCGGTGTAAATTGTGCACCTTCCATATTAGGAATGACAGTAGACTATCATTTATCAAAATATGAAAGCTCGACTGCCAATAAATTAAAAAGAGCAGGCTACGTTGATAACTTCTTAATTGGCGCCGAAGACAAATCAGAAGTGGAAAAGGACATTCTGGAAGCACGAAAAATTTTTCAGGAAGCCGGATGGAATTTTCGTGAAATTTTTACTAATGCAACTAGACAATTAAATGCCATTTCCTTCGAAAAGCTTCCCATAGAAGCCAGAACGTCAAAGCTACATTCTGGTGCTAAACAAAAAATTTTAGGTATTAATTGGGACACTTTTTCGGATACTCTAACTCTGAAGCTCCCTATACCTAAACGCAATGATACAAAGAAATGGACAAAAAGACAAGTTCTGGCAACAATAGCAGAATGTTTTGATCCATGCGGACTCATTTCTCCATCATTGCTTAAAGGAAAATGGTTACTTCAAAAATTATGGGAATTAAAACTCACTTGGGATAATGAATTGCCTGAAGAGCTATAGATTGAGTGGCAATCAATTGCTAATGAATACTCAAACTGCAGCACAATTAAATTACCAAGGAGGGTAATTCCCTGGAAAATAATAAAAGAAATAAAATTTCAATTATGCGCATTTTCGGATGCGTCAGATAAAGCATTAGGATTCACGATCTATCTCCGTTCACAAAAAGGAACCGAAATAGAATCGACATTAATTTTTGCTAAAAGTCGCGTTAAGCCTAAAGCTCAGATAGGTAAGTGCGAAGCAAAATTAACAATACCGCGGATGGAGTTGCACGCCGCGTTGATAGCCACAAAAGCCTTGGACTATGTTGAAAACATGCTCGACATAAAAATTAATGAAAAGATTCTCTGGTCGGATTCGCAAATTGTAATCCATTGGTTAAGATCCACAACTGAACAAGAAGCATTTATTGAAAGACGATTAAGGCCAATACGAAAAAATTCAGTCATTTACATCCGAACTGAGGAAAATCCAGCGGATTTGACGAGTCGCGGAATATCACCCAATGAGTTAGAAAATAATAATTTTTGGTTCCGTGGACCAAACTGGCTAGTAAAAAATGAAGAAGAATGGCCTGAAATCGTCTTAAAATATTCACCTGGCGAAAGGATAGAAAAATTAAATCCTCAGCCATTTCATGAGATGTGTCTTTCGGTGAATGAAAAAACTGTTTTAGTTGAGCATGATCGATTTTCCCGTCATAAAAAATTAAAAAAGACTGTGGCTTACATTCTTCGAGCAATAAAAATTTTAATAATAAGAAACACTAAACCAAAAAATAAATTTTTGGAAAAAATAAAAGAAACAATGGAGTCAAACCCTGGTCAACTAAAACCAAGGGAAATGGAAATTGCTGAAAAATTTCTTCTAAAAGAGGCTCAAAAAATGCATCCTCCTAGTGAGGATACAATTAAGAATCTTCAATTATTTAAAGATTCGGAAAATATATTTAGAAGTAAGGGGAGACTTGAATATGGTAATTTGGAAGAGGAAACAAAATTTCCAGTTTGGCTTCCCAAAAAATCATTTCTTACTGATCTAATTATTATGGAAGCACACGAAAAGATGGCACATGCTGGCACAAATACAGTTCTTGCCTCTTTGAGATTTAAATATTGGATTACCCGGAAGAAGGTACAAGAGTGCTCAAAAAATTGCCAAAATTGTAAAAAATTTTGGATAAAGCCTTATGCTCAGCCTCAATTTCCTGCATTACCTGCTGCACGAGTAAATCCATTTCGACCATTCATGCACACAGCAGTAGACTATTTTGGACCCATGACGATAAAAATAAAAAATGGGGAGCATCAAAAAAGATGGGTAGCCGTGTTTACGTGCACCAGCACTAGGGCCGTCCATCTCGAAGTGGCTGAAGATCTTTCAGCGCAAGCATTTATACAAACGTTTCGTCGTTTTATAGCCCAAAGGAAAAAGCCCAAATTAATGATTTCGGATAACGGAACGAATTTTAAAGCAACGGAAAAAATCCTTACTAGTATTTGGAAGGAAATACATATACAACAATTCGTTTCTGATAACGAAATTAATTGGATATTCGTAACAGAAAGAGCTCCTTGGAAAAATGGTCTCGTAGAGAGAATGGTCGGATTAATAAAATACTCCTCAAACGAACTGTCGGTAGGAAGTTGCTAGAAGAAGAAGAGTTTCGCACTCTCATAACAGAAGTGCAAACAATTATCAATTCTAGACCATTAAATTTTCTACCAGACTCAGAACAAGTAATTCCTCTTCGACCTCTCGATTTTCTTATACCGTTTAAAGAAGGTAATACAGAATTTCCACATTTACCAAAAGTAGATGAAAAGGATCCTGATTACCTTCCTGAAAAAATAACGAATAAAGAAAAATTAGTGGAAGAGCTTAAAAAAGTCGCAAATAGGCTTGATATTTTTTGGAAAATTTGGACTTCCGAATATTTAATAGCTCTACGCGAGAGGAAAAATTTTTTTAAAAATAAAAATACAGTAGATTTTTCTCCGGAGGTGGGAGACATTGTCATCATCCGAGATGATGAAACAAAAAATAGAGGAATTTGGAAACTGGGGAGGATAGAAGAAATTCTCCCCGGAGAACGATCTGCTGTTATAAAAACAAATAATCGAATAACGAGACGGGCAGTGAATGATATTTTCCCTTTCGAAATAGATGAAAGAGAAAAATACGTACCTGAAAAATGCGCGCCTAAAGCAGAAATTAAAAATAATAAATTAGAAAATAAATTAAAAAATAATAATAAAGAAATTATTAATAATTGCTTATGTAATTTTGTTATTTCTAGGGACATGGAAGAAGAACTCAAATCGAATGCTTCTCTCGACTATGATGAACAAAACAAAAACCTGGAAGACAATAAAAAGGAAAGCAATGAGGAACCACCCAAAAAGGTGGATAAATATGATGAGCGAAATTTAAATGATCGCTTACGCTCCTTTGTAAAAAGTCAAAAAGACAAGGTACAAAAAGAAACGGAAGTTGTACGAAAACAAGCTGTAGTTTGTACTTCACGGCTTGAAAAATTCCAACAACGTAATACAGAAACTAAAAAAGCTGTTGTAAAAACTGACCAAAAGTCGGTTGAAGATCAATATGAGCGTAAAGAAAAAGATGGAAAATTATTATTACATTTTGGTTGGTCCTTAATTCATGGTTGCTCTCCTGGCTCGTATGGACACAGAAATTGTTCTCAAATTGTTCTAAGCAACGTAATAGATATTGCTAGGAAAAATTCAGAAGAAATAAAAAAGGAATATGCTGCTTTACAAAATAAAGTAGTGCCATCTTTAATACAATTACTGATGTGTTATTGGATGATAACCAAAATGAGAAAGAACCAAAATGATAATAATAATAAAACAATAATAATAGAAGTTGGTATGGACTTTATTGACCAAGTTCTCAACGCTCAAAGACCAAGCCAACTAATCAGAGTTTTAGAGAAGAATAAAAATAAATTAAGCTCAGATGGCAATATGGACAAGGATTGGCGCCCCCGCACATTGAAACCTGCTTTATCTCTATGGAAGGCGGCATGTGAATGGGCGGAAGAAGCGTTTGCTACAAAACCTTGGCTTCCTGTTAGCTTAAGAGGACAAAGCAACCCACTGAATGAAGAAATGCATGAACTGATGTTAAAAATAGCTGAGTGCTCCGAAAGAGCGCTCACTTATATGAGGTGTGTCGAATACTTTCCAAGGGCCACACCTATAATGAAAGAAGTGATGATTGTGGGAGATAACAATGCTAAATTATTAACAACATTTTTTCCAAATGGCCATTGTACAGCTCCAAATTCATTAAATGAAATGAAATATTTGTTTTCGGACTACTTGCCATTAATTCCTGCTCAAAATTTAATAATAATTATTTGGACAGGAAGTGAATTTTTAGCAGGAGGTGGTCATCCAGAATCCTTCAAAACAAATTTGGAAGTATTTTTTAAAAGGTGTGCCGTAAAATGCGGAACAACACTAATTTTGACTCCTCCGTATAAAATAAAAGAAGCTCATTATTGGGAAAAAATTGATGAATACCTTAAAAAATTAGGAAAGACTACAAGAGGAGCAAAATACATTTCCATTGAAACTGGAAGTAAAGATGCTCTTAAAAACAAATTAATTGATGAAGAAGGAATAATAACTCATAAAGGAATAGAAGAAGTAGTGGAAAAAATAAAAAATATAGAACCACGTTTAAGGGCCCAAAAGGAGGTTCAATTAATTTATGACGACTCGGATCAAGAAGAAAGACAAATTAAAAAAGAATTTGTCTGTTCTAGACAACCCAGCACGTCACGACGGGGTTATGAGCAATATAAAATGGGACGAGGGCACGGGCGACAAGAAAATTATTATAGGCGTAACATAAATCCTATTAGAGGACCAAGAAAACACAATATAGTGGATAGGCTCTCTTATGTTTCAATGACCATTATGACGATTATTGGGCTGGCCGTTCTCATGTGTCTTCCGTCGATAATAGGTATGGAACCAATGATATGTCCTCATGGAATTCAATCAAAAATTTATCATATAGGACACCAAACCATACACTGCGAAAATTTAATGGTACAGGAACGTCAAATTATTAAAAATGTGGAACTTACAGTGTATCGTCCGAATGACATCACTCAAAGCACCCCGGGCTGGCACTGCTTAAAGGTATTAGAAAAAATTACTTATTACATGAATTGGTTAGGTTACAAAATAATCTCGCCTATTCAGAGAGTGGATTTTAGTGTCACGCACGAAGAGTGTTTAAAAATGATTCATTTGAATAAATGCTACACTGATGCTGATCAAACATTGGTCGGCGAAGAAGAGGCTAAAAGAACACAAAATCTAATAAAACCGGATTTTGCATATTTTTCTGGTGGAAAAGAAGCCTCCGTAATAAACTGTTTTTTAACTAAAATTAATATATTTTTTTCACCTAACCAGGAAAACATTGAAAATCCAATGTTGGAACTCGGACATTGTAGGCTTTCGGATAAAGAATGTGTACTTAAGGACAATTCGATGTTGATATGGAATTCTCCCAAAGAGAACCAACATTGCAGGTATATAAAATTAAAAAATTTTAATGGTACTATGTACGGCACCTGGTTCATGAATCTTGACAATACCTTTTCGTTAAGTATCACATCTCCTGAAGTGCTAAAGGATTGTCACACTGAATACATAAAACCGGATCAGCTTTACTTAATCACTTTGAAGGATTACAATGAACATTTTTTGGAAAAGAAAACATTTTCTCGTCGTTCATTAGGTAAAAAAGACACAGAAGAAAATTTGGATGGTTCTATACATGTCTCCCAATTTTCAGCTGGAGAGACTGCCCAAAGATTAACAACTGAAATTTTGTTGAAAAAGGCGTACAATCATCTGGCAAAAACAATATGTCAATTGAAGGCGGCCCCTACATTCATGACATCATTGGATGCCACTCTGTTCGCCAGGCAACGTCTTTCTACTCCTTACATTGAGGCATTGTGGATCGCAGAAAACACTGAAACATACGAGGCATGGATAGAGGTATGGCCATGTGTAGCGATTAATTGGTTAAATATAACTATAAGGCCTATAAATGGAAACTGTTCAAAAAACATTCCAATAAAAATTAAGCTGGAAGATGGTAAAAGTGAAAACCTTTTTCTGGACACTAAAACTCTAATTATAAAAGAATTAGCTGAATTTGGACCGTGCAACAAGTATAAAAATCAAAAAGTATTAATCAAGGGAAAAATATATAATATAGACCAAATAAGAGGAAAATTAACAGAAATACCCTCTAATGACATAACTGAAACCCCAAAAGGGCTCAGTTGGGAAAAACCCCCCATTCTGGACTCTAACACATTCAGAGGACACATACTCACTAAATTAGAAAATCCTCAAAAAATAATGAAAGAGGCCTTTAAAGAGTTTAGATTGAGTCGAGAAAGTCAAAGAACACAAAGTTTTAATGAATTTGACGCAAAAATTAGTGGTGATAAACTCAATTTTTGGCCATACAAAGAAATCTGGGAAAATATAAAAGAAAAGTTAATCTTCACAGTTTGCTTAATCTCGGTCTTCATATGGACCTATAAAATAATCATATTTCTAAATACACTGTGGAAATTGTCAAAAATTAAAAACGTTCAAAAAACATTTTTTAATTTAAAGAAAATCAATACAATACAGACAACTCAGGAAAAAAAATTTCTTCAAGAAGAAGAAAACCTTTCCGAAGGCGGGAGTGTCGAGACCGAGATAACAAAGTCCAAGAAACAGAAAGGCAGGCGTACAAATGGAAACAAAATTTAAAGATAAAATCTAAGATAATTCATATTTTCACTTAATAATAATTTTAAGTCCAATGATTCACTTAATTCCTTTTTTTTTACTTTCCTCTTATTTTAAGACTGTATTTTAAACTAAAAACAAGCTTTTATTTTTCCTTCTCAGATAAAAATCTAGCTGTGCCCTAACCTTCGTTCGCTATATTTTTCACTGGCCTATAAAACTATCTCTTGCTCTCCCCCGCTTGGCTTTTTTCTTATTCATTCTTATAGCAAAATAAAAATAATTTTTGTTTTATATTATAAAATTGTTAATTATTGGATAAAATTGAAATAAAATAAATCTTAAATAAATAACTTTAAATATTTTCACAAAGGAAGTGAAAATAAGCATTGAACTTCTATAAAAAATTAAGAAGTTCAAACATTTTTATTAAAAATTTAGAGAAAAAATATTTAAATAAAATTGAATGTTCAATGATTTTTTATTTTTTAATTTATTTAAAAATTTTTCGGCGCAACCTTTCGGGTCATTAACTTTAAAACTTGGTGCCCCTTACGATGCGCCTAAAAACCGCGGCGCAAGTGTCGCGGCGCAAATGTTGGCGGAACAAAAGTCGCATAACCGAATTAAAAGTATTAGTTGGCACTCAAAATTTTGGCACCGAAATGGGGGGTGTGGCAGAACGGAAAAGTACCAAAATTACATATTAATAATAATTTATTTAAATTTCTTTTAAAAATTATATTTTTTAATTTTATTAGGCACAATCAAGACTAAGAAGAATATTTGTGTTTTACCTGGATTAGATAATATAATGAAGATATCTTATTGTATTTATATTGAATATAATATTAAAGGATATTCTAATGAAAAAATAGTTAATTTTGTTGGAACACAAGAATATGGAAATAATTGTAAAAAACAAAAATTTAAATTGATTACAATATAGAAAATATAGAAAATATTGAATATATTGTTGTTTGGAGTGAAGTAATATCCAAAGATGGAAATGATACAATTTTTAATGTTTTTTTATTTAAATTTAAAAATAAATAATTTTTATTAAAATATAGAGTAGAAGCAAACCTGACCGACAAGAGGATGGTACAATTATTCTCAAGATTAACAAAGTGAATTAAAAGATGACAATAGAGCTGAAGAAAAAAATTTTTAAAAGATAACGAAATCTTTTTACATTTGCTATTTTTTAACATTTTTTGAGAGAATTTTAACTTTATTTTTAGTAAAATCAGAAAGTAAATTATCTTTAAAATTTTATACATTATTTATCTGTACCAGAGATGTTTTGAAACTAAGAAAAAATATTGGAATCGAAAACTTTTTCCAAATCAATGAAAAAAAACTCAAAAACAGATAATCTAAATTTCAAAGCATCTCTGCAACATACATTTTTTCTTTAACTTTTTTATGTAAAAAATTAAATTTTTTTTTAAAAAAAGGTCAATGGACAATCCATCTCTATAATTAATATTTTATTAATTAGATTATTATAAAATAGGTTATATTAATTAATTAGATTATTTATTGAGGATTGTCAATTTGCCTTTTTTTTTACATATTTATTTATCTAAATACTATTTTTTAAAACATTTATTAGTATATTCCGATAAAAGTATTCTTAAAATTCGAATTATTTTATCAATAATTTAAATTTTATAAATATAATATTTATAATTTTAAAATATTTAATTATAAAAATTCAAACGAATTTAACTATAGATAATGAAAAAAATTTCATTTTTACTTTTACTTTAAAATATTTTTATTATATAGGAAAGTAAAAATAGAAAAAAAGAAATACTATATTTATTTTTTAATAAAATAATATTCTCTCATCTCTCTTTTCTGTTTTACACCCTATATAATATTTTTTAAATTATTTTCATCGTTTATATAAAAGAAAGGAAATGACTAGTTAAATGTGAACCAACTGGCCGCCGTTTCCCGTAGAGTGTGAGAGACATATTCCAGATGGAAGAAAAAGATATTTATTAAAATACCATTATGTCATTCTAACCATAACTTTTGGCGCTGTTTGGCAATCTTCCTATTGGTGATCTACACTGATGGGTTGGGAGGCAGACCCTTCCTGTTGCCTTAAGAGAGAGTTAGTCTGTTCAGTGAACTCTTTCGCCCTTCTGGAAGAAATTCTGGATTGATCCAAAGATCTTACAAACGTTGATGATTAGTGTTGGATAGCCCCATTTGTATATGCTTGGAGTAGTGCTTTGCGGTTGTATTCGGATGGAGGGCTCAGTTATACGGTTCGAAAAATTTTTTAATTTTTATTCTTTTTTAATTTTATTCCTATTAAAACTTTAGAAAAAATCACATTTATTCTTTTCTTATTGAATTTTTTAATTAAAACAAAATTTTAAATAATTTTTATAAGAATTTGTACATTATCTCTGTCCTTATTTCATACAAAAAGTGCTTTTTAAAAAAATAATTTTCTATTACCAAAAAAATTTGCCGCTTTTTAATATTAAAAAATTGAATTATAAAATTTATTAATAATTTAGATATTACATGTTACCATAAAGTTGATTATGTGTCTTACATTTAGTAAATTTTTTAGTTTTTTTATTTGGCCCAGGAAATTTTTTATTAATTTTTCTCTTTATTGTTTTTCATCATTCACGCATTCTAGCATTCCAAATTCTTAATAACTTTTTTTGTGCAACGACTAGATTTAAGGACTTTCTAAAATAATACTTTAAAAAATTATTAGATTATTATTTAACCTTTATACGTTCGCAAACAGCTTTAATGGTCAATCTACCAAGTTGTTTGTTTCTATAATAATTTTTATTAAATTTTAAAAGCCACAGAATATATTAAAGGAAATAATACATATTATTATTGTTTAATTAGACTCACATGAGAAATTTTTCTTACAAAAATATATATTATTAATTAATTTGTTCAGAATTTAATCCCGATAAAAATTAGTTAATTAAAAAGTTAACAATGTTGTCGTTATTTTTCCCCATTTAGATTTTTTACCACAAATAGGGGTATCTCATAATTTGATTTTTTAATAAATATTAATTAATAATTTTATATCCTATTTATATTTGAATATTAATGGATATATTTATTAAATTAACTTACTTTAGTTCTTTACAGTCATTTTTAACTATAAAAATAAATTTTTTAAATTGTGTTTTTTGAAAATTTTAAAAATAATTACTTACGTTCCACTACATGAGGTTTTAAGCCTTTGCAAACATCGAAAAACTAAAAAAGAAATATATATTGAAAAAAAAGTAAGTTTTTTTATGTTTATTTTCTGATGACGTTAATAATGATTTTGCCAAGGAATTTTTAATAAAATTAAATAAATATAAAAATTTACAAACTTTTGAATCTGAATTGATTTTATCACAATAATCAGTTAAAGTTGATGCATCAACAATATTATTATGAAGAATATAAGCTAAAAGCAATATGATTGTTATATATTTCATTTTATAAATATTTTGTAGATATTCTAAGTATATTTAATTATTTAATAAATGAGAAAATTATTTTTTACTAAATTTATGCCCAAGAATTCTTAATAAACATTTTCTTAGTTTTAGTTTATTTCTATGTAAGATAACGCTTATATTCACCAACTCTCTTAATTAAGAAGATTTTAAAATTTATATTAGAAGAATGTTTAATTGAATGGATACATATTACTTACTAAAATTGGAGGCTTTTTATACTATTCTTAAATAAACAAATAAATATCAAGTGAATTAAATTGCCAACAATAAAATAAAAGTTAACGCATTTAAAATTCTATCTTTGAACCTGAATATTCATTTGCATTTAATTATCCATTTAAGGCCAAATGTTAACTTAATTTCTGTTTAATCACCTGCTTTCTTCAATTAAAAAAAAATTTACCAAAATTTAGTTAACGCATATCAGCTTCTATTTGTGAACGTGCAAGTTAGTTATTCAATTAGCCAAAAGTTAAGTTAGTTTTGTTTAATCACTGGCTTTCATCAATTAAAAAAACTTACCAAAATTTAATTTCTTATATTATTTTTAGATAATGTAAAATTTTAAATCAAAATTCAAAAAAGCAAATCCAATCAACGTTTGTATAGTATGCTCGCAAATGCGATCTGAACACTGTGACCAAGCGGCAGGTTTTGTCTACTCCCTTTCGGGCCTGAACCGTTGCCCCGCTCTTTAAACAACCAGGAGCACTAATGCTACCACCAATGCCCCTTGTTGACTTGGCCCTTGCTCTAGACACTCACTCAATGCATACCCGTTAATGGATGCTTTTGCCTCCAAGTAGCTGGATTACTAACGTTCGCCACAAGAATTAGAATTTATAGAATATAAACAAAACAGAAAATAAAGTAGTTTTAAAAAAGCTTATTAGAGTCCTTGTTTTCTTTATTTTAATGTGTTACAAAATTGTTTGTTTTTAATTTTAATAAATTTTTAATTTAATTTTCATTTTATTTTCCAAATCTTCCACAAAGAAATAAATTAAGCACAGCAACTTCCGGGTTGGGACCGACAAATGGGTTTTATAAAAGTTGCTTCCTTATATCCAGTCTGTCCTTTAATGAGAGTGTACTGTATCACTACTGTCGTTAAAAATTTTTAGAATTTTATTCAATTTATTCAAAATTAATGAATAATGAATGTAAAACATTTAGCGTACTCTTTTTTAGGGGACTTATTTGTCCCCCTATGGTTTTTCGATTTTCAAAAGTCTGTAACTCGGTCCCTAATTGTCGGAACAACTTCTCTCACCCCCTAGTTCGACTCAGCTCGACGAGCTCTTTCGAATGACACCACTTATGTCTTGTTCGTACCATCTAAAAAAACCCGCTATAAGTAAAGAATTCCAGAATTGGTTAAACCATCTCAGTCATTATCACATATAAAGTGTTTTATTAATAATTTTCTATTACCAAAAAATGCCACTTTTTAAAATAAAAAAAAAATTAATCACAAAATTTATTAAAAAAATATTATTGCCATTTGAGTGTTTACGAAAAAGTGTCTTAAATGTAATTAATTTTTTAGTTTTTTTATTTGGCCCAGGAAATTTTTTTGTTTTTTATCATGCTTTTATAGTAATTCATTTTCATCATTCACACGTTTTAGCATTTAACTTTTATATACTTTGTGCATTGACTATCTTTAAGCGTATTCTAAAATAAAATTATATTAAAAAATTTTTAGATTATTATTTAACCTTGATAAATTTGCAAACATTATTATATATAGTTTTATCAAAGCTATTGATTCTATATTAATTTTTATAAATTTTATAGTTAGATATATTAAAAAAATAATTATGTTTTTAATTAGACTTTAATGAGAAATATAATTAATTAATTTGTTCAGAATTTAATAAAAGATAACGAACAATTAGTTATTTGAAAAATTAAAAAAGTTATGGTCCCAGCTAGATTTTCTTACCACAAATAATTAGCAAAGTTCCAATACCTCAGCTCTAAATCCTAATTTTGATTTTTTTTAATAAATATTATTTAAATAATAATTTTATATTCTATTTATTTATATTTGATTATTAATGGATATATTTATTAAATTAACTTACTTTAGATTTAAACATTCATTCTTAACTATAAAAATAAATTTTGTAAATTGTGTTTTTTGAAAATTTTAAAAATAATTACTTACGTTCATCTACATGAGGTTTTAAGCCACTGCAAACAAGGAAAGGCTAAAAAAAGATATACAAGTATAGTTTTTTTATATTTATTTTCTGATTTCTGAGGGTGTTTCTGATTTTACCCAGGAATTTTTGATAAAATTAATTTTAAATTAAATATAAAAATTTACAAACAGCTGAGTCTGAATTGATTTGATCACAAAAAAGAGTTAAACCAATTGTAGTTAAACTAACTCCATCAATACTAAATGCATCAACCATGTTATTGTAGAGAATAAAAGTTAAAAGGAATACAATTATTATATATTTCATTTTATAAATATTTTTGTAGATATTCTAAAATGTTTATAGTTTTAGGTATTATTTAAATGAAATAATTATTTTTTACTAAATTTATGCCCAAGAATTCTTGATAAACTTTTTTCTAGGTTTTTGGTAAGATGTTTTTTGAATGGGGTCATATTAAAATCGTAGGATTTTTATACTGTTCCTAAATAAACAAATTAATATGTATCATGTGAATTAAATTGCCAACAATAAAAATATTAAAAAATAAGTTAACGCATTTCAAATTCTATATTTGAACATTCATTTACATTTAGTTAACCAAAAGTCAAAAGTTAACTTAATTTCTGTTTAATCAACTGCTTTCTTTAATTAAAAAAAATTTACAAAAATTTAGTTAACTCATTTCAGCTTCTATTTTTGAACATGCATGTTATTTATCCAATTAAAGCCAAAAGTTAAGTTAAGTTTTGTTTAATCACTGGCTTTCATCAATTAAAAAAATTTACCACAATTTAATTTCTTATATTAATTTTTAGATAATGTCAAAATTTAAATCAAAATTCAAAAAAGTAAATCCAATCAACGTTTGTAATAGTATGCTCGCAAATGCGATCTGAACACTGTGACCAAGCGGCAGGTTTTGTCTGCTCCCTTTCGGGCCTGAACCGTTGCCCCGCTCTTTAAACAACCAGGAGCACTAATGCTACCACCAATGCCCCTTGTTGACTTGGCCCTTGCTCTAGACACTCACTCAATGCATACCCGTTAATGGATGCTTTTGCCTCCAAGTAGCTGGATTACTAACGTTCGCCACAACGCTAGGCGAAAGTGAATTTGAATTTATAGAATATAAGATAAGAGAAATGAAATAAGGTAGTTTTAAAAAAAGGTTCGTTAGAGTCTATTTTCTTTATTTTATCTTTATGTGTAAATTACAAAATAGATTGTTTTTAAATTTTAATAATTTTTATTTTTAGTAAAAATACTTTTTACTTTGAAATTTTCCTTATAAAATGAAAACAGGACTTTCAAAATTATTTGAACTTCAACCTGATCCTTATGATAATACACAAACAAAGTTTTTACGTATTTGCTTGGTTTGTTTCTTAAATATTTAAAATTAATTCATTTTTTTTAGTTTACAAATGTTGAAAATGCTTCTGAACTGAGAGAACTTGTTAGAAAAGGTGAAATTGATGCAGCATTAATTCGAGCAGAATTAGTTTTTTTTATTTTAAGAATTATTTCTTTTATTTTTTTAATTTTAGCTTCTTGAACCTTTTGTTTTATTAGCATCAGCAAATAGAGCAGTTCATCAAGCAGCTCATAATAGGATGATAACTCGTTCATTGAGTGCTGAATTAATTTATTCTTTGTCTCCAAATCGAAATATTTCTGATTCTTTAAATAGTTTGTTAATTTTTAAGAAATTTAAATTTATTGAGATCTAAAAATAATTTTAAAAGTTTTCCATTATTTTTATTGGGTTCACTTTTTCAGCATTTGGAATAGCCGAAAACAGTCAGTCAATTGTAGTTGCTATTTTTGATGATGTAAAAGGAAAGAAAATGATATCTATTGCTAAAAGGATACGAGGAACGCCTGTATCTTTTGAAGCACTTCGAGAGATTTCTGACTTGACATTAATTAAACAGGTTTATTTTTTGTTTATAAGAGGTATGGCCTACTTATGAGTTAATTCAAAATTATAACTTACTAGGAGATATTTATTCTTGCGAAGATTGTCGACGTTTCTCTGAATCAAACCCACACAACCTTGAATACCCAAAGTATGGGGAGTTTTCTGAACAGGATTTATAAGATTCTCCAACTTTCTCTACGACTTAAACCGCTAATTAAGAAAGCATGCTAAATGTTTTCACTTTCCCCTAACATTTTTTCGTAATTTCCTTAAATTAATTTATCAATTAGTTCTTTTTTATTGTAGATTTATCAATTGCCAGAACCAGATGTTAATGGTATTTCATTGAGTGATATAATTGTAAGCAGAATTGTTACCAAAGAAATTGTTTAAATGTAATATTTTGAATAAATTTTTTGGTAATTTAATTTTTTAGAAATTAAGGTTATTTTGTCTATTTCATTTTTTTGTCCTTTAAATGTTCTAAAAATAATATAAAAAAGTAATAAAAATTTATAAATAAATAAAAAAACACAAACATGTATATACTATGATTATGTCTTAAAAAACAAATCTCTCGTTGATTTTTTATTATAGAAAGCACTCTTTTATAAAAATTGCAACTTCTCACTCTTTTTTCCCATCACTTTTTTATTCCATGAAGTTCAGCATATTGCTTATTATGATCCTTTAATGCTTCTTGTGCCTCTTGTCTTTGTTCTCGACTTAATGAGGTGATATGTTCAAATTTTGAAGCAATTTGGTAGAGCTATAAAATTAAAAATAGTTAACAAAAAAAACTAAAAAATAATAAAAACCTTATTATCAGCCTCATCCATTTGATGTATTGCTTCATTAACTGCATATTCCTTTAATATACGAGCATACAAAGTTTCAATGGTTGGTCGACTTTTGTAAAATAGCTCACGAAGTCGCTCCTGTTTTTTTCGAAGCAACACTGAGATTTCAGTGCACCTCTGAAAAATTATAATTTTTAAAATGTTAATTTAATAAAATTCAAACATTATTAATATCTGTAGACGAAGTTGTTCCAAATTGTTTGTAATCATTTGTTGTGTCTTTACCATTCATACTTGACGTATCTTTATTCCTAAAATCTTCGTCTTCTTCATTTTCTTCTTCTTCATCCTCGTCTTTTTTATCTTCTTCAAAATCATCATCCTCTTCACTCATAAATTTAAAACAGCTTTCTAAATTGCTATCAGTCTTTTCAAATGTTTTACTACTAAATTTGTTTTTTTTAATAATTTTTGGGGTTTCCCTAAGTTGTTGTTTTTGCTGCTTTCCACCACTACAATTTTGAGAAGATATTTTATTATTATTATTAATCATTATTCCATTAGAATTATTTTTATTATTGTTTGTACTATTTAAATGTGGATGTAATAATCCATTTGGAGTAGTAAGACGAGGTGTAATTATAGAAGAAGTATCAATCTCGATAAGTAATTTTTCTGTTGAACAATTCTTCTTACTAACAAACTTTTCAGATTTATTGCTTCCAACTTGAAACGAAGCTGCTCTTGTTCTATAATTTTTTTCAGAATGAGCAAATAATACACCAATACTTTTTGTATTATTATTATTATCAGGTGATACAACAGTATTATTAGATCCAAGACTTTTTTGTTTTTTAAAACGTCCTTTACGTCCTCTTATAAAATTAAACTTTTTTAAAGGAGTAACGCAAACTGAGGCGGAAGAGTCTGAAGAAGAAGATGATCCACTAGTTGATGATAAAATTCGTTTTCGTTTTTTTGAAGATTTGTCAGAAATTGATGAAGTAATGTTGTTGTGTAAGGTTTTTGAAGATTGTTGAGTAGAGGAAAGGGAAGAAGAAACTAAAAATGATTTTTTTAGAAAATTAAATTAATTTAGAATACCACTTTCATTATTAATTTGAGAACAATAATTGCCAATAATATTCTCTTCGGAAAAACGATCAAGCATTTTTTCCTTATATTCGTTTACATAATCCAAAGTAATATGCCGCAAATATCTTAAAATTTATTTATAAAATTTATTTTTAAAATTTAAATTAAATAAAGTAACTCTTTAGCCCAAGTCCAAAAGCGTTGTGGAACATCCAAAATATGTGGAGTTTCTTCATCCTCTGGCGAAGAGAGAATACCAAGATCAGCAAGACTGAAAATTTAAAAAACTATTCTAAAAAAATTTTTTTTAATCTAGAAAAGTCAAAATAATTTTATAATACTCAAATTTACCTAAATAAATTATAAAAAGTTAAACGACCGCGGCAGGATTCGAACCTGCAATCTTCGGCTCCGTAGGCCGACGCGTTATCCGTTGCGCCACGCGGCCACATACTTAAGCATAAAAAATAAATATTAAAAACAAAGTTTTAACTTATACAAAGAGAAACTAAACAACTCTCAATCTTCATTTTAAATATTATGTCAAATAGAGAAATAATATTATTTAGCAAAAATTACATTATTTTTTCTAATTATTATGGAAAACCTCATAGATGTAGGTGTTGGAACTGATCGTTTAACCCGTTCTGCTAATTTTTGCATTTCTTCTTGACCAACTTTTGAATAAATAGGCATAGTTCTATTTCGTAAATCAACTGTTGGGTATTCTCCTGTTGTCAAATATGTTATTTCGCCATGAATTGTACTTTGATAATCAACGTTTTGAGCGCAAAGCTCTTCTAATTCGAATTGAAGTGTTGTCTGAAAATTAAAAGAAAATAGAAATAAGATATTATGATCTAGATGAATAAAGAAAAGAAAATGGCAAGGAATGAAAAGGATGTCAACGATTCTAAAAATGAATAAATAATCAATATTATTTTGAATTGTCTACGAATGAGAAAATTAAGTGCAAGTATTGATATGTCTAATAAGCTTGAACAAATAAAAATAGAAAAAGTAAAAAATGTTTCAATAAGAAGGAAAAAATTCAGATCAAAAAAGATCTCAAATTTTAAATATTTTAAAATAAAAATTTAAAAAACAAACCAATTGCTGTTCAACACTTAATTTTCTTGCTGCATCAGATCCAGTTTTTAAAAGCTTTGAAAGTGTCGGACACTTCTCAGAAAGTTCAAAAATTTTAAGTTCTGGCAAAACAACAGCTGTTCCCAAATATGAAGAACTCGCACCGCTTTTCCTTGTCAAATCAAGTCCTAAATTTTTAAAATTAATGAACTTAAAATAAAAAATTGAACAAAAATCCGATATTAAAATAAAATTTCTTAACAACCAGAGAAAAAATAAATTTTAATTTTTGAAGACTTATATAAAATTAAAAAAAAATTTACAAAAGAAATTTTTTAAAATTTCATCTTATTAATTAAAAAACCATTTAAAAGGCGAGCATTGCTCTTAGCAACTCTTCCAAAGCCTGGGGAATCAGGTGAGAATTCTGTTGATGCTGTACTGCTCCTTCGAGTGCTGTAAGTTGAAAGTGTTGTAGAAGAAAAATGAGTGACGCTTTTTGAAGTCGAGGGCATAGACGATAGTAATTCATCACTTTGACACTCTTGTCTAAATTTTAAAATATTTAAGGTAAAATCCTTTAAGAATGTTCTTTCTAGCCAGAATTTGTTAAGGTACAATTGGGAAAAAATAAAGGAATTAACATCGTTAAAAAACTTTAAAGTTAATAATTGCCTCAAATTAAAGTAAAAAAAGTCTTAACTAACCTTGTCCCACTACTTCGATTGCTTATCTCCTTATTAGGCGAAGTAATGAATGATTTATGGGCTGAAGTTGTCAGTCGTGAAGCTGTGGAAGTTTTTGAGCGAAGCTTCATTTTTAAGAAAAAAATTGAATAATTATGGCAAATCAAGTATTTTTAAGCTAAAAAAATTAAAAATAAGTAAAAAATTCAAAACAGACAGTATGCGCAACAAAACAAAAAATAAATAAAACTTCTTTAATGTTTGCATGCAAAATCCATCAATTAACTAGTCTAGTTTGACAATAAGCTATAGAGAAAAATATAGAAAAAAGAGTATTTAAACGATAGTTAGAGAAACGAAGTTAGACAAAATATTTAAGAGAAATTTATGTTATACAAAAGTGTTACAAAGTGGAAAAGACAAAACGTCAAAAAAGGTAAAATTGTTAAAAATAGACAAAATGCGATGGAATAAAAATTTATTGGACAATTGATTTATCTTTAGGCAGTTTCATTTGATTTAACTTCGAATGGATTATGTAGATTAAAAAAATTTTTAGTTTATTTTATTTATTAGGTATTTTATTTAAAAAAATAAAAGGATGCAATATAACAAAACAGATTTAATTTATTTTCTTTTACATAATTAAACTATAATACTAATTTAAATATTTTAATTACATATTTTTTGTTTAAAAACTAATGAGAACCTCTAATGTAGTTCTTTAAAGTCTTATTTAATTTGATACGTTTTAAAAGTTTTATTAACGTATAAATTTCTAATTCCATACTTCGGAATTACAAGTTTATCCTGTTTCTTGTCTATGAATCCAAATGATCAACTTTTGAAATAATCAATATAGAACAGTAGGTTGAGACTCTAATGTGTTGTATGGTCTTCTGGGTTTACTCAAAACGAAGGTATTTCTCGTTCATTGAAGTGGACTAAAATGTGTAATATTTGAAGAGAAGAGGATGTATATTTCAACTAAAAATATAGGTGAGAGAGTGTGTAAAGCAGAGAGAATGTGTATATTAAAGAGACTTGGAGAAATGAGAGGAAAATATAAAAATGAGAATAGTAATTTCGCAATGAGAAATATAACGCTTGACAGCTACAGAAAGGACAATCAATAATCGTCTCGTTCATTTAATGGCGAATGTATATAACAAACACAGTTTTCGTCAGTTGTGTTTTTGTGTTATACTCTAAATTAATGTTTGTAATTTTACAATTATTTTATAGTACTACAACGGTATTTTATATACCTAATTTTACATTAATAAATTTAATTTCAATAAATATATATGTAATTAATTAGATATCTAAGCTAATTCAAAATATTTACTTAAATTTTGTATTTTTTATCTTTCAAAATTAATTTAACTGCTTCTACCTTTTTACCCTAAAAATATTAATTAATATTTTATAAAATAATCATCTCATTTTTGTAATTTTAATATTTTTTCATTAAAATATTTAATTAACAATAGGATATAAATTTAGTTTTCATACTCAAATGTATATAATATCGTCGATTTTCAATCTTGAGCATTTTAAAAAATTAGGTCAAAATAAATTGAAGGCAGAGTGGAATTTCTAAAATAAAATATAAATAATTATTTTATTATTTACATATAACAAACTAAAATTTAAATTAATTCAAATAAATACTAAAATTAAGAGAAAAATTAAGACTCAAATATTAAGGTGGAGGGAAATACAATTAAAAAAATACATACATATATAAATACCTAATTCTGATATTATTCTGATTTTTTAATTCTCTAAATATAATTATTTTATTCTGATTTTTAAAGTAACATTTTCTTAGCTTCAAAAACTTTTTTTGACGTTTCTGGCTTTAAAAAACTTTTTTTATTGATTTATACATTCTCTCTTACATATGTACATTTATTTCTCACCGTTGATAATTTTCGCTAAATTTTTTGTTTTTTCGCATTTTCTGAAATTTTTTAAAATTTTCTCAAAAATCACCAAATTTCAAAAAAATTTTTTAGTACTGCCAAATACTTGAATAAAAATGCTTTCAAATTCTTCAGCATTATCCACTGACTCTTCTAATTTAGTACAAGAAGGAACAGGAGAACAACAAATTGTAAAAGAGAAGAATAAAGACAACCCCAATGAGGTAAATTAAAAGAGAATTATTTAAATTTAAACGTTAAAATTTTTTGTTTTTTTTTTGTCCACAAAATAACCGTATTTTTATATCTCTTGGAACTTTTAATTTTTATCTTCAAAAATACTTTAAAAATTAAAAAAAAAATATTTTTATTAAAAAAAATTATTTTTTTAAAGTCAATTGAAATACTCGAATCTTCTTCTTCTTCATCTCCCAAAAATAATATTCAAAATGAAGAAGAAAAAAATGTTAAAAATCCTCCAGAATCAGTTGATTGTATTGAAATATTAGAAGATGAAAATGATAATATTGGTGTTGTAGCTGAAGAAAAAGAAAAAAGAAATGAAGATAAAGAATATAAAGAAGAAGAAGATGATATTAAAGTTATTGAAGAAAAACCCCCAGCAGCAAAAAGACCAAAAATTACAAACGTAGTGGCAGGACAAAGGAGAAATAATAAATGGCCTAGAGATGGCAGTGGCAGTCCCGTGCCAGAAGATCCAACGGCAGCTAAAGAAGTGGGGGGAGAATTTTTTAAAAAATATTTAAAAAAAATATTATTTAAAATTAATTTTTATTTTAAAATACTAAAATGTTGAAATAATTTTTAAATAATTTTTGACTTTTTTTCGCACTCAAACTTATGCACCGAAACGTCCTTTTTAAATTAAAAATTAAATAAAATTTTCTTTTAGTCATCTCTTTCCCATTCTATTCAAAGTGAAGAAAAAGATAAGGAGACAGACAACAATTCTAAAACTATTGACGAAATTTTATCTTCTTCTTCTTCTACACCTCTTAATTCATACACTGTTTTATTAGACCGGTTAGAATTATATGTTCGAAATGCTTTGGATAAAGGAGAAAATATGGATAGAAAGGTAAATATTTTGAATAATATATTTAGGACATTTGCCTTCCTTTATAAATAAATAAATATAAATTTCTCTTAAATTGTTTTGGTACCATTTAATAGAGCGGGAAATTAATAGTAAAAAAACTGGTTTTGTTCAAATATATTTTAGGTTAATTAACAAAACTTATAATTAATAATTTTTTTCATTGTTCATAAACGACAGTTCAAAGCGAGATATTGTTCTATTAATTAAAATTAATTTAAAAAAAGGTTTTGGATGCTTTACTTGCTGCTATTAATATTCAAGTTCAAAAAGAGCCTTATGCTGTTCGTAAATTAATTCTTGATAAACAATTGGTCCTTCCAAATACAATATCATTCCCACCTTCTCAAGTTTGTTTTTTAATTTATTTTTTTTTCATAAAAATTATCTTGTAAAGGTTGTCGATTTACTAATTGAGCATGATCCTGATCACCAATTGTCACGTGTCATTAATCGCCTTTTTGGCGAAGACCGACCAAAATTGGCAGAAAATGAAAAAAAAGAACGCCAATATCTTAGAGCAACAAATCCAGCCCCTAATATGACAAAATTATTAATGGATATTGGACAAGATTTAGTTCAAGAATCTACTTATTTTGATATTGTACATGCAAAAAATTTGCCTGAAATGCCAAAGAGTATGGACACTTATAAACAAGTATAAATTAATGAAAAAATTAAAATTATTAATTTGTTTTTAAGGTTGCTGCTCAACTTAGACCTGTTTGGCAGTCATTAAAAGGTTTTTTTAAAAATAAAAATATTAAATTTAAATTTTAAAATTAATTTTATTAAGAAAAGAACTGTCCATTTGTTCTTAAAATTTACAGATGTCATGTTTGTGGTTTTAAAACTGAAAGTAAAATGGTTAATTAATTAATAATTATTTATTAAAATAACTTTTATTTTTTTAAAGATTTTAAGTGCACATCGTTTAACTTTACATTTTGTTGGACGACGATATCAATGCACTTTGTTAGTTATTCGTAGCATAAAATATTCTGATTTTTCTGAAAATTAAATATTAAAAATATTCTGAGAATATTTAATTATTAAAATTATTTTAATATTTTTTTAAATTAATTTTTTATTTTTTAAAAATAATTTTTTAGCTGCCGTGAATTTGATACAAATGAGAATCGGATGATTTTACATATAATGTAAATAAATATATTAAATTAATTATTTTTTAATTTTAAAAATTATAGGGAAGTTCATTGCTTTAAACCTGTTATTCCTGAACAACTTTCTAATTCATTGCAATGCCCAGTTTGTGATGCAGAATTTAATTATAAAGTTCAAAGAGATCAGCATATGAAGGTTTTTTTATATTTATTTTTATTTAAATTAAATTTCAATTTTAATAAAAGATGTGTCGTCGTGATTTAAATAAAATTAGAAATATTCAAATGGGAAGAACACCAGAAGACATAAATGCTATTAATCGTTGGCTTTGGGATAAACCACCAGTTGAACCTTCTATTCTTAATCAACAAGAAGTGACTGCTCAACAGCGACAACAACAAGTATTAAAAAAATTTAAATTTATTAAAAATTTATTTATAATATTTTTTAGCTTCGCCAACAACAACATTTACTTCAACAACAAAAAATTAAACAGCAACAAGCTGCGGCCGCAGCAGCTCTTCGCGTAGCTACAACACAAAATCAAGCATTACCACAACAACAACAACAACTTTTAAGACAACAACGTGCTATGCTTATGACTGGAGGTAATTTTTCATCTTTTGGTTAATTTAAATAATTAATTTTTTTTATATTTTATTTTTAGTTTCTCGTCTCGGTATTAATCAGAAAAACCAACATCAACAATTATTATCTTCTTTCTCACCCGCACAACAAAAACAATTTGTTGATGCATTAACTGCAAAAGTAGCTAATGGTATTTTATTTTTTTGATTACACTTAACTTATTCTTTTTTCCGGAATATTAAAATAATTCTGATTTTTACTTGACATTTCCGGAATTACTTTTATTTTTTTCCGGAATATTAAAATAATTCTGATTTTACTTGACATTTCCGGAATTACTTTTCTTTTTTCCGGAATATTAAAATAATTCTGATTTTACTTGACATTTCCGGAATATCTTTTCTTTTTTCCGGAATATTAAAATAATTCTGATTTTTACTGACATTTCCGGTATTACTTTTATTTTTTCCGGAATATTAAAATAATTCTGATTTTTACTGACATTTCCGGTATTACTTTTATTTTTTCCGGAATATTAAAATAATTCTGATTTTTACTTGACGTTTCCGGTATTACTTTTATTTTTTCCGGAATAATTCTGATTTTTATTTTTTACTTTAATATATTAATTATAGCTAAAGTCGGTAATACTACAGTTCCCACAGTTGGTGATGTGCTACGTCTTGCTAAGGAAACCAATGAACCATCTAACAAAAATAATGCTAATAGTAATTCTAAAATAACTCCTCAATTGCTTCAAGCTGGTATAATATTAATTTTTATTATTTTTAAAATTTATTTTTATTTATAGCAATGCAGGCACAAATGATTCAATTACATAAAAATCAACAAATTCAACAAAAATCTAATCAAATTTTGGCTGCTGCTGCTGCAGCAGGAGCAAAGACAGCAGCGAGCAGTTCTTCTTCTTCTGCTCAATCACGTGGACGACTTAATTTAAATGTAAATTTATTATTTTTATTATTTATTTTTTAATTATTCTAGAAAACAAATATTATAAACTCATCTTCTAATATTTCTACCTCTACTTCTGGCACTAGTACCGCAAAAAAAACCTGCTCAAATTTGTGAAATCTGTGATTCCGCTCATCGTGATCGTGATTATTACCGAATGCATTTGCAAAATGTTCACAAACAATTAAAAGGCAAAACTTCTGCTGATATGGCGCAAGGGGCGCCTTTAGCGTGTAGTCGTTGTCGAGAACGTTTTTGGACTTATGAAGGTTGAAATTTTTTTTATATTAAATTTTATTACTTTTTTTTTATCAATTGAAAATTAACTTTAAATATTTTAAAAATAAATATTATTTTTAAAACTTTAAGAACACAAAAGGGAGTGTCCTTATAGCGAGAGTAAACTCTTAAAATATTTTCTTTTTTCAAAATATAAAATTTTGTAATTTTATTAAAGGCCTAGAACGTCATTTACTAATGTCACATGGACTTGTTACTTCTGATTTGTTAGCAAAAGCACAAGCAAAAACTGATAATGCTCGTTGTAAATTATGCGGAAAAGTAATTTAAAAATTTTAAAAAATTTATTTATTTTTTTTAAATTTAATTAAATAATTTAATCTAGCAGTTTTCATCAAATATTCTTCAACATTTGGTTGGTGATCATTCTATTAAACTTTGCAGTGCTGAAATAATGTTTGTTTATTTTTTTAATTTTTAAAACTAAAAATATAATAATTATTTTAAAATTAAAAAATATTTCTTTTTTTAACTTTTTAAGGTATTCTTGTGATGTTTGTTCTTTTAAATGTAGTTCATATCAAAAATTAGAGACACATCTTTCTGAGCAACACCCAAAAACACGATAGAGAATTTGTCAATGATTTTTTAATAAAAAATGAAGAAAAATAATAATTAATAGTGGGAAAGAATTCAAAATATTTATATAATTTTTAAAAATAACATTTTTATAATTATATACTATATTTATTATTATTGTCAAAAAATGATTTTTTTTGTAGTTTTTAAAATATTCTCAATTTTAAAGCATTTTTTAAATATTTTTTTAGATTTAATTTAAATAAATATATTAATATAAATCCCTCAAAACCCAATAAAATAATAATAACTAGAGAAGTTGGTCGCCCTTCGGATGTCCTTCTAACAAATAAGCCACAAAAAATAAACACAAAAAACTGAATAAACTGATCAATAAAGTAATACATATTACAAAATAAACATTTCCAAATAACAAAAAAAGAAAGTCAATAAACATAAACGAACTTATGTACAAAATAATTGGTCAAAATATTTCTTAACAAAACACAGACATTGAAACAACAACAGTTTAGCTCAATTACTAACGCCAACGAAGATATAAAAATAAAAAAAGAAATATTTAAGAGGTCGCCCACCCACCATCCCTGGCATCCCTTACCGCCATAAAACCGCCGCAGCGTATCGGCCCCGCCGCAAGACCGACCACCACCACTAAATGATAGAAAATAAGCGGTTTATATAGTATTCATTTGTTACAAAATACTATAAAAATCTCTATTTTCACTTCCACCAATCATTTGTCTATAAAAACCCTGACAAACATACAGACAAACATTCTCTTTTATATAAATAGATAATATTTTCTACAATAATTTAAACTCAAAATATATTTTAATATAAATATGAATGCCTTAACTACTACAGCAAAAAATATTATCAAATCTACTACAAATAAGACTGCTTCAACAATTCTAAAATCAACTAATGTTGAATTGGCGAGCAAAACAACTTCTTCTATAATAATTGATGATACAATGGATAATGAAGATATTACTACTGCTATTAATTATTTTGAAGATTTTGTTAATAAATATATTTTTACAACTTTGGGCATTGCTATCTTGGCTATTTTTATTTTGTAAGTGTCTTTTTTAATTTTATTAAAAATATATTTTTTTAAAGTTTGGCCTTCTTCTGTATTTTTTGTAACATTTTTCTATGTTGTTTTAAAAAGAAACAACAAAAATACAAAAAAGAAAATGTTGTCATTAGTGTGGTAAATAATAATTCAACACCTAAAGTAAAACAAAGATTACAAATTACACAACCTTCTCTAGAACCTTCTAAAGATAAAAAAGCTGATAAATTGGAGGACTTTCCTCTTACAAAATATCCATCGTAAGTAAATTAAATATATATTTTTTTAATTTATTTTAATTTTAAAAAAAGGATGCCAGATTCGTTACTTACTGGAAGTGACAGAGAGAATAATAATAATAATGAAGCATTCAAGTAAAATAATAATTAAAATATATTTTTATTTATTTATTTTTATTTTCAGTAAAAAGTCTTATCCATGTCTGCCAATTAATAAAAATCTTCAAATAAATAAAAATCTTCCGATTAATAAAAAAAGCAAATATGGCCGTCGTTCTGTGATATAAAAAGAAGAAAGTTTTTAATAAATTAGATAAATATTTAATTATTAAATAAAATATTATTTTATAAATGTTTTGTATAAAAATAATTAATTTTATTTAGTTTATTTTTTTTGTTTAATTTTAAAATTAATTACTTTGGAGACTTTTCTAATTTGAAAAAAATGATTGAAATTATTTTTTTAATATAATTTTTTTAAATATTTTTTTTGTGTATTATAATAATTTTTTAATTAATTAAATTATTTTTATTTAATATTTATAAATTAAAAAAATTAAAAAATAATAACCACTAATTTACTTAAATTAAAAGAAAATAAAAAATTTGCTAATTTTCAAATTATTTTATCATATTATAATATTCAAATATTCTATTAAAAATTAAAAAACAAATTAAATTTTTAATTTAAAAAAAAATATATATATATTTTAAAAACAAATTAAGAGATAAAAATCTAAAATTTTATTATTTATTATTCATAATATCTCCTCTAATCAGTGTTATTTAAATTTTATAATATTTTTTTTAGTTTATTAAATAGCATTTAGTTATTTTTTTTTCCAATTAAAATTTATTAATCATAAAATAAATATAAAATATTTTAAAATAATTAATTTTAAAATATAATTAAAAATGTTTTTATTAAATTTAATATTATTATTTAGTCTTTTTCAGGTTTTATTTTAAATAATATTTTTTAATAAAAAAATTAAATTAATTTATAGTTTTCTATTGGACCACATACTATTCATGTCAATGATGGATATGTTCATGATGACTCTGTATTTTAATATAATTACTATTTTTTATTATTTATTTTAGGACGAAAGAAAACCAGTGTTTCCAAATTATTTTAAAGGACCATTTCCGAATAATAATAATGACCGAAGGCCATATATAAATCAGGGATTTCCTAATAATAAATATAATAATAAATCACCGGAGGTACCTATTTTAAATATAATTGTTTTTTATTTTTTATTTTAGAACAAAAAACCAAAGACGAATAATAATAATGGAGATTATACTTATAAAAAGCCTGATAATATATATTATACCGTATTTATTCTAATAGACCGACTGTCGGTTTATTTTTCAACTACCCTCTAGGGGGTCGGTTTATTAGAAAGGGTCGGTCTAATAGAGGGAGTCGGTTTATTTTTCGATTACCAGAAAGCACCAACCACTAATGATCGCCAAAATTTTTCATTTAGACTGTCTTTTTCTTAAAATTTGACATTAAGTACTGAGTCGAAAGTTACCACACATGTATGGAAAGCCTATGAACCGAAATATAGACTCCTGAAAATCAAAAAACCATAAGGGTATTCGTACTTTATTCTATCAGTAAAATTACAGTTAATATGTATATAATTAGTTTAGCGAAGATAGATCAATATGAATCAACCTCGGGAATACATAAAGGAATTAATCACCTTGGTTTTTCGATTTTCGGATTCTATATCTCGGCACATAATTGAAGCGTATTGATATTTGGTGTCGTTCCACTCGGCTTAAAGAACTCATTCGAAATAACTATCATTTGTATATCAAATTTTCCATCCAAAAAATGAGCTTACTCCACCCATTGGTTTTTTTAACTTTAGGTCTTATATCTAGGTTCATAGGTACCATTCGTCTCAGTTCATCGAAATGAATTAGGTTTCTTGCCTAATCCAGTCAATAACGGAAGAACGACTGATCCCAAAACGCTTAGCAGCTGCATGTTTGAATTCTTTTTTTCGTACTCGAATACTTCAAGTTTCTTTTTTATTGAATATGTTTTATTCTTACGAGAACTGGTAAATGAGTTTTTCTCTTCAATACTAACAACGTTGATTTCCGAGTCGGAAGACATTAGGTACAAAAAACTAAATAAATAAAGAAAGAATAATGCGCTAAAACTAAGAAAAACTGCGTTAAAACATTAAAGAAAAAGGGGTCGGTTTATTAGAGAGGGTCGGTCTAATAGAGGGGGTCGGTTTATTAGAATAAATACGTAATAAAAATCAAGAAAATAACTCTGTATTTTAAATATAATAATTTTTAATTTTAGGGCGAAAAAAAACCATGGTTTCAAAATAATTATAATAAAGGACAATTTCCGAATAATTATGGAAGGCCATATATAAATCAGGGATATTATAATAATAAATATAATAATAAATCACCAGAGGTATTTTAAATATAATTGTTTTTTATTTTTATTTTAGAACAAAAAACCAAAGAAACCAACTTATGTTATTGAAGGACCGAATAATACAAAGACATATATTTATCAAAAAGATGACTCAGTAGTTTAAATATAATAATAATTTTTAATTTTTTATTTTAGGACGAAGATAAACCATGGTTTCCAAATAATTATAAAGGACCACCATATTCGAATAATAATAATAGTGGATATTATAAAAGGCCTTATATTCAAAATATGGGATATTTTAATAGATATAATAATAAATCATCATCAGAAGAATATAATAAAAATAATTCAGAAGAAGAATCTGAAGAACTAACAACTAAAAAATCTGTAATCGAAAGAAATTGCTGGATGGATGGAGGAAGATGTGTAAAAGAAGATACTTTTTGTTATGTTCAAAGAAAGTTGGACTTTTCAGGCAATTTTTAAAAAAATTAAAAAAATTTTTTATTTTTTAAGTTGTGTTAAATAAAGGATGTGGAAAATGTCAAAAAATTGAAGATTGTTTTGAATGTGAAAATAATTATTGTAATAATGAACAATTTGTTAATGATAAATTCTTTACTTGTTTTTCTTTTAATTCTACGAATGAAGGCAAAGAAGTTTGTTCTAAAAATATTGATGAATGTTATATAAAATATAACAAAGGTTTTAATTTTGAGAGAATATTTAAAAATATTAAAAAAAATTAATTTAATTACTTATTTTTAACTGTTTGACCATTTTGTCCTCTTTACTATTTTCGACCATTTTGTCCTTTTAACTATTTGTAGGTAAGAAATGGGTTAATATAAAACTTTTATCTTAAATCAAGATAAAAATATTAATTTTAACAATTTAAATTTTTTTTTAAATTATCTCTATCTAATTAACTATTAAAAAATATTTTATCAAATTTTTCAGATAAATTTTTGGGTGGATGTGGCAATTGTAAAAATGAAGAGTTTTGCTACGAATGCAAAGGAAAAAATTGTAATACAGAAAATAAATTTAATGAAACTTTATTTTGCTATGAGAGAGAAGAAAAAGGAAAAGAAAGGATTGGAAGAATGTGCAATTTGAAAAGTTGTTTTATATCTGTTGATATTTATTCTGGTAAAAACAAAAATTATAAAATATATTTTAAACTTTATGTTAGTTCATTTAAAAAATCAAAATTTAAGGGGTTATTTTGGAGTTGAGATTTTTAAAATTTATTAGGGATGGATCCTCTGAATTTTTCTTAAGTTTTAGCCTCGAGTCCAAAAACTACCAACAATCCAAATTTTGGAAGAAACCTTCCAAGTTTGGCTTCATGATATTTGCGTAATTTTAATGTCTTTAGCCTTACAATCAAACAAATGTTATTATATTTGTTAAAATAATTATATTTTTTTTTAAATTTAGTTAGAGATGATGAAAAAGCATTAAAAACAAAAACTAAACAAGGATGTGGTAATTGCCAAAAAATAAATAATAAAATTCCATGCAGAGAATGTAATAAAAAATTTTGCAATACAGAAGAATATTTTAAAGAAATGGGTTATTGTTGGGATGAAAAAAATGATAAAGTTGAACAATGTGAAATTGCTAAATTTAATAAATTTTGTTATTATACAAGAATTACAGAGAATTGTTTAAATGGAAGGTGTAAATGTTTGTTTAAAAAAATATTTATTTTAATATTTATTTTTTAAGTTGACAGTGGATGTGGTGATACACCTAAAAGACTTAAGGGACTTCCATTTTATACATGTAATAAATATTCACTTTGCAATAAAAGAATAGACTTTGATAATTCATTATTTTGTTTAAATAGTGAAAATGACCAAATTGGATTAAAAAAATTAAGAAATTGTGAAAATAAAGAATGTTTTGTTAATTTACAATCTAATGGAAAGGGTAAAAAAATTATTAAAAAGAATTAATTATTAAAAAAGGGAATGGTCCTTAAATAAAAATATTTATTTAAAAAGTTCTGTTTATTACAGTAAAACAAGGTTGTGGTAAATGTCCATTATCTTCTAAATCCATTGAATGTAAAACATGCAAAACAAAATATTGTAATGAAGAAAAGTTAGTTTACAAACATTGTTGGACTGGAAATGGTACAACTTGTAAAACATTAAATAGTCCTTGTTATATTTGGAGAGCACCAAAAAATAAAAGTTTTTTCAATAATTAAAAAAAATATATATGTTGTGTTTTTACACAATTTAGAATAATAATAAAAAGGATTTAATAATATTTATTGTCGTGAATTAATAAGTCAAATAATAATAAGTAAAAATGCAATGAATGAGAAAAAGGAATCAAATTATAAGGTATCTCCACTTATATTTATAAGGAATGAATGGACCACGAAATAACAACTAACAAATAGGACTAAGGACAAAAGGGTCAATCAATATCTCTAACATCTCCCTCTTTTAAGAATTTTGGCCTTCCCGTCCATATTTCTTTTTAGTCGGGTCCAGAACGAAGTGGCGGATTTGTTTTCGGTCTCGCGCTGGGTAACGTCTCGGAGTTTGTGGAACGTTTTGTTCTTGTACAATCTGACGCCTAGTCTCAGAATTATTTTTTTCAACTTGAGTAAAACTTTCCAGCGCAGTGGTGGGAGTTTTTATTTGGCGTTGATCTTGTTCCTCTTCACGCGTCGAAACGTCTTGTTCAACCATCAGTAATCTTTTTCGTAGTTGATTTGCATGGCGATGAACATTTCTTCCTATCGACGGAATTGAGACCCGATAAGTCGGTGAATTATTTACCCTTGAAATAATTTCCCCAGGAAGCCAATGCGTTTTTCCGAATCTATAATTGAGCGCATAGATGGCTTCTCCTTTAGTAAATTCTATGGACTTTGATCCATGTTTTTCATCGAATTGTTTTGCCATTTTCTGAGTGTAATTCTTTCTCTCAGATAAGGAAAATTTCTTATTTTTCATTTTCAATCCCTCTGGATGAATGAGTGAAATTTTTGTTCTTAGGCGTCTTCCCAGAAAAAGTTGATCAGGAGAGCATCCATTTAAAGCAGTATGAGGTGTAGATCGATATGCTAACAGCATTTTCTCACACCAAAATTTATCATCTTTCGCCTTTTTCATGCCCCTCTTAAAGGTATCGACAAACCTTTCTACCTGTCCGTTGGATTGTGGATGGAAGGGTGGCGTGAATGTCTGCTTTATCCCGTATTCTTTACAAAATGTTGCTAGTTCTGCTGATCGAAATTGTGTGCCGTTATCAGAAACTAGTTCTTTTGGGATACCTAATCGATGAATAAATGAACGAAGAGTATCAACAGTGGCTTTCGCTGAAATGTTTGCCATTCTAAAAACTTCTGGCCACTTTGAATAGGAATCCACTAATAGTAAATAAGTGTATCCATCCGAACATGGGCCTGCGAAATCCATATGTACGCGTTGAAATACTTCATCAGTAATTTTCCAAGGTGACAGTTGAGTCTTAACGGGTGATTTTGCTGCTTCTTGGCAGTTTTGACATTCCCGAACAAGTCTTTCAATGTCTGAATTTATTTTTGGCCAGTAAACATGCTCTTTAGCCAAGGATTTCATTTTAACGATTCCAGGATGAGCGAAATGAAGTGATCGGAGCATTTGTGCTCGCAATTTTTCTGGAATAATTGTTCTTTGGTCATAAATTAAGCAACCATTAATTTCCAAAATTTCTTGTCTTTTTGGGAAATATGGGAGAAGATCAGTGTCTTTACAACAATCCCATTTTCCTCGAATTTGTACTGACAATTTCTGAAGAATTGCATCATTTTCTGTCTCTTTAGCAATTTCAGTCGCGGTAATTGGCAATTCATTTGTGACCGTTCCTAGAACATTGTTCACAAAACACTCAGTGTCTGAACTGATGTTGGCAATCAAAATATCCTCTTCAGGACGTGGATAGTTTGCAATTAACCGTGAAAGAACATCAGCTTTTCCAAAAGCTGTGGTTTTAACATATTTAATCTCAAAATCATAATTAGACAGAATAATTGCCCATCTTTGAAGACGGCTGGCTGAATAAATTGGAATTCCAGTTTTGGATCCAAAGATAGCCAATAGTGGTTTATGGTCGGTAAGCAATGTGAAGTGACGGCCATAAATCATTCTATGAAATTTTTGTACTGCAAAAATTAGTGCAAGAGCCTCTTTTTCTATTTGGCTGTAGTTTCGCTGAGCAGGAGTGAAAGTGACGGATCCATGTTCTACGGCTTTTTCCGTGCCATCTGGAAATGTGTGGCTTAGAACGATTCCGATTCCGTCCTTTGATGCATCGGCAGCGACAATAATAGGAAGCGATGGATCATAATGTGTAAGCAAAAGTGGTGAGACGAGAATCTCCTTTGCTTTTTCAAAAGCTGTTTGGTGCTTTTCAGTCCACTCCCAAATGACATCTTTTCTCAAAAGTTCATCGAGTGGAGCTCTTAAATCACACATAGACCTTATAAATCTTCCGTAGTAGTTTAAAGCACCTAGAAATGAACGAAGCGACGAAACGTCGTGAGGCGCTGGCATTTTTCTAATTGCTTCAGATCTTGCAGGATCTGGCTTAATTCCTTCTGCTGAAATTAAATGACCGAGAAATTTTATTTCGGTTTGTAGGAAGTGGCATTTTTCTGATTGAATTTTAAATCCATATTCCTGAATTTTTGAAAACAATTTTTGAATTGTTTGTGAATGCTCTTCAATTGTTGGACTAGCGATGATCAAGTCATCCAAATAACAATATGTTCCAGGAATCCCTGAAAGCATTTGGTCCATTACATGTTGGAATATAGAAGGAGCGGATTTAACACCGAATGGCAGACGTTGGCATTGCATCAATCCCCGATGTGTGTTTATTCCGCAAAGTCCTTTAGACTTTTCATCCAACTCAATTTGTAAATAAGCATCCCGAAGATCAAGCTGACTGAAGAATCGTGCACCATTTAGTGATGCGTAAATAGTATCAGGCCTTGGAAGTGGATGGCGGTGTAATTCTAATGCGTGATTGAGTCCTGTTGAAAAATCAATACAAACGCGTGTTTTACCGCTTTTCTTTTTGACTGCTAGAATTGGAGCAGCCCATTGGCTGTATTCTACTGGTTTAATTGCACCAATAGCCAAGAGTCTATCCAGTTCCTCATTAATTGCTTCAACTGCTCCGAATGGAACAGGTCTAGCTTTGCAGAATATTGGCCTTGTATCAGCTTTTAAATGTAATTGAGCTTTAAGCTTTGTACATAATCCCAGTTTTGAATCAAAAACTTTTGGGAATTTGGACTGCAAACTTTCCTTCAATGAATTTGCATCCGTAATTGTAGAATTTTTAACTACTGAAATTTTAGCAGTATTTTGAAATACTTCCAGCATTGGTTGTGGAAGAACTTGTAGTTCGCATATCCAAGGTATGCCTAGTAAATCGTGAGCAACCGAATTGCTTGTATAGGCAGTTAATGTTCGCATTTGTGCTCCATTGTAATGCACAGAACATTCGAATTTTCCTTGAATATCAAAAGCGATATCATTGCAATTTTTCACTTGGAGATCGGATTTATGGAGGTTTGGACAACCTAGCTTCTTCCATGTCTTGTTTGTGACAATAGTAATCTGAGAAGCAGTGTCCAACTTCATTTCAACTTCTACTCCATTAATCTCCAATTTAACTAAAAACCAATCAGGATTCTTTACATTCATTGCCAAACAATGTGTAGAAGAAATTGTATTAATTCGACGGATGTGTCGATTATCCGCTCGATTTTTACTTTGGCATGCGTCGGAAATATGGCCCTTCTTGTTGCACTTATGACAAGTGGCCTCCCTCCATTTACAATCATTTCGCCAATGGCCTTGTTTGCCGCATGAATAACATGGCGATGAATTTGGAGGCATTTGTTTACTTTGAGTACCTCGGAATTTTTGAGGACTCTTCTTTGGCTTGTCTCTCCAAAGTGTTGGCTTTAATTGTATTGCATTAATGGATTGCTGTCCATTATTAGCATTAGAAAGTGAATGTGCACTTTCTCGAATTAACAAATATGCCCTACATTCTTCTCCTAATTTTTCTAACGTTATTTGTTCATTTTTGCGTCGAGCATCTTCCAGAAGCTGAAGACATTTTTGTCTTAAATCATGGTACTCCTCTCGGAGTCCTACAACCATAATTAAACACTTCAATGCTTCTTTGGAAAGGGTTAAGTCTGCATTCTCGCACGACGCATTTACCCCTGCAACGTAAGATGAAATATCTTGTCCTTGTTGCTGTTGAATTTTGAAGCATTCATAACGACGTACAAACAATGAACGTTTATCACCAAATAAATTTTTCAATTTACTAACCGCATCTTGAAATTCCATTTGGTCAGGTAGAGAGGGAAGGACTGCGTTACTGAAAGTGGCGTACTCATTTTCACCTATTTTTCCGACTAGAAGTCGTACTTTGGCAGAGTCGTCCAGACTCTTTCCTTCTTCCAAGAAAAAGTTGGAATAACGCTTATACCAAACCTCGAACGTTTGTCCTGCGTCTGGTTCATAATAAAATTTCCCAATCCTTGAATCTAATGCAGAAGCAAGTGTGGAAGCATTAGCAGAATTTGCTGCAGTTGCCCCTTGAATTTGTGTCGCAAATGTTTGTAGTAACTGCTGAAGTTGTTCTGCAGTGAAGGTTGCCATTTGAAGAATTTAACCCGGTTTGCGCCTAGCAAACACGATCAAAAGCGCCTAGCTTTGATAGGTTTTTGTAATTGAAGAATTTGACCCGGTTTGCGCCGAGCAAACACGATCACAAGCACCGAGCTTATGATAGGTCTTGTAGAATTAGAACCTGGTTTGCGCCAAGCAAACACAATCACAAGCACCAAGCTTTGATGGGTTCTTTATTTGTAGAGCAATTTAAAAATCACAAGCACCGAGCTTGTTTATTGATTTTTTTTAGAAATGGCGAAATAAGAAGCGACGCCAACTTATTGATTTTTATTGTAGTTAATAAAAAATAAAAGAATTTCGTCGAATCCGAATTTTAGACAATAATATGTAGAATAAAACAAGAAAATAATTTGTCGAAGCAAGAATTTTCTTTTTAATAAATCCAAATGACAAAAGATTGTCGACCGCGCCAGTTGTTGTGTTTTTACACAATTTAGAATAATAATAAAAAGGATTTAATAATATTTATTGTCGTGAATTAATAAGTCAAATAATAATAAGTAAAAATGCAATGAATGAGAAAAAGGAATCAAATTATAAGGTATCTCCACTTATATTTATAAGGAATGAATGGACCACGAAATAACAACTAACAAATAGGACTAAGGACAAAAGGGTCAATCAATATCTCTAACAATATATTTATTTTTTTAAAGTTATCCAAGGCTGTGGAAATTGCCCCTATTTTACTTGTAAAGAATGTAACACAAATCTTTGTAATGTTAAAGTTCCATATTATTGTTTTGGTGTTTCAGCTAATTATAAGGAATGTAAAGAAAAAGATTGTTATATTGCTAAAATTGAGGAACAAAATGAAAGTAAATTATTTTTAAATTCTTAAAAGATTACTTAAATCTTATCTAAATAAATTATATTAGTGATTTTAGTAGAAAAAAGAGTATGGAAAAAGAAGAGAGATTCTCTGACGTACTTTTGTCTCTCATCATTTTCCATACTATTTTCTTCACAAAAGACACTAATGTAAGCGATTTTTATTTAGCAACAGCCTAAAGCATTGAAATTTTTTTAAGTTAACTTTTATTTTAAAATATTTAATATCTCATAAAAAACATAAAAATGATGTATTTAAATTATCTTATATAATTTAAGACAACAAAATTGAACAATTTAATTATGATTGTGGCAAATGCCCTTTGGGTGTTCTTGACCTTTCTAAAATTATTAAAACTAAGGATATGACTCTTCAAAATAAATTAATGAAAATAAATATGAGTAAAATGCTCTGTACAAGTTGTAATAGTGGTCCAGTCTGTAATTATGATGGATTTTTTAACAGTCATTTGTTTTGTTGGGAGAATAAAGAAAAGAAATTATGTAAAACAGGATTATGTTTTATTGCCGTTGATAAACAGAAAATGGGTAAAATTTAAGTTAATTTTAATATTAGTATGAGAAAAATAGAAGTTTAACCACTGGGCTGCTTCGAACCCACAACCTTCCTTACATATAATCAGATGCTTTACCAACTTAACCACTTGTGAACTCTCGATATTACTATTTTTTTATATATTTTTTAATTTAAAGAAATTGTTCAAGGCTGTGGTAAATGTTTAGACCAAAAAAATTTAGAAAAATGCCAAGAATGTAAAAATAGTTTATGCAATACTGAAACAATTCTTTTATCTCCAAGAAAGTGTTATCATCTCAATGCTAATTTTAAGTCAAATAAAGTAAAAGAAAAAATATGCAATCATATTTTTGATAATTGTTATATTGCAAGAGATGTTTTTGGGAGAGGTGAGAAAATCGAAACTTTTGAATTTAATTATTAAAAAATATTAAAAACAATAAAAATGAGTATGGATAAAAAAGAGAGCTTCTCTGGTAGCATCGCTGTCTCTCATCTTTTTCATACTATTTTTATTAATTAGTGATAGAATTTTGATTTTTTATTGAAAATTCTGTTTTTTAATTATTTAAAGCCGAGCAAGACTGTGGAAATTGTCCTTCAAAATATCAAAAGTGCTTAGTTTGTCAAACAGATTTATGTAATAATGACAATTTATTGCCTTTACCAACAACAACTACAGAAAAGATTACCACTACTACTATTACTACTAGTAGTAGTAGTAGTACTACTTTTACAACAACACCTAAAGAAGAAACAACAATTGAATTAATTATTAAATCTTCTGCACAAACAAATAAATTTGAAATTATTTTATTTTTGGTTATAATAATAAATAATATTTTATAAATTTAATTAAAAGAGTGAAAGAAATTTTAAAAATTGATTTTATAATTATATAATATATATTTTTTGTCTTAATTGTAAATACTCCCCTATTCGACATTCGCTTATGTACAATTCTTTCATGAGATAAAAAATAATTTTATAAATTTTTGTTTTAAAATTTAAAAAATTATTATTAAAAATAATTATTTATTTGATAAAATTTAATAATTAATTTTTAAAATAATTAAAAATAATAATGAATAATATTTAGCTTTAAGGAGTTATAAAGTCAAATTGAGAGAAAATTTATTTTTCTCTTACTATTTCCGCGATGCCGCAACTAAACGGCTGTTTTTAAAAAGATAACTTTTTTCACGCCCGTTTAGTTGCGGCAAATTGGTTGCGAAAATTTTTTCCTTAAAAGATTTAAGAATTTGTTTAAAAAAATTTAAATTTCCTTATTTTATTCTAAGATCATTTTGATATCATTTAACTGCTTTAAAATTGTTTAAAAAAATCTTACAAAATGGCATGTTTGAAGCTTCCAAGTATTTCTTCAGATCCCCTATACTTGCAACACATCGATCAGAAGACTAATTTGCTTACAGAGCCAGGTTTTTTTCTTTTTTTATTTTTGGATAAAAATGTATTGAAAACTTGATTCTAATATTTCGAAATTTTTTAATATTCAGTACGTGTTGCCGAATTCTCTCTGGATAATAATGGTTACCCCATTCTTGGTCGTTCTAAAGCTCGTTATTTTTATGAATCTGCTGTTGGTAAAGGTAGAAAAACTCCAATCAATGCAAAATTATCTGATGGATACAAAAAGGAAATTATTAAAGAGAGGGAGGATATTGGTATTATTTTTTTAACTCGTTGGATTTCTTCAATTGCACTACCAAATACGATTTTGAAAGAAGTATTTTTTTATTTTTGTTTTTGGATAAAATAATTTAGCAAATTCATAACAGTGATTTTGTTACTTTTCGTGGTACTCTTATGCGTATAATGCTTTCTTGCTATGATTCCATCCAACATTCTGTTGGGATGAAACTTACTTGTTGTAAATTTAAAGGTTTATTTTTGTTAATTTTATTTACTTAAAAAATTAGGTGTTTATTTTATTCGTGAATATTATACTGATAAAAGAATTAAAAAAGAAGAAACTATGAGTGAAAGACATAGCCGTATGTGTTATGAAACTCACAAATTCAAACAAATTGTTACTACAAAAGTCGAAGGAAAGAAACCTGATTTTAAAGAGAATGTTTCTGTTAAACCTGATTTTATTGGAGTATTTAAAGGTTTTTACAAGTTTTTTTATTTGGTTTTAATTTATATTTTTCAGCTACAATTAAATCGCCTTCTCAAACAGATGATAAAGATTCTAGTTTTCGTTTATTTTATGGTGCTGAAATTGATTGTATCATGCCATCGTCTGGGCAATATTTAGGGGTTTTTTATATTTATATTTAATTTATATATTTTATAGCTTAAAACACAATACAAAATGGTTGGCTTTGGTCAGGGATTTAGTGAAAAAGGTTTTATTTTAAAAAATTTAAGAATAAATAAATTTGTAATTTTCAGTGTTAAGATGGTGGATCCAAGCTTATTTAGTTGGAATTAAACAATTGGCTGTTGGCGTCCATGAAAATAGTATTTTTTGTATTTTAACTATTTCTAATTAATATTTTTTAGACAGATTAAATCAAGTTGAACTACTTGATTTGGGTGTTTTGACAAACAATTTATCAATGTCTGGTGTAAATGTTAATTGCTGCTTTGTTTTTCTTTATCAATTTATGCAGACAGTAAAAAAGTATCTTTTAATTATTGAATAGAATCATCAACAAATTTTTTTAGATATTTGGATATGGCACCAGAGGGTAGAATTCTATTATCTGAACGTTTACCTACATCAACAGAATTTAGTTTTCAATTATTGGAAGAAGGTTCTGCTTCTGCTTTTCTTAATGAAGTTTTGAGTAACGAATTCAAAGTTAGTTTTTGATATTTATTTTTTAATTTTTTACTTTCCTTAAAGACTCATGGTTGGATTTGAGAATATCTACTTAATTCAAAATATAACATATTTTTTACTAGAATTTTTTCCATTAAGTTATTGCATGGATTTTAATTTTAAATTATATACATTCTTTGATGATATGTACATTTTATTTTTATTGGTCTAATTATTTTGTTTTTTCGATAAATGATGTCTCAAAACTTTAAAATAATGTTGAATGTATTTTGTTAAAACTTCATATAATATATTTTAGATTAATTTTTTTCTTCTTATTCATTTATTGGAGACTTACAATTAATATTTTTATTTTTCTTATTTTTAGAAAATATGGAATTCCTACAATTTAACGATGATTCTGATAAATTATTTGGTGATTTTTCAATTAGCCCATTTCCTTCATCTTATGACTCAGAAACTTCGTGTTCATCAGCAATTGATTTTACTGAACAAGAAATTCTTCCAATGGGACGATATGGATCTGTACCAGCAGAATTAACAAAAAATTATAATCTTGATTCGACATTATTGCTGAGGAAAGAAGGTTTATTAATTATTTTTTAATTTAAAATCTAAAAGTCTGTTGAACGGATATATTGACTTGTCGATTAAAAGGTCGAAAATAATTTTCTTTTCGCTAAAACTAAATTTCTCTTTTTAAGATATAATTTCAAAACAAATAGACTCTTGTCGAAAATCTCAACCTAATTATGGTCATTTAACTTCACTTTGCATTGGAAAGAGACTTTTATCTATTGGCACATCACAAGGATTTTGTTTAATTTTCAAAAAGGAAGGAACTCAAAATTTAATTCGTTCAATTGATTCAGGCGATTCTTGTAAATTATTTATTTTTAAATTATTTACTGTTTTTAACTTTATATTATTTTTTATTTAGCATTTGGCTCAATTTCTTGTATGGATTTTTCAATAGACCAATCTCGATTGGCTATTGGGTTTAGTACTGGCGCTTTACTTATTTTTGCTTTAACTACAAAAGAAAATGTAAATAATAAATTTATTTTTAAATCTAATGATGTTGTACAACCTGGACGTGGATTAATTCATTTAAAATATATATCAAGGTTTTTTTGAGTTTTGTAAATTATTAGAAAAAATATTAAAGCAAAGGGTTTGCTTTAATTTTTAAAATTAAACTTTGGAGCAGATGATAATAAAATTAATTTTTTTTATTTTAATTTTAGAAGTAACATACTTTTAATTGTTGATAACGGTGGTAATGTTTATGAATTTCGTGAAAAAAGACGATTTAATTTAAAATTGGATGGAAATGTTCGTTGCATTTTCACTGGTTGTAAAGGAGAAGTACTTAAGTATGTTTATTGTTTTTTTCGTTATTTTAATTCAAATTTTCTTGTTTTAGTATTTCTTTTGTCCATTCCTCTGATAATTCAATAGAGCTTCTTATTTTGGCCACTTTTCATAGAATATTTCTTCTCTCAGTTAGGAGACGTGGTGCTGCCTTTAGTCAATTAAATTTGCATGGTTCTGCTCTGTCTCCCCCTTTAATCGATTGGCGTGAACAAATTGTACAGGTTAATATTATTTTGTGACATTATTTAAATTCAATTACTTAAATTTAAAATATTTATTTCTTAGCCATTATCGAATGTTCGAACCTTTTCTTTACGTCTTTGTATAGCAAGAGATGATGAAGCAAGAATTTATCAAATTAAACAACGTGTTGGTGGTGATTTGGTCTTTCCTATTTTACAAATTTTAAAATTTTCTTCTCCTTTAATTAATTTAAAATGGTAAAAATATTAAAAAAAAATTTATTTATTTAATTTAAAAAGGCTTAATGACTTTTCTTTACTTGCACTGTGTATTGCAGAAGAAACAACTACTGAACAATTACAACTTGTGGAAATACAACATTTTTATGAAAAGCAAAATAATTTTCAAAATCATCAAAAATGTTTGTTTTTTTTTGTTTTTTTTATAAAATATTTGAAAATTTTTAAAAATATTTTTATACTAATTTTTAAAATTTTCAGCAGCTACTTTAACTTTATCTGTTACTCCTTCTGTTGTTTTGGATATATCCGAAAATGTCAAATTAGTTTACAATAATGCTGATTTTAAAGGATTAGCAACTGGTTGTAATGTTAGCAAAGTGAGGTTTTTTTATAAAATTTATTAATTTTTAACAAATTTTATAGGCAATGTTACATATAGCTGATTCAATTTGTTATCACACATTTGTTAGGCATCCAGAGGATAATCATCTTTATCTTTTAGGTGATGATGCCCTTTTTCATGTACAACTAATTGATCAGAATGAACAACTTGATTCTTTAATTAAAAGGTTTTTTTGGAAATTTAATTTTTTTCTAAATTTTTTCCTAAAATTATAACTGCTATATTATTTGTTTCAGATCAGATTTTTGTTCTGCTCTAATGTTTGTAGTTGACGTTTTCTGTGGTAAATTAGCAGATCGAACAACAAACTCAACTACAAATACAACTGCTAATTTTCGTGCTAATGCATTCCGTAGAATTCAAAGTTTAGTTGAACAATTACTCGAACAAACAATGGATGGTATTGATTCTGGACATATTGATGAATTGATAATTTATTATAAAGTGAGAGGTTTATTTATTATATTAAGCTTTTAAATTTATATTAAAATTAAATTGAAATAATACCTTTTCTTTTAAATAATTAATTTATTTTTTAGAGAAATTTCCACGTTCTCATCCATTCTTGCATTTTAACTAGTCACTTCAATTTACTTTATGATACTATTTATTCTCGTGTACAAAAAGACACTCTCTGCCGTTCTACTTTTCTTGAAATGCTTGAGGTTTATTTTTAAATTTATTATTTTATTAAAATAAATATTTTAAAGGAATTTGTATTAGAAAATGCTTTAGATGAACCTCCTCCATCTTTAGTTAATGATTACTTAAATTATTTACTTACTGAAGGACAAATACCTCAATTTGAGCAAAGTGTTATTCGACTTCCTGTTGAATCAATGGATTTACATCAGGTTTTTTAAAAAGAATTATTTGTTTTTCAAAATTTTATATTTAAAGGTTATGAGTGCTTGTCGAGAACATCAACTTTTTGATGCAAACTGTTATGTGTTGAACAATGTTATGAGAGATTATATTACTCCTTTAATTGTTTGTTTTAATTTTTTAACTTATTTTTTCTATTATTTTAGGAACAATTTGAACTTCTTAATCGTTTTGTATCTAAACAAGTTCTTTCTGACCATGAGATAGTTCAAGGCAACAAACTTTTGTTATATTTAAGTTGTTGTTTGGCTGGCCGTGCTTATCCATATGGTGAATTACCTGATGAAAATTTAACTTTAACAGTACCACTTGAAACTTACAAGGTTTTTTTGATTATTTTAATTTTTTGTTACCTAAAATAATTTTCACAGTTTCTTGTACAATTACGTCCATCCTTTTCAACTGATGAACATTTATCTAGTACCTCACAATCAAAATATAAAGAAAATAACGGTACAATCTCTAATGAACTACAAACCTTTCCACATTTGAATATTTTGTTAAAATTTGATGCTCAACAATTTTTTAATGTAATTAGTACTTGTGCTGATGCTCCTGTATTTTCTAAATGTGAAGGTTATTATTTTTTAAATATTTAAAATTTCTAATAAAAATTAAATTTAAAATAAGGTCGTCTTAAACGCCTTGTTGATATGCTCGTATCAAAATGTGTTGAAGAAGAAGAAGAGGACAATAATAATTTAGATTTAATAAATGAACTTGGCCCTTTACTTATTACTTTTATTATTGGATTATTACAAAAAGAAGCTATACCTAAAGATGTTTATTTATTTACAAAAGTTAGTTTAAATTGGGGAAAGAGGACTTAATCTGTTAATTTTTATAAAACTAAAATTGTTGTTTTTTGGAAAATATTTGAAATTTTGGAAAGAATTTTTTTTAATTTTAATTTTTTTAAGCTCATTGAACGAGTTTTTTTACGTCGTGTAGCATTTCCCTGCCTTCGTATTCAAAAAATTGCTGAACAGAGTACCGTTGAATTGCTAAGACTTGTTCCTGAAATTGATTTGGATAAAATATTGGAAATTGCTCAGCCTGTGCCATAGTAAAAATATTTTAAAAATTTTTTATTAAAAATTTAATTTTGTTTTTTTTTTAATTTTAGTATTCATATTTGTGCTTATATTTTTATTGTTCGTCGAGAATATGTCAAATTACTTGAATGTTTTTTTGAACATGTATAATATTATTTTATTATATTTATATTTAATTATATTTTAAAGTTAAATGTTTTTCCAACATTAATTGATTTACTTGGAATACTTCGTGAAATTGATCATCAAGAGTCTTTACGCCAAATTATGCAACGTGCAACTAGAGATTGTGTTAGAAAAGAATTGTTTGATAAATGGACTAAAATTGCTTTAAAAAAGTTTGAAATTTTTTATTTATCTTTGGATATTTTAGAAGAAGGATTTTTTGTATTATAATAATGACTTATAAAACTTTAATATATTTATTTAATAAATATTTTTAGAGGGGCATTTTCTCAAACTATAATTTTGCCAAACAAATCAACAACAAATAATCATCCTTCTTCTTCTAATAATAATCAAAATAATAATGATAATCAACAACTTCAACAATCTGATCCTTTATTATTAAAATGTTATAAATGTGATCAACGTATTATTAAATCATTTTATTTATTTGCTTGTGGACATGTAATGCATTTGGAATGTATTAATGATGATGAAAATGAAAATTTAGAAAGAAAGCGTTGTTGTTGTTCTTGTGAAGATAATAATAATAATGAAAATTATAGAGGTTTATTTTTTTAAATTAAAATATATATTTTCTTAATTTTTTAGAAATAAATAAAAAATATAAAGAAGACGATGAATCTTCAGATTCCTCCTCTTCTTCAATAAATAGCATAATTCCTCCGCTTGAGAGACTTAGAAGAAGAAAACAGAAAGAAGTTGCAGCTCTAGCTTCTTCAAGACCTTTAATTACTTCAGAAGAAAGGTTTTTATTTAAAAAATAATATTTTATTTATTTTGACTCTCTTTATAATGCTTCCCTAAATTACAGGTCTTTTTTATAATTATGCCATTATCCCGATTTTGTTTTTGGAGAGGATAAATTCATTTTAGACCTGTCAATGGGGGTGTATATTTATTTATTTTTTGTTTCTCCCTATATTTTATGGTGTCATTATAACGAGAGTTAAAACTGTAAATATGTATTTAAAATAAAATATTAAAACCTTTTTAGACACACTGTTAGTGTTATATTTCGTGAATTAGAAAATGCTTTTCAATTAAAAACTGGTCCTCCATCAATTTCTTCTCATTTATTAAAACAAAAAAATATGACTAAAAATAGCTCATCAATATCTTTATTTGCTCCAATAAATTAATTAAAGAGAACATTTTTTTGAATTCAATTTATTAAAATAAAAATTATATTTATATTTACTTAAATTAGACAGGTTGACTTTATTTTATTATTATTATTGGCCCAAATCTTAATAAATAATTAATTTTAATTATTTTTTTGTTTTTTATTTTTTCTAATTTTTAGCATCATTTTTAAAAATTATCAGAGAATTTTTTTATGATTTTCTCTTTATTTATTTGGACAAATTATAAATATTTATTATTGTTTTTTAATTTTATGTGATAAATTTATAAAAATATTATTTTTTAATTTTTGTTATTTTATCTTCAATTATTTTATTTTTAATTTAATATATTAATTTATTTTATTATATAATTAATTTTATAAATACTTAAAGAAAAAAGATAAAATATTCCAAATGGTTGGTGTTTCAGTAAGTGGTAGTGAGACAGTAAAGAATGTTCCTACAGCAGAAGATCAACAACAAATTAATAAATTTGCTCGTTTACATAAATCTTATTTGGAGAATAAAGTATATTTTTTTTAATTAAAAATATATATTTTTATTTAATATTTTAAAAAATTAAAATATTTTTTTTCAAGGATCAATTGTCCTTTTTAAACAATACATCACAAAATTTAATTGATGCTGAAAATGAATTAATGCTTTTGGATGATGTAGAATCAATTCCTATACTTGTTGGATCCATTTTTGTTCATCAAGATCAAGTAAAGAATTTTTTAAAATTAATTTTATTTACTTTTAAATAAATTAATTTTATTTAAAATTAATTTAGGATAAAATAAATAAAATGTTAGAAATACGTAAAGAACATATTAAACGTCAAATAGATGGTTTAGTTAAGAAAATTGGTTGTTTGGAGACTGAAATGAAGGTTTCTTTCAAATATTTTTTTAAATATTTATTTTTTTAATATTTTAGGAACTTCGTTCTATTCTTTATGCTAAATTTGGTGATAATATTCAATTGGAAGATGAACAGGAAAATAATGATAAATAAATAAAATTAATTTTTTTTTTACTTTTTTTGGGGATATTTTATAATTTTTAAAGTTAAAAATAAATAAAAATTTTAAAAATTAATTATATGTAATAAAATTCAACAAATGGTGTGGTTCGAGCCTTTCTGGTATATTTAATTTTTTCATTTCTCTTGTTTTAATTTACTTTTATCTGTGTAATTAGTTAAATTTTTTTGTTAATTCTTTAGACTATTTATAAATAAAGACTATTTTAATAGAGTCGTTTATTATTTTAAATTATTTTTTCTTTTAAAATGAATTTCTAGAATAATCACTTCCAACAATCAATGAAACAATTTCTCAACTCCAAAAACATTTAAAACAACGTAGTAAACTGTTTTGGACAATTGTTGACTTGGAGAATGAATTAATGAAGAAGAGGAATATTCTTGACAATAGCAAAAAATCACCAGAGGATCAGAAAAAAGAAAATAACGACAACAAAAATGCTGTCGTTCCTTCTGTGCGCCAAGCTGTGCGTCGCTCTAACTGTCCTCCAAGTTTGGTTAGCTCTATGGATTCTGGTTTAGGCGGACAAATTAGCCCTATTATTCAAGGTTATTCTTATAATCTTAAGTAATTTGTTAAAATACTTCAGATAAGGGTTCGATTGCTCAAGTCGGAGAAAATGGATTTGTGCTTAAATCTGATTCTATTGCTCCTGACCAGCTAGCTGAAATTCAACGCAACATTTTTGAGTCATTAAAAGCTAAAGGAATTGCCCAGCTTTGTTGGCTGATATTAACTCAAATGCAATTGTTGCACCAAGGCGACGACAACCACCTTCAGGGAAGAATGCTCTACATTTGTAAATGGAAATAAAGTTATTAATGGAAATGTTGCACGTCAATGTGGTAATAATGTTGAAAATATTTCAAATCCACCAATAAGCAACAAACAAAAGGAGTGACTTCTAAACAAACTAAATGAATATAAAGGTTTTTATTTAACTTTTTTATGTTTGCCTGAAACTTTGATTTCAATATATAGTTAAGAAATTTAGTTTTATATGATCACTGTGCGTTTTTGATAAAAGGGCGAATTTCTGAGGATTAAGACCACGACATCTTTTCGAAATTTTTTCCGTTGACTCATAAATTGACGTGTTTAACTATTTGCTCTTTTTAATATTTATTTTCTGGTTATTATTCTTTTTTTGTTCTTACCTGTTTTGTGATCCATTGCCGCTTACATACATATTTGTAATTTTTGCTAAACGATTTTTCTATTTAATTTTATGGAAACGGCATTTAATTATAAATAAATAGATCAGAACATTGACATTGTTTGTTATTTAATTTCGATAATTTTTGTTAGTTTGGATCTATTATTTATTATTATTTTAAAAATACCTTCTTTGCTCTAAATTAATTTTTTAAAAGAGTTAATATTTTGTTCTTTCTATATAATTGCTCCATTCTTTATGCTATAAGAATATATAAATTTATTTTAAAAATAGAAGATTCAATTTTTAATCCTAATAAATTAATTTATATAAGTAATTTTCTAAAAATATCTGAGAAATTATTCCAACTATTTTTTTATTATTAATTTTAAAAAGGTTTTGATCTATTTTTGAAATTAAATATATTCTAATTAAAAAGGAGAAGATTTTTGATTTAAACCTACTAAATTAATATATTAACTAATCATATCCTTTCTATTGTGCTCTTTTAACATAAAGGGGGTGACAGACATTTTCTTTCGAATAATTTCGATTTCGCGAAATTAACAAATTTCGATTTCGAACCTTCCCGACCCAGCCCTGTGAGGGAGGCTAAAAAGTAAAATTTTGCTCTTTTGTCCTGAGAAAAAGAAATAGTATTAAATTTTTATGCTTTCTTTTCCTTTTCCCTTTTCATCCCATCAAACATTTTCTTTTTTAATTTATAAATATTCAAATATTTCTTTTTACGTTTCTTTTTACTTTTTATTTTTTCCTAGCAAGAAACGTCGCGTCTCTTTTTATTGATTTATGTAAAGAACATTCGCGAGTTTACCATTCATTCTTTAAATTGATTAGTCTGTTCTTTCACCAATGGAAAACTGCTCAATTTGCATTGTCTCAAATCCAAACTCTTATTCCACATGTATTTTGGACCACGACAAGGCAGTTCTACATCTTGTTTCAATCCCTGCATTTGATTTTTCAATTCGTGATGAAACGGAATTTCGTGAAAATTTTTCTTCTGTTGAGTTAGTCCTATACTTTTGGATTGCTTCAACCTTAAAATATCATTTTTTGGCTTTTTTGACAAACTTTGTTTTGGTATGATTTCTTAAGATAATTTTTTCTATTTTTTTCAGTTTCCCCAAAATACTGGTTTTGTTACTTCAATTTCTGTTTACCCTGAGGATGATAATAACAATTTTGAAGATGCTGATTGCTTCTCTCCTCTTTTCAAGATTGATAATCCAGTCAAAATGGTCAAAAACATTGGTTCTTTTGTTCTGGCATTAATTGCTGATCAGCTTCAATTTTATGACCAAAATCTTATTCTTTGCTTCACATTGAATTTGAAAACTAATAGACGAACTGTTCAAGTCTTGGATTTTGATTTTTTGGATGTGGAGAATTTTTGCGATTTTGCTTCTGATGTTAAACTTTTGCTAAAAGTTTTGACAAAAAACAATGTAGTTGAGGTTGTATTTTTCGAACATTTTTTTGTTATTAATTATAAAATTTTTTTAGTTTTTGATTCGCCAGGCAAACGAAAAGAAGGTTCAGTTTATAAAAGTTTGTTCTATGCACACCATGATGATAAATCATTCAACTCCAAATGATGATAGTAGCATTGTTTATGGTGATGCTTGTTCTGACAAGAGGTATATATGTGAATTAGACTGTTGTTTGACCTGTTTTACCCCTTGATCCATTAAATTTTAGTTTTGAAAAAGTGTTTATGATTTCTAATTATATTCATTTAAACCTAATGCCCAATAGGTTTTAACTCAAATGAATTAATTCACTTATAGTCCTGATATGGTCTTTCTTTGCTTTGTTAATCATTCTCAACCACTTACTCATTTGCATCGTCTTTTGGATTTGAAATATTTTGATGATGCGCTTTCTTTTGCAAAATCATACAATTTGTCTATTAATGTATGCTTTTTAATGTATTTTCTTCAATTTCTCTTCTTATTTTTAGTTAGTATACGAGGCTATAATCCGCAACTGTCAAGAAAGATTCAAAATGCAGCGGATGGCAATTTTGAGGAAGGAACATTTCTTGAAATGATGAAAAACTTGCAGTTAATTTCTGACGATGATTCGGTTTAATTTTTAAAAATTGTTTAAATTTGTTTTTTAGGCTGGTGATATGTGTGTGTCTTCTTTACCTTTTTTAAATTGTTTTGAACATATTATGGAGGTTATCACATTCTCTAAAGGACTAAAAATCTCAGGTATTTTTAATTCAAATTTGGGTTGATACTTTTATTAAAAACTGACAAAATTTTAAATTAAGATGATTACATCTTGACTGAACTTGGCCGCTTTTGTTTTGAAATTGATTCATATAGTTTGGTTTATGGAAAGAGCAAGGAGTATTATTTACGAAACTCTGATTGGCATAATTTTTATTCAAGCGACACTCATAAAGAATTTTTTGATCGTTTTTGTGAAAAAGTGAAAATTACTGAAGCTCGTATACTCTTCACTCGTTATCCATCCATCTCTGAGAATCTTATGGACAATAGTGCTCTTCATAAATTACTTGTTGTATTTCGGGATATTATTAAAGGTTTAAATTTTTGATTTTAGAATTTTGTATTTGAATGTGATTTTTTAGCCAATCCTGCCTGCTCTTTGCTGCAATATTAGCCAATTTATGCAGTCTGATTTAATTTCGAACTTCCTCCTTATTGGGCATGATTCTACAAATTTATAATAAAATAGATTTTTGATATTATAGAAAATTGTGCCATGTCTACGAGCAATCAACTTTAAAATCTGCCAACACTGTTAAAAATTCAATTATTCCATCTTCAATGGCGCAGTCTCCAGCAGCTAACACTTCGAGTTGGCCATCGTTAGAGCATAATAACAGAACCTTAACTCTTGGGACAACTGCTAATTCAGCAGCAATTATTGAACAACCGCCAAAAACTAAAACTTTTGCATCTGTGGCCGCTTCAAAGAAGATTCAACCACCTTCACAGCACGCACCACCACCTTCACAGCACCAACCACCTCCTTCACCTCAACCACCATCTCCTTCACAGCAACCATCACCTCTTCACAGCACCCACCACATCCTTCGCAGCAACCACCAATGATGCAACAATTTTCTCATATCAACTCATCATCTGATGCTTAGGTTGAATCCTCACGGGTAATTAAAATTTGTAAAATTTTTATAATTTTAAATTATATTATTACAGGCCAAACAACAACATTAGTGTTCATTCCTTTCAACAACAATTATACTGCTGCTAACCAATTGGTTTTCAAAATTATAAATTTTTTATTTATACTATTTTTCTTGAATTTAGCAACAACAACAAATGAATCCTTCAATGATGGCTGATGCTGCAACTGTACAACAACAATCAGCGGCTGCTATTCAAATGCCACGACCACCTACACATCATTTGCAGCAATATCAACCTCCTCAAACAATTTATCATCATCAACTAACTTCGACTGCACCACCACCTGCAGCTAGTACTGTTCGCAGTTTCCTTCCTAATATCATCGGCTACTTCTTGATGGGTCTAATTAAAAAAATTAGTTATAAATTTATGTAAGATATTTAATTTATTATTTTGATACTAAAATTATTTGTAGCAAGGCAGCGGTGGGCATCGCGGGGGAAAAAGGAGGCGTCGTCGGTGTCTTTTCCTTTCTTTTTTTGTCACAAATTAATTGCCCAGTGTAAATAAAAGGTTGTAAGTTGTGGTGGGTTAGAAGTCGTTGTGGGTTCCCAAGTGGAGGTGCAACCCTCCGGCGTTTGAGTGCCTTCGGCCCTCAAACGCCCCGCTAAAAGTTTTAAAGGTGTGGTGGGTAAGAAATTGTGGTAGGATCAGAAGTGGTGGGCAACCCACCGGCGTTTGAGGGCCTTTGGCCCTCATGCGCCTCGCTTAAGTTTGAATGTTGTGTGGGTAAGAAGTTGTGGTAGGATCAGAAGTGGTGGGCAACCCTTCGGCGTTTGAGGGCCTTTGGCCCTCATGCGCCTCGCTTGAGTTTGAAAGTTGTGTGGGTAAGAAGTTGTGGTAGGATTAGAATGGTTGGCAACCCTCCGGCGTTTGAGAGCCAAAGGCCCTCAAACGCCCCGCTAATACAGAATTGAATAAGCTATATCATTAAATTGTTTAAAAATATAAAGTTTAAAAAAGTTAAGATAAAATAAAATGTGTCCCCCTACTCTGTTCACCCTGTGATGTTTGTTATTTGTTTTCTTATAAATGCTTCACTCCGAACCTACTTGTCAACTTGTAGAACGCAAAGATGTAGATTGTGGAATTTGAATGATCAAAACACAATTAATTGAATTTCGTGAACATAAGAAAAAATAAGGATTTGAAAGTAAACTCAAGGATAATATTAAATTTATTTTACAAAGTTAATAATACTTCATTCGAAAAAGCATACAATAATTAATCACACAATAAAAACAAATAGGAAAGAAAATCTCTAATATAATTGAGTATGTGTTACAAGTTCGGGTTTCTATAGTAAACTGATTTAGAGGACGAGAAAATTGCGCTTTTGTATTGACTAACGTTGTATATTATACAGACATAATATTTTGATAAGTTTTCTTGAGGGGGTGGTGGATTGCTTGTAATACTTTGGTGGTGGCTGCTGATGCTTGGATTACCCTGCGGTGTGGCCTTTTTGACTTGTCATGCTGCGGGGGTGGCCTTCTGCTGCCTGGATTACCCTGCGGTGTGGCCTTTTTGACTTGTCATGCTGCGGGGGTGGCTTCTGATCTTGGATTACTCTGGTGGATAGGTGGTTTTCCCTCAAAAAAATTTATCAAAATATTCTGCTTGTATAATATACAACGTTAGTCAATACAAAAGCGCAATTTTCTCGTCCTCTAAATCAGTTTACTATAGAAACCCGAACTTGTAACACATACTCAATTATATTAGAGATTTTCTTTCCTATTTGTTTTTATTGTGTGATTAATTATTGTATGCTTTTTCGAATGAAGTATTATTAACTTTGTAAAATAAATTTAATATTATCCTTGAGTTTACTTTCAAATCCTTGTTTATTCTTATGTTCACGAAATTCAATTAATTGTGTTTTGATCATTCAAATTCCTCATCTATCTTTGCGTTCTACAAGTTGACAAGTAGGTTCGGAGTGAAGCATTTATTAGAAAACAAATAACTGTAACGGGTGACCAGAGTAGGGGGACACATCTTTGAACAATTATTTTAAATATATGTGAAAAAGTATGAAAAATTATTTGAAAAAAATTTGAACATAGATCAAAAATTATTTGAAAAAGTACTGAACAATTATTTGAAAAAATATTTGAAATCTTTTTAAAAATTATTTGTAACATTTTTAAATAAAATGAAAAGATTACATAACTTTATTGAATTTCTTCTCTTTGTGAGAGCATAAATCATATTTTTTAAATCCATTTTCGTCAAGTAAGTCGTTTTATTTAGATCGAGATGAGCTTTCAAAATAATACACTATTATCGGGATTTAGGTTTTTCACTAAAGGATTTTACAGAGCAACATAAAGTATCAGAACATTCAGAAATAACTTTACTTGAAAAAGAAGAATTTATTCGAAATTCATTTTTATTAGAATGATCAAAAATTAATGATTAAAATTATTTCACCTTAAATATTCTGAACTCATCATTTGATATATTAAGCTCCGCATCGTAAAGATATATCTTAAGTATTCTCCTATACTCACAAGAGATAAGAATTGTGAAAGAGGAAGATGAGGAGAGGATAAGCATTCGGAGTAGGGTGCTTATCTTCTCCTCTTTTCCTCCTACTCCCTTTCACAATTCTTCTCCTCTTGTGAGTATCGAGCAATTTTTTATGCATTTAGATGAATGACATTCAGTAGGTTGATCTTAATATATCAAATGATGAGTTCAGAATATTTAGGGTGAAATAATTTTAATCATTAATTTTTGATCTTCTAATAAAAATGAATTTCGAATAAATTCTTCTTTTTCAAGTAAAGTTATTTATGAATGTTCTGATACTTTATGTTGCTCTGTAAAATCCTTTAGTGATAAACCTAAATCCCGATAATAGTGTATTATTTTGAAAGCACATCCGATCGTAAAGCATCTTGATGAAAATGGATTTAAAAAATATGATTTATGCTCTCACAAAGAGAAGTTCAATTTGTTTAAAAAATTTTTCAAAAGATTTCAAATATTTTTACAATATAGTAATCATTTTCAAACTTATCCACATATCTTTAAAATAATTTTTCAAGATTTAGTATATTGGATAATAAAAAAGCGAGAACAACACTAACTTTGACTGAGCTCACCAACTTAACTCTTCTGACTGAACCCATATAACGGAGAAATGTGTAAATATGAGAATAATAATGGGCTGATAAATATATGTTAGGAGAAGTGAAATAGCGGACATTAGAATATATTGGAAATTGCTCTTTCTTGGTGACTAATTCCCTCTACAATAAATATTTTTTATCCCTTATTTTCTAATAAGTCCTTTTACTTTACTGCCGAGAAGTGCTTTCAAAATAGTAACACTATTATTAAGATGATTATGTTATCTCTTAAGTACTTTACACATCAACATATAATATTAGAATATTCACGAATAACTTTATTAGAAGATGGGGATTTTGTTTTAGATTCATTTTTGTTAGAATGATTATAAAGTAAAGATTTAAATTATTTCACCTTAAATACTGATACATTAAGTGATATATTAAGCTTCACTTAAAGATAATTCATCTGAATGTATAATAAATTTTGCTCATATACTCACAAAAGAGGAGAAGCATTGTAAAAGAAGGTGGGAAGAGGAGAGGATATGCATTCGGAGGAGGATGCATATCCTCTCCTCTTCTCCCCTCCTCCTCCTCTTTTACAATGCTTCTGCTCTTTTGTGAGTATATGAGAAAGTTATTATACATTCAGATGAATTATCTTTAGGTGAAGCTTAATATATCACTTAATGTATCAGAGTATTTAAAGTGCAATAATTTAAATCTTTACTTTATAATCATTCTAACAAAAATGAATCTAAAACAAAATCCCCATCTTCTAATAAAGATTCGTGAATATTCTAATATTTTATATTGCTGTGTAAATTACTTAAGAAATAACATAATCATCCTGATAATAATGTTACTATTATAAAGCACTTCTCGGCAGTAAAGTGAAAGGACATTTTAGAAAATATGAGAAAAAATTAAATTAACGTTTTTTTCTTGAAAAAGAATTTTCTTAATCTAGCCACTACCTATGGGAATAAAAGCAGAAAAATTTTGGGGCGAAATTGGTAAATTAATTTGTGATTTAAAAAATGGATAACGACACCGACGACATATCCTTTTTCCCCCGCAATGCTCGCGACACTGCCTTCTACTAAAATTTTTTTAATTATTTTATTTTTTATTTCCATTGTAAAAATCGAAGATATTTTTTGATGTTTAATTATAAATAACTATTATACAAAATATTATTTTATTATAAAAAGTATTTTATTTGTGGAAAAAATTTATGATGAAAAAAGACATACTATATGAATCTTCTCGACGAGCTTGATCGAATGGTGTTGGTAGCAATGTGCTCCGCAAGTTTGTTTATATTTTGTTCCACGGCTTAATGACATTTTGTCCCGCTAGGATTACTGACATTTTGTCCCACGAGGGTGACTGATATTTTGTCCCACGAGGGTGACTGACATTTTGTCCCACTACTGTGACTGACATTTTGTCCCGCTAGGATTACTGACATTTTGTCCCACTAGGGTGACTGACATTTTGTCCCACTATAGTGACTGACATTTTGTCCCACTAGAGTGACTGACATTTTGTCCTACTAGCGTGACTAACATTTTGTCCCACTAAGGTTACTGACATTTTGTCCCACTAGGGTGACTGACATTTTGTCCCACTACGGTGCCTGACATTTTGTCCCACTAGGGTGACTGGCATTTTATCCCACTAGGGTGAGTGACATTTTGTCCCACTACGGTTAAGACATTTTGTCCTGCTGTTTATTGTGCATTTTATCCCACTTGGTGATGTTTGAAGAATATTCTAGCCATGTATTCATTGGTATCGCGGACCACAATATTTAATTTATCAAAAGAGAAGCACATTTTTTAGGTTAAATTTCTATAATTTAAATTTTATTTTATAAGAATTTATAGCAAAAAAATTATGAAGTTTTAAATAACAATAAAAAATTTTCTAAAATACATATAACGAGATTTTTAATTTAAAACAAGAAAAAAAGAATGTTTGTTAGATGATTAAAAAGTTAAGTAAAAAAATTATTTAATAATATCTAGTAATTTCTTATTTAATTATTTATCTCTGTCCATAACGTTTTATAACACCATCACCAATTTATTGTTTTGATTGTTGCGTTCAATTGCTGTTATAACACTTCAATTATACATGAAGAATTTAATTTTAATAAATTTTCAATTCAAGATTCATTTGTTTTTTTTTGTTGATTAAAAAGCCTTTTTTGAATATTTTTGCCAGAATTTTAAATTTTTGGAGTATTTTCTTCAGAATTAATACAATTTTTAATAAATAAATTATGTTCTTTATTTTGTTGTGAATTGTTTCCATAATTTTCAAGGCCTGAAGAATAACTTTCTCTTATTATAATTGTTTTCTAAAAAATATTTTTTTTAATGATAATTTAAATAATTATATTTACATTCAAAAAATGACATCACTCTTCAGGTTCGAACAGACATTTCAAACGAACGAAAATTCGTACCGAATCCACCTAATACAGAGTTATATGATAAATTTTAATTTTTTTAAATTTAGGAACTTCGCTATTCTTTATGCTAAATTTGTGATAATATTCAATTGGAAGATGAACAGGATAATAATGATAAATAAATAAAATTAATTTTTTTTTACTTTTTTAGAATATTTTATAAATTTTAAAGTTAAGAATAAATAAAAATTTTAAAATTAATTATTTAATAAAATTCAACAAATGGTGAAGTGTGATTTGTTTTTAGAAAAGAGGAAAATTTAAAAAAAATTCTAAATGAATGGATATTGAATAAAAAATAATTTTAAAGTAAATGTGTGGTATATAAAACAAAGAGTTAAATTGTACTTTATTAAAATAAAAATAATTAAATAAACAATTAGAACAGTCTGGATGGACCACACTATTAATTAAATAAATATTTTAGTATAAAAGCTTAAATTAAAATAAATAATTTAATAATTATAAAATATTTTAATTTAGAAAAATATAATTAAATTTATAATTAAAATTTAAATAAAAATGTTAATATATTTCTTAGCAATAATTTCATTGGCTTTAATTATTAATAATCAATGTAAATAAATATATAATTAAATCTCCTTTTTATAAGGACACTTGAATAAAGCGATAAAAGGCAATAGGATATTTACCGCTAAAAACACTCATAGATATAAGGGATATGAGAACTCCTGTTATAAGGACACCTTCTTTGATTGTTTTTATAATATTTATTTAGGTACAATGGCTTTAAGTGAAGAAGCTCGTCAAACAGTAGTTTATTGGCATAATCAGTTACGTTCTGACCTTATGCATGGAATTGCTAAAAATAAAAGTGGAGATATTCCAATACCGAAATATTTGAAACAAATGAATTATTCAATTGAACTTGAAAAAAGTGCACAAGAATATGCTGATAAATGTCAATATTACCATTCTGGTACTCATTATGGAGAATCATTTTATTCATGGCCTCAACATTTAGAAGAATGTAAATATATTATTATAATATTTATTTTTTAAAATTGATTAAATTAGCTGATGCTATGAAATCATCAATTATTGGTTGGTGGGCAGAAGCAGAGTCAAGAGGTGTTATAGGACCTTATGAAGGACAAACATGTTTTCCTTATGATGGTGCTCAACATAGCAGACAAATAGGTCATTGGTCACAAATTGCTTGGTGGAAAACTAATCAAGTCGGTTGTGGTATTGGACGTTGTGACCCTTATAAATCAAATGTATTTTGTCAATACAGTCCAGCGTAATATTTAAATATTATTTTATAATTATTTAAATATTGATTTTAGAGGTAATGTTTTTCCGGATTGCATTTTTTGGATTGGTGAACCTTGTATTGAATGCCCAGATAATTGTAACCGAACAAGTCTACTTTGTCTCACTTGAAATGTGTTTTAAAGGAAATAATTTAAAGAATATTAAATAAATACGAAATTATAATATTTTTTGAAATATATTAAAAATGTTGATAAATATTATAAATAGTTTAGATAAATTTTTTATTATTTTAAATTTAATTTGTTTAATTTTCCATTTATTGGTATCAACATCAGGCTACAATTATAATAATTTAAAAAGAGTGGCTTTATCTTAAGAAATATTTTTATATCCTACCTTTTCCATTCATTCCTCTCAAGATTCAATAACGGAATTTATTATAATATTCTTTCAAAAAATTAACCAAATGAAAAAGGAAATTAAAATAATAAAAAATAGAGGTAAAATCACTGCATTAATTATATTTTAAATAAAAAAATTTATATAAAAAATTCTATTTCAACAAAAAAAATTAACAATAAATTTATATAATAAATAAAAGTGAGATTAAACCAAAAAAGATATTGTGATAAAAGTTAAATAAATTCAAGTTGAGCAAAAATTAAAAATAATTTCATTTTGTGTACATTTTCTTAGCGCCAATTGTGGTCCTTTGTTAAAAAATAAAATTGAAAAAAAATTTAAAATTAACCTTAAATTTATTAGGTAAAACTTGATGAATTGTCTCAGAAGCACTACCTTCTTCTAATAATTTAAAAGTAAATTCAGTTGAAGTAGGTAAACGTTCAGTGACTAAAATACTTCCCTCGGTTGCCATATCCAAATTACTATCAAGAAAAAATGTTATATTAATGTTAAATACAAAGTTAAAGTACAAAGTTAAAAATAAGAATAAAATACTTTTTCACTGCCTGAAGATAATTATAAAGTAAAATAAAACAACAATTTACATTTACACCAGAAAGAGACAAATAATTGACCATTTCATCTAAATCAAGAAGCGAAACTTGATTTAATCGACCTTTAAAAATTTTTTTATAAATAATACAAATTTAAATATCATACTTTTTTCATGATAACCAACAGCCAATTTTTTAGTTCCAATCAAATAAGTCTGAGCCCACCATTTTAAAACTAAAAAAAAAATAAATTTATTTTTTATGAAAAATATAAAAAAATTTAATTTAAAAAAAGTTTACTTTTAAAAATTGATCCAGCACCAAATCCAAATTCTTTGTATTGCGTCTTAAGCTAAGATTTTAAAAATTGTAAAATATTAAAACAAAATAAAAACCCCCAAATATTGCCCAGATGATGGCATAATACAATCAATTGCAGAAACATAAAATAAACTAAAACTTTGATTATATTGGTTGTTATTAGGTGATGAAGGTGCATTAAGTGTTGCTAAATTGAAAAATAAAAAAGCGAATAAAAATTATTGGAAGGAGTTTTTCTCATAATCCTCGGGGTTTTCTCTCAATAAAAGTTTACGGTAAAAGTAAAAAACCTTTAAACATTCCAATAAAATTGGGCTTATTAGAAACAGCCTCGTTAAAATCCGGTTTCATGCCCTCGCATTTTGTAGTAACAATTTGCTTGAATTTGTGAGCTTCATAACACCAACGGTTATGTTTTTCACTCATAGTTGCTTCTTTTGAGATTTTAGTATTAGTATAATATTCACGAATAAAATAAACATCTTTAATTATTTTTAACAAATTAAAAGAAATATGAAATAATATTTTTTAGTGTTTTACAGTACTATTATTCAATTTTTTTGAATTATAAAATAAATTATAAAAAACCTTTAAATTTGCAACAAACAAGTTTCATGCCAACAGAATAAGGGCCAGAAGCATAACAAGAAGTCATCAAATTTAAAAGAGTTCCTCTACCTAATACAAAATCACAGCCATGAATAACCTAAATATTTTTTAATATTCAAAAAATTATTTTTGATATATTCATGATTTGTTTTAAATATGTCAAACAAGTTTACTCAATAATTTGAGAATTTTTTTTATAAAATATAGATCATGGTAATTGCAATTTAAAAAATGCTAAACCTCTTTTAGAACACTATTCGGTGGTGACATTGTTTTAATACAACTGCTAGTAAAATGGTCATCATCATCTTGCCAAATAAGAGTTTCATTGTTATTATAACCACAAGACAACATTGCTCTAATTTTTCGATCGCCTAGTGAAGGTTCATAAAAATAACGAGCCTTTGAACGACCAGGAATTAAACAACGAGAATCATCAAAAGAATATTCAGCTATACATTCTAAATATTAAAAAATTAAATTTTTTGAAAAAAGAATATATTTACAATTTTTAAAACAAAAATTAATATTTTATTTAAATCTCTACCGAGTCCTGTAAGCAATTTTGTATTATAATCAACTTGCACAAAAGTTAAAGGATCAGTTGAAATATTTAAAGGTTTAATATTGTTTGACAACTTCATAGTAAATTTAACCGCAGATATTTATACTAATAGCTAAATATTTAAATAGTATAAGTAATAAATAGAGCTAAAATTGAGGCTTTACCTTTTTTGCAACTTGGAATGATGAATAAAATCTAAAAACAATTTTTAGTGCGTTGCCATGTTTCTATTTCGGAACTATTTACTACTAAAACCTATCTGGGAACGTTCAAGCCAAAAAACTATTTTTAACCTATTTCGAAATTTTAAACCTATTTTAGGTTTTTTCAAAAAATTATAAAAATAATCGTCATTTTCGCAAATTAGCATAAATGTATAAAAGCCAGTCAGAGTGATAAAGTAATTTTCACTCTGTCTCTTTTTATAGTATTTATTTTTTTCTCCATTTCTTTTTATAATTTATGAATAAAATAATGACAAAATATCACTAAGGGATGATGGACAAAATGCCAATAAGGGATGATACGGCAATATTATTAAAATTGAACCTATTTAGTCTAATACTTATTTATCCATTTCTGACCTTTTAGAGTTTATTTAAGCAGTTTACTAACCTAAAATGGGAAACTATTTTTCAACTTTTCCTGCCCCTTTTTGTGCTACTATTATTTTTAACAAAACCGTAAAAATGACATTACGAATAAAGATTATGCAGCAAATCAATGGAATACATACAGACTGGGGAATGCAAGGATTTTTTAAAATTCAACGTGAAACAGATGAGTGCCGTTTTGAATCATCAGAAATTTCTTTTGGTACTCCTTATATTAAATAAATATTTTTTTAAAGATTTATATAAATATTTTATTAATTAAATAAATAAAGTAATTGTTTTTAATAAAAATTAAATTTTGGTTAGCTAATTATTTTCTATTTTTCTACAATTTATATTGTATTATTTTGGTACCTTTACAATTTTTTCTATTAATAAGAAAATCATCTATAAATTAATTTTACAAAAAAAAGATTGGTAGGACTCTGCTTTAAGTTTTTAAATTTTTAATTTTTTTTTTAGTTTTAATAGAAAAAATGACACGCAATTTAAAAATTAAATAAAAAGATATCCAAGCCTATAATCTCATCACAACTTCCGCAAATTTTTTTTTTAAACATTATTTTAAAAAAATGATGTTTAATCCCCCCAATTTGTTGGCATTCAAAATTTTAAACGGGAAATGTAAAAAAACTGAAAATTAAAAAAACTTTTTTTTTATAAATTTACGCATTTCCTTAAAGTTTTTTTTTTAATTTTTTTAACAGACTGAATATATATAAATTTGTAAAATCATTTTTTAATTTAAAAAGAAAAATATTTTACTAAAATTTAAAAATATTTTTTAAATTTTTAGGATATTTTATAATTAAATAATTATTTTTGTTTTATTAATATTAAGATTAAAAAATGTTTTTTGTTTTAATTTTAAATTTATTCCTTTTTTGTGTTATTAATAATGAAGCTTTTATTAAACTTGAAAATATTCCATCTGAACCTGAAGCAGCAAAAGGAGGAAATTTTGCTTATGGAAAATGTAAAAACAAATTATTTATTTTAATTAATTTATTTAATTAATTTATTTAAAAATAAATTAAATAATTAAATAAATAAATTAATTAAAATATATTTAATTTTAGTATTTGCCTTTGAAGACTTTAATAATTCAATTAAAAATTATAAATCTAAACGTTCTGTCAAAAATATATTAAATAATTCAAAAGATTTACAAATTAAAGATGAAAATGATGATAATGGCTTTGCTTTTGCCTTTGCAAAAAGACAAAAATTTATTAATAATAATAATAAATTTGCAAAAATAAATAAAAGAGGAAATGAATTTAATTTATTACAACCTTTTGATGGTTATTTTAAATTTAAATAATTATTTTAAAATTATTTAATCCTTTTTTAGGAGTTTTTTTTAATTTTTTTTGGTATTTTTAAAAATAATATAAAATTAGGTAAATGAATTTAAAAAATAAAATTATTTATTTAATTATTTTTATATTTTATTGGGGAGAATTTGTGGAAATTTCATCCCTTTTGGTCCTCTTTTTTAAATAAATATATTTTTTAATTTTAAAATAAATAAATTTAATTAATTAATTAATTTAATATTTTAATTTACCTAATTAGAAATTGTAGAATTTATTCCAATAGAAGATGAAAATGTTTCTTCTGGTGCTCGTTTTGCAAGAAATGATAAATTTAATAAATTTGCCAAACGTTGAGAAAAAATATTTTAAATAATTTTTTTATTAAAAGATGAGAAGAATAAATAAATATTTTTATTTTTTTAATTTAAAATTAAAACAAAAATAATTATTAAAAATTAAATTTATTTATAGCAATATTTCTTTTATGCTATAAAAATATATAAAATATTTTTTGATTTTTAAATAATTTAAAATTAAACAAAAATAATATATGATGCATTTCTAATAGGCTCCTGGTATAGGTAAATAATTTGTAACTTTTCATATCTTCTGATTTTACGAAAAAAAATAAATTTAAAAATAACAAGTAATCAAAATATAATCAATTATTACATTTCATCAATTGTTTTGTTCATAGTTAATATAGATTGAGAATGATTGTATTATTTACTTCTTGATAATATTTGATTCGACTCTATATTTTAATAAAATTATATAACTTTAATTTAAATTAAAAATTATTTTTTTTTAATTTTAATAAAAAAAACTTGATATATCATTTCATCTTCATTTCGTGTTATACGGTTTTTACTCCAAACAACAATATATTCAATATTTTCTATATTTTCTATATCTTCATTAATATTAAATATTTGTTCTTTACAATTATCTTTAACTCCATATTCTTGTGTTCCAACAAAATTAACTATTTTTTCAGAATTTCCTTTAATATTATATTCAATATAAATACAATAAGATATCTTCATTATATCATCTAATCCAGGTAAAACACAAATATTCTTCTTAATCTCAAATATACCTAATAAAATTAAAAAATATAATTTTTAAATAAATTTAAATAAAAAATTATTTAGTAATAATAAATAAATTAAAAGGTCCTCTAAAATCAATTAACTGGTTAATTGGATAACAATAACCTTGATAATAATAGTTATTTATTTTTAATATTTCATCTGTTAGACATGAATGTGGTTGTGTTTCCTCAATTTCTATCTTTTCTTTATTAAAAGTAATTCTTCCTCCGCATTTATTGTACATGTTTTTTTTATGGTAATTTACACGGTTGCAGGACATTTGCGCCGTTGACATTTGCGCCGCGACACTTGCGCTGCGACTTATGCGCCGACGACATTTGCGGCGACGACTTTTGCGCCGACGACTTTTGCGCCGGAAATATTTTAAAACGCGACATTTGCGCCGCCTTTAAATTAAAAAAATAAAGTAAATTAAAGATTTAAAAAATTAAATTTTAAAAAGAATTACTTAGTCGAACTAGACATGGGGGAAGTTGATCCGACGTCTATGAGCCGAGTTACAGGTCCCTTGAAAAATCATAGGGGGAGTAAGCTCATTTTTGGGGTGAAAAATTCGAATATGAGTATGATAGCTCATTCGAAAGAACTCTTAGAAACCTAGGTACTTTTTTGGTTTGGGGGGCATTCTGCGGACATTTTTTGCGGACAATTATTATATATTTTATTAGTATATGTTAGTTTGAATGTTTCCTTAAGGCATAGATTGACTTTATTCACACAAATAAGAATCATGATTGACAATTTGTGAAATTAAATGAAAAAACAATCTGGTCCTTTAAAACGTTGTCTCCATACAAATTCATGAATATAGCTCTCAAGTGTTGTTTCTGCTGTTCCAAATTCTGCTTTATGGCGTCTTTTCAGCTTCTGCCAGAGTGGCCATGTTGAGCATTTATCCTTCCGCTTTTCCTGACTCATTTCTCTTCCACAATCACAGGTTCTATGTTGATGAAGAAGCTTAAGATCTACTAACCAGTGATAAAAATCTTCTTCTGGAAGCTGATTTTGTTGTACAATTGTAATAAAGTAAAATTTTTAAGATTTTGAATCATTTTATCGAATAATTACTTTATAATGTTAAAATGACAAGGTAAAAAACATTATGCAATTTTGTTAATCAATTTACACCTTTTATTGCCTTAGGCAAAAATCAACTAATAAAATATATAATAATTGTCCGCAAAAAATGTCCGCAGAATGCCCCCCAAACCAAAAAAGTACCGAAACCTATCGAATGAGACCAAAATTGTCGAAATTGAACGATTTTGAAGAAAGTTATGAAGGACCGAAGTTTGCTGGAAAACACGCCAAACTTGGACCTATTGGGAGTGTTCTATGACTTCTTCATTTGGGAGCCCATCTCTCGTTGGCTTTTGGTACATGCGTTATTCTACGGCGCAAATTACATAATTAATTCACATCAGTGAAAATAATTAAAGTGCAGCCGCAGTAATCACTTAGTAGAGCTTGGTCCCCCCTATGGTTTTTCGATTTTCAGACCTGTATCTCGGCTCATAGACGTCGGATCAACTTCCCCCATGTCTAGTTCGACAAAGTTTTGCAAGAGCTTTCGAATGACACCTCACTCATCCGGATCGGTACAGAAAGAAAAAGTCCGCTATAACATACAATAGCCAAATATTTAAAAGAATGAATATTTATATCTTAATCGGAATATTTAGAATCTTAATCGGATTTATTTAGTTGATACATTTTAGTTTAATTTTTTTAATAATTTTTTAAATCTTTAATTTACTTTATTTTTTTAATTTAAAGGCGGCGCAAATGTCGCGTTTTAAAATATTTCCGGCGCAAAAGTCGTCGGCGCAAAAGTCGTCGCCGCAAATGTCGTCGGCGCATAAGTCGCAGCGCAAGTGTCGCGGCGCAAATGTCAACGGCGCAAATGTCGTCGCACCATTTACACAGTTGAAATTATCTCTATCAACTTTTTTCTTATCTCTCGTATATTTAAAGCATTTATAGATATTAGTTTTGAAAAAAAATAATTGATCACCTTTATAAAAATATTAATTTCAAATAATTATTAATATAAAAGATTTTACAAAAGAAAATTTGGTTCTAGTTCACTTTATGAGTTATGGACTTTTATGAGTCCAATCGAATATTATTAGTCCAATGGAAGTTTATGAATCCAAACAATTTTGTCAAGGAATTAGAGTCTTATTTAGTTATTAGGGAATTTATCCCAGTCATGTTTCCGGATCCCTTTTTCAGAAGAAAATAGGTAATTTTAGTCCAAGTTTCATCTGTTTTTTAAACTGAAAAAGAGACCCGGAAACGTGACCGGGACCTATTCCCGTAATAACTAAATGAGACTCTAATTCCTTGACAAAATTGTTTGGATTCATAAACTTCCATTGGACTAATAATATTCGATTGGACTCATAAAAGTGAAATAGAGCCGAAAATTTAAGAAGATTATAATATTTATTTGATAAAATTTAACTAATTCAAATCTTTAAAATTAATATGTATGTATGTGCTACAATAATTCTAAAATGTTTAAATTTAATAATAATATTTAACAATTTTATTTCACTCTAAATCTCAAGTTTATATTAAAAAAAGTAAAATTCAAAAAACAAATTATTTTTTGTTTAACTTACCATTTTTAGAATAAGATTTAAAAATATTATAAGTCTTCTTATCACTTTTAATTAAGTATTGTTTTTCTATGTTGTTTATTTGTTGTTGATGACTTGGCATTGCTTGATTGTGTGGATTAGTTTGTTGATTACCTTGATTGTTGAGTTGATATTGCTGAAGCCATAAATGATTACCATTGTTTTCCTCTAAATAATAATATACATTTTTTAAAAAAGATATTTATTTAATAAAATCATTTTTTACTTTGATTTTAATTTAAAAAAACAAACCATTTAATGGTGTAAGACAGGGTTGTTCCGGGTTGACCTCGAGTGTCGGGTCGGGTTAATTTTAGTAAATTTTGGGTTTCGGGTAATATTAACGCCGCAGGCAAAAAGTTTAAAGATTTTTTATGCTCCAACAATTCACCTTTTTTATTGCCATAGGTGAAAATTTTTTACACACTTTTGCAAAAAATTCTCTCTTAAGCGCAATCGGGTAATGTTGAAAATGTCGGGTCGGGTTGTCCAAAATTTCTCGGGTCGGGTTTCGGGTAACCCGGCGCAACATTGGTTTAAGATAAGATTGCATATAACCTAAATTTTGCATTTTGTTTATTTGATGATGTTGACTAGGAATTGCTTGATTGTTTAGATTATATTGGGGATAGTCTTGATGGGTGCTTTGTGGTGTACCCCAAACAGAATCATCAATGCTTTCTTCTAAATTATATAATATTAAATTATATAATATTAATAAAAAGATTATATAATTTATTTTATTATTTTTTAATATAAGAAAATTAAAACCAAACCAGGTAATGATTGAAAATATTCACTAAAAGTTACTTCATTATCTCCAGAATTTACAAAACATTTTAAATAAATTAAAATAAAATTAAAAATAAATAAATAAATAATCATTTAAATTTTAATTTTCTTAAATTTTTAATAAAAATTTAATTTAAATATTTTTTATTTAAAAATACTGGATAATTCACCGAAAATTCTCTTTTTTACAAAAAAATTATTGCTATCATTTAAATAATTTTTTTCTTAAATTATATGTTTTCTCTAAAATTTAATTATTTAAATATTAAAAAATAATTTAGTTTACAAATTATAATAATTAAATTATTTTTATTAAAAAATTTAATTTAAAAAAGAATATTAAAAATGAATAAATTTTTAAAAGATGGTAAAATCGATAGAATTGCCAACATAGTTGAGAGATATTTTAATTGATTTTAATTAAGACACTCTCCTTTTTTAAAAATTTTTTTTAAAATTAAATTATTGATTTAATTTAATTTAAAAATTATTTTTAAATTAAATTAAATTTAAAAGATAAATTTAAATAATTCTATTAATATTTAGAAAATAAAAATTTTAATTAAAAAAAATATATAATTAAAATTAGTGGAATTATAATAAAAAATAAAAATTTTAATTTTTAATAAAAATATTTATTAAATAATTTAATAAATTATCAAAATGATAAAACTTGTTAAAACACTAAATATAATCCTTTCCACAAATTATTTTTTATATAGGTAGTAATTATATAAATCATCTTTACAGTAAATAACAAACAAATTCTGAAAAAAATTAATTATTTTTATATTTATTTATTTATAATTTATATTTTATTGGGGAGAATTTGTGGAAATTTCATCCCTTTTGGTCCTCTTTTTTAAATAAATATATTTTTTAATTTTAAAATAAATAAATTTAATTAATTAATTAATTTAATATTTTAATTTACCTAATTAGAAATTGTAGAATTTATTCCAATAGAAGATGAAAATGTTTCTTCTGGTGCTCGTTTTGCAAGAAATGATAAATTTAATAAATTTGCCAAACGTTGAGAAAAAATATTTTAAATAATTTTTTTATTAAAAGATGAGAAGAATAAATAAATATTTTTATTTTTTTAATTTAAAATTAAAACAAAAATAATTATTAAAAATTAAATTTATTTATAGCAATATTTCTTTTATGCTATAAAAATATATAAAATATTTTTTGATTTTTAAATAATTTAAAATATATTTTTTTAAATTATATTAATTTAAAATATTAAAAAAATTAAAAAAATAAATAAAAATAAATTTCCATAGTTTTTACTTCTCTCCCACACAAATAGTTTGTTATAATAAACCTGTCATTCTTTTCTCTTCTTTTCTCCTGCGTCTCTCTCTTTCTGTTCAAATATCTCAGTTTGCGCCGAAAGTGATCCATCATTTTAAATAAATTTATTTTATTTTATTTTATTTTATTTTATTTTTTTTGTTCAATATATCCCCCCTATCATTTATTTTATTCTTTTCAAGTCAAAATATTTATTTTCTTTATTTATTGGCCCTCCCCTGTTTTTATCTGTGTGAATTAGCCTACGGCGTGCCTTCTGCTACTAACTTTACAGTTTTGGAATTATTTGAGTTCTTTTTTCTAAAAAATATTTTAAAAAATTTATTTAATCAATATTTAATTTATTGAGGAATTTTAAAATAAAAGTACGAAAATTATTTTTATTAAATATATTTTAATTTTATTTATTTTATTTTTATGTTTTAATTTAATTTTTTTAATTTATAAAATAAAAATTATTATGATAATTTTACAAAATAAGAAAATTAAATAAATAACTAATTTTAGTATTTATTGAAAATTAAAAAAAATTACAAATAATTTAATTTATAAATTATTAAATTTTTAGGGAAGCTAAACTTTTAGAAAAATCTCCATTCCTTTTAAATAAATATTTTCAAAATCTTCCAATTTTAAAAGACTTAAAAATACCTTTATAGCTAATAATACTGCCAATTTTTAATTTTTTCATTTAAAAATTAATTAAAGTAAAATTAAATACATATTATTATCTCCTTCTGCCATTGGGCGGCCAATCGTTTCTTTTATTTTTATTTATTTATTTATTATTATATCCTTACCTTCTTTTTTTTTGTTTCTCCAAAATTCTTAAGTCATTACTCAATTTGTTTTGTCAAAACATTTATTTTATTTCTGATTTATATTTATAAAAGAATTAAATTAATTTAATTCTTTTATTTCTTTTTAAATTTATATATTAGTTTTAACAGACTTTGTTTTTATAATATATTTTAAATTTTATAGTGTCATTTAAATATATAAATATATATGACTGGTCTGTTTAGGGTCTGGTCGATCATTTCAAATTTCCGGTCACAATTTTTTCAAAATTCCTGTTCTAACATTATTTATTGGTTGTCTTAATACCTTTTGGACATTTCATGAATAAAAAATGTATAATTGACCTTTTAGGGATGCCTTTTTAAATTTAATTAAAATTATTAAATTATTTATTTTAATTTTTGACTTTTTCAACAATTAATTATTTTATTTATTTTATAAAAATATATTTTTATTATTTTAGCTAAATTAATTATTCATAAAGAGTCTTCTTTTAAATAATAACAATTTTATTTTTATTTTCTTTAGTTTTATATAATTTCACATTTGTCTTTCATTAAAAAGAAACATTTTTATTAATTTAGAAAAAACTTTTTTTTTAATTTTTCAAAAAATATCCAAAAAGAATATTTAATATATTTTATATTATTTATCTTTTTTTATAAAAGAAAAATTGGTTTTTGCCATGACAGGTTTTTAGTGTGGCAGTTTACGGAAAATAATAATAATTAATTGCCCGAGAGGGAAAGAAAAGTATAAATAAATAAATATATATATATATAAATACTTAAATGACAGAAAAAGACAAAAGAAAGATTTATTAGTATTTTTAAATAAATAAATATTTCTTTTTTAAATATTAAAAAACAGAAAATAAAAATCAGAATTTTTTAAATCAGAATTTAATAAAATCAGAATTTTAATAAAATCAGAATTTCAATAAAATCAGAATTTTTTAAATCAGAATTTTAATAAAATCAGAATTTTAATAAAATCAGAATTTAATAAAATCAGAATTTTTTAAATCAGAATTTAATAAAATCAGAATTTTAATAAAATCAGAATTTAATAAAATCAGAATTTTAATAAAATCAGAATTTAATAAAATCAGAATTTTTTAAATCAGAATTTTAATAAAATCAGAATTTAATAAAATCAGAATTTTTTAAATCAGAATTTTAATAAAATCAGAATTTTTTAAATCAGAATTTTAATAAAATCAGAATTTAATAAAATCAGAATTTTTTAAATCAGAATTTATATAAAATCAGAATTTAATAAAATCAGAATTTAATAAAATCAGAATTTTAATAAAATCAGAATTTAGTAAAATCAGAATTTTTTAAATCAGAATTTTAATAAAATCACAACCCTGTTATAATTAAATATTTTTTTTTATTATTTTTTGAAGAAGCTTTAAAAAATATTTGTTTTATTTTTTTACTTTTGTTAAAATTGGTAAAAAATATAGTCCATATTTGAGACAGACTTTTAAAAACAATAGAATATTTAATTAAAAAAAAAAAGTTTTAAAGGTTGGTAGTACCTGAAAAATAAATTTTTATTAAAAAATAATAAAAAATATATTTTTCGAATTATTTTATATTTATTTGGAAATAATGTTATTGAATATTTAATATATTTTTTATTTTATTTTTTATCCACCTAAAATACATTATTTATTCTCAAAGAAAAGAATAATAATATTAAAGAGAAAACTTCAATTTTTATTATTTTTTTATCAGATGCACCCTTTCTTAAGACATTCACTTTTGTCAAAAATTTATGGCGCAGACTTTATTCTTTTTTTTATTTTTCTTTATTTTTTAGTGAAAACTTTTAATAGTTTATTTTTTTTTAATAAAAAATATTTTTGATATAAAAATTATTTTTACAAAAATATTATTTAAAAAATTTATAATTTATTACAAAATAATTATTTAAAAATTTAAAATATTTTTTAATTTTCTAAATACTCATAAATATTTAATATATACATTTTCTAATAGTATTTCCTCTTCCTATTTGTCTTGACTTTATTTTTATTACCCTTTTTTATTTTTAACATTTCTCGATGCTATCTAAATTGCTACGCCACACATATTTATTTAAATAAAATATAAAAAATATTTTTTTTAGTCCCAAAATTAGTAAAAAAATTATTTAATTTTATTATTTTTTAATTTAATACATTTGTCCAATTAAATTAATTTTTATTTTATTTTTTTAATTATTTATAATATATTTATTCACACTCAATTCTCGGCTTTACAATTCCCAAAGGCTTATAAAAAAAAAGAGGAAGACAAATAAATAAATAAATTATCAGTTAAATGATAATATACCTAAAAGAGTTGCAAATATAGAGCAAATAAATAATAATAATAAATAATTATAATTTTGTTAAAATTTATTTTTGACAATTTTTTTAAGAAGATTATAACACTTTATAAAATAAGTAATATAAAATAAAAAAGATTTTAAATTTTTTAGGGGCAAATAATTATTTAATTTGTCTCTTAAAAACCAAAATAAATTTGTCAGAATTCAATATTTTAAAATTCTTTGAAATTTCCAAGTTCTAATTCCTAGAAAATCATTGTGTTCTGATTTTATATTTATAAATTAATTTAATTAAAAATTATAAATACACAGATGTCTCCAAATAAGGAAAATAAAATAATTAAAAATAAAAGAACAAACATTGTACAACGAAATTTAATTATTATTTTAATTAATTTTTATTTTCTGTTATTTTCTAAATCAGAAGCAATGCTTGATGTTTCTTGGTGGTAAGTATATTATTTTTTATTTTCTGAAATTTTATAAATAATTAATGATTAAACAGAAAATTCTGAAATTAATTAAATTAATTATTCTGATTTTAATTTTGATTTTCTAAATAATTCTGGTTTAAATTCTGATTTTAAATTTCATTTTCTAAATAATTCTGATTTATATTTTGATTTTCTAAGTAAGTCTGATTAAATTATGATTTAATTCTGATTTATAATAATTAATTATAATTTATTTTTAGGTCATCAGTTGCCCAATTAAGTAGTCAACTTAATTTACAACAACAATTAGATGAATTAAAACAACAAAATAATTATTATTATCAAGAACAAAATAATAAACTTTATTCAAAGCAAAGACAATCACAACCTTTATCTTCTCAAATTTCAACAGTAACAGCTACAGAATGTACAGAATTGAAGGGTCTTTCACCTGGGCAAAAAAGAATTTGTAAATTCTGATTTTTTAAAATTAAATTCTGATTTTTATTATTTAAATTCCAAATAAAATATCGAAGTTATAATATTAAAATTCTGATTTTATTTCTGATTTTCTTTTGTTTTTAATAGGCGAACTTTTCAAAGACCACATGCCGGCAGTTGGGAATGGTGCAAAGCAAGCAATTTCTGTTAGTTTTTTATAAAAATAAAATAAATACTATATTTATTATATTTATTTAACTGCTCTAAGCTAAATTCTCATGGATTAAATATAAAAAAACTTTAAAATTATTTTCTTTTTAAAGGAATGTGAATGGCAATTTCGTAATCATCGCTGGAATTGTTCAACACCTAGAGAGTTAATAGGGCATATCGGTCCAGTACACAAAAGAGGTTAGATAAAAATTGAAATTTTATAAATTACCTAAATTTGAGAAATTTTTTATTAAAAATTTTTGAATATATTTTTAAAATTAAATATTTGACTCCCTTATAGGAGACACCCCCAATATAACGGGAATATTAATTAATTTTAATTTAAAAAATAACATAAAAATTTATAAAAAGGTACTCGTGAAGCAGCATTTACCTATGCAATAATGTCTGCAGGTGTTACTCATGAAATTGGCCGTCGTTGTCGACTTGGAATGCTAAAAAGTTGTGGATGTGCATCAACAGAGTCTAATAAACCCCAACAACAAGAAAATCATATTAATGATGATTGGACATGGGGAGGTTGTGGTGATAATATTGATTATGGATATAGATTTTCACGGTAAAATTAAATTTTAATTTTTAATTAAAACTAAAATTTTATTTAAAAAATAATAATTTGATAAATATAAGTATTTTTAACATTTTATTTAAATTTTTTAATTTAAAAATTAGTGATTTTGTGGATGTTCGTGAAAAAGAAGAAAGTATAAAACGTGATGCTGAAGGCCATGGGCGTTCATTAATGAATCGTTGGAATAATGAAGTTGGAAGAAAGGTTTTATTTATAAATTATTTAGTTAATTAATTTTTTTAAAAGATTTTAAAACGACATACAAAACCAAAATGTAAATGTCATGGAGTTAGTGGTTCATGTAATCTTAAGACTTGTTGGATGCAATTGGTATTATTTAGTAAAATAATTACAAAAAATATTTATATATACTAAGATTATCCCTTACATAAAACAATATTTTTATCAGTCCAGTGACTGACATCCAAAAATACAACAATTACGTTACGTGGTTCTCTTTAAGTTCAAAAAGTATTACCATTTATTACAATTTTAAATAAAATATATTATATTAAGTAAAATTAACAAATTATTTTGCTTAATATAATTTATTTTATTAATCTTTAAATAAATGTTAAGAGTTGAATTACTTATATATTGTTGACGGATCAATTGTAATATTTTTGGATATCAGTCACTGTACTGATAATATTAAGTCAGCTTTGTATTAATTGCTATAATTATTTTTTTAAATAAAATTCTTAAAATTTAATTTATTAATTTAGCCTTCAATTCGCCAAATTGGCAATATTCTTCAGGTATAAAAATTATTTTTTTAGACAGATTAACTTCAAAATAATTAAAAAAACAATTAGGCCAAATATCGTACTGCCAGACGTATACAAATAAATAGTAGAGGAAATATGCAATTTGAAGATTTAATATTACCATCATTAACACAACAACAATTTAATAATAATTATCCATTAATAGAAAAAAATCAAAGACGAAGAGCATTAAATGAACAAAAACAACGTAAAAGACAACGAAATAATAATAATAATAGAGCATTAACTGATTTAGTTTATTTGGTAAATAAATTAAAGTTTTAAAATTCTGATTTTTATATTTTAAATAATTAAAATTAAATCAGAATTATTTTTGTATTTAACTTTAAAATAAATCAGAATTATTTATGTTGTTCATAATTAAATCAGAATTATTATTCTGAAATAATTTTAACTTATATTTATTTCCTTTCAGAATTTAATATTTTTTAATTCTGATTTTAATTATCTTAATTTACAATTAATTAAATTAAAAATAATTTTAAGGATTATTCCCCTGATTATTGTCAGGATGATCAAATTGATGGTACAATAGGCACAGAAGGAAGGATATGCTCGTATTTATTTATTTATTTAATTAATTTTTAAATTTAATTTTAATTTTAGTATTGATCCAAATGCCCCAAATTCATGTCATCTTTTATGTTGTAATAGAGGCCATAAAAGTCATATTGAAGAAGTTTTTTTTAATTTTTTTATTTAAAATATTTAATTTAATTTAAGGTAATAAGCAAATGTAATTGTAAATTTCAATGGTGTTGTCAAGTTATTTGTGAAACTTGTAGAAATCTTACAGAAGTTTTTACTTGCAAATAAAATTAATTTTTTTATTTATTTAATTTTTTTTGGTTTTTTCTTAAATTTGTAAAAATTTTCATCTTTTTATCCACAATTCTTAATTTAAAATTTTCACAAAAATTATTTTATCCATATAAAGGATATAATAGATTTAATAAAAATAAAAAAAAATAATTTTAGAATGTTCTTTTTGGGATAAAAAGTTGCTGAATTATAAAATTAAAAAACCTAATTATTTGTTTTATTTATTTATTTTAATAAATAATTATATAATAATATTAAAAAATTGGCGCAAATTATTTTAATTAATTTTAATAACAATTAATTAATATTTTAATGAAAATAAATAAATAAAATTAATTAATTGTTTTAATTAAAATTTATTTTTTATATTTAATTCTAAAAATTATTTTGTATTTTTTCTTTTAATTCAAAAATTGATTCATTCCTAAAATAATTATTCTCTTAATTTTTCCCTTATATCCAATCATCATTTACCTCTATCATTCCCCTCAAAGCCTTTTTTCCTCTGATTTTTTTTTCTTTACTGAAAAAAATATTTTTACAAAAATTATCCAAATTCTTAAAATAAAAAATAAAAAAAAAGGCTTTTGGCGAGGAAAAAAAATAAATAAAAAAAAATGAATCACAAACCCCCTATAAACTGCCATTTTTTATTTTTATTATTAAAATATATATTAATTATTTAATTTAAAAAATTAACTTTTTAAATTAAAAATAATATAATATTTTTAAAAATTAATTAATTAATTGTTCATTGCCCTTCTATTAATTGTTAAGAATATTATTTTATTTATTTTATTATTTTTTTCGATCTCTTTTATATTTTTTAATTTTTAATAAAATAAATATATTAATTATTTAATTTTTAATTAATTTTAATATTAAAATTTACTTTAATAAATATTAATTTATATTTATTTTTAAAATTACCCTTAATTAATTAATTAATTATAAATAAATAAATAAAACAATGTTTTTATAATAAAAATTGAAAAATAAAAAATTTATTAAAAAAAATAAAATTAAAAATAATTTATTATTTTTAATTTTTATTTCTTTTATTATTTATTTATTTTTAATAAAACAAGATTTGCAAAAGGGATTCTTCTTCTTCTTTTTATTACTTATGCAATCTTCTTTTTGTGCAAATCCACAATAATAAATAAATAAATATAATATTTGGAAAGAAAATAGATAATTAAAAAAAAGTTTTTTCTTTTCTTTTTATGAACATTTTATTAATTAAATAAAATAATTTAAATAAACAATTAATTTATTAATTTATTTAATTTATTTTTATTAATTATTTAAATTAATAAAAAAATTTCTAGCCTTTATTTCCCATAAAAAAGGCAAAAGTATTAATTCAAATTTATATTTTCCTCTTTTTTTTTTAAATTATTTTAAGGGAGAAGAGTTAAATAATAATTTTAATAAACTTTTATTTTTTTAAAAATAATATTTTAAAATAATAATTTGTTATAAATATTATAAAACTGAGAAAATAACTTTTAATTAATATTTTTATTTATTTTTTGATTATATGTGTTGATCTTTTAGGTAAAATTATATAAAAATAATAATAATAATTAGAAACATTTTCGCGCCCCGTTGGGTTTCCGCTTATTTTCTAAGAGATAAAAGGAGAGACCTCAACAACCCTTTTTATTTAATTTTTCTTTTCTTCTTTTTCTTTTTAAAAGCAACTTATCCACACAACAAAAAATCAAGCCATAAAAATAAATAAATAATTAATTTATTTATTTACCCGAAAATATCCCCTTCTTCTTTCTCTTTAATATTTTTAATATTTATATAAATATTTTACTTAATTTTTTGTTAGGGGAAAGTTTGAGAAAAAAAAAAGAGAGAGAAAATTGCGGGGAAAGTAGTTGCGAGTTCTGCCTCACCTACAAAATAAAATATAAGTGGATTTGTGTACTTTTATTATTTTATTTAATTAGAATTATTAATTAAATACTAAAAACATTTTTATAGATTTAATTAATTAATTTAATTTTAAAATAATTAATTAAGTTACCCAAAATATTCAAAAATTCATAACTTTTTTATTTCTTGACAGATTTACTTTTTTTAAATTTAATTAAATAAAGATATATATCTATATCTTATAATAAATAATATATTTAGGTATATATTGTTTTATAGCTAATTATTTATTTTATAAAAATACTCTCAAAATAACTTTTTTTTAATTAAATAATTTAAAAAATAAAAAATAATAATAATATTACTCAATTTAATTTAATTTAAATTATTTAAAAATATTTATAATAAAATTATTTAAAAAAGATCATTTTCTTTACGTACCTGTTCGTTCCATTTATTTATTTCCCTATAAATATATTAAAATATCCCTTTTTGGTTAAAGCTTATTTCTTTTCTTATTATTATGCAGCTGTGGTATTAATAAACTTTGTTATTTATTTATTTATTATTGCACATCTGTTAATAAATAAATATATATTTATTTATTTAAAATAAAAAACAGCTATTTTTATAATATTTAATTATAAGAGAATAAATTAATTTTTTTTTAAATTTAAATTAATATAATTTAATTAATATAATTTAAACATATTTAATTTTTATTTCACTTAATTTTTTAAATTATTATTTATTTATTTATTTTTTTAAATAATATTTTTACACAATTATTTTTTTAATTTTATTTTTACACATTTTTGCACTAAAAAAAATATTTTAATTTTCCCAATTTTATTTAAATTATTTAGAAAAAAATTAAAAATATATTTAATAGGTTATAATAATAAATAGTAATTTTCCGCATCAAAAATTTTTTAAAATATTTTTTTTATTAAAAATTTATATTAAAAAAGTGCAAAATAATTTATTATTTTTTAATTTAAATAAGCAAAAATCTAAATTTTAATTTTTTTATTTTTTATTCCTTCAATATAAATTTAAATAAAAAGCTTAAAAATAAATAAATATATTTATTTTTATATAATTTTTTAAATATAGACGACGGACTTATGTTTTTTTAAATAAAAACTAAACCTTAAAAAAAGACTGAAATATTTGAACTAGTTTTGTATAAAATAAAACCTCTAAAAAATAAAATATTTAATAAAAATAATTTTTTAATATTTTTTGGCTTTCTTCCCTAAATAAATTTAATAAAATACAAAAATTCATGCATTTTTAAACATTCAGGTAAAATAAAAAAATAAATATAATAGTATTTATTTTTAAGTTTATATTTAAGTTTATATTTAAGTTTATATTTAAGTTTATATTTAAGTTTATATTTATATTTAAGTTTATATTTAAGTTTATATTTAAGTTTATATTTATATTGAAGTTTATATTTATATTGAAGTTTATATTTATATTTAAGTTTATATTTATATTTAAGTTTATATTTATATTTAAGTTTATATTTATATTTAAGTTTATATTTAAGTTTATATTTAAGTTTATATTTATATTGAAGTTTATATTTATATTGAAGTTTATATTTATATTTAAGTTTATATTTATATTTAAGTTTATATTTATATTTAAGTTTATATTTAAGTTTATATTTAAGTTTATATTTAAGTTTATATTTAAGTTTATATTTATATTGAAGTTTATATTTAAGTTATATTTATATTTAAGTTTATATTTATATTTAAGTTCAAAGTCTCATTTTTAAACAAAAGTGTAATTTTTTAAATTATTATTTTTTATAATTTATTTTAAAAATTCGAGATGACAATCTTTATTCTTTTTTTTTTAATCTTTTTTGAATTATTAGTTCATTATTATAAAATAAATAAATTTTTATTTATTTATTCTAGTCAGCTTTTCCTTTTATTTTAACAGAAAAAGTCAATTTATTTAATTTTAACAATTTAATTTAAAATATAAATTTATAAAATATAAATTTAAAAAATAAATATATAAATAATTTTTTAGATCAAAAAAAAAAAATTAGAATAATTAATTAATTATTAATTTACCCAATTTATTTAAGTAAATAAATATATTTATTATTTTTTAGAATTATTTTAATATTATTTATTTATTTTTTCATCTCTTTATTCTATTAAAAAAATATTAGAAAATGTCTATATTTACATACCTAATTTTAAAATTCTACACTATTTAAATAATTATAAAGGACATTAAATAAATAATAAAGGTCACCTCTAAAATAAGTAAAAGGCGGAATTAATTATTTATTTTTAAGAGAATAACTTCTTTTATTTTTTAATATTTAAGTATTTACTAATATTTATTTTAAAATATTTAATAAAAAATATATTTTTGTTTCACATATTTATCTATGCAAATCCTTTCCATTATTTTACTAAATTAGTGGGGGAATGTCCAAAACAATTAAATAAAAGGACAAATATAAAAATGTAAATATATTATAAAATAACTATAAATAAGGTCATTCTTTCTCTTTTTTTAACAATTTTTGTAGAAAAACTTTTTTCTTTCCCTCGGGACTAGCTTTGGACATATAAGAGAGGTCAATTCTGATTTAAATTAAAAATTTTATTAGAATAAATAAAAATATTATAAAAATTGAAGATTAAATACTTATTATTATATATCTCAAAATAATTTAATTAAAAAAAAATATTTTTAAATTGAACACATATTTTATTTATTTTGGTCTCTTCTGCTACCTATTTTCCACCTATACTTTTCCCTTTTTTACATTTTTTCTTTTTTTTTATTCTTTATTCATCAATCATATTTTTCTTCTCTTCTAACAAATTTGTTCACCTTTATGTCTATTTTACAATCTGACCTCTTCCTTTTCTTTATATTTATATATCCCCCTAGTTTTGTCCCAATAAGTATCATCCATCCCCAACCACTAAGTAAAACAACTAAATGACCACCAGCTGCAAAAAAAACTAATATTTACTAACCACAAAAATAAAAAAACGTGAATAACTGAACAAAAACATTTTTTTATTTTTTTTCAATTCAAAAATATTTTTTTATATTTTTAAAATTTATATATATTTATATAAAAATTATAATTTTTTTAATCAAAATTAAATTAATTAATTTCTCTTGTATAATTTTATAATATTTTTAATTTCTTACAAAATTTTAATTAAGTTTATTCTGTTAAATATTTTTAATATCTCACAAAAATCCAATTTATTTTTATTTTTTTATTTCATGAACATTTAATTCTTTTTCTTTAATAAAGTATTAAATAAATAATTATTTACACTTTCGAATAAAAAATTAAAAAAAAAAGATGGGGACAATCTTTGCTCTTGTTATTTCCCCGTCACAATACACAAAAAAATCCACGGAAAGCACGACCGGCCACTTAATGCAATAAAAGTTGTCTATTTTAACGAACTAAAAGCAACAATCAATTCTAATAAAATTTTATCCCCTTCTATTTTGTTAAATTAACCTTCTTCAAATTTTGTATTAAAATAAACTTTCTCGAAAAATGATTTTTTTTATAAATAAAATTTCTATTTAATTATAAAATTTATATTTAAAACTTTCCGGAAAATATTTAAAACTTTCCGGGAAATATTTAAAACTTTCCGGAAAATATTTAAAACTTTCCGGAAAATATTTAAAACTTTCCGGGAAATATTTTTATTTTTCCGTAAATATAATCAGGAACTTTTTAGTTTAAATTTCTTTTTGTTCATTGGAAAGACTCAAAATTATATTTTATTATATTCTATATTCATATATTTATTAAAAAATATTTATGTGAAGATCACATTATTAATATTAAAATAGCCAATTCAAATTTTTTATAATCTAAAATTTTCTTTAATCACAATTTCTTTGTCCTTTTTGTATAAAATTATTTTAGAAAAAAATCCTTTAAAAAAAATTTGGCGCCGATTTTTTTTCAATCATATTTTTATTATACTAAATAAATAAATTATTAATTCCCAAGGACGGATAAATAAATTTAATAAATATAATATTATTTATTTGTTTATTATTTTGCCTTTTATTTTTTTTATAAATTATATTTTAAAATAAATATAATATTTAATTATTTTTAAAAATTATCTAAAATTGAATGCTTTATTATATTTAAATTTAATTAATTTATAAAAATAATTAACAGAATATTAACAAAAATAACTAAAACAAAAAATAATTTCCTTAACCAAAACACAAATTTTATAATCAAAAAAAATATAATACAACCAAAATTGATCATTTTTATAAATAAATACCAACATAAAATTATGACATATAATTCTTCTTAAAAAATTTTTATATGTACACTTATACAGACAAATAAAAATATTTATTTATTTAATAACTTTTTTTGTAATTTAGACACAATTACTTATTTTTAATTTAAATTATTTTTATTTGATGCTAAAATTACTAATTTATTTTTTTTAATTTATAAATAAATTTAAATAAAATTTAATTTAGTATATTTAATTTTCTCCAATTTTTAAATATTTTTGTTTATTAAAAAATGAGATTTTTATTTTATTTTAACCAGGATATTGAGGGTGTGGTCTTCCTTTTCTTAAAAAAATATATAAATTATTAATTCTTATTTAATTCCAAATATTTTAACAAAAATTATTTAAGTAAATTATTATAATTTAATCTTAAATAAATTTTATTATATATATTTTTTTATCTGAATATTTATAAAATTAAAATTAATAATTTAAATTATTGTTTTATTAAAAAATTATTAAAAGAAAAACTATTTCTTCTTTATTTATCAACTCTTTAAATTTTAACAAATTCTGGAATTTTTGTTTCAAATATCTGAAATTTTCTCTTAAATTTTTAATTTAAAATAAATTTTAATTTAATTAAATTTAAATTTTTATTTTCAGATTTTTTTATTTATTTTTATTTAATTTATTCTTCAAAATTTATTTTCACTGCCATTTATTTTTATTAATTAAATTCTTGCCTTATTTTCTTTAATTTTATATTATTTTTCTGTGTTGTGTTTGTGAGGGTGTGCCTTTAAAATAAAAACAACAAAAAACATCAAAAAAGTTTTATTTTCTTTCTCCCGTTATATTTATTTATTTTTGCAACAAATCTTGTATTATTTACGCAATAAACTTGTCCTATTTTTTAATTTTCTAAAAATAAATAAAAATAATTATAAAACAACAAAATAAATGACATTAAAATATTAATAAAAAATAAAGTAATAATTATTTTTAATTATTTAATATAATTTTAAATAAAATAAAATATATTAAACAAAATAAATTTAAATTAAACTGTTAATTTTGCTTAATATAATATATTTTATTTAAAATTATAATAAATGTTTTAAAACTTGACTCTAAATAATCCTTTTCTATGATTGTTAATTCGTTGTATTTTTGGATGTCAGTCATCGGACTGATAAAAAATTTTATTTTAGAGGTAGTAGGTTATGTGTATTTATTTTATGTGTGTGATAAAGCCGTGACGGGTTTTCATTAAAAATTAAAAATTTCAACTGTTTTTTGGCTAAAAACCGATACCGAAAAAATCAATGAGCTTGGTTATAACGTGTAAACTGTGAAAATATTATTTAATTTTTTAAAACCCATGTGGGATGTATATTAATATTTTTCATCTAAAATAAACCAAAAAATATATAATGAAATGGATTTTTCTTATTTGTTTAAATCCTATTTTCTTCACTTTTGTTATTTTGATTATTTTAAAATTATTTAATAAATAAATTTAAATTACTTTTTATTTTAAAAAAATAAATATATTTTGGCAATTATCTATTATTTATTTATTTATTTTTAATAATAATAATATTTATATTCTTTATAACCTTCATTTTAATAATATTTTTCTCTTTATGTAAAATTAATATTTAATTTCCGGTTTTATTTTTTTCTGCAAAAATATATATTAATAATATAATACCAAAAATATTAATCAAATAATTAATTAATTTATTTATTTCACTTTTAGTGTCAGACTAACGCAACCTTTAATCAACTCAAAAATTATATATTTTATTTATTTTTCTCATTCTTGCTTAATATAAATTAAAATTTAAATCTTTTCTCATCATTTTATTTATTTACTGACACGCCTACAAATTTAAAAATGTTTTTTTTTAATTTATTTAAAAAAATTAATTTTTTTTAATTTTTTTTTAATTTTTCTGGAAATTTTATTATTAAATAAAAATAGTTTTTTTAATATAATAAATTTATAAAATTTTTTAAATTAAATATAAAATATTATTTTTTATTTAATTAAATTTTTAATTAATTTCATAAATTATCTCTACTATATAATTTTTTATTTTTTTCCAAAATCTAAAAAAAAATAATTTTTATTATTAAATATTTTAACAAATAATTTATTTATTTATTTACTTATTTTTAAAATAAAATAATAATTTATAAGTAATATTAGCAATATTTACTGATAAATTTAAAAAACAATTGTAGATCACAGACTGGCACACAAAAATAAAATTTATTAATTTTATTATTTTTGTCTATTCAATTATTAAAAAATATTTTAAATAATTTTTACTTTTTAATTTCAGTTAATGAAAGAAAAATTAAATTGGAAAGAGCAATCTTATTCTAATAATTTAAATTCAAAAAACTTTTTATCCTCCTCAGAGCCCAGCACTTCTTCTAAAACAACAAAAACTTTAAAAATTTCTAAAAAAATAAAAATAATAAATAAAAATAGAAATTCTTTATATCAATCTTTACCTCTTTATTGTTCTAAAGGTTTTTCTTTTAATAATTTAAAAAAAAATTAATTAAAAAATAAAAGGTTGGAATACTTATGGACCATCATTGCCAAATAATTCTTTTAATATTAATGATCCTTCAATATTTTTAAATTCTTCTCCTTTAATTAATAATGAACAAGAATTAAATAAACAACAACTTTTGGAAAATAAAATTCTTCCACAAACATTAATAAATAATAATAATAATTCCACAAAAGAATGGAGAAGAAAAAGAAGAAAAGAAAATAAATTTGTTTGTTTTTTATTAATTTAAAAACAAATAAATAAATAATTTTTTAATAATTAATTAAATAATTTTTGTAATTTTTTTAAGTAAGGGCAAATAAATAAATAAGGTATAGGTTAATATAGTTCAGGCATTAATATTTAGATGATAACTAATTAAATTTTTAGATAAAAAAATATTTTTATTTTTTATCGGGAATTATATTTTTTATTTTTTTATGCTGATATATTTAAATATTTTAATTTTAATATTATATTTCAGTCTTTTAATTACTTAAAAAACAAAGGAATTTGGTGGTGGTTTCAATTTTTGGCATTTTTGATCTCTGCCTTTATTTTATTTTCAATTATTATTATTTTTTGTTTTATTAATTATTCATCATTTTTATCAAAAAATGAAAATAAAGAAGATTTATTATTAAAAAAAGGAATTAAAAGACTCAGATCTGCATATTCTGGTTATTTTTTTTAATTTAAAATAATAAATTAATTTAAAAATAATAATTTTAATTTTTTTAATCCTTGAACTATTTTTGTGTATTTATTAAAAATATAAAAAATGTGTTTTTTGTGTTTTCATTTATTAAAACTGTGCTAACTAACACTAAAAGAATTGGGAAGTTAGCCAAAATACGAAAGGTAAACAAAAAAAAAATGATGAGAATTGTAAAAATTGTTTTAAAATAAATAAAAAAGAGGAAAAAACGTGAAAATATGAGAATAATTTAAAATAATTTTTAAAAAATTGGAAATAAAGTTAAATTTTAACAAATTAATTAAATTAAAATCGAATAAAAATTATAAAAAATTAAATTAAAATAATTTAAAAAAAAATTTTCAGATATTCGTCCAAAGGAAACACAAATTTGGTTATTAAATAATTTTGAATTTGAAAGGAAACAAAAAAGAAGAAGTATTAATAATAACAAAAAAGAAGAAGAAGATAATAAACAAAACTCAGATTTTGTATTTGGACTTGCCAGTCATTGTGGGTTAAATTGTACTGTTCGATTAAAACATGGAATTGATGATGGTGAAAATGATATTAATTTAGAGAGAATTATAAGTATTATATTGAAAAGAGTTGAAGAACTTAAAACACGAGAAAAGAGAAGGTATTTAAATATTAATAATATTTATTATCAGAAAATTGTATTTTTATAATTGAATACAATTAGATTCAGAACAATTGCAATTGCAATTCAAAATTCTGACAATAATATCAGAATATAAAATAGAAAAAGATTAAAAATCAATTCAAAATTCTGATCTGAAATATATAAATCAGAATTATATTAATAATAATATTTAAAATTAATTATTTGTATTCTGATTTAAAATTCTGATATTATTTCTGAATTACAATAATATCAGAATTATTAAATACATAAATTTATATAATAAAATTAATAAATACAATTCAAAATTAATAAAAAATAAATCAGAATTATTATATTAATATTTAAAATTAATTAAATTCTAAATTTTAGTCTTTTACCGGATGAGCAAAAGTGGAATTCTTTTTTACCATTTTTATTAGTCCAATCAATGGATTCAGATAATTATACACAAATAAGTCGTTCACAAATTTCATCAAACTGTTTTTACATAGCTAAAGTAGATGATAATAATTGTTTTGAATCTAGTATTGTTAATCTTTGTGATCATAATAATGGATTGGTTATTTTATTTGTTTTTTTTTAATTTTTAAAATAATTTTACAGTTTGGAACATTAGTCTTTAATGAAGGAACATTTCTTATTGAACCTTTAATTGATGAAGAAGATATGGAAAGACCTAATTCAGAGGAATATTTTGATGAAAATATTAATGAACATCCTCAACATCAAAGAAGATATCACCACAGAAATCGTCAAAGTCGTTCAGCAAATTATCAGGATTTATTAAGAGCACATCTTATTTATCCAGTTCAGACCCAGAATTTTGTAGATGACCATTCTGAGCAAAAACAGAAAAAATCATCTGAGGGTAAACAAATTAAATTATTAAAAAAATAAAATTATTTTTAGTTACAATTTCACCAACATCCTCTGAAGAACTTATAACAAGATTAGCAGAACAACAAAAACAAAGCCAATTTTATTCTCAGCAAATGAATGTTAATGACAGCCATTATGGTAAATTTAATTGTTTTTTATTACTTCAACATATATAATACTGACTTGTTAGCGCCTTTTAGAAAAATTAAATTATTTTTTTCACCTTCAAAAATTGAAAAAAAATTAGAAAAAAATAACGAATCATATAACTTGGCCCTCCATCCGAATCCTTACTACTGCTAGGGAGGGCACAGGCGACGAACCCGTAAGAGTCCATACCTATCTCGCTGGAAAAGGCAACTGCCAACTCCCCATTCCACAATGGAAGGATGCCTTCGAGGCATAACGAGCATGCCCAGGATCGGTAATCAAGTTGCGACCAAGACTACCTCTCTCCCTCCTAGCAGGAAACGGCGGCTAGTTGATTCACATTTTCGCTCCTTTCTTTTTTTCTTATATAAATAGTGCAAATTTAAAAAACAAATATTTTATGGGGAGTAATTAATGTGAGAGAAAGAATACACTCTTTTCATTAATATGATTTCTCTAATTAATGTGAAATTTTAATAATATTTATCAAGAAATTTAATATAGTAATTGTTTAATTTTATTTTTAAACAATTAATTTTATTTAAAATAAAATGGAATAATTAATCCTTTTTTTCAGATTCTTTATTATCATCACAACGTAATCGTCGTTCACCTGTTAATTCTGCCAATTCTTGGGATCATTATGTTGAAGTACTTGTTGTAGCTGATCATCAAATGCTTTTATATCATCAACAAAATTTAGAGAATTATATTTTAACATTATTTTCTACAGTTTCAGCAATTTATAGACATCAATCTTTGGGTGTTTCAATTAATATGGTTGTTGTACGTATTATTATTTTGAAAAATGAACGTGCTGGACCTTTAATATCAAACAGAGCACAAGAGACATTACAACATTTCTGTCATTGGCAACAATTGTATAATGACAGAAATGATGATTCATTGAATCATCATGGTAAGAGATTTTACAAATTAATTGGAATTTTTTAATTTTAATTGAATTAAAATTTTAAAAAATATTATTTTTTAATTAAAACAGATGTTGCTATTCTTTTAACTCGTCATGACATTTGTCGTGCAACAAACAAATGTGATACTTTAGGTCTAGCAGAATTAGGAACAGTTTGTGATAGCAAAAGAAGCTGTGCTATTATTGAAGATAATGGTTTAATAATAAATTATTATTTTTATTTTTATAAATTAATTTAGGTCTCTCAGCTGCATTTACTATTGCACATGAACTTGGTCATATATTTAATATTCCACACGATGATGAACGAAAATGTGCAGAGTTTATGCCTTTAAATAAGGCTAATTATCATATAATGGCACCAACACTTGAGTACAACACAAATCCTTGGTCATGGTCTGCATGCTCTTCGGCAATGCTTGTTAGGTTTTTAGAGGCACGACGATCACAAACCCAATGTATTTTTGACAAACCTGTTGAAAAAAGATATTATGAACGAATGTTTGAAGCACCTGCACCTGGAGCGATGTAAATTATTATTATCATTTTTTAAATGATGAAATTTTCTACAATTTTTTATTATTTTTACAGTTATTCTGTCTCTCAACAATGTAAATTCGTTTTTGGTGCTGCAGCTGAACTCTGTCCATACATGCCGAGTTGTCGTCGACTTTGGTGTGCAGTATCTTATGGATATCAGATGGGTTGTCGTACTCAACATATGCCATGGGCCGATGGAACAGAATGTTCTCGAGAAATGTGGTGTTATAGGGGTCAATGTGTTGGAATGTCACCTACACAAAGACAATCTATTGATGGTTCTTGGGGAGAGTGGAAGTCATGGGGTGATTGTTCTAGAACATGTGGAGGAGGTAAATAAAATACCAACTTAATTTATAGAATATATTCTTTATTTTAAAATACAATAAATTTATAAGGATTGAAATTTGCTATTTAAAATATAAATATTAAAATATTTTTGCAATTGTAATTAAATTAAACTTTTTTTACAATTGCTAATTTATTATTTTTTTAATTTATTAAAACATTATTACAATTTTTCAGTAATAAATTAGCAATTTTAGAATTAATTAAACTTTTTTTACAATTCAACCTTTTTACAATTAATTTTTTAAAAATTATATTCTAAAGGAATTCAAAAGTCATATCGTGAATGTGATTCACCTAGGCCAGAACATGGTGGTAAATATTGTACTGGACAAAGAGTTCGTTATCGTCCATGTGCTATATATGAATGCCCTTGGGATATGCCTGGAATTCGTGAACAACAATGCTCAGAATTTGATGGAAAAGATATTGGAATACATGGAATTTCATCAATTGGCACTCGATGGGTACCAAAATATACAGGAGTGGCTGAAAATGAACGGTTTAGATAATTTTAAATTTATTTTTAAATTTTATTTAACAGATGTCAACTTTATTGTCGTATTTATGATTCTGCAGCATTTTATAAACTTCGTGATAAAGTAATCGACGGAACTCCTTGTGATAGACAAAGTGATGATATTTGTATTGATGGTACTTGCCATAAAGTTAATAATTATATTTTAATTTAAAAATAATAATTGTTTTTATAGAGTGGTTGTGATCATCGACTTGGTTCAAATATACGTCGAGATGTTTGTGGGATCTGTGGAGGTGATGGTCAAAGTTGTCATGAAGTTAGAGGAGTTTTTAATGAACGTGGAACTTTTGGTGAATATTTGTCATTTATTTCACAAAAATATTTTTAAAATAAATTTTTAGGTTATAACGAAGTGTTACGCATTCCAGCTGGTTCTGCAAATATTGATATTACACAAAATGGTTTATTAAAACAACAAAATGGAGGTGATGACGAAAATTATTTGGCTTTAAGAATGCCTAGTGGTGATTGGATTTTAAATGGACAATTTCAAGTTTCTGTTTTTCGTCAACAAATATCTATACTTGACACTGTTCTTGAGGTAATTAAATGAGAAAATGAAAGAGCTAAAAATATTAAAAAATATTTTTAAATTAATTTTAATAAAATTATAATCAATTAATTTATTCTATACATTTAATTTAATTTTTTAAAGTATTCTGGAAGTGATACTCCCCAAGAACGTATTAATGGTACAGGTCCACTTCGAACTGATGTTTATTTGCATTTTCTGAGTGTTGGCAGTCTAAGATTACCTAACATTCATTATCGTTATATGGACCCTTTACCTCAAGTATTATTTTTTAATTTAAAAATTATTAAATATTTAAAATTCATTTTAAACAGCAAAGAGAGGTTGTCGCATCAGCAGCAAAAACTTTTGAATTAAACAATTTCTCTTCACAAAAACATTATCAAAAACAACAAAAATCTAAGGCACCAAACACATTATATTGGCGAGCTATTGATAATATGTGGAGTGATGTCAGTTTTTTTTAATTTTAATTTATAAAAGTATTAAGAATTAATTGACTTTGTAATAAATTAAATATTTTTATTAAAGTGTACTCTAAAATGTCAAGGAACACAAATTCAAAAATTACAATGTGTTGATGCCCTTACTGGAAAAGTAATGTCTGAATCAATGTGCTCAACTGCACGTAAACCAGACCCTTGGAAAAGGATTTGTAATGTAGAATGTTTTTATAAATGGCAATATAGGCTATTATCAAATAATGTAAATGGACATAATAGGTAATTAATTAATTATATTAATTATTTAAATTAATTAAATAAAGATATCAATGTGTTCGTTCCTATACAAATGGTCGAGAAGAACAAGCTATGGAAGATGAATGTAAAAAATCTAATATTAATTATCCAAATCCACCGGCAAGGCAACCTCAACAGCAACAACAACCGACAATTAAAGAAAAGTTACCTCATAATTATGTCACTGACCGACGTTGGGCATACTCTGAATGGAGTGTGGTAGGTTATAATTATTTAGAAATAATAATTTTATTTAAATTTAAATAAATTTAGTGTTCTGAATCATGTGGCACTGGTGGTGTTCGTCATCGTTCTATTCATTGTATTGATACACGTAATGGCCAAAAACTTGAAAACCGCTTTTGTGAGGGTATTCCACACGAAACACTTTTTACTGAATGTAATCGAACACCTTGTCCTAAATGGATTTATGAGGCATGGAGTGAATGGTACTTTTATATTATTTAATAATTGTTTCTTGTTTTTAAATTTACCTATTTATCAAAATAATTTCATTAAGGGTTTTTTTTTTGTTAAAATAGTTATTATTATTTTACAAACATAAATTTAATAAAAAAACACAAGTAATAAGGCAGAGAGCGCAGAGTAAATTATCGTTCTCATGCCTTTAAACACACTATCCCTTAAGAATGGTTTCTTTGTAATTTTAAGTATAATATTTTAATTAGTAAGATATATTTTTCTAAAAAAATACAGAAAAATAACATTTGTAAAATAAAAAAAATATATTAAAATTTAAAGTTCTCGTTCTTGTGGTGGTGGTATTCGAATTAGACATGCAATTTGTCAAGATGCTTCTGGCCAAGAATTAAATAAACATTTATGCCCTGCAGACAAATTAGATAAAGAAAAATGTAATGCACAATTATGTACTGAATGGCGTTTTGGAGAATGGAGTCAATGCTCTGTCAGTTGTGGTCAAGGATTTCAAAGAAGAGAAGCTTTTTGTATTGACTCTGAAAATAGACCTTTAAAAGATGATAAATGTGATATTCGTGAAAGAATAGTTGTCAAACAATGTGAGCTAGCTGCCTGTCCTCACTGGCAATTAAGTTCTTGGAGGTAAATATTTTTAAAGAATTTAATTTAATTAAAATTAAGATTATATTTATTTGTGTTCAACCCTATATATTAAATTACCCTATAAATCAACTTTTTTTCATTAATTCTATTTATTTTTAAATTATATGAATTAGTTCTAGCAACAATTAAGTGAAAAAATTTATTTTTAATTTAAAAAATATAAGTAAATATATTCAAAATTTAAAATTAAATATATAAAAATGAGTTGATGTATAGTTTCAGTGATGGAAAAGTTTTAGTTTCTGAACTATTTTCTAAAGTAAAACAAGTTCCGAAACTGGAACTATGAAAATTAAAAAACATGTTCTGGAACTAGAACCGATTCTATTTGAAGTTTTGTAACTTTTCCACCACTTATATGTTTATCCCATTTATTTATTTATTTTTAGCCAATGTTCTATCAGTTGTGGTACTGATGGTTTCCAAACACGTCTAGTTCAATGTGTTGATTCAATTGGTAGAAAAGTACCAGATATTATGTGCAATCAACAAATTGATTCAAAATTAAATGAAATTCAAAAACAAATTCAACAACGTCCACAAAGTCATAAAATATGCAGTCCAGGGCCTTGTCCTTATTGGTAAGTTTTAATTATTTATTTGTTATTTAAGCAATATCTGTACATATATTTTTGCAAAAATTAGATAGTAATAAAATATAATTAATTAATTATTAAATAATATTTTATTTAAAAATAATTATTTATCATTTATTTGACTAATATATTTTCCAAGCATTCATCAATTCTTAAAATTAATTATTATTTTTCGGTGGTAAATAACTTTTCAAATTGAGTCCCACACTTCCCCAAAATTATTTCTGCTTTTAAAGAAATTAATCTCGTTAATTTCCATTGTAAAAATCTAAATATATTTAATGCTTAATTATACTCATTATTCTAATAAAAAGTTATTCTTACCTTTAAAATCCCTATTTAGGCGATCATCCGATTTTGATAAATGTTCTGTCAGCTGCGGTGAAGGAATAAAGAAAAGACTGGTAGAATGTGTTCTTCGTAATAAAGTAGTGGATGACTCAATCTGTTCAGAAGCTATTAGACCTACTCGTGAAGAACGTTGCGTATTATTGGCTTGTGCTGTTTGGAAGTTGGAAGAATGGGGGGCGGTTAGTTTTAATTATTTTTTAATTATTTTTTAATTCTTCTAAGTTGACTCCCTTTATAAGAGACAAAGCAATTTGTCTGATTTAGAATGTCTTTTCCCTTTTTTTAATAATAACATTTTTATATTTAAATATTTTATTTTAGTGTTCAAAATCCTGTGGCTTAGGTGGAATACAATTAAGAACAGTTAATTGTGTTCGTTACACATCTAGTCGTAACAACAATCGTTCTATAGTTTTACATGATCGAGAATGCAAAGTATAATTAAATTATTATTTAAATTAACATTTTAATAATTAAAAGGGTCAAAAGCCTCTAACACAACGTAACTGTGATCTTCTTGCCTGTCCACCAACAAAGGCTGTATGGATAACTGGACATTGGACACAAGTAAGTAAAATAAATATTTAATTAAAGCAGAAGGATGTATTTCTTTCAATCTTTTAATAAAACAATATTTGCAAATTTAAGATTCTTCCTTTCTTTGTATTAATTATATGCTGCAAATAACCTTTTTACATTTTTAACTTATTATATTTTTATAAATTAATTTAACTTATTTTTTTTACAATTTTTAGTGTTCTTGTGAAAGTCAAAATGAACAAACTCGGCAGGTTTGGTGCAATTCAGAAGTTAATTTACTGCAACGACTGGAGGAAATTCAATGCAATGCTAATCAAAGGCCTGTGTCTAAACGTACTTGTTATCTTATGAAAGAATGCATTAATAATAAGAACAACACAAATTCTTCTTCTTCAAAAATTTCAAACTCAGAAATTGTTTCTTTAAAAAACAATAATATTATTATTCCTTCTATTAAAAATTTTACTTCAACTTTAACTACATCTGCTATTTCTCCTTTAATTTTACAATTACCTCATTGGGAAAGCAGTCCATGGAGTGGGGTTAGTAAAAATAACAAGAATGACGAAAAAGAAAATCAAATAATAAAAATTAATAATAAAGAAAATAATAAAAATATTAAAAATTTATGGTGTCGACAAGGTAAATGTCGAAATAGAACAATTAAACATTTTCGACAACGACAACATATGAGGAATAGGGAAAGAACGATTTCTACTAATCGTTCTAATTGAACAATTTTTTTTTAATATTTTTTAATAATTAAAAATTTTAATTTTTAAATATATGTTCCTTTGTTTTTTATGCTTATTTATATGTGCTCTTTTAACATTATTTGCTTTTTATGGGGGGATTTTTAAAAAAATTTTATATATTTTATTTTTCCTTAAATTGCTTTTTAATTTACGTCCTTTTAATATTAAAAAATTTTTTAATAAAAATTTTTATTTTTAAATTTTGGCATTTTCTTTGTTTTGCTTTGGGGCATAATTTTTGTTGAATAATTTAGTTGTTTTGTTAATTTTATTTTTTGTTTTATTTGTTTGTTTTTCTATTCGTTTGTTGTTTTGTGCTTAAATAAATTATATAAAATACATAATTATATAATTAGATTTTATTAATTGTAATTATACTAAATATTTTATTTTAAATAAATTTAATTATTTAAATATTTTCAGTGCCCTATCCATTGTGGATATACTGTACGTACTCGTCGTATTAGCTGTATCGACCCATTCACAAAAGCAGAGATTGATCAAAATAAATGTTTATCAAATGAAAAGCCTGAAACAGAACGTCGTTGTCGACAATCATTTTGTCCCAGATGGCATATGAGTGGTTGGGGAATGGTATTATTATTTATTTTATTTGTTACTTTCGTTTTTAAATATTTATGTATTCCTTTATTTGTAAATTAATTCAGAATTTTTTACAAATTGTAAATTAATTCAGCATTTTTTACAAATTGTAAAATAATTCAGAATTTTTTACAAATTGTAAATTAAAATAGAATTTTTTACAAATTGTAAAATAATTCAGAATTTTTTACAAATTGTAAAATAATTCAGAATTTTTTACAAATTGTAAATTAAAATAGAATTTTTTACAAATTGTAAAATAATTCAGAATTTTTTACAAATTGTAAAATAATTCAGAATTTTTTACAAATTGTAAATTAAAATAGAATTTTTTACAAATTGTAAAATAATTCAGAATTTTTTACAAATTGTAAATTAATTCAGCATTTTTTACAAATTGTAAATTAATTCAGCATTTTTTACAAATTGTAAATTAATTCAGCATTTTTTACAAATTGTAAATTAATTTATTTATGTTAAGGTTTTGATAATATTAATTAATTTACAAATTGTAAAATTTCTCAATAATAATTATATGCTTTTAATTAAAGTGCAATTCGACGTGTGGACAGGGAATTTCAAAGCGTGAAGTAATTTGTAGAAAAGGTAGTCGTCCAATTGATCAATTGCTTCAAGATATTGAGTGCAATAGTGAACCAAAACCTACAGAAACACGAAAATGTAATTTAAAGAAATGTTCTGAATATTTTTGGCGTATAGGCTCTTGGTCAAAAGTAATTTTAATTTAAAAAATAATAAAAAATATATTTTTAGTGCCTTGATGCTTGTAAGGCTGGAGAACAAAGAAGAAGAGTATATTGCATAAGGTTATATTTAATATTAAATTATTTTATTTTTAATTTAAATTTATTAAATTAAATATTATTATTTACAGTGATAGTGGTAAACACGCATCTCCTAAAATGTGTGAGATTGGAGTTAAAACTGTTAGACCTATGGAGACTCGAAAATGTCCAATAGATAAATGCGTAATATATTCCACTTTACTTTTAATTTAAAAAATTAAAATTTTTATTTAGCCTTATTTTTGGGCATCAGGCCCATGGAGTACTTGCTCTCGCTCTTGTGGTATTGGAGTAAGTTTTTTTTAAATTATAAAATTAATAATAATTTTTATTTTATTTTTAGTATCATTTTCGCCAAATTAAATGTAAAGCAAAAAAAGATATTATTTCAATTCTTAATAATAATGAGGAATATAATAATTATTCAAAAGAAGTTTCTGAGCCTATTGTACTTTCTAGTATGTGTATGGCAATTGAAAAGCCAATTGTAATTTTTATAATTTTACAATTTTATAAAATATTTTTTAAATTATTTAGGTTACAAAACAATGTCAAGTAAATCCATGTGATGCTAAATTTTATTGGAGCGTTGGTCCGTGGTCTCAAGTATGTTTTTTTGAAATTGGGGGAAAAATTAACTCAAAATCTCCCTTCACCTTTTTCTTTATTTATATTTGATTGATTTTACTGAGGGTTTCTGTTATATCCTCAAGTAGGATACAATACTAGAATAACACAGAAGTCGAGAAGCTAGCAAAAGCGCTTTATCACAAGGGCAATAACAATAGAAGTGAAGGCAATAAGGAGAATAGAATAACTTTGGGACTTGGACTAAGACTGAATACTAATACACCGACTAGTAAAAGGCTTCGCCTTTTATACTATCTATTCGCCACCCCAACAGTTTCCTAGTTTTTAGAAATTTTTTTACACATAAATAGGGATAGCTTGTATTATAGGAGGAGACGATAATTAGGATTACTATTTATATTTTTAATTAATTAATTAATTAACTTTTTTTTAATTATTAGAGGAAGTAATACATAATTTAATATTTGTCATTCCAATTTATTTTTAAGTGTTCAAAAAATTGTGGATCAGGAATTAGACGTCGTAAAGTGCGTTGTCTTGATAAATTAGGTAGTCGTGCAATAACTACTTCACAAGTTAATGGAAATGGCTGTAATCTAAATAATCGTCCAAATCGTCGTGAGCCTTGTTTTATAAGAAATTGTTTGCCAACTGACTGTTCTGAATTACGTTCTTATCAACAATTGGCATTACAAATTAATAATAATGATAAAAGTGGAATTGATAAATTATTAAAAGATGGGAATTACACAGTTTGTGTTTTTATTTAATTTAAATATAATTATTTATTTTAGGTACTTGTTGCTGGATATAAAATAAAAGTTTATTGTCATCAAATGAATGAATCAATTCCTAAAACTTATTTAAATATATTTAATGAAACCAATTTTGCTGAATTTTATGGAAAAAGGTAATTAATTAATTAATTAAATACTTTTTATTATTCTCCAAAAAGTCCAATAATTTTATTTTTACAAATCCACTAAAATTATTTTTTTTGATAATTAAACGAACTTAATTGCTACATAGATAGAGAGTGATTTTAGCTCATTTTTGTAAAATTTTAATTTTTTTAGTTTCCAATACATTTTTATTTTACTAAAAAATTTATTATAATCCTTTATAATCGTTATTATTATTATTTGTAGATAAAACAAGGCTTTTTGAGAGAATATTTAAAAAAATAAATAAATAAATTATTAATTAGACTTGCATATCCATATTCATGTCCACATAATGGTCAAAGAAATGATTCATGTAATTGTACAAATAATGGCCATGTATCTCAAGGATTAACTAGATTTAGCAAAATTAGAGTAGATCTACATAATATGAAAATTAATCGTGAGAATATTTTTTTTAAATATTTAATTAAATAAATTATTTTTTTTAATTTTTAGCAAATGATTTTACATTTTCTTTAACTGAATATGGAAGTCAAATAGCTTATGGTACTGCTGGCGATTGTTATTCTATGAGTGATTGTCCTCAAGTATTTATTTTAATTAAATTAAAAATATTTAAATAAATTCTTTTTTTTATTTTAAAATCCTCTAAACTTTAAATAATTAATTAAATTAAATTAAAAAATATATTAAAATTTAGGGTCGTTTTTCAATTGATCTTCGTGATACAAATTTTAAAATTGTTGAAGATTTGGAATGGATTAAACAAGGACATAGAACAAGTGTTAAAATTGAACGTTTTGAAGTATAAATAAATAATAAATTAAATTTAAAAATAATTATTTTATTTTAGAATAATGCACTCATTCAAGGCCTTTGTGGAGGCTATTGTGGAGAATGTGCACCAGATAGATTTAAGGGTCTTATTATTGGAATAAACAACAAAAATAAATAATTAAATTAATATTTTGAAAATTAAAAAAAATATTTAAAAAAGAATTTCTATAATTCTTTTTTTTTTTCTTTTATAATTATTTTATTACCTCTTTTTATTAATTATTTTATTCACTTTTTAATTTATTTTAAATTTAATTTATTTTAATTTAACTGCCTAACTATTATTATTGCCTTTTTATTTATAATTTTTGTTTTCTTTTTTGTTAATAATTAAATATTTATTATTTTAATTTTATTGTTTAATATTTATCTAAAAATAATTAATATTTAAAAAAATAAAATTTATCCGAATTAAATGTTTGTTTTTTAAATATAATACAATAATTGTCTTAAAATATACATTTTGTAAATAAAAATAAAATAAAAATTAATAATTTAAATATTTGCATTTAATATTTAAATTTTACTTTTGCAATAATTTAGAGAAAAAAGTGATTAAAAAGATTAAAATAAATAAAAGTTTATAAAATATATACAAGGGATTATATATTTAAAAAATGAAAATGAGGAAACTTTTAATTTTTTAAAAATAATTAAAAAAAAAGTTAAAATGTAAAAAAATAATTTTTTTTTTAATTTTAATAATTGTAAAAACATAATTTTAAATATTTATAAAAAATATTTATTGGATCATCTTCAAATACTGGGAAATAATTAATAAAATGGTATGCATCATTATGTAAAAGAGTTAAACCTTTTTGGCTTTGAATATTAATTACTGATGGTTCTATTATATCTTTTTCCAATGGCAAATAAAACATCAAAACATTTTTGATATTTTCTAAAATAAAAAAATTAATAAAAGGGAATATATTTAATTAAGTTATAATTAATTTAATTTATTTACATTGTGCTATTTAATTAAATAAAATTAAAAATTATACTTAAATAATTATTTAAAATATTTTAATTAAATGTAAGGCCGACTAAGTTTACTGTAGCTAGCTAATAAATTAAAAAGGAAAAGAAAAACTTAGATACGCGGTGGTTGAGTGGATTACAGCCCCGTTTCCGAGAGGATCAATCCCACCCAATGTTTTGCTATTTTCTGGGATGGAGTTATATGCTTTACTCAAATAACCTTTTATGTCTTTTCTATTATCATTTTCATTATTTATTTCATTTCTATTTTGATCTTTAATTTTCAAAAATGGCTGTTTCTCTTCTTCTCCTTCTTCTCCACTAAATAATGATTTACTAAATGAATTATATTTATTAATTAAAATATTTGTTAAACGATTTTCATTTCCATTTTCATCAATTTCCAAAACTAACAAATATAAACTTAAAGCTAATTTATTTAAATAATAAAGTTTAAATAAATAAAATCCTTCCAAATCTTCTTCTATTAAATTTAAATTATAATCAGCTTTATTTAATATTTTTCCCATAAAAGTTAACATTTTCTTTAGAATAGTTGTTACAATATTATTTAATATTAAATCTTTCTTTTCTTTTATTTTCTTAATTAAAAAACAAATTAAATAACTATTTTTACAATTTTATTAATTTATTCTTAACACACTTATCTAATCTAATTATTTTTATTTTTCCAATCGAAAATAAAAATTAAAAAATTCAAAAATCTAAATTTCGAAATATCTCTGTCCTCATGGATGACTCAATTATTTTAACATTTTCTAAGAAATACTTTTTAATAATTTTTTTATTTTTTTTAAATAATAATAAATTAATTAAATAATTTAAAAATAATTAAAGAAATTAATTTTTTATAAATTAAAAAAACCTCTTCTTTCAAATTTTCTTGTATCAATTGACCATTTATTATCTTTTTAATACAATCTTCTTTTTCTTTTCCTTCAAGTCCAATGTTATTAACTGAATTAATTTTATTCTCAAAATCTTCATCTAATTTAAATTCTTCTTTAAATTCTTTTTTTAATTTATCATTTAGATTTTCTACAGATTTTTTAATTAAAATAAATTCATATTTATTTATCTCTTTTAAATAATAATTATTTAAAAATAATTTAATATTTTCATTTTGTGTATTTTTTATAAAATCTTTTAATTTATTTAGAAATTCTAAAATTTGTTTTGTTTTTTCTTTTTCGTTTTTTGTTTTTCCTTTTTTTTGAAATTTTTAAAATTAAAAAATTTATTTAAAATTATTTTGTTTTTAATTTATGAATTATTCTTAATTTTTAAAAAGTTTAAAAAAATATAAAAGAACAGTGATTACCTAGAAGGTTATACAAAATAATATTTATACTTCTGTATAAAGTATGAGGCCTAAAAAAGTCAAATAGATATATTATGAGTATAATATATAAGGGCAGCCATTATGCTTTATAAATATGAACAAAATCGAAAATTCCGGATAAAAATATATATTTAGCTCTTCTCTGTACTCTCTCTTTCTCTCTCTTTCTCTACCTTCGTTTAACATAAATAAAACTGAAATGGGTTTTTTCTGACGAAAAACGAAAAGTTTGTTAACTTTTTTGGTAATCTTTATATTTTTTTACCGACTCGTGTATGTCAATTCTTAATTATTTTGGCATTCTGCCAACTCCTCTCAATCAGTGATGCAAAAGTTCCAAAATTACCACAGAACTAGTTCCAGCAGTTCAAGAACTGCATTTTTAATTTTCATTGTTTCAGTTCAAGAACTATTATGTGGTTATGAACTAGTCCTGGACCAGTTCTTGTTCCGGAACAAGTTCCAGTTCCAATAATCAGCCAGTTCCATAGTTCCAGTTCCGGTACTGGAACTTTAGCATCACTGAAATCCTCTTTTTTTATTTAGTTTATTTGTGTTTTGTTTAAATAAAATACAAAATTAAACTATCACTTTCCTTATATTATTCTTTTTAATTTTTTTAATAATTTTAATATTAAAATTAAAAACAAACAAAAAACATTACCCGAAATTCTTTCTACCATTTCTTTCAATTTATCTTCTTTTAGTTTATTATTGTCAATATTTCTCAATACCGGGCTTCTTGTTAGTTTTTTTATTTTACCTTTTTCGTTTTTTTCTTTTATTTCTTTATTAATTAGTTCAATAAATTCTTCAAAAAAGTTATCTTCCTTTAATATTAATTAATTTAATTATTAATTAATTTAATTATTAATTAATTTAATTATTATTATATATTAGTTTAAAGTAATTGTTTAGTTACCAAACAGGCATCAAACTTTCGAAAACCATCGCTTGCTATGGCCCAGGGGCTAAATATATTCCGATTAAACTACCAGAACGGAGTTTTCACTTTTTCTAATCTAATAAATATATTTTGCACTACGCCAAGAGTAATACTGATATTCCTTACATTATTTAATTATTAAACATTTTTGGTCCAAACCCGAGTCCTTAAACTTGAGGAAATCCCAAAAATCTTAAATTACTAATTTTTAGGTGTGATCACTGGAAAATGATGGTTAAAGATAAGAAAGAAATTAAATACGTAAAAATCTAAAATATTATATATCAGAGATGGACAAATTTAATTTTTAGTAATTTTCATATTTTTAGATCTTTTTACTTTTTTATTTTTTATCTAATTATATAATTGAGAAAAGTGTGTGTGTCTGTTTGTTTGTTTGTCCGGTTTTTATAGACAAGTGATTTGGGGAAGTGAAAATGGGGGGTTTTTATAGTAGGGTTTGCAACTTGAAATAAAGTTTAAGTTTGAACTTAAAACTTGAAAATAAACTTGGATTTGAAACTTGAAATTAAAACTTGAAAATAAACTTAGAACTTGAAAATAAACTTGAATTGGATACTATATAAACCCTGTATTTTGATCAGTCTTTAATGCTACTTCATTTCAAAACAACAACAAAAACAACATTGCTTGCTGCATTTTTGCTTCACATTTGGACGTCGACGAACAATGCTGCTCCAGTGAAGCCATAAGAAAAGAAAGCCGTGCTGAGGATCTGAGTCAGAGACACAAGAGTCAGAGACACAAGAGTCAGAGACACAAGAGTCAGAGACACAAGAGTCAGAGACACAAGAGTCAGAGACACAAGAGTCAGAGACACAAGAGTCAGAGACACAAGAGTCAGAGACACAAGAGTCAGAGACACAAGAGTCAGAGACACAAGAGTCAGAGACACAAGAGTCAGAGACACAAGAGTCAGAGACACAAGAGTCAGAGACACAAGAGTCAGAGACACAAGAGTCAGAGACACAAGAGTCAGAGACACAAGAGTCAGAGACACAAGAGTCAGAGACACAAGAGTCAGAGACACAAGAGTCAGAGACACAAGAGTCAGAGACACAAGAGTCAGAGACACAAGAGTCAGAGACACAAGAGTCAGAGACACAAGAGTCAGAGACACAAGAGTCAGAGACACAAGAGTCAGAGACACAAGAGTCAGAGACACAAGAGTCAGAGACACAAGAGTCAGAGACACAAGAGTCAGAGACACAAGAGTCAGAGACACAAGAGTCAGAGACACAAGAGTCAGAGACACAAGAGTCAGAGACACAAGAGTCAGAGACACAAGAGTCAGAGACACAAGAGTCAGAGACACAAGAGTCAGAGACACAAGAGTCAGAGACACAAGAGTCAGAGACACAAGAGTCAGAGACACAAGAGTCAGAGACACAAGAGTCAGAGACACAAGAGTCAGAGACACAAGAGTCAGAGACACAAGAGTCAGAGACACAAGAGTCAGAGACACAAGAGTCAGAGACACAAGAGTCAGAGACACAAGAGTCAGAGACACAAGAGTCAGAGACACAAGAGTCAGAGACACAAGAGTCAGAGACACAAGAGTCAGAGACACAAGAGTCAGAGACACAAGAGTCAGAGACACAAGAGTCAGAGACACAAGAGTCAGAGACACAAGAGTCAGAGACACAAGAGTCAGAGACACAAGAGTCAGAGACACAAGAGTCAGAGACACAAGAGTCAGAGACACAAGAGTCAGAGACACAAGAGTCAGAGACACAAGAGTCAGAGACACAAGAGTCAGAGACACAAGAGTCAGAGACACAAGAGTCAGAGACACAGAGTATGCGTATGAGCACTTGAAGCTGAATCGAAGACACTTATGACTGAGAAACTTGAGTAAGAGACACGTGTTTTTGAGTAAGAGACAGTTGATTCTGAGTGAGAGACATTTGATTCTGAATTTGAGACACTTGAGTCAGGGACGCTTGAGTTTGTGTAAGAGACTCATGAGTCAGAAACATTTGAGTGTCAGTATTTTGTGTTTTGTTCTTTTAAAACGTTTGTAAGTGTAAAAGATTTTATTGTTCAGGTTATTTATGTTTATTGTTTTTTGCTAGCGGAGAAGGACGCCCGAAGGGCGTCCTTCTCCGCTAGTATTTACAAATAGAAGAATTCTCAGGAAAACAGTAAAGTATTATTCTTTTATTTTTTTCGATTTAAAAAAATTTTAAAATTAAAAAAATAATCACCTTTGTAGTAATTCCTTTACTTTTTTTATCTGTTATACCACTTGACTTTGTAAATATTAATATTTTAATTATTAATAAAAAAATAAATAAATATTTAATTTTAGATGACATTTTAAAATAAATAAAATATTTAATTTATTTTAAAACTGAAATTTAAATTTTATTTTAATTCAACTTTTTAATGTTTTTAAGTTATTATTAACATAATAATTTTACTAAAGGATAATTATCCTAAAATATTTGTTTGTTTTTATTTGATATTTTACCCAAAAATAATAAAAAATAAAAAAATATATATCTTTTAAATAATTTAATATATACCTAATTTAATAATTATATTAATAACAAAAGAAAAGAAAACATAATTAAATACCTTATATTTTTCTATAAATTAAAAAATTGGAGAAGGAAAATTACTTATATAAAAATTTTAAATTTTTAATAAAATGGCATTGGGGAAATTTAAATTTTTAAAATAAATTTTTTAATTCGTCTAGATTTAAAAAAGATTCTTTTTTCTATCTAAATTATTGTCTTTCACATGCATTGTTCTCTCTTCTCTCCTTTAAAATTGAGAGGAATTGACGTCAATTGTAGTTTTAAATTTTTTTAAAGTAAATTATTAATTTTTAAATTAAAGAGTAAATTAAGGGAAAGAAAAAAAAAGAAAAATTTAAAATTAATCAATAAAATAAAATAAAATTTTATTTAAAATATTTAATTAATTTAATAAATTAATTAAATAATTTTTTAATTAAAAAAAATTAAATAAACAAAGAAAAATAAATATTGTTTAATTAAATAATTTTGTTCTGATTTAAAAATAAGTGCATATATTTATATAATTTGAATAATTTATTTTACAAAAAATTTATATAATAATTTAATAAATTAAAAAAAAATAATAATTAAATAGGTGTAAATTTATTTATTATTTTAATTTTTTAAAAATTAATTAAAAATTATATAATTAAAATAAAATCTAAAAAAATTAAAAGCGTAAAAAAGATAAATTAATTATTGTCCTCATATTATAACAAAAATAAAAATAGTCATTTTTTCAATTATTAAATTAATTAAAGAAAATAATAAATATTTTAGAAAGGCATAATATCCTAAAATCTTTAATTTCTTATAAGACATAAATATTGGAGAGGTTATGTAACATCACAACAATATATCAGAAAATATTCCAATTTATTATATCTCTGCCTTGTATTTATTATATTAATTTATTTATTTTTTCTTTTAATTTATTTAAATAAAAAATAAATAAATAAATATATTTTTAATATTTAAAAAAATAATAAATTAATTATCAAAACATTTTTATTTTGTAAAATTAATTTATTTATTTATTCCCACTCGTTAATTTTTTAAATTATTTTTTTTTAATTTTGATATTAAAATAAAAAATTTAAAAATTAAATAAAATATTATCTAATCAAAAATAATATTTTCAGACTATTTCGAAATTTAGACTAATATTTTTAATTTAATTTTAATTAAAGTACAATTATAAATGACTGACAAAATTATTAATAGACAAATAAAATATTAAAGTTCATATTTTTAAATTATATTTATTTTAATTTTATTATTTATATATAAAGTGCATATATTTATATATAAATAGTATTGGCATTTTTTGTTTATTTAATTTAATAAATATTTTTATTAATTATATTTATTATGTTTAAATTATTTTTAATATTTTATTTTATTTTAATTAATTTAATTGGTAATTTATTTTATTTATTTTATTTAAATTAATTAAATTAAATAGTAATAATATATTGTGGTTGTATTAAATCTACTGGACGTAACCAAAGAAATTCTTCACTTCAAGAAACTTCTCCTTCACATCAAAGAAGTGTCACTCAATCACTAGCTCAGCCACATTTTGTTGGATCAAACACAGAAATTGGACAATCATCAACTCAGGCCACCCAACAAACAAGTTTTTTTTAATTAATTAAAATATTTTAATATTTATATTTTAGGAAATAATAATTAAATTATTTTTATAGATGAAGAAGAAAGATTTGTTAAAATACCTTTAATTAATTATCAAACAAACGAGACAACAAGAGAATTTACTGTTAAAGTTTATAATAAAAGAAGATTGTTTTTTTATGAGGAAGTTATTGTTTGTTTGTTTTTTAATATTTTTAAATTAATTATAATTAATTTATTTATTTTATAAATTAATTAATTTAGGTAAATTTTGCTACATTTTATTATGATCAAAATGAAAAACTTATTTTAATGGAAATATTATTAAAAAAATATTCAAATAATAATATAGCTAATAATGCTTTGGAAATATTTAAATATTTAACTAATTTAAAAAATAAACAAGAAAATTTATTAAATAGAATTATTTGTATGAATGGACAGTAAATACTTTATTTAATTAAATTAATTAAATTATATTTTAAGTAAAATAATTGATGGAAAAGTTCAAAGAATGCTTTTAAAAGGAGGAAATCAAACATTAGAAGAATATTTTTTAAATATTAATGGTTTATTTATTTTAAATAAATATTTTAATTAATTAATTAATTATTAAGATAAAAGTCCTTCAATAATGAAAGATATTTTATATCAAATGGCATTAGCTGTTGAACAATTTCATAAAAGTTATTTTTTAATTAATTTTATTTATTGGATTGGGCTAAGTATACTTTGATATATTTAAGGGAAAATTTTGGAAAATTAAATAATTTTATTTTTAATTAATTTTTTTACAAAATTATTAGAAATTGGTTGTATACATTTAATTTAAAAATTAATTAAAATTATTTAATTTTGATGTTTAATATTTATAAAATTATTTTATTAAAAACAAAGTTAATTTATTTAAAAAAATAATTTTTAAATTTAAATATTTTATTTATTTTTAATTTTCTAGTTGGTGTACTACATTTAAATATTAATCCTTTAAATTTTATTTGTGACAATGAAAATGAAAATAATAATGAATGTTTTGTAAAACTTATACCAGGCGTTAATTCAATTAAATTAAAAAATAAAAATTTAGATAATATTTACTATTTAAGTGAAACACATGGCATTGAAATATATAAAAGTCCAGAATATAAAATATTGAATAATGATAATTATTATAAAGTAATTTATTTATATTTAATTTTTTAATTTAATTTCAGTTTATTTTTGGATTAATTAATAAAATAATAAAAATATTTTAAGATTAAAAAATAAATTATTTCTCTATAATGGCCTAATTCGTATTAACTGTCCTTCAATTGGTTATTTCTGTTTATCCATAATTAACTTTAAGTTAATTTTAACTTTTACTTGTATTAAAAACAAGAAGAAAGATCTTAACCAAAAAATTTCAGAATATCCTCTAAATTTTTTCTAAATTTTAAAATATTCAAAACTGAGATAATCTTACTTTTGAGACCTTTATTATAATTTATCTCTTTTTAATAATTTATTTTTAGGTTTCAAATAAATCTGATATTTATTCTCTTTGCCTTGTTGCATTTGAATTTTTATTGCGTTCAGCAAATTCTCAAGAATTTTTATTATTAAATATTCATTTTAATACACCTTTGCATCTAGATAATTTAATTTTAAATTTATATACATATAAATATAATTTTATTAATTTAATTGAAGATAGGGAAAAATGGATTTGGTCAAATTATTTAATTGAAACAATTAAAGTATTTAATTTTTTTTAATAAATATATTTAATTTATTATTACACAGAATTGCTTAAAGAATCGCTCAACAAATATTGAATATTTAATTTATCAATGGGGACCAACATCACCACCTCCGTCAGAAGATTTTTTACCAGAACTTGATGAAGGTTATTTAAGATGATCATTATCATTCTTAAATAATTTTTAAAAAGAAATTTAGGAATATTTTTAAATTAGAGATTATTTTATAATATTAATAAATTATTTATTCAGATAAAATTAATTTTATTTTATTAAAGTAAAAATAAATAAAAATAAATTTTTTTAGCGCTTTAATAAAACTGTAATTAGTATCTTTTCAATAGAGATCGGACTGGATCTGGATCCAGACCTGGATTTTTCCTGGATCCAGAGTCCAGATCCAGGCATTTTTTAGGAATTCTGGATTTTTTCTGGATCTGGATTTTTCCTGGACTCCAGGTCCAGACTCTGGTCCAGGTCGATAAATTAAATCCAGAGTCCAGATCCAGGTCCAGAGCCATTTTTGACCTGGATTTCCTGGAGTAAATTTTGTTCAAAAGTTAAAATGGAAATTGAAAATTAAGAGGAAAATGAAGGATTTATCTATAATTAAATTGTATGCACTCCTAAACAAGTATGGTTGAGTGGTTAGTGTATTAGTCTAGGATCTGACTTGGCGTAGGTTCGATTCCTATGTTATTTACAATGTATCTTTACGACTTTAATCATTGTTAAATTGTTTTTTATTTATTTTTCTTTCGTTTTGAAAAATTTTAAATCTATTATAAAAATATAAGTTCTATATTTTTGATTGCGACGCTAAAAACGGCGAATTTTTTGAAATTATGTTCAATAATTTTTCAAAATTTTCGTCTGCGGAGATAAAAAAGTCTAATTTTCGACAATAGAGGTTTAAAAAATTTTGAAATTTTTTGCCTGCGGCGCTAAAAAAAGGAAATTTGTTTGTATTAGTGAAGTAAAAAATTTTCATCAATGGCACTAAAAAGAGGAATTTTTAGCAATTTAGCAACAGAAGTATAAACTTTTAGAAATTTGTGTTCTTAAGGTTTACGGTGTTAAATTATGATTAAGATAACGAGTTACAGTACATTTCTCTTACGGTGAATCCCAATCGAATGGTACCACTCTATTGGGGCGAAAATTCTATAAATTTCTATAAATTTTTCCATTTTCATAGGTCTATATATAGGTTCATAGACTTAATTGCATCAAAAGAGTGATACCATTCGACTCAGCTCATCGAAACGAATCGAATAGTAATATTTTAATGATAATATTTCATGTTTTCTTATATTTTAAAAATTTAAAAAAAAAATCCAGATCCAGGTCTGGATCCAGGTAAAAAAAAACCTGGATTTTTTCTGGATCTGGATTTTTCCTTGACTCCAGGTCCAGAGTCTGGTCCAGGTCAATAAATAAAATCCAGATCCAGAATCCAGATCAAGGATTTTTTAAAATTCCGATCTCTACTTTTCAATATCAGAAATCAGACCTTTTCATTTGTTGAATTTTATTAAATAATTAATTTTAAAATTTTTATTTATTTTTAACTCTAAAAATTAGGTATAAAATATTCCCAAAAAAAAGTAAAAAAAAATTAATTTTATTTATTTATCATTATTATCCTGTTCATCTTCCAATTGAATATTATCACCAAATTTAGCATAAAGAATAGAACGAAGTTCCTAAATTTAAAAAAATAAAAATTTATCATATAACTCTGTATTAGGTAGATTCGGTACGAATTTTCGTTTGAAATGTCTGTTCGAACCTGAAGAGTGATGTCATTTTTTTGAATGTAAATATAATTATTTAAATTATCTTTAAAAAAAATATTTTTTAGAAAACAATTATAATAAGAGAAAGTTATTCTTCAGGCCTTGAAAATTATGGAAACAATTCACAACAAAACAAAGAACATAATTTATTTATTAAAAATTGTATTAATTCTGAAGAAAATACTCCAAAAATTTAAAATTTTGGCAAAAATATTCAAAAAAGGCTTTTTAATCAACAAAAAAAAAACAAATGAATCTTGAATTGAAAATTTATTAAAATTAAATTCTTCATGTATAATTGAAGTGTTATAACAGCAATTGAACGCAACAATCAAAACAATAAATTGGTGATGGTGTTATACACGTCATGGACAGAGATAAATAATTAAATAAGAAATTACTAGATATTATTAAATAATTTTTTTACTTAACTTTTTAATCATCTAACAAACATTCTTTTTTTCTTGTTTTAAATTAAAAATCTCGTTATATGTATTTTAGAAAATTTTTTATTGTTATTTAAAACTTCATAATTTTTTTGCTATAAATTCTTATAAAATAAAATTTAAATTATAGAAATTTAACCTAAAAAATGTGCTTCTCTTTTGATAAATTAAATATTGTGGTCCGCGATACCAATGAATACATGGCTAGAATATTCTTCAAACATCACCAAGTGGGATAAAATGCACAATAAACAGCAGGACAAAATGTCTTAACCGTAGTGGGACAAAATGTCAGTAACCATAGTGGGACAAAATGTCAGTAACACTACTGGGATAAGATGTCAGTCACCCTAGTGGGATAAAATGCCAGTCACTATAGTGGGACAAAATGTTAGTCACTATAGTGGGACAAAATGTTAGTAACCTTAGTGGGACAAAATGTCAGTCACCCTAGTAGGACAAAATGTCAGTAACATTAGTGGGACAAAATGTCAGTCACCTTAGTGGGACAAAATGTCAGTAACCATAGCGGGACAAAATGTCAGTAACCATAGCGGGACAAAATGTCAGTAACCATAGCGGGACAAAATGTCAGTAACCATAGCGGGACAAAATGTCAGTCACCCTAGTGGGACAAAATGTCAGTCACCCTAGTGGGACAAAATGTCAGTCACTATAGTGGGACAAAATGTTAGTAACCTTAGTGGGACAAAATGTCAGTCACCCTAGTAGGACAAAATGTCAGTCACTCTAGTGGGACAAAATGTCAGTCACTCGAGTGGGACAAAATGTCAGTCACTCTAATGGGACAAAATGTCAGTTAATCTAGTGGGACAAAATGTCAGTCACCCTAGTAGGACAAAATGTCAGTCACTCTAGTGGGACAAAATGTCAGACACTATAGTGGGACAAAATGTTATTAACCTTAGTGGGACAAAATGTCAGTCACTCTAATGGGACAAAATGTCAGTTAATCTAGTGGGACAAAATGTCAGTTACTCTAGTGGGATAAAATGTCAGTCACCCTAGTGGGACAAAATGTCAGTCACCCTAGTAGGACAAAATGTCAGTCACTCTAGTGGGACAAAATGTCAGACACTATAGTGGGACAAAATGTTATTAACCTTAGTGGGACAAAATGTCAGTCACTCTAATGGGACAAAATGTCAGTTAATCTAGTGGGACAAAATGTCAGTTACTCTAGTGGGATAAAATGTCAGTCACCCTAGTGGGACAAAATGTCATTAACCTTAGTGGGACAAAATGTCAGTAACCCTAGAAGGATAAAATATAAAACAAACTGGCGGAGCACATGTGTTGACCAGCACCATTCGATCAAGCTCGTTGAGAAGATTCAAATAGTATTCTTTTTTCATCATAAATTTTTTCAACAAATCAAATACTTTTTATAATAAAATAATATTTTGTATAGTTATTTATAATTAAACATTAAAAAAATATCTTCGATTTTTATAATGGAAATAAAATAATTAAAAAAATTTTAGTAGAAGGCAGTGTCGCGGGCATCGTGGGGGAAAAAGGATATGTCGTCGGTGTCGTTATCCATTTTTTAAATCACAAAATAATTGTCAGTTTCGCCCAAAATTTTTTCTCATATTTTCTAATAAGTCCTTTTACTTTACTGCCGAGAAGTGCTTTATAATAGTAACATTATTATCAGGATGATTATGTTATTTCTTAAGTAATTTACACAGCAATATAAAATATTAGAATATTCACGAATCTTTATTAGAAGATGGAGATTTTGTTTTAGATTCATTTTTGTTAGAATGATTATAAAGTAAAGATTTAAATTATTGCACTTTAAATACTCTGATACATTAAGTGATATATTAAGCTTCACCTAAAGATAATTCATCTGAATGTATAATAACTTTCTCATATACTCACAAAAGAGCAGAAGCATTGTAAAAGAGGAGGAGGAGGGGAGAAGAGGAGAGGATATGCATCCTCCTCCGAATGCATATACTCTCCTCTTCTCACCTTCTTTTACAATGCTTCTCCTCTTTTGTGAGTATATGAGCAAAATTTATTATACATTCAGATGAATTATCTTTAAGTGAAGCTTAATATATCACTTAATGTATCAGTATTTAAGGTGAAATAATTTAAATCTTTACTTTATAATCATTCTAACAAAAATGAATCTAAAACAAAATCCCCATCTTCTAATAAAGTTATTCGTGAATATTCTAATATTATATGTTGATGTGTAAAGTACTTAAGAGATAACATAATCATCTTGATAATAGTGTTACTATTTTGAAAGCACTTCTCGGCAGTAAAGTAAAAGGACTTATTAGAAAATATGGGATAAAAAATATTTATTGTAGAGGGAATTAGTCACCAAGAAAGAGCAATTTCCAATATATTCTAATGTCCGCTATTTCACTTCTCCTAACATATATTTATAGCCCATTATTATTCTCATATTTACACATTTCTCCGTTATATGGGTTCAGTCAAAGAGTTCAGTTGGTGAGCTAAGTCAAAGTTAGTGTGGTTCTCGCTTTTTTATTATCCAATATACTAAATCTTGAAAAATTATTTTAAAGATATGTGGAAGTTTGAAAAATTATTTGAAAAAACATTTAAAAAATGATTACTATATTTGTAAAAATATTTGAAATCTTTTGAAAAATTATTTAGAAAATTTTTTAAACAAATTGAACTTCTCTTTGTGAGAGCATAAATCATGTTTTTAAATCCATTTTCGTCAAGATGCTTTACGATCGGATGTGCTTTCAAAATAATACACTATTATCGGGATTTAGGTTTATCACTAAAGGATTTTACAGAGCAACATAAAGTATCAGAACATTCATAAATAACTTTACTTGAAAAAGAAGAATTTATTCGAAATTCATTTTTATTAGACTGATCAAAAATTAATGATTAAAATTATTTCACCCTAAATATTCTGAACTCATCATTTGATATATTAAGATCAACCTACTAAATGTCATTCATCTAAATGCAGAAAAAATTGCTCGATACTCACAAGAGGAGAAGAATTGTGAAAGGGAGTAGGAGGAAAAGAGGAGAAGATAAGCACCCTACTCCGAATGCTTATCCTCTCCTCATCTTCCTCTTTCACAATTCTTATCTCTTGTGAGTATAGGAGAATACTTAAGATATATCTTTACGATGCGGAGCTTAATATATCAAATGATGAGTTCAGAATATTTAAGGTGAAATAATTTTAATCATTAATTTTTGATCAGTCTAATAAAAATGAATTTCGAATAAATTCTTCTTTTTCAAGTAAAGTTATTTATGAATGTTCTGATACTTTATGTTGCTCTGTAAAATCCTTTAGTGATAAACCTAAATCCCGATAATAGTTTATTATTTTGAAAGCACATCTCGATCTAAATAAAACGACTTACTTGACGAAAATGGATTTAAAAAATACGATTTATGCTCTCACAAAGAGAAGAAATTCAATAAAGTTATGTAATCTTTTCATTTTATTTAAAAATGTTACAAATAATTTTTAAAAAGATTTAAAATATTTTTTCAAATAATTGTTCAGTACTTTTTCAAAAAATTTTTGATCTATGTTCAAATTTTTTTCAAATAATTTTTCATACTTTTTCAGATATATTTAAAATAATTGTTCAAAAATGTGTCCCCCTACTCTGGTCACCCGTTACAGTTATTTGTTTTCTAATAAATGCTTCACTCCGAACTACTTGCCAACTTGTAGAACGCAAGGATGTAGATGAGGAATTTGAATGATCAAAACACAATTAATTGAATTTCGTGAACATAAGAAAAAAGAAGGATTTGAAAGTAAACTAAAGGATAATCTTAAATTTATTTTACAAAGTTAATAATACATGATTCGAAAAAGCATACAATAATTAATCACACAATAAAAACAAATAGGAAAGAAAATCTCTATTATAATTGAGTATGTGTTGCAAGTTAGGGTTTCTATAGTAAACTGATTTAGAGGACGAGAAAATTGCGCTTTTGTATTGACTAACGTTGTATATTATACAAGCAGAATATTTTGATAAATTTTTTTGAGGGAAAACCACCTATCCACCAGAGTAATCCAAGATCAGAAGCCACCCCCGCAGCATGACAAGTCAAAAAGGCCACACCGCAGGGTAATCCAAGCAGCAGAAGGCCACCCCCGCAGCATGACAAGTCAAAAAGGCCACACCGCAGGGTAATCCAAGCATCAGCAGCCACCACCAAAGTATTACAAGCAATCCACCACCCCCTCAAAAAAACGTATCAAAATATTCTGCTTGTATAATATACAACGTTAGTCAATACAAAAGCGCAATTTTCTCGTCCTCTAAATCAGTTTACTATAGAAACCCTAACTTGCAACACATACTCAATTATAATAGAGATTTTCTTTCCTATTTGTTTTTATTGTGTGATTAATTATTGTATGCTTTTTCGAATGAAGTATTATTAACTTTGTAAAATAAATTTAATATTATCCTTGAGTTTACTTTCAAATCCTTATTTTTTCTTATGTTCACGAAATTCAATTAATTGTGTTTTGATCATTCAAATTCCACAATCTACATCTTTGCGTTCTACAAGTTGACAAGTAGGTTCGGAGTGAAGCATTTATAAGAAAACAAATAACAAACATCACAGGGTGAACAGAGTAGGGGGACACATTTTATTTTATCTTAACTTTTTTAAACTTTATATTTTTAAACTATTTAATGATATAGCCTATTCAATTCTGTATTAGCGGGGCGTTTGAGGGCCTTTGGCTCTCAAACGCCGGAGGGTTGCCCACCCCACTTCTAATCCTACCACAACTTCCTCCCACACAACTTTCAAACTCAAGCGAGGCGCATGAGGGCCAAAGGCCCTCAAACGCCGGTGGGTTGCCCACCACTTCTGATCCTACCACGACTTCTAACCCACAACTTTCCAACTTTTAGCGGGGCGTTTGAGGGCCGAAGGCACTCAAACGCCGGAGGGTTGCACCTCCACTTGGAAACCCACAACGACTTCTAACCCATACAAGTTACAACCTTTTAGTTACACTGGGCAATTAATTTGTGACAAAAAAAAAAGAAAGGAAAAGACACCGACGACGCCTCCTTTTTCCCCCGCGATACCCGCGACGCTGCCTGGCTACAAATAATTTTAGTATCAAAATAATTAACTAAATACATATCTTACATAAATTTATAACTTTAATTTTTTAATTAGACCCATCAAGAAGCAGCCAATGATATTAGGAAGGAAACTGCGAACAGTACTAGCTGCAGGTGGTGGTGCAGTCGAAGTTAGATGATGAATTGTTTGAGGAAGAGGTTGATGTAGCTGCAAATGTTGTGTAGGTAGTTGTGACATGAGTTGCGGCCGATGATTGTTGTTGTATAGTTGCAGCAGACATCATTGAAGGATTCATTCGTTGTTGTTGCTAAGTTAAAGAAAAATTGTATAAATTAAAAATTTAAATTTTGAAAACCGATTGGTTAGCAGCATTATAATATGCCATTGTAGTTTTGTTAATTGCTATTGTTGCGATTGTTGCTGTATCTTTTGAGAAACACCAGATTTGTTGCTGAAAAAATTCCAAAATTGAATTAATTTCAGAAGTTGTTGTTGTTGAAAGAAATGAACACTATAATGTTGTTGTTTAGCCTGATAATAAAATAATTTAAAATTATAAAAATTTTACAAATTTTAATTACCCGTGAGAATTCAACCTAAGCATCAGATGATGAGTTTCTATCAGAAAATTGTTACATCATTGGTGGTTGCTGTGAAGGAGGTGGTGGGTGCTGTGAAGGTGGTTGAATCTTCTTTGAAGCAGCCACAGATGCAAAAGTTTTAAATTTTGGCGGTTGTTCCACATATCACCAGCCTAATAAACAAATTTAAACAATTTTTAAAAAATAAACCGAATCATCGTCAGAAATTAACTGCAAGTTTTTCATCATTTCAAGAAATGTTCCTTCCTCATAATTGCCATCCTCTGCATTTTGAATCTTTCTTGACAGGTGCGGATTATAGCCTCGTATACTAACTAAAAATAAGAAGAGAAATTGAAGAAAATACATTAAAAAGCATACATTAATAGACAAATTGTATGATTTTGCAAAAGAAAGCGCATCATCAAAATATTTCAAATCCAAAAGACGATGCAAATGAGTAAGTGGTTGAGAATGATTAACAAAGCAAAGAAAGACCATATCAGGACTATAAGTGAATTAATTCATTTGAGTTAAAACCTATTGGGCATTAGGTTTAAATGAATATAATTAGAAATCATAAACACTTTTTCAAAACTAAAATTTAATGGATCAAGGGGTAAAACAGGTCAAACAACAGTCTAATTCACATATATACCTCTTGTCAGAACAAGCATCACCATAAACAATGCTACTATCATCATTTGGAGTTGAATGATTTATCATCATGGTGTGCATAGAACAAACTTTTATAAACTGAACCTTCTTTTCGTTTGCCTGGCGAATCAAAAACTAAAAAAATTTTATAATTAATAACAAAAAAATGTTCGAAAAATACAACCTCAACTACATTGTTTTTTGTCAAAACTTTTAGCAAAAGTTTAACATCAGAAGCAAAATCGCAAAAATTCTCCACATCCAAAAAATCAAAATCCAAGACTTGAACAGTTCGTCTATTAGTTTTCAAATTCAATGTGAAGCAAAGAATAAGATTTTGGTCATAAAATTGAAGCTGATCAGCAATTAATGCCAGAACAAAAGAACCAATGTTTTTGACCATTTTGACTGGATTATCAATCTTGAAAAGAGGAGAGAAGCAATCAGCATCTTCAAAATTGTTATTATCATCCTCAGGGTAAACAGAAATTGAAGTAACAAAACCAGTATTTTGGGGAAACTGAAAAAAATAGAAAAAATTATCTTAAGAAATCATACCAAAACAAAGTTTGTCAAAAAAGCCAAAAAATGATATTTTAAGGTTGAAGCAATCCAAAAGTATAGGACTAACTCAACAGAAGAAAAATTTTCACGAAATTCCGTTTCATCACGAATTGAAAAATCAAATGCAGGGATTGAAACAAGATGTAGAACTGCCTTGTCGTGGTCCAAAATACATGTGGAATAAGAGTTTGGATTTGAGACAATGCAAATTGAGCAGTTTTCCATTGGTGAAAGAACAGACTAATCAATTTAAAGAATGAATGGTAAACTCGCGAATGTTCTTAAAATAAATCAATAATAAGAGACGCGACATTTATTGCTGGGAAAAACATAAAAAGTAAAAAAAGGTAAATGGAAATATTTGAATATTTATAATTTAAAGAAGGAAAATGTTTGATGGGATGAAAAGGGAAAAGGAAGAGAAAGCATAGAGATTTAATACTATTTCTTTTTCTCAGGACAAAAGAGCAAAATTTTACTTTTTAGCCTTGGATAAAACGTCATTCACCTTAGCGGGATAAAACTTCAGTCACCTTAGCGGGACAAAACGTCATTCACTCTAGCGGTACAAAATGTGACCCACTGATGGGATAAAATATCAAGCAAACTAGCGAAGCACATGTTGTTCTTTGCATATAAAACTATACGTGAAACAAAATGTTAACCAGTAAACGAGTATACCAAAAAAAGAACTCAAATTTTTAAATTTGTTTCACAAACTGGAAAAATATTGAGAAATTACAATAATATTAAGATGAAAAATATATTTTTCTGCTTCAATTTATTTATAACTTCTTTGAAACAAACCAATTACTACACGTGAGGCAGCAATTAAATTATACATATCTAATGATTTATTTACATCACTACAAATAACCAAAAAATTGAATGCTGTTCATCAGGCGGTTTTTAATAAGCTAAATAATCACAGCCAAATTTTGTACCGCTAAGAAGATAAAAACCTTAAATTTTAATATTAAAAAGGGGAAAAATAATTAAAAAAACCTTTTCTCCAAAGATCACGAAAAACTGTTAATTTAATTAAATATTCAGCATTTTGCGGAAAATCAGGTAAATCATTAAAAAAGTTATAAAAAGTAGATGGGAGTCATAAAATATAAAAAGAAAATATTAAGTATTTTTTAATTATTAATATACTATAAGAAGTTGAATTCCTTGTTGATGAAGCCATTTTGTGTACATTTCTTAAACGAAGTTCACTAATAATTGTTTGTAATTCTTAACATTCATTTTCATTATTTATTTTAACACTCATCATTACTACTTAAATAATCAATTTTGCGAATCTTAAGACTTGAAACATTCAAAAATAGCAGTTGAATAGCATGGATTAATCATATCAAGACCTAACCGTAAAGGTATCATTAATAAAAGAGGTCTTTTCCAGCGAATATTGTCATCCATCTCTTGATTTTCTGTTTCATCAAAATTATCTCCTTGAATATTATCAATTTGGTTGTTTACTTTGTGAGTGGGCTTTTGTGCAGCTACAATTTGAACATCAGATGAAATTAAAACCTTTAAATTTTTGATAAAAATGAAAAAAATAATTATAAAAAATATTAAGATGTTCAAAAACAAGAAATATTAATAAATTTATAAAAAGAAAAAATACTTATTCAATGCAACATGAACCACAATCTGTGACCAATTGTCAAAAATAACTAGTTTTTTCAAAACTTGGCTCATTGTATTTGGGCCTAGCCATTCACCAATTTGTTTACCTTCAGAGATGTCCATGTGTTCACGAAATATAACACTAACAGTGTGTCTAAAAAGGTTTTAATATTTTATTTTAAATATTTAGTTTTAACTCTCGTTATAATGACACCCAAAATATATGAGAAACAAAAAATAAATAAATATACACCCATTGACAGGTCTAAAATGAATTTATCCTCTCCAAAAAACAAAATCGGGATAATGGCATAATTATAAAAAAGACCTGTAATTTAGGGTAGCATTATAAAGAGAGTCAAAATAAATAAAATATTATTATTTTTTAAATAAAAACCTTTCTTCTGAAGTAATTAAAGGTCTTGAAGAAGCTAGAGCTGCAACTTCTTTCTGTTTTCTTCTTCTAAGTCTCTCAAGCGGAGGAATTATGCTATTTGTTGAAGAAAAGGAGGAATCTGAAGATTCATTGTCTTCCTTATATTTTTTATTTATTTCTAAAAAATTAAGAAAATATGTATTTTAATTAAAAAACCTCTATAATTTTCATTATTATTATTATCTTCACAAGAACAACGCTTTCTTTCTAAATTTTCATTTTCATCATCATTAATACATTCCAAATGCATTACATGTCCACAAGAAAATAAATAAAATGATTTAATAATACGTTGATCACATTTATAACATTTTAATAATAAAGGATCAGATTGTTGAAGTTGTTGATTATCATTATTATTTTGATTATTATTATTAGAAGAAGAAAGATGATTATTTGTTGTTGACTTGTTTGGCAAAATTATAGTTTGAGAAAATGCCCCTCTAAAAATATTTATTAAATAAATATATTAATGTTTTCTAGGACAAAAAATCCTTCTAAAATATCAAAAGATAAATAAAAAATTTCAAACTTTTTTAAAGCAATTTTAGTCCATTTATCAAACAATTCTTTTCTAACACAATCTCTAGTTGCACATTGCATAATTTGGCGTAAAGACTCTTGATGATCAATTTCACGAAGTATTCCAAGTAAATCAATTAATGTTGGAAAAGCATTCAACTTTAAAATATAATTAAATAAAAATAATATAATAATATTATACATGTTCAAAAAAACATTCAAGTAATTTGACATACTCTCGACGAACAATAAAAATATAAGCACAAATATGAATACTAAAATTTAAAAAAAAAAACAAATAAATTTTTAATAAAATTATTAAAATATTTTTACTATGGCACAGGCTGAGCAATTTCCAATATTTTATCCAAATCAATTTCAGGAACAAGTCTTAGCAATTCAACGGTACTCTGTTCAGCAATTTTTTGAATACGAAGACAGGGAAATGCTACACACGTAAAAAACTCGTTCAATGAGCTTAAAAAAATTAAAATAAATAAAATTGTTTTTCTTTTCAAAATTTCAAATATTTTTCAAAGAAACAACAATTTTAGTTTTATAAAAATTAACAGATTAAGTCCTCTTTCCCCAATTTAAACTAACTTTTGTAAATAAATAAACATCTTTAGGTATAGCTTCTTTTTGTAATAATCCAATAATAAAAGTAATAAGTAAAGGGCCAAGTTCATTTATTAAATCTAAATTATTATTGTCCTCTTCTTCTTCTTCAACACATTTTGATACAAGCATAAATTATTATCTTTTTAATATCAGTAAATTAGAAAAAAAAATATTTTAAAAAATTTAAAATAATTCTAAAAATATTATAATAAATTAATTTGAGAAATATTTTGAAAATAAATTTATTGCAAAATTTTTTTTTGTAAATAATGTATTAAATGATGGCAACAATTAAAAAAGAAAGGCAGTAAAAAATTAATGATTATACTTTAAAAATTATTATTATTTTTTATTAATTTTACGCATCGCAGGTAGCATGATATTCAACACGTCGATCTATTTCAGTAGCAACTTGATCAATTTGTGAACTTAATTTATCAATTGTTTGCCTATAATTGACTAATTCAATATCTAAAGCATCTGCTCGTTCAATTAATGCTTAAAAAATTTAAAAAAAAGTTATTTAATTTTAAAAATCTCGTTATAAGGACACCTCTAAATGGTAAGGATTTATTTATAAATATTTTGTTCTTATATGTTTTATTGTAAATTATTCATGTGTGTACCATATATCCTTGGGAGTGTCCTTATAACAAGAGTAAAATATTAAAATTAATATTTATTTAATATTTTTGTTAATATTTAAAAATAAATAAAAACAAACATTTTTTCTCTTCTCGACTTCTTTTAATTTTAGCTAAAAGTTCTGTTGTTCGTTTGCGTAGCTGTTGTGCCCTTTGCTTTTTTTCTTCATTTCCATTTTCTTTTTCTTCTAATAATTTAAGTACTTGTTCATATGTTTCCTTAAAAATAATTTTTAAATTAATTAAATATTTATTTTAATTTACTTTTAATGAATTATGTTTTTCTTCAATTTCTTTAACTATTTTATTTGCATTATTAGCACTTTGACCTGCCATTTTTGTATTTGAAGTTATTTTTATATATTCTGCTTTTAAGTGATCTTAAAAAGAAAATAATATAGGTATAATTAAATTTAATTAATTTATTATTTAGAAAAAAAAAATTGGAAAAATGAAGAAAGTTTTTTTAAGAGTTCCAGGCATTATCAGCAGAAAAGTGAGAGGAAATTTTTTTAATATATTTAAAAAATTAAAATATTCAACCAAAAATATTTAAAAAAATTTAAATTAGAAAATATCAAAATAAGTTAAAAAAGATAAACATTAAATAAAAACACAAAATAAACAAAAATAATATTTTAATAACTTATTTTATAAAACTTTTATTCTATAATGCTTTTCTAGTTAACTTAGTTACAAGGCCGCGTGGCGCAACGGATAACGCGTCGGCCTACGGAGCCGAAGATTGCAGGTTCGAATCCTGCCGCGGTCGTTCAATTTTTTTAGTTTTTAAAAAATATTTTTTGAAAAATTTAAAAAATTTTAAATGATCAAAAAATATTTTTTTAAGGAAATATTTGTTTCATAATTAAATATTTTAAAATTTTACCTGTAATATTTTGTAATTTTTGAACACGTTCTAATGCCTCTTTTGAACTGGTTTCTAATAAAGTAATATCTCCTTCTGCATTGGACATTGTGTTCCTTTAAAAAAATATTAAAAAAAAATTTTTTAATTTTTTACTTTGCTTTATCAATAGCTTCATTAATCTCTTTAAGCGTAAACTCAGCTTCTGTCTGGGCTATTGAAGCATTTTCTAATGATTCTTTAATAGCTATAGTTATATCTAAAAATATTAAAAATTAATATTCAAAAATAAAAATATTTAAAAAAATTTTATTTTTAAATACTTTGAATAGTTCCTGCACGTATACTTGCACTTTCTGCACGTTTTTGTAAATTTAAAGCAATAGTTTTATTTCCACTAGTCTCATGTAAAATTTTTTCTGTATCATTTGCTTCAGAAACTTTTTGGCGAATCTGTGAAAATTTATTTTAAAATATATTTTTTTTAATTTAAAATTTTAAAACTAACATTTTCAGATAATTCTTTTATTTGTTCTTCATTAAATGGAATTGTAGTATTCAGAATTTGATCAATTTTTGAACGAATATCTTCTGGACGATGCTTTTCTGATTCCAAAAATTCTTTTGTTTTATTTATTTGTGTTTCAAGTTCATTACGTGTTTGATTAATACGTTCAATCTATTTTTAATAAATTTAATTTTATAATAATTCTGATATTTAATTCTTGTTATCAATTTAATTCTAATTTTTGTTTCGATTTCTGAGGTTTTGATTTTTTTCCTTCTTATTATGAATTAAATAAGAATTTTTTAAAAATCTTTTTAAAAAATTAAAATTTAATAAATTAACTTAAGTATCTAATTAATATAAATATCAGAATTAAAAATTTAGAAAAAAGTTTTACTTCCTGTTTTGCTCTATCCAAAGCTTTTTCAGTTAGTTGACGTGCCTCTTGAGTTTTAGGAAGAACTTCACGAACATTTTTAAGAATCTACAAATAAAAACAATTTTTATTAAAATAATAAAATTAAATATTTATTTATTTATATATTTACCTCTTCAGCATCTTTCCTCTTTGTCTGAACTTTTTCCAATGCCTCAGTTGCAAATTCTTGTGCCTGTGCTGCTTTTGAGACCGATCCAGGGCAAGAACTCCCACCACCACATTGGGAACATTTTGGTCCAGGGCCACCACAAATAGGATCACAAGGGGCAGTTTCAGCACCACAAACTTCCAAATTGAGTGAAGGTAAGAAATTACCAATTGATGTAATCTAGGAAAGTAAATTTTTTTTATTGGATTAGAGCCCGTGTCCTAATATTTTTGGCAAATTTAAAATATATTTAATTTTTATTAACCCAAAAATACCGTTTGGCTAAGTTCAGATAATCGAGCCTTATTTTCATCATATTGTCGATCAAAGTCACGTTTATGTTCATTTAGTAATTGTTCAGCTTTGAGACGGTCAGTTTCTGCTTGACTTATAAGTTCAAGTTGTTGACCGATATGCCTTTCTGCATCAGCAGAACGTCGGCTACTTTCCTCAAGTATTTCAGAAGCTCCCTAAAAATATAATTAATTTAAATAAGCTATTATTTAAATATACTTTAGTATCTCCTCGCCGAATAATTTCAGCCCTAGAAGTCAAATTATCAGCCAATTGTGTAATTTGCCTTGTACTTTCATTAAGTACACGAATATCTTCTTCTACCAAATTAACTTCAGTGCTTACTTTTGTTACTCTTTGATTTTTATCACTTAATAATTCTCTAGTTGAATCAATTTGAATTTCTAAATCTTTCATTTGTTGTCGAAGTATATCCAAATCTTCCTAAAAAATTAAATAAATTTAGAAATATTTTTTACATAAAGAAATACTTTTGTAATATTAACGGCTTCAAGTTGTTGTTTTACTCTTTCAACTTGTTTTTCCATTTGAATAAAACTATCATCATATTCAGAAGAAATTCCTGAAAAATAAAATAAAAATAATAATTATGTAAAAATACCTGTATCTTCAATATTTAAAGCTCTTTCCAAAAGTTTCTCCAAATCTTTTTTTAATTCCTGTAGAATTGAATCCCAATTATCAAAGCATTCACCACATGCTTGACAATGTGGCCATTGTCCTGTATAACCACGAGCACATTCATTACATTTTGCACCTCCACTGCCTGGTTTACAAATACAAGTACCATTTTGGCGATGACATTGAAGGGTTGTAGATCCATAATGATCACATTCACATTTTTGGCATTCACCGTGAACAGGATCACCTGAAAAATTGGTATAAAAAGAAATCACTAAAAACTAACCCCAATACAAATCTTGACAATCTGAACAAGTTCTTCCTCCACGGCCAGGCTTACAATTGCATTGTCCATCTATATCGTTACATTTTAGATATGACTCTTGTGTATTAGGATCAATAATCACACCATTTGAATCACAATTACATGCAGAACAACCTAAGGAAATTAGAAATGATTAACCTCTATTTTGTACAATGTATTATGTCATTAATTAAATAAATATAAATGAAGTTGATCTATAATTAGATCAATGGTAGAGACCAAAAATGTTAATAAAATGGTCCATTAAAATATTAAAAATAATTAAATACCTCGTCCACTAGCCAAATCATAATGTAAAGGTGCACATTGATCGCATTGAACACCAATTACATTAGGGAAGCAAGGGCATTGTCCAGTAACACGATCACAAGCCCCAGCAGTTGAATTTGTCCCCAAATGATTGCAAACACAACGAACACAGGTACGAATACGAGCATCTCCAAAGAAGCCATCAAGGCAATGTTGGCATTGATCACCACCAGTATTGTGAAGACATTTAAGGCAATCTCCAGTATTTGGGTCACAACTCGTTGGAACCTTTAAAAATAATTAAAAATTGTTTAATTTAATAAATTCACATTAAAATCAATATTATCATGGCAATGACATTTTTCACATGATCCACCAATTTCTCTCGGATTTCCCCAAAAATTAACTTCGCATTGATCGCAGTATTGGCCAATATAACCATGACTGTTAATTTTTTATAAATTTATTATTATTATTGTGAGTTAATAACCGGCAATTGCAAACAACAGTCTGATTCTGCGGAGAAATATAACAAGTATCAGCGTGTTGAAAACCAGAACCGGGTCCACCTTGAAAAGAAAAAATATGTTTAAAACTTTTTAAAAATAAATTAATACCAGGACAGGGACAAGACTTGCAAGGTATACCAACACCTAAACGAGGGTCCCCATAATATCCATCAACACAACGTTCACAATGTGCTCCATCAGTAAGATTACGACAATCAATACAAGCACCAGTACGTTGGTCACATATTGATGCATGTCCATTACATTGACAAGTACGACATTCAGGGAAATTCCTGTAAAAAAATTCTTTTTTAAATTATTACTAGAAAACATTCTGATTAATAAAATTAAAATATTATAAATAATTCTATACCAAAATCCAGGTTGGCATTGATTGCACATTCGGCCTGTAATTCCTCTTTCACGGCATACACATTGTCCAGATTGTTTATCACAAGCATTCGAAAGTGCTCCGACGGAGTCACAAGCACACGGAGAACAACCAGAAGGACCAAATCCATAAGTTCCAGCAGCACAACGATCACAACTGAAAATTATTTTTAAAATCTACTTTTCAATTAATTAAAATAACCGTCTTCCAACAACATTAGGTTTGCATTCACATTGTCCACCCTTAGAATCACAAATTCCAGATGTTGAACCAGTTAAATCACATTCACAACTAACAGCTTCACCAACAATTGGACCATTCATTGGGCAAACAAGGTCAAGACATGGAAGTGGCATTTGAGATGATGGAGTACCAGAAAGAGATAAGGCACGACACTGATATCTGATTTAAATTAAATTTTTAAAAGTTTAATTTAAAAAATTTAATTACTGATCATAAATTTTTTTCCTGTAATCATTTAATTCTGAGCCTCTAAATAATTCTAGGGTATCGGTCTGTGGTGCAATAACAAGAGAATCGATAAGAGCCTAAAAAAATTCTGTAAATTAAAATAAAATAAATACTTGTGCCATTTGATCAGAATGGCCAGACCGTTTTTCACCAAAATGAAGACGAATTTCATATCTAACACCAGCTTCTAGACAGACTGATGGAAATATTTCTGTAAAGCGACTTCTGCTTGGAAGTCTTTATAAAAATAAATTTTAATTTGAAATTAAATATAAAAAAACCTAGCAATTAAAAAATCATCTGATGGAATAATATTAGCACAAACTCCATCTGGACTGGGGTCACTAGGTCGAACAATTGTGAGACGAACATCTTCCCAGCCAATAGGATCTTTAAAAAATTGTTTTTTTTTAAATTTGAAATAAAATTACCATTAGGATCTAAAAGTTCATAACGTATAACAAAATTATAATGTCCAGTCTTTTGCAATCCTTCCACAAAAAAGCTTAGATTTGTATTTTCATAAACTCTGACAAATCCTTCGCCAGTCCATGTCCACGGTCTATCTATTGAATATTCTCTTGGAACTTGTTCAGCATTTGAAGGTAAAATGCTATATTCAGCCTATTTAAATTTTTATTTTTTTAATTTAAAAAATAAATCTAATTATATATTGGAGATATTTGTGGGAAAAGGAACAGAGTATTTAAAAATTAGTAAATATAATTTTTTAATTAAAAATATTATTTTTTCTTATAAAATTACCTCAAAAGTATATTTATCAATAAATGGGCAAAAATAGCCACTTTCTGTGGTATTACAACGTCGTCCACTATAATTTGGTCTGCATCGGCACATTCCCTCAGCACTATCACAATGATTGTCATAAGCACCACCTGGGTCACAATCACTTGAAAAAAATTATTTTATATTTACGTAAAAAACTTTTAGGCTAGGAAGCAATAGAGTGAGCTAAAGATTTGGTTATAATTAATAAATAAGAAACTGAAAAAATTTTCAACCGAAAGAATTATAAAATATAATCTAATTATATAATTGAAAAATGGTTATTGTCTGTATGCTTGGCTTTTTTTAGATATCTGATTAGAGGAAGTAAAAATAGTACTTTTATAGTAAATTTTGAAAGTTGGATACTATATAAACCGAGTAATTTACCAGTCTCCAACGTCAACGAGCAATGCAACGTCTACGAGCAACTCCACCGTCAATTCAAACGAGCAACGCCACCGTCAACGAGCAACGCCAACCAAGGCCAACGTCTACGAGCTACGCCACCGTCAACGAGCAACGCCAACGTCTACGAGCAACGCCACCATCAACGAGCAACGCCACCGCCAACGAGCAACGCCACCGCCAACGAGCAACGCCACCGCCAACGAGCAACGCCACCGCCAACGAGCAACGCCAACGTCTACGAGCTACGCCACCGCCAACGAGCAACGCCACCGCCAACGAGCAACGCCACCGCCAACGAGCAACGCCAACGTCTACGAGCTACGCCACCGTCAACGAGCAACTCCAACGTCTACGAGCTACGCCAACGGTGGTGGTTCTAGTAACGAAAGTTATAGGAGCTACGCCAACGGTGGTGGTTCTAGTAACGAAAGTTATAGGAGCTACGCCAACGGTGGTGGTTCTAGTAACGAAAGTTATAGGAGCTACGCCAACGGAGGTACTGCGGTTCTAGGATACACAACGTCTACAAGCAATGCAAGCGTCTACAAGATACGTCAACAGCGATGATCTATGATGATTGTACGGAAGGACAGGGATGGTGGCTTCTATTATTTATTTTTTTATTCTTGTATATTTTTTAGCGCAGGCTCTCGGTGCCAGTTTCGACATCTTGAATAAAACGACTGATGCTTGATCATGTTTTTTAACCAATAATTTATCTTTGTATTGTTTGTTTGTAAATGTTTTATTATGTTTAGTTTATTCTTTGATAAAGTTTTTGCTGTTTTAGACAATTGTTTTATACTAATTTCGGTGTTTTGTTTTAGAAATGTTTGGACTGTTTATTTCGTTAACTTCGTTTGTTCATTTTTTTAATGTTTATATTATGTATGGCTCTATTGTTTAGGTTTTTTTTAATTTTTTGCTAGCGAAAAAGGACACGCTAAGGGAGATACCAACATCGCCAATAAAATTAAAAAAGAATACATAACACTTACCAAGGTTTACATCCATTAGGATCATCAACACTAAGTCCATAATGTTCTTGAAGACAATGATCACATTGTTCACCCATTACAAGAGCTTTACATGTACATTTTCCTGTTACTTTGTCACAACCTTCATTTCCATAAGTTCCAATTAAATTGCAAGAACAAGGCCTGCAACCATCAGGATCTTCTCCTCTCATTTCCCAAAAACCGTTTTTACAACGGTCACAACTTGAGAAGTTAAATTATTTTTTAATATTTTCAATAATTTTTTCCTTACTTTGGACCATCTACATTACTTTTACAATAACATTTCCCAGCAACTAATCCACGCTCAGAATCTTCCTCACCCTCACAAATTCCATCGTATTTAGAGCCATTACGATCACATTGACAAGGACGACAGACATATGGATCACGAATTGTTCTGAAATTAAATAAAAAAGAAATCGATTACTGGAACAATTCGCGGATTGAACCAAGGCTTACATTACATAGATTTTTATTTTGCTCATGGTATAGGTATTTTTTAAGCTTGACGGACTAGAAGCCTACAAGTTTTTTACAAAATCCAATACCCAATATTAAATCAAAATCATTAAATTAAACAAAAATTCAAGCAGAGGCCTAGGATTTTTAAAAATAATTTAAATAAAAATTAATTTAATTTTTTTAACCTCAGAGGATCTCTATAATAATATGGTCTGCATTGTTCACAATTTTTTCCCATTGTATTATGTTGACAATCATCACAAACACCACCAGATGCATAACCAGAAGCATTATATACTGCCCAATCAAAATGACAACTTTAAAAAAATTTGTTATTTGCTAATTTTTTTTTAAATTAACCGATTAGCATGATCATTACATTCACATCTTTTACATTCATTTGATTGATCTCCAATGCCTGGTCTCCATGGAGAATCATTATAAAAGTCTTCACAATCATCACAATTCATTCCTTTTGTATTATGAGTACATTCACATTTTCCATGAACCATATCTGGTAATCTTTTTTAAAATTAAAAATATTTTTAAATTAAATTTGAGTTCAATAATTTTATTAAACTTTAAAAACAATTAATTTTATAATTTTAAAAATATACTTTGCAGTTAATATAGTTTCATCTCCAACAGGAACACATCGTTGAGCATGTCCATAACAAGAACAAGATCCTCTTACAACTAATTCATATACTGCATACCTTAAAATATATATTTTAAATTAATTAAAATATAATTATTTTTTTAATTTAATAAATTTTAAAAATGTATAAATAATTAAAATTTAATTGAAAAAAAATTTTTTAAATTAAATCTTTTAAAAAATTCTTTTACCAATATTTTTCATCAATTTCTGGTCTATAATCAAACAAATTATCACCAAGAGAATGTAATTTTGTAAAATTAATTCTTAAATTTGTTATTTTAAGTAATTCTGCAATTTCTGGTGCATAAGGATCTTCTGTTCGAATATGTGGAGAAATAACTTTATAAACTAACTAAATTAATAAAATATATTAAACGAGTGTTTATAATTATTTAATTACCTCTCCTCCAGTGGATGGAGCAACATCGCTATATTTTCTAGTACAAATAACATCATTATGATTTCTTGGAGGACCTTCTTTTACACTAATAAAATTATTTTTTAAATATATTTAAAATTAATTACTGAGGAAAAGAAGATGCACAATCATAAGCAAAATAACGATATGTTGCCCTTAATTTAAATTTTAAAAAATAAATTTAAATTAATTTTTTACCAAGTTTTTCCAAAATCTTTTGAACGTTCAATAAGCATTGCTGCAGGGCGAAAAGATCGAAAAACCATTATTAAATGTGTAAAATGAAATTCTGCTTCCAAATCCAAACGAATAGAAACATTCTTTGAAAAAATAATTTAATTTAAAAAATTATAATTAATTTAATTTTTTACTTGTACTCCATTTTCTGATTGCCACCAATTCTTTGTTCTATCTTCATAATTTTCTTTTACAACATTTTCAATTCTATTGCTTGCTAAATATGAAGTAGAAGACCAAGGTTGTCTTGAATCACAACCAAAACATTTTGTATCAGTTTCCAAATGAGAAACAATACAATAACGACCAGGCTTATGAAGACCTAAGAAATAATATTTTTAAATTCAAAATTTATTATAAGTATAGGATTGATTAAAAAATAAATAAATAATTTAAAAATATCAATTAATTAATTAATATTTTTTCATAAAATAATTACCACATGTAGAAGAAGCAGAAAGATGTTGTTTTCTTCCAATTAATAAATTACCAGTTGCAGGAAAACAACTTCTATCAGTACATAAATCTGCTATAAATTTATTAAAATATATATATTTATTTATTTACCCTCTTCTTCAAAACAAAAGACTTTTTCTTTGTGTTGAAATAAAATTAAAAATAAATTAAAAATTAAATAAATTAAAATATTAAATTTCATGCTAATTAATAAATAATAAAAAAAATATTTAATTATTAAAAATAAAAATTAAATAATTATTTTTTTTTGAAAATATCAGAAATACAGAATTTAAATAATTTAAAATATTGGAGTAAAATTATACATTTAAATAAAAAATAAATATTTTAAAAAAACATTTTTATTTATTTTAATAAAAATATAAAATGTTTTTTTTTAATTTAAAACTTTTATTTTTATTTAGAATTTAAAAGGAAATAAAAGATTTAATTAAACAATAAAAATTATATGATTTATTTAGCAGGTGTGTTTAAATAAATAATTTTATTTTTAAATTTATTTGTTAAAAAAATGTTTAGGCAAAATTCCAAAAAATAAAAAATATATTTATTTATTAAAAGGTTAAAATGTGCAGATTTTGATCAATAAATGATTTTTATAATTTAAAATCAGTCATGACATGAAAATATTCATTTATAATTTTAAAAATTTTATTTTATTTTTCGTAAAATTATTTATTTTTCTTTCGTTTAATTGGAATAAAAAATTAAAAAAAAATTCTAAGAAAAAATAATTTTATTTAAAAAAATCTATAAAATAAATATCATTAAAAACCTTCAATAAGCACAAAATTAAACTAGTCATCGTTCAATAAATAAATAAATATATTTTTAAAGCATTTGCTTTTTTAAGCTTTTCTTTCTCTCAAAAAGACTGTTTGGTCATCTTAATAAATATTTTATAAATAAATACATAGATTGGCCTATGGCCCTAACATTATTTCGCAGATGTTAGACATATATACGATTGATTACTGATGAACAAAAATAAATAAATAAATAAATAAAGATGAGAATGGTTAAGAAAAATGTAAAAAATAAAAGGAAAAAATATTTAAAATAAAAAAAACATGAGAAAATGCTTAAAATTAATTTAATAAATTTAATATTTTTCAATTCTTCTTTGAGAGAGACTATGAAAGAAGGCTGCTTCTTTTAAAGAGAGAAACTAAAAAAATAATAAATCAGAATAATAAAATTAAAAAATAAAATATTTTTCGAGTTTTTAATTTTTTAATTCAAATCAGAAGGGGGCTGGCTATTCTAGAGAATTAACACAATTCAAGTATGGAAGAAAATATTATTTTTAAAAAATTCGTAAAAAGTAATAAAAATACTTAAAATATTATTATAAATTAAAAAACATTAAAAATACTTTTATTTTATAATAAATAGTTTTATTATTATATTTATGCTCACCACAAAAATGACCCTCCAACCAACATTGTTTGTTGTATATATAACGGACAACAACAGCCGTTCCCAGTCAATAAGTCTCTCTTTTTTTTTAAAGAGGCCATCATCATCACCTTATCTCATCATTTCACCACTAAAATATTTTAAGGCGCAAAAGGATTTTATGGCGCAGATTTATAAAAACTTTCCATTTAAAGTTATATATGAAATGTCATAGCAATAACTGCGGTCTCCAAAAATTATAAAAATTTAATTTAAAAAATTATTTAAATTATTAAATTTTAAAAAATGATGGCCTAACATTTTAAATCAATTTTATTCGCGCGCCGTAAAGTCTATGCGGTGTAATAACACTCAACATAAACATTTAGCCTATTTGAACATAAAACAATGAAAGTTTGTATAATATACAGTTATATTATTTATTGATTCTTTTAAAAGAATTATTATTAATATTTTAAAGAAAAATATAAAAAAATAGGGAAAAAAAGAAATATTAAATTATATTGCAGAATTTTGGTAAGGGGGACAGTCCGACTAATTAACCACTTTTAGAACTAAAAATAATCTTATAATAATAAAATAAAAATTTACAAAATATTTGACAAAAATGTTTTCTCTTGAAAATAATAATTCAAATTATATAATATTTTAGTTAAAAATTATTTATAAAAAATATTAAAATTACAAAATGGAACTTCAAAATCAAATAATTTCAATTAATAAAAGATTGCCAGTTGAATTAATAATTGAAATATTAAAAGTAACAAAAACTATTTTAACTGATTCAGAAATTATTAAAATGAATAATAAATTTAAAAAGGTTAAAATACAACGTATTGAAGTATTTTATTTTTATTCTTTTAATTTTCTTAATTCTTCGTCTATAATTTATAAATTTTCCAGAGAAATGTTTTTTAAAAGAAAGATGATTTTATCATAAAAGTTGGGAAAATTAATAGAATAAAAAATAGAGTAAAGATTGAATTGTTAAATTTAAACAGAAAGTGAATGAATATATAAGTAAATAAATATGTAGTAGTTTTTTAAATAAATCTATCAAATACATTTTTATAAGAAAATTTTTATTTAAATATTTTTATTCTATAAAATAAATGGTTTTTTTATTTAATTTTATAATAAATTTTAATATTTTTTCAATTCATGTTATATTTTTTTAAATTAGATGTGGCGTCAAGGTACCAGTACTGCTAAAAATGTGGAAGCAGCTACTGAATTTGCGAATGTAAATTTTATATTTTTACGATTAAAATAAAAAATTTAAAAATTAGTGCATCAGGTATTTTTATATATTTTTAAAAAATAAACTCAACAAAGGACTAATAAAAATTAATTATACATACTAATTTCAGAAATTATTTGACATCCCGAATGGATGGAGTCGTGTTAGTGAAAACAGTTGTTGCAATAATTTTTGTATTAATAATAATCAGAAAAGTTGTATTAATGGTAATGGTTATGTTGAAAGATTAAATAATGAGAAACTTAAATATCATGTATCTTCCTCAGGTAATAAATAAACAAAATAATTAATATTTATATAAATAGGTAATCTTTAATTTAATTTCTATTTAATAATTTTTATTTAATAACACATTTAAATTAATTTAGTTATTTTTTTCCATAGGTACACATAAATTTTTTATAAGCATTAGTAGTTAGGGGCCAGGGGATGTCGCGGGTGGCAATAAGCAATTTGATTGACAGGTCACTCCTAATCCCCTCTTTATGGCCGATGCCGCCATTTTATAGGAGGAGGGGTCCGACAAAACCAAAAGGAGTAGGAAGATTTTGGCCGGCATTTCCTTTGATAACCGAAGGGTTTTGACGTGTTCTTTTCATTTTAATAGACTAATTACTATTTGTTTTTAGTTCGGTGTCGCGGGTGGCAATAATTTTGATTCTCCTAATCCCTTTAATATGCCGCGCTATCTTACATTGTCGTGGGAGTAGATTATTTTAGTTAATGTAGGGGAGGATGTTGGAGGAGGATGGGAGGAGTAAAAGTTAATTATTTTTACAAATATTTATTTGAAATGATGTAGTGGGAGTAAATTAGTGTTTTGCTCCGAGTCAATGTCGTGGAGGGAAGAGAAGAGCAAAGCCTATTTTTTTTTGTGCATGCTCCCGCTCTCTCTTTCTCCTTAAGAGGAGTAGTTAGGAGTAAGAAATGCTTTTCTCTCTCTTTAATTTTCCTCCTTAAGAGGAGTAAGAAAAAAAGATAATTAATTTTATTATTTAATCCAAAAAGTCCTCTTTAGGGCTATATATTTAATAAGTGAATTGAGACAAAGGTTTTTTTATTTCAATAAAATTCTCTTTCACAAACCGCTTTTTGGAAGAATGCCAAATCTTTTGTTTTGCTCATCTTTCGCAATAATAAAAGAAAAGAATTTTTCCCGCGCAACATAGCAAAGAAATATAAACAAACAAACAAAATAAGGATTATTTGCATATTTAGCTTATGAAAACATTTTGTCTGACAATAAACAAAAATTTGCTCCTATTTCGTAATATTAAAGCTTTTTGAAGATGCCGTTTTTTTTTTTGGAAGAATGCCAAATATTTTGTTTTGCTCCTATTTCGCAATAATAACAGAAGAAAAGATATTGCTTTCGCGCGCGCCAATTCTCAGAGGAAGTAAACAAAATATAAAACTCTTGGATTTTTCTATTTTTTCATCATTCGTTCATTTTTTTAATAATTTTATTCCTTATTTATTAAAAATATTATTCAATTTTTATTTAAAATTATATTTATTTAATCATGGAGCCTCCTTCAAAACGCTTCCGTGATTTTTCTATTGATAATATTTTATCAATCAATCAAGAAGGAGGAGCAGCAGCTCCAGAATATTATGTCGAGAAATTAGATGAATCAATACAACACATCGATAAATTCAAACTTATTAAATCCTATTCGAAATTTTTGATAAAAAATATTCCTACAAATCCTGAAGCTCTTCTTGCTGGTATTTTTCAATATTGTTTTGACAATGCATCTTTTAATGCTCGACAGAAAGGAATAGAGCCAGAGGAGTTAGGATGTACTCTTACTTCTGAACTACTTGATTCAGATATTTGGGTACCTGTGCGTCCAACAACAGAAAATACATTTGACTCAATGCTCAACCAGTTCAAGAAAGTGGCACAGAGCAAAAAACAGGCAGGTTTAACTTTATGGGGAAAACCTTTTTCAATTAATGTTCTGATTGTGGATAAATCAAAATTACCAAGAGGGAGCAATATTATAGGAGGAGCACCCCGAAAAATTGCTCCTGTTCATCATCAAATTAAACAAAAGAATTTGATAAAGATTAATAACAACAACGACGGATATTGTTTATTTTATGCTTTAATCGCAACAATGATCCGCTTCATTGGAAATTTATCGCGCTCCCAATATTACAATTACATTCACGGGAGGTATGGCTCAAGAGGAAAATTTAAACAACATGTTTTAGAGCTCATGGAGCAAGTTGGAGCTCCTTTTGGACAAAATGAATATGATGCAGAGGATTGGGTACCTTCTATTGTGGATCATTGGAATGAAAAATATGCAGGCCGGTTTATTTTTAAAGTATTTATGTTTGATTGCCTTGGGCATTATAAGCTATGTTTTAAATATGGTCCGAACAACTACAACTCGCCATTGGTACTCTATTTTGAAGGCTCTCACTTCAATGCAGTAACATGTATTGGAGGGCTCTTTGGTCAGCCTTACTGCCTAGAATGTGAGACTGTTTATAATAGACCAGAACGACATTCTGTATCATGTCGAGCAAGATGTTTAAATTGCTCCCGTGTTGGACCATTATATCCATGCTCTCCAAGAAACAACTTTTTCAAAAAATGTATTAATTGCTCCAAAGGATTCAACAACGAAGATTGTTTTATTTTTCATTTAAATTCGAACTTCTGCAAAAGATCGAAAAAATGTGAACACTGCGGAGTAATTTGGGACGTAGAAAAAAACAACAGTAATGGTAGAAAAGGTCATGTTTGCAATGAAAGATATTGTAAAACTTGTAGAGGATATCATGATCCTAAGAGGGGATGCTTTGTCAAACCATTGGAGGCCAAGGAGCAAAAGCCATACAGAATTGTGGCTTTTGATCTTGAAACCATGCAACATGTAACAACAAATAACAACAAAAGAAAACATCAAACTAATTTTGTTGCTGCAAGAGTAACTTGCCCCATGTGCATAGATGAGGAGCAAAATAAAGAGCAAAATAAAGAGCAAAATGAGGAGCAAAATAAAGAGCAAAATGAGGAGCAAAATAAAGAGCAAAATAAAGAGCAAAATGAGGAGCAAAATAAGGAGCAAAATGAGGAGCAAAATGAGGAGCAAAATGAGGAGCAAAATAAAGAGCAAAATGAGGAGCAAAATAAAGAGCAAAATAAAGAGCAAAATGAATGTAAAGTTTGCGGGAGCAACCGCCTCATTACATTTTCTGAGCGTCCGTTCTTCAATACTCAAGTTGACTACAAAAATGTCTCAAAGGAACCACTTGTTTGCTTTGTTAAGTGGCTTATTGAAACAACAAAGGAGTGTGATACAATCGCCTTCTCTCATTATGGAGGAAAGTTCGACATGGTTATTGTATTCAAGGAGCTATTTCTTCTAGGATTTACTCCTGAAATGTTAAAAAGAGGAAATAAGATGTATGAGATGAAAGTGAGTGTTGGAAAGAAGAGAACACTCATCTTTAGGGACAGCTTCAATTTGATGCCCATGTCTCTAGCATCACTTGTTCCAGCGTTTGCTCTGAAGGTTGAGGATAAGCCATTCTTCCCTCACCTCTCAAATCAGCCAAAGAACTACGGGAATGAAATTTTTCCCTCTCCATCCGATTACTTTGCTGATGGAATGATGCCAGAAAAGAGGAAAGAGTTTGATCATTGGTATTCACTGCACAAAGAAGATCCTTTTCTCCTAGATGAAGCTTTGGCATCATACTGCACCAATGATGTGGAGATCTTGCTCGCTGCTCTTATAGCATTTAGGAGGGAGTTTATGGAGGTAACTCAAAGAGCAAGTGGTGAAAGAGCAGCTTCAACAAAGGCACACAATGGCATTGATGTACTCCGAGAATCAATGACCATTGCATCAGCGTGTATGAATCACTTTCGGACAAACCATTTGAAGGAAAATCATCTGGCTCTTGTTCCTGAGAAAGGGTATGACAACGCTGATAATCAGAGCAAACTTGCTCTGAAATTTATGAAATGGTATGAGGAAGAGCATGGAGTAACCATTCAAAATGCGTATTCAAGAGGAGGAGAGAAAAAAGTTGGGAATTATAAATTAGATGGATGGATTGAAGAGGAGCAACTTGCCATAGAAGTTAATGGTTGTGCATGGCATGGGTGTGAGAGATGCTACCCAGAGAACAACATATTACTCCCAAATGGAGTAACTGCGGGAAAGCAGAGAGAAAAGGATGAGTTTCGATTAAACTTCATCAAGAGCCAAGGATTAAATGTGCAAATCTTCTGGGAGTGTGAAATAAGAAGGATGTTAAATAAAGATAGAGAGATGAGGAGCAGCTTCAAAAATTTTGTGGACAATGGACCAATTGATATCCGCTCTTCTTTCTTTGGAGGGAGGACTGGCCCACTGCGACTCTTTTACTCTCCAAGAGCCGGGGAGGTGATTTCATATTATGATGTCACCTCCCTTTATCCCTATATCAACGTGACAACAAAGTATCCCGTTGGCCACCCTGAAGTGCACATCTTGAACAAGGATGTCAATTGGACTAAGCCTCTAGACAACACTTATGAATTGGCTATTCTTAAAGTGTTTGTAATTCCTCCAAGGAGCATCGACATCCCTGTGCTCCCAATGAAGATTGGAGAAGATGATGAAAGACTACTCTTTCCTCTCTGCTCCAAATGTGCGAGAGAGCAACCTGAAGGAGGAGTAAATGAAAATTACTCCTGTCCTCACTCTGATCAACAACGTGGTTGGGTGAGTACCTGCACATCAATCGAGCTCAATGTTGCTCTTGAGGAAGGATATAGAGTTACAAAACTCTTCAGAGTTTTGGAGTTCAAGGAATCGGATGACAAATTATTTGCTCCTTACATCCGAGAATTTATGGCAGCAAAAATTCATTCATCAGGATTTGATGTCTCATTAAAAGGAAAATATGAGGAGGAAGAGCAATTTATTAAAGAATGTAAAGAAAAATTTGAAATAAATATTGATAGGAGCAAAATGGGAGCAAACAAGGGAAGAAGAACACAGGCCAAATTAATGCTCAACAACTTATGGGGAAGATTCTCTTTAAGAAATGATGGGCTTTTTCAATGCGTCATCACAGACAATCCAGCAGAACTACGAAGATGCATGGATGACCCCTCCATTGATATTAAAACATTGGATGAACTTGCTCCAGGTATTATGCTCATTACCTACATCAAGAAGAAGGAATGGATCGAGGAGCACGCATCATCAAACGTGGTTATTTCTTTATGGACGACTTCGGCTGCACGTATTCATTTGCTACGAGCAATGCAAAGAGTAGTTCGTGCTCCAGGATGCAATCTTCTATACACAGATACAGACTCCCTAATTTTTTCTCATCCTGAAGGAAGCAACCCTTTGCAGCTAGGATGTCATTTAGGGGAGTTTACGGATGAATACCCCTCTCATGAGATTTTGGAGTATGTTTGTGGAGGCTCAAAACAATATGGTCTTAAACTTAGAAGGAAGAGAGAACACACTGCGGAGGAATTTGAGTACGTCCTCAAAGTCCGTGGGATGACATTGAACTACGACGTGATGGTGAATCAGGGACTTCGCTTCGACACTTTCAAGGAGCAGGTTTTAGATTATGCTAGAACAGGTGAATTGAACCCCATAGATATTTTGTACCCAAATTTTTTGCGACCATCAATTAAAGATGGTTGCGTCACATCCCAATCTTATCGCAAAATGTATAAGCCTGTTGTATGTAAAGGAGTTATCCGACCCTCCGATTTTAATGTACTTTATTTTGGCTTTATCAATAATAGACACCCTAGAATTTCACCTCCCTAATTGTTTTAATTATAAATTTTTCGTATATATTGTTGTATTTTTTAATAAATATTTTATAAAAAAAGTTTTCAATATTAACACTAGGAAGTAGTTAATTTTAGGGAGAAAAGAGCTAAATTAAGGAGCAGAAGATAAAAGAGAAAAATTAAAAAAAGGAGTAAAGAGCAAAATTAAGGAGGAGATGAAAGAGCAAAATTAAGGAGGAGGAGATGAAAGAGCAAAATTAAAAGAGGAGTTCTCAAATTTAGGGAGTAAAGAGCAAAATTAAGGAGTAGAAAATGAAAGAGCAAAATTAAGAAAGAGGAGTTCTCAAATTAGGGAGTAAAGAGCAAACTTAAGGAGGAGGAGATGAAAGAGCAAAATTAAAAGAGGAGTTCTCAAATTTAGGGAGTAAAGAGCAAAATTAAGGAGTAGAAGATGAAAGACAAAATTAAGAAAGAGGTGTTCTCAAATTAAGGGTTAAAGAGTAGAATTAAGGCTGAAATTTTAAAGAAACTAGTATAATACATATTTTAGGTAACGTGCGTGTTTAGCGTTTGCACGCATTATACTAAATTTAATCATAGATAAATTTTTAATTATTTATTCTAAAAATATATACAATTTGCGTTGATAATTAAAATGTTATATTATTCACCACTGACTTAAATCTCCACTATAACAATACAAATCTTCATCATTCTTTATTTTTTCTTGCTCATCGAATATTTTACACTTTTCAGACATATCCAAAAAGAGATGATCCATCCATTTATTAGTCTGCTCCTTTTTCTTCTCCTCCTTACTCTTCTCCTTAACAAATTCGAGCAGCTCCAAAGGATAAAATCTATCCTCTCCTCCAAATGGAAATCGTTCAATAATGCAGTGGAGATAAGGATATCTCAAACGAATTCGATGGCGCGCATAAAAGTGAGCTGCAACGCTCACATTATATGGAAAAGGTAATCTTCCATATGATTTCATTGAACTTGCTCCTCTTCTTGTTAGACCATCAATCAGAAAAGTTTTTCTAAATCCATTTTTATCTTTGTATGTAGTTTGAACTTTTCGCCCTAGCAGTGTCTTCAAAACAAGGGCTCTATTATCAGGATGGTTCAAATTATCTCTTAGAGATTTAACAGAGCAGCCTAGAATGAGAGCGCATTCGTCTGAAACTTGATTGCGGGAGGATGAGGAGCGCATTTTTTAGAATGAAAATTTTTATAAAAATTTTGCTCCTTAAATACTCCTCCTATATGACCTAATTAATTTTTTATTATTGTTAAATTTACATACTTTTTGTGTATATTATTTGGTTTAAATTATTTTTTATATTTTTTATTTTCGCAATATTAACAATTAGGAGTTGACGTTTTTAGGCAGAAAATTGCATAATTAAGGAGAAGAAGATAAAAGAGAAAAATTAACAGTATGAAGTTGGAAATTTTGGGGAGAAAAGTGCAGAATTAAGATTTAAATGTATAAAAAACATAATTAAGAAGAGGAAACCATTATTTTTAGGGGTAAAAGTGTAGAATTAAAGCTTAGAAGCTGAAATTTGATAAAGAAAATGTATATTTCATGTGTTAGGTATACGTGCGTGTTTATAGTGTGCATGCATTTAACACCTATAGAAGGAGTTTGGAGTAAGAGAGGAGGAGCAATCAGTTTTTATCATTAATTTTAAACTTTGCTCATTTTTCATATTCATTTTTTTTAATTTTAAAAATGAGCAGCTCCATTGAAGAAAACGAAGATTTTATAAAATTTGTGCATGGAGAATGCAAGTATAGAGAATTTTCTAGAAAGTACGTCAATGCAATGAATGAGTCTCTCAAAGAGGGAGTAAAATTAGATATGGGAGCAAGACTTAGTTTGCTCCTCAACTACTTTAGAGCAGGAAGATGGTGTTACGATTGTTTAAAATTCGTACTGGGACGTCCTCAATCTGAAATTTTTACAACAAAAACTGAAAATACTTTTCATTATGAATTTTATCTATGTACTGATTGTACTAAGATAACTAATAAATATTTAGAAATATTCAAATAATTAATTTTTTATAAGTTTATTCACAATTTTAGTTACAAACAAATCTGTATTTTTAATTGTATCTAATAAATGTATATATTGATTAAATGTGTAATTTTGGGATAAATAATAAATTAAGGAAATACAATGGTGAGCACATGTCTTTGAGAAAGGGGATTGGTAAGGTTTTAAATTTAGTTTTACAATTTTAAAATTTTTTAAAAATGATTTTATAATGCATGAGCTTATAGGAAGAGCTAAGCTATCAAAATAAAATACTTGATCTTTTTCTAAAAAAAGAGCAATCCAGTGTGATCCTTCCTCATCGTGTGAGTCCAAATTCACAATAAGAGCTTTAGGATATTTTGAAATATTTTTAGGAGAAGGGAGCAAGTCACACGGGTAGCATCCCAGAAAAATTTTGCGCGTCTTTTGATTTGAGTTCAATATTGCTGTTATTTGGCTGTTGTACATTGTTTCCTCGCAAAATATTTAATCGAACCCAAAGTATTGATCGAAGTTGATAAATTACAAGACGTATAATGAGGAGAATATACATACAAACCATTCCCCAGCAAAATATATATCCAAATAAATCTTGGGGTGTCTCCTTACATAATTGAATAGATGGGAAATTTCCTCCAAAAGGGCTTGGAGCTGCAAAATTCTCACTTGTAGAATTTTTCTTTGGAGGATAACCTAATTGGCGTAAATAATCAGAGTATTCTGGAATATTTTCTAAATTTACACTCCCATATGTTGTTAATCCTATACAAGGAGCAAGGAGACGAATTAAAAATAAAATTTTAGGAAGATTTTTAAAAAACATTTTTATTTAAAAGAAAAATGAACAATTTTGAGGTTTATATAGTAGTATCGCTTGTTATTGATCTATTTTTATCTAGCATTATAAGAGCATCCATCTCACCCATTACTATAAGCATAACTCCTCCGTCCGGAACGGGTTGACTAAATTTTATATTTACAGCCGTCGATCCATTTTTAATTAAATCGAATGTTCCTCCATTATCTTCACCACTATTTGTAAGATTGAATACGTATATGCAATGTGATTTACCATATTGCTGATATGTTATCCCATTGCTATCATAAGTACCCGAAAACCCTATCGACTCATTCATGTCATGGAATACTCTAACATAACGATTTGAGCCATAATCTAAATCATAGGGAGCCTGGGGATAAGAGCGTCCATTTGCTATGATACTAATTTCTCTTACTCTAAATGGTTGAAAATTAAAAGGGCTCCTCTCCTTGTTTCCAACATAGTCTGCGTTGGCAACTAAACCTAGTATAATACGTCGAGGGATTTGATCCATAAAAAGATTTGCATTAAATTCATATCTTCCTTGACTAATAAACAAAGGTTTCATTGTAGTTTTCCTAATAGCGTAACGAGCAGGATTAAGCTCAAGTCTTTTAGCAATATCAAGTGCAAGGCCATCTATCAAATTCATCTTTTTGACGTAGAGTTTACAGCTAACTACTTCAAAATGATATCTCGGAGGTTCAACACCTTGAATAATCATAGTAGGAGGAGGAGCAATAAGAACAAATTTTGTTTCATTAGGTAATATTTCAATGTCTATATCACAATGATTTATTAGATACTGAGGTTGATTAAAAAGATCAGCATCAAGTTTTGAAATAAATTGAGCTGTTCGACTATTCACAAATAAATTCTTTCTAGCATTAAAACTGGCTCCTGACTCTAAGGATGTACTTGTATCATAATAATAACCGGCAGCATTTAGATGGGAATTTTTTGCTCCTTGGGAGTAGGATAACTCATGTGAAAAGTAGGTTTTATATGCATAAAGAGAGTTTGAATTAAATATTTCTCTCCCGTTTACACTTATTCTCATATTATTAATAAATGTACTTCCTATCATTTGAATAGGAGCAACTTCTTCAAGGGTAATATTCACAAGTTGACCATTTGCATTTTCTTTGCGGATTCGAAATTCAGTGAAAAGGTAACATTTTGTTAGATCAATAAAATTTTCACTTGAATGAATTTTAAAATGATAGGGGGTATCAGTCAATGGGTTACTAGGGAGAATTTCAAGCACTTTTGAAGAAGATACGCTTACATTTGTTGGAGGAATTTGAAAAAAATCAAGAGCATTTGTAATTGAATCCACACTATCCTTATCAATTTTATGGAATGACATTTTTCAATATAAACCAAAAGCGTCTGAACGTTTTCTTTTTTTAACAAGTTTTCTTATAAATGTTTGATGTGCGGGAATTTTCTTTCTTTTTATACTACTTTTTTTCCCATAACCAAATTGTTTAGGAAGACCTCCTTTTTCTAATACTGTGTCTACTCCCTTCTTTCCTTCAATAACAAAAGCCTCCTTTATTGGTTGTCCTTGATTTAATCTTTCAAGTATGCGCTGTCCAGTATTGAGAGCCTCAGAAGATACCGTAGTCCCAACTCTACGAATAATAGGAAGGAAAAATCTCCACACTCCTCTCATAATATCTCCTACTCCTGTTCCTCTTTGTCCATATCCTCGCTGGTATGGCATCGAGCCTTTGAAATAATAATTTTCCTCTTCACCTCCGCTCCCATTTTGGTCAACAAAATTATACCCTACTAAACTAGTATCAAAACGAACATGAACCATTTTTTTATTAAAATTGAAAATAAATGGAAATAATATATGGGTATTTATATACATTTTTTAAAAATTTATCACTTTTTTAAATATCAATACTATGCTTACTGTACCATAAGCAAATGGTACAAGTCTCCCATTATCCATTGTTCTTAATTCAACTTCAATTTCATTTACTTCTCTCGGGAGCACTCTAACATAAATGGGTGAGTCATAAATTTTCTCATGATATTCTCCAGGTATTGCTCCTGAAACAGAGACAATTCGGAGTAAAGAACTTAGAGAATTTCCAACTATCATATTTTCAGTAAGTCCTTTTGCATATATTGCAAAACTTGAAAATCCTCCTCTTAAGTCACATCCGTACTTGGCAATCTCATTATTTTGTACAAATTGTGGGCTAGCAAAGCCTAAAACATATCCCAATTGAGGAGAAAATGATAGATACTTGATACTAGAATGAGCAAATGACAATTTAAATCTTTTAAATTCAGTAAGATAAGTAATTGAGATGGAGTCAATGATTTGTTTTAAAAGAGTAACTGTATATGCTGTTTTCTTAATTTTGTTCTCCTTTCCAAACAATACTTCAAAAACATCATTTTTTTCTTCTCCTTTTTTAGATTTTAATCCCAAAGAATCTAAAACATTTGATGTCTGCGTCGCAATATTTTTTGTTTTATTTTTATCCAACCCTATAATACTCAAAACATTTGAACTTGTTTGTTTTTTTGTTTTTTCCTCTTCTTTCCTTGAACTACTTAGTCCTATAGTATTCAACACAGTAGAATTTCCCGTTTGCTCTTTGGGTTTAGGAGAAGCAGGAGGAGGAATAATATTTTGTTCCTCTTCATCATAGGGAGAAGGTGATCTCAGCTCTTCTTCTCTTGGAGGCTCCTTTTTCTCTTCTTTTTTACCCAGACCCATAGTACTCAAAACAGAGGTCGAAGGTTTTTGAGTAACAACTTCCTTTTTCTGCTCCTCTTTCTTCTCTTCTTCTTTTTTTCCCAATCCAATTGTACTCAGGACATTTTCTTTAGACTGCTCCTCCTTTTTCTCTTCTTTTTTACCTAAGCCTATAGCACTCAGGACATTTTCTTTTTTCGATTCCTCCTTTTTCTCTTCTTTTTTCCCCAATCCAATTGTACTCAAGACATTTTCTTTAGGTTGCTCCTCTTTTTTCTCCTCTTTTTTCTGATCCTTCTTTTTTTCTTCTTTTTTCTGTTCCTCCTTTCTCTCTTCCTTTTTAACTAATCCTATAATAGTATTCAAAACATTTTCTTTAGGTTGCTCCTCTTTTCTCTCCTCTTTTTTCTGTTCCTGCTTTTTTCCCTCATTTTTTTGCTCCTGTTTTTTCTCTTCCTTTTTCTCCTTCTCTAGAGGTGTAGTTTCTTCTACTTCTTCCTGATAGGGAGAAGGTGATCTCAGTTCATCTTCTCTTGGAGGATCCATCCTATCTTCTCCTACCCTTTCTTTCTTGACTGGCAAGGGATCATCATTATTATCTTCAGTATAGGGGGATGGTGATCTTAAAATAGGAGACGGAGGTTTACTTTTCTCCTCTTCCTCAAGATACGGTGAAGGAGATCGTAGTTCTTCATGCTGACGTTTATTTCTACTTTTTAGTATACTAGGCTTCTCGACTAGCCCTTCAGAGGACTCTTCAAGAGGTGAGGCTTCAAGAGCTGCACTTTGATGTTTTAGAGTAGAAATCAAAAATTGAAGAATCTCTTCGGGAGTATTGTGTGAACCCTTGGGGACTGGGACTCGTATAACTTGTCCTTTCTTATTATTATCCGTAAAGTTAATATCTATCCATTGCTCATCAAGAGTTCCAATAGTGGATGGCCAAGAATATGGATAACTTATACTATGAACACCACATACCCAGTCACCAGCAAAATAGAGTGCTTTAGGTAAATGAACACGAAATTTATTAGGTTGATTTTGTGGATAATCCGAAACATTACTCAATAAACAAACATAAAAACTGTTTGACATTTTTTTTATCGCAAATGAAATAAAATACAATAAAATGAACCCTTTTATACAAGTTGGGTTTCATGAATCCACTCCCTTTCGGGATAACCAATAAATTTTACAAGTATATCATATGTTCCATCTTTTCTTTTTCTCTTTTTTATAACTTTTTCTATTCTATATTCCGTATCTGCGTCTTTCCTAACACGAGCCAGCTCTTCTCCATAATAATACCCTTTGAATTTATCTCCATCATCATTAATAATTTTATATCTAACAGGTCGAAATTGATCTTGGACTTGATTGACTTTCACTATTTGGTCTGCCCAATTTGGAATATACCCCTTTTCAAAAGCTCCTTTTCCTATACTCACACGAACAAAATCTCCATCTTTCAACTTTGCTCCTTTCCTCTTCCTCTTATTTTCCAAAAATTCATCTCCGTACATTTTCTCCCAAACACCTTGGGCGTTAGAAAAATTAACATCTATTGGACGCATTCCGTGCACTCTACACTTTGACTTATTAATTCCTTCCAAAATTTTATCCAAAATATTAGTCCAATTTAAAGACTTATTTTGAGCAAAGTATCTGTAAAGTCTTTGTTTTACATTTCTTATTGCTCTTTCAGCAACAGAAGCTTTAACTGTCGAATGAGTAGCTTCATTTTTTTGAATCTCCTCTTTTTCAAAATACTCTTTAACAACCTTATTTTTAAATTCTAATCCTTTATCAGAGAAAATTCTATGTGGTTTCATTGGCATTTGATAAATAAGTTTTTTAAATGCTTCTAGCATATCATTAGATCCTTTTGTTTTAACTGGGACTCCAAAGAGTCTTTTAGAGAGCACGTCAACACCTAAGAGGATATATCTATTTCCTTTATTATGCCTAGCGAGAGCCTGCATGTCTGCCAAATCTACTTGGACATCAGTCAAAAACCCCGCTGCAATAGTTTTTGCTCTTTTAAAATGTATTCTCTTGGGGCGCATAAGAGTATAAGTCCTATGCCCCTCCAAATAATCTTGTACAACTTTTCTTGGTAAATTTTTTACAACTTTTCGCGCCTCATGCCATAATCGATCAATTCCTGAATACGCAGCAGGCGAATTAGGATCATTATAGAGATGTTGTAAAAGTTTAGTGGGATCTGACATTTTTTAATTACCACAATGTAGGCTTAAAATTTGAAATATCTTTTTTAGTTAATTTCCTTGTAATTGCTTCTTTTCGCCTCGCTTTTATAAGATTTAACATCCACTTTCTTGCTGCTAATTCTGATTGTCTCCTAGTAACTTTTCTTTGAATTCTGATTTCTTCTCCATCAGGAGGACCAGGCCATTTTCTTTTTAATTTTTGTCGTCTATTAATATCATCTTGAATGCGGGCTTGAACTAATGCGGATTCATTAATGGTAACTTTTTGCTTTTTTAATTTTTCCTTTCTCTTTAAGAACTCCTTTTTCTTTTGAATTCGGTCACGTTGTTGTTGTGTCAAAGGTAAGTCTTGTTGCTCATCTTCTTCAGGCTCTATATTTTTATCTAAAACGTTTCTTCTCTTAGAACTTTCAGCTTCAACCTCCTCTTGATATCTCTTAATTGATTTACGCTGTATGGGAGGAGGAGGAGCAGTAGGAGAAGGGTTTAAAGGAGCATTTTGTGCTTCTTCAATTATAGAGGATGGTTCTTTTTTTAGGACTCTTTTAATTTGTTTTTTCTTTTTCAAATCGGGGGTTTTAGATGTTTTTATTCTTTTTCCATTCGTTCCTTTATTTTGTTTTTTTCTTTTAGATACTTGACGTGGAACTGAAGGTGGTACAAATATATTTCTACTAGTCGTAGGTAACGAAGGATGGTTTGAAGGAGGAGAAGAGTATTGAGAGAGAGATGGAACTAAATTATATGCATAGGTTGGAGGTTCTCTGGGATATGAGGAGAAGGAAATATCATCACTCATCCATAAATCATCATTATCATCAACGTTTGAGGTTGGACGGGTAATTTCTGTATTCATAATAGTTCCTCGTGGATTAGCTACCATTTGGACCTTGACAGGTTTATTTTCACTCTCATTTCTCAATTGTAAGTAACGTCTTAGTTCTTGATTGTAATTAATATTTTTATTAGAAAGATGCTCTTTTTTCCTCTTTGCTTTCTCAACCTCTCTTTTTGCAAACTCTAAATTTGGATCACTAATATTAGGTGAAGTGAGTCCTTTATAAATTTCTTCGGGAACAAGGATAAATTTATTTGCCATTTGAAAAAATATTTATGAATTTTTAAATGTAATATTTAAGCTTTTATATGATATTATTTACATCATGGAGCGTGCCAATTCTATAAGAATAGGTGTAAGAAGAGCAGCAAAAACACCAGCACCTGCTCCTCCACCTTTTTGTCTTAAAACCTTTCTTGCTCCTCTTTCACTCCTTGCACGACTCATTTGACGAATAAATTCGACATGAGGCATTAAACGATTTTTTTGACGGGTTGTAAGTTTAAAACGAGATTTTACAATATTTAAACAAATTTCAGAAATTGCAAGCAGTTGATCTATATTTGCATGTCTTAATAGTCGTCTGATTCTTCCATCTGATTTTGTATGAGATAATAACAAACGTAAAAACTCTTTATTTTCGCAAACCAATTGGCTGACCATTATTTTTTAGAAATAAAAATTATTTTTTCCTCGTCCTCCTTAAATATGCTAGTCCTAAGTCTTAGATTTGGGTCTGAGGAGGCATGTAAATCTATAAGGAGATACCCATAAGGTAAATTAGTTGCCTGTTTATACGCATCAAGAAAATACTCAAGTTGACGTGGAAATAATTGTACTCCAACATTCCGAATAGAAAGAGCAGAATTTGGAGAACGCATGAGTACAAGATATTGAGCATTTTGACGCGCAACTTTAATTTTTTTATCAAACAAATTTTGTGTGACAAAAACAGTTGCAAAATTCTGATGATGAGATTTTTTAGTAAATAGCTCAGAAAGATATTTTTCATCTATGGAGAGAAGTAAATCATCAAGAATTAATAGTAAAGGTTTTTGAAATTTTTTAATTAACTCTTCAGATGGTACTCCTGCATAAACATTAACTCCCGATTTTTGATGGATTGGAATATTATTACTCATTTCTCCAAAACAATAAAGTATACTTTTAGGTTTAGGCTCAATTAAATCTTGGGAGTCTGCAATAAATTTTAACAAGAATGAACTCTTCCCACTAGAGCTAGGACCAGACAAAATCATACCAAAAGGTAATTTTAATTTTAAATCTTTATTATAAAATGCTTGTGAATCCATTATTATTATTTTGAAAAAATTACTAAAAATGAATGTGTTTATATAGGAATATTTTCTATAGTATCATCTTTAATCTCCTCTTTTATTTCAATTTCAGACTTGACCTCTATTGGTTCTCCATTATCTTTAGAAGATGAAAGCCCTGTAGTAGAAGCCATTAAAGTATCATAAAATTCTTGTAGCTCTTTGTCAAACGGTACTTGATCTGGCGGTGTAAGAGGACTTGGAGATGTAGGAGGTGGAGGAGTTGGTAAAAGAGGAGCAGAGGGAGGAGAAAGTAAAGGAGGAGAAGGTATCTCTACGCACCGAGGAGGAGAAGGCAACTCTTCGCGCTTCCTTTTTCTAGTTTTTAAATTCTGAGTGGATGCTCCATAGGGTATATTGAGCACTCTTCCTCTATTTTTAATTTTAAAGAAACAATGACCCGGCAATTCATAAGTCCAATCAAACGGCACAAAACGTTTTTCAGTAAGTCGAGTACACCAAAGAGTTACACCATCTTTAGTAATTGCGAAATCAATTTCAACTTCCGTACCTTTGCACCTTCGACACTTGCCTGTTTGATCATATGGGACAAAACGTGAAGTTGTAAACCGTGTACTTGAGAGAGTAATACCACTAGATGAGAGAGAAATTTCTACTTGAGGTAAGACTTGGGAATTTAAAGTTTTATGTTGCATTTTTATAAAATGATTGAGAAATGAAAAATCTATTCTCCTTAAATACTATTACCTCCTGCTCTCAGGGTTAAAATAAGCTCCTCCTATTAAACACTTTAATTAAAATGTATTCTTTACTAAAATTATCTTTTTTTCTTACTCCTCTTAAGGAGGAAAATTAAAGAGAGAGAAAAGCATTTCTTACTCCTAACTACTCCTCTTAAGGAGAAAGAGAGAGCGGGAGCATGCACAAAAAAAAATAGGCTTTGCTCTTCTCTTCCCTCCACGACATTGACTCGGAGCAAAACACTAATTTACTCCCACTACATCATTTCAAATAAATATTTGTAAAAATAATTAACTTTTACTCCTCCCATCCTCCTCCAACATCCTCCCCTACATTAACTAAAATAATCTACTCCCACGACAATGTAAGATAGCGCGGCATATTAAAGGGATTAGGAGAATCAAAATTATTGCCACCCGCGACACCGAACTAAAAACAAATAGTAATTAGTCTATTAAAATGAAAAGAACACGTCAAAACCCTTCGGTTATCAAAGGAAATGCCGGCCAAAATCTTCCTACTCCTTTTGGTTTTGTCGGACCCCTCCTCCTATAAAATGGCGGCATCGGCCATAAAGAGGGGATTAGGAGTGACCTGTCAATCAAATTGCTTATTGCCACCCGCGACATCCCCTGGCCCCTAACTACTAGCATTTAGCTTCTCTCAACATATTATTTTAAATTTTATTTTAATTTAATAAAATTTAAAAGTATTTTCTAATTTAATTTTAAACAGGTCGTCAAAATAAGACTATAGGTATTTATGCCAATGATATAAATATATGGAAGGGAGGAGATAAAAAACATTCTATTTATTATTTTGAAGTAAAGGTTGTAAAAGAAGGAAACAGGTTGTTTTTAATATTTTAAATTAAAATGAATTAATTATTAAAATAATTAATAAATTGTTATATCTATTTTTATGTAACAGTTGTCACTAATTATCCTTCCTTTACTAATATAAAAACCCAAAAGATTGGCTAATCTTATTCAGTCCTTTACGAATAAAATAACCACTCTTTATCCTATCCCCAAAAACTTTTACACAATATATATATTTAACTGTTGCTAAATAAATAAATAGTTAATAAAGACTTTTTCTTAATTGGGTAGGAAACGTCAGACCTTCCCTTCGCGGGGAGGGTCTGACCCAATGTCTAAATGAAACTCGCCCTACAATATAATATAAATATATGAAAGAAATGATTAGTTAAATTTCAAAAAATTTTTAATAAATATTTAAATTTTAGTTTTTATGTTTCTATTGGTTTTATGACAGGAAGTTCTGTAATTGAGTTAATAAATGGAAATACAATTAATTATACTAAATTCGGAAGAGTTATTTTATCTAATTTAGAAATTGAGAATGGAGATATTTTTGGCTGTGGAATTATTATTCCAAGAAAAAAGTGTCATATAGATTTAAAAAAACCACAAGTTTTTTTCACTAAAAATGGAAAACAAATGGGTAAGTATTCTGTTTTAGAATAAATTTAAATTTTTATTTAATTAAGGAAAAGCAACATTTATGAAAGAAGATAAATTAAATATCACTCCAATTATTGCTATTAATTCTTGCTCAATCGAAGCAAATTTTGGGAACAATTTAAATGAAAATGATTTTATTTACTGTATTTTAGAGCATAAAATGGATGTTGATGTTAATGAAGATGAAGAGTGGACTACAGTCTGATGATTATATGTAATCTTTGTTTTTAAATATTAATACTAAATCGATTTTTTCGATTTTTTAAGTGTTAAAATTAATATATGTACATATTTTTAATATCTTTTTACTATTTAGATTTGGTTAGCTCTACTAGATGCCATAAGAAAATATTTTTTGAAAAAGAATAATTTTAAACTAAATTAAATATTATAAATTAATTAAATCTAATACTTTTTTAATTAATACTTAAGATTATAATTATTATTTTTGCTTGTTAATTACACATATTTATTTGACTTTTATTGAATAAATAATAAGGTGAAAAGGAATAATTTTTAAAATAATTAGGAATAAGTTAATCAAAATATTAAAATAAGTAAAACAGAGAACTATAATTAAAATTATAAATTTTAACAGATAAATCTGAGGCTGCTGATTAATTCCCAATTTTAAAGCATTAGTTTTATTTACAATATAAAAATTTAAAAAAATCACCATTTATGTCTTGTCATCCACCAAGAGTTAAAGATGAAAGTTGTAAAAATTAATGCAGAAATACAAAAAATTAAAATATCAAAAATTGAAGGTTTGCTTGAAGATTGTGATGAACTTCATCAAGTAGAAATTCTCGACGTCCATTCATTACAGAAGTTGAAATGGAAGACATCCTATACTTATATGCCTTTATAATAAAATATGCAATTGCCGAGATTTTGGAAAATAATTATAAAATATTTAATAAAAATTGATATAAATTAAAAATATATTTTATTTAAAATATTGATGTTTTACTTTTCTAAATAATATAATAAAGCTACTTCTGTAATTTCAAAATATTATTTTAGAATTAATGAAAATCCCCCAACATTTAAAAAAATAATAAAGCTTTGATATATAATTAATAATTTACTGTAATTATATATTTTAAAAAAAAATTTAAATTTTTATTCTAATAATAATTAAGAAAAATAATTGAGCCATTTGGAATGAATAGAAAATAATTATTTTATTTATTTTTTCAATTTTCGTCAACTTGTATATTATTAAAACATGATGGCCTAAAAAAACACTTTGTTAGTATTTATTTAATAAAAATTAAATTAAAAAAAACCCCTATATGTGTAAAAATTATTTAAAATTAAAAAAAATAAAAAACAAACATTATTTCATCAGCTCCACAAGAAGAATATTCTACAGTGTCAGAATTAGCACTATCAAATTGTTCTACTTTTTCTGTCTGTAATAAAGAAATTTCTTTAGCTGATGTCTCTTTTTGTTTTGAAATTTTATTATTAATTTTCTCCAATTCTTCACCATTTTCTTCCAAAAGAATATCCTCTAATTCATCTAATTCACTTCCCCCACAAATTGACGAATATCCTATTAAAAAGAAAAATATTTTAATAATTATTTTTTATTTTTAAATTATTTATTTATTTTTATAAAATTAACAAACCCAAATTTTGTTTTGAACTTCTCAATTGTGAATTTAAATCTAACAAATCTTTATCAAAATTTATTTGAGAACTTTGAAGTAATGACAAAGCTTTAGCTAATTTACGTTTTAATGAATAATTTACATTTGTTGTATTACTTAAATAATTAATTAAAATAATTAATTTTATCTTTAAATATACTTTTTAGTCAAATCAAATAAAGAACCATTCATTGAAGCAGATTGGTGGTTATTACGTTCCCAAGCATTTTTTTTCTGTTTAAGTAAAGAAGAATTTTCCATTTTAGCATCATTTAAAGATGATTCAAGATTTCGAATTTTACGTTGATATTGAATTCTATAAATTTTTAAATATTTTATTGTAAAAAATTAAAACCTCATTTCTTCCATTTCATCTTCTTTTGCCTCTAATTCCCTTTGTAATTCTCCTCTTTTTCTTGATTCTTTTAAATTTAATTCAAATTGTTGTCTTTCAAGTGTTTCACGATAATCCATAGATTGGTCCAATTGTTCACGTAAATTACTCAATTCATCATTTAAACTTTTTTTTTAAAATTATATTTAATTAATTTAATTAAAATATATACTTTTTAATTCTTTTTTCTAATCTTTCATTTTTTGAATTATTAACATCAATTTCAGAACGTGAATCAAGAAGTTCATCTGCCGTTTTTTGTAATTTATTTTGAAGTGTTCGTTCACGATCAATTGAATCATTTAATTGTTTTCGAAGTTCAATAGTCTAAAATAAATATTAATTTAATTATTAAAAATATTTATTTTTACTCTAAGATCATTCTCCCATTCTAATACATTTTGCATTTGTTTTAAACCATTTGAAGTTGTTCCTAAAAAATAAATAAAATTATAAATTAAATATTTAAAGTAAATTAAATTTTTTTTTTATATTTTAAAAGTTAAATATTCTTTTTATTAAAAAAAACATTTACATCAACACATAAACAATTAAACAATTAAACAAATTAATTAAACACCTAAAAACATAAAGAAGTGATAATTTTATACCAACAATCCTTTTATTTCGTTCTTAGCGTCAAGACTTAGGTTTTTTCCTTTACCAAAAGTCTAGGCCAAATAACATATTGAGTTTTTTAAGTTTTACTTTTTAAATATTTACCAGAAAGGATGAGTACCAATAAAATGACATTTAAGATTACTAGATAGCGTTATAAAATATTCCCCCATTTCTTTGAGAATAATCTTTTACCCAAAAATAATTAATCTATGACTTTTTTATACCCTTCTTCTCTTTCAAAAAAAATTTAATTAAATCACTTCTTTGTTTGTCACCTAAAAATCTTTTAATTTTTTGTTGACCTTCTTTAGTAGTAGTAGATAATGGTAAAAGAAAATCAAGTTGTGATTTTTCTTTAATTAAAGCAGTCCCTCCAAAAGAAGAATTTGTCATTTTTGTGTTTGAATGACCATTCATTATTTCATTAACTGACTGGTGATGTGTTGGTAATGCTGATGAAGAAGTAGATGGTTGTGAAGGATTTAATGAAGTAAAATCTTTTAAAAAAATAAATAAGTAATTTTGTTTAAAAGTAAACAAATAGAAAAAAATATTAAAAATTTTAATCAAAAAATCTAAGAAATTTTTAAAAAATTCAAAGATATAAAAGTGTAAATAAAAACTAAAATTATGAATATCTGTTTTTACTTAAATGTAATCTTAATAAAATTGTCTGATTTTTTTTTGGCTAAAATTTTTGTTAAAAAATCTACACTTAATATCTTCCTAATTTTTAGCATTTAAATTTTATCTCAAAAAGATGAAATAATTAAAATTAAAATAAACACACCTTCCCATTCTTTTTTTAATTGATTTATTTGAATTGTTGTTTCTTCATTATTATCTTGACAATTTTCATTTTTTGGATCAAAAAATCCTTCAGTTGAATAAAGTTCCCCCAATTCTGTCCCCTCTTCCGTTTCTTCTAAACGTTGGCGTTTTATTATATTTTCCCCATCTTCTGCTGATTCAAGAAAAGGAGGTAAAACATTATCTGAATGAGAGTTAAGAAATTGTTCCATTGTTGAATAAGAAGAATAATGTTGAGGTGAAGTAGGACTTTCAGCCAATGAAAGATTTGGAGGATCTTTAAAATCTGATAAATTATAAAATTATATTTTATTAAATTTAATAATTACCTCCATCTCCAATAAATGGTGGAAGAGAAGAAAAGGCTACAGGCAAATTGTCAAAACGTCGTTTACGATTTAAAGCATTATTTAACTCAATTTGTGGAATATCACAGCGAGATACTCTTGGAACACTTAATAAATATTTTAGTAATTTTTAATAATTTTTTTTTAACAAACAATGAATTTCCGCGCGAATTTGTAGAAGGTAAATTAGAAGAAGAACCAACAATATCTCCTCCAACCGCCCAACTGAATTTTTAATTAATAATAGGGAGGAAATGGACTGACCCATGTACTCCAGTCAATGGTCCATATTTTTCAGATGGGGGATGATTATGATGAACAGTCAAAACTACAGGTTGTCCCTCATCATTTCCAACAGTAACAGCACGTCCATGGCATCCTGTTAATGAACTTCGTCTCTCACATCTCCAATAAGTTCTACGGCCATCAACACTAAGACGATGTTTTGTGTAAGCAAAACCCTAATAAAAGTAAAAAAGTTAATATAAATGAGAATCATAATAATTAGAAACCTCTCTCCCCTATTAAAAACCCCCGAATGTAGGGATAGTTCCAATAGTATCATATTAATCGAATAACTAAACCCGAATAATTATTACAACTAAATTTTTTCTAATGAGCAAAAAAGTAGATATAATTGGATAAACTAATTTAAATTTAAATATGTAAGTAAAAAGAGAAGAATAAAAATTTGGGTAAAGTGAATAAGACAAATAAAATTATAATTAAATTTTTGAGGTAAAATATAAACTCAAAATTAATTCAAAAAAAGTTTTTAAAACAAAAAACACACATCAGAATTTTCTTCCTTGTTGTTAAAGAAAATAGAATGTCGATGCTTAAACTTTTCTAGCCAACCATCAGATGCTTTGAAATTTTCAATATTTAATTGTTTTGCTATTTCAATTGCCTTTCCCTTTAATCCAAAAATTAAAATTGTAATTTTTGTTTCTTTTAACCTTTAAAATAGGCCCAGATAATGGAAAACCTCCTTCTTTAATATTTTTAACCCAAGCAAAAATAGCATCATCAAGATTTCCATTTTTCACAGGTTGAATACAGGAACATTTTTCTTCTGTTCCTCTTTCAAGTGCCCCAAGAATAATGTTTTTACTTTGAAGAATTGATCTTATAGTTGAAGATGGTAAATCAAATAATTTTCCTACTTCTGATGAAGTTTTACCAATAGAGGCTTCAATAATACTTCTTTTAGTTGCAAGAGTAATTAGAGTACGTTTTCTGCGATATTTTGGAAGGTTAGGATTGTTGGGTAAAATTAATTTACTAGAAGTTGACATATCTTTACTGTAGTATTTTAAAATAGATATGTTAATAGAGTAATTAACATCGCTTATTTGAATAGCAAGGATAGATAAAAATGTATAACACAAATCAGAAAAAGATCAATCTTAAAATCTATTTTTCATAAAAGTTAAGGTTTTTATCTAAAACATAAAACGCATGAGTGTCGTGTGTTAAAAATGTATAGAATGCAAAAATAATACATACCATTAACAAATAAAATGAAGCAGCCCCCGACAAGAGTGGGGAATTGTCGATTGAATGACAAATATATAATAGATGACTTATGTTAGAAAAAGAAGAGACAGACACAAGTAAGAGAGATATTACACACATATATGAAAGAAGGGTAAATTGACAAAAGACTTAAGGAACAAAATGCCCACAATAGTAACAAGGGCATTGTATTAAAACCATGCTTAAGACGCATAAACGGTAAAGAGAATATTCAATGCTTATGGAATGTTTAATCTGATCAAAAATAGGAGAAATGAAGAATAAACGAACATTCCCAATTCAAAATAAACAATCCTACTTTTTCATCTTCGTTTTGTTCAGTCTTTTGTGATCGACGTCCAGCACCAGGAAGTCTCAATTTCCCTCCCTTTGAAGTTATATTCTTAAATTCTCTAAGCTTCTGTTCAATTGTAATCCATTGTGAAATACATTTACGGCTAATTCCAAAATGCCTAGCTGCAGCATGTCTTGAAGTTTTCTTTGCATATTCAATTACCTCTAATTTAACATCTATTGGATATGATTGACGTTTTTTCTGGTTATTAGACATTTCTTGCAAAAATTCCAAATCTCCTTCATTAACTTCATATTTGAATTCTTCTTTTGGTGATACTATTTGTTCTTCCTCTGCATTTGAAGTTTTAATAGGAATAAATCTAATTTTATTAGATGAATTTTCCATAAAATATATATTTTAATATCTAAAAATACAAATTTAAAAAATAAAAAATACAAATTATAATTTGGAATACAAACACAAGAGAAAAAAATAGAAAAGATTGAAGCATTGAAGGTTTTATTTAAGAACACGCAAATATAGTAATGAAAAAAGGCTTTTAATAAGTTCTGAAAATTTAACTATTTTTAAAAAATAATTTTAATATTAAAATTAAAGGAGAAATAAGGCATTGGGATATTTGAAATCCAGTAGATCTTAATTAATGAAAACAAATCCCCAACTGATAAATACCTCAGGATATAATTGTTCATAATTATCAACATTTGTTGCCATATTGGTTGTGTCGCTCTTCGCTTTTGTGAAATTTAATTTAATCGAATGGCGAGCTCGAAATCGCACAAGCCATCCATTACTTGCTACAAATTTGTCAACCCTACCAGGCAATTGTTTAGAGATTTCCAAGGCTTTTTTCTGGAATTACAAGTCCTAATATAAATTTTTTCAATTTTCATAAGCAAGCCTTGAGCATTGGGCCATTGAATGGAATGTTTTTGGAGTTCTGTAATTTTATCCATTCCAACAAAGCTTCATCCAAATCAGAATGTTTGTGAACTCTTGCTCTATATGCATTTGCTCCTTTCTCTATTGCAGTTAAAATATTTTGTTTATTTTTAATGATCATTGATATTGTTGTTCTATCTAAGTTGTATTTTCTGCATAATTCATTGTTTTTAATTCCAAGTTGAGAATCTTCAATAATTGACTTTTTTGTTTCCAAACTTATAGCTTTACGTTTGGTAGCCATTGTTAATATTATATGTAGTAGTAGTGGATAGTAAATGAAGAGAAAATAAATATAATGAATAAAAGAGGAAATGTAGAAGAAGTGTTTATTATAGAGGGGTATACAGTAGAAATATATTGATTTATATGCAAAGAGCATAAAGTGGGGCAAAAAGAAAAAAATAGTTCATGAATGGATAGACATCACAGTCTAACTTGAAGATTTAAATTTCAAAAATAATTTTCGACAAATGTTTAGATCAGAAAATGAATTTTTAAGGAGAAAATTTTGGTATACCTTAATGCCTCAATAATACTAATTAGCATACTGAAAGAAAATAAAGTGTGTTAAAAATTGAATATAAAATAGAAAAAAAGAAAATTTAGAAAAACCTAATCCATTTTGAAATACAACAAATTTTTGAAAATAATAAAAATAAAACAAAAAATTTATGGGGAGGTAATATACGAAATAATCGATTTAAAAGAGAGGCTCCTCTATATTCTTTCAGCACTAAAAATAATAAAGGCAAGCAAAAGAGGAATGAAAGGAATAAAAATACGAATGCTATAGAAGAACTGGCTGGGAAATTGTTCTAAGGGATGAAAATAGTAGTTATGAGAGTAATATTATATAAGCACTTTTAATAGAGTGACGGCATTTTAAGTTAATATTTTATTTTAATTAGTAAAATTAAAAATTCTTATGAAATTTGGAAAAATTAACATTTTTGTATTTTTAAAATGAGGACAAGGAGAAAGGTCTCAAATGCTTGTCTTTCAAGGGAAATGGTAGTTACCACCCTTTTACCTTAAAACCGCCTATATTCCACATTTAAAAGAATTTTAAAGTTTAAAATTTCAACCCACCTCGTAAACCAATTTCCTTGCACCTTGTTGTGATTTTATAAATCTTGACATTATATCAGCAAGAATTAAGAATCTTTTGAATATGAAGTACTGTATGAGTAGAAGTAATTAAATTAAAAAGTTATTAATTAATAAATGACCAATCCTGATTTTAGAAGTAATATAAATGAATGAATGTAACTGGGAACGAAAAGGTTTGTCGTGGACGTGAAATAGACCAATAAAATCAATAAAACGCGCGCCCTATGTAGATTTACTGCTTTAGTATTACTTTATGGGACGGAGGACAGAGAAGGCATAGTAATATGTGTGCTAGTAACACTATCTCCTTTATATATTGGTGGTACCTTTGTTAGCGTCCGCTGTCTCTTTTGAGTTTTTCCACTTTAATATTAATAGACCATTTTGTAATACGTACGCGTCCCCAATCTTTTTTCGATGTTATATACAACAATCCTCTAACTATGGTTCCAGTTTTTATTTTTCCCTTCACCCAATCCAATCATCACCCCCTTATATATTTTTTCAAAATTTAGTAGAAATATCAAATGAAAATCGGAACAAAAAATAATAACTCTACTTTAGGTCATGCGTCCCAAAATTAATATATTGGTCCCATCAAAGTATTTGCATGAAAAATAATTTTAAAATTAATAAAATTATTTCATGATCTGTTGCACGTATTTCAGACTTCCCCGTAGTTCTCTGACAAATAGAAAAAGTTACTATTATTTTTCTCATTGGACGCATTTACTTTTATTGGATGCATTATCCTAAATTAGAACAAAAATAATACAAAATCTCCAACAAAACATATCCTGAATACAAAATTTCAATAGCATACGTTTATAAACACAAATTCATTGAAATTAATTTAATTTATTTTAATTTAATAATTTTAAAAATTTTAAAGAAAATACCATTTAACTGTTCTGTTGATTTGCCAACTTTTTTAAGTTTTTCTTCTACATCTCTCAATTCAGCTATTAATTTTTTATTTTGTTGTTCAATTTCTTCTGACCATTTTTCCGCAATTTGTTTGGATTTTTGTGCTGATTCTAACTCTAGTTGTGCTCTAGAATGTTCTGAACGAAGTTCATCCAATTCAAGTTCTAACTGGGCAAGATGCTCGCGCAAACAACGTTCCCTCGCATCAACGCTAATAATTAATTTACTAATGTTTTCTAGTCATAAAACAATTTCAAGTTTAAGTTTTGAAAAATGTTTTTCTTTTATTTTTGTTTCTCAAAATGTTTTAACTTAAGTTTCATGTTAACATGTTTTTCAAAACATGTTTTTAAGTTTATTCTTAATTTCTTAAATGTTTTCATGTTTGTGCTCTCACAAAAACATTTTATTTAATTAATTTTAATATAATTACCTAGCTGCAGGAATAAGTGGTTTTATATAAACAAATAATTTCCACCATTCTGATTTTTTTAAATTCTGCCAACATTCAAAATTCCATTGAATAATTCGAATACTTTCGTCTCTTTCCTTCTCTTTTTGAATTCTTTTTAAATTTAAATATCTTCGACAATTTGCCTATTAAAAAAAATAAAAAATAAATATTTTTATTAAACTACCTGAAATGCACAAAATACAGGAATTAGTACAACAGAGCGTTTATTTTCCATTTCTTCGATAAGTTCTCTTAAAAATATTTTTTAAATTTTAAAAATAAATAAAATTAATTGTTCTAACCTTTGTAAAAGAATCTGTGACAATCCTAGCCTATATCTATGTTCTGCAATTCCTGCCCTTTTTAATATACTCCTAACATTCTCTCGGTCATCAATTGAAGTATTAGTATTTTCTTCATTATTTTTTATAAATTCTTTGTTATTTAATAAACAGCGAAATGAGCGGTAAAATGAAGAAAAAGGCACTCTTTCAGGGTAACCTTTAAAAAAATATTATTTATTTTTTTAATTTTTTAGAATAACTAAACCAGTGGAAGCGTGCACTACTCAGTGTATAAAATCAAGAGGTGTTAAGAATGCGAGGGGGATTTAAAAATTATTTTTGGATGAAGCGCCGGGAGGAATTGAAAATATTTTGGGTGTGGAAAGCCTGCGGCTTTGAAAGGGTCCTAGCAGGGATTTTTTGTCTGGAATATTTGCGTCATGAATGTTGTAAAACTGTGGTCGGTTTAAAGTATGGTGAGTTTAAAAGTGGTGGTGCACCCTCCGCCGTTTGAGGGTCTTCGGCCTTCAAACGTCCCGCTAAAAGTTTGAATATTGTGGTGGGTTATAAGTCGTATTGAGATCAAGTGGTGGTGCAACCCTCCGGCTTTTGAGAGCTTCGGTCCTCAAACGCCTGCTAAAAGTTTGAAAGTTGTGGTTGGTTAGCACTCCCTGAATACGAATCCGAAGTCAGGAAAATTAAAAAAAATTTTTTCGCAAAGTTACAGTCAAAAAACCGCTAGATTCGAACACTTTACAGTCTCTAACTTCCTGAGACTCAAGTGGAACCAAAAATGCGATGTTTTTCGGACCTCCAAAACATGCTCTATAAAATGGGTGAGTAAAATCGGATTTTATAATTAGGTTCATACACCTCACCCTTTAAACCCCCGCTGTCCCAAGATTTAACACCCCGTAACCTGGTCCAAGTTGATCCAAAAATTTTTTCAAAAAATATTTTTGAACTCAGCTCGTCAGGAGCTTTCAAATGATATATCATTTGGTACACTTTCATTATTTTTGAGGTAGGCCATTTTTGGCGACAAAATTTGGATGGGATTTTATGCCAAAAATTTCAAAAATTCATATCTTTTTCAAAAGTAATCTTTTTTGAACATTTTTAAATGTTAAAATGTTTTTAAAAATATGCCAGATTTAATAAAAGTACTTTCAATCCAGTTCCATGGCAAAAATACCGAAAAATTTTTGAAAAACGAAAATTTTCGAATTTTCAAAAAATCGATCCAAACTAACCCTAATTTTAAAATTTTCCAACATTTTCTTTACTCGTAAAATAACTAATTTTTTACTTAATTTAATAACATTTGTTTCATTTCAATCCGACCAAAACGCTAAAAGTTAAGGTCGATTGAAAATTTCAGAAAATATTCCAAAAGGGGTACCCCTATTGAAAAATTTTGAAAATTTTTTTTCGTAAAAATGTCTTATATGGGGTAAAAACACTCGCTGAATACGAATCCGATGTCAGAAAAATTTTAAAAAAATTTTCCGCAAAGTTAGAGACAAAAAACCAATAGAGTCCTGGTCAGTTATTGGACTCTAACTCCCAAAGACTCAAGTGGACCCCAAGCTTGTGATTTGTTTTTCGGACCTCCAAAACATGCTCTATAACATAGGCGAGTAAAATCGGGTTTTGTAATTAGTTTCATAATCCCCGCCCTTTAAACCCCCGCTGTTCAAAATTTAACCCCCCGTAACTTGGTCAAAGTTTATCCAAAATTTTTTCAAAAAATATTTTTGAACTCAGCTCGTCAAGAGCTTTTTAATGGTATATCATTTGGTACACTTTCGTTATTTTTGGGGTAGGCCTTTTTTGACCTCAAAATTTGGATGGGATTTTATGCCAAAAATTTCAAAAATTCATAACTTTTTTAAAACTAACCTTTTATGAACATTTTAAAATGTTAAAATGTTTTAAAAAATATGCCTGATTTTATAAAAATATTTTCAGTCCAATCCCATGGCAAAAATACCGAAAATTTTCAGAAAACGTAAAATTTCGAATTTTCAATAATTCGACCTTAACTACACCTAACCCTAAAATTTTTCAAAATTTTCTTCGCTCACAAAATAGCTAATTTTTTACTTTATTTAATAACATTTGTTTCATTTCAATCCGACCAAAACTCGAAAAGTTAAGGTCGATTGAAAATTTTGGAAAATATTCCAAAAGGGGTACCCCTTTGGGAAAAATTTTGAAAAATTTTTTTTCGTAAACTGTCTTATATGGGGTAAAAACACTCCCTGAATACGAATCCGATGTCAGAAAAATTTTCCGCAAAAATACATTCCAAATACCAATAGAGACCTGGACAGTTATTGGACTCTACGTATAATGGTATCGCATTTAAGTTTATTTCCACTTTGGCTCCACAATATAGTTGTGTACATTGTAGTTTGCCTCAACCGCCAGCCCACAACGGCTCTATAGGCAGGAGTTTCCAGTATACGGCCACGGGGAGGCCTGCCAGGGGTGGATAACCTTGTACACCATTTTTTTGTTTTTTTGGGTTTTTTATGTTTTTGTTCATTTTTTTGTTTTTTTTATTTTTGCAAATTTTTTTGAAATTTTTAATTTTTATAATTTTTTTTGTGTTTTTTTATTTTTAAAAAATTATTAAGAAAATATATCACTGTATAAGAAAATATCACTAATTTAAATAAGAAGTATCACAAATAAGAAAGATTTTTTTGTATTTTTTTGTTTTTACATTTTTTTGGATTTTGTATATGCAGTTTTTTTATTTTTTTTATTAACAATTTTCGTCTGTATAGCAAACATTGGCGATGGCACTGGGGAATTATGTCCAGGCCATGGAATTAACCGTGTGATAAGCATAATCGTGTAAAATTCAAATACCTTAGAAAAATTCTAGGCCATCAGCAACAATATTTTTAATCATTTTATTCTTTGATGGATTCTCTTCCTCAACGTACGGTGCGAAAATTCTGAATGAGTCAGGTGTACGAACTCTCGAAAGAGCTGTATATAGGTTACCATGACCAAACACTTGATGTGTAAGGTCGAGTCCAACTATGGATGCAGTTTGACCTTGGGCCTTCATGATCGTCATTGCATATGCAAGTCGAACAGGAAACTGCAAACGTCTAAATTTTATTCCTTCTGGTCTTGGATCTTCATAGTCGCACCAACATTTTGGAATACAAACCATTGTTCCTGCGCCAGCCACAGACCCGGTTACAATCTCTACTCTCAGTATTTCATCACCTAATTCGCGAACTATCATTCGAGTTCCATTTACAAGTCCTCGAGACACTCCGATATTCTTCAAAAGTATAATAATGCAACCTAATTTGAGATGTAAACGGTGTGGTGGAAGATTTGCCGGATCCAAAGTATTTAACTGTTCTACTTGCTGTTCGATCTCATCAATATCCATTGGCTTATCAACTTTTGATTCATCAGTTGACATATATGTTCTCTCGTTACCCTTTATACGTTTAAGCATATCCTCATTTATGTCCTTAACAGTATCATTATGTGGCGCTAATATGAGATTGTGAATGAGCTCTTTTGGATTCAATAGAGCTTTACCATTATCAGTAACAAAATTCATTAGTTCTTGGCGCGAGTTTACGATGTTCTTTTTCTGAATTTCCACAATAGATCTATAGGTTCCGTTACCTATTTTGCGCAGCCAGTCTGAGAATTGCTTCTCATTTTGTCCCTGACGCATATTGATGTTCATACATTGAATATTCTTTTTGAAAAGAGTCCACAATAATGATGACTGTATGCAGGAATCCACTTGGTCTCTCATCGAACCTCCAGCTACAACTGGAAGCGATTGCTTAAAATCTCCGCTTAATATTATAACCTTCCCTCCGAATGGATTATTTCTGAAATGTGATGGTACCATTTGCTTGCAAACACGATCAATAGCCTCTAACATATGCTTAGGAAGCATAGAAACTTCATCAATTATAATTACTTGGCTGTCTCTAATTCGTCTACCATGGAAACTTTGCATTGACACTGACGGAGTGTAGTCCTGATCTACATTAATTCCAAATCTGAATACCGAATGAACGGTAGCTCCTCCAGTTAGAAGTGTCGCCGCACATCCTGTAAATGCCGAAGCAATTACTCGAATTCGCATGGCTCGTAATCGTGAAATGATGGTATTAAATAGATAAGTCTTTCCAGTGCCACCGTCGCCAGTGACAAAGATTGTATTAAATGAACTTCCTTGGATGGCATTTTGAACGTTTTGCCAAACTTTTTCTTGATCGTAATTTAATTTTCTTTCCGGTTTCTTTCCACTGGCGAAATCATCTTCATCTTTGTCACCAAAGAAGAAATCATTGAGAGCATCATCAACGTTCTTTCGCATCCCGGGGGATGGTGAGTCAAGATTAAATTGGTCGTTAGTCATTCCAAAGTCCGATAGCTGAGCTTCAATATAAGCAAGTGCCTGATCAATCCGTCTTCTTCTTTCATTTCCATTTGGATCACTACCCATAATTGGTTTAAACATGTGTTCAATAAATTTTTCCCACAATTCACGAGCATTGCTCGGATTTCCAAAGACCAATACCTGAACAAACAGGTATCGCATTTCACGAGGATTGCTAAAATGCGAGGCCTCCTCCAATGTTCTCTCCCATACATTATCATCTGAAAGAAGACCTCTTAATCTGGCTGCTTCTACAAAAGTCTCACAAATAGTATCATTAACATTCTTTAAAGCCGCAGGATCGCCAGGAAAATGACGGAGAAGAATGTAAAGTGCAAACTTCTCCTGATCCCTTGGTGCTGGTCTGGGATGTATACGACCAATTACATTCAATTTATTCCTAAATCTTTTCTTCCAACTCTTAGCTCTCTTATCATACCAGTAACGCTCAGGCATAAGTTCATAAAGCATAGTCTTAATTGAATTATCATCGGATAAAATCCACTTTTTGTTAATCAATTCCCACGACTTCCCTGATGACCATTGTTGCCAGTACTCGGTGAGCATGGTTTTTGGAAGATCGTCAGGTATTTTTGCAATAGCTGTAGAAGCTTTCCCAGGTACAAAATATATGTTTTGTTCGTCTGGTAAATGCATTGGAAGTTTGTAGACTGTGTGGGAAAGTCGTGTATATGGCATTGAGTGGATCCTTGCATATGCCTCAGGTGCTGATCTATAGTACATTTGCGAATAATGTGCAGGCTCATCTATATCGACCTTTCCGCCTTCTAAACGAATGTATGATAGGGAAGCGCCCTTCATGGGATACTTCATAGTATACTTCATATTAGTCTTTTCACCATAACAGAATTCTACATTATGGTGTGTTTCGAATTTTAATAGAATGAATGGATTAAATGGTGTAACATGAGCATTCGTGAATTCGGTGAGAACTCCACCCCTTTTAAGCCAAACTGTTTCACCTCCATCTTCAGGACTTGGTCGATAATAGACAGCTGGTCGATCGTCAAATAAGATAGTTCTATTTGAATATTCTTTAGGAAAAAATTTTGAACATTGGCCTTTAGCATTTTTCTCGCCGCAAAAAGCGGGATTACAGTCATGTAGCTGGTATTTTAATATAAGCTCACGAAGGCGTCTTAAGCCTTCGGCACGTTTACTTTTATCATTCTTGTCAGGTAGTGATGGTATATGCGCCCAAATATAACTTTCAATGACTTCAGGGATGGCTGGAATATCCGTGGCCATTACTCTGTGAAAATGCGGTCCTCCTCTTTTTTGAAATTCCATGCTTTCTGCGTAGCCTAATTGAATACCAAATATTGAGCGTTGATTCAAATCATAATGGAGCTCCCTTGCTTTATCAGCGTAGAAGCGCATAATAATGTCAGGTCGATCAATTAGAGTTTGTCCATTATTGTAAAATTCTTTTTGCATTTCAGGCCATTTGGGATTAGAAGTAAAGGTAAGCATAAACATGGCGCATCCTCGCTTGCGTGTTCGATTAATAATCGTGCATGAATCAGTATATTTTACTTTAAAATATGCCCTAAAACCTGGCATATTACTTCTAAAAAGAACGACACGTCCAATTTTATCAGCGGAGGGTAGCCCGCCTTGCTTAGCCATATACTCTAATAAATGTCGCGGCAATTCAGCGCGTAAATCCATGTGGTCTTGGCGATAGTATTCGAACACTTGCGAATCAATACGTGCAGCAATATCAAGTATGTATTTCTGACTTAAACCACCACCGGAACTCCAAATATGATGATATTTGTCGTTTTCCGGGTCTCTTATGCCAAAACGATAACGGTAAAAAGCTCTAATCGAAAGATTTTGACGAGACCTATTTGGTTCGTCACCATAGTTTTCCACTGACCCGTTATCGCTTTCAGCAATAGAGGCGGTTTCAGAATTTGAGTCATCAAAGTCTTTTTGTGAATTAATTGAATGTTTGTGTGGTCTTAAATAAGGTATACTAGATGTATATCCCTCGTCCCCAAGCATAAACATGCAAGGGTAGAGAATAGAATCAGTCATTGAATGCGAGGGCCATAATTCTGTCACTTTTCCTTTTTTAGTTATCCATATACCCTTTATTGGTGGTGGTTCATCTGTAGCAGATGACCAAATTGCAAACACCGTTGATTCATTTTGGCATGGAAGATTTACTTGCCTCGGATGAAGATTCGGATCCTGGATATTTGCAGGTGCATTTTTATCGCTTACAAGTATTATTTTAAAATTATGTAGTTGGTCAGGATTATTTTGTTCTAACTCCTTGTAAAATTCATATGAATTCCTAAGAATTGCCGCCATAGGATGATTAACTCGAATAATTTCATCGAGTACACGGAAAAGATGTGGATTTTTCCGACTCCAATCATCAAAGCTAACGTTATTTACGCGATGTTCTGTGGCTTCTTCAGAATCCAGAATGTAAAGCTGGTCAAATGATGGAATTTGATGGTCATCGGCAAGTAAGCTCCCAATTCTTCTCGAGAATTCGCCATTCAATAAAACAGGCATTGGTCCACCAGTTGGTGCATTTTGTCTACCAACAGAAAGTGATCCAAAAGCAAATAAAGTATTATATTTAGCTTCATTCTTTATGTATTCTTTAGAATCCATTGATTCACCTGTAATTAGTCTTTCATAGTCTGTTGGATATTCTTTAAGTGGATTAAGTCTTACACGACCATCCGCGCAGGCTAAGCATTTTTCAGATTTTAGAAGTTTATTATTACAATGTGCGCAAGTACTGTTCCCTAATTGCCCTGAGTGGTAATACTCAGGAAGGTGTCCGGATTTGAAGGATGCACAACCCATCCCTCTATGCTTAGTATAACATCGTTTAGTGGGAAGTACTTGGTCTCCTTTCGGAGTTTCAATTTTATTAACGCTTGTTTTCGGTGTTGATTGTCTTGAATGAGATGGAATATTTGTTTCTATTATTTGCCTTTGCGAATGTTCAATTATTATTCTTGGATGGTACTCAACATTGTCCCCAGAATACAACTGGTTCAAATGCCACAGAATTCGTTTCTTCTCAGTGTTAATGTTCAAAGTAGACATTGACAAATTACGATTGTTCATTAGCCACGCTTCAGCATAAAGACAGATGAAATAGCCACAACTATTACCATCCTCCTGAAGCGGGTACGATTTTGTGTCAAACGTTCCAATGTGTAATAGATAATCTGGTGTGTTGGTCAATTGTGAAATAATTTCTTTTAATTTTGAAAGTCTTTGAGGATGATAATTAATGTGTTCTTCATGTAATCTATGCGGTGTATTAGGAAGAGAGTCAAAGAAATAAACTCCGAATTCTCTGTCCCAAATTATAATTGTCCAATGACCTGGTAAATGCACAGGCAATATCAAAACTTTAACTTCACCGTCATGGTCAGTTTGATAGGTGTACTGATTATATTCTAATCCCGCAAATTGCTGTACATCTGGATCCGTTATAAGGGGATCAACAACAATGGTCTTTTTTCCAGATATTTTGGCTAAATAGCATAGGAAAGGAAAAATAAACGCATCATTGAGCCATGCATCTAAATTATTCCACATCGTCTCAATTAATCGAGGTCCAGTATTCTCAAAATCACGTTCGTAAAGAGGCAATACTGTTCTACGACAGATACTGGATGCATTCGTTGTCCTTAATGTAGCAAATTCAAGCATGTCTAGCGAAGAGAAATTTATATTATGTTCAATGTTCAGTAATGGTGGTGAATTCCTTTCAAACGATTTTTTCGGTCTGCCAGGCAGATCAATCTTCTTTGGACGACCACGTTTTTTAGTCAATGTCTGGCATTCTTGAGAGGAATGCGATGATGTTGACAATGACCTAATTGTAGAGGTCATACTTTTAGTTTCATCAAACTCGGTGGAAGAGTCTCTTGTTTTTCTTGATTTTCTAGGAACACAAACCTCCGAAGAGATGCTCAATGGTGTGAGCGGTTCCACAATACTTTCAATTAATTCATTTTCAACAATATCATTTACACTAAAATTAAATCTGCCCGAGCACGAAGGCTTCCCAAGGCCATTAGTTTCATTTAAATTATCAAAATTGGCTGTTTCATTAATATTCAAGTCCTGATGAGGACTGTTTTGTGTTTCGAGATCTTTATACTCAACAGAATGCTCAGGTTGAACCGACTGATTAGAGCCCTGAAGAGGGCTGTTTGGGTTAGTGGCACCTAAGTACAATTCACGTCGTTTTTTGCGTTTTAAATCTTGTTTTTTTGTCATTATGTCATGTTTTTCTGTCCGGTCGTGGTAAAAGGCTGTGGTTGGAGGATGCGGAGACCTTTTGGGAATCTGCCCACAGGAAAAGGTTCCAAAAATTGGGGGAAGAAAAGGAGTTCCCCATCGATCCACGAACCGTGCCATAATGGCATTAAATAAACCTTAATTTGGCAATAAGCCATTCGTATCCATGCCCAAGCGTTCAAACGGGCTCAAGAGGCTGTTACATATTTGCCAGAGGCAACTAAGAGGCTAAGTTACATTCTGTCAAAGACAGCTAAGAGTCTGTTACTATTTGGCAAAAAAGCCATTTACCTCCGTTTACCTTTATCCACAATTACCTCGTCCATTCAGATATAATTATTTTAATATTTATCTTCCCATAAAATTTTCATTAACCGTGTAAGTTCATAACCGTGTGTTCAATATATTATTCATAATTGTGTAAATTCAAATTTGTGATTCATGTTCGTGTATAAAAAAGGTTTATGATTCATAAGCGTTCAAATTTATGATCATAACCATTCAAATTATTAATTCATGTCCGTGTATATAAGGTGCCGCTACTGGGTCGCCTTGTTTCGCGTGGTACAACGGCTATAAAGGCACTGTCATTGACAATCCAAGCCGAATTTCTCATTTTTAACCGCGTCCCTGGACAAGTCCAAGGTTAGCAACACAATGAAGTGTTCCCAGTACACGCGACGAGGACGCTTACGGAGGATAATGAGATCCTTGTGTACCATATCTCTGCTTATGGAAAACTGGTGTGCATTCACCTGTGCGGGTACCATGAATTGGCGTATTTCAAGGATCCTCACGGTAAAATCTCCTCTCATTGATCCCTTACCACATACGGAAAAATTGTTGTTTCCATTGGCTGCATAAACGCGTTCTCCTTAGAGATTAAGCTTCCACCTCTCTCGAAGTTGCCTCAACAAAACTCATATGTAGCTCAGTGGCTGGACTCGGCTCAGGGTCATAAACTTTAGCTTGTAGGAGAATACCAAAAAAAATTTTGGCGTGACCCCTCCGCACAGTGTAGTTTTGTGGCCCCTGAATAGAGAGCGAAAAACATATGGACCACTTCTTTTCTCAGAACCTCAGACTGCTTGTAGGAGAATACCAAAAAAAATTTTGGCGTGACCCCTTCGCACAGTCATGTTTGAGGCCCCTAGATTGGAAGCAGAGAGCCATACGGTTCCCTCTCTCAATCCAAGTCCAGCCTAATCAATGACCGAAGTCACCAGTAGGCTACATAAAGCGGATCGCCTCGTGGGGCTTCAGAACCGGAATTGGAACCGGAGTGTGACACCCTCCCCAAAATTGGGTACAAACGGATGTCAGTCACATGGTTCCGCCGTCGGATTTTAATACCAGGGTATTTATGGTTGCAAGAGTTTAACCCAACGCAGGTCTTCACCCAACGCTAGGCGTAGCAGGCAATAAGCGACTATGTAGCGGCTTAAAGCGTACTACGCTCTCACAGAGCCATTAGGATAGCGGTTCAAGGCGTGCGGGATGCCTCCTCTCCAAGAACTTTCTTCACGTACCACAACACAATCATGATTTTGGCCGGTCACGTATTAATTGTACGGCCCGAGTAACCATGATCATGCTGTGGGCTACACTATCCATACCCTTCCGCAATATGGACGAGCTACAGGAAATCCTGGCAAACTCACCCAAAGGGAAACTACACCGTACCCCCATATAAGGGAAACAGCCATGTTCCGACCTTTGGTGCCCTCAAAAGCACTGGGACGCTCAGGGTGAGCCACAGCAATTTGAGAGCTGCAAGTTTTGCAATGCCCGTGCCCAAAGATCTGAGAAGTTGGCTCAGACCAATGAGACTTAGGGTTTTAATGGATCGCCCTCACCGGCCGAAGCCTAAGGCTACTACCCAAAACCAAAAAATAACAATTAAATGTGAAAAAATTTAAAAAAAAAACAATTAAATGTGTTCAATTTAAAAAAATGGGCGTAACCCTCCTGCATAGTGAAGTAGCAATACATGGGGTTATTGTCCCCCACGCATTGTTACTCCACGTTCAGACCCCAATCCCTTGGGCCATCCAGGCTAGGACCCGAAACCTTTATTACAGGTTTTTCCAAGGGATGGGTTTTAGTAAAATTTTTTTTGTTTGGGTAAAAATCTCATGAAAAACCCAACAAATTTCTATTGTAAACTTTCCGGAAAACATTTAAAACTTTTCGTAAAAAATAAAAAATACTAAAACATTCCGGAAAATTTTTAAAATATAAAAAGATAATCAGTTTTTATAGGATTTAAAGATTAATTTTGATGATAAATAAAAGGTTTTTGACTAAAATAATGTGTAAAAAGAGGATATCGCCGAACAAAGAAATATTCTAATTTTTTGATAGTTTCATAAAATTAAAAATAATTTTTCCAGAGATACCCTCTTTCGGACAATTTTATAATAAATTTTTTTAATTAATCAACTATATTTTTTAGGTAAATCTTCTTTCTTAACATTTTTCTCCTCATCTTCCTTTTCTTTTACTTTGTTTCATTATTCAATTCCTTAGTATTTTCCTTTTCTTTTTCTATTTTTTCATTATTTTCGGAGTCATCAGAAGGTCCAACTAAAGTAATTTTTAAAATATTTTTTTTTAATTTAATTAAAAAACCTGTCCGTTTATTTTCTTTATTTAATCGACGACAAAGTTCCTGTAATTGATTCAATTGACGATCCTTAAATGCCAATTCGTCAGTGGGCGATTTTTCGTTTGGAGTGCTTAAATCCTTTAAAAAAGAAAGAAACAAATTTAAATTTGAAAAAATATTAAAAAGAAAACCTCTTCATCTCCCTGTTCAACACCGGCCTCTCTCAACATTGAAACTGCGTGTGCAAACATAAAAACAAAAAATATAAAAATAATTATTTAAACAAATTACTGAATTATAAGAGGTTTTTCAGTAAAAATAAAAGTCTCGCTAGCATATTGTCGACGAACATCTTCTATTTCTGCTTGAAAAATTTTTTGAAGATGAGAGAATATTTCACACATTAATCGGCAACAGCAAGCATTGCCTATAAAATAAAATATTTTTTAATTAAAAGAAAAAACAAACAATAAAAATTTAAAAAATGATTGGTTAATGTTAGCCTAGTGGTTGAACATTAGACTATAATTTGAATGGGGTGGGTTCGAATATTTTGAGAGGAAAATCAAATTAAAAATGCGTTTCCCTTTTCCTTATTTGATTTAATTATTTTAACATAATTTAAATTTTTATAGGCTTTAAAACGCCCATTCATACTTTTAAAACTATTTATTATTAAAAAATAAAAACCTGAAATTTAAAAGCCATTTCCAAATCTAAACCAACAAATTCTGTCATATGTCTATGTGTATTACTATCTTCAGCTCTAAAAACAGCTCAAATTGTATAAACTTTATCAAAATCAGCAGCAATAGCAATTTGTTTGTAAAGTTGAGGATACTGAGCTAAATATGCTGATCCTATAAAGTAGCTAACCTTAAAAATAAAAAAGTCAATTTTTAACATTTAAAATAAAACCTCAAAAACATTTGCTCCACCCTCAATAGCTGCTGAAATTATTTTTGGAGTGTGAATTTCGATAAATCCTCTTTTATTTAGATTAGAGCGGAATTCATCACAAATAGCTGCTTGAAGTCTAAAAATAGCTTGACTAGTTGGTGTACACAAATCAAGCACTCTAAAAATTAATTTTAAGCTTTTTTAAATAATTTATAAGATAAAAAAATAAAATTTGGGATCAATTTTTCATTTGAATTATTTTGGTTAAGTGCATTGTTTTTAGGTTTTGCTGGAGAGGTTGCGGGTTCGAACCCTTTGAGGGAAAATCCGTTTTAAATTGAAAAATAAAATAAAAATATTAAAATTAATCTTGAACCTAATTTTTATTAGAACACAATTTTTAAACCTATAAAAAATTCATTTAAAAAATAAAACCTCAGCCTTTGCCTTTTGCAACCTTTGCTTATTTGCAATAATTAAATTTCTTGTTCGCATTATGTGATTAAGAGAATGAAGACAAATCAGCTCCTAAAATTTAATTTTTAAAATAAAAAAAAACATGCAATCATCTGTAGTAGAACAACAAACATCAATATAACGACCAATAAAATGTGTATAAATCTTAACGAATTTTGCAACAAAATTTTAATTTTTTTAATTTAATTAAAATAAAAACCTGTCCCTCTGTTCTCCTTATTTAATCGACGACAAAGTTCCTGTAATTGAGTTAATTGATGATCCTTAAATACCAATAATTTATCAGTCTCCACTTTTTGAACAGTTAATGATTTTGCTAATCTTAAAAAATTTTTTTATTAAATATTTTTTAAAAGTAACAAAAACTTGTTCGCATCTTCTGCCTGTTCTTCCCATTTTTTAGCATCCGCTTGAACTTTGATTAGGGTGCCATTCATTTTAGACATTTGTCCCTTTACGTTGTCAAAAGATCTGAAGATATAAAAAATCTACTCAATATTTAATTTAAAAAAAATTTTTTATACCCATTAGTATTTGCCAATGATTCCGTAAGTGCAGCATATTCTTGCGAATATTCTTCCAACAACTTACGAGTCTCGTCGTTTAAAGACTGAAAAAGTAAATTTTTTTTTAATCTTTTTATTTTTATTTAAAGAAACCCCTCAAAAAATTAAGCAAAAAATAAAAAATTAATTAATTTAAAAACCTGCTTCTTCAATGAACATTTTCCTAAAAACTTCACCAACTCTTTTCTGTATTTTTTCAATTTGTTCGCGCATTAATCCCAATTCTTTATCTTTGGCACATGCTACTTTTGCTAAATCTGCATTGCGTTCGTCATAATTGAAAAAATTAAAAAAATTATTTAAAAAATTAAAAAACAAATAAACCAATCAAGAAGAACCTGATTTGATTCATTTCTTTCTCCTCACGTTGAGCTTTGTTCAATTCTCGACATAACTGCTCCAATTTTGACTTTGACAAATCTGTTTTACTAAGAATCTTTTGCAAGGAATCATTTTTCTAAAAAATGAATTTTAAAATTTAAAAAAGAAATAAACCAAATTCAATTTGCCATTTTCTCGTTTAATTTGTTCCAATTCCTTTTTCTGATCACCACTAGAAACATTCAATTCAGCTAAACGACAAATAGAAACTCAATTTGGTCTTCAAGTTTAAGCCCAGTTATAGCTTCACAAATTTTACGTCATTTAAGAGTTAGACACTAAAAACTAAAGTTAAGAGTATTTTTCCCCGTAAATTAGAGTAAAAAACAATTTGAGTCCGAATCATTTTTGAACTATAACTGCCCTAGACTCAAATGTACCATTAACTTGTCATATAAATTCTTGAGTCTCATTTAATGCTGTATAAAATGGCATATTTGACACTCAACATTTTGGCACTGAACTGTCCCGTCAACCCATTTCAGTGCCACATTTGAGTGTCTCACAACTTTTAGTGATAAAAGAACCTTCATCTTAAGACTATACATCTATATACTGAATCTGGGCTAAAAAACTTAATTAAACATCAAGTTATAGCTCGGCGAATATATGGGTCGTCTGCGAATTCGCGCCTACTGGGTTCCCCGTTGATCTTTTTTCAAAAATTTTTTTATTTGAAATCAGCTTATTTGTGCGGAAGTGCCTCCCAGCGGAAGATTTCCGCTATCTGCCCCCGTTCCCAGATAGATCCTGAGCGGGGGCTGTTTTGGCGGGATGGAAACCGAGTTCGGAAAAATGAATAAGTTTCACATGATATGTTTTTCTGACCGTCAATGGACGCTCTACAAAAAAGGCCATTGAAATCGGGTTTTTGATTCGTTTAATGCACTCCACCCTATGAAACCCCCTCCCACTCCAAAAGTTCGACACCCCGCAACTTGGTCAAAGTTCACCCAAAAATTTTTCTAAAAATATTTTCAAACTTGGCTCATCAAGGGCTTTCGAATGGTATATCATTTGGTTCGCTTTCATTATTTTTGGGGTATGACATTTTGGCTCTCAAAATTTTGGATGAGATTTTATGCCAAAAAATTCAAAATATCATATCTTTTTGAAAAGTTAGTATTTTTGTAAGTTTTAAAATGCTATTAGGTTTTAAAAAATATACTTCATTTTATAAAAATACTTTCAGTCAAATCCCATGGCAAAAATCGCAAAAAATTTTTAAAATTCGAAAATTTTCGAATTTTCAGAAATTCGACCCTAACTACCCCTAATCCTAACATTTATAAATTTGTTCTCCACTTTAAAAATATATAAATTTAAGCTACATCTTTCAATTTTTGATTTATTACAAACCGGCCAAAACTCGCAAAGTTAAGGTCGATTGAATTTTTCGGAAAATATTCCAATAGGGGTACCCCTTTGGAAAATTTTGAAAATTTTTTTTTCGTAAAAATGACTTTTATGGTGTATAAACAGATCCTAAACATGAATCCGAGGTCAGAAAAAACTTAAAAAATTTTCTCTAAAAGTTACGGTTTAAAATCTTCAGAGTCCGAATCACTTTTCGGACTTAATTCTCAGAGACTCAAGTGGACCTCAAACATATGATATGTTTTTTAGATCGTCAAAGGATGTTCTACAACATAGGTCAAGTGGCTCGCAGACTTTTTGTAGCCAACGCTTGTGGCTACAAATTCTCAACTTAGCCAAAACTATCGGCCTCATATTTACATTCAAAAAAGCAATTTAAATTTTCAAACGGCCAGTTCAGTGCCACACTCAAGCCTGGCACCAAAATGACCCATCCCATTTAATTCCCCATAGCCGATTACCCATTATTACTCAAATAATACCAACTTATTTTTTGTTTATTATTCGATGCCCATTTCAGTGCCGCAATTAATTTCTGCACCAGAATTACCTTGCCCATTGAACTCCCCACAACTGATTACCCATTATCCCACCAAAAAATCCTACATATTTTGAAAGTATATCATATTCGGCCATTTCAGTGCCACACTCAAACTCGGCACCGAAATAACCCATCCCAAAAAATTCCCCGTAAATGTTTACCCATTATCCCTCCCAAGCATTTTCCACTATATCCCTCCGTTCTCTTAATAGCATTTGCAAGTGTTGGTCACTAAGGGAAACTTTGGACAAAATGCCAGCATTTAAAAAGGGTTGATTCAGCACATCGCCCCTTAGAGTTGAGATTTTTCAGAATTTTTTTTTTTAATCATTATCTACTAATCGTAGGCCATCCCCCTCCAAGCAGAAGCTTTCCGCTATCTCCTCCCGTTCACGAGATAGATGCGATGCGGGGGCTGTTTCGGCGGGAAGAAACCCCCGCGTCAAAAAGGTCATATTTTTCCTAGATGCCCCATCACAAGTACCCAGCAACATGTTCAACTACCAGAACTCTCCTACTATCCATAAAGGCTGTAGACTTTTTGTAAACGAAACGCCTTGTTTTTCTATATATATAATATATTCAATTAAATACTTAAATATATAAAATAATAAAAGAATCCTAAAATCGTAATAAAAAATATTTTATTACCTCCCAAACTTGTTGTACGTATCATTGAAGAGAAACTTTTGTCATTATTTTCAAAATTTGTTAAATGAGAATGTGGAGAAGAGGATGAGATATTTCCATTTGGGAATGAGGATTGTGGTGAATGTAAATTTAACTATAAATTTAAAAAAATAATAAACATATGAATATTAAGGGATTACTATATTTTATTGTTCTACTACTATACAGTTAAATAAAAATATTAAAAAATTAAATCCCAAAATATAAATAATTATTAATTTTAATAAAAAAATTAAATATAATTTTTAGATGATCTAAATAGATTAAAAATTAATTAAAATTAAAAAATAACCTCATTGTCTTCTTCTTCCTCTAATGAATAATTATTATTATTATTTAAATCTCCCCAATTTTTCATTAATAATAATTCATGTTTTCCAATTTCAATCCAAACACGACCATCAGAAAAATGTTTAAGTACTTTTCCTTTCCTTTCAATGCCTTTTAATCCTCCAATGCCTTTCAAGAGTTGGACAAGTGAACAATAAGAAGAAGAAAAAGAAGAAGATGATGTAGAGTTATTATCATTTTTTGAAATATTTTCTTCTTAAATTATATTTTTTAATTTTAAAATAATTAAATATAGGTAGTCATATTTTATGTATTTTAATAATTAATTTTAATTTAAAAAATTAATATCCAATTTATTTCTAATAATTAATTTTTAATATTTTTTCTTCTCTCACCTCCTTCAAAACTTTCCAATTTCTCCTGAGAATTTTTTATGAATTTTTTATAAGAACGAAATTGAGTAGAAGTTTTGTTTATTTCTTTTTTATTTTCTTTTTCAATTATTTCCATTACCTGAAGAATAAAAAAATATTTTTTTAAATAAAATAAGGAAAATAAAATTTATTGTAAATATTAAATGAAGACATTAGAGTTCAATGACATAATTGCAATGACCTTGAAGGATATTAAAAAGATATATTTTGATAATAAAATAAATATATTAAATTTAATTATTTTTTGTTAAAAATAATTTTGAATGCTTTATTTAAAAAAATATTTTTATAAAAACCTAGGACATTTGCGCAAAAATTTCTTAAATAAAATAGATATAAAATAAAATAAATGGACTACTAGCGGAACGTTGCATGCCCCATTTCATTGATTTATTTTTTTATTTTATTATCGATGCACATTAAAATAATAAATATTTTAAATTTTATTAATTGTAAAATAATATTTAAAAAATACAAAAAAGAAATTAAAATAAATTAAAAATAAATAAACCATCAAGAATTTTTATAAAAATTTTCAAATGTTTTTATTAAATATTTTCTCCAAAAAACTGGAATATTCTAATGCCAAACAAGTAAAAATATTTTTTAAAAATTCTTATCATAAATAATATGTACCAATTTTTAAATAAAATAAAAAAGAATAAAAATTAAATATTAAAAAATTCAAATAAATATAATTTCCGCTTAAAATGATCAAAAATAAAAAATTTGGAAAAAGATTATAATATTTATTTTTTATTTATTTTTATTGTAAAAAGGGAGTGGGAAAGAAAATTAAAAATATAATTGTTTTGTAATAACTAAAAAAGAGAATAAATATTTTTTTAAATAAATTTTTATTTTATTTCGGGGCCCTTTTCCCCTCTTTTCTTTAATGATGAATTTAAAATGAAAAGAAAAAGAAAAGAATATAATTTTTGACCAAAACAACTGTTTTCTTCTTTCTTCTATTGTTTACTTTTGACATAAAATATAATTGTAAAATTAAAAATTACAAGCAAAATTTAAAGGAAAATTTTGGTGAAAGTGGATGAGATGTTTATTTTTTAAATAATTTAAGAAAAGTTAAAGTAAATATATTTAATTAATTAATTAATTTATTTATTTATTTATTGGTAGAGATAGTGTGGGTATAATAAAATATTTTTAAATATTTATAAAATAATATTTATTATTTATAAAATGCAAAACAAAGCAATTACCTATTTATTATTCTCTTATCATTCACCTAACAATATTTTTGTAAATAAATTCTTCTAAAATTTTTTAAAATATTTAATATAATAAAAAAAAATATTTTTAAACCGATTAAATAATTATTTGATAGTAATTAAAAAATATTAAAATTGTAAAATTAAAATATTTAGGTATATTAATTTTTAATATTTTAATTTAATTATTAAAAATAAAAATAATTTATTTAAAAATATATTAAATGAAGGTATTTATCTCAAAAATTAAATAAATTAAATTAAAAAAATAAAAGCTTAAATTATATATTAAATTAAATAAAATATGTAGGGCGATTATCCCGCTATATAAACATAAGAAAAAATGAGAGAATATAATTGTACAAATTAATTTCTTTTAAAAAATAGGATATAAATAAACTTTGATTTTTTATAAATAAAATCATAATTTTTAAAAAATATAGGGAAGATATTTGGATAATAATTTTATAAAATATAAAATTAATCTTTTTATGAATTTTTATTAAAAAATTTAATTTATAAAAAAATAAATAAATATTACAATTTCTAAATTTAATTTAAATTTCAATATTTTTTAATAAAATATTTATATCTAAATAAAACAAATAAAAAAATATTTTTATAAAAATTTAAAATTATTTTCAAATCTACTATCATTTTCAAAGTTAAAATTATTTTCTTTAACAATTTGTTCATAATATTGAGATATTAATTTTAATTGTAATTCTTTTACTTTTTTAATAAATTCTTCTAATTCAAAAGTAGATTTAATACAAACAATTGATGGATCCATTCCCATTATAAGACATTTACTAAAACGACAACCTTGGCAACGTTCTCCTTTAAAAAATTAATTTTTTAATAAAATTAAAAATATAAAATTTAAAAAAAAACCTTTTGAAATGTCACAATTGCAAAATTTCCAGCAATTTGGAAATTTTTGTTTAGTAATTGTTCGTCGAAAGAATTGTTTACAAGCTTAAAATAATATTTTATTATTTTAATTAAAAGGTTATCTTTTTATTTTTACTAAATATAATTTTAAAACAGATTTATTTAATTAAATAAACTAATTTTTTTAATTATTTTCTCTTTTTTTTTAATTTTATAAATTTATAAAGGCTGTCCCCCAACATTTAATTAATTAAATACTCTCAGAAATAATAAAAAGATAATATATTTTTCTTTTTATTAAAAATATAATTTAATTAATTTATTTATTCAAATAAATTTTAAATTCCCCCAACATTTAATAAATAAATAAACTTGCCTTCACAACTTAAAACACCATAATAATGAAAAGAACATTTTTGTTCACAAATTGAACATTTAAATGGTGGAGTTATTTTTTGTTTAGTCCAAATAAATTTTCCATTTATTTTTTGGTATTTTATTTCATATCTTAAATTTTCAATAAGTCTTTTATTTCCATGCATTTTTTTACTAAATTTAGACAATGGATCCATTTTTCCTTTAAAAATATATAATTTAGTTAAAAATAATTAAAAAATATTATTTAAAATTGGGTAATTATTTATGTGATATTTTTAAATAACAATCAATTAATTAATTAATTATAATGAGTATTTAAAAAAAAAGAAGAAAGAATTCCGACTTTTTTATTTATTTTGAGGAAAATTTATAATTTTCAGAAAGATTAATAATTGGTTTAAAAGTATAAAAATAAAATATAAACAATAAAATTATAAAAATAAAGTAGTATATGAGGGAATTTTTGCCTACTATTTTAATTTTTTTAACCCGTAACTTTAAAAATAATGGAAAAAAAATATTTACATAAATAAATAAATTAATAAATAGTATATATGTACATATAAGCAGTGCTTGGAAGGTCATACCAAAATCATACTCATACATAGGTATGAAGTATGAGTATGAGTATGAACAAAATCGAAAATTCCAAGCACTGCATATAAGTAGGTAGTAGGGCTGGGCAAGTTATGGATTTCGTATTTCGGTTTTTTGGACGTTATCTGAAATTTTTTGAAAATTTTTGAAATTTTTGGGTGTTTCGGATTTCGTATTTCGGAAATGTCGGATAGTTCGGGTTTTTAGGTCAGTTTTATTTCGAATTTCGGTTTTTATTTTCCAATTTTGCCCACCCTTGATAGGTATATGTACTTAAAAAAAAGAAAAGAGAATATTTATAATTGTTTGTTTAGCTATTAAAAGCACATTTTAAATATAAATGGGCACAATTTAGATATAAATAAATTCATATTTTATATTTTGGAATATTTTTTATTAAAATGGAAGACATAATTTAGAGAAATGATATAATATAATTTTAAAAATTGTTTTAATTTATTTTTATTTATTTTTTTGTTCTATATATTTTACTTTATGTGACTAATAGAACATTTTGAGTAAAATTAAATTTATGAGTCCAATAAAATTATTTTTATCTGATTTTTCGTCAATCAGGGAGAAATATGTATTTTTGAACTATTTTAGAATTTCAAAAATTAACAAATTATTTATTTCATTCGAAAGAGTTTTCTCAGAGCTTAGATGAATGAAAACAAAATAATCACAATTAAAGTTATTCTAATTAAAACTTTATTAATTAACTAGAATAAGTTTATTCCCTCTTATATTTTTTAGATTTTAAAGGCCCATTATTTGACTAGTAAATTAGTTATTTCCACAAGTAAATGTATTATTATTCAGCGAATTGAATAATTTGTATTTTTTTGCCGAAAATAATTTAAAAAAAAATAATAATAGATAAATAATTTTATTGGACTAATATAAACTTTTAATTGGATTAAAATAAATTATACCTCTATTTTACTTATAAAAGTACACATATATTTCGTAATTTAAGAAAAAAAGTTTAAAAATTTATTTTTTCATGGAAAATAAATAAATTTATTAAATTAAATTAAATATATATTTTTTATTTTTATCAAATAAATTTAGTAGATTTAAAAAATAAAAGATTCTTTTAAATTATTTTCAAAAAAGTTCTCAAGTCATAATTTTATTTTCTCAAAAGATTTATATTTACCTATTTCCCAACAATTTTATAAAACATAATTTAAAAAAAATCAGAATTTTTAAAAATTTTTATCTCAAATTGAAAAAATATATTAAATTTAGAAAAAAAATAAAATTATAAATTGCGGATTAGACTTGCGGACATTTTAGAATATAAATTAAAATAAATTATTAATAAAAATTGAATATATAAATAAAAAATTAAATGCCAATTATTTAATAAATTTTGAGTCTTTAAATAATAAATTTACCTGTCTTTACTTTAAATTAAAAGATCTGTTTCATTTTAGTTTCATTCTACTTTAAATATAAAATTAAATATAAAACCACTATAAAATTTGTAGTTTAAATACAGTGCACTCTAAATAATTTTTATAATAAATATTCATTGACTAATATTTGAATAATTTAAATATATATTTTTTGTGTCTTTAATAGAGAAGTTATATTTTTTTAAATAAATAAATTTATAAATTTAAATAAATATTAAAAATTAAATAAAATATATTCAGCTCTTATTAATTTGACTAAAAAACAATTTAAGTCTAATAAATTTTTGAGCAACGAGATATATAATATTTATGATTTAATTATATTTTAAAAAATTAACGACAAAATTAAAATTAAAAAAAATATTTTTCAATAATAAAATATAACTATTCTATTTATTTATTTATCAACATATTTTAGAACATTTACAAATTAATTTTTATAAATATATAATTATTATCTTTATTTATTCATCTTAATTCATACAAAGTAGACTTGTTTGGTTACATTTATTTTTACATTCAACACAAGGTTCACCAACCCAAAAAACACAACCACCATAAGTATTACCACTAAAAATTATAATTTAAAAATTAATTTAAATTAATTATTACGGTGGATTGTATTGACAAAATACATTTGATTTATAAGGATTACAACGTCCAATACCACAACCAACTTTATCAGTTTCCTACCAAGCAATTTGTGACCAATGACCTATTTGTCTGCCATGTTGAGCACCATCATAAGGAAAACATGTTTGTCCTGCATAAGGTCCTATAACACCTCTTGCCTCTGCTTCTGTCCACCAACCAATAATTGATGATTTCATAGCATCAGCTAATTTATTTTAATTTTAAAAAATAAATAATAATATATTTACATTCTTCTAAATGTTGAGGCCATGAATAAAATGATTCTCCATACCAAGTACCAGAATGGTAATATTGACATTTATCAGCCCATTCTTGTGCATTTCTTTCAAGTTCAAGTGAATAATACATTTGTTTCATATTTTTTGGTTTTGGAATATTTCCACTTTTATTTTTAGCAATTCCATGCATAAGGTCAGAACGTAACTTATTATGCCAATAAACTACTGTTTGACGAGCTTCTTCACTTAAAGCCATTGTACCTAAATAATAAATATTATTATTATTTTTAAAATGTATAAGAACAAAATCAAAGAAGGTGTCCTTATAACGGGAGTTCTCATATTTATATCTATGACTGTTTTTAGCAGTAAATATCCTATTCTTTTAACTCTTTTGTTTCCCTTTATTTAAGTGTCCTTATAATAATTAGATTTAACTTTATTTATTTACATTGATTATTAATAATTAAAGCCAATGCAATTATTGCTAAGAAATATATTAACATTTTTATTTAAATTTTAATTATAAATTTAATTATATTTTTCTAAATTAAAATATTTTATAATTATTAAATTATTTATTTTAATTTAAGCTTTTATAGTAAAATATTTATTTAATTAATTGTGTGGTCCAGACTGTTCTAATTGTTTATTTAATTATTTTTATTTTAATAAAGTACAAATTTAACTCTTTGTTTTATATTTCACATATTTATAAAAAAAATTTTTTTTTTTATTCAATATACATTTTATAATTATCTGGTTAGAGACAAAAATCTGAGAGTTATTTGTAGGCTCGATTATCGTCTCGCGCTCAATTCCCGCGCACGACCATCCGAGTTCAATCGTCACTATTCTGTTTATCTCTAAAAAATATTAAATAATTAATCTTTTATTTTTTCTTTTCTTACGCATGCGTTGATTTATTATTTATTTATCTATCGACTTTTAAAATGAATTCTTCAGAATGTTCTGATAAATCTTTACCAAAGAAGGCTAAAATTGACGATTTTATCAGTCTTCTTTCTATTTCATCAGATCCACAAAATTTTGTTAGTATGGCCTGACTACAGTTTCCGTACTTTTTTTATTTTCGGACGAGTTATATGTCATTCGAAAGAGCTCGTCGAGCTGAGTCGAATGACATAAAAACTAGTCCGCGGAAACAACTATGGGCCAAGTTATAGGTCCTCAAATTTGGAAAACCATAGGGGGGAGTAAGCTCATTTTTGGGGTGAAAAATTCGAATATGTGTATGATAGCTCATTCGACTCGGCTCTTCGAGACCTATCGAATGAGACCAAAATTGTCGAGATTGAACGATTTTGAAGAAAGTTATGAAGGATCGAAGTTTGATGGAAACACGCCAAACTTGGACCTATTAGGAGTGTTTTATGACTTCTTCGTGTGGGAGCCCATCTCTCGTTGGCTTTTGTTACATACGTTATTCTACAGCGCAAATTACAACAAAATAATTAATTCAGTGAAAATAATTTAGGAGCAGCCGCGGTAATCACCTCAAATGAGCTTACTCCCCTCTATGATTTTTCAATTTTCGGGGGTCTGTAACTTGGCCCATAGTTGTTTCCGCGGACTAGTTTTTATGTCATTCGACTCAGCTCGACGAGCTCTTTCGAATGACATATAAATCGTCCGAAAATAAAAAAAGTACGGAAACTGTAGTTTAGCCGTTAGTATTAATCAAACAGAGAATTTACTTAAAAAACCAGGTTAATTTTTTTTTATTTATTAAAAAATATTTTATACTTATACAAAACAAGTCTTTATCAAAAAGCATTATTTTTTAAAGGTTCTATATTACAAACCTTGCATTATTTATTTTTGTTTAGTTTGTATCGGTGAATTCTCTCATGATGATTCACGTCGTCTGCTTTTTGGTCGTTCTAGAGCTAATTATTTTTATGAACCTGCTCTAGGTAATTGTAATAAAACAAAAATTTGTACAAATTTAACACAAGGATATGATAAATTTAAAAATGAAAAACCTGAAAATGATGGCCTTCTTTTATTGACGCGTTGGATATTATCTATGTCTGCTCAAAATAGTTCATTGAAAAAGGTTTAAGAATTTTTAGAAGTTTTTCGTTAATAATTTTCTATAAGTGTTGGGGTTTATTTATAAAATCTTTAAGCTATTTTATAATTTTAATTTTTGTAAATATTAATTAAGACAATTCATGAATGCGAATTTGTTATTTGGCGTGGAACAATTACTAGATTAATGTTTTCTTGTTATGAATCTGGTCCATACTCTGTTGGAATAAAAGTTGCTTGTTGTAAATTTAAAGGTTTATTTTTAATTTTTTGGAAAATTTCAAATTAAAGTTTTATTTTTTTAGGAATTTATTTTATTAGAGAATATGATACAAAAGCAAAAACTAAAAATGAAAATTTAAGAAATGATTATGAGCAAAGGATGGGTTATGCTGGACATAAATTTGAGCAAATTGTCACTGTGGGAAATTTAAATATGAGGCCATGTACATCACAACCTTTAGATTTAAATTCTGCATTTATTGGAATTTTTAAAGGTTTTTTTTTAAGTTTTTCTTTTCTTTAAATTTTATCTTCCATACTAAAAAATTATTATTTTCAAAATCATTCTAGCCTCATTAAATCCTCCTTCAAATTTAACTTGCTCAAATACTAATTCACAAATCTTTCATCTATTTTATGGGGCTGAAATTGATTGTATTTCTCCTTCATCTGGCCAACATTTAGAGGTTTATTTAAATCTAATAAATAAATAATATTTTTTGTTAAATTTAGCTTAAAACTCAATACAAAAATATTGGTTTTGGAAAAGGATTTTCTAGCAAAGGTTATAGAAAGATTAATTTTTAAACTTGTAATGAAATTTCATCGAATATATTTTTATATTCTTTTTTTATTCTCATCCAATCCCTTTGTGGTGATGAGCACTATCTTCCTTTTTGAATAAAATTAATTAATTAAAATAAATATATATTTTTCTCATAGCATTAAAATGGTGGATTCAATCTTATTTGGCTGGTATAAAACAATTAGTCATTGGTCTTCACGAAAATCGTTTGTTTTTTTATTAAAAAAATTATTTTATTTTTTCAGTAAAATTAAACCGTGTTGATCTTATTGATGTTAATTCTCTTGTTAAATATTTTTCTCTCAATGATTTCAAACCAACTTGTTGTTTTGCTTTTCTTTATTTATTCCTTCAAACTATTAAAAGGTGTTAAACTTTTAAATTTTTTTTCTTTTATGTATTAGAATATATTTAATTAATTTTTATTTCTTTAAATTGTTTAATTTTATTAGCTTAATATAATATTTCGAAAAACATGTTTTAATAAATTTTATTTTTTACAGTTATTTGGATCAAGCAATTGAAGGTGATATTCTTATTGCTGAACGTTTACCAAATTCAAATGAATTTAATTTTCAATTGTTAAAATTAGATAGTGATTTGGCAAATAATTATTCTGTTCTTTGCGATGAATTTAAGGTTTAATTATTTAAATTTTTTGAATTTTTTTTTTGGAAAATGTGAAAAATGGTATCAAAATAGGACAATTACATAACAAATAATATTTAACTCTTCTATTCCTTTTTATTTTACTTTAATTTAAGGCTCATGGTTGGCAATAACATTTTAAAAAATTAATTTCCCGCTGAACACTTTTTTATATTTTTCTCTAACACCAAATCTGGCTTATTTTTTATTTTGAAGGTTCATTTATTGTGATTTTATTGAAGTCGTTTTCAGTTTCGAATTTTTTAAAATTTCGATCGATATTTTTTGTAAATAATGCAAAATATTTTATTTATAACTTTTTACAATATAAATAAATATATATTAACTTTCTTCAAAATTATTAAAACATCTTTCAATTCATACAAAGTAGACTTGTTTGGTTACATTTATTTTTACATTCAACACAAGGTTCACCAACCCAAAAAACACAACCACCATAAGTATTACCACTAAAAATTATAATTTAAAAATTAATTTAAATTAATTATTACGGTGGATTGTATTGACAAAATACATTTGATTTATAAGGATTACAACGTCCAATACCACAACCAACTTTATCAGTTTCCTACCAAGCAATTTGTGACCAATGACCTATTTGTCTGCCATGTTGAGCACCATCATAAGGAAAACATGTTTGTCCTGCATAAGGTCCTATAACACCTCTTGCCTCTGCTTCTGTCCACCAACCAATAATTGATGATTTCATAGCATCAGCTAATTTATTTTAATTTTAAAAAATAAATAATAATATATTTACATTCTTCTAAATGTTGAGGCCATGAATAAAATGATTCTCCATACCAAGTACCAGAATGGTAATATTGACATTTATCAGCCCATTCTTGTGCATTTCTTTCAAGTTCAAGTGAATAATACATTTGTTTCATATTTTTTGGTTTTGGAATATTTCCACTTTTATTTTTAGCAATTCCATGCATAAGGTCAGAACGTAACTTATTATGCCAATAAACTACTGTTTGACGAGCTTCTTCACTTAAAGCCATTGTACCTAAATAATAAATATTATTATTATTTTTAAAATGTATAAGAACAAAATCAAAGAAGGTGTCCTTATAACGGGAGTTCTCATATTTATATCTATGACTGTTTTTAGCAGTAAATATCCTATTCTTTTAACTCTTTTGTTTCCCTTTATTTAAGTGTCCTTATAATAATTAGATTTAACTTTATTTATTTACATTGATTATTAATAATTAAAGCCAATGCAATTATTGCTAAGAAATATATTAACATTTTTATTTAAATTTTAATTATAAATTTAATTATATTTTTCTAAATTAAAATATTTTATAATTATTAAATTATTTATTTTAATTTAAGCTTTTATAGTAAAATTTTAATTAATTGTGTGGTCCAGACTGTTCTAATTGTTTATTTAATTATTTTTATTTTAATAAAGTACAAATTTAACTCTTTGTTTTATATTTCACATATTTATAAAAAAAATTTTTTTTTTCATATCCTAAAACTTTTTTTTAATTAAATTGAGTTTATTTCCCCTATTTATCCTATCTCTGCCTTATTATTTAAACATTCTATGTAAAAAATTTTTTAAAAAAGAAAATAAATTATGTAAAATTTCTCAAAGAATTAGCCTCTATTATATTTTCTAGCTACTATGTATCAAAATTTGTTTTATTTAAATTAGAAAATCAACATTTGAGAAATATTTAACTATTAAATTTAATATAAATTGCTAAAAAAACTCTTCTAAGATTTAAACTTTAATAATATAAATACTATTTATAAATAACTATTATTATGTACCTCGTGATTATATAAAAAATTACTCTTTTACTCATAATAATTTTGAGAATGTATATTTTAATTTGTTTGTCAAATGTACATCTTTGGTATATTTTATTTAAAAAAATAAATAAATGTTGATGAACTAAAAGCTTTTATTTTACATGATGACTTATTTAAAAAATAAAAAAAATATATAAAATAAACTTACGTAAGAGCAATAAATACTAATTTTAGAATAAAAAAATAAAACATTAAAAAATGTAAATATTTATTTAATAAAATTTAAAAATTAATGTATATATTTATAAAATTTATATTTTAAGGCCTATTAATTAATTAATTTTTTGTTTGTTAATTATAATTATTGTTGTTGATTTTTGGAAATAAAATAATTAGCAGCTAATAAATTTCCTTCTTAAAATTATTATTATTTTTTTTAATTAAAAAATTAATTACCTAATTTATGTTTTTCTATAAATTTTTTCAAAGAAAATTTAGCTCTTATATTATATTTTGGCACTTGCAATCGTCGACCCTGATGCTCAAAAAGAACAATTATATAACGATGATCACCAGTCCTTGGTTGAGGTGCAGGAGAACATAAAATAATATTTTTTTAATTATTTATAATTAAAGATAAATATTTTAATATAATTTTTATAAATTGGAATAATTCAATAATAATTAATTAAATATATTTTAATTTAATTTAATTATTTTAACCATAAGGTTGTTGATGTTGGCCACCATTAATTCCTTCTAAAATATTTGAAGCAGGAATATTTACAGCTAGCCAATGTAGCCATTCTGCTACGCTTGGATTTTTTCTGGAAAGATTATCTGGATCTAAAATTTATTTAAATAAAAAATAAAAAGAATTGTTTATTCTTAAATAATGTTCAATATATACATTATAACTCAAAATAAAATCATTCTCCTTAATAAAAACAAACAAACCAATCATAACAATAGAAAAAGTGCTTTCTGGGTCAACATTTAATGTTACACGAGGTGCATTCTAAAAATTAAATTAAAAAAATATTAAAAATAATTTTAACCTTAAGATGATGAACAGGTAATTCATTTCCAGGCTCTACTTGAACTCCATTAAACATTACCTATTTATATATTTTTTTAATTTAATTTATTTAATTAATTCAAAAAACATTTAATTTTTGTTTCGGAGATTCTGGTAATATTTGTGGTACAATTTCTGCTGAAGAAAAAGCTGATCCTATTGAAGCCATTTTTATTTATTTAATTAAATAACAAATTTAAAAAATTATGTTTAAATTTATATTTCAATTAAGAACTGAAATATCTTAATAATTTTTTAATTAAAATTGTTTTTTATTTTTAAAAAATTATAAAAAGATCAATCAACAAGCTGATAGATTTAAAAAATAAAATGAAAAAAACAAAAAAGCAAACAAATGTTCAAGCAGTCAAAGATTGCTTGTTATAAAGGAAAGATGATCCTCAAAATATTTTTTAAATTTTAATTTGAGAAAAAACAAACATTTATTGAAAAAAGGCTAATTTTTAAAGATATTAATAACATTTTTAAATATATTTTAAAAAACAATTGTATTTTATTTATTTTATTTTTCCAATATATATACATAAATCAAAGCTTCAAAAAAATATTTAAAAAAATAAACAAAAATAAAATTAATTTATTTAATATTTTACGTTAATTTAATGTCTATATAAACAAAAGCATAACACATAATTGGTAACAGCTGTTTTATTTTAATCTGTTCGTTTCTATTTAGATTTATAATTTAAAGAACAAATGTTTTATTATTTATTTATTTTAATTTTTATTTCACCAATTTTTAATAAATTTTATTATTTTAATTATAAATAAATATATTTTGTTCTTTAATAAGTTCTAATTTACCGAGCCAAGCAATTTTAGTGTTTTGTTAAAAATTAATAATTTTATTTATTAAATAAATAAATATTTTACTATATTTTAATTTTGTTTTAAAAAATATTTTTCAACAAATCTAAAAGATAAAATGGTTGCTAAGTAAGTATTCTTTTCCAGAATAAAACTAGTAAAATAATAGTAATAAAAGGATTCACAAGAAATACCCTCCACAACATTTTTGTTGGCAAAAATCCATTTTATATAAAAAAAGAATTTTCTAGGGAATTGAAAAAAGTGTTAAAGTATTAGACTCGAAGAAATAGCCTATATGAATTGTTTCCTAAATTAATTGATAAAAACTTGACTTTTTTTTTTATTTCTAAAAATATTATTAATAATTTTTGTTTAATATTTTTATAAAAAATATTTTAATTATTTAAATTATCATCATGAAATATTCATTTTGTTAAAATCTTTCTTATTTGATACCTATTTTTTATTTTCCTAAGAGAATTCTTAGAAAAGCTTTTATATAGAAGTAGAGGTAAGGGAAATGATTGACATGAACCCTTAAAAGGACAAATAGTCAAGTAAATTGGCAGAATGACAGAAAGGCATCTGCCGTTAAAAAATAGTTGGTCTAAGAATAACCAACCAGTCCCGAGCTTCCTGTCGTTTAAAACATAAATATGTTATACATATATTATATTTTCTATGCTTCTTTTTTCAATAGAAAAATTGTCAATAATGGATAGCTACTTTTTATTCTAGGCAATTTGCGGACACTTTAAAAACTTTGTTAAAAATAAACTTGAAATCAGAATTATTAATGAACTTATAAAATAAAATCAGAATAACAAATAAACTTGAATTATATTAAACTTTAAATCAGAATTATTAATTAATTTATTATCAGAATTAAATAAACTTTAAATCAGAATTAAAGTTTATTAATGTCCGCAACTGTTTTATAAGTATTTTATTTAATAAATTTAATATCCGCAAGTATTTTAATAAATATCTATTAGAGAGAGATAACTTATAAAAACAAAATAGCTGCTCGCAAACGCACTTATTCATTCATTCATAAATACATTTAAAATATTATTTAAGCTTAATATTATAGAAAAAAATAAAAGATAAAAGATGAAAAAATGTGCGCAAAATATATTATTATTTTTTATTTCATTTTTTTAAAAATAAAATTATTGAAAGTAATAAATATCTAATAAATTTATTTTATACTTTTTATTTTTTTTAATTTAAAATAAAAATACAAACTTTTTAAATTTTATTTAAAGTCTTATAAAATAAATAATAATTTTTAAAAATAATAATTATATTAAAAAATTGAATTTTTAGATTAATTTTCTATTTTGGGAAATTCCTTCTTTTTATATTTAAAGTATTAATTATATTTAATCTTTTGGTAATATTGTGGGCACAAGATAGCATTTTATGAGATTAAATATCATAATTATATTTAGTTTTCTTAACTTTTTTTCATTTGTATATATTCTTAATGTCATTACCAGTTAATATTTTTTATTTTTTATTTAACTCATCAACAATTAAATAAAATAATTGGACCTTTTTTAATAATTAAAATATTTAATTTTTATTAATTTTATAATTTTCCTTTTTTAAAACATCATAAATTAAATTTTATTTTATTTAAAAATTCTTTTTAAACAATCAATCCGCTAATAATAACAGAGACATGCTACTATTTTTTTCTCTATTTTTTTAGTTTAGTCATTTATACTAATCTTTTGCTATAACAATAAATAAATAATAATATTTTAATAATAAAGTATGTATATTTAAGGCATTTAAAAATGAATATACGAACTATAGTTTTTCTGTCCAATTCATTCTTTTTTATTTAACAAAGTCTTTAAAGCTTTATTTCCCCCTTAAAACTATAGAAATTAATTAATTATTTAATACAAATATTTATTTATTTTTTAAATAAATAAAAATAAATTTATTTTTTAATTATTTTTATTGCCTGATTAAATTTTGATTTAAATTTATTTTTATATTAAATTCTGAAATTCTAATTGTACTTTTATAATTTTATATTTTTATTAAATTTATGTACTTTTTTTATTTTTATTTTCCCACAAAAAAGGCATAGTTATATATTAATAAATTAATATTTAAATTGTCGTAAAACATTAAAAATTAATTGGAAAATTTTAAATATCTAATAAAAATCCCTTTATTAAAAATATAAAAAAATGTTTATATTCGTAGTTAATTAAAAGAAAATAAAAAAATAAATTGTCAGTACGACAATGAAAACGGAAATTAGAATAAAAATAAAATATACTACTACTAGGTATCTAAGGAAATATAAATTTAAAAATAAATTAATTTAATTTAATAAAAATACTTTTTAAAATAATAGTATTTTTTTATTTTATTTTATTTTTTAATTTCTAATATTTTAAATATAATTGCTGACATTTAATCAGAAAAATAAAAATTGTTTTAAGTATTTTTGTGTCAGAATAACTCTGAAATATTTAGGTTAATTTTTTGTAAAGTTTAAATTATGTAGATATACAAAGATTTATCTAATATAGAGAATTGAAATTAAAAAATAAAGAAAAATAGGTTTATAACATAATTTAATAATTATAAAACATTTAATAATATTTAATTTTAATCTATTTTTTCTTTATTCTTATTTTTGGTTATTTAAATAAATTTAAATTATTATTTATTTATTTTTTTGAACATTTTATTTTTATAAAAATATCTCAAATTTTTAAATATTTTTTATAAAGCTTTTATTTTTATTTTTAATGTTTAGTAAATCATGCATAAATAAATATTAAAAAAAAAAGAATAAAAGAAATTAGATTTTATTTTTTATTTTATCAAGTTGAAAAACAATTTTCTTTTCTACTTACTATTTTAAAATAAAAACATTTAAATAATTTATTTTTTAATTATTTTTTTGTTTTTAATTTGTAGCATTTATTTTTATTAAAATAAATACATGACAATTTTTTAGAGAAATTACTGATAAAAATAGAATGAAAAAAGGCAATTATATTAAATAAACTAAAAAAGGGTAGCCTAAGTAATGCACTTTTTTATTTATTTAAAAAATTATTATTTAAAATAAAATAAAATTTTTAGGTAAATATAAGCAACATTTTTATTTATTTATTTAATAAAAATTATTTAAAAAATATACTTTTTATTTTTAATTTATTTTAATATTTTTAGTTCATTTTTATTTAATTTTAAATATTTTTTAAATTTCTTTTTGAAAAAATAAATAAATATTTTTAAAATAAAATGGATGTTATGCCAAGTCAACAATTATTAGAAGAAGGTTTTTAATTAATTAATTTAAATAATAATAATAATTATTTATTTTTAAAGTATCATCTGGGCCACCAGAAAGAATAATTAGTGATTATATTGAATTAATTTCTTTAATTATTCTTTTTATTATTGGAGCACCAATAAATTTAGCTGCTTGGACACAGGTTTGTTTGTTTATTATTTTCTTTAATTATTTTTAAATTAAAATTAAATAAATTTTTTAAAAAATAAATACAAATTTAATTTTTTAAAATAAAATAAAAATTATTAATTTTTATTTTATTTTAGATTTCTGAAAAACCAGTATCATCAAGATTGGATATGCTTAAAAAACATTTAAATTATTCTGATTTACTTGTTATATTTATTTATGTTCCATCTAGAGCTTGCTGGTAAATTAAAATAAATTAAATATTGTTGTACCCAAAAGATCACTAGTAAAAGGCTACTGACATGGAAGGCCAAACTTCCGGACCAACGCTTCTGGAGTTAAAGTTTTGGTTCAAAATTTGAATATATATTTAATAACATGCTACAAAGTTGTTAAATAAATTATTGTAACAATTGGTCCTTTAAAAAGAAAGATAAATAAATTAATTTCTTTGTAGCGGGAGTCCGGAAGTTTTGCTCTACCAATGACTGTGTTTTCTCATAAAATTAGTTAAATAGTATTAATATTAATAGTAACACTCCACCCTTTCAATACTCAACAAAATGTTTTTTTTTTTAAATAATTAAATTTTTAGGTTAATAACTTATGATTGGCGTGGAGGTGATCTTCTTTGTAGATTAATTAAATTTACACATACTTTTGCTTTTCAGGTTATTTTTTTTTAATTATTTCTACCTCTAAAATAAACCTTCTTTTAAAAAGATAAATAATTATTTAATATAATTTAAAGATATCTTCAAATGTAATTGTTTGTATTGCCATTGATCGTTTACTTTCTGTACTTAGTGTTTCTCATCGAAATCCGGGACAGGTTTTTTTAAATTATTTTATTTATTTAATTTATTATTTTTTAAATTTAGGCAACTTGTCGTATGCGTATAATGCTTTTAATTGCTTGGATTACTGCTGCTATAATTTCAGCTCCACAATTTTTTGTTTGGCGATTATATCAAGCTTTTGATAATCCTCCATGGAGTCAATGGTAAAATAATTTTTTATTTTATTTTTAATTTATTTTTTAATTTTAATTTTTAGTATGCAAATATGGGAAATAGAAAGAGCACAATACTTTTTAAATAAATCATCAAAATCATCAATTAAGATGCTTAATAGTAAAGTAATTTTTAAAATATTAATTTATTTTAATTTAAATTTTTAAGTTATTTGATGAAGAAAATTTTTATGTAATTTTACATATGCTACTTATTTTTTGGATTCCAGCAATTATTATTATGGTAATTAAATTATATCTTATTTTTTGAAATAATTTTATTAATGCAACTTAAATTAATAAATTAATTAGAAATCTAAAATTTAAATAATTAAAGAAAACATAAAATAATTAAAAAAAAATTTAAAATTTTGTAAATTTAAATTATTAATAAATTGTAAGAGGGATACTATACTTATAAATAAATAAATAATTTAATTTAATTTTAGTTATGTTATTTATTACTTTCTTGTTGGGTATATATAAATTCTAAACCTAATTTTTTTGATTTAATTAATTCATCTGAAAAAGATAATAATAATCAACAACAAATTCAAATGTTAAATTTATTAAATCAACAAAATAATCAACAAAATGTATTTATTTAAAATTATTTAAAAATATTATAATTTAATTTAAATAGTTATCTAATGGTGGAATGTTAGTAGCTTTACGTTCTAGTCGTGTTTCTTATCAACTTGCTCCAGTAAATAATAATAGTATAACAACAACACAAGGACATGAAACACAAAATACAACATTATTTACTACTAATAATAATGAATGTTTGTTTGTTTTTAATTAATTTAAAATATTTATTAAAAATATAGTACAATTAACAAAAAAACCAATGATTGTATTAAATGATGAAAAAATGCTTTTATCATCATTATCTCCAAGTCAATCACCCCAATTAATAGAACAACAACAAAAAACAAATAATAATAATAATTTATTATTAAATGGAATAGTAGAAATGGTAAAACAAAGAGAAAATAATAATAATGAAGGACAAAGAAATAGTTCAACAATTTCAAATGATGCTTTACTTTTAGCATCTAAAAGACAAAGACAATCATCTTCTTATAGTGCTAAATCACAAAGGTTTTTTTTAATATTATTTAAAATTAAGATTTTATTAAATATTTTCTCTTTTCTTAATTAATTGCTAAAATTTTAAAATTAAATTATATTATCAGTGGGGTTTGTATTGGCATTAATATAACCAAATTTTAATCAAATTTTATTCCAAATAATTTTTTTAATTTTTCAATTAATTTTTTAATTAATAAAATAATTGAATGGTCTAAAAAATAAAAATTTTAAATTTTTATTTTAATATTTAATTTTTTAAATTATAGAAATAAAGCAATTCGTGTTAGTTTTCTTCTTGTAATGGGATATTTTATTTGTTGGTTGCCCTATAATTTTTTATCACTTTTACAATTTATATATCCAGATTTATATTCTCAACATTTCAGTAAATTATATAATTTAAATGGAATTATTGTGTAAATTTTTTTTTTTAATTTTATAAAATATTTTTTATTAGAGACTTGACTTTTATTTAATATTTAAGTTTTAGTTCTATTTTAATTAAATTAAAATTAATTAAAATAAATAAATTTATTTTATTTAAAGTTTTAATTCTGTTATTAATCCTTATTTGTATGGACTATGCGGTGGATTGTGTAGACAAGGAAGAAGAAATTCATAGAAAATAATAATTATTTAACAAAATTACTTGCCAAAATATATAAATTAATTATCTTTTTTTTTTAAAATAAAATTTGTTTAAAACAATTTTTATTAATTAATTTTTAAAAAATTTTAATAATTTAAATTTTTTACATTTTTAAATAATAAATTAAATATAAACAGTTATTTTTTATAAAATTTTATTTTAAATTCTCCTTAAAATAATTATTTTTTAAAAACATTTATTTATTTTTTTATTATTATTTTTTAATGTTTTTAAAAATATAATGATTCATTCATTTTTTTATTTTACAATTTTAAATTAAAAGAAAATATTTTTAAATTTTTTATGTTTTTTCCTCCCTTTTTTCCGCCTTTTTTAACCTTATTTTTAAATAAATATAAGACCTTAGTAATTTTTTTATTTTTAAATTATGTGTTTTTGGCTCTAAAATAATGAAATAAAAATATATTTATTTATTATTTTGTAAAAATATTCTTTAATATATTTTGAGTTTAATAAAAATAAATTCTAAAATAATTAATCTTTTAATTAATTAAATTTATTAAAATAATTTAATTAATTATTTTAATTAAAGATTTATATTTTTAAAAATATTAATTAATTTGTAAATATTATTGATTAAAAAAGAAAAAAAGTAAAAACTCTTTTGAGGACTTTTTTTTCGAGACAATGTTTTGTTAATAAATAAATATATCTTTTTCTCTCTTTCTTTTTATAACTTGTTGACTTTTGTATAACAAAAATTCCTCAAAAATATAAAAATAAAAAAATATTTGTAAAATTATTTTAACTAAATTTTAATTTTTTAAAATTAAATTAAAAACTATTTTTTTTAATCAAATTTACCTTTCTCTAAAAAATATAAAACTCTTAAAAAACAATAAAAGTAATTTTAAATAATTTTTAATAAATTGTTAAAATTTAAAAAAAGTTAAATATATTTAAAAAATAATATAAAAAAATAAAATTTTAACACTTAAAAAATTATTTTATTATTATTTAATTTTTTAATAAAATTTTTATTTAAATAAAAACATGAAATACTTAAAAAAAGTTTTTAAGTATACAACAAGTTCTCTTTTAACAATAAATATTTGAGTGGATTTATTTAAGGGAAATAAATATTTAAAAATAATTATTTTTATTTTTTTATTTCTCTAAATATGGCCAAATCCGATTAAATATTTATTTATTTATTTTTTTGATATTCTATGAGTTGTTTTATTATATTTATAATTAATTTACAAATATAATAACATTCTCTAATTATTATTATCTAATTATATAATTGAGAAAAGTGTGTGTGTTTGTTTGTTTGTTTGTCTGTCCTTTTATAGACAAATGATTGGGGGAAGTTAAAATGGGGGGTTTTTATAGTAAAGTTGCAACTTGAAAATAAACTTGAATAGGGCTTAAGTTTAAATTTAAAACTTGAAAACAAACTTGAATTTAAAACTTGAAAATAAACTTTAACTTGAAACTTGAAAATAAACTTAGAACTTGGATACTATAAAAACCCTGTATTTTGATCAGTATTTAACGCACTACATTTCAACACTACAAACATAAACAACGCTCTTTGCTGGATTTGCTTCAATATGGACGCCGACGAATCTTGCTGCTCCAGTGACGCCATAATAAAAGAAGCCGTGCTGAGGAGTCGGAGTCAGAGACGGAAACTTGAGTCAGAGACGCTTGAGTCAGAGACGCTTGAGTCAGAGACGCTTGAGTCAGAGACGCTTGAGTCAGAGACGCTTGAGTCAGAGACGCTTGAGTCAGAGACGCTTGAGTCAGAGACGCTTGAGTCAGAGACGCTTGAGTCAGAGACGCTTGAGTCAGAGACGCTTGAGTCAGAGACGCTTGAGTCAGAGACGCTTGAGTCAGAGACGCTTGAGTCAGAGACGCTTGAGTCAGAGACGCTTGAGTCAGAGACGCTTGAGTCAGAGACGCTTGAGTCAGAGACGCTTGAGTCAGAGACGCTTGAGTCAGAGACGCTTGAGTCAGAGACGCTTGAGTCAGAGACGCTTGAGTCAGAGACGCTTGAGTCAGAGACGCTTGAGTCAGAGACGCTTGAGTCAGAGACGCTTGAGTCAGAGACGCTTGAGTCAGAGACGCTTGAGTCAGAGACGCTTGAGTCAGAGACGCTTGAGTCAGAGACGCTTGAGTCAGAGACGCTTGAGTCAGAGACGCTTGAGTCAGAGACGCTTGAGTCAGAGACGCTTGAGTCAGAGACGCTTGAGTCAGAGACGCTTGAGTCAGAGACGCTTGAGTCAGAGACGCTTGAGTCAGAGACGCTTGAGTCAGAGACGCTTGAGTCAGAGACGCTTGAGTCAGAGACGCTTGAGTCAGAGACGCTTGAGTCAGAGACGCTTGAGTCAGAGACGCTTGAGTCAGAGACGCTTGAGTCTATTTAAGAGGCAATTTAAGCTGATAAACATGAGTAAGAGAAACGTAATTTTGAGTAAGAGATAGTTGAGTCTGAGTAAGAGGCACTTAAGTGAGACACTGAGTCTGAGTGAGAGACATTTGATTCTGAATAAGAGACACTTGAGTCAGAAACATTAGTCTCAGTATTTATGTGTTTTGTTCTTTTAAAAAGTTTGTAAGTGTAAAGTTTTTATTGTTAGAATATTTTAAGTTTATTGTTTTTTGCTAGCGGAGAAGGACGCCCGAAGGGCGTCCATCTCCGCTAGTTATTTAAAATAGCTGAAGAGATATTCTAGTAAATTACGAATATTCAAAACCAGAAAAGAAAACGAAAATTTTCTGATATTACTGGCTTTGTTTTATTTTTTAGAACAGTCATTTTACAATTAGAAAGAAATAAAAATATTTATCAATTAAAACTTGAAAAAAATCTATAATTTATTTAAAAAATAAATGGCCAATTCCTAAATTATTTAAAAATATTATTTTTTTAGAATATTAGTTATTAAAATAATGTTAAATTCTATTATTAATTTTTATAAAATTATAAATTTTATTTATATAATAATTATTTTATTTGCTCAAAATGTAAGTTTTTTTAATTAAAAAAAATATTTTTTAATTTTTAGATATTTTCTGAAAGAATTGGACATATAAATTGTTATAAAAGTAATGGAATTGATTTGGGAATTGAAGAAGTTTTTTTTAATAATTATTTATTATTAAAATAAAGGTTCGTTGTTCTCCAACAATAACTTCAAGTCCAACATATTGTTTAAAAGCAAATGTTTATGATGGTCGTGTTGTTCGTGATTGTGCTACATCATCACAATGTCCTCAAGTAAAATTAATTTTAAAAATTATAAAAAATAATAATATTTTTATAAAAAAGGGAAATGCTTGTTCTCCAATAAATTATGAAGAAGATGGGACTACTGGTAAAAATAAATTAATTTTATTTAATTTTATTTGATAATTTGCTATTTTTTGAAACTAGAAAGATTTATTTAATATTTTATTAAATAATTTATTTTCTTAAGTCAATTAAATTTAAAAGTCTATTTTGGCTAGACAAATTTTTTTTAATAATATTGATAAAATAATAAATTAAAAATATTGACGATTAAAAATTAAATAAATAATTAATTTTTATTTTTTTTCAGATTTTGTTTGTTGCTGTCAAGATGATTTATGTAATTCATCTATGAAAAATATTAAAAACAATTTTTGGTTATTATTTAATATTTTAACAAGTTTTATCATTTTAATAATTTATAAAATTATTTAATAAATATTTAAATTAATTTTTTATTATAATTTACTAATTTTAATTATTTTTATAAGTTTTAATTTTCTAAATATTTTTATAAAATTATTTAAATTTATTTTTAAAATTTAAAATAAATTTTTTATTTTAAATTAATTTATATTAATTTGAATCAATAATTTAAAAATTAAAAAAAAGAGAAGGATTGTCTTTATTAAAATCAATTAAAGTGCTGCCTCTTCTCTCAACTATTATATTGGCACCTTCATTTAAAAATTTATTCATTTTTGATAGTTTTTTTTAATTTTTTATAAATCTAATTTAAATATATATATTAATTAAAATTAATTAATTTTATAACTAAATATGATATTTTTTAAAAATCTTAAATGTTTAACAATTCCACTAAATTTTAGAGAGAAAATAATTTTAAAAAATTAAACATTTAAATAATCGAATTATTTTGTTTTAATTAAAAAAATAATTTTCGGTGAATTACTCTGTATTTTAAAAAAGATTTGTGCCCAAATCAAAATAACAAAATTTAATTAATATTTTAGAAATTTAAATAAATTTAATTTTTTAATTAAAAAAAGTATTAAGAATTAAATGATTACTTATTTATTTTTCTTAAATTTTATTTTAATTTATTTAAAATTCTTTGTAAATTCTTCTAAAGATAATGAGGATTATATAGAATATATGAGAAATAAGCTTCAACCATTGAATGGTTTTATTTTTGTTTTTTAAATTAAAATTGGAGAAAAATGATTACATATTAAGTAAATCTTATTTTTTAAATTTTATAATTTAGAAGAAGACATTGGCAATCATTTTTGGCGTCAACAACAAAAAATAACGCAAACATTAAAACAAATTGAAATAGACCAAAGTTATGAAAATCATTATACACCTGATAATGGTAAGTTTTAAATAAAAGAAGAATAAATAATTTGTTTTTAATTTTACTATTTAACTTATAAACTTTAAGTTTAGGTCCTTAAAATTGTTAAATAAAATTATTAATATAAAAATTTGTAAAATTATTAAATTTAAATAATTTTAAATTAATTTTAATTATTTAACTAATTTAGATTATAAAATTTATATTTATAATTTTAAACTTTTAAATAATAATAATTTAAAATTTATATTTCTTATAGGTGATAACTTATTTTTTTTTTAAACTCATTACTATAAATGCTTTAAATACACAAGAGATGTGGTGAGGAAAACAAATGATTCTTACAAATGTATAAACTACTCTAGAGAAACAAAACTTAACAAAAGATGCAAAGGAAGACTTAATTTTAATAAAAATCTAATAGAAATTGGCGAAAAAGCACCACATACATGTCAACCTTATTATATATTAAATATTGGGAATTTATCATATCAAGGTTGTTATCCATTTAACAATTTAATTAATTTATTTTGGGAGGATATCCCTTTAATTAATTTATTAGTACTAAATAATATATTTGAATTCCTTTTAAAAATTATATTTTAATTTTATTAGGCTTAGCCAATACAACAATGAATATTTGTGTTTCACCTGGATTAGATGATATAATGAAGATATCTTATTGTATTTATATTGAATATAATATTAAAGGATATTCTGAAAAAATAATTAATTTTGTTGGAACACAAGAATATGGAGTTAAAGATAATTGTAAAAAACAAGAATTTAAAATAAATGAAGATATAAAAAATATAGAAAATATTGAATATATTGTTGTTTGGAGTTTAAACAATATAACATTAAATGGAAGTGATATTATAAATCAAGTTTTTTTTATTTAAATTTAATAAATTTATAATTTTTATTAAAATAAAGAGTCGAATTAAACATAATCTAGAAGATGATAAAATTATTCTCTGGATTAACTAATTGGAAATGAACTAAACAACAAATGGTAAGAGATGAAGTAAAAATAATTTTAACGAAATCTTTTGATTATTTTATATTTTAAACTTTTTTCTTTATTTAAGAGAAATTTATTTTTTGGTAAAATCATTTATATAAAGGGATTGGCAACTTGGAAAATAAAAAACGAAAGATGAAATTTAAAAGAAAAAGAACTTAAAAAGTAAAGTTCCTAAATAATATAAAAGTTGCCAATCCCTACTATATAATTTAACCTTCTGTCCATTTTTATTTGTATTTTTCGGTACTTGTTCTCTCTTATAGCTATCAAAATGAGAATAATACAATCATTCTAATTAATATATAAACAAAACAATTGATGAGATGTAATGATTGAAAAATTTTAAAATATTTTTTTGATTATTTGTTATTTTTAAATTTATTTTTTTAAGTAAAATCAGTAGATATGAAATGTTACAAATTATTTAACTATAACAGAGAAAAATATATCGAAATCAAACTTTTTCCAAAATTTTCGAAATTAATCAGATATTTATTAATTATTGTCAAATTACTTTTTTAACCTATTTATTTAAATATACAATTTTTAAACAATTATTACTAGTTTTGATAAAAGTATTTTAATTCGAATTTTAATTTAAATTATATAAATTTTATTATTTTGAGTACGAAAAATTCCTCCCCGTCCTCGCGGATGAAATTTTGGATATTCTCTCTGGAAAATTCAAACAGTAAACTCTTCATCAAATAATTTAAAATTATTTAAAAAATTCTGATAAAAGTATTCATTCGAATTTAGATGAAATTTTATAAATTATTTTAACCAAAATATTTAGTTTTAAAACATAAAATTATTTTTAAATAAAATTAACATTTTATTTAAAAAATATTAATTTATTTCATAATTATTAAATCAATTTAACAGTTTTTTATTTACTTTAAAAAATTAAGAAATTGTCTAGTATTATTAAATTTAAATGTTTATGAAATTATTTTTAATAATTAATTAATTAATATAATTATAATCCAATAATAATATTATTAAATTTTAATTAATTTAAAAATATTTTAATTATTTTTTATATTATAAATTTATTTAAAAATTAAAATGAATTATATTAAATTTTGGATATTTATTATTATTTTATTATTTAATTTATTTATAATTTATTTATGTATGGATTTTGATGGAAATAATAATAATAATAATAATAATAATAAAGATGATGAAATTAGAAAAAAATATTTAGATAAATATTATTTAAATGATAATAAAAAAGAACAAAAAATAAAAGAAAAAGGAAAAAAAACTTCAAAAATATTTAAAAAATTTTCTTTAGGAGGACAATCATCATCTAAAGGTTTTTTTAAATTATTATAATTATTTTTTATAAAAAAATATTAAGATACTAATTTAAAAAAGAATAAAGAGAAAGAAGTTGATTTTGAATTTAAAGGAGTAAATCCTCGTGAGTTTTTAATAATTTTAATATTTAGAACTCTGACTAGCTTTATATTTGGTTTTCTGGTTTATCAGTCCGGCTCTCGTTAAGTTTTTGATAAATTCTGGTTAACAGAATAAAACTGGAAAAATCTATCTGGTTGAGGTACTAAGAGTCCGGATTCAAAAAACATTTAGAAAAGTTTTTTTATAGTAAATTATTTAATAAAAATAATTTAAAATTAATATTTTATGAAGCACAAATTACTTGTAATATTTTTATTTTTTAATATTTAAATTAATTATCAATTTAGATTATCAAGGTTTTAAAGATTTACATCCCTTTGTTAAGAACAACGAGAACTAGAAAATGAATAAGAATATTACTAGATTTTTTTAATTAAAAAATGATAATAATTAAATATCTTATAATAAATATATTTAAATTAGTTAAAGTTTTTTTTAAATAAGAGGAATGTAAAATAATTGCTTAACGAAATTCTTTTTGATTAAATAAAATTTCCAAAAGAGGGAATAAAATTTAGAAAATTATTCCGAAGATTAGAAGTAGATAATAATTAGTATCACCGATTATGAGCGAAGACAATTAGGCACGGAACAATTAGCTCTCGCCTAATCAACTGTGCCTAGAAAATATAGAGGCATTAATTTTAAATTAATTGATTTTAAAATTAATATTAAAATAAATTAAAATTTACTTTTCACAGCTCTAACTAATAGTGCATTAAATGTAAATATCTTTTAAAATTAATAGCAATGTGTTTTGAATTGCTCTATAAGCTTTTTGCATTTAAATTTTTTTAAAGATGAAAAATTAGTTTAATTGACGTAATTTCTTTTTTATTTATTTAATAAATCTTCTTCATCTTTTATTTAAATGTGTTTTGATTTAATTTAAGAAAATGGACTTGGTCTTCAAAAAGAAGGGGAGGGATTATATTTGGCAATAAATACAAATAAAATCCTTCATAAATTCATTTTCTTAGCAAATATTAAAATTATTAAACGAACATTAAATTTGTAGAAATTAAAGCATTTTTATCTTATAAAATTATTTTCCCTCTTAATTTTCATATTTAATAATATAAAAAATAATATAAAGTTTAGAACAAAGGAAAAATTAAGAAAAACCTTAAAAAATAAAAGCCTTAATTTTGAATATTTTTCTAATTTTTATCTTTTTAACATTTTCTTGTTTATATTGCTCTAGTAATGATGGATTTAGTTTATTTTACAAAAAAGAGAAAAGTAATGAAAATAATACAAAAGATGGTGATGGCTATTCAAATATATTTAGAGCTTTAAAAGATGATCAAAAACGAAAAGAATTATTTAACAAATTTATAAGAAAAAAGGATAAAAAACCTCAAAGTTAGAGAAAAAATTTAAAATTTATTTTTTAAAATATTTAAAATTAAAATTTAGTCTTATTTTTATAAAATATAATTGTAAATTACTAAATTAATTTTATTAAAAGATTCAACTTTAAAAAAATCGGAAAAGGTTATGCTTTGAATTTATTTATATAAAAGTGGTTATTTCGATAAAATAAATATAACGATATTTAATAAAATAAAATTTTTAAGCTTCTGTTAATTTAATAAAAAAAGAAAATTTAATAAATATTTCATAAATTATACAACAAATTTACCTAAATATTTTATATTTAAATATTACAATTATCTTTAAAAGTCATTTTTGAATTTATTATTATTATTAATTTTAAGAAGAATCTTCACTTGGATCAAGTCAATATATAGTTCCCGCACATTATTTCAATAATCGTGCTAAACCTTCAAACCATTCTACATATTTACCGACTGAAGAATTATCTATGGAGCAATATTTAAAAGATTCTGCTAAATGTTTTATAGTTTTAAAAAATAACAAACTTTATTTTTTTAAGTTTCTGTACACCCTTTAGAATATTACACTGAACCAGTTGATTTGCCGAATGATTTTGATAATTTAATTATGGAGCGTTATTTAAAAGACTCTCTTAAATGTATATTTTTTATTAATTTTTTATATCACAATTTAAATTTTTTAAAAATTTAAATTAATGAGTCGATCCTTGTTTCACATCCTACACATTAACAATCCTTTGGACATCACCACACTTATTGTTAGCTAATAAGATTAATACACAATTTTAGTTTAGTTTTCTATAATAATATTTAATTATTCTATAATATCATCACCAGTTATTTAATAAATTTTTTCGGGACAAAAACCGTTCGAAATTAATCCAGAGATAACGAAAAAACTTTATTGGGAACTCAAAATCCGGAAAAATCAAGTCGACGCAGAGACCGTTTTGATATATTGAGGTGTTGTCCATTGGTGTTAATGTTAGAATGAGGTTATCTCTAATGGTGGTGGTGGGTTATGTGTTGAACTGACCCTAATTTAAAAATTAATTATTTTCTATTTTTTAGAAAATAAAATATTTTTTGATAAAATATTTAAAAATTAAGATGTAAAAAATAAAGGACCAATGAATTTAAGAAAATAATGAATTAATATCTGAAGTTTATTAGTAAAAAAGAAACAAGAAATTTCTACTACAAAAATATTTTTTAGAAAAAATCTGTCAATCATTTTTTTCCTTTTAATTTCAATTTTATTAGTTTTTAACGGAATATAATTTTTATATAAAAATTAAATTTATATTTTTTAACTCATTATTAGACTATTAAATAAATAAACATATTCAATGAAGATTTAAAAAAAATAATAATTTTATATTATTAAAAAATATAATACATATAGGTAGGTAGTTATATAACTTTAAAATTTTGTTAAAAAAAGGTATGAATCAATAAATATATATTTAATATTTAAACCAAATACCTGATGAATAGTAATAAAAAAATAAATAAAAATATTTACATTTTCTTATATTTTCATTTTCTTATATTTTTGGTTTTCAAATAAAAATGAAAAAAATAATCAAATGCTTTATTTCTTTTATCTATATTTTTATAGTACTTTTTAAATCAAATGGTAATAATTTTAAATTTATTATTTATTTGAAGAATTAATTTAATTAAATAATTAGAAAATATTTAGGTGAAAATATTTAAGTTAAATATATCCCCAAAAATAATAATAAAATTTATAAATATGACATAGAATAGTACATTTTAATTAAAAATAATTTAAATATAATCAAATAATAGTAATTTATATATTATAATTAGTTATCTATTATATAATTAAATTTTGAAATAATAATAATTATATCCTCATTAATTTACTAAATTTTTAATTAATTTTACATTTCGATATGCTGACATTTAAATCCTGATACTAATATTTTTTTATCTTACTTATTGTTAGAAAAAGTCAAGAATATACCAACACATTGATTTATTTTTTGTTTTATTTTTAATATTTTAATTAAATTAGATGCTTTGTTATGTTATTCATGTGAAGGCATTACTTGCAGTTATAACCCAAATCCAATTAATTGTGAATATACTGTCCGTTCTTGTATGCGTGTATATAATATAATGAATGGAATAAGTAAATATATTTTTATTAGTTTAATAAATATTTATACATATTTAAAAAACAAAGCAATCAAAGCTGGATGTCTTTTACCATTTTTTGAAAGTTGTGATATGTTACAACAAATTGGGGGTGATCAAATACGGTTAAATATTAAAATATTTTTTAATACCTATTTATATTTAATTAGATGTACAAGTTGCAGTTTTGATCATTGTAATACAATAACAACACCTTATACACCAGGAAATGATGGAAGATTTCCTTGGGGTAATGAAGGGAATCGACCTTTTTATCAAGGAAGTGATCGTTTTCCTCAGAGGTTAAATAATTAATTTTTAAAAATAATTGAAGATTATAACTAAGTTTTTATATTTTAGACCACCATTTTACGGATCATCAGGAAGAGGTTATCTATATCCATGGAATAGTTCAAAAAAGTTTGTCATACCAATTTATATTCAATTAACAATTTTTTGTTTTATATTTTATTTTCTATTGTAAAATAATATGTAGGTAATTTTAACAAAAAATTTATAAATTTAAGATGTCTAATATAAATAGTTAAGTTGAATTAAAACATTTTTGTTTTTAACCTGTTTTAGTTCCTTCCCTTTATCCAAATAATTTTTATAAGGTGTTTAGAAACTTATTTTTTTTTTAATTTTAGAAATTTAATTTCATATAAAAAAAGTTAATATTTTATTAATATCAAGAATTAGCTTTTTTTAAATCTAGCTTTAATTTAAAAAAAAATTTCCACGAAGCTTTAACATACTCATTATTCTTAAATTTAAAAAATTAAATTATTTTTTTATTTATTTATCTGTCAATTTTATAAATTGAGATTCTTATTTTATTTTATATTCACTAATACATTAAAGTTTGTTTTAAAATCTTGTGAACTTTGCTTTTAAATTGGTAAAATTTAAAAATCAGACAATTTAATGTTGATTTAAGTAAATTTAAATATATTAATTTTTAATTTAAGACATTTGTTTAAATAATTTTTGATAAAATTTGGATGAATAAAAGGCAGGCTAAAATTATTAATTTTATCAAAAAAATATAAAAAAATTCAAATTAATTAATTTTGAAAGATAAAAATGCAATTTAAACAAATTCTTGTTTTCTTTTTAATTGCTTTTCAATTTTTCATTGCTCAAGGACTTAGCTATGGACAGCTAGAGCCTAAAGTACCTAATGTATTAAAATAAATTTAAAATGATTTTAATAAATTTTTTTTAAAGCCTAATGATCATCATGGACATGGTCATGGAGGACCCGGAAAATAATAAGAAGATAAAACAACTTGATGCATGAGGAAAGAATTAAAAGAAATTAAAATAAAAATTCTGAAATCTAAAATAATAATAATTAATTGGGAATTTTGACATAATAATTGTAAAATTAAGTAATACATAAATGGATGTTAAATATTATAAAAATTAATCTTTAGTAATTAAATAATGGGAAATTGTGAAGAAAGGTTGCATAATGTAAAAAAAGGGTTCAAGAACTGTTGTTAAGAAGATAAAACAATCTGAATAAATTTAGAAATACTTGAACTTCAAATACATATGTGAAATTTTAATGTATATTATTTTAAAGAGGATAATAATTTTTTTTTGGTCCTTTACCTAAGTGAAGCATATTTAAGAAAAAGAAATAGAGATGTTTAGATTAAAACAAAAAATTTTGGAACAGCTCCCAAGTATTTTATAATAAATTATTTTTACTACAGAAAATTTTCAAAATTTTATATTTCCATTCTGTTTTGAAAAATGGACTCTTAACATTTCGTGCCATTCTATTACAGGTATTTCGTCACAACGACAAAAAACAACATTTCTTTTACACGAGCCCACGATTTTTTCACCGATTTTTTTACGTTGGGATGAAATGACGTGCAATTTATGAACATCAACTTTTTTTTAGCCTCTCTCACAGGGCGGGTGAAATTGAGAAAAGTCGAATCGAAATTCCTTCGAAATTGAAATTTGGTAATTTCGCAAAAGCAAAATTATTCGAAAGAAAATGTCAGTCACCCTAACGGAACAGAATGTCAGTAACTCTAGTGGGACAAAATGTCACACCCTAGTGGGATAAAATGTCAGTCACCCTATCGGAAAAAATGGTTCCCGGACCTTTCGTCAATGAACCATTCGTCAATGAACTTTCCGTCAATACCTTTCGTGAATGAACCTTTCGTCAATACCTTTTCGTCAATGAACCTTTCGTCAATACCTTTCGTCAATAAACCTTTCGTCAATGAACCTTTCGTCACTTAAGTCATATTTTAAAAAACAAACAGGCAATCCCAAAGAATCTAGATCCCATTGAAAAAAAAGTTAAATAATTCTGAAAACATGTTTCTAGGGGTAATTTGGGGCGGAGATTACGAATCTGAACTCAGATTTTGTCTAACATTTGACTTTATCCATGATTTTTAATCAAGTACTTTATTTTTTGAAAAAAAACATTTCAGCGAAAAAAAGACATACTATTCGATTCATCTCGTCGAGCTGAATCGAATGGTACCACTTACGTTTTACAAAATTAAATATGTACCGAGTTACATAAAATTAAGGGATTGCCTGTTTGTTTTTTTTAAATATGACTTAAATGACGAAAGGTTCATTGACGAAAGGTTTGTTTTTTAAAAATATGACTTAAGTGACGAAAGGTTCATTGACGAAAGGTTTATTGACGAAAGGTATTGACGAAAAGTTCATTGACGAAAGGTGTTGACGAAAGGTTCATTGACGAAAGGTATTGACGAAAAGTTCATTGACGAAAGGTTCATTGACGAAAGGTTCGGCCACCGAAAAAATGTCAGTAAAACCTAGTGGGAAAAATGTCAGTCACCCTATCGGAACAAAATGTCAGTGACCCTCGTGGGACAAAATGTCACTCACCCTAGTGGGATAAAATTCCAGTTACCCTATCTGGATAAAATGTCAGTCACCCTAATAGGACAAAATGTCAGTAACATTAGTGGGACAAAATGTCAGTCACCTTAGTGGGACAAAATGTCAGTCACCTTAGTGGGACAAAATGTCAGTAACCATAGCGGGACAAAATGTCAGTAAAACGACGGAACAAAATTCAGTCTATTGGGATAAAATGCAATCAACAGGCAGGACAAAATGTCAGTAACCTTAGTGGGACAAAATGAGTCACCCTAGTGGGACAAAATGTCAGTAACCTTAGTGGGACAAAATGTCAGTAATCCTAGCGGGACAAAATGTCAGTCCTCTTAGTTGGCAAAATGTCTCGCCCTAGTGGGACAAAAAGTCAGTAACCTTAGTGGGACAAAATGTCAGTAACCCTAGTGGGACAAAATGTCAGTCATTCTAGTGAGATAAAATGTCAGTAACCCTAGAAGGATAAAATATAAAACAAACTGGCGGAGCACATGTTGACCAACACCATTCGATCAAGCTCGTCGAGAAGATTCAAATAGTATTCTTTTTCCATCATAAATTTTTTCAACAAATCAAATACTTTTTATAATAAAATAATATTTTGTATAGTTATTTATAATTAAACATTAAAAAAATATCTTCGATTTTTATAATGGAAATAAAAAATAAAATAATTAAAAAAATTTTAGTAGAAGGCAGTGTCGCGAGCATTGCGGGGGAAAAAGGATATGTCGTCGGTGTCGTTATCCATTTTTTAAATCAAAAATTAATTTACCAGTTTCGCCCCAAAATTTTTCTGCTTTTATTCCCATAGGTAGTGGCTAGATTTAAGAAAATTCTTTTCAAGAAAAAAACGTTAATTTAATTTTTCTCATATTTTCTAATATGTCCTTTTACTTTACTGCCGAGAAGTGCTTTCAAAAGAGTAAAACTATTATCAGGATGATTATGTTATCCCTTAAGTACTTTACACAGCAATATAAAAGATTAGAACATTCACACGAATAACTTTATTAGAAGATGGGGATTGTGTTTTAATTCATTTTTGTTAAAATGATTATAAAGTAAAGATTTAAATTATTGCACTTTAAATACTCTGATACATTAAGTGATATATTAAGCTTCACCTAAAGATAATTCATCTGAATGTATAATAACTTTCTCATATACTCACAAAAGAGCAGAAGCATTGTAAAAGAGGAGGAGGAGGGGAGAAGAGGAGAGGATATGCATCCTCCTCCGAATGCATATCCTCTCATCTTCACTCACCTTCTTTCACAATGCTTATTCTCTTTTGGGAGAATATGAGCAAAATTTATTATACATTCAGATGAATTATCTTTAAGTAAGCGAAGCTTAATATATCAATTAATGTCTCAGAGTATTTAAGGTGAAATAAGTTAAATCTTTACTTTTAATCATTCTATCAAAAATGAATCTAAAACAAAATCCCCATCTTCTAATAAAGTTATTCGTGAATGTTCTAAGATTTTATGTTGTTGTGTAAATTACTTAAGAGATAACATAATCATCCTGATAATAGTGTTACTATTTTGAAGCACTTCTCGGCAGTAAGTAAACGAACTTATTAGAAAATATGGGATAAAAAATAATATTTATTGTAGAGGGAATTAGTCACCAAGAAAGAGCAATTTCCAATATATTCTAATGTCCGCTATTCCACTTCTCCTAACATATATTTATCAGCCCATTATTATTCTCATATTTACACATTTCTCCGTTATATGGGTTCAGTCAGAAGAGTTCAGTTGGTGAGCTCAGTCAAAGTTAGTGTGGTTCTCGCTTTTTTATTATCCAATATACTAAATCTTGAAAAATTATTTTAAAGATATGTGGAAAAGTTTGAAAAATTATTTGAAAAAACATTTAAAAGATGATGACTATATTTGTAAAAATATTTGAAATCTTTTGAAAAATTATTTAGAAAATTTTTTAAACAAATTGAACTTCTCTTTGTGAGAGTATAAATCATATTTTTTAAATCCATTTTCGTCAAGATGCTTTACGATCGGATGTGCTTTCAAAATAATACACTATTATCGGGATTTAGGTTTATAACTAAAGGATTTTACAGAGCAACATAAAGTATCAGAACATTCATAAATAACTTTACTTGAAAAAGAAGAATTTATTATATATTCATTTTTATTAGAATGATCAAAAATTAATGATTAAAATTATTTCACCCTAAATATTCTGAACTCATCATTTGATATATTAAGCTCCATCGTAAAGATATATCTTAAGTATTCTCCTATACTCACAAGAGATAAGAATTGTGAAAGAGGAAGATGAGGAGAGGATAAGCATTCGGAGTAGGGTGCTTATCTTCTCCTCTTTTCCTCCTACTCCCTTTCACAATTCTTCTCCTCTTGTGAGTATCGAGCAATTTTTTATGCATTTAGATGAATGAGATTTAGTAGATTGATCTTAATATATCAAATGATGAGTTCAGAATATTTAAGGTGAAATAATTTTAATCATTAATTTTTGATCAGTCTAATAAAAATGAATTTCGAATAAATTCTTCTTTTCCAAGTAAAGTTATTTATGAATGTTCTGATACTTTATGTTGCTCTGTAAAATCCTTTAGTTATAAACCTAAATCCCGATAATAGTGTATTATTTTGAAAGATCATCTCGATCTAAATAAAACGACTTACTTGACGAAAATGGATTTAAAAAATACGATTTATGCTCTCACAAAGAGAAGAAATTCAATAAAGTTATGTAATCTTTTCATTTTATTTCAAAATGTTACAAATAATTTTTAAAAAGAGTTCAAATAATTTTTCAAATAATTGTTCAGTACTTTTTCAAATAATTTTTGATCTATGTTCAAATTTTTTTCAAATAATTTTTCATACTTTTTCACATATATTTAAAATAATTTTCAAAGATGTGTCCCCCTACTCTGGTCACCCGTTACAGTTATTTGTTTTCTAATAAATGCTTCACTCCGAATATACTTGCCAACTTGTAGAACGCAAAGATAGATGAGGAATTTGAATGATCAAAACATAATTAATTGAATTTCGTGAACATAAGAAAAAACAAGGATTTGAAAGTAAACTTAAGGATAATATTAAATTTATTTTACAAAGTTAATAATACTTCATTCGAAAAAGCATACAATAATTAATCACACAATAAAAACAAATAGGAAAGAAAATCTCTAATATAATTGAGTATGTGTTTGTAAGTTCGGGTTTCTATAGTAAACTGATTTAGAGGAAGAGAAAATTGCGCTTTTGTATTGACTAACGTTGTATATTATACAAGCAGAATATTTTGATAATTTTTCTTGAGGGAAAACCACCTATCCACCGAAGAGTAATCCAAGCATCAGCAGCTACCCCGCAGCGTGACAAATCAAAAAGGCCACTACCGCAGGGTAATCCAAGCATCAGAGTCATCCCCCGCAGCGTGACAAATCAAAAAGGCCACTACCGCAGGGGAATCCAAGCATCAGCAGCCACCACCAAAGTATTACAAGCAATCCACCACCTCCTCAAGAAAACGTATCAAAATATTCTGCTTGTATAATATACAACGTTAATCAATACAAAAGCGCAATTTTCTCTTCCTCTAAATCAGTTTACTATAGAAACCTGAACTTACAAACACATACTCAATTATATTAGAGATTTTCTTTCCTATTTGTTTTTATTGTGTGATTAATTATTGTATGCTTTTTCGAATGAAGTATTATTAACTTTGTAAAATAAATTTAATATTATCCTTGAGTTTACTTTCAAATCCTTTTTTTTCTTATGTTCACGAAATTCAATTAATTGTGTTTTGATCATTCAAATTCCTCAATCTACATCTTTGCGTTCTACAAGTTGGCAAGTAGGTTCGGAGTGAAGCATTTATTAGAAAACAAATAACTAACAATACAGGGTGAACAGAGTAGGGGGACACATTTTATTTTATCTTAACTTTTCTAAACTTTATATTTTTAAACTATTTAATGATATAGCCTATTCAATTCTGTATTAGCGGGGCGTTTGAGGGCCTTTGGCTCTCAAACGCCGGAGGGTTGCCCACCACTTCTAATCCTACCACAACTTCTTGCCCACACAACTTTCAAACTTAAGAGAGGCGCATGAGGGCCAAAGGCACTCAAACGCCGGAGGGTTGCACCTCCACTTTGGAACCCACAACGACTTCTAACCCAGCACACCTTTAAAACTTTTAGCGGGGCGTTTGAGGGCCGAAGGCACTCAAACGCCTGAGGGTTGCACCTCCACTTTGGAACACACAACGACTTCTAACCCACCACACCTTTAAAACTTTTAGTGGGGCGTTTGAGAGCCGAAGGCACTCAAACGCCGGAGGGTTGCACCTCCACTTGGGAACCCACAACGACTTCTAACCCATACAACTTACAACCTTTTAGTTACACTGCGCATTAATTTGTGACAAAAAAAAAGAAAGGAAAAGACACCGACGACGCCTCCTTTTTCCCCGACGATGCCCGCGACGCTGCCTGGCTACAAATAATTTTAGTATCAAAATAATAAATTAAATATTTACATAAATTTATAACTTTAATTTTTTTTAATTAAACCCATCAAGAAGCAGCCGATGATATTAGGAAGGTACTACGAACAGTACTAGCTGCAGGTGGTGGTGCAGTCGAAGTTTGATGATACATTGTTTGAGGAGGTTGATGTAGCTGCAAATGATGTGTAGGTAGTTGTGACATGAGTTGCGGCCGATGATTGTTGTTGTACAGTTGCAGCAGACATCATTGAAGGATTCATTTATTGTTGTTGCTAAATTCAAGAAAAATAGTATAAATAAAAAATTTATAATTTTGAAAACCAATTGGTTAGCAGCAGTATAATTGTTGTTGAAAGGAATGAACACTAATGTTGTTGTTTGGCCTGTAATAATATAATTTAAAATTATAAAAATTTTAAATTTTAAGTACCAGTGAGGATTCAACCTAAGCATCAGATGATGAGTCGATATGAGAAATTTGTTGCATCATTGGTGGTTTCTGTGAAGAGGTGATAGTTGCTGTGAAGGAGATGGTGGTTGAGGTGAAGGAGGTGGTGGGTGCTGTGAAGGTGGTGGTGCGTGCTGTGAAGGTGGTGGTGAGTGCTGTGAAGGTGGTTGAATCTTCATTGAAGCGGCCACAGATGCAAAAGTTTTAGGTTTTGGCGGTTGTTCAATATCATTGCTGTTGCATTAGCATTTGTCCCAAGAATTAAACGTGCTGGGCCATTCCAACAACCTTGACCGTGTTCATATTTTCGCAGAGAATTTATTTGTGTTTGTTTTGTTTTCAAATGGTTGAAGAATCTAAAAATATAATTTCTAGTATTTTATAAAATGTAAATTCGAATTGATAAACATAGATATAAAATTAAATTTCTAATTAAAAATTTTACATTCAAAATTTTCTTCAAAAGTTCAAAATTTGGGAGTACAACATCTTGAAAATCCAGAGAAACAGCTAATAATGCATGTTGTTATTCAATAACACGTCTAGTCATTGTTAAAGTAGAAGTACATTGAGTTTGGATTTCTCCAATTAGGGGATTATTTGGAGCATCTAAAAGTTGTTGTTTCACTGAAAGAGCATTCTGAAAAGCTGAAGACCTGTGAATTTTTATTTAAGTTTATTAAATTAAAAAAAAAATAAACCAATTATAGAAAGCAACAAGTTCTCGACAAATTTGTATTTGTTTTCCAATTTCTAGATTATATCCATCACTTACAGCCAAAGCTAATTTATGCAAAAAACAATCAAAATGTCGAAATTTTAAACCTAAAAATATAAAAAAACAAATGTTTTTATTCATTGATTTCAAAAAAACCTTCAACAGCCCTACTTGATGAAGCGGCATCTCGTAAAAAGATATGTACCTGTGATGGGGATATCCCAAAATCAATAAATATTTCGTTTATTTTATTTGATATAGAATTTGAAGTATGCTTTCCATGAATTGGTTCTGCACAAAGTACTTTCCAAATTCGATTAAATGATTCATCAATAAAATGACATGTTACACTTAAATATGAAAAAAGTATTCTAAAAATCATATTTTTATCCTTTTTTCATTTCAAATAATTGAAATTAATTTAGCATTTCTAACTCAATAACATGAAACATCTAATACAATTTAACAAAAAAGAAACAAACCTTAAAAAATATTGACCTTTAGATTGACCAATGGAAGTTGTAAAAGAACAACTTTGACATTTACTTAAGGCATCTTTTAAACTCGAATATCTTGCTTGAATTTTTTTAGTCATTAATGTTGTCATATAATCTCGGTTTTTGATCGAATAGCTAAAATATTAAAATTTTACTAACAAAAAATAATAAAAACTTGGGATATGCAAGAGAAAACATATCAGAAAAACTTTCTTGTTCAGTTATTGAAAGTGATTGAGATGAAGGCAAATAAAGCGAAGAATTGCATCATCCATTTTCTTAGATTTTGCTGTATTTTGCTCCCATTTTTCAATTTTTACGGTTGTGTTTTTATTTTGATATGCGGCCGACTTTGAAGGGTTAATTTCACGTTTAGGTTTCATGACGGGAATTTCAACATTTTTGGCTATGGCGAATTGCTTGAAAAAACTAAAAACTTATAATTATGAATTATTAAAAGATAAGGAAAACCTAGGATGAAGCATTAAATGACGTGTTGTTCCTTTTGTATTTCCCTTCTTTCGACTAATACGTTTTTGACAAATTCTGCATTTTGCTGACGGATCACCTCTGCCATATTGGTAATAACGAAGAGATTGAGGAGGTTTAGTTAAATCAATTATTGTTTCATCCTGTTCCTCCAACCCATCGCAAGTAGCATTTTCAGTAAAAGCAGTTTTTTCTATACCATTGGAAACAAATTCAGAGTCTCTGTCACTTAAATATAATCTTTATTTATATTTTTTTATAGTTAACCTCTGGAACTTTATTTTTGATTTTTTTAAAGGCGTAGTATATTCATTTTTCAACATTCTAGAGGTGGGTAGCCTAGCACTTTTGCGGCAATAACAGCAAAACATTGCTTTCTTCTCCACTTTTTGAGTGATAAAATGATAAACAGATTAATCGATATCTTTGACATAATTCTTCAGATTCTAAATTTTAAATAAATTTTAAACTAATTTTTAGTAAATCAAAACCTTGAAATGTTAAAAAATATGATCGCCAACATCAAAAATTTGAATACGACCAACACAATTATTCGACATTTTTAGACTAAATCAACAAAGATGGCGTGCAATTTGTAAGCTCAATAACCTATATATTTTTAATTAATCCAAATTATATAAAAAGATAAACCTTTTAAGTCTTTTACGTGAAGAAGCATCGTCACTTGTCCTCAAAGATTGACGTCCCAGTTGTAAAAGAAACTGCAAGTCTCAATTGTTCTTGTGTCGCTAATATCGGCTGCTTTTCAATATCTGGTCATTACACAATTCTGAAAAATATCTAAAGGTTATTTTTTATTTTGAGATATATAATTTAAAGAAGGTACTGGACCGGTCAATAATATTTAAAAAAAAAGAAATTGAAAAATAATGTTAGGGGAATATCTCTAACACGCGAATGTCCTAACATAGGTAAATCAATAAAAAAAGACGCGACTCCTGGAAAAAAATAAAAATAAAAAAAAATGGAAATATTGGAATGATTATAAATTAATAAAGGAAAATGTTAGATGGGGTCAAAAGGGACGAGAAAGCATAGAAATTTAATACTATTTTCTTTTTCTACAGGACAAAAGAGCAAAATCCAAGAGATTTCAAAGACAGAAATTTCACGACATTTCGTCCCAACGGCAAAAATCGTGGGCACGGGTAGTTTTTTTTTTGCCGTACAGGTGAAATGTCGTGCAATTTTGATGACTAAATGTACAGGTCCCTCAACTTTGGATTGAAAGAGTATGGAAATTAAGAGAGCGGAAAAATGAAAGAGTAAAAAATGATAGAGAATACTGAAAGGTTTTTCTCTTTACGAGACAGTTAGAGTTCCTTAATTTCCCGAAAAATCTGCCGTGATCTAAAATATATGATGTTTATAGCCTGTTGAATTAAAATTCGATTGTCAATAAATTTAATTTTAAAACACATTTTTAAAAAATAAAAGTCAATGGCAGAACCAGGTACAAATATTAATCTTTATTATTTTAAATATTTATGTTTATATAAAATCAGCTGTTTCTTCCATCACGAGAACGGATATTGCAATAGAGGAAGATCATTCGCAAAAAACTAATGAAAATATTAAAAAGAAACAGAGCTCCTTCAATAATGGAAAAAAACTGCCTTCTGATGATTTTTTGGATACTGGTTTGAAATTAATTGTTCCAAATTTACTACAAACTGATAATAGCTATTTTAATTGTTTGGTTTGTGTTTTAATAGTTTTTAATTAGTATTTTATATGTTAAATTAATTTTATTTCTGTCAAATGACATTAAATTAAATATCTTTAATCTCATATATATACATAGGTGGTTTACTCTCAAATTTTTCATTTTCGGTACTAAAAAAAGAATTTGGCACTTATAGTGAATAAATTTTCAAAATTTTAGCCTGCAGTGCTGGAGAGGAATAAAAAATTTCCTTTCTAATAAAAATTGTAATTTGCGTATTTTTTTTTCATCTGATTGTGAGAACCCTGAAAGAAAGTAATAAAACACTTATTTTAGCTTTGTCATTGTAAAATGGAACTTAATCCTGATCTTACTGAAAATGAAAATATGTTTTCTGGTGCATATTCAAGTCGAATTGGACGAGTTTTATTAGAAGCAAGTTCGGATTCGGTTTATTAAAATTTTAATTTTTTATATAATTTATGTTAAGATTTCTACAAATATTTATGATGAAATTGAATCTCCTTGTGTACTCTCTGAATCCATTCGAAATTGTAATCTTCTTGATTTAATCTCAAAATCCAATAGTCCCTTGGATGTTCCCATGTGTAAAGTTTGTTATATTTAGTTAATTATCATTAGTGAATTCTTGTTTCCTTAAAATTTAAATTTAGGATTTGAGTATTTTTAATGAATAAATTTACCGAAGTTTTACCAAAAATTTTGTTTCCTTTATAAACATAATTTATGACTACTTCGCAAATTATTTTAGCAGTTTTCTCATATCTTCTTTTATTTGTTAAAAGAAGATTGTCAAATGTCAAACAATTAACTTTTTTTCTTTAGAAATGTGCAACATCTGTAGCTACAGATCTTCAAAAGCAACTTGAAGAACTTGAACAAGAATGCCGTCAATATAAACTAACACTTGACAACTTAAATATTCGAGGAGAAGATTGTCCTTTTGACCAAAAAGCTGCGACGAGAAAGTTAGAATCTCTTAAGGTCTTTTTTTATTATTAGTAAAAGTTGTCTTTTCGTTTTTTTCGGGAGGAAGAAAACCAAAAACTAAACTTTTTATATAAATTGTTTATTTTACTGATTTTTCGATTAATTTTTTCAATTTAAGACACAAGAATGTGACTTAATAGATCAATTATCATTTTTGGAAGAGGAGGAACGTTTACTTAACAATCAACTTAATGCGAAACTTGATGAGAGAAGAAAGATTAATGAACGTGATGAAGAATTATATAGGCAACTTCGAGACAACCACAGGTTAAATTTTGGTTAAGTTGGACAATTTCCTCATTATATGAGCTGTTCTTTTGTTTAAAAGCAATGGTTCGATAAATAGAGGGTAAATAATATTTTAAGTTTGGAAGTTTTCGCTTGTCACAATTACCATAAGTACTATATTTGACGAGTTTATCAGTCCGCATACACTAATATTAATTTGTTCTGATTTTTTATTTTCAGATATATAAAAAAAATTTTTAATATTTTATTATTTTAGTTTTTCTTTTTTTCAGAACGTTAATTGAGCAAACAGATGAACAGCGTGCATTAAAATTACAAATTAAGAATTGTGAAGAACAACTTAAGCGACTTTGTCAAACAAATATTTTGGATTTATGCTTTCATATTTGGGTGGATGGTGAATTTGGGTATTTTTTATTTAATACTATTAAATTTTCTAAAAGGAAAACTATTTTCATTTTTGATTTGGAGATTTTTAGGTGATGAATTTGAAAAAGTTTTTTAATAACTTGATCATAAACAATTTTCATTTTAAAATAATTAAAAGTTTTTTAATTTCAGAACAATCTCTGGTTTTCGTCTAGGTCGTCTTCGTCAAGAGCAAGTTGAATGGAATGAACTAAACGCTGCGCTTGGTCAAATGGTTTTTTTATTAAAAGTTTCTCTAAATTCTTTTAAGAATATTAATAAAATTTTTTAATATAAGGTTATCGCTGATCGTTTGGGAGTGGAATTTATTGGTTATGAAATTGTCCCATTCGGTAGCTGTTCTTTCATTCGTGCACTTCGACAAGAAATTTCCGGTAAAATTGAAGAGCTTCCTCTTTATGGTATTTATTAAAAAAATTTTTTTGTAATTCGTATATTTAGGCAATGGAGGTTGGCGACCATTTGGTCAACCATCATTAGACAAGGGTTTAATAGCTTTTATGGATTGTTTCATACAGGTTATTTTTATGCAAAATTGATTAAATTTTTTAATTGTTGTGACTTAAGGTTGAACAACGGTTAAAACAGCATTTTCCTCCTGGAACACAACTTTTGCCTTATAGAATGTTGAAAGACAAAATTGTTGATAGAGACTCTCAATACTTAATTAAAATGCAATTGAATTCACCTGTAAGCTTTTTGGTTATAATTTCGGAATACTAAACAGTCTACTTGTCTGTATAATATGTCATTCGAAATAGCCAGACGAGTCGAATGGTACCAAAATTTCAATTGGGGTTTGCTTAGTATTCAGAAATTTTTCCCTTTTCTGTAAATTCTCATCCATTGTATTTTTCACTATTTTTTAATTTAAATTTCCAGGAACGTTGGACTAAAGCAATGAAATGTCTTTTGCTTAATATGAAACGTGTTATTGGCATTTTAACAACACTTCCAACAATTATTGCTCAACAGCAACGACAAAATAGTCCTCAATTTAGTAGTGGTACTATTACACCAAAAAATATAAAAATGACTCCAATTAATGAAACAAATTTAATCGAAAGAAATTCACCAGAAATTTAGTTTTGAAATTTTAATATTGAGAGATAAGCGACTTTCACCTTTATATTTGTATTTTATAGTTAGACGTTTACATATTTTTCTTTACATTTATTTTATGTTTTTCTCGTATTCTTATCACAGCGAGCGCATGAAATTATATATTTTGCTTAAATTTTTTTTATTTTTCTTTCAAACGGTGAAAACTTACCGTTGATCTTATGACCATTTTTTTAATTTTGTCTTTATTGATTCACATCTTTGAAATTAAATAATTAAAATTTTAAACTTTCAGTTGACTATTTTACTTTTAACCAGTTGAAGGACTTTTTTATTCGATGCCAATTTTGAGCGAGGATGAGGAGCCTGGTGAGACAACATCTATAATTTTTACAAATCAAATTCAATCCACACAAAATTTGCGTTTTATTCCGAATATGAGTTCTGGAAATGCTTCATTTCATTTACCAAGACGTCTACATATACGTAGAAGATCTGCTTCTGAGAGAACTTCGCGTGAGAGACTTTTGGCTGCTAAGGAACGTAGCTACTATCTAAGCCAGATGCCTACAATGGGGTGTACAGGTTTCTGACTTTTTTCTCTGAAATTTTGTAAAATGTAAAAATAATTAAAGGTCTGACTATATCCCTGTTTTTACTTGCTGCCGTTTGTGCCGCTCATTTGCTTCGAAGATCAACATTTGACCTCAAATTTAAAATTGAAAAATCATTTTCCGTTTCTAATATTTATCAATCGTTTCATCATGGATCTCTTCCTTCTTATGTCCAACCTCATCAATTCACTTCTCAACAACGTGATATTAACAGAAAAGTCTCACAAATGGTCAATGATCGATTTCATCGTTTGTCGGAATGTTTAAAGGAAAATATTCCTTCTAAAATTACATCAGCCTCTTTAACTGATTGGAACGAATTTGGATGGTTTGGCAGAAGACAACAATTACAATTGAATGTTCTTCTTATTGAGAGACGTCGTAGAACGGGTAATAAATAATTATATTTTAGTCACTTATATTTGCAATTTTATATAACTTTAGTACAACGTCAACGTAGTCCAACACCTATCCCATCTTCAACTTCATCGCTTCGATTTGTTCTACGACAACGTAATACATCATCAGCACCGCCAGATTCTCTTAGAAGTTTGGCAGCTTTGTCTACATCGACTCAGCCATCTACTTCTGATAATTTTGAAACTAATTTTAATCGAAGCAATGAACCAACACTTATGGATTATGATGCAATTGATTCTTATTGGCGATGGGATATTGATCAAGAAAAGAGGAGAGCTGCATTAATATCCCAGCAGATTCCAAATGATTTTAATTATTCAGAATTACAGGTCAGAAAATTCGTAAATTTTGTGTTTATTTTTAAATCACAGTTTTGTCTAAATTTTATAAATAAAAAATTTTTTAGTTTCGGATTTACATTTTACTTTAATATTTTATAGCATCAACAATTGCAAAACGATTATTCGGATAATTACAGCAGATATTCTGTGCCTACTGATTTACTTTTTGAACGCGATATTCATTTACTTACAGAAAAGAGTTTACTTCCTGATGAACAAACTGTGGAGTTTTTAAATTAATTTTATTTTTTTATACTTTTTTATTTAACTCATATTTTTGTAAAAATAATTTTTATTTTCAGAATTTTCTTGAAGATAATTTAAATGCAAATGAAGCAGATTTTTTGGCTAATTTCTCAAGAACTCTCAGTTTTGATGGAATTGTCGAAAATGAAAACACAAAATGGAATGATCTGTTACAATTACCAACAAGTTCACTTTTTACATCATCTGAGCAAGGTTTTTAATTATTTTAATATATTTATAATATTAAATATTATTTTTATAATTTTAATGTTTTTTCATTTTCAGATGGGAAAGTGTCTTTTGTTTCTTCATCTTCTGGATTTCAAAATTCTCCGGTTGGTTTTTAATTAAATTTTTTTATTCTTAAATTTCTTTTAGAACATTTTTTTAAAATTATTCTTTCCAAACATGTATAAAAAAATTTTGAAATTAAATTTTAGTATTTGATGATAATGTTTTTAATATTTTATTTTTAAGACTGGAGATGCAGAATTGTATAATATACCAGTTTCTTCTCCTTGTTTTGAAACAAAAATTGGAAAAAAATTTAATCAAAGGGAAGATTTTAATTTAAATGAAAGAGAATTTGAATGTTCTTCTTCTTCATCTCATGGTTCTTTTTCTCCTTTATCAGATATGAGACAACCTATTTTATTTAATGATGTTTCCTTAGCACGTTGTTCCTCTTCAATGGCTTCAATTGAAGATGGAAATGATAATGAAGAGAAGAATTTGGAAAAAGGTGGGATTTTTTAAATAATTTAAAAGTAGTTTGTTACTTTTATTATTTTATTTAAATGTTAATTTTTATCTGTTTTGTCTTTTATTTATCCTATTACAATTATATTATCAATATTTATCACTCTAATATATCTTATTAAAATTATTATTTAAAAATTTTTGTTTTTATTTATTCTCTTGTCTGCTATTTATTCTTCTTTTTTTATTAACTCTCCTAAATCAAAAATTAAAAGGTTTATTAATCAAAAAGTAAACAAATTAATTATATATCAAGTGTTGAAAAGGCCATATATATTTATTATTTTGTCTTGAAACAAAAATATATTTATTTATTACAAATATCATCCCTTATTGCCGTTACGTAACTGGCGGCGATTTGCAACAAAAAATTTTTTTTGAATAAAAAAATGTTGCGCATTGAAAATATTTTGTGAAGGTACGAAACACTTATCAAAAAGCATTAAATTTCCAATTTATTTTAATTATAATGATGAGCACAAAAATTATTGTCAAGGCGATTATTTGAGTAAGCATTTATACTTGAAGAATTTATTTTTAATTTTTTTTTTAATTTTACAAAAATTTATTTATCACAAGCAAATAATAATTTTTTATTATAATTAAATTACGTAATTTTATTAAATAAATACCTGAAAAATATTTTTTAATATCTAATCCTTTTTAAAGAGTTACCTATTTTTAAATATTTATTTTTTACTTTAAATTTTGCCATTTTTATTATTTTTTCATTTAATTTTTTGATATTTTTTATTTATTTTTTTGACTTTTTCCCTTCTATTTAAAATTTTTTTAAATTATTTTTTTGTTAATTTTTAAAAAATAGTATATTCATAGGTAATTTTTATACAAGCTTCGTTTCACTTTTTTAACCTTTTTTTAAATGTATTGTCCAATTTAATTAGCATCATTTTTGATAACTTATTTTTTAATTTTTTTCTCTCTCTCTCTTTATTTTATTCGCAACTTTATTAAAAAAATAAGTGCATTTCCTTAATTTTTTAAAATTATTTTTATAATATTTATTTATTTTACAATATAAAAATTAAATACAATTTTATCATCAATTTGTTGATAAAAATAAAATTGAGCACTTTTGTCAAACAAATCTTTTTTTTTAATTTTACATATTTGTTTAATAAATAAATGTAAAATATTATTATTATTTTTGAGAAAATAAGATATATTTCTTAACAATATTTTTTAAAATTAAACATTTTATAACCTTACTAAATTTCATAAAATTTTTAATAATTGATTAAAAATTATTCTCTTGAAATTTTTGTTTTTAAAAAAAATTTTATTATCAATTGTTATTTTCTTACCTTTTAGAGGCCTTCAGATTTTTTTTAAATATTTTTTCTTCTTTTTCAGTTTTTAAGATATCTAAGAATGCCAAAAATATTTTTTTTAAACTTTTGTTTTTAAATTTTAATATTTAATTTTATAATTATACATTAAATAAATATATATTTTTTAAATTATACATGTGATCAATTTTATGATCAATTCTAGGACATAATTTAGGAATATTTTTTGTCAATTTTTAAGAAAATTTAGACGAATATTTTGTTAAAGATTTGATCTGGTTCGTTTTTAATTCTATCTCAATTAGCTTCTCCGAAAAAGTCTTGTGATTTGCCATATATTGCCTTTTTCATTTTTATTTATCTCTTTTATATCAACATCAGCTTCATTCTCGATTACTTTCTTAAAATTTTATTTCTCCTTTTTGACTTTTCCTTATTTCATATGATTTTTTTTAAAATTATTCTCTCATTTAAAAGATGTTATGTTTTAATGAAATTTTGTCTCCTTCATTCAGAACAATTTTTATTTTTTTAAATTTATATTCTTCATTAAATTATATATTTAATTTTCAGACAGAAAAGACTTTTTTCTTCTTCTTTGATTTTTTAATATTTTTAATATTTTTTTAAAATTGCACTTTTTCATTAAAATGTACTTTTGTGTTCATTATATATTTTTTTATTTATTTTCTTCTTAAATGAATTGTAATAAAATATTACATTAGAAATCCACCTTTTTTATTTGCTTCTATTCTCTTTTATTTTTTATTTTTTACTTTTAAAAATGATTCATGTTATTTGATTTCTTGAAAAGTTTTCATTTTTTAAATGTCATATTATATAAAATTTTAATTTTTTATTATTTAAATTAAGTTCTATGCCTTTTTGTTTTAATTAAATAAATTATTAATTAATTAATTAATTTAGAACATTCTTCTGTACATCATTATTTTATTCAAAATAATACTTTACTAACAAAATCTAAAAAAGAAGAAGAAGAATTTAAAGAAAATAATAATAAAAAAAAAGAATTTGAAGAAAACCAAGAAGTTGAAACTGAAATGTTATTATCTGCTATTTTTCCTCAATTCTTTTCTCCACTTTCAATTAATGGAAATGAAACATCACAACAACAACAACAATTATCTAATTCTTCTTCTTCTAATGGGGGTATAGTGAACAAAACTGAAATTGAAGGTAATTTTAATTTTTTAAAAAATATTTTTTGTTTATTTTATTTTAATTATCTCAAAGGATTATTTAATTATTATTTAATTATTATTTTATCTCTCTTTTATTTGTAAATAAGAGAAGTTAATTCTTACGGGTTATTCTTGCATATAATAAAGTTTATTATTATTTTATGTATTTTTTGATTTTTACCATTAGATAATAAATATATTTAAATATTAAAACATTTATTTATTTTCTTAAGTAAAAATACTAATTAATATATTTATAATAATAAGCTAAAGTTGTCTTTAGGGATTACCTTTTCTTCTTTAAAATAATTAACAAAATCTTTTGTTTTATATAAAAATTAAAAAAATAAATATATTTTTTAGCTGTTTTAAATGATTTGGCTGCAGCTGAAGCTATTTTAATGAATAGTACACAAACATTATTTCAAAATGAATTATTATTACAACAACAATCAACAACATCATTACCACTTTCACCTATTTTTGATCATTTTAATCAAACTTTAAATATGAATGGTTAATTTTAAATAATTAATAATTTTTATTTTTTATTTATTTATTTATTAAGGTTCTTCTCCATCATCATCTCTTCCATTTGACACTAATGGAAATTCTTTTAATCTTTTTGGTGGCCCTCTCAATATTTGTTGTGACAATCAAAATAATAGTTGTTCTCCTACTACAAGGTTTTTTTTATTTTATATATTTTTAATTAATTTATTTTTTTTTAAAGTTTATCTTCTTTTGGGTTACCAATTAATGATTTTAATAATTTTGGTGCTTCTTCAGAAAAAGAATTTTTAACTGAAGGATTAAATGAAATATTTAATAATCCTTTGTCTTTTCGTTTTGAACAAAAATTAGTACCAAAAAATTCTGAAAGTTTTCTTCATAGAAAAAATCCAACAATTATTAAAAATATTGAGGGAACAATAAAAGAAAAAAGCAAAAGAGGAAGACGTTCAAAAGATGATTGTTAGTTTATAATTAATTTTATTTAAATATTTCTAAAAATTAAAATATTTATTTTTATTTTATTAATTTTTTAAATTTAGCCCTTGTAAATAAATATGACCTTCCTTATTCTGCTGAACATTTAACAGCAATGTCTTATCGTGATTATTCTTCATTAATGCAAAATGTTAATTTAAACAGTGAACAAAAAGCTTTAATCAAAAAAATTAGAAGAAGAGGTAGAAATAAATTAGCTGCACGTAAATGCCGTGAACGTCGATTATTTAATGAAAAAATTGACGGAAAACTAAATTTTAGTGAATCTATTGAAGATGATGAAGAATGGGATGAAGATGTTGAAGTTGTTGATATTAATGATAATTTGATAATTAATCAAAATAATAAATATATTTCTGCACAACAACAACAACAATTGGAAAAAGAGGTAAAAATATATATATTTATTATTGTTATATATTTAAATATATCTGGGTTTACTTTATTTATTTATTTATTTATCTGTTTTTTAAATTATATCATCCTTATGGTATCCACGGATTTATATTTTTTTATTTCATAATGGTTAACTTCCTTTAAATTTTCAAAATGGTCAAAATATATATTGTGTACATACCATTTAAATGATAACTTGAAAAATATTATTATTATTATTTAATTTTTAATAAAATATTATTTTTAATTTTTAGTCCAATTCTGTTGAAATTTCTCGTTTTCCAACAACTTCATTATATTCTTCTAATATTTTTGTCCAAAATAATATAAATTCTCCTTCTTCAAGGCAATATTCACACAAACAACAAAATTCATCCAATCAATTTGCTATTCGGGTTGAAATTTAAGAAATTTTCAAAAATGATTTTTATTTTTAAAATCGGGTGATGGTGATATTAAATATATGTTTTTTTAATTTTTAAAATTATTATTATTTAAATATTTGACATTTTGTTTTTTTAATGATAAAGAAATATTTATATTTTTTAATTTAAAAATTAAATACTTCTAATACCAAATATTTTTATTTATTCATTTAATAGGAGAAAAAAATATTTTATTTATTATTATTTTTTTAAAATTTTTATTTAATACAATTTTTTAAATATGTAAATAATTTTTAAAAATTATGAGAAAATTAAAATATTTTAAAAGATTAATAGTCAGAATATTACTAGATTTTGTATTAAATATTTCTTTTAAATTATTTAATTAAAAAAAAATTAAAGAAAATTTATTAATTTATAAGTTAAATTAATTAAAAAAACATTTTTTAACATTTACATATTTTATTTAAATTAAATATTTTATTTGATTAATTAAATATCCAAAATTATTTATTTATTTTATTCACCCATTCTTTTATTTATTTAATTATTTTAATTTTTAATTTATCGAATTATTACATTTATCTGTAAGACAAGGATAGCATTGTACATCATCTTTTTTATTTTTATCTTTTTTACATTTATAGTTATGACAGATAATACTTTGTCCTTCAGAAGTTGTACATTTACGGTCATCTTTTTATAATTATATATTTTAATAAAATAATAATATATATATTTTAATTAAATTAAATATTAACCAATAATTCCATTACAACGAATAGTTAAACATAAACCACAATTTGATTCAGTTTTGTTATTTAATCCAGTCATACATTCAATACTACTATCTATAATAAAATAATAAATATATATATATTTATTATTTTAAAATTTATTTAAAAATCCTTACAAGATTTTTCAATAATAACCAGTGATTGGAATTTTCGATTTTGCTCATACTCATACTCATACTTCATACCGACTCATTTTTTCCCTCATACTCATACTCATACTTCATACCGACTCATTTTTTCCCTCATACTCATACTCATACATCATACCTGCCAATTTTTTCCTTCATACATCATACTCATACTCATACCTGCTCTTTTTTTGGCCTCATACCTCATACTCATACATCATACTTTTCATACATTGAACTATTTTATGCCAATTTTTCATTGACATTTTTTATTTCTTCTGGATGAACTAATTTTAAGTGTTTAACAAAATTAGGAAGAGATATTTATTTATGGCAGAGTTCGCATCAACAAAAATCAAAATAAAGGTACAAAAAATCTTATTAAAAGATCATAAGGTATAACATTTTCTTAATTAAAGTACGCTTTATTTAAAAAAATTTTATCCCTGTTCAAATCTATTTTTTCCCCGATAAGGGTTAAATGATTTTCAAGAACCGTATATCCAGTTAAATAGTTGGATTTTCGTGAAGGATATTTTTAAAACTTTCAGGTCATTTTCAGCGCCGCAGGCGAAAATTTTTGAAGTTAATCGAAATCTTGTTGCCATAAATTCACCCTTTTTAGCGCCGCAGGCAAAATTTTTTATAATTTATTGCCTTCTAGTTGCCAAAAATTCACGTTTTTTTGGAAAAACTGCTCATACTTCATACTCGTACTCATACCTCATACCGGCTAATTTTATCATACTCATACTCATACTTGCACTTTTTTAGGCCTCATACTCATACTCATACATCATACCGACCATTTTTAGACCTCATACATCATACTCATACTTCATACCTGCCATTTTTTTCCTTCATACTCATACTTCATACCGAGGTATGAGTATGAGTATGAGGTATGAGTATGATTTTGGTATGACCTTCCAATCACTGATAATAACTGCAAAAATGAGAGCTACGCAGAAAAGTTTAAATTTAATAAGAGACATTATATATTAATATTTTATCTAAATTTATTTTAATTCCAAAAAATATAAAAAAAATTTAAATTTAGAGAATATCCTATTGAAAAAAATTATAATTTATTTAAAAATTTTAATGTTGACTATTTCTTTTTAATTTTAATATTTTAATTGAAATGAATATTTTACAGAGATATTTAAATTCTTTAAATAATTAAAATTATATTTTAAATAAATTGACTGTTTAAATAAATTATTTTATTTTTATAAAACAAATTAAACAAAAAAAAATTATTTAATTTTTTAAATATATGAAATTGAGTCTTTAAAATAAAATTTAAAAATAAAAATTATTTCTAAATTTTATTTCTATAATTTTTTTCAAAAAAAAGAAAGAAAGTCTAAGTAAATTTATAAATTTTTATAAAAAATAATTTATTATCTTTTTTAAAATTTTATTTTAATTATTTTTAATATTTAATTAAATATTTTTTAAGTTTTTAAAAATTAAAAAAATCTTTTTCTCGATACTTTGAATTAATTTTATTTTAAATTATTATTTGATTGAAAAAATTTCGAATACTCAATGTTAATAAAAATATTATTTTATAATTTATTTATTTAAACAGTTTGATAAAAAATTTAATTTTTAATTTTATCCAAGTATTTTTAATTTAAACGTAATATCTTCAAATAATTAAATTTAATATTTAAAAAATGTAAATAAATTATTTTAGTTTTTTAAAAATTAAATAAATTTAATATAAATTAAAAATAAATGTCTAAAAATTTTGCTAAAAATATTTTTTTAATTAATAAATTTAAAAAATATATATAAATTATTTTTCTATTTAAATTAAAGGAAGGGCGTGAAGGGAATCCATTTTTTGATTTTAAAGTCTTTCGCTCTAGAAATCCGTTTTTTGAATTTTTTGGATTTTTTGGACCATTAAATCTCTTCCCAATTTTTTAAAAAAATAGTTCTGAATCGGAATTTCTCATTTTTAATTTCTTTAATTTAAATTATCGAAAATAAAATTGCATTAAAAAACTTTTATTTTTAAAATATTTTTAAATATCAAATATTAATATTTTCTTCTTCTTTTTTAATTATTAATTTTTCTTTTTCTTGATTACTTTTATTTTTGTTTAATTTTTTTAATTTATTCAAAAATGGAAATTTAATTTTTGGTATTTTAATTCCAATATCAGATGGGAAACGTTTTAATTTATTAAAAGAATTATTATCTTCATTATTATTAATAATTTCACTATTAATTCTATCAAATTGAGTATTTGAAAATTTAGCTAAATAAAATAATTAAAAATAAATTATTATTTTTTTAAATTTAATTTTACCTTTTGTTTGTTCAATTCCATTTTCATTAGCAATTTTCTCCCATTCCTCATTTTCTAAACATTTTGGAAAAATAAAAATTATTTCTTTATTATAATCAATATAAAAATTTTCTCCTAAAAATTTATTTTTTTTATTTTTATTATTTTTTATTAAAAATTCTTTTTCTTTTAAAATTTCTTTCATTTCTTCAGTAAATTTATAAAGAATAAATTCTTCATTATTTTTATCATTTATTCTTGAAATATAAGGAATATTGTTATTATAACCTTCGAATTGATGATTTTGTATATTATAATTTTTACACTAAAAAATATAAAAAAACAATTAAATTATTATTTTTTATTATTTAATTTAATAAAATAATAATTTAAAAAATAAAAAAATAATTTAAAAAATAAATAAAAAATAAATATATTTTTAAAATATAATAAAATATTAATTAATTAAAAAAATAACATTATCAATTTCAAATTTATAATTAAAAATATTTTGAAATGTTTTAGTATTAATACATTGATTTATCTCTTCTTTTGTTAAATAATCTACAGTAATATTTTCATTTCCCTTTTTTTCATTAATTAAATAAAATAAATTATCACAATTAAATAAATTTAAATTAAAAACAAGTTTTTCATTATCAAGAAAAAAAAGACAATTATTTCCAATAATATCTACAAATATTGGATTTTTTGCTAAACATCTATTTTCAATAGTATCAATAAATATAGAATTTATTTTTAAAATTTTATTTTGAAAAATTTGAAGTAAAAAAAGAAAAAAAATTGTTAATTTAAAATTAAACATATATTTAGTAATTAATAAACTAAAAATTAAATTTTAAATTTAATAATTATTTTTGTAAAAAAGAAATTAAAATTAATTTTATTAATAATTACATAGAATCGAAAAATAAATATTTTATAAAAATTTAAATAAAAAAAATATTAATTTAATATTTTTGTTTGAGGTAAATAAAATTAACTAAAAGAAAATAAAAATAAAAGTCCTTTAAAAAATATTTTAGTTAAAGGACTTTAGATAATTTCGAAAGAAAATAGACAAATGACGAGCAAATGCCACTCTTAAAAATATTTAATTTCTTTGATTAAGCCGAGAAAATGTGTTTTAATTTTTGCTAATTTTATTAAAAAAATAAAAATAAATTTTAAAAAGGATAAGTGCATTTCGTTCTTTTTCACATGGAAAAATAATAATAAAATAAATATTGAATAAATAATTATTTCAAAAAATATTTAAATTATTTTATTTATTTCTAATTTTAATTTGGGTTTTCTTTTTATTTTATTTTATTAGACCTTACAATTAACTAATATTTCTTTATTTGTTAAAATTATGTGAAATTGTCTAGTTCAGGTAGTAGACTAGACAATCATTTATTTGTAAAACCAAAAATTGACTTAAACAATTTCTGCGAATAAATAGGATGTCTATCTAAATAAACTAGACAAATTCCAAAATAGTATGTACTTTATTAAAATAATAAATTAAATTGTGAAATTAATATTATTAAATGAAACACTAGACAATAATTAAAATTAAAAAAAAAATTATTTTTTTTAAATAAAAATTTAGATAATAAAAAAATATTTTGAAAAATTAAAAAAATTTTTTTTTAATTTAATTTATAAAAATGCCTTAAAATTATGGGTAGGGGACGATTCAGAGTCGGCCGATTCAGAGTAGCCGCTTGTTTTTGGCCATAACTTTTTTATTTCTCAACAGATCTGAATGTTCTTTTAATAATCAAAAGTAACCGATAAGCGGATAAATTTAACCAATTGACCGATCCAATCGGATCTCTCAACAAAAAGTTAAAGAGCGATAAAAATGGAAAATCGTGATTTTCACGTTTTTCGGACATATTTTTTTAAAATCAACTGATCTGATCGGTCAAATTAGTGAAAAGACTTCACTTTTCGAGATCTTTCGAATGACATAAAAATTATTTGAAAAAGTTTAAAATGAAGCTACTCTGAATCGGCCGTCTTAATCGTCATTTACCATAAAATTATTTAGATAACTTTTAATGTTTAATAATTAAATGTTAATTAATTTTATTAATATTTTGTTTTTATTTATTTATAAATTAATTTAATTATTTACCAATATTTAATAAAAAACTAATAAATTCAAAATTCTTTATTATTCTACTTCTATTATATTTTTATATAAATTTAGGTAAAATTTATTTTTAAAATGATTATCTCGTTACTATAGAAACAAATTTATATTTTCTTCTTCTCTTTTATAAATATTTTTTTTATTTAAAAATATTTAAATTTATTTTTTAAATAAATAATAAAAATAATGGAACAATGGGATGAATGGATTATTAATAATAAAGATATTAATAATATTGAATTATTTAATAAAGAAAAATTAAAAATTAATAAATTAAAAGAAGAAGAAGAAGAAACTTACTCAATTAGTACACCCATTTGGTCACCAAAAATTGTATTAAATTAATTATTAATTTATTTTAAAGTTAAAAATTTATTTTTTAAATTTATTCTAAAAATGAAAAAATTAATTAATTTTATTTAATTTAGACTGAAAAAAATAAAAAATTTTATAATACAACAAAAAGTGATTTGAATATATTTGTTCAATTATTAGAAAGAAAAAAACCTTTAAATGAAATTTTAAAAATTAAAGGACTTTCAGGTAAAAAATAATTAAAATAATTTATAATTAATTTAATTAATTTTAAGAAGAATTAAAAAATGAAGCAATTCTTTGGGATAATAAATTTCCCGATTTAACAATTTTTGGCAAAGGAATTAAAAAAAGTTTAAAACAACAAGAACAAGATAAATTAAGAAAAATTATTTCAAAAAAAATTATTGAAGAACATTTAATGCCAGAGGTATTTTTTTAAAAAGAAAAAATTAATTTTAAAATTGCTAAGAAATTAAAAAAAAAATAAATAAATTAATTATATTAAATAAATAATTAAAATAGTTAAAGGGATTGATTAGATCTTTCTTGATTTTACTGGATTATTTTATAAATATCCTGTGGTTAATCCCCGTTAATTTAACCAACTTTTATTTATTATTTCCTATATATTATACCTTCTTCTAACAAATATTATATTTATTACGAGAAAACACAAGAAAAAGGTAAAAAGGAAAATGTGAAAAAGTATGAGCTCACTAACGTAAAGTTGATTCTTTAAAAGCAAGTAAAAAATGGGCGTAAAGTTAAAATATTCTTTTATTTTCTATTTTAAATTATTTTATATTATTCATAAATTCGTCATATTTGATGACACTCCCAGCAGAGAAATTAGTCGCGCATATTGCGTGACAATTGTAGAAAGAATTCGGCCAGTTGTTTAATCAAAAGCGAGATTGGCGGAGCATTGGACCAACGAGCACTTACATCATGAAGTTCATAAGCTGCTGTACGCATTGCTTTTGACGATACAAAATAGTTGTTAGCCACACTACTTATGGCGTTAAAGGTGTCGGGCGGATTTGTATATCCAGACGACTTCCTTTGATTATTGATGTTGCTAGGACAATACTTTGCAAAGTGATCTGTACCTCGGCAAACAAAACACCCATGATGATTATATTGTCGTTTATTTCGAATTGGACCAACAAAAGATTGTTGTGTTGTCATAAATGCTCGAGATGTTGTTGGTTGTGATACAGACGGTATTTGAGGTGGAGGAACAGACATTGGTAAAAATCCATATAAATCATTATAATCCGTAGTTGAGAGTGTCGTTACTGGTGTTGTCGGAATATTTATGTATGTAGTAGGAATGCCTGTTGATGTAGAAGCAATATTAGCTGATGAAGATGGCATAATTCTGGCTGTCCAATTATCCATTAATTCATCAAAAATGGATCGCATTTGTGTTATTCCAGTGGATTGGACACCTCCCTGTCTATTTCCACTGGACAGGTTGGTTCCAATATTTCGCTGCCCTTGCCCTAAGGTCATTTGTTGTATTCCATTTTCTTGCCTTTCCCTTAAAGGTACATTTGCCGGTCCTAATAAAGCATCACATATTTCCTCAAACCGTTGAGGATCTTGGCTAATATTTGACGTGTCTACTGGAGTTATTGGGCTATTTCCTATTGGAGCACCCATGGCTGGAACAATTGCCATAATAAATAACATTCCCAACATTGCTCCTCTAAAAATATTCGCCTTTAATTTTAGTTCTATTGTTGTTTTTTCTGATCCACTGCTGGAGCAGTGCACTTCAGGTTTGGCCTCTATCTCACAATTGAATTTTTCTCCCTCAATAATTTCAAATTTTATCTTTTTTAAATCTCCTTGACTTACTTCAACTTCCATAGTTGTTTTAATTGGTACGTGAGCTCCATTGATTTCCTGAAAATTATAATTAGATCCCATATCTTTATTTTTATTATTTTCATCAATAGAGGGAATATTAAATTCTTCAATCTCTAGCCCCTCTATAGGATAAAATTCTACTAATCCTCTAAGAGGATTATCAAAAATTAGGCCTGGGCCAGTAAGAACACTTTCTTGGCTTTCATCAAAATAAAAATTTTCCGTTTTGACTTTATTTATAGCCATTAATTCCTTCCAAAAATTATAATTTATTTGTTGGGGATATTCTGCATCAATATTATTATCTCCGACGAGTATCCATTCGGCACAACCTGTTATAACTCCTTTTGGGTGCCCTTCTTTATTTTTACAAGTTATGTCCCAGTTTTTATTTTCTACCTTTTTTGCCTCCTTGGCCACCTTAAATCTATCTTCTCTATTTGAGTGAAGTCTTCCATAAACTTCATCTATCTCACAGCCAATAATATCCGCAGAATATTGAATAAATGAAATTGGGGCCATATTATTATTATATAAATATTTTTTTATTATTAAGATTTTATTATTTTTTGAACAAATGATTAAAGGTAGAGGAGCGTTTTCACTTTTTATATTTATTTCATGGCTTAATATTTGGTTAATCATATAATCATTTTTTATACTTTCAATTCTTATATGGGATGGAGAGTGTGAATAATCGCAATATTGCGAGCCTCCCGAGAAATGCAGAATTAAAATAAATATATGTGTTGTTAATATTAACCGATAGACTTTTAGGGCCGGATTAAATTTAATAAATATTTTAATTCCAATGACAATAATTAAAAATGTTATAATAATAATCACCAGAACTTGTATATTTATAAGACTCCAAACAAAATTTTTCCAGTCGGGTAAGGATAAGATTGAAATTGAATTACTAAACCAACTATTTTCATTTAAAATAAATCTTGGTGTTCCATTCTTTATAACAATATTATTTTGTTTAGGTAAAATAAACTCAAGTTTTCCTTTAATTGTGAAATTTAATTTACCTCCGGAACATAAAACACTGCAATTGTCTACTATTTCTGCCTTATCATATGATAATGCAGCTGTCTGTAAAATGCCATTTTCATTACATCTAGCCGTAAATATATTTCCACTAACACATTTAACCTCAGCGAGAGCTGTTCCGAATTCTGATGTACAATTAAATTTAAATAATGCTCCAAGGCAGAAATAGCAACCTGACAATTTTTGTGGTGTAATTTTACAGGTTGTTAAATCTATGTTATTAGTAATGGTCCAATTTTCTAACCGAAGCATCAATTGTATTGGTAAGTAGTGTGATTCGCTCACAATTTTATTTTCTCTTTGTCTTAATTTAATATGAGAAGAGTCTAATGGCAATGATTTCGTTGGGTCGTTTATTATATCTTCTATTATTAGGTCCGAACAAGAACAGCTTACTCTTTCATGTTCTTTATCTAACCAACACTCATTACAAGCCTCACTATCTAAAGTGCATCTGGAAAAGTTTAGATTATTTCCACAATCCAATGATGTTTTGATTTGTTCAGAAATAGCGATACCTTTTTCGCCAACAATAAAATAACTATTAAGAATAGGTGCAATTGGAGGTGTAATATCTACAAGTGTAAATTTTATATCCTGCCATTTGAATGTCATTCCTGGATTTAATGTAAAACGTTTTTTTGTTGAATTTCCTTTTAAAATAAGTTCTATGTCTAACTCAATATTATAGTCCCACGTTGGGCACGAAATGAGTTTAAAACTTTCTTGCGATCTAGGAATCGCATATATTTTGTAAAAGAAACAAGTGGAACCGGGAAGCGTACACGAGTATCCCCATAACGAACTCCCTTCCATACAAAATGAATTTCCAGGGTAATTGTTCCATTCTTCTAATTCGTCTACTTTTTCTTTTGTTCTTATATGATTACATCTACCGGCCTTGCAAGTGCCAGCGGCCGGGCATCTCATTACCGATTCAATTTTAATTTCATAAGAACGTAAATATTTTATTATTTTTTGATTACATTCTATTAAAAGTCCGTTCATCGATAATTGGAGTTCACCCATTATTAAACCTTTACTATTTTTTAATGAAAATGAAATTATTTGAGCATCAGGCAGAAGTGTGATAGTGTTTACTGAATTCATTGTGCATATCGAGCTGTCTTTTTTGCGGTAACAATCTTCAGATTTAGCTTGTACCACTACAACTTCTACTTCACCTTTAACCTGATTTATTAAATAAACAACAAGTAGCAATACGTTTAAAATTCCTAATTTATTTAAACGCCTATTTCTTCTAGTCTTTTTGTATTTATTTAATTTTTCACTGTTTATGAAAGGTTTTTCTGCTTTTTCAGTCTTTTGTATTGATTTTTCTTTTTTAAAAATATTAAAAATTTTTGTAATTATATTCCAGCCTAATTTTAATAATTTTATGAAAATATTGATTAATTTACATGCAAAAAGCATTAGTGTGAGTGTTATACTTAACAAGAGTCCTACAAAAATTCCAATTAAAATTAAACTCTCTATGGACTCGCATTGTGGATTAATAATTCTTTCTCTAAATTCCGATACTCTTTTGCAAGGATCAACTGCTGCACAATAAATCCAATTTCTATATAATTTATTTTTAGTCCAGTATTTGGCACGACAATTATAATCGAGTGATGTGATATATTTTGGTAATTCAAATTTTAAGTCTCCATTACTATTTATTTCGACTAAGCAGCTACCCATACAACATAATTCTGTTTTTCTTACTTGATTATTAGCTCTAGATTTAACCCCATAATTCATACAATTTAATTTACAAGTATAACAATTTTCATACCTTGATGGCTGAGCTAATGTAAATGTTATTAAAATAAATATTGGTAAAATTTGTAAATTCATTGCGGCTTTAGCTCTTGTAATCATAGGGTGACATTTCTTTGTATTTTTATTTTGTTTATTATCTATATTTTTAAAATCCTTAACTGCTTTTTCATCTCCTTTCTTTATTTCGATCTCCCTTTTTTCTTTTATTTTTTCTGAATCAATATTTTCATCCACTTTTTCTTTATTTTTATCGATTGGACACGTTTTATTTTTTATTTCAGTATTTTCTTGTTCTTCAACTTCCATTGGGAATAATTTATTTATTGGTCTAATATAAATTTTTTACCTATTTGTACTTTTGCACTTCTAGCTGGAACTCCGTCTAATTCTACAATTTTTCCTAATAACCATGAATTTCGTGGTTGGCCTTCCTGTTGAATTATAACAACTTCACCAATTTTAGGATCTCTTTTTATTGCTGTTCTGTCATTTTTATGCACCCATTTAGATTTATCGCGTAAAATTAATAAATATTCGCGTGTCCATCGCGTCCAATATTTTTCAAAAGCCATTTGTGTAGCTTTTAACCTTAGCTTTAATTGTTCACCAGTGCTTAATTTTCCAATTTTAAATTCATCTTCTTCATCTGTTTGATAATTTTCATTAAATTCTATATTGGGTAATAAAAAATCAATTGGTCTAAGACATGTAGGTCCATCTATTTCACAGGAAACAAATGTAATAGGTCTACAATTTATAGAAAATTCTACCTCTTTTACGAACGTCCCTAATTCCTCTAAATTTAATATAACACCCCCGAGTGTTCTTTTAAATGAATCTTTAATTAATTTTACCAAACGTTCATATATTCCACCCGCCCATGGGCTGAGTGCTGGGATGAACCGCCATTCTATTCCTTTATTTATTAAAAAATTATTCAATCTTTTTTCAGTTTTTATTGATTTTTCTACCCATTTTCCTATTAATTTGGCACCAACAAGTTCTGAAGCCACTTTAAATTGATTAGCGTTATCTGAAATTATTTTTGTTGGGCATCCTCTTATGGCAATGAACCTTCTCAGACAGTGCATAAATGCCAACGCGGAAAGCTCTAATGTAACTTCCAAATGTACTGCACGTGTCGTAAGACACGTGAAAAGTACTATCCAAAATTTTGCCTTTCCATCTTCAAATTTATATAAAGATGGCCCTAAGTAATCTACTCCAGTAGATTCAAATATCCTAGATTTCCTCAATCTTTCTTTAGGGAGTCCTGACATCATTGGTAGTGCAAATTTAGGTCCGTTAATTTTTTGACATTTTTTACAATTTTTTATACATTTTTTAACATCTCTTCTGGCACAAGGTGCCCAAAATTTTTTCAAAAAATTACCTAAAACAACATCCACTCCTGAATGTAATAATTCAAGATGAATTTTTTCTATTATTAATTTTACAGCAACACAACCTTTTGGTAATATAATAGGGTTTTTTAATGTTTCTGGCATGTCACTCAACCCTATTCTACTGTTTAAACGTAAAATTTCATTATTATCCTTAATTATTTGTATTTTATTTAACAAATTAACATCCAATAATTTTTGTACTAATTTTAATAGAAATGTTTCTGTTTTTAAAAAATTACCACCAGAAAGACCTTTTTCTTGATTTAAAGATTTAATAAATTCTCCCTTGATTTTCTTTTTACATTTATTCATCCATGTGCGAAGAATTAATGAAACAATTAAAACAATTTTTATTATTTTATTCCAGCTATTCCAACGACTAAAATCGATGAATTCATCATTCTCTTTATTTGTAATTTGATGTACTGAAAAATCATCATTTTCTTCATTAATATTTTTACTTTCTTTTATTTCAAAATTTAAATCTTTCGGCCATTGATTTTCAGGGTTTATTAGAAATGCAGGGCCATTCCACCACAATTTATTTGTGCTTAACTCAACTGGTACACATCCACGCGTTCCAATGTCGGCTGGATTGCACTCGGTTGGAGTATAGCCAAATTTAATATTTTTATGATCTCTTATTTCATTCAATCTATTTTCTACAAATTTTTCCCCTCGGTGATTTTCTTTTATCCAGAATAAGACAGGTTTTGAATCACTCCATAAATATTTTTCTTCAATTTTTATTCCAATTTGATCTTCGACGAATTTCATTGCCCTAGTAGCAATTAAGACCCCTAATAATTCCATTCTCGGGATACTAACACTCATCTTTTTTGGCTTAAGTCGATTTCTAGCGTATAAAATATTTACTGAAATTTTTCCATTAAAAAAACAACGAATATAAACACAAGCGGCGTAAGCATCTTTTGACGCGTCTGAAAACACGTGTAGCTGGCAATAACCATTTTTATATATTATTCTCCTTTCAATTTCAATCGGCGATATTTTCCAAGTCTCTGTAATGCTGTTCCATTTTTTACTCTCTTCCTCACTTAGATTGCTGTCCCAATTTCTTTCTTTCTCCCATAGAGACTGAAAAAATAATTTGGCTGATAACAGACTTGGAGAAGCAAAGCCCAGCGGGTCAAATATACTAGCTAATTGTTTAATTACTAATCGCTTATTCACTTTTGCATTACTTTCAATTTCGGGAAAATTTACTGATATTTTATCCGTTTCTATATTCCATGGGATACCTAATATTTTTAGCTTATCTTTCTCTAACCGGTCTTCTATTGGAATTTCTTTATTAAATTCTATGCAATTTGAAATAAATTCACGCAAATTCATTTGTGCTGTTTTAAAAATATTTTTAAGCTTAATATATGCCTCCAAGGCTTCTTCTTTAGATTCTACACAAATTAATATATTATCCACATATGAATTATTTTTAACCATTTGAGCCAGAGGATCATCCATTGATTCTAAGTGATGCCTTACAGTTGCAGATAAAAGAAAAGGGCTTGATATAACTCCAAATGGGACCTTAGAAAAACGCAAATATTTTATATTTTCTGAAGAAATTGGTTTTTTAGTATTTTTTAACCAGATTAATTTTAAAACTTCCCGATCCTCCGGGTCAAGTTCTAAACAATGAAAGGCTTTTTCTATGTCAGCCCAAATAGCTATTTTCGGTATTCTAAATCTTATCAACATTCCAGCTAATTCAGGCATTATAATGGGGCCTCTGTAAAGCAGCTCGTTTAAGCTTCTTCCACCTTTTATTTTTGCGGATGCGTCATACACAATCCTTGTCTTTTTAGTTGTGATAACCGGGTGGTGTGGAAGGAAATGCTCGACTGTTCCTTTATTTCTGTCAGCATTTTCTAACACTCCTCTCTTTATATCATTTTCAATTATTTTTTCATACTCTTCAAGTAATTCGGGGTTCTTTTTAAGTCTTTCAATTAAACCCAAAAATCGTCTATAAGCCAAAGAAAAATTAGAAGGTAATTTATCCTTTTCTTCTTTCCATGGCCATTTCACAATATATCGACCATTTTCAGCACGCTTAATAGTCTTATTAAAAAATTCCATTGCAACCAGGTCATCCTTACTCGTTGGATCATCTTTTACGCCTAATGTTTCTAAACTCCAAAAATTATTCATTTCTTCCTCTTTTGAATTAATATTTAATATTGGAATTTCGTAAAAAACTTTCTTATTAGACAAAACATTGTTTAATTCATTTCCTAATTCACCACAAATGATTGGGCCAATTGAAGTGTTAACCTTAAATAAATTTTCTGACAAAGGAACTAAACTTATAAAAAATTTCCAAAAATGTCTTATGCTAATTAAAATATCTGGGACCTTTTCTAATGTGCGTATTTTTCCATTTTCTAAATTTGCACATTTTATATTTGGCATCATGTCTTTTTTAATTTCATATGCAATAATTTTTTCTATGCCCCCATTTTCAAGAAGAATTTCTACAAGAAAACGAGAGGTGTTAAAACGAATAGGCTCTTTATGTGAAAATGGAAGTATTCCAAGTTCATTTTTTCCTATCTTTTTTAACTTTAATTCCTTTACTTTTTCTTCTGTGATGAAATTAATGGTTGCTCCCGAGTCAAACAAACCAATTGAATTACATTTTTTATTAGTAATTTCATTATTTAACATCATATTACATTGCATTAAAATTACTTCCTTAGGTTTTTCTACAATAGTGAGTACATGATCCGAGGACTCTATCTGATTCACTTGTTCAACCTTTTTAAATTCCCTTTCATCTCTTTTATATAATTTAGGACAAATTACTTTATTATGACGCCCTCTACAAATACTACACTCGATTTTTAATCCACAATGAGTTATTGCGTGTCCTTTCTTTAAGCAAAGAAAACATCGATTCTGCTCTGATAAACTTTTTGTCCTAAGATATATTGCTTTAATTTTTTCACATTTTTCTGCGTGATGTGTTCCTTGACAAAAATAACACGAAATTTCAAATTTTCTAAAATTCTTATTTCTACCGTCTCCAGCTTGTACTGTAAAAACTCTTTCAAAATTATCCTTTCTAAAATTATTTCGTTTATTATTAAAACCTCTATTATTATTCCAATTATTACCAGGTTTATATTGATTATTAATGTTTTTAGAAAATGACTGTACGCATCTTTGTGCTTCTTCTCTAAGAGTAACAACTTCTTCTAAACCCTTTCTTAATTTTTCAACATTCCAACTTATATTTTGCTCTTTTTCCTTTTTTAATAACTCTAAAATAATATTTTTAGGTAATTTATTTTTAATTGCCATCATGACAATTGATTCATCTTCAACCTTCCCCATCGCCATAAGGGATCTACAAATTCTTTCTACTTCTTCGAAGTATGAGCGAAGAGAATAAACTGATTCATTAGCCATTGGAAGACTAATCAATTCGGCATGCAATGTATCTCTTATGGCCTTTTCATTACCAAATTGGCGCTTCAAAGCATCCTTGAGCGGTTGATAATGTTCAGCAATTGGCCTATATCCCATAACTGCTCTCTTGGCTTTACCTCTAAGACATTGAATTAGATAGTGAGCTTTTAATCCTGGATCCATTTCTAAGCTATCAACTGTACGACTAAAAGATTGCCAAAATTCTGGCCAAACTAAGGGATCACCATAAAATTCGGCTAACCTTGTTCTGGGTAAATGGGTGGGTATAAAATAATTTTCCCGACCTTGTGGTTCATTTTTTGGCAATTGCTGCCTCCTTAACTCATTAACTCTATTTTGATCAACCCCTAATTCAACTGAGAGGTCTGATTGCGTACTCCCATCATCTGATTCATTAGCCAATAAAATTTCAATATCCGCGATGATTTCATGCGCGTTATCTATCCATTCTGCATAATGATGGCCTCCAGTAGAAAAACCTGCCTGGACTTGTTCTTCCGCTCCTTGCTCATCAGCGGGAAGACCTCGAATATACTCTTGCCATTGATTGGCTTTTTCTTCTAACCGAATAATTGTCCGTCTTATTTTCACTGACATTTTTCTTAACAAATCTAATCCCTCTGCAGTACGCTCTTGAGCGTCTAGAACGGGGCGAATTTCATCTATATATTGTCTTAAACGCGTAATAGCAGGTGTCATTGATTGTCTTATTATTCCAGACATTTTTTACTTTAACTAAACTAATTATTATTTTTTTTTTTTTTTTAATATTCAAACAAAAATTATTATTTTTCTTTTAAGCTCAAATAACTCCCAGATTAATTAAAATTTGTTCCCTCGAACGATATACACTTTTTATTCCCTCGAATAATATAATTCAAACTTTTGTTCCTTTGAACACTGAAAAAACTCTCGATTTATACACGTTCCCTCGAACTGTATAATATTAAAAAAGGTTTGTTCCCTTGAACAAAAAATAAAATAAACGTTAAAATGTTTGTTCCCTTGAACAAAACAAAATTTTTTTTTTATTTAAACTTTGTTCCCTTGAACAATAAAAACTTTTTTTTTTTTTTATAAGGGTCGTGGCACCATGTGGTTAATCCCCGTTAATTTAACCAACTTTTATTTATTATTTCCTATATATTATACCTTCTTCTAACAAATATTATATTTATTACGAGAAAACACAAGAAAAAGGTAAAAAGGAAAATGTGAAAAAGTATGAGCTCACTAACGTAAAGTTGATTCTTTAAAAGCAAGTAAAAAATGGGCGTAAAGTTAAAATATTCTTTTATTTTCTATTTTAAATTATTTTATATTATTCATAAATTCGTCATATTTGATGACATATCCCACATTTTTTTTGAATTTTAGAAATTTCTGAATTTGCCCTACGTGATCTAACCTTCCTCATCCGTTTTAAAAAAATAATCCCTCCTTTAGGATATCACAATTTTGCTAATCTCTTTTAATTATTTAATAAAATATTTAATAATTTATTTAAAAATTATTAATATATTTTTATAAATTTTAGGTTTATGCAGTACTTATTAATAAAAAAAGTTTATTAATTAAAACATCAAAACAATCAATTCTTCCACCAATAAAAAGTTTAGAACTTAAAAAATAAATAAATTATATTTTAATTTTTAAATTATTATTTTTTTTTTTAAATTTTAGATATTAGCAATAATTTTTTTATTGATAAAAATAAAATATTTTATTTGTTAAAAAAGAATTCAAATAAAATTATTAAAAAAAGAAAATATTAAAATATTTATTTGAATTTATTTTTTATTAAATTTTATTTAAATTTAATAAAAAAATAAATAATAAAAAAATTTAATTTATTTTCATTTTAATTGTTAATATATAAATATTATTAAAATTATTTAACAATAAAAAATTCAATTAGATAATATATATATAGCATGGCTTTAAAAATTTTTAAGCAATCTATTGGCAAAATATTTAATTTAAAAACATTTTTTGGCAAAATTAAAAAAATTTCCATTTAATGTCTCTTAACTATTTAATAATATATTTATTTATTTTAATTATTATCTTTTTAACATATTTTTATATAATTAATATAAGTAAATAATTCAAGAATAAAAAATAACCTTTTAATAAGAATAAATAATTAATTGAAATGATATATGCCCAAATATTTATTTATTTATTTTTAAAATCAAACCCTAGAGAATGAGTCCCGGAATTTTGGGCTCTGGAAAGTTGGGCTCTAAGTGAATAAATACCTATCCATTTTAGGACCATGGCCGGTTTGTCTTCGACAAACTTGGATCTATTGATAGTGTTTTATCACTTATCCATTTTTAAGTCGTTCTGCTCGACATTTACTCTAATAAAAAGGAAATAATTATTTATTTATATATTTTAATTAATTAAATAAACTTAAATCAAAATAATTTTATCAAATATTTTCAATAATAAATTTAAAATACTAAATGTGTGGCATAAAATAAAGTAAAATTTACACAAATGTAAAAATGATAGAAATATTATTTTAAATTAAATTTTTTAATAAAATAAACAATTAGAACAGTCTGGACCACACAATTAATTAAATAAATATTTTACTATAAAAGCTTAAATTAAAATAAATAATTTAATAATTATAAAATATTTTAATTTAGAAAAATATAATTAAATTTATAATTAAAATTTAAATAAAAATGTTAATATATTTCTTAGCAATAATTGCATTGGCTTTAATTATTAATAATCAATGTAAATAAATAAAGTTAAATCTAATTATTATAAGGACATTTGAATAAAGGGAAACAAAAGAGTTAAAAGACAATAGGATATTTACTGCTAAAAACAGTCATAGATATAAATATGAGAACTCCCGTTATAAGGACACCTTCTTTGATTTTGTTCTTATACATTTTAAAAATAATAATAATATTTATTATTTAGGTACAATGGCTTTAAGTGAAGAAGCTCGTCAAACAGTAGTTTATTGGCATAATAAGTTACGTTCTGACCTTATGCATGGAATTGCTAAAAATAAAAGTGGAAATATTCCAAAACCAAAAAATATGAAACAAATGTATTATTCACTTGAACTTGAAAGAAATGCACAAGAATGGGCTGATAAATGCCAATATTACCATTCTGGTACTTGGTATGGAGAATCATTTTATTCATGGCCTCAATATTTAAATGAATGTATGTACTGAATTATTATTTAAATTTAAATTAAAATAAATTAGCCAATGCTTTGGAACAATCAATTATTGGTTGGTGGACAGAAGCAGAGGCAAGAGGTGTTATAGGACCTTATGCAGGACAAACATGTTTTCCTTATGATGGTGCTCAACATGGCAGACAAATAGGTCATTGGTCACAAATTGCTTGGTGGGAAACTGATAAAGTTGGTTGTGGTATTGGACGTTGTAATCCTTATAAATCAAATGTATTTTGTCAATACAATCCACCGTAATAATTAATTTAAATTAATTTTTAAATTATAATTTTTAGTGGTAATATTTATGGTGGTTGTGTTTTTTGGGTTGGTGAACCTTGTGTTGAATGTAAAAATAAATGTAACCAAACAAGTCTTCTTTGTATGAATTAAGAAAGTTGATTTAATAAAATAAAAAAAGATAAATGATAATTAAATATATTCTAAATAATTGAAAGATTGTTGTTAAATAAATAAAAATAATAAATTATCAATTTAAATATTATTAAATTAATATTATTTAATTAATTAATTAGATATTTATTAATCCTTTTTATTTTTAATCATTTTTATATAATTATCAATTTCATCCCAATTAATAGAATCGTCTAATGAATCGGTATTAATGTTTTCATTTGTGTTTTGATATATTGAGTGGTCTAAAAATATTAAAATATTTTTAATAATTTTTAATAAATAAAGGAAATATAGACTTTTGTTAACAAAATTAACAATTAAAAAATAAATAAAATTAATTTAAATTTATATAAATTAATATTAAACCTTTAAAAATAGCATCTTCTAAAGGTTGTAAATTTAATTCATCAAAATAATCATTATTTAAAGGAATATTTTTAAAATTATTATTTTTATTTAATAAATCATTATTATTAGTTAATTGGGAATTTTCTGAAATTTGTTGTTCAGAAAATAATTCTTTTGAATTTTTATTTTCTTCAATTTGTTTTTCTTTGTTTTTTAATGTTTTATTATTTTTTGTTTGTTTATTCTTAAAGTTTTTGTTTATTATTAAATATTAAATAATTAATTTAAAATTATAACTAAACAAAATTATTAAATTTTATTTAATTTTACCTTTGTTTGCTTTTTTTGAATTATATTAGTTTCTGTATCTGTAAATAAAGGAAAAAATTAAATAATATTAAAAAAAGTTTAATAATACTCTTAATTTATTTTTAAATAAATAAATATTTAAGTACATATTTTTAGAAAATGTATAAAAAAATTATAAAAATACTATGATAATTTTGAATAAAATAAAAATATATATTTAAATATTTTTTAAATAATTAAAAATAAATAAATTATAAAATAATTTAAATAATACCTTTATTATTATAGCCACTACTAAAATATTCCATTTTCTTATACAATTGTTCCATTATTTTATTTAATTCTGTAAATGGATTTTCTTCAATTTTATTTACTTTATTTTGTTGATTATTTATAATATTTTTATCATTAAAATCAACAATTTGTTCATCTGCTTTTATTTTTTCTTTTCCTTTATTTGAGGTAAAATCTCTATAATTTTAATTTTTCTTTAAATAAATAATTAAAAATATTTTGTGATATTTTAAATTAAAGATTAATAATGGAAAATAAAAAAGAGACTTTTATGAAGAAATCATGTACTACATAATTACTTATAGTTAAATTTATAATTTTAATTAAAAATTTATATTTTACATTATCTTTTTATTAAAATTTAAATTTATTCCATCATTTATTTCAATATTTTGGTCATTATTAAATTTAATTATTTTTTGTTTTTTATTTTTTTGATTAATAAAATCATTAAAATATAAAGGCTTTTTTCCTTTATAATCTATTAAATTATTTTTTTGTATTTTTTCATTATTTTGATTTGTTCTTACTTCAATTATTTGAATATCATCATCAGATTCATTTTGTTGATTTTTACTAATTTTATTAGAAATATCATCTAATTAAATAAAATAAATATTTTACATTTTTTTAAATTAAATTAACTTAAATAAATTAAAAAATTATTTTCTCCTTTTTTAAGATTTCCTTATTTTTCAATTTTGTCGGAAATATTTTCTGATTTAATTAATATTTTTAAATCTAAGTAATTATTATTTAATCAATTATTTAAAATATATTTATATTTTACATAAATAAATTTTTAAACAATTAAAATACATATTTTAATTTATTTTTAGTTTCTACTGTATATATTGGAGAACAGGCAGATGTCAAACTAAAAGAATAATGGCCCAATTTTTCTAAATAATTTTCCAATCTAACTAGATAATAATTATAATAAAACTTTAAATAAATAAATATTTTTTGTTTTATAAAATAATTAAAATAACACTTTTTTATTTAAATTTATTCAGCCCTTTACATAAGTACCTGTTTTTGCCATTTTTATATTTTTATTATTTTCTTTTGTTCCAGGAGATGCAAAATGAACAGAAAATAAAATAAAAAATAAATAATAAATAAAAAAAACATTTATTATATTCATTCTTTTATTTTTAATATTCTAAGGAAATATTGTTAATTTTAAATCAAATTTTAAAAAAATAAATTAAGAATGGAAAGACAACTTTTTAAATAGTAAAACATTATTTATAAGCCCAACAGTCAAAGCAGTGCTCTCTCTCTCTCTCTACTTGTCACACTTTTGGGAAATTATTTTTTTTATTTCTTAATTATTTTAATAAAAATATAATTTCCCACAAATGATTTTTTTTAATATTTGTACTTTAAAAGTACATCTAAAATTATGTAATTTAAAATTTTTGTCTAATTAATTTTAACAGTCTTCTAAAATTATTAAATTAATTATTTAATTGTTTTATAAATACTCATATCTACACTAAAAGTTCTTTTTTACTATTAGAAGAAATTTTTCCATAAAAAACTTTATTTTCAATTTAAAAACAATGTATTTTTATTTAATTTTTTATTTTTATATTAAAGCTATTATTTAATTAGAAGTTCTCCTCAAATATTTTCTAAGTTATTTCCTCAGATAATTTGTTTTAAATTTTTAAAATTATTTAAATTTAAATAAATAGTTTGATAAAAATTATTTTATTTTAATTTAATAAAATATTAAATTAATAATAAACTAATTATTATTACCAATTAGTCATCATTTTTTATAATATTAAAAAATATATTAAATATTTTTAATTTTTTTTTTCTTTTTTAATTTATTTTTATATATTTTTTCCGTTCATTTTACAATTTTTACATTAATTTTTAAATTAAAAAAATATATAAATATTAAAAATGTTATTTTATAAATTATTTTTAATTTTACTGGTAAATATATTTTAATGTATTTAAAATATATATATATAATTTAATTAGTAAATCTTAAATGTATAATTAATTAAAAGATTTCTTTTAGTTATAAATATATTAATAAAATATTAAAAATTAAATATATATTAAAAAAATAAAATTTTTAGGTTCTAATTAAAAAAACAAAATCTGATGTACCTTGCTTGGATGAAAAAGGAGTTTGTCAAGCAAATACTTGCTTTGTTGAAAGGAAAGAATTGGATTTGTCTGAACCTTTAAATGGTAAAAAATTAAAAAAAAGATGATTTTTAATTTATATTTATTAAATTTTTAAGTTAAAAAAGGATGTGGAAAATGTTCTTCTAATGATTGTTACGAATGTAATTATTTTATGTGTAATACTGATGAATTTGCAATTGATAAATTTTTTACATGTTTGGCAAAATATGAAGCTAATAATAGATTAGTACTTTGTAGCAAAAATACAGAAGACTGCTTTATTACAACTTGGGGAAGTTTGTTTATTATTTTAATTTTTTTAACAAAATCTTTGTTTTATAAATTAAATAATTTAAAAACTGATGTGATATTATTAAAAAACAATAAAATATATTTATTATCTTTTTTGAAATATTCGATCGATATTTTAATAGATTATTTTGATCAAAGCTTAGTCTAACTCTAAAGAGTTCAATAATAATAAGGAAAATAATTAGTAAAAATATTGGACCAACGACATATCTTCTAATATATATGTAAATCCCAAACTCGTAAACCTAAACCCTGTCCCCACTGCTCTATATAAATAAATATAATTAACTTTATTTTTTAGATCAATTTTGGGGTGGATGTGGAAAATGTCCTCATTCTCAACATTGTCTTTCATGTAAAGGAAAAAATTGTAATACATTATCTGAATTTAATAAAGCATTTTTTTGCAATGAGAGGACTGAATATGGAGAAAAACTTGGTGATAGAATTTGTAATGAAAAAATGTGTTATCTAACTGTTGATATCTTAAAAGGTTAATAATTTTAATAAAAATATAAATATATTTTTAATATATTTATATTTTTTGTTTATTTATTAAATTTTTCAATCAAAAAATAAATTTTAAAAAATTTATTTGTTCTACAACTGCATCCATTTTTAAAAATTAATTAATTAATTATTAATTTAAATAATAAATTATATAATTAATTAATTATATTATTTTGCAGCATTTAATTTCTAATAACTTTTAAATTATTTAATTAAAAAAATTATTTTAATTTATAATTAGGTGGAGGAAATCTAGGAAAAATTTTAAAAGAACAATCAATGTCAAAATTAAATAAAATAATCAAACAAGGATGTGGAAAATGTCCTTCAAATAACATTCCTTGTATAAATTGTAAAACAAAGCTATGTAATAATATTGAAAATTTAAAACAAAAAAAGTATTGTTATATTAATGAAAATATTTTTGATATTTGTGAAGATATTAATTCTTCTAAATGTTATCTGGAAATAACATTAAATAATAAAAGTAATTAAATAATAAATAATTAAATATTTTCTTTTAAAGTTAAAAAAGGTTGTGGAAATTGTAAAAAGACTTCATCTTGTAAAGAATGTTCTGGCAAACTTTGTAATAATTGGAATATTTGTAAAAGTAATGTTAAAAACTCTAATGGATTTGAAATATGTCCAAATCCTTATTGTTTTATTTTAAAATTAATAAATAAAGGTTAATTAATAATTAGAATATTTTCAAAAAATAAAAATTAATAAAAGGAATAAACGTGGTAGGACTAACAAAAAACCCATAAGAAAGGTTTCATTCATATTTCCTTAGAGAAATCAAAATGGGAACGGAAATTCCCGGTTTTCCAATTTCTGGTCAAGGCCAATCAATTTTCAATTCACTTTTCTTCTTTTCAGTTATTTTTTTACAAGGAAATAATTAAATAAATTTCAGATGAATTTTACTATAGTTGTGGAAGATGTTCAGAATTACTCATAGATCAATCTTTATCAAACAAACATGAAGGAATTAACTTAAAAGATGTTAATTGTGTTGATTGTAATAATAGTCCATTATGTAACACTAAAACATTTTTCAATGAACATATAATTTGTTTTAAAACATCAAAGAATAAAAAGGAGACACAAATGTGTAATACTGAATGCTTTATATCTAGAAATTCAACAACTGGAATTGGTAAAAATTAAATTTAAATATTCCAAAAAGTTTTTAAATAAAAGAAGGAAAGCTTTTTAAATTAAATATTTACAATATCAAAAATACCTAAAGTATTTAAATACATTAAAGTAACACTTATAATTAACTCATTTTTTGATTGGGAAATCTTAATCTCAGCTATATGGTCTTGTCATGGTCTTCTCAAGATAAGGGCAGTAAAACATGTCTAAAATTATCAGTCTCAGTTTCTCTCTACTTTTCCAACTCTTAAAATAAATCTTAAATTAATTGATTATTATTATTAAATTATTTAAATGTTTTTATTATCAGTATCACAAGGATGTGGAAATTGTTTAACTAATACAGACAAAAGAGAATGTACTACTTGTAAAACTAATTATTGTAATAAAGAAGAACTTGTTTATAAACATTGTTATACTAATAATAATAAAATATGTAAAACATCATTTAATTCTTCTTGTTTTATAGAGATAGGAACAGAAAATAAAAGTTATAATTAAATAAATATAATTTTTTAAAGAAATTATTTTTTAGTTAATAAAGGATGTGGAACTTGTTTTTTAAATCGAAAATGTAAAGAATGTAATGAACATCTTTGCAATTCTGATAAAATACTTCCTTATTATTGTTTTGATGTTTTGTTAGATAAAAAAGAATGTAATGAATCATATTGTTATATTGCTAAATTAGATGAACAATATGAAGGTTATTTTTTAATTTATTTATTTTTATAATGATACCCTTAGGATATTTTTAATTTAAAAATATAAAATTTGAAAAAAAATATAATTTTTTAAGAAGATGATATTGGCGGATTTCATTTTAGCTGTGGAAAGTGTTCAAAACCAGAAATAACTAATTTATATATTGATTCAGTATATATTAATTTATTTGAAAAAAATGTCTCAAAAAGATATAGAGGATTTAATCTTAAAGATTTACAATGTGCAGAATGTAATAATAGCCCATTATGTAATAATAAAGAATTTTTTAAAAAACAATTATTTTGTTGGGAAAAAAAAGTAAAAGATATTGTTAGCATTAAAGGAAAAAGAGTATGTAATAATGAATGTTATATATTTAGAAATTTAACAAATGGAGAAGGTATTAAAATAAATTTAATTATTATTATTATTTATTTTTTTTAAAAGTAAAAAAAGGCTGTGGAAAATGTCCAAAAAATTCTTTTTCAATTGAATGTAAAAAATGTAAAGAAAAACAATATTGTAATGAAGAAAAACTTCTTTTTAATTATAAACATTGTTGGACTAATAATAAACAAATATGTGAAACATCATTTAATTCTCCTTGTTTTATTGAGAGAACATTAAATAATTCAAGTATTTTTTAAAATAATAATTTAATTAATTTTAATTAATTTTTAAATATTATAAAGACAAAAATATAAATAAATAAATAAATAATTATTAAAAGCTTTATTTATATCAGAAATTTAAGTAAACTGACAAAGAGTTTAGAATGTTTTTTAAATTATAAAATAAAAAAACTCTTATTAAAAAAGTAATAAAATAAGAGAATATATCTCCTCAAGTCCAAAAAGTGTTGTAGGATTGCGGGGGATTGAAAAATTAAATAAACTTAAAATGTTGGTTTAATTGTTTTATCTAAGTAGAGCTAATTATTTGTTAATTTACTTTAAATAAAATAATTATTTAATGTTTTTATAATTTAATAGTTAATTAAATAAATAATAATATTATTTAAGTTAAAAAAGGATGTGGAAATTGTAATTCTTCATTTTGTTCAATATGTTTTAAACATTTATGTAATAATGGAGATAAATTTCCATTTTATTGTAAAAGGAAAGAATTTTTAGGTAATTATGAAAAATGTTTAGAAAAGGATTGTTATATTACAAAATATGAAGAATTAAGAAATGGTAGTACCTATAAATTAATTAATTAAAATAAAAATTAATTTAAGATAAATTAATTGAATGGTTTGATTATAACTGTGGTAAATGTCCTCTTCTTTTTAATGAAACAAATAAAATTGGAATAATTAAGTCAATACAATGTGCAGAATGTAATAATGGCCCATTATGTAATAATGAACAATTTTTTAATAAACAATTATTTTGTTGGGAAAAAACTGCTAAAAAATTGACTCTAAATAAATTAATGAAAACATGCAACAAATATTCATGTTTTATTGGAATGGACAAAGAGGAAATGGGTAAAAATAATAATTAATTATTTAAATTAAATATTTTGTAAAATAATTTAAAGGTATAATTCAAGGCTGTGGTAAATGTTCTAAAAAACTTAAAAAATGTCAGGATTGTACTAATTCTCTTTGTAATAATGAAACTATTTTTTCAAAAAATAATATAGAATGTTATCATTTAAATGCACATTTTCAACCTTATATTAAAAAAATTAAAAAATGTCCTCCAATTTATGACAGTTGTTATATTGCTAGAGATATACTTTGGAGAGGTAAAAAATTAATTTTTAAAAAATAAAATAAATTTTAAAGTTGAGCAAAATTGTGGAGAATGTCCTTCAAAATATAAAAATTGTATTTCTTGTAATACTAATTTATGTAATATTAAAAATATAGAAACAAGTACAACAATTATTAAAACAACAATAAATCAAAAATCTTCAGCTAAAAAAATTAAATATAAATTAAAATTAACAATAATATTAATATTTTTAATTAAATTATTTATTTAAAAAATAATTATTAAATTTACCTATTTAAATATTAATTTGAACTTGAATTTGTCTTATATTATTTTTATGTACAATTAATTTAATTATATATTTTATTTTATTAAATTTTTAATTTTACCTAATTTAAATTTAGATTTTATATTATTTTTAATAATTTATATATTTTTATTTTAGTTTGAATAAATGTAACAATTAAGTTTATCAGTTTAGAATATCTGGAATCGAAAAAGGTCAGATCTCAAAGAATATTAGATCTCTGTCCTTATATCCGTAATTTTCCAGTTCCAATATCTCTAGTTACAACATAAAATTTTAATATTTAATTCTTTTAATCTTTCAATTTTTTTTTTTTGAAATTTTTAATAAAATAATTTAGCAATTATAATTATACAATTCCGTATAAAATTTTCACAGAAATTTTATTTATAATTATTTTACAAAATATAATTTTATATTTTTTCCTACAAAATATTCTATAGTTTTTCTAAAAAGTTGAATATATTTTTAAAGATAGACATAAAAAAGCAATTAAAATGCCTCTTTCATTAATCGGTTTTAATACCAAAAGGGCATTATTTTATAAAAATATTTATTTTTAAATTATAAAAAATTATTTTTTTCCTTCACATCTCTATTACACACATTATATTGATAGCGAAATAATTTTATATTTATAAAAATTATTAATTTTTTAAAAAAATTTAAAAATAATAAAATATTATTAAAAATGTTTATTATTTTTTATTTTTTATTTGAAATTTTATTATTTAATAAATTAATTATTGCTAACAATTCTGATGATGAAAATAATATATTTAATAATTTAGGAGATTTATTTGAATTAGAAATCCCTGATTATATTAAAAATGAACAAAGTTAATATATTAATTATTAATTTAATTTTTAATAATTATATATAAAATATTTATTTAATTTTAAAAATTAATTTTAGACACTTTTAATAATAAAAAAGTAATAATATCTCCTTTAAATTTTAAAGAAGATAAAATTAAAATATTAAAAACTAATTTAGATGAACAAAAAGGTTATTAATTAATTACTTGTTTAATTTTAATTTAAAATTCTTTCAAATTTTTCAAGTTAAAAATAAAAGAAAAATTTTTAATGAGAATGAAGCAGAATGTTCTACATCTAATAATAAACAAAAAATATTTAATAATTTAAATTATTTAACAACAAATGAACAAAATGATTTAAAAAATTTGAAAAATAATAAAATAAATAATTTTAAATATATTTCTGAAATTTTAGAAAATAATCCAAAAATTAAAATAAATAATGAAGAAATGGGTAAATTATTTTTATATAATTTAAATTAATATTTTTTAAAAATTAATTTAAAAAATAAAATAAATTATTAAAAAAGTAAAATTTTAGTTTAACTTTTAAAAATTATTTATCTTTATATCCTTTACCTATAAGTTTATAAAAAACAAATATTACTCCCTAATAATGTTAAACTGGTATTGTCTTTAAAAATAAATAATTTAAATGTTTTTATTTTAATTTATAATTAAATTGTTCAATATATATTAATTAATTAATTAATTTAAGATAAAATATCAAACAATATGAAAAATAAATTAAGGTTACCTATATTTTATTTTAAAATTATTATTTGTTTAATATAATTCTAAAAAATAATTAATTAATTAGGTATTAATATATTTATATTTCAATTATAAATTAAAATTTACAAAATTAATTATAAAATTAATTTTATTTTAAAGATCTAAAGTTTGGGAATTATTTGATAGAAATTCAAAAGATAAAGCAGTTTGTACTCTCTGTTCAAATAATTTTTTAGTGCAGCGAGGCACTACATCAAATTTATGGAAACATTTAAAAAGAAATCACAATGAGGATTATAAAAAATTAAAAAATTAAATATACAAAAAATATTAAATAATAATTTAAATGTTTAAAATTAGTATATATTTAATTATTCTAATTTATTTAGAATTATATTTAAATATTTATCTTTTTTTATTAATTCAATTAATTAATCTTAATTAAATTATTATTATTTTTTAAATTAATTACTATTTTAATTTTAACATTTTTGCTAAAATAAATGTTTGTTAGAAATTTTCTCATAAATTAATATTTATTATAAGAATAACTTTAGGATATAAATATTGCTTTAATAAAGAATAAAATTATTTAAAAAAAGTTTAATATTTTTTTAAAATTTAATTTAATTTTTATTTATTTATAAAAAGAAATCTTCTCTACTTGAAAAGTTAAATTAAAGAAAATATATTAAAATTATTAAATAAATTTAAATTTATATATTTTAAAAGTTATTTAAATATAATTTTGAATAATTTTTTTAAATTATATTTTTATAGTAACAAAAAAGTAATTATAATTAAATTAAAATAATTTTTAAATGTTAATTCCTAAATTTAAAATTTATAATAATAATATAAATATATATTTTATATTTTGAAATCCCTTTTAAGAAATTTATTTACTTTTAATTTTATTTAAAAAAGAAAAGTACAATTAATTATTGCTAATACACGTAAATATTTAATTTTAAAAAAAAGTCTAATTTTTCTTGTACTTTTTAAAAATATTTTTATAAAAATTTATTAAGAAATCAAAGGCAAGTAATAAAACACAACTCTCTCCTTTATTTTTTAATAAATTGAGATTTGTGTTATGAAATTATTTAAAAAAAAGAAAAGGGTAATATATAGACATAATATTTTATTAAAATTTATTTTATAAAAAAAAATTAAAATTCTAAATAATTTATTAATTTCTCTTTAAAAATTAACTTTAATTAGAGAAGAATTATTTATTAATAATTTAAAATTAATTCTTATTAAAATAATTATTAAAAAATTATTATTAATAAAATTAATTTAATTTAAATGAAACATCCATTAAAATTAAATTTAATATTTTTTTCAATTATATTTTTATTTATTTCTTCAATTATTGCTAATTTTACTTTTTATGTTAAAATTGATGAAAGATGGGAACAAATGAGAGAATTTCAATGGCTTTTAACTATAAATCAAAATGAACGTTTTAATTGTAAAATTTTAAATGAATTGAATTTAGAATATTATAAAGGACAGTTTTTGTTAATGGAAAATATTATGATTTATAAATTTGAAATTTCTATAAATGAAAATGAATTTAAAAAAAGTTATTGGATTTTTGAATGTAAAATATTTAAAAATAAATTTATATATAAATTGGAGGAAAATCTTGATCAACAAGTTTGTTATTTTTTAAATAAACAATTTATTTAATTTTTGAAATAATTAATTATTTATTTATTCCATTTATTAAAATAAATTTTTATTTTTTTTATTCTTCAACAACCAAAAATTAATTTTTAGAAGAAAAAACAGATACCTATTTTTAATTAAATTTAAATTAAATTACAATATAATATTTAAAGGAAAATATATAATGAGATTAAAATAAAATATTTAATAGTCCCGATCTCTATCACAATCTAATATTCTTTTGTTTTGAATAATCTTGAGAACATTTTATTAAATTAAATTTAAAAATATTATTAATTAATTAATTAATTTAAGATTATATGGCGTCCTCTTCCTAATAAAGAAATTGAACATAACAAAATTATAACTGTTTCGTTTTTTAATAAAATAGAAATTCCTAATTATAATGAATTATTTAATAAAGTAAAAGTTAATAAACAAGAAATACCACATTCAATAGAAATTTTAAATAATTTTAAAATATTTTATAATAATTTATGTTATAATATTTCTCTTCAAAATTTTAAAGAATATAATTATGGAATTATTTATTTAATGGCAAATAATTTAGAAATATCATTTTTATTAAAAAATGAAAATATTAATGATGAACAAATAATTAATAATATTAATGAAAATGCTAAAAAATATTATAAAGAATTGGAAAATGCCGTTTTAGAATTAGAAAATTTTAAAAAAAGTTAATTTATTTAATAAAATTAAATTTATATTTTTTAATAAATTATTAAAACTAAAATATATAAATTTTAAAAAATTATTATTTTATTAAAGAAAAGTCCATTCCTGATCAACAAAATGTTATTTCTCCTATTTTAAATATGAAAACATCAATTCAGCCGGGAAGTAGTTCTAATCAAAGTATTTTTTTATTTTTTAAAAATAATTGATTAACTTTGTGATATCCAACAAATATTAATTAATTTAAATTTAAGGTCAACATTTTCAATTTTTACCTCAACAATTCTCTTCTTTTAATTTTAATTCAATTAGAGTACCTACAAGTTCACAACAACCACAACAACAACCTTCATTAATATTACCACAAAATTATGGACAAAGTTTATTAAATTGTAATATTAAACTTTTAAATATTTTAGCTCTAAATTACCCAAGACAACCTTTAATTAACGAAATTAAAGGTAAAGATTACAATCCTTTCATAAAACAAACGAATAATCATCAAGTACAACGATTTCCAGCACCACATTTAAAACAAAGTTAATTAAAACTTTAAAAAATTAAAAATAAATTTAATAATATATATTTAGTATTACCTAAACCAACTAATAATAATAAAGTTCAAACTCAATTTAACCCTACAATGCAACCATTTTATAGACCAATTGAAGGACAACAGTCCTTACAAAATAATAAAAATATTAATTTAAATTATCAGGTTTTATTTAGTTAACTAACTTTTTACTAAAAATTGAAATAATTCTAGAAAGTTATTTTTTTTAATAAAATTATTTAAGAGTAGTAAGTCTGAGTTGATCTTTTAAAAAAATATAATATTTATAGTAGTAACAGTAATGTTCCCTTATATTTTATTATTCTTTCAATTTTATTTTAAAAGATTTATTCATAAAAATTAAAAAATAAATATTATTTAAAATATTTTTTTTTTATTTTTTAAAGAATAATAATCTAAATATTAATAATAATTTAACAAATCAACAACAATTATTGCAAAATCAACGTTTAATTAGTTCTACTGACCAACACCTTTCAAAGTATTTTTTCTCTTTCTCTCAAATAAAAATAATTAAAAATATTTTTAGTTCATCTATTACTGCTAATAATTTATCACAATTAAAATCAACATTAAATAGTAAATATTCACCAAAAATTCCTCCTGGTTTTGAAAATATTAATAAAACAAATGAAGAACAAATTCAAAAACAAATTAAACAATTATCACAAAATAACTTAGAAAAACAAAAAAACAAATATGACCTAAATGAACAAATTAAACATTATAATATTTTAGAAAGTGGAAATATTCAACAAGAACAATTTAAAAAACAAAATAAAGAAATAAAAAATAAACAACCAATAATAACAAATCATCAGAAGGAGACTGTTCCAATTCAACAAAAAAGTTTTTTTTGTTTTTTTATAATATTAGTTAGGTAGTTAAAAATAATTAAAATATATATTTTAATTAATTTTTCCGAGTGATTTTATTGGGAAGATCAAAACCCTTTAGATTGTCCAAAAATATATCAAAACTAAATAATTTCTTCATTAAATTATTTAATTTTTTCAATTTGATAATTTTAATTTTATTATAGTTTTTTTAATTTTTAGATCAATTGTTTCCTAAAATGGCTTTATTTTTTAAATCTAAAAATAATCAACATGAAAAATTATTTTATAAAGGTTTTATCTATAATATAAATACAATAAGTGATAACGGCAAACGTTATTGGCGATGCCAAAGGCGTTATAGTAAATGTCCTGGTACTGCTATTACAGATAAAAATAATTCTGTTACTACTCGAAAAGACCACGACCATGAACCATTACTTGTGCCTGACAATTTTAGTTTGTATTCTTTTTTAATTATTTTTAAATTATTTTTGAATCATAAATGTCTTTCAGTTATGTTTTAATTTTTTAATTATTATTGTTAATATTATTTTGGTTTTGATCTATAGGGATTTGTAGAGTTTAGATCTTCGGGGTGAACTATTATTTAAACAATTTTTATATTAAAATTTTTGTTTTTCTTTTTACAGCTTTAAATAATGAATTGAATGAAAATTTAAATAATAAAAATATTTTTAATAATAATTTACAAAATGAAAAAGAAAATAATTCTTTTGAGTTTCCAATAAATAATTTAAATGAAAATGAAGAAATAGCTGTAGAACAATTAATAGCTCTTTCATCTTCACCTTCAAAAGAAGAATTAAATACTAACAGTGATAGGTAAATAAATAAATATATTTAAATTTATTTATTTTAAAAAATATAATTTTTATATTTGAAAATAATTAATTTTTTTTATTAAATAAAATTTTTTCGAGTATTTTTTTAACAATAAGGAGCTGAAAATGTGAGAATTTTGGCAAAATAGAGTGTCATAAAAATAATTTTATTTTTGTTCTTTTTAAAAATAAAAAACTAAACCCTTAAATATATCACCTTTTAAATATATATATTTTAAATTTTAAAGTTCAATAAATAATAATAATAATGAAGAAGAAATTAAAAAAATAAAAGGAAAATCTAAAGCTATAAATGAAGAAGAACAAAAAAATAATTTTGAAGATTTAACAAATTTTGATGAAGAATTAATAAATGAATTAGAATTAAAAAGAGGAATTAAAGAATCATTAAAAGATTTAAAAAATAAAAATGTTATAATTTTTAAATAAAAATTAATTAATTAATTATTTTTTTAATAAAATTATTAATTTTCAGGGAAAATTAAAAATTGGAGAAAGTTCAAATAAAAAATTAAAAAATGATGAAAATATTTTAGATAAGGAAAAAACAATAATAAATACAGGTTTTAAATTATTTATTTTAATTTTTTTCTAGACTTAGCAAAATAATTTTTTTAATAAAAAATAAATAAATAATAATTTTAATTTAATTAAAGATTTATTTGAAAAAAATGAAGATAATTCAAAATTTAATGAAAATATAAATGAAGTAAATAAAATGGATGATTTACATAAATTAATTAATTTTAATAAATTGCCAACTTTTAAGGATTGGCAAAATAAAAAAATTTCAGTTGAAAAAGGTTAATAAATTAAATATATTTTATTAAAAATATTTTTAAAATTAATTTTTAAATATAAAAAAATTAATAGATAAATTTAAAAAAAAAAAGAATAATTTTATTTTTTCTTTAAAGAAACATCACAAGAATTTAATAACATAAAAAATTTAAAAGAAAGTGAACAAATTAATTCTGAGAATATTTTGAATTCTGATAATCAAATTCCATTGGTTTTTATTTAAAATTAATTTTTTTTTAATTTTAAAATTAATAAAAAAATATTTTAGTTGACTTCAGAGTTACCTCCTTCACCTAAAGGAAAACGAAATAAATTTAAAAAAATATCACTTATGCTTCCTGAATCATCCGATCAGGTAATTTTTAATTATTTTTTTTAATTTTTATTTATTAAATAATTAAAAAAAAATAATTTTTAAAGAAAAGTGAAATCTTCTCTAATGAAGGCTCTCCTACAATATCACAACATTCAGCACCTGCAATTTTGGAATATCCTAAAAGCCTTAAAGAAATGAAAAATGATAAACAGAAAGATGAATCAAAAGAGTAAATTTAAATATTTTTTTAATTTTTATTGAATGGGGATATTTAATTTTTAGAAAATATTTTTTTTTTAAATTTATTTAAATTATTTTAATAGTTATATTTATTTAGGTATTTTTTTAGTTTTTTAAAAGAATATAAATTTATTATTATTTAATAGTCATAAACTTTAAATTTATTAAATATTTTTAATTTTTATATATAAAATATTAAAAATTGACATTTTAAGAAAGTTATTAATTTAATTTAATAATTAATTATTTTTTAAATTAAATTATATTATTATTTAAATTTATTTTTAATTATTTTTCAAATAAATTACAAAAATACAATTTTTCCATATTTTAATAAAAAATTATTTTTGATTATTAATTTGAAAATATAATATTTTTATTTTTTTTCTCTATTTTATTTTTCGCCATGCTGTGAAAAGAAAAATAATAAATGAAGCTTATGTCATTTTTGCTTATTTTTAATGCATTATTTTATCAATAAATATATTCATTTAACTAAATTAAATATAAATATAATTTTATTTATTTATTTTTTTATTAAAAATAAAATTTAAAAAAAAGTATTATTTTATTAATAATAATAATATTTATATTTTTAAATATAAATATATTTAAATAATATATAATTGCTTATAAGGTTGTGTTTCTATGGGGCCGAACACAATTTAAGTGAAAATATTTTTTTAAAATAATTGAAAAGATTTATTTATTTATTATATTTTAGGCATTAATATTTTAAATATAATAAATTATTATAAATTACTTATAATAACTTAAATTTATTTTTTAAAATGTTTTTTGGTCTTTTTTTAATATTTTTGAATTTTCTTTTTTATTATTTATTCTTTTTTTTTTTAAAAAAGAATAAATTTTTGGCAATTATTTTAAAAAATTAGTGGGCGTTTTTTTAAAAAATGTTTCATAAAAAATTTTGTTAATGACAATTTTTTACAGTTGATGAATTAACCTAAAATATATTCAAATTAATTTTTCTTATTCAAAAATATTTTTTAAAAAATATTTTTTTGAGAATTTTTATAGAAATACAATTTATGAAAAGTTTTTTTATGAATTATTTTTTGTCTTTTTTTAGTTTTTTTAAAAAAAAGTTAAATATCCCAAAATCCCCCTCAATTTTTTTCTTTTATTTTTGTTTACTTGACATTTTTAAAAAATTGTTTATTAATGACAAAGCTTTTAGACATATTTAAGCTTTAAAATGTATTTAAATTAAAACAGACTTTTACTACTTTACTTTTTATAATTTAAAAAATAATAAATGTTTTTTTAAGGTTTGTAAAAAATAAAAATATTATATTTTCAGCTTTTTAAAAATTACACCATTAATTTTGTAAATTTATTTGTAAAAAATAAAATATTATTAATATTTTTAAAAAATTTAGAAAATAATTAATTTTAATTAAAAAAATATAAAAATGGGTGGTTCTACAGCAATATCATCAATTTCTTCTTCTTCATCTAATTCAACAAATATTAGTAATATAATTAAATATTCTTTTATTTAATTTTAATTTTAAAATTAAAGGTAGTCAACGTCTTTGTATTGAGAGAACAACAAATAGTACTATTAAAGTTTCACAACAAAAAAACCAAAGGAAACGTTCTCCACGTTTCTTTTTCTGGACATTAAATTTTGGAATGTAAATAAATTTAAAAATAATATTTATTTTATAATTATAATTAATTTATAGTACAAATAAAAATAAAAGCAAAGATAATAATAGTCCAAATAATAATAATAATTTAAAAACACCACGTACACCTGATTCATCTCGCAGTGTTAATTTTGAGGCAATAATTATTTATTTTTTTATAAATATTATTTTATCGATTTTAATTAATAAAATATTTATATTCATAGTGTTCTCCTAATAAATTTGTGTTAAAACTTTTTTAATAATTTTATAAAACAATATTTAAATAAATAGTTTTTTTCAGGTCAAAAAAATTCAAAATAATTTTTTAAAATTTTGTCCCAAAAAGGGATAGGTTAATAAATAAATAAATGTTTAAATAATTTAAATATAAAAATTAATTTAAAATTTAAGGCTGCTGAATCATGGCCTTGGATAGATGACGATTATTCTGTAGTAATTGAAAAATTGGATGGAAAATATTTAAATAATATTATTAAAATAATGGAATAAAATAAAGGAAAATAAATAATAAATAAAATAATATTTTTAATGAACATTTTAATTAAAATATTTTAAAAAGTGATCTCTGAATAAAATTAAATAAATTATTTAATTTAATTATATTTTAAATATTTTAAATTTAAATAAAATATTTTATTAAATTTAAAAAAAAATTAGGTCTACCTTAGGACATGCGTCCCATCAAATTATATGCGTCCCAAAATTAGTATATGCATCCCATCAAGAAAAATTAGGCAAATACATAACTTTCATTTGAGTCTAGGACTTTCATAAGGCGAATTTTATCAGAAATTTTAATTGACAGATTTTTTCTACCTCTAATAAAGCACACACCACTCTATCAGAACCTTCTCAAGCTCCTGTTCCTTTATTAAAACCCTTTCTCTCTATTAGAAATCCCACTCTCTATTATACGGACTCAAATATTGCTTTTAGGACGCATTTACTTTGAAGGGACGCATGTATTAATTTTGGGACTTATATACTTTCATGGGACGCATATTCTTTGCTGGGACACATGTCCTAAGGTAGAGCCAAAAAGTTATACATTTAAAGTTAATAAATAATATCAAAGTTCTATTTTTGGGAAATTAAAAATATTTAAAAAAACAGTTGTATTAATAAAAATATTAATTTTATTTAAATACATATATATTGTTAGACTCTAAGTGAACTCTCACTTGTCAGAAAGGGAAGATTATAAATCCCGCCTTAAAAGGAAAAGCTTAAAAGGAATTAGCCGTCAGGGGAAAAGAGTTCAGTTAGTAATTTCATTCTTTTAGATCTGATCAATCGAAAAGAAGAGCTCTTCCTAGGAATATTTCTACATCGTTATTCTAGCGCTAAAGTCAACTAATAAACTACTAACAACTAATTAGTGTTCGATCAGCAGAAGTAGCTTGATCAAGGGTCGACCGGTGGAGGAGGTGGCATGGCATGCAGCACCAACAGCAGTAGAAGAAACAGCACCAGGGTTCTGCATACTTATGACCTTTGGATATTGAACAACGACGACAAGACAGCACCGACGACATCTTATTACCCACTGCTTCGCGGAGTGAGACGGGCCCACACTCTAACTATATTTAAAATAATTATTTTAATTATTTTTAAAATTAAAAAGAATTTTAAAGTACTAATTTATTAAATAACAGATGTTAAAATAAATTTTTAACAATTTTTATTTAAATTTTAAATAAATCTAAAATTTATGGATAAAAATAGAAAATGTACTTTTTATATACAGGTGAAAAAATTAAAAAAATTTATTTTTAAATTAAAGTTTATATAAAAATTAGTATTTAAGTTGCTAAATAAAATTAATTTGTCAAATAATTATTTCTAATAATTCCTTAAAAAATAATTATATTTAAAAATTAAATAATGTATTTAAGTATTATATTATTTTTTATATTTATTTCAAGTAAGATTATTTTTTATTTTAAAAATATTGAAATTTTATTTTCAAATAAGAGATATTAATTGTAAGGGAAATCGCTGTTAGCTGTTAAACTTAGGCGGGGGTTTAAGATCTATAAAAGAGAAAGTGAAAGCAGCGCCTCGGTAACACATCAGTCGGATAGATCGGATAGAGTACCTAATAAGAATGGTGAGCGAAAGAGCCTAGCAATAGCCAGAAGGAGGTTGCAAGATAACGCCTGCCCTGGGTTAAACTTTTACACTATAAATATATTACTTCTATTAAAATAAACATGATAATTTATAATAACCTATTTTGAAAGAGAGAATAGGTAATAAAGCTCTTTATTAAATTTATGCCTTAGATTTAAATTGGGATAATAATTCAAATATTTTTAGAAAATATTTACATTTTAAAATAAAATATAGGTAAATTCATTTTTAATTCGATAATTTTATTTTTAGAAATGAATTTAGTTAAGATATCTCATTAAAAAGGACCATTTGTATAAACTTTTAAATTATTTGAATTAAATAAAAGACCACACAATTAATTATTTGTTAAATTAATAAAGTCTGAATAAAAAGTTCAAATTATTCAAACAATCCATGTGGTCGTAAAAGAGGAAAAGCTAAGATATATATGCAATAAAATAAAATTAATTTTTCATAAAATTTAAATTAAAAAATATTTTTAATTATTAATAAAAAAATGAAAATATTTTTATTAAATTATATTGCTATTATAGCAATAATTATAATTAATTTGAAAGGTTAGATTTTAATTAAGAATTTAATTAATTAATAATTATAAATAAATTAAATTGTTTAAAATTTAGATATTAATGCTTTAAGTGAAGAAGCTCGTCAAACAGTAGTTTATTGGCATAATAAGTTACGTTCTGACCTTATGCATGGAATTGCTAAAAATAAAAGTGGAAATATTCCAAAACCAAAAAATATGAAACAAATGTATTATTCACTTGAACTTGAAAGAAATGCACAAGAATGGGCTGATAAATGTCAATATTACCATTCTGGTACTTGGTATGGAGAATCATTTTATTCATGGCCTCAACATTTAGAAGAATGTAAATATATTATTATTTATTTTTTAAAATTAAAATAAATTAGCTGATGCTATGAAATCATCAATTATTGGTTGGTGGACAGAAGCAGAGGCAAGAGGTGTTATAGGACCTTATGCAGGACAAACATGTTTTCCTTATGATGGTGCTCAACATGGCAGACAAATAGGTCATTGGTCACAAATTGCTTGGTGGGAAACTGATAAAGTTGGTTGTGGTATTGGACGTTGTAATCCTTATAAATCAAATGTATTTTGTCAATACAATCCACCGTAATAATTTATTTAAATTAATTTTTAAATTATAATTTTTAGTGGTAATATTTATGGTGGTTGTGTTTTTTGGGTTGGTGAACCTTGTGTTGAATGTAAAAATAATTGTAACAGAACAAGTCTACTCTGTTATGACCCAAAATATGAAAAATCTGCAACAGGTACAACAACAAAACAAATAACTTCAACAATTACCAAAAATCGCTCTGAAACAACTAAAATTAAAGAAGAAAAAACAACGGTTGTTCCATCAACCGATGATGATTATGATGATGATGAATAAAAACAAATAAATAATAATAGATTTTTAATGATAAATAAAATAAACATTCTATTTAAAATATTAATAAAGTTGTAATTGTTTATTAAAAATAAAAGGTGTAATTTTTTTTTCTTGGAGTTAATTTTTTATTAAAATTTAACAGGGTTAAATATAAAAAAATTTAATTCTTAACATTTTTTCATAAAGCTCAAGATTAACTCAAAATAGGTAATTTAGAAAATAACGTTAATTTAAATTTTAAATTAAATTAAAAATTAAAATATATTATAACGGGAATTCTTTTGTAATATTTATTTTAAATTCATCTTTTAATATAATTAATTATTTTAAATAATTTAATTTATAATAGATTAATTTAATAATTATTAAATTATATTTTCCTTTTTTGGTTAAAATTAAAAATTAAATTAATCATCAATTAATTAATTTCAATTAATTTGGTAATTAAATTTAAATTTAAATGTATTAGTATAAAAATAAATTTAAAAGAATAAATTTAATAAAGTTAAATTAAATTTATTTAAAAATGTCTAATTTAAAATATTTATTCTTTATTACTTTTTTTATTATATTTTATATTTTACATTTATGTATGGGAAAGCAAGGACAAGGTTTTATATATAATAAATATATAGCAAATTAAAGATTATATAATTTAAAGAAATTCTTTTATTTATAATTAATTTAAATTAAAGCGTGTAAAGTGAAAAGTGATTGTCATGCTGAGAATGAAGTATGCGGCATTGGTACAAATATTTGTATTCCACGACTTTGGGATTAAACAATAAAAGAACAATGTAAAAGAAATTCAATAATTAAACAATAAAATAATTAATTGATTTAAATAAAATTGTACACAAACTATTATTATAGTCTTTATTTAAAATATTATATATTTATAAAATAAATAAAAAATAAAATATTTGTGGTAATATTTGTTCTTTTTATCAAAAGATTATATTTTTTACTATTAAACAAAAGATATTAATATTTTTTTAAATTTACTTCCTCTAACGATTTATTTATTTCTCATTCCCTCTCAAAATGTCTCAAAATACAAAGTTTTTCTTTTAAATTTTTTTTATAATTTTCTTTAATCGATTTAAATAAATAAATTATATTATTCAATTATTTTTAACATTTTTAGTATTTTTTCTCGTCAAAATTAAATAAAAGATAAAGAAATATTGTGATGAAATTAGTCAACCATTAATTCTAAAGTACTCTCATAAACTTGAAAAATATTTTAATTTTATTTGAATGTTCTTTTCCTCAAAATTTAAAATTTATTCAATTAATTTATCAAAATCTAATTTTTTATTTCAACAGTATGCAATAATTAAAAAAATTAGTTTAAACATTTGGACACTCATTTTTGATTATTTAACTATAATAATGGTAAATAAATAAATATTATATAATATATTTATATTATTCCTTTTTTAGTTATTGCCCTATTCTTTTCTATCATTATTTAAATTTAATAATCTTTTCACCACAAAAAACAATGAAAGATTTGCATTTCTTGATATTTTTCGTTTTATTGCTTTATGTTGGGTGATTATTAATCATTTGGGAAGTGAAGGCCGTTTAGATATTTTAAAAAGAGAAAAAAGTGGTTTTCTTTTTAAGCAATCAATACATGAAAATACAATATTTGGTCCTTTACTTGGTATATAATTTTTGTTAAATTTATTTAAATTATATATATTTTATTTATTTTTAAAAAGGTAACTCGGCACTAGGTGTTGAGATTTTTCTTTTCCTTTCTGGTTTTCTCGCAGCTCGATCCTGGCAAAGGTATAAAAGTATTAATAACTCATTTTTGTCAAATGCTTTTGGTTTTTTATTTCGACGATGGCTAAGATTGGCTCCACCAACTTTAACTTTTATATATCTTGCAGCAGGCCCATTGGGTAAATGGGCCTTACCACAGTGAATTTTTATATTTATCTATTTTTTGAATTTTTTAAAATTCAGATTTAATAAATCAATGGTCTCTAATTGCTCTTCTAATCAACTTTATTCACATGCTCTTTTTATTAACAATTTTTCAAATGTTCCAACCTGTATGGGCTGGCTTTGGTATTTAGGCCTTGACTGGCAATGTTATTTATTATCACCATTTTTATTATATTTACTTGAAAAAAGACTTCGTTTTGGATTGAAAATATTATTAATAATTATTGGAGGATCTATTTTTATTCGTGGATGGCATTGTCAAATAAATCAAATTTGTAATAATAGTGATGTTGATATTCCAGTAAGTAATAGATTAAATATGGAAAATCCCCAAACTTTTTTATTTTAATTATTTAATTTTAAAATGTTTTTTTTTTAAAAAAGTTTGTTTACTTTCCTAATCTTCCAAATGATATTCTTCAAACATATTCAGCATTATTTTCCCTATATGCTCGTCCAACAACCAAAATAGGTCCTTTTCTTATTGGATTACTTCTTGGACATTTTACTACATTAAAAGAAAATAAAAAAGAGAAAATATTTAAATTAACAACAAAAACTTCAAAAATACTGTTTTATATTGGGATATTATTATTATTTATTACAATCTATGGAATTTTGCCAGAATATTGGTATCCAAATCAGAGAAATACTATTTACAATACTTTATATACTGCTACATTTAGAACTATTTTTACAATTGGAATTGCTTCCATTGTTGTTTCTATACTTTATGGACAAAAATCAAGGTAATTATAATGTTTTTTTATAATATTTTTTTAGAAATAATTTAATTTATCTAAATATTTTTTCTTAAATTTCAGTCGTCCAATTTCACGTATTTGGTTTATATTTTCACAATTAACATTTTCTGCTTTTCTTGTACATATGCCTGTAGTTTTTCTTTTCAATCACATTTCAGCCTTCCAGAATATTGAATCCGTTTATGGCCTTATTTTTGCTTTTCCATTTGCTTTGATCCTCACATTTTTTGCTGCTTTAATTTACCATTGTATTATTGAAAAAGCTTTATCAAGATTATTTTATATTAAATAAAAGTATTATTTATATATAATTTTGGAATTTGATTTTTTATTAGATTTATACATATTTAAGAATAACATAATTTGTCATATACATACTTGATGACTTTTAACAAAATTTATTATTATAAAATTAATTTTATTAATTTTTCTTTCCCATTAGCTTTAATTCATTTATCTTTTTAAATTAATACTTTATATATGTATTTAAATAGCATAGCAAATATTCATACTTGATATTATTTTTTATATTTAATAATTTTGTGATAATATTATTTTGCTAATTAAATAAATTTTAGAGATACATAAATAATATAAATTAAACCATTAACTGTTCAAGTCATCTATCAAAAAATAATGTAGTAACAAAAATAGTACAATATAGGGAGTTAAAAATGTAGAACAGAGATATCGATTCAATTCTAGCATTTTTGTCGCCGTTTTTTTTACAACTAGTATTTTACTACTAATTTATTTTATTAAAAAATATTTTAGTTTTTTATAGATTTTTATTGTTTGCTCAAAATTTACATTAAACTCTTTAAAAATAGAAAATATATTTAAATGTCTGTTAATGAAAGACTCAGTCGATAAATATTAAATTTTAATTCCTCATTTTTATTAAATTTTATATTTATTTAAGTTAAAAATTATTTTCTTTAAAAAATTTTATTTAAATTTTAAAAATGGATACGGAGAAGAAACAAATATTTAATGAATTAATTGATTACGAGAATGGGAATGTAAATGAAAATAATTGTGAACAGCTTTACTGGAAACGCTTTAAAAAATGGTTTGAATAATTAAATTAAAAAGTAAAAAATTAATTTTTATTATTTATATAAAGGATGCATTGTTTTTGTGTTTTAACTTTCGATTTAGAGCTTGGACAAACAATTGAAGTTATTAATTAATTAAATTTTTATTGTTTTTTTAAAGGTAGTATATCCTGGTTCAGCTTATTTGTCTCCCACTGAACGTTCTGATATTTGTTATTTATCTTTTCCTGATTCAAATTCTTCTTCTATTAATAATTCTTCAGTTCTTATAAATGGAAAAATTAGTAGAAAATTTTCTTCTGATGGAAGGTTTTTTTGAAAAATAACTTTAAAAATAATTTTAATTATTTTTTTAGTTGTATAGATTCTTCACATCATTTTCGATTAAAAAGAAATTTAAATGAAGATAATGGAAAAAAGTTTTTAAAATTAAATATTTTTGTTTAAATTTTTTGATTAAAGTTTTGATTCATCTACACAAAAACTTCCACCTCCCCTTAAACCCGATAAACAATTTCTTTATGGATTTGCATATTTTAGACGTCAACGAGATTCTAATATTCATAGAGGATATTCTCAAAAAGTTTCTTTTTTATTGTTAGATTTTATTTTATTTTTTTATTTAGAGTATTGTTCTTATCAGTCATTTACCTTTTGTTGCTCTTTTTTCACAAATTTTAAATGAAGTTGCTTTAGCATTTTTTACAGCAGGAGAAAGTGCAATTGAAACTGGTTAGATTATATATATAAAGCTATTGGTACTTTTATAATTTAGCTTGTCGACAAATAGGTCAACATTGGCCGTTACCTAAGGCTGGTGGTGACAGACTTCTTTCTTTACCTCTTTTTGGTCTTCGCTTTTGTTGCTCAATTCCAGCTGATTTACATAAAAATGAATCTGAATTAGACCCTGGAACTAATTTCGAACAGAATGGAAATTTACCTTTCCATATAAAACAACAATCTTTAGAAGATGATGATTTCCATGGCTTTGAGGTTAATTAAATAAATTAATTGAATAATATATTATTTAAAATATAAGAGTTATATTTTAAAATAATTTTACATATTTTAGATAATTGATCTATGCAGCAATGTTGTACATTTAGATTCTATATCTGACCCAGATCTTCATTTTCATTCGTATATTTTATTTTTAAATATTATATTTATTTGAGAAAAATACATAACATTTTTAAAATTTATTTTTAGAGGTATAAAACGATTACTTCCTCATTTACATCTTCTTTGGGAATTGGTATTACTTGGAGAGGTATTTTATTTAAAATTTTGAATATTTTTTTAGAAAAAGTTCTTTTTTTAAGTCACTTCTAGTTTATGCACCAAATGCTTCTCTTTGTTCTTCAATTGTTCATTCAATAATTTCTTTAATTTTTCCATTGAAATATGAACCTGACTATAGACCTTATTTTACTATTCATGATTCTGATTTTAATGATATTTTAACTGCAAAACAAAATTGGTTATTTTTATTTAAAAAACCATTTTAATTCATTTTTTAAGTCGATGGAATAACAGTTGTATACTTGGTGTAAGCAATCCGTTTTTTCTCAAAATACTTGCTCATTGGCCTCATATATTGAAAATTGGTTCATTAATGCACAAAGTTGTTAATTTTAAAATTTTTTTAAATTTTAAACATTTTTTAATTTATTAGCCTGTCAGACGTGAAAGAAGTGAATCTCGTCTTATTCGTCAACTTCGCACAAAAGCAGCAGCTCAATTTGTTTTGGGTACCATTAAACGTTGTGGGACCGCAGAAAAAGAGCTAAAACATTTGGACATTGATGTTGATGATGAAGAGGAAGGAGAGGAATGGCAAAGCAAAATAATTAAGTAAATTTAATATTTTTGTTAATTAATTAAATTTAGTAAATAGATGGGATAGAACTTAGTTAGTAATATTTTGTTTATAAATTAAAATTTAAAGGCGTCTCTCTGATCGTTCACAATTGGAAAGTCGTTCTGGAGGATTTATTTCTTCTCATAAACAATTTCTTGTTCAAGATAAGACACTCACCAAACGTCTTATGAATTCACCTTCAGATTCTATTTCACAATGGAAAGTTCTTAGATGGTATTTTTTGGAACTTACTCAAAGCTTTATGAGTCCGTTAGAAAGGTACTCTTAAATTATAAAAAAATAAAAATAATATTTTTATATAATTTTTTAGTTATATTGCAACACTAATGCCTCTTCGACGTGAAATTTGTCCATTTCAAACAGTGCCACAAATGCGGCCATTCTCCCTTGAACAATTTCTTACCTCATTGAAATATTTTGGTCTTCCTGGAATTAAAGGAGATTGGCAATGTAAATATTTATTTATTTAATTTTAATATATTTAATTAATTTAAAGCTTTATATCGTCAATTTGTTACACGTTCTCCAAATTTTATTGGGTGGCTCCGACGCCGGCAAACAGATATTGAACGACAAATTAGATTAGAACATATGGATGCAATATGTAATACTAATTTTACTTCACAAATATTATCAGAAAGGAGTCAGGTTTTAAACAAAAAAATTATTTTAAAAATTTAAATTAAGGTGGAAATTGTTGATCTTTTGATGAAATTAGCTAATCGAATTGTTGAACTTAACGAGAAAAAACTTAAAGCAAAACGAAGAAAAAATAAAAATGAAAGAATAGATTCAAATATTTTTACCTTTTCAGTTAGTTTTTTTTAATAAAATTAATTTAAATAAATTATATTTTGGTCATTATTTTTATTTTTAAAAAGGAACAATTGGAATGTCAACTTATACAACTTCAAAATCAACTTAAAAGTATTCTTTCTTCTGTGGATGAAGAATTAAAAGTTGTTCTTCTCTCAAATCCAACTTTTTGCAGTGTTTCTGAACAAGGATGAAAATTTGAAATGATTGAATAAATTGCCAGAAAAAAGGAAATTTTTTTTAACTTTTTAAAATCTCGTTATTTTTGTACAAAATATTTTTATTTACTGGTATTTTTAGGTATAAATTCAAAATTTCTATTGTAAATTTTTTTAATTTGTAAATTTTCTTCTATTTTTGTACAATTTTTTATTTAAATTAATAATTTTAATTTATAAAAAACTAAATTTCGTAGATTTCACCTACTCTTAATTCCTTTATCCACATCGTACATTGATTTAATTTTTCGATTTTATTGGTTTTTACATAGCTACATGCATGCCTTCAATATTTATTTCCTTAATTCTTAATAGAGGGTTTTAATTTTAAATAAAATTTTTTTTTTAATATTTTTTATTTTATTATTACTTATAATTTGAAATTAAAATTATTATTTTTTAAATTTTTATTTATTTCAAAGCAATAGTTTTGCCATATAATACTTTTAAATTTTTTAAAATTAAGATTACTATTGTATTTTGTTAAAAAAATTATTTAAATGAAAACACAATTTTTTTTAATATATTTTTTATTTTTGTTATATGTTGATGCAATGTTAGAAAATAAAAAAAGTTTAAAACAAAAAAATAAAGTCTTAAATAATGAAGGAAAAAATAATTTAGATAATAAATCTTTTAAATTTAAAGGTTCATCAAGTAAACGAGAAACAAGTAATTCAAAACCTAAAAAAAGTAATTAAAATTTTTTAACAATAAAAATTAATACTAAATTTTGTATTAAATAAAAATATTTTATTATTATTAAATAAACTCTCTTTAATTAATTTTAATTATTTAGTTTATAAAACTGAAGATTTGATAGCTAATTTTAATAAAAATAATAAAAAATATCTTGAATGGGATAAAAGTAAGTTTTATCCATTACCAAATAATGCTATTTTCGAATCTTTTAGTGAAAATGTATCTGGTAAGCATAATTTTTTAAATTTCTTTAAAAATTGTTTAAATTTTAAATGGTTAATTATATTTTAAAACTTTTAACATTTTAATTTTCAGCTAATAATGGACTTGAAAATTTGAATTTATTGGCTGATTTAGTAAATAATAATAATGTTGATTTTGATAATAATAATAATAATGATGATGATTTCGATAATGATAATAATTTTGAGATAAATAATGTCGATACAGACCTAAAATTATAATTATTTTTATTTTGATATGTTAAATCTGAAACAAAACTTGAAAATCAGATTGTTTTATTCTAATATTTTTTTCATTTTTTAATAAATTAATTATTTATATGAACTATGTCTAAACTCGTTAAAATTTTACAAATACTGAGTTTAGTAATAATTTTATTTTGAATTGTCGAAAAATAAATTTTGCTTTTCTTTTTTTCTGTTTCCATAAATAAGTTATTGAATAAAATCTTTTCTTTTTTATTTATTTAAAATATTCTTCTTTATTTAATTATTTTCATATTTAAATATAATATGCAGATTTAATATTTTTTTAATTTAAAATCTGTTGTTTCATTTATTTATTTTTTGTTTTTACTCCTTTTCAGATAAATATATAATCCTTAAAAAAAAATATTTAAATTTTTAAAGATGGTATTACATAAATATATTATATTCTAATGATTATTTTTTAGAATAAAAAATAAATTTATTTGATAACTTTAAAAATAAATCTGTTAAAATATCTCTTTTAAAATGATATTTAACATTATCTATAATTTTTTAAAATATTCTTCAATCAACAAATTTATCCAATCTTATATAAACTAAAAAATAAGAAATATATAAAAATTCCTTAAAAATTTTTAAAATTAAAGTTCTAATTTTTCTTTTTCTTCTTCTTCTAAAAATTCATTTTTATTTTCTTTAAAATCATTTTCTTTTTCTTCTTCTTCTGTATTACATTTCCCGTCCTCTTTTGAGCATTTATCTGCTTCATTTAAGTTTGAATCAGAAGAGGAAGTATTTTTATCTGAAATAAATATAAAATATATATTTTTTAAATAAATTAATATTTTCTTGACCTTTTTTATTTTCATCATTTTTATTATTTCCCTTGTCTAATTTTTTATTTACTAAATTATTTTCACCAATATTTTTATTTTGGTTTAAATTACTTTGTTTATTTAAATTTTCTTCTTTCATTTTTTCACTTTCCATTTCCTTAACACTTTCCTCTGCCTAATTTATATATTTTAATATTTTAAATATTTGTCTCCAAAAATGAATTGGTTATTATTTATTTATTTTAGTTTATTATTTAAAAAAATACCAAACGATCAACTATTGCCTTCTCATCTAATTCTTCATTATTTTCATCTCCTCCTGTCAATTCATCCATAAAAGGCATTCGACTTATAAAATCAAAAAGTTCACGTTGTGCTTCAAATTCATCTTCATCAATTTCTCCATCATTGTTAGTATCAATTCCTTTAAAAATTTCTAAATTTGGCATTGAATCAACAAACTCGTTATCTTTAGCATTTTTTCCTTTATTACCGCTAATTGCTTTCATTTTTTCATTTAATAATTTATTAAATTCTATTGGATTGAGACGATCATTCTAAATAATAAAATAATTTTTAGAAATAATTAAAGGTTTAAATAAATAATTGGAAAGAAATTAGAATATACAAAAAATATATGTATTTTAAAAATAGGTAAATATTAACAAATTATATAAATTTATTACATTGTCTTTATCATATTTTTCAAAAAGTTCGTCTTGCCCATAAATAAATGATGTTACAATAAAAATTAAAATAGTCAAAAATAAATACATTTAATTTTATGAAAAATAAAATAAATATTAATTTATATTTAAATAATAAATAAATTTAAAAGAATTTAAAAATATATTTTAACAAAGAGTGCATTCACATGAGTAAATTAATGTATTAAAAAAAATATTTGGCTAAAAAGTCACATTCTAAAAATCTTAAAAGGGCAAGTGCCACGATTTAAATTGGCGAGTGAATTAATAGACGATTGACGTTAAAAGAGAGAAGAAATAATTGAGAGAGATGAAAAGGGAAAATAAATTGATAGAATTAGAATAAATAAATATATTTTAGTTAATTTAAATAAAATTTTAATTAAAGATAATTAATTTAGAAATTTAATTTATTAAATTAATTTAAATAAAAATATTTTTATGGTAGCCCTAGTGCCTGTGCGAAGGAAGAAAAGTCATACCATTCGATTTGTCTCAACGAGCTGAGTCGAATGGTACCACTCTCATGTTTCAAAACTGACTATGAGCCGAGATACAGACCCCCGAAAATCGAAAAGCCATAGGGGGGAGTAAGCTCTTTTTGAAGGTAAAAATTCAAATAGGAGTATGAAAGATCGTTCGAAAGAGCTCTTCGAAACCTATCGAAAGAGAATAAAATAGATTGATTGAACGATTTTGAACAAAGTTATGAAGGACCGAAGTTTGATAGAAAGAGTCAAACTTGGACCTATTGGGAGTGTTTTATGACTTCTTCGTTTGGGAGCCCATCCCTGGTTGGCTTTTGGTACATGCGTTATTCTACAGCTATAATTACAACAAAATTAATTAAATGAAAATAATTTAAATGTAGCCGCGGTAATCAACTCAAATGAGCTTACTCCCCCCTATGGTTTTTCGATTTTCGGGGGTCTGTATCTCGGCTCATAGTAAGTTTTGAAACATGAGAGTGGTACCATTCGACTCAGCTCGTTGAGACAAATCGAATGGTATGACTTTTCCACCTTCGCACAGGCACTAGTTGAGCCATTTTTATTTTAAAGGTTTCTACAATATATTAGTAATAATTGATGATTATTCGCTTTCTTTTAATAATTTTAATTATTTTAGTATGTTTTGCATATTCAAATGTTTGTTCTTATGTAAATTTTAAAATTAAAAAATATTATTGTTTAAAAATAATAGGCGGGTTGTTTGATAAAACATTTTTTGTTCGAGACTGGGTCTAAAAATAAGTAAAAAAAATATTAAAAATTCTAAAAACTTAAAAGTAAATATTTAAATGAAGGTAATTAAATTTATTTTTTTGAATTAAATTTAGGAGGTAAATAATTCTCATTTAACAACTCAAGAGGGAAAATATTTGTCAAATAATTCTTTTAACATTAAATCTGATGAACAACAAAATATCAAAAAAGAAACACTTTTCATTCCAATTTTAGAAATAATTAAAAAATATTCAAAAAGAATAACAGAAATGGAAAAATATCAGAAAAATGAAATAGAAATTCTTAATTCAATTTGTCCAGAATTAACTAAAATTATAATTACCAAAAATGATGTTGATTTAGTGAATTTATTAATTAAAGAATTAAATAAATTAATTATTAATAAAAAATATAATATGAAAATTATGTTAGAAAATATTGAAAAATTGTATTTTGATGAGAAAAAGATGGTTTGTGTTATTTTAATTTAAAAATTAATTAATTAATTATAATTGTAATAATAAATTTAAAAAAATTTTCGGATAAAAATAAAACGAAATTAGAAAATCTTTTTGTCTATAATTTTAACAGTTTACCGACTAGTTAATTTTTGTGTGTTAATAAAAGAGAAGAGGAGAATCGGGGCTTAAGGTTTTAATTAGGGTGCCTCCCCGTCCCCGTGCCCCCGAAACCCCGACCCCGATCCCCGACATTTTTGGAGGTTTTCCCCGACCCGAACCCCGACATGCTGCCCCCGACGTCCCCCGTCCCCGACCCCGTCCCCGAAAGATTTGCTTTCCCCCGACCCGATCCCCGAAGGTCTCCCCCGACGTTTTCGGGGATGACAAGCACCCCTGATGATGGAGTTATTGAAAAATATTTTTAAAAATTTTGACAATTATTATGGAAAAAGTGAATTTTTGGCAACTAGAGTTCAATTAATTTCAAAAATTTTCGCCTGCGGCGCTGAAAAAATGAATTATTCCTTATTTGCGTATTTTTAACCGTACATATCTTTTATGTTCAAATTACATTTTTTAAAATTTTCTGACAACCTTACTTTTAACCTATATGTGGTTCGATTCCTAGGAACATGGTATTGTTACCAGTTCCTTCCAATTTTTTCAGTCACCAAAGATGACCTGAACATGGCCGGCATCTTCGGTCAGGTCAATCCAGTCATGTCTGGTAACATGTGGTCATGACCGAAACTTGGTCAAGTGAAAAGAAGAATTTTTGGCAACTAGAGGAAAATAAATTTTCAAAATTTCGCCTGCAGCGCTAAAGAGGAGAATATTTAGCATTTATAGTTAGCAGAAAGTTTGATTTCCATTGTTTGTGTATATAGATTTTTTAAATAAAAATTTGCTTTGAAAAATTAATTTTTGGTTACCCCGACCCGACCCCGAACCTCCACCCCCGACCCGAACCCCGACGTACTTCCCCCGACCACCCCCGTCCCCGACCCCGTCCCCGAAGGTTATGCTGACCCCCTACCTGACCCCCGACATGCTTCCCCCGACGATCCCCGTCCCCCGACATTTCCGCCCCCGATGGGTCGGGGAGGCACCCTAGTTTTAATTTTAAAAAATAATTTCTATACCTAATTTTGAGTTTGTAAATACTCTCCTTCAATAATTTTTTTTTTAATTAAGAGAAATTAGAAAGATTTTCTTTTTTAAAAATAAAAGAAAAAAACATAAATAAGGGTTGGATTTTCTCTTTTAGAGCTAAACTTTAGCCTGTTTTTTATCATATTTAATTCTTTTTTTTTTAATTTAGGAAGAATTTAATATTTTATTAAAACAAATAAAAATAAATAAAGAAATTAATAACGAAACAGAAGGAATAATTAAAAATCATTTAATTTTTCGTTCTGATTATATGAATGATTTATTTAAAAAATTAAAAATTATTTTTCAAAATTTTGATATAATAGTAACTAATAATATTATAAAATATAATGAAGAATATTATTTGGATAAAATAAATAATAAAAAAAAATATCTAGAAAATTTTGTTATTAATAAAGTAATTGACAATATGGATGAAAATTATGTTGAAATGTAAATATATAATTAAAATTTATTTTTTTTAATAATTTTATTATTTTTAAAATATAAAAAATAGGAAATTAATTTAAAAAGGGAAATATTAAATATTATAAAATAGAATAAATAATTTTATTTTTAAAATATTAATAATTTAAAAAAATAATAATAAATAAAAATATAAAAAATTTTATTTTAAATTAACCTTTTTATTTTTAAAAAAATCTTAAAAAATTTTGTAATTAAAATAATTTTATATTTAATACTTTATCAACTATCTAATTAATTTATAGACTAAATAATGTAAAGGACAGTTTATTAAAACATTGTAATGAACATAAAAAATTATTTAATAAATTAACAATAAATTCAAAATCATTAAAAAAATTAAATAAATGTAATAATAAATTAATTAAAAATAATCCTGATGATGAATTAATTTGTTATGAAGAGGTTATTCAAAGTAAAATTGATAGTATTTTATTTGATACAAGTAAAATGACAAATAAAGATGAAAAAAATTGGAAAAAGTTGGAGGTAAATATATATTTTAATTATTTTTTTTTTAATTATTAAAATATTCATAATTTAAAAAAACATTATTCAGAAAAAAAAATATAATAAATACATATTAATTAAAAATATAAGTCAAATAAGATTTCTCCTATAAAATTAGGAATATTCGATAAATTATAAGTATTTTGAATTTAACTAAAAAGTTTTCTTTTTAAGTCAATATTTAATAATAAAATTAAATTAATTCAATTTATTAAAATTGCAAATTTATTTCATAAAACAATTGATTGGATCATCTCACAAATAAATTCTGATTTAATTAATAAAATTATATATGAATTTAAAAATAATAAAAGAGAAGAAATGAGTACTAGTAATTCATTTAGTTTTGATTATAATACAAATAATAATAGTGAAAATAAAGAAGATTATAATAATTCTTTTGTTAATAATAATAATAATGAAAATATTTTAATAAAATGTAAAAACATCTTAAAAGTTATGAAAATTGAAAATAAAATTATAAAAAGTCTAAATTCTTTTTTACAAAAAAAAGGTAAAAATTTAAATTTATTAAAAAAATAATAATATTATAAATAAATTTAGAACAAGAAATAAATTTAAATAAAAATCCTTTTGATATTTTGATATTGTCTGAAAATATTTTTAAATTTTTAAAAAATAAAAAAAGTTTATTTAACAAAAATAATTTAATTAAATTATATTGTTCCAATGAAGAAAAAGGGGAAAAAGAAATTTTATATGAAATTACTTCAATAATTTTTAAATTATTAAAAGTTTATGAAGAATTTAAAGAAATAAATAATTTAGATAATTTTATTTTAAATAATAAAAATTTATTAGACGAGATTAATGAAGAAATTCCTAATTTTGTTGAAGAAGAAAAATTGGAATTGTATATTATTAATCATTTTTCAGAAAATTATTAATTAATTGAATTTTTTTTTAAATTTAATTAAATGTTTTTTAATTTTACTCTCCCATATTTATTTAAGTATTTAATTATATTTAAGCATTCTGAAATTCCCCCACATTATAGTATAATTTTATATTTAATTTAGTAGATATTTTGGATTGAGAAAATTAAAAAAAACGAGAGCATTGGTAACTCGGAGAAAAGAAATTCCAAAAATTAAGGGAAAATAAAAAATTTATTAAAAATCTAATAAAAAGGCCTAATAGATTTTTGACCTTCGTAACTAAAACAGTTAAATGCTCAACTTCGTTTAATTATTGTTAATGTTTAGATCATTTTAGGTTTTAAATTATTTAATAATTCTCTACATACATATATTACCTAGATTAGCTATTAAAATATTTTTTGATTTATTTAAATTATTTTAAAAATATATTTTATTTAAATGTAAATAGTAGTATATCCTTATATTATATTTTATTAATATTTTAACATTTATATATTTCAAATAAAATTTATTACTTTTCTAAAAATATCCTTAATGAAAATAATAAATTAATCCTTTAAAGTATTTTATTTATAAAAAAAAGTTATAAAGACGTAATAATATATAAAATCTACTTATTTTTTTAACTTTTTGCTACATTTTTTGCTTTTAAGTATTTAATAATATTTATCTAAAAATATTTTTGATTTATTTACTTGAGACTAAATTAGGTAACACAAAATTATTTAAAAGCTTTTAGTTTAAGATACAAAGAATATTTTTTAAAAAAATGTGTTTTAAATATTTATTATTTATTTATTTAAATTGTTTTAAATAATCTAAATATATATAATTAAAATAAATATATATTAATTATTTACCAAAATAATTAATGAAATAATAATTATATATTTAAAATATAACATTTATATAGACTGACCATTTATTTGTTTTTTTTATTAATTAATTTATTTAGTGCAAATTATAATTCTAATATATTTTAATATTCTACAAAAATTATTAGATTATCCTTAACTAATTAATTGTAAATCTTTTAATATAAATTTGTTTTTTTTTGATATTTTATTATTTCCTCCTATATTTATAATTTATTTTAAAAAGACTTTAAATTATAAAAAAATTATTAAAATTTAAATTTTTAATTTTATTAGTTTATTTAAATGTAATTTAATTAATTCTAATAAATAAATAAATTTTAAAATTATAAATATCCCAGAACAACAATAATAATAAATACAAATATTATTTAAATTAATCCCAAAAAATATTTAAATAATGCTCAAAAAACGAAAACAAATAAATTTATTCTTTATTAATAAAAATAATATATTTATTAATTTTAAATTATGTTTGGCTATAATTATATTAATTGATAGGTAATATAATATTAAAATAATAATTATTATTTTTTACAATTTAACAAAAATTAAAAAATAATTAAGAAGATTAATTCAAAATAAAATTTTAAAATTTTAATTATTTAAAAATAATAAATATAGCAAACAACTTTTATTATTTTCTCCAATATTTTTTGCATCTTCTGAAATAAGTAACTCAGCAGAAGAATTATTTAATTGGATAAATTATCAAAATGAAAGTAATTATACCCCAATATCACCATCTAGTCCAGAATTATTAATTAAATTAAATTCTTCAAAAAGAAAAATAAATGGACTTAGTTTATCTCAAATTATTGTTTCTTCAATTGATACAAAACATTTAATAGTAGAAAATGATAAATTAAATAATAATAATAATAGAATAATAATGAAAGGAGGTAGAAGAATGAGAAAAAATCATAGACATCGGTAAAATACTTAAAATATATTTTATTATTATTTTTGAGGATTAATCTATAAAATTATTAATAATGAATATTTAAAAATATATATTACCGTATTTCCTATAATAGTGCTCCTGGAGTACTATTTTTCAACCTACCTCCAAAACGGAGTACTATTTCAGGGTGGAGCACTAATTAAGGGTGGAGTACTATTTTTCAACCTACCTCCAAGATTTTTTGACCAAAAATTTAAAATGGTCATGACCGGTCATATAACCGAAATCGTCAAATGTCACTGACCGTTATTTAATTTTTCCCCTTTTCTTTTCCTTCTTTCACTCTTACATGGGGAATAGAAGAATTATTAATGAGAAAGATTTATTTAGAATTAATTTGAATCTTATGTTAGTTGAGTATGGTTAAGTGGTTAGTGTGTTAGACTTGAGTCCAAACTTAACTGTAGGTTCGAGTCCTTTGATGTTTGCAATTTAGTTCCTGTCGTTAATTATTATCAAATTTGTTTATCCTTATTTTTCTTTAATTTTTAAACATTTTAGAAGAAAAAATAATCCTATATTTTTGATTCAACGTTAAAAAAGGTGAATTTTTTGGCAACTAAAGTAATAATTTTTCAAAAATTTTCGCCTGCAGCGCACAAACTACCCGACACCCGAAATTTATGAAAATCTACCCGACCCGAACCCGGCACTTGAGCTCACCCGCGGCAACCCTGGTCGGGATCCCAGGAATCTGAATTTTTTTATTTTTAGTGCACCGATTGAGCATTTTTTCGCAGTATTCTTTTGCTACCCATTAAAAGCATAAACTTTTGAATTACAGCCCTATTTATCTATTTAAATCATTCATTAATGAATTAAGTTTATTTAAATGTATTCTTTTTAATTATTACTGTCCTATAAATAAATTTAAAACAAAAATATATGCCATATGAATTTTTGTAGCCCTTATATTTCAAAAATTTTCCGGTCATGTTCGGTCATGACCAAATGTGACCTGACCTACCGAAATTGCGATCATGGTCAGTTATTTTTGATGACCGAAATTTCCGGTCAGGTCAGGTCATTTTTATGACCGGGAAAAGGCCGGTCACGCAAACACTGATTCACAACACAATAACATTTTATCAGACATTTTTAGACTAAAAACAAAAAAAGTAGCTATAAACGATTGCAGAGAATAAATAAATGTTTCAAAGAATAAGCACGTTATTTTTATATTTTTTAAATAGAGTGGAGTACTATTTCAGGGTGGAGCACTATTTCAGGGTGGAGTACTATTTTTCAACCTACCTCCAAAAGGGAGTACTATTTCAGGGTGGAGCACTAATTAAGGGGGAGCACTATTATAGGAAATACGGTATATTTAATTGTTAAAGTTTTAAAAAATTAAAATTTACTTTTTAACAATTTGGTATTAAAGGTTAATTAGTTGGTTTATTCTTTTCCTTTTGTATAAATCTAGCCAATAAAAAAACAATAAAAAAGTGTAAATATATTACAAAAAATAATTTAAAAAAATTATTTATTTAATTATTTTAGTGTAGATGCAAATACTCCATTTACATTACGAGCAATTTGTCCGTTTAAATTTGTTCTTAATTATAAGGAAAAGGTTCTTTATTTAATTTATAAAAATAAATAAATAATTTTAATTAAATTTAAAGAGAATTCCTTCAACATTAATAGAAGTAGAATGTTTAAGTAATAGTCCTTCACAAATTTTATTAGGTCGTTTACTTCCTTTAATTGAATGTGAACCTATGAGATGGACAATACGTGTATTAAAATGTAATAATAATAATAATAAAGAAGATAATAATAATATTAATTTTTGTTTACCAAATGAAGAAAATATTCCTTTAGCTTGTGTACCTGTTATTCAAGCAAATAAAGAATCTTCTAAAGAACCAATTAAATTTGAAGATGATTTAACTGCTGATACAGTTGCTGTTATTTCAGTTCCAGCAGAACCTTTAAATGAAAAATATATTCCTACATAAATTAAAAAAGAATTAATTTAAATAATAATTAAAAAAAAACAAAATCCCAGAAATATTTATAGTAATAATTTGTTTAGTTTTTATTAAATATAAAAATTTAATTTTTAATAAAAATTATACTATTTATTTATTTAATTGTTTTATCAAAATATAATTTAAAAATTTAATTAATATATTTTAATTTATTTTTAAATAATAATATTCTTCTTCTATAATTCTTTAAGCATTAATTTTATTTTCTTCTTTTTCAATTTCTTTACTTAAAAAATTAATACTTGGTGAATTTATTGAAATATTATTATTTATTGGGCAAAAAGACATTTCCATACAAGCCTAAAAATTAAATTATTTTTTTATTTAAATAAATTCTTTAGAATTTTTAAAAATTGTTATAGTATTTTTGTATTTATTTTAATTTTTAAAAAATAATTAACCTGTTCAGGATTATTCATATAAAATTCCATATCTTCAAAAAAATCAGCCATTTCATTATCAACAAAATCTTCACACTAAAATAATATTTTTTTATATTTAATAAATAATTTAAATCAAAAAAAGACAATTTATTATTAAAAATTAAAAAATAAAATAAACCATTTGTTGAAATATTCCAATTTTTGGACATAAATTAAGTCGAATATATTTTCTAATTTTTTCTTCCATTTGTGGATTGCTAAGGAAAAATCTCATTTGTATAATTGTTTCTTTACAAACAAAACAAGTTCCAAATTTTAACTTTTTTAAAAATAAATTATTTATTTTTAAATTAATTAATTTTTACCAAATTTTGATTAATATTTGTATTAATTTTATTTTCATTATTTATTCTAGATTCTTTAGGAAGACCTTCGTTACTAATAATACAAAAAACAGAAATAACCAAAAATGTAATAATTATTTTATTTTGCATTTTTATTAAAAATAATATTTAAAAAAGATTTTTAAATTTTTAACAAGTCTATCAAAAAATTTAGAAAATTAAATTTTATAATTTAAGAGATTAAAAAAAATTATTTATTTTTTAAAATAATTTTGAAGTTCAGAAGGGTAAATTAATATTTATTAAAATAATTCAAAAATAATTATATAATTTTTTTAAATTTATTTTAATAAAATATTAAATACTTTAATTTTTATTTTTATTAATAAATTCCGGATATTTAAATAAGGAGTGGTTTATAGGTAATATTATTTTACTCATCAAATTGATAAGAAAATTATTTAAAATATATTTGCAAAATTTAAATAAAAAAGGTGTGGAATAATCTTTTAAAATAAAAAATATAATTTTTCAATTTTGTTAACTGATAATAATTAAATAATATTTTAAATTAATAAGCTGATTTATACAAAGTTTAATTTTTTAAATTTTTGCTTTTAAAAATTGCCAAATAAGAAAATAAATATTTTTAAATATTTATTTTAATTAATTAATTAATTATAAAATTAAAAATAATAAAAATAAATAATAAAAATTATTTAGATTATTTAGACCTTATAATAATTTAAAAAATTTAAAATTATAAATTAAATTAATTAAATTTATTTAATTTATAATGCACCTAATATTTTTTATTTTTAATAAAAATTAAATTATTTTTAAATGAATTAATTTCAATTATTTTTTAATTTTATAAATTAATAGTTTTATTATTAAAATATGTATTTATTTTTTTAATTAATTAATTTTTTCTCTAGACTCTAAAATAATAAAATTAATTGATTGATGGATAAGAGATAAATGAGGGAATTTTTATTAGACATTTATTATATACACGTATTCTTTAATAAATAAATAATTGATTTTATTTTTTATTTTAAGTTATTTAAAATTTTATAATTTTTAATAAATATATTTTTATTATAATTTTAAAGTAGAAATGCTCAAATTAACACATAGGTTATCAGTTACCTATTTTTATTTAAAAAATATTAAATAAAATTTAATTTTCAAATATATATTTATTTATGTACTTTTTTAAATATAAAAATTAATTAAACATTTATATTTTAATATATTTATATTTTTTTGTCTGATATTCTATTTACAATTGTACATCCAATTGATTTTTAGACCATTTGATAAAGTCACATTTCTTCCATCTGACTTTTAAAAAAAAATTTTGAAATTTATTTTATTAAATAAATTAAAATAAATTTTTTAAATTTATTAGATTTAAATTAATTTATTAATTTAAATTATTTTAATTTTTTTGTTCAATATTTAAAAATTAGAATAAGAGCTTTGAGAAAAATTTTTTCTAATAATAAATCTAAAATTTTTATTTTCACATATTTTCTGATTAAAATTAAAAAAATTAAAATAAATTAATTTATATTTATTTAATAATAATAAAATATTATTTCTTAATTTCTTTAAAATAAAATTAATATTTCTAAATTTTATTAAAGTGCAATAAGTAATAACAGAAAATCTATTAAAGTCACAAGATAAATGCTAAAAATTAAAAATTCTTTTATTCTTTTTTAATTATTGGTCTTTAAAAAATACATGTGATTTAAATTTAAAAAATTTATTTCTTAAATTTCTAAATTTTATTTAAATTTCAAAATCTTTTTAATAAAAAATTTTCTAACTTTTCGTTCATATTTTATAATTAAATATTTTTTTAGTCTTCATAATTATTAAATTAATGCGTCTTTTATTCAAAAATATATTTTTATTATTATTTTTATATTATTATTATAATAATATAAATGCTTTTGAAATTCAAAAAGCAACTAAAGATGATTTTTGTACATTTCCAGTACCAACAGCTGAAGAGAATGTTGACAAGCCAAAGTAAATATATTTTAAATAATTAAAATTAATTTATTTTATTTAAAAATTAAATATAAATTAAATAATAATAATAATAATATTTATTTATTAAAGAGAAGTAAAAGGAGAAGTTGATTTTAAATATGTTCGTTTAATGGGAGATAAATTAATTAATGATTGTTCTATAAATGGATCAGTTAATGGTAAACATATAATTAGTATAGAAGATGGTGGTAAAATTAGTAATTTAATTCTTGGAAATCCAGGAAAAGGAATTTGGTGTAAAGGAAGTTGTACTTTAGAAAATGTTTAGTAAGTAGTTTTTTTAATTTTAATAAAATTAAATAATTTTTTTTTTTATTTTTAAAGTTGGGAAAAAGTTTGTTATCATGCTGCAGGTTTTTCTGGTAGTGATGATACTCCAAAAATTCATAAAGTTATTGGCGGTGCTGCAATAAATGCCCCAGATAAAGTTTTTATTTTTTAATAATAAAAATATTATTTTTTACTAATTTAACTGTCAAATAATTTATTTTTATTATATTTATCAGTTTTTCACTCAATCAAGTAAAGGAAAAACAATAATTGAAAATTTTTGTGGTCATAATTTTGGCAAAGTTTATTGCTCTTGTGGATCAGGATGTAAACCACAATATGAAAGAAGTGTTGAAATTAAAAATTCTAAATTCAAAGGCCCTGGATTAACTTTAATTTGTTTAGTTTTTAATTTAAATATTTAAAAAATATATTTTATTTAATAAAGCACTCAATCATAATTATAAAGACACAATGTTAATGTCAAATAATTATATTGCACCAGAACCTAAAATTGATTATATTTGTCAGGTAAAATTAGAATTTAATTTATTTTAAATAAATTAATTAAATATAGGAATATAATGGAACAACAGAAGTAAAAAGTGATATAAGTCCAACACAAAGTTTTAAATCTGAAAATAATGGAGATGGACAATCTTGTAAATATTCTACATCAAATTATTCTTTTAAACAAGAAGATATAAATGTAAATAAAGAAAAGGTAATGAATGATGATCAGAAAGAAAATAAACAACAAAATAATGAAAAAAAAGAAAATAAAGAAAAAACGAAAAAATGAGACAAAAAAAGTAATTTTACCATTTTTAAAAAAAACAAAATTATTTTAAAATTTAAGTAAAAATATTTTTATTTCAGCTTTAATTATTTTATATTAAATTGTAAAATATTCATAAATTAAAATTTAAAAAATACCCAATCTAAAAAAATTTAACATTATTATTTTAAATTTATTTTTTTTTAATTTGATTTATTTTTAAAAATATATTTTAAATTAATGATGTGATAAAAACTCAATTCTAAAAATCTGAGCAAAATTAAAAAGTTGTTCAATCATTGTTTTCTATTTATTTAAAAATATAATTTAAAATAAAGAAAAACACAAAATTAGTTATTAGCACACCATTAATTTAAATATTTATTTATTTATTATATTTTATTTTAAAATTTATATATTTTTTTCCTATATTTATTTTTTAACTTTTATTTTTAAAATTATTATTTATTTAAAATATTTAACCTTTCAACTGATAAAATATTTTATTGTCTAAAAAACATCAGTAAAAGAGTTGATCAATCTTTTTAAATTAAAAAAAGAAAGCTAAAATAATAATAAATAAATAAAATAGATTTTTTTTAATTTTAAAAATTAATTTTTATCAAATTTTTGATCAAATTTTATTTTTAAAGTTTAATTTAAAAAAATCTTCTTTTAAATTAATTCTCATTAAAAATAAATCAAATTTTTAAACTAGTTTTGAGTGTTTAATTTAAAAAATAAAAAGAAAAATATTTTTTTTATTATAAACAAAATTAAATGATTACACCAATAGGTAATTTTATTTTCTTTTTAATTATTTTTAAATTAATTAAATAATTTAATTATTTATTTTTTATTATTAAATTATGGCCATTATAATTTAAATTTATTTTTTATTTAATTAAAAAGATATCTATTTTTAAGATGAATATTTTAATTAAATTATTTTTATTATTTTTTATTTCTTTTTGTTTTGCTTTAGAATGTAAACGTTATTCAATTAATGATTTACCAGTTGGAAATCCTGTAGATTTAGGAAATAAAATACTTGCAGCTAGAATAAGAAATGAAACATGTCAAGAAGATGTAAGAATTGTTTTTTTTAATTTAAATTAATTTAAAAAACATTTATTAATTTAATTATTAATTTAATTATATTAAACTATTATTTGTTCAATAAAAATAATTTAAATATTGTTTGAAACAATTTTAAGTAAATTTTAAAAATGAGCCAATTAAAATATTTAAATTAAAATTAAAAAAAAAGAAAATATATAATCAAATCTGAAAAGAAATAATTATTTAAATATTTAGGATAGTTATTGTGTTACTTATTTTCGTTATTATAAAATTTCAAATCTTACAATAACATTACGTTCTTGTGAAACATTTTGGAAATTAATATTAATGTTAAATAGTAATAAAGGTGAAGATAATATTGATAATAATTGTGAGGTAATTAATTTTAAATAAAAATAAAATTATATTTTTAATTTTATTTATTTTTAGAAACATGATGGAAAGTTACATGAAACTGATTTATATGAATATTCTGTTAATTGTTGCAAATCTGATTTTTGCAATGTATGTAAATTAACATATTTATTTATAATTTATTTTAATTTTTTTTTTTCAGGAATAATAATTTTATAAAATAAATAATGGGAATGCTTTTTTTGAATAAAAAGCACTTTTTCAAATTCAATTAAATTTATAATTCTTTTTTAGATTAATAAAAATAAAAGCTTTATGTTTGTAAATAATTAAAAATTAATTTAAATATTTCGAAAGATTTATATAAAATTAATATTATTGTTAAATATTAAATATTTAAAAAAATAAATATTACGAAATTATTAGAATATTAAAAAAATAAAATATTGTTTTTTAATATAAAATGCTTTATATAAAAAATAAATTTTATATTGTAATAATTTTAAAAAATATTTATTTTTATTTTAAATTGTTTAAAATTTAAAAAATAAATTCAAACTTTTAAAAATTAAATTATATTTTAAAGTTTAAAAACTAAGAGAAAGATACAATTTAAAAAATTAAATAAATAAATTTTGCAAAAATTTATTTATGAAATTTCCTGCAGTCTCTCTTTTAATTCCCAACAATTAAATTTTAAAAATCAGAGAACATTGAATATTTCTTTAAATTAATTTTTGCATTTCTTTCCTAATTTCCGGTTTAAAGTCAATAATACCATTTATATAAAACAAATATATTTATTAGGCAATATAAATTATTCTGTCTGATTAGTTTTGCTATTTTATTTTAATTTTTATTAATTAAATGCTTTCCTTTAGAATTTAAAATTTTAATATGATTTTTTATTTTAATTAAAATTAAATTATAGAAATAAAAATATTAAAAATGTCTTCTATTTTTAATATTTATTTTAATTTAATTTTTCTTTTAATTTTTATTAAACATTTTGAATCATCAATGATTGATATAAAATATAAAAATATTAACAAAGAAGGATGCAAAGAATTTGGAATAAAATGTGATACTAAAGATAAATCTTTTAACCTTCATAAAGAAAAACTTAATCATATTGGTTTATTAATAATTATATTATTTATTTAATTAATATTTTAGGAAATAGAAGACCTATATTATTTAGACAACTTAATGGTAAATATAATTAATTTAAATAATTAATTTAAATATTTCAGATCTTAAGCCAAATTTAACAAGAAACGGAAAAGTTGTTAAAATTCCATTAACTGGTAAATTTTTTAAAAAATTATAATTTATAATAAACTAAAATAATAAATAGTTATTTTTAATTAATTTAGAACATTATAAACAAATGGATAAATCTGCTGAAGTAATTTTAAATAATGGTAATTTACATAGAGAAATATATACTTCGGGAGATAAACAAGAATATTATCGAGCTAGTTCTTCATCTTTAACAATTAAACCAACAGCTGAGGGATTACTACCTTTTGAAATAATAAAAACTAATCTTAAAGGAACTATTAAATTACCTATTAATAATAAAAATAAATCAAATTAATATTTGAAAAGAGGAAAAAAGAAAAATTTAAAGATAATTTGAGTTTAAGAATTTTAGAAATTTATTTAAAAATTAACAAAATATTTTTCGATAAAATTTATATTAATTATAGTTAAATAAAAATGAAAATAAATTATTTAAAAAATTATATTATAATTAATTTAATTTTATATTTTTTAATTCTTTTTTATTATTACATTTGTGGTCTAAAAAAGAAATTCCCCCAATTATCTTCTTGTTGATTTTCAATTATTGGATTATTAATATTTGAACTTTCTTCAAAATTAAAAATATTTTTTTAAATTAATTATTAAAATACCTCCTACAAAAATGTTTTTTCTGTTTATTTCTTCATTTGGATTTTGATCTAAAAATATTTTTAAAAATAAAATATTTTAAATTTAAATGCAAAAATAAAAAGAAATTATTTTTAAAAATATTTATTAAAAAAAATTAAAAATATAATTAAATATTTAAAAAAATTAAAAATATATTTAATTAATTTAAAAAACATTAAAAAATTACTATGAATTTTAGAAAATTCGAAAGAAGGCGAAGAAGGTGGAGTACACTTTTCTAAGTCAGGTAATCCATTCTCTAAAAAATAAATAAAGTAATTAATTAATTATTAAAAAAATAATAAACTTTTTTCAATAAGATAATCTTCAATTTCATCATCATTATATATAGAAGGTATATCTTCATCATCTTCTTCTTTATTACAAAAATATTCTTCTTTATTTTTAATATTTTCATTAATTATTTTATTTATTTTTTCATTTGTTTCTTCTTCTTTTATATTTAATTCTTCCTCTTCTTCTTTATTTTTATTTATTTTTTTTAAATTTTTTTGTTCAACTTTTTCATTTTGTTGTTTTTGTTTATTAATATTATTATTTAAATCTTTAAAAATATATTTTATTTAAAAAATTAATAAATAATAATAAAAATAATTTTTATTAATTTAAAATAATTTATCTGACTGTTTTGTTCTGTTGTATTATTATTATTATTATTATTATTAATATTATTTATTTCAATTCTTCTACTTCTACTACTACTACTACTTATATTATTATTATTATTTATTTCAATTCTTTCTTCTCTTCTAAAACTTTTATTATTTGATAGAGGTAAATCTTCAGCTTTATTTTCAATAATTTCAACTTCTTCTTCATTATCATATTTATTTTTTTGAATATTATAAATAAATAAATATTTTATTTTATTTGATAAATTTTTTTTCTTTAATTCAAAAAAATAAATATATTCAGGATTTTGACCATTCTTTTTAAAAATAAAAATATTTTTAAATAATTTAATTTAAAAATAAATAAAGAAAAACCTGTAAAATTGGATTTTCTATTAAACATTCAAAAACTATTTTCTCTCCAAGTATAACATCTTTATTAAAAATAATAGATTCTCTAAATTAAAAAATTATAAATAAATATTATTTAAATATTTTATTTAATTACTTTCCATTTTTATTTTTTTTCAATTTTAATAATTTATTTTCACAAAAAGGAACTGGACATTTTTTATCTTTTTCATTTGTTAAATTATTTGAAGATAAAGAAATTGAAGGTTCTCCTTTATTTTTTTGTTCAATTAATTCCTCTTCTTTTGGAGAAGAATTATTTGAATATTGCTTAATATATTGTGAATAATCGGGAGGAATAAAAGGAGGCCTAAAATAATCAAATTGTTGTGGTAATTCTTCTTCAATTTCTTCACTGTCTGTACTCCTTTTTGTTCGATTTTTAATTCTAAAATTAAAAAATATTAATTTTTAAATTATAAATAACCAATATAATAAAAAAACCTTTCATTAGCACATTTTTTGTGAACAAAATGCTAAAAAAATATATTAAATAATTTAAAATTAATAAAATTAATATATTTACTTTACAATTAGGTATCATATGTAATTTTTGTGTTTTAATATGTAATTTTGTCATTTTCTTCATATGGCAAAGTTCGCATAAAACAATTGGCTCCTATCAATTAAAAAAAGGATAATAATATTTTCTCCCATTTTTTTTAAATTAAAAAAATTATTTTCAAGAAAAAATCTTTTAGATTTATTTTTCTAATTTATAAAATATTTTATAAAAATTAATTTATCTGCCTTTTTTTCTAATTAAATTAAAAAAAATATTACTTCTTTGACAATTATAAATATTGAATATTTTTTTGAACATTTTAAATAATTAGAAATTAATAAATTATTTAATTTAACATCAAAAAATGTTTTTCCTTTCCATTCATCTTCTTTTAATATTTTATTAGCTAATTCAATTTTTTTATTATTTTTCTTAAATATTCTTAAAATATATTGCATTTTTATTTCATTATTAATTTTTAATAAATATTTATCTTCTAAAAAATTATTAAATTTTAATCTTAAATAAAGCCCTTTTTGTTCATCATTCTGATAAAAATGACCAAATTGGAAACGATATAACTTATCAAAATTAGGATTATTTAATGTCCATTTATTGCTCTAAAATAATAATTATATATATATATATTGATTTTAATTAAATTTAAAAAAAAAAGTTCTTAGAAAATAAAACAAATATTTATAAGGGTAAGTATATCTATGTATTGCAGAGAAGAATAAATTACTCTGAGCTCTCTTCCTTTTTCTCTTAGCTTACATTTGGTTATTTTATTATAACTTTATTTAAAAATTAAAATTTATAAAATTTGATAAATTTTTAAGAAATTATTGGAAAAATACTAAATATATTTAAAAAATTAATGTGTTTTTTTGATAATAAAATAATATAGTAATATTATAATTTAAATAATTAAATATTTACTTACTCGTTTTTGTCCAGCAATAGGAAATAATGAAGTAATTGTAATATTTAATTTACTAATTATAACTTTATTTGTTGCTGGTACAAGATTAAATTTAAATTTAACATCTTGTTCTTTTTTTATATTTAAAATAGTTGTTTGTTGTGTACAGCCATCTTTTATACATTCATCACAATTTATATAAACATTCCATCTGTTAAAATAAAAATAAATTTATTTTATTTAATATTTATTATAATTTAAAAAAATAATTAAATATTTAATTAATTAATTAATCTAAATTTAAAAATGTTAACTTAATATAATTTCCTTCATTTTCTGAAGGAGTTATTGCACCATAAAAAATATAATGATCAAAACAATATGTTATTTCTAATAATTTAATTAAAATAATCAAAAATATCATTTTTAATTTTTTGTTGACAAAAATATTTAGAAATTAAAAAATTAATTAAAAATTAACTTGAATAATTTTGGAGATAAGATATAAATATTAAAAATATAGTTAACTATTTAATATTTATTTTACTTATTTAAAATTTTATATTTTAGAAATTCTTAACAATTTTTTCTAAGTAAATAAAGAGAGAAATTAATTATTTTATTATTAAACTATAAAATATATTTCATTATAAATTTTAAAAAAATAATTCATTAAAAAATATTTTTAAATTTATAAAATATATTTATTAAAAACAAATATTCTAATTCTTAAAGGAATATACCGCCTCAAATTATAAAAATAAAAAGTGCAACAAAATATGGCTAAAAAAGGAAATATTAAATAAATATTGCGTTGTCTATTACATAATATTTTGACCTTTTAATTTTTTAAATAATTTAAATAAATTTATTTATTTATTAAAAATATAAAATATTTATATCTAATTTTAATGTTTTAATTATTTTCTAATTCATCATAACATGGTGGTGGTATTAAATTAGTTGAAAAACTATTATTTGATGTACTTGCATTTAACTATAATAAATATATTAATATTTAATTTAAAAAATAAATAAATAAATAATTAAAAAAACCAAAGTTAATCCACTCTCTGTTGTATTTGAAGGTTTTATTTGTGGAAGTAAAGCATTCATACTAAAAATTTAGAAAAAATATAAAAAATTAAAATTTTAAATATTTTAATTAATTTAATATAATTTTAAAAAATAAGTAAATTATCTTAAATCCTTTAGAAATTTCTCTCTTTTTTATTAAATTATTCAAAAATACCTATTAGATGAAACAATAGAAATACTTTTATTATTATTATTATTAGTTAATCCTTTTTTTGTTTTTAATATATTTTTAGATTTATTAGAAAATGATGAATCAATCAAAACAACTAAAGGAGTAGTCTGTGAACGTCTCTGTCTTTGACTTAAAGTTGAGGAACTATTAAATGATCTTCTATTATAAACTAAATAATTTAAATAATTAATTTTAATTATTTAATTAAAATAAAAACTTTTTGAATTATTAAAATTTGTGTTATTTGTTGAACGAGGAGGTATACAAAGCATAAGAGAATAATTCGAAGAAGCTAAATTTCTAGCAAGAGTTCTTGGACTAAAAATAAGTCGAGAAGGAATATTATTAGAAGAACTAAAATAATTTAATAAAATAAATAAATTATAAGTAAATAAAATAAATAAATAAATAACCTATTAACTTTTGTCAATTTCATTAAAAAAAGTGTACAAATTACTGCCATTGAAATAAGCATAAAAACACCAAAAAGAAATATTAAGTGTTCCTCTGGTGCTTCGTTTGGTGGTACCTAATTTTTAGAAATAAATAATTAATATTTAATTTTATTATTTTTAACCTTTAAATTCATTACAGGCAAAGGTGGACCTCCTCCTCTTATATATTTTTTATAAATTGGTGAAGAAGTTTCTGGGAATATTGTTGATTTATTTACTTAAAAGTAAATAAATATAAATGTTATTAATAAATTTAAATTTAAAAATAAATTAAATAATTTTACCATCAAAATTTGATATATTTTCAAAAGTATTATTTATATTATTAATTAAAACATTTTTAAGTTGTTTTGGAAGACATAAAGGAATTCTAAAAAAATTTTAAAAAATTAAAAAATAAATATTTAAAATAACTTTTTAGGTATATTTAATAATTGAATTAATTGACAACAATTAGTTTCACTAATATTTAATTGAATAGAACAAAAATGAATATTTGACATTATTTAATTTATAAATATATTTTTTTAATTTTTTAAAATTGGAATTAGAAAATAAAATAATATTTAAAATATTATTATTATTAGTTGATTCAACAAATATTTAAAAAAAAAGAAAATCTTTTCTTTTTTGTTTTTTAAGGTTATTTATCATCTAAAAACTCCAATTTCAATTCTTTTTTAACATTTTTACTCTTTGCCCCTTTTATAATCTCTTAGGGATTACTTTTATTCTTTTTAAGGATGTGACATTTTTCTTTGTTTTTTTTCTTCTTCTTCTTATTCCCTAGAAAATTTAAACTAAAAAAGTATTGGACAGAATTTTATTTTAAAATTTCTTTTTTCTTTATTTTTTTGTCATTCTTTTTTATATCAATCTTATTTTTAAGTCAATTTTAAAATTATTTTTAGAATAAATGGAAAAAAGAAATAAATTAATTAATTAAATTTTATATAAATAAAATAATTAAAAATTAATTTAAATATAATTAGGGATATTTTAATTTTGATAATTTTAATTAAATAAAATAAATATATTATTTGTCACAAACAAACATTCTAATTTTAATTAAAATTTTAATTAATTTTGTTTAGGTATTTTAATAAAGTTTTGTATAAATTTAAAAATAAATTAGTGATTTAATTTGTTTGGATTATAATTAAAATATTTTAATTAAATAAATAACAAATTGAGAAAATTTAATAAAATTATGGAACAACACAATTTATATTTAATTAATATTTTTTATTAAATTAAAAATTTAATTTTAGATTTATTTTCAAAAAATAATACTAAATTGATACAATGAAATTTTGTTTTGATAAAAATTATAAAATTTTACTAGAAGAAAATCAGATCAGATTTTTGAATATTTGAGGAAATTTATTTAAAAAATTTTTATTTTTTAAATAAATTTATTTATTATTTAATATTAATTTTAAATTATTAATATTTAAAATAAATATTATTTTAAATTAATAATTTTAAAATTTTTTTTTATCAATTAATATACATAAATTTTACTAGAAAAAATATAGTTTTATTCTCTTAAAAATAAAAAAATAGTAAATATATAAATAAATATTTAATCTAAAAATAATTACAAAAAGAAAATATATTAAGATTAGTAAACATTTTCTTTTTACTTTTTATTTCACACTTTACTTGAATATATTTATTTATTTATTTATTATTATACAATTTGGCAATCTTTATTTATTTATTCTTTTCATAAATATGTGCTACTACCTTTGCTGAATCATCTTTTTTTATTATTTATTTAATGTTTACCCTTAAAGCCATTTTCTCTTTTTTTCTTGCGCTTCTAAAAATAGTTTTTATTTTTTATTTTATTTATCATTTTATGCCTAAATAATAAAAATAATATTTTGGCCATTTTTAAATTTTTGGGTATTTTTTTAAATTATTTATAATTGCAAAAAATTGTGAAAAATTTGAGAAGTAAACAAAATCATATAAACTTATTTTTCTCTCTATTTATTTTTTTTTAATTTTTAAAAATATTTTAAAATATAATTAATATCTTAAAAATACTTAATTGTTCTCTAAAAATTTGAGTTTTATTTTAATTTTTATCAGATAATTAAATTTAAATTTATAATAATATATACCTATTTTTTTAAAAATATTTATTTTTATAAAATAAATAAAAATATTACTCATCTTTTAGTAATAAATATTTTTATTTTTAACGCCAATCATTTCTCGCATTTAAAACCTTTTTTCTGTTGTTTTTGTATTTTACGGAAATGACCATCAAAATAAAAAATAAAATAAAAATGGCCAAATATTATATTTATTTATTTATTTATTAGTCATTTATTTTAAACTATTTTTACCTTTTCTTGACCAAACCGATAAAAAATAAAAAAAAAGAAGAAGATTGCTTTTTTATTTCCCGATTAATCTTTTATTTTAATATTTTATTTCACACACCTTTTTATTTATTTTTAAAAATAAAATATAAATATAACGTTCATTTATTTTATTTTATTTTTTAAATTTAAATTTTATTTTAAAAAATATTTATTTATTTTTATATTTAAATTATCAAAAAATATAAATTATTAAACATTTTTTAATTTAATAAAAATAATTATAAAAATTTAGAATATTTTTTGAATGAAAAAATTATCTTTTATTTTTACTTGAGTTTAAAATTTATTTTTTTTATTTAAATAAAAAATATTAAATTTTTTCTATTTAAATTTTTTATATAAAAATAAATATAAAATTGTGCAAAGTTTGAGAAAAAAAAGATATGGTGATGATTTTATATATTTTTTATGAGTATTCATTGGACGTTTAAAAAGCATTTAAAAATGCAATAATAATAATAAATATATTAAAATTTTAAAGATGAGAAGGATAGTTTTGATGTTAAAATATATTTTCTTTTATTTACAATAATTTTTGGCTTTTATTTTTTTTTAAAAAAGTTAATTTTCTTTTTTTGTTTTAGGTTTTCAAAAATAATTTTTTGTTTTAAAATAAATATTTCAATAATTTTAAATAATCAATCCGAATATATTATTATTATTTTTTGATAATAAGTTGTGGTGGAGACTCTTCGCCACAAAAAAGAAAATTCCCTTAAAAATATTATTAAAATAAATTTATTAATATAACTATTTTTAAAATAAAAATAACAGTAATTAAATTGAAATAAAATAAATTTAAGAACTTTTAAATATTTTTAATTTGAGCTTTATTTGTTTTTTTATTTTTAATTAATTAATTTAAATAATAATAAATAAATTAATTAATTAATATTTAAAATAAAAGTAATATTTATTTATTATTTTTTAATAAATTAAATGATTAATTATAAAACAAATAAATTTTAGTAAATAATAATATTAATAATTTATTTATTTATTTGCCGTTCTTTTTTTTAAATTAAAAACAGTTGTTTTATTTATTTTAAAAAATATACCAAAAATATTTTTTTTTAATTTTATTATTATTAAATTATTTAATAAATTATATTTTTTATTAAATAATTTACTAGCAGTTGTTTATTTATTTATTTTCTCTTTTTACCAATTTTCTTGTCAATTTAACAATTTATTTTTCCTTTATTTGATCATTTTTCTATATTTTTTTTTTCATTTGTTTCATATTTGTTTTTTTTCTTGTAATTATTTTTTTTTTGAGTTCTTTTCTAAAATTATTTTATATTTTAATAATTTAAAGTTTAACAACTTTTTTTTAATTTTTAAAAAAGCTCTATTTTTATTTAAAAATTTAATATTAATTTAAAAAAATCAGTTTTCCATTTTAAAAATTATTTTAATTATAAAATATTAATTATTTTTAAATTTTTGTTTAGCTTTTATTTCTTTTATTTTATTATTATTAGTTTATTTTTACTTTTAAAATGTTTAGAACTCTTTTTTTGTTAATCCCCTTTGGTACTAGTAGAATATCCTTTTTCATTTTCTTATTTTTTTTTCAAAATTCTAACCAAAAAATGTGATGAAAAGTATCAATAATAGTTTAAATGAAACAAAAAATATTTTTAAAATAATTGTAAATTTGATATTTTCACACCTAAATTTAAAAAAAAATTAAATTTTATTTTTATTTATTTTTTTAAATTAATAAATTATTTATTTTAAATAATAAAATTATTTTATAGATTATAGGTATTCTACATATATATTTAATTATTTTTTCTAAATTAAATTAATTTATAAATAATTAAATGAATTATTCTGCTTTAAAAATGTGTCGTCTTATTTTTTTGGCTTTTTCTATGATTTTTTGTTTAATTGGGGTTATTTTACTTATTATTGGTATTTCAACTCCATCTTGGTATTTTTATTTTTTTAAATTAATTTTTATTTTATTTATTAAATTAAAGGCTTGTTGTCCAATATCGCCTTTCAAATGGAGCAATAGAAGAACATAGACATGGCCTTTGGTTAGATTGTGTTCTTCGTGGAAATGATTTATATTGTTTTTAATTTTAAAAATAATTTTAAAAATTAATTATAAATTTTTAGCAGTTCAAAATAATTATTTTCCTTCATATGGAAGTGCAGGTGATCAATGCGAGTATAAATGGGGTATTTAAAATAATTATATTTATTAATATATTCTTAAAAAATATTCTAAAATAACTTATTTATTTATTTATTAATAGTTAATATTGATTCATTTACTCCTTATTCAATCAGTTCTGCAGGAGGACCACCAATGGACCCTTATTATGGAAGAACAGGAGGGGCAAATGCTTATGCAATGAGTACAATGTTTGAGAATGATTTTGCTCAGCATAGATTTTTGGGTAATTCTTACAAAATAATTTTAAAAATATTATTAGCTTGGCATATTTCTACACTTGTACTTTTATCAATTTCAATTACTTCAGGCATTTTTGCTTTATTTGCTTCTTGCTGTGTTCTTTGGACTGGTAAAAATATATATATTTTTTTAATTTTAAAATTAATAAATTTTAAAAGGTCTTTGTGCTCCTTTTGTTGTTATTCTTCAATTTATTTCTTGTATAAATTATTTATTTATATTTTAAATTAATTAAATTTAGTTATTTGTTCAACAATTGGTTGTATTATATTTTTTATTAATGCTAATCGTCCAGAAATTCGTTATGTACAAATTCCTACATCTGCAGAAAGATGGAGAATTAATGAAGTATAATTTAATTTTTAATATATATATTTTTTAAAAAAAGCAAATTCGTGGATTTTCTTTTGATTTATCTTTTGCTTCAATTTTTATATTTTTAATTTCTTTTATTATTGGTATATTAAGTACTATTACTATTTTTATAAATGCAAATCATGATCATCAACGAAGACATTTAATTAGGTTATTATTTAAAAAATAAATAAATAATTTAATTTCTTTTTTTTTAGAAAAACATTTCCAAAAACTGAAATTGCTACAATATCTTCTCCAGCTATTGACACATCAAGTTCAACAGCTGTTGCTACATTTGGCACTGAAAATTCACGAGCACATTCTCCAGGAATTGCTGTTTAATATTAATTAAATATATTTATTATTTTATTTTTAAATAATAAATCTCAAAAACATTGTGCTTCTTTTTATGTATTTTTTAATTTTTTAAAATAATTTAAAAAAAAAATAAATTTTATAATTAATTATATTTTTATTTTTCATTAAAATTTTTTGATTAAGATTCAAAAAAAATATTAAGAAAATATAAATTTTTATTTATCTTTTTCATAAGACTTGAACCCTCATAGCTGGAAGGCTTTAAAAAAATTTTTTCATTTATTAAAATTTAATTAAAAAATATGTAAATTAATACACAAAAATATTAAAAATCTTTACAAATATTTTTTTCAATTATAAAATAAATTTTTCTTTTTTCAATTTGCGACAGTCCAAAGTGAAAACACAAAAGCAAGTAATGCTATAAAAAATGCAATAAATGCCCTAAAAAATTAAATATTTAATTTATTAAATAATATTAATAATTATTTACCTGCTTAATCGTTGTTTTAATATTGTTGTTCTTTTTTGTTTTATATTAATTAATGAATCTTCAAATATTTTTTTATCATTAAAATCTTCCTCATTATTTATATTATTTTTAGGTAAAATATTTTTTTCTTTTAATTTAATTCCACTCATTCCTGCCTTTAAAAAATAATTAAATTTAAAAATTAATTTTTATTTACATAAATTCGTTGTTCCATTGTCATAATAGCATCACGTGCACCATCCCATTTACCAGGACCGTCTAGACGATATATATAACTAAAAAAAAGTTTTGAGAATAATTTTTATAATTTTTTGTCATTTAAAACTAAAAAATAATTTAATAATAAATATTTAAAAATTACGAAGCATTAGCACCAAATAAAAGTTTTCGATAAAAAATTGGATCAGAAATTGCATATTTACCAAATGAAGGCATACAACCAATTAAAGTAGCTAATTCATCCATATAATCAATATAATCAACCTTTTTAATTAATTTATTTTAATTAATTAAATTAATTAATTTACTTGTATTGTATGTCTTTGACTTTTTACATATCTTGATAAAAGTTTTTCTTTTCGTTTATTTATATTATTTTTCATTTCTTTTAATTTTGGTAAAATAGTATTTCCATTTAAAACTTCAAAAAATAGACGTGATTGCATTTCAGAAATTGGCATAATTGAACCAAGAGGCTAAATAAAATAAATTAATATTATTTTTTAAATTACCTGAATTAATCCAATTACTGCTAAATTGTTTTTATCACATAATTGTGGTGGATACATATACTATTTAAATTAAATTAAATAAAAATTAAATTAAATAAAAACCAAATAAAGGTCCATATCATTTTCAATAACAGGAATTAATTTTCCTTGTTCAACCAAATTAAAATTAAATGAATAGCCTGTAGCAAGAATTATCTGAAATTTTTTATAATTATATATGTATAATATTTTTTATCATTTATTTTAAAAAATATTTCAAACATTATCAACATGTGTTAATTTACTTCCATCTTCAAAAACAAGTCCATTTCCATCAGACAAAAATTCTCGAATATTTGGTTTAACTCGAATTGTTCCACAACATAAACGATTGGGTAATTCATCATTAACTGTTGGATGAGCACTTTTAAAAATTAATAAAATAAAATTGAAAAATAAATATAAACTAACGATAATATTGAATGTTTTGGTTTAAGACCAAATTTAGTATGATTAAAACGACGACCAAAACTTAATTTAATTAAAAAAATATATTAATTATTGCAAAATTAAATGAAAAAATTATTATTGGCAGGTCAAATTGTTTTTTCCTTTTAAGGTAATTGAATATAAGGAGACCCCTTTTAGTCCGGCATTTTTATTTGTCCTTATAATTGGAGTTAAATTTATATATTTAATTTTTTACGTTTTTTCTAAATGCCAAACAGATACAGATGAAGGTACAAATTGTCTAAGTATATTTAACCAACGAGTATTCAATGCCATATCTGTTGGATATGAATAATCCATATTTCTAAATAAAAGCCAAGTACCGCGACGTGTAACCAAATAAACCTTTTTTTTTAATAAAATATTTAAATAAATTGAAGTACTTAAAATTACTTATAAAAATAAAAACGACATTTTACTTTTAATAATTTAATTTTTAATAAAAAAATAAATTATTAAATTACCTGTTTAGCAATTCTACTTAATTCTACAGCTATATCTACTCCAGAATTACCTACTCCAACAACAATAACTATTTTATCATTATAACCATAATAATCTTTATATGAATGAGCCTAATAATTAATTTTTAATTTTATTTAAAATAAATATTATTATTTACATACATGAATTATTTTTCCTTTAAAATTTTCTTGACCAGGCCAAGAAGGTGGAAAATGTGGATTTGTATGATGTCCAGTACATAAAAGTACAGCATCAAAAATTTCAACAAAAACCTCAGAATTATTTCTTAAAATAATTTTAATATAAAATGTTAAAAAAGGGTTAAATTATCTACTCTAATAGTTTCTTATCTATGCCTTAAAATTTTTATTAATTCTATTTTATTTTATTTTTAGTATAATCTCATAAAATTAAAATGGAAGATGGATTATTAAATAAAATATTAATTTATTTTTATTTTTTTTTAAATTGTTTTAATCATTTTTTCATAATTTACAATATATCTAAAAATATTTATAATAATTAATTTTTTACCCTTTTTTATATTTAACAATCCATTGACCATTATTATCAAAATCTTCATTCCTTTCAACATTAATAACTTTATGTTCCAAATATAAATATTTATTAAAATTAAATGAATTTGCATAAAGTTGAAGATATTCCAACATATCTTTTTAAATAAATAAAAATTAATTAATTAATTATTTAAAAATAAATAACTTCGATTATGCATAAAATTAGCAAAATTAGAAGGCGGTACAAAAGTACTATAAGCAGTCATTTCCTATAAAATTAATTAAAAATATTTTTTAAAAATTAATTAAATACTTTGCTTGAATTAATAACTGTTGTTTTCATTACTGTACCTTCTTTTTAAAATATATATTTTTATTTTTTCAAAAATTTAAATATTTACCTTCAGTTTCATATGATTTATAACGCCATAATCCTCCAATATCTGTTGATGCTTCAAACACAAAAGGAAGCCAATTATGTTCAAGAGCTTCTCTATAATTTATTTTAAATAATTAATAATTTTATTTATTTCTTTACCTAGCAGCAGGTATTCCACTAGCACCAGCACCAATAATTGCAACTCTCTTTTTAAGTAAAATATCATTATCCATAATTTTAAATAATCTATAACTAAAAAATAAATAAATATATTTATTTAAAAAGCAAAAAAAAAGAAGTTTTTTCTTATAATTTTTGCTAATTAAGAAAACCACAAAATGAATAGATAAAAAGAAAATAACGTCTAATTTTTTGAAAAAATAAAAATATAACTATAAAAAACAAAAAATAATAATAATTTTAAAAATTGATTTTATTTATTTATTAAACACTGATAAGCAATAAAAACAAAGAGAAATTTCTTTATTTTATTTTTTATGTACATTTATGTATTTTATAAACAACAAACATATTATTTAAAATATAAAATAATAATAAAAAAATTAAATTAAAAAAAGATTATTATTAAATATTTTATTAAAATAATTTAATTATTTTAATTCAAAATATTTTAAAGTGAAATTATTTTATTTAAAAATAAAATTGAAAAAATGTTTATAAATTTATTAAATGTAAATTATTTATTTATATTAATTCTTTTTATAAGTTTTTAATTTTTATTAGCAACAACTATTTTATTTATTTTCCCAGCGTTTTCTTTTTAAACATTTTTATTTTTTATAAACTTTTTTTTATTAAAGTTGCAATAAAATATTCTTTTTAAAAAAACTTGTAATTTTATTAAATATTTCCTTTTTTTATTTTATCTTTTCGTAGGATCTTTATTTTTTTAAATATAATTTGTGATAATTTTATAAAAACATTTTTCCTTATAAATTTGTTAGGAAATTAAAAAAAAACTTGTTTATATTTTATATAACTAAGTAGGCCATATTAATAAAAAAGAAATAATTTTTAAAAAACATATAAATATATTATAAATTAATTAAATAAATTAATTTTATATATTTTTAAATTAAACTTATTGTTTATATTTTAATTGTAATTACCTTTATTTATTTATAAAATATTAAATAATTTTAAAATAATTAATATCACAAAATAAATAAAATAATTTAATTAAAAATATTATAAAATATATAATATTTATATATACCTAAATTCTATTTTTATAAAATATAAATTTATTTATTTATATGTTAGGCTGCAACACATTTACTAATCGGATTTATTAATGTTAAAAATATATAAAATAAATAAATTTTTGTAAAATTATTAAAATAAAATATTTTGTTTTTTATTATTTATAATTTAAAAATATTGAAGTCAAAACAAAATTTGTTAAAAATAATTAAACTTTTATTTTTTATATTTATTAAAATAATCAGAGGGAAAATAAAATAAATTAAATATATATCATTTTTAAAATAATTAAAATTACAAATTTATTTTTAAATATATAATTTATTTTTAAAATGAAATTAATTATATAATAATATTCTAAATTAAACAAAGACTATTACTTTTATTACAATTATCTTTACATTCACTACAAGGAATACCTTCCCAATAAATACAACCTCTTTGAACATTACCTCTATAAAATAATAATATTATTTATAATTATTTAATTTAATTTTACGCTGGTCTATATTGACAAAAAACATTAGTATAAGAATAACAATGAGTAACAGCACAACCAACTTGTGTAGTCTCTGACCAAACAATTTGCATCCAATGCCCTATACCTCTTTCAAAATTACCATCAAAAGGAATACAAGTATTACCATATTTAGATATTGGCCCTAATGCTCCTCTTGCTTCTAATTCTGCATTCCAACCAATTATTGCTTGCATAATTGCATAGGCTATTTTTTAAAATAATTAATATTTAAAAAATAAAATATATTTAAAAAATTACAATCATTTAAATTTTGAGGAAAACAATAAAAAGATTCTCCAGAAATTCCAGAATGTTCACAAGAACATTTATTTGACCATTCTTGAGCATTTTTTTCAAGTTCAAGTGAATAATTCATTTGTTTCATTTTTTTAGCTTTTGGCATATATCCAGATTCTTTATTTGTATAATTTTTACTTTTTCCTTGGGCAATTTGAGAACGGTAATAATTATGCCAATATAATGCTTGTTCACGTCCTTCTTCATTAAGAGTTAAAATATCTTTTTAAAAAATTAATTAAATATTTATTTTTTAAATAATTATAATTAAATTATTTTAATTTAAAATAATTTAAATTTATTTTAAAAAAAATAATATTATAATTTAACAACAACTTACTATCAAAATTAACAATTAATAAAATAACAAAAATAATAATAAAATTTATAAAAAATATTTTCATTATTATAAAATTATTTAAATTATTTTTAAAAAGATTAATAATTTCAAAAATATTTAACATTTTTATAAAGAATTTTGAAAAAAAAATGTAATAAATCTTTTTATTATTAGCAAATAGATTTTTCAATAAAATATAAAAAAAATATTTAAACTTTTTGAAAAGAAAATTAAAAAAAAAAATTATAAAATTAAATTTAGTAAAATGAATTTATTGTTAAATAATATTATATATTTTATTTTATTTAAAAAGCTTTTGTGTTAAATTTGACAAATAATTATTAAAATATTTAATTAATATATATATTTTGCTTTATTATTTTATTTATTTGAAAAAAATATTTAAAAAATAAAAATTTATTTTAAATAATTTAAAACGAAGCAGTGCAATGATGATAAATTTTAAATATAATTATTTTTTTAAAAACATATATTCCCTTAATTTTATAAATAATATATCAGTGTATTCTAATAAACTAACACTCTAAAAGTGTTTAAAAATAAATATATATTCAAAAATTAAAAAACAATATTTTTATATTTAAAAAATAATTTTTTGAATAAAATAAAAAATAAATAAAAATATTAATTTAATTTTATTAATATTTTTAGAATTATTAGAAGAACGAAAATGTCTTTCTAAAAGTTGTAATTCTAATTGATTTTTATGTATTTCATTATCATTTATCCATTCATTATTATCATTTTCTTTAAAATTTATTAATTCTTTTTTTGGTCTTTGTTCCTTAAAAAATATTATTTTTTTAATTTTATTTAATTATAAAAATTAAATTATTTGAAGATCTTTTTATCTTTTTTATTTAAAAATTATATTTATTATTCTCCGATTCCGAACCTAAGCTGACAGGATTTTTAGGGATTTTAGGTCCTAAATAGTGTTAATTTATTATCTTAGAATTAATTTAGAATTAAATTATGTTTTAAAAAAAATTAATAAATTATTTTTATATTTAAAAAAAAAAAATTACCGGTATTAATTCACATAATTCTCTTGCCCTAAAAATATATTTTGGTAAATATTTTCTTTTTTCTTCTGTTATAATTGATGTTTTTAAAATTGTAGAAGTTATTTGAGGTCCAACTCTAATAAAAGGAAATACACAAAATTCAACACATTTAAGTCTGTTAAGAGCATTCCAATAATTGAGCATTCCAGGATGAATACGTTTTAAATCAAAACTTTAATTTTAATTAATTTATTAAATTAATAAAATAACCTAAGAATTGTTCCTTTATTTAAAACTTGTTGTGCTGGTGGTTTGATTGTTCCACGAGCACATTTTAATTCAGAAACAATTAAAGTACTTAACTAAATAAATATATTTATTATTAAATAAATAATTTAATTATTATTTTTTAATAAAATTAATTTTTAAAAATATTTTATAAAATTTATTATATCTAAATAAAAATAAAAAAAGCGGCAAATATAAAAATAAAAAAATAAATCCCAATTTATTAAATAAATATATATACACTAATCTCTTTAAAGCTAATTTATATACCAATTGTATTTTTAACAAATTATACTAGCTTTTGAAGAAATCCGAAAATATTTTTATTTGTCTTTTTAATTTTCTTTATTATTATTATTATTAAAATAAATAAAAATTTGTATAAAAAATATATATAAATAAATAATATTTTTAACAAATACCTATTTAAAAAAAATATTTTTTAAAATTACAATTAAAATTTAAATATTATATCTTAGGAGATAATAAAATAAATTAAAAATAATAATATTTTTTAATTTATTATTTTTATAAATAATTTGTATCATTAAAAAATGAACAAAAATGACAACAAAATATTTTGAATAAATAGAATTAGTAAAATTAAATTTTGCTTCTTTTTTGATTAAATAAATAAATAAAGAGAGAGTAGAAGAATGTTTTGATGAAAAAAATAATTTAAAAAAAGAAGGAGATTGTTTTCTTAAATTATATTTTTATTTAATATATTAATAAAATAAAATAGTACATAAAAAATAATTAATTTTAATAAATAATTGTTTAAGAAATAAAATAAAATTTATTAAATTAATAAAATAAATTTATATATTATTTTGTTTGTTTGTTACCTTAATAATATATTTAATATTTATAAAACAAAAAAACTTTTTGTTTTGTTTTAAAATATTAAATATCAACTTTCTTCTTTTTTACCTATTATTATAAGAGTTTGTTTGTATGTCTTAATCTAAAAAAATATGAGAGGATAAAAAAAGAATAATAAAAATAAGGGGGAGATCGATGATGAAAATGAGATGATTTTAAATAAAATAAATAATTAAATTTAATTTAAATAAAATAATTTATATACCATATCATTTTGTTTAAGTTTAGGTAATACAGAAATATTTAATTGATGTAATTCTGGAAAAAGTTGAATATTTTCAAATTTAACAAGTTCATCAGAAATTTCTTCAGATAAATTTAAATTATCCATTAAATCTTTAAAAATTAATTTTTATATTTTATTTTTAATAAATAAATTAATTATAATTAATATAGTAAAACCTTCATTATTCATTTCTGTACGTGTTCGAACAACCAATTCCTAAAATATTTTATTTAAAATTTTGATAATAATATTTATAATAATAATTCTTTTATTAAATTAAAAAACATTTTTTATTTTATTTTTTTCAATTATTAAAATATTCACTAAATTAAATAAATTATATTATCCTTTAAAAAATAAAAATTTTCAGCATTTTATTTAATTGAATGCCGCGCACAATTGGATGCAATTAAATATATTTATTAAGGTCGAAAAATATAAATACAATAGAATTATTTTTAATAAAAAGTTATACAATAAAATAAACAAAAATAAATAAAAACATTTTTTTAGAGCGGTAGTATATTTATTTACTTTTTTATTAATTATTTAAATATTTTTGTTAGTAATTGAATGATTTAATTTTTAGAAAATTAACAATAATAATATTATAAAAGGTTAAAATCAGAAAATGAAAGGCAAGGCAATATTTAATTTTACATTTATTTTTAATTTTTAAAAATATATTTTTATAGTAAGATTTGAATATTTCCAAATAAATTTTTAAAACTAATTTTTTTTAAAATCTGCCTAACACCGAATAAATTATAGATAGGTAAATCTTTTATTATTAATAAATATATGTAAATATAACAATAATAATAAAATTAAAAAAATCAAGGTTAAATTTCCCGTAGTGAATATTTTTTTTTTAAATATTTTTTAAATAAAAAATAAATAATTATATTTAATAATAATAATTTTATAAATAATTTAAAAAACCTGTTTTGTTGATAAATCTTTTAAAGGAATTTCTATTGTAGAATCTTTTTTAATTTGTTTTTCCCCATTTTTTGTTAAATTAAATACTAGCCTATATTCTATACGAAATGCAAACCAATTGTCTTGTGTTAAACCATCAAATGTAAATAACTAAAATATTTTAAAATTAATTATTTAATTTTAATTTATTAATTAATTTAAATTTAAATATTTAAAAAATTAGGTAATTTTTTTTAAACTCTTTCTCTATTATTAATAAGTTAAAAATTCTTTTTTTTTAAAATTATTTGGTCATTAAATTATTCCTCTTATATAATTATTTTTTTAATAATTCTTCTGGTCATTTTAACTAATTTTAACTAAACTTATTTTATCTTAAAAACAAGTAAGTTTTTTTTTGAAAAAAATGCTTTTTTGCTAAAAATAAAAAAACATTAATTTTCTTTTCAATTTTGCAAATGAGCTGAAAAATTATTTTAAAAAAATAAAATTATTTATTAATAAAACCGGAAGAATTATTAAGAAAACAAAATTAATTTTTAATTTATTTTTTGCCTTTTTCTACTTCAAAATTGTTAATAAAAATAAATAAAGTAATTTCTCAAGTTTAAGAATATCAGGGAATTTTTGTTTAAATATTTTTATGATTTTTTTGGTAATTTACAAAAAATAGCAGAATTTTTAATTTTAAATAATTTTTGTAAAATTAAGAGAAAATAAAAATTAATTTTTAATAAATATTTGTATTAATAAATAATTTTAAAAAATATTTTGAATGATTTTGCCTTCAAAATAAATAAATAATTTAATTTTAAAGTTAATAAAATTAATTTTTTTGTTTTTTAGATAATTTATTTTAAAAATATTTTAATTAAATGATAAAATCAGGGAAGAGAATTTCCTTAGAGAATTATTTTATTTTATTTTATAAAAATATTTAAAAAAATATGTGAACAAATTAAATTATTTTTTATTATAAAAATAAAAATTAATTTAATAAAATTATAAATTAATTTTTAAATTTTATTTAATTATTGCCTGTGCATTGTAAGGAATTCCTGTTAATTCACTTTTTCTAAATTCTCGTAGTTTATCCAAATCAAATATTAAAACACGCATATCAAAACGATTGACATTTAATGCATCAGCCATCTTTTTTAAATTTTTAATTTTATTTTTAAAAATAAAATAATTAATTAAAAAAAGAAATTTAGGAAATGATGAACAAAAAATTTAAAAAAAAATTGAACTTTATTTGAAATTAAAAATGTTAAATACACAAAAAAAGGGAAAAATTAAAAATTAAATATAAAAATTAAATATACCTCAATAACAACTGAACGAGTATTAACAGATTTAATTGAAAAATGCGGAACTGATAAAATAAAATTAAATTGAAATAATAAAAATAAAATATTTTGAATAAAATTAAAATAATAAAATAAAGAAAATAATTTACAAATATTTAATAACATTTTAATAATATATTTATATTATTATTATATAAAATTATTAATTATATTTTTAAAAAAAACATTTCAATTTAAAAATATATAAAATTTATTAAAAATATTTAAATAAAAATATATTTTTTTTAATTAAAAAATATTTTTTTTTTAACCTTACAAAGTATCGAAGCAGTAAAATACTTTTCTAGATATAGAATAAATAAATAAATAAAAAGACAAGAAAAATAAAATATTTGGTCAAAGACAAGAAATGTTTGTTAAAAAGAGAGAGAGAGAAAGGGCGGAGTTATTTTTTTATAAATATTTAATAAAATATAATTATTTAAAAAGATTAATTAAAACATGTCTAGAATATTTTATAATATTTAAAGATATTAATTAATTAATATTTAAAAAAAAAATTGTTTAAAAAAATATAATTGTTTTATTATAAATAAATATTCTCAATTAATAGTAACATAATAATAAACTAAGCCGAATAAAAATATTAAATTTCGAATTCTACTAAAATAATTATTTATTTTTCAATAATTCCTTTAAAAAACATCATTTAAATTTTAATCAATCTCCTTTTTACTGAAAAAAATATTTTATTAACAAAAAAAAATATTCAATAGAATAACTAATTAATACCTTATTTCAAAAACACCAAAAAGCTTTCAAAATAATAAACTCATCAAATTTGCATTCATTCAAGTTTATTTTTTCTCCTTCTATTGGACATTGAAAGCTTTGAATTTGTCAACTTTTTTTTATTCAAAAGAATTTTATTTTTCAAAAAACAATAAAATAGAGAGTGTTCCCCTCTAAAAAACTAAAAATATTTATTAATAAATAAATAATATGAATGAATTTTAAATTAACTAGATAAATATAATATAATATATTTGTACTATTATATAAAATAAAATAAAATAAGACTATATATTAAATTTATTTTTAAATTATAATATATAAACATAATAATAAATAAATAATTTATATTAAATAATAATATATAATTTTATTTCCAATATTTTTCCAAAGTTTTGAAATGTATATTTTGATCTTCTTTTTTTAATTGAGTTTTTGTCTCTTTTTCTTCTATTTTAATATCAATTCTTGAAGAAAATTTGCCAAATAATAATTTTATAAATTGTGTAATTATATTTTTTAATTTTTTTCTTAATAAAGGATGAAAACTAAAAAATAAATAATTGATATGTAATTATGTTTTTTTAGATTTAATTTAAAAAAATAAAATTTATAAGTAAACATTTAATTTTTTCCAAAAATTAATTTAAAAGTAAAAATTTCTTTCATTGTTCACATAATTAATATTTTAAAAATTAATTATAATTAAAACTAAAAAAAATTAAATTACGTAATAACAGTCAATTCAATTCCTAATTTGCTAATAATATGAATTAAAAATATAAAACACATAAAAAGATTAAATCCTTCTCCTGAAGAAATATTAAAATAAATAACAATTATGCAAACAATATTTGAACAAAAAATATTAATTAAATGAAAAATAAATGTTGGGGCAAGTTGTTTACCAGAATAAATATTTTCTTTTAACTAAAATAAATTTAAAAAAATATTTAAATTAAAATAAATAAATTAAAAAGATAATAAAAATATTTACTTGATATCTTACACTCAATTTGTATTTATAATTAAATTTAATATCATTAAATTGTTCAAATTTTTTTTGATTTTTTAATTGTAAAATTGAAAATATCTTTTTTAAAAAAATATATTTAATAAAATTAACTGAATAAAAAACAAACAATTAATTCTCCAATGCTAATTGCTAAAGTTAAATGTATTATTAAAGTAGAAAAACTGAATTTTTGTTGAATTATTAAAGTAGGCGTTAATTGCATAATAATAATTATTATTATCTATAATTTTAAATATATATTTATTTTATTTTATTTAATTTTTTTAAATTGTATTTTAATATTAAAATTATACTCTTTATAACATATAAATATATAATAAATTTTCTAATTATTTACCGAAAATAAAAAAGATTAAATTTAATTAATTTTGAATTATTAAAAAACAATTATTTTAAATATTTCTTCAATAATTGACTAATTATTGTTCTCTTATAATCTCAGGGCATCTTATAAATCAACTGGGACATACATATGTTAATTTATTTTATTAATTATTTTTAAATATAAATTAATAAATATTTATTAAAGACTAAAATATTAATAAAAAAACATTGGAATAATTAAATGATTGAAAGTCACATAAATAAATATTTTAAAAAATTAAAATTACCAAAATAAAAATCCAAAAAATAGTAAATAAAAGTCCTTTTTGTTTTTCATATTTAACACTATTTAAAGTAGCAAATGTACGTTCTATAATTAAAATATGTCCAATCATATTACCAATTGTTATTGAACAAAGAGATATATTATCTATTAAATTACTTTGTAAATATATATTTGTTTGATATAATAAATATGTAAAAACACTGAAAATAAATTTTATTAAATATTTGATTGAGAGAATTAAAAAATAAAAATTTAAGTTTATCATAAATTTTAATTTTATTTTAAAAATCGAAATAAAATTTTTTCACATTTTCGGTCATTCCTAACTTTATTTTAATTTATTTTTAGCTTACTATAATATCCGAGTTATTCCAAAAATAAAAATTATAAAACTTTGAATAATTAAAATAATTTTTAAATTTAAATGTAAAATAGAACTATTATATAATAACCAAACATTTAATAATGTTATAATTAAAAGAAATAAAATTGGTAATATTTCAATATATTTTAATAAAATAATTATTTCATTAATTAATGAAAATGATAAATTTATTGTTGAATTATTCATAAATATTTATTTAAATTTAAAAAATTATAAATAAAGTTATTAGCCTTTTAAAATAAAATAAAATTATTAAATTTATTTTAATAAAAATATTAGTTTCTTTGTTTTAAATTAATTTTAAGAAAAATTAATTTTTAATAATTGAAAATTAAATAAAATACTTAAATATATAATTTAATTTTTTCCATTCCTTTTAATTAAAATTTTAATCAAAAATTCTAATTATTTAATAATAATAATAATTAAATTTTTAAAACAAAATATGACTGTTTCTAAGGAGACTTAATACGGTTATTTATTATTTTAATTAAATTTTAGATTAATCTCAAACTGTAACTTTTTTAAAATATTTTAATAAAATTTAATTTAATAAAAATGAAAAAAGGTAAATAAAGAAATTTAATAATTCCATAAAAAACTAATAAATATTTTTTATTTATATAAATAGCTGTCATGCTACATATTCCTCTTCATTTTCAATTCTCATTTTTCCAGAATTGTGGGAATGTAAATAAACAAAAATAAAAATTAATCATTTTATTTGAGAAAATACATATGTTTTATATATTATTAAAATATAAATAACAAATAAATATTTATAAAAAATTAATTAAAAGAGAATAATTTTTAAATTTAATTAAATTAAATAAAAACTAAAATAAGAAAAATATTAAATATATTTTTAAATAAAATTTTTCTTCGACTCAAGACCAGTGCTAGGAAGGTCATACAAAATAATACTGATACCTCTACCTTGGTATGAAGTATGAGCATAAGGCAAAAAAAGTGCAGGTATGAGTATGATAAAATCAAAAATTCCAAGCACTCACAAAGAACTTGAAATATAAAAATCTTACAAATTAGTAAAAAAAAGTTGTTGCTATGTATAAAAATGAGCAGGTGAAATTTTGAATTCTTTCATTTTAACATATTAAAAAAATATAATAAAAATTAATAAATAAAATTGTATATAATACATATTCTGAAGAATAAAAAATAGTTTATTTTTTATTTCTTTAAAAGGTTTATAAATAATAAAAATGAAATTTTAAATTTTATTAAAACACAAAAATTTAGAAAACTTGTTCATGAATTCTGTAAATAAAAAGAGAGGTTAGCACTTCCATCTAAATATATAAATATTTTTTAATATTATTAATTTTGTATTTTTTAAATAATTTGTAAATTTTAAAGTTTATTTTATTTTTATTTACAATTAAGTTTTTAATTTATTTTATGTTAAAAATTTTTTTATTAATTAAAATATTCAATCTCGTATATTTCGAAATTAAAGACACGAGTAACATTCAATTTATTCAATCAATTGCACTTTAAAAAATTAACGAAATAGTCCATATATTCGCAGCCGTAATTAATTTAAACAGAAAAATGGTGTAGTAAAATTTTTTTATTACATTAGTGACAGATAGTGCCCGGAAAAATCGATTTTTCCGGATTCGGATTCCGGACCGGATTTTGTGAATAGAGCCGGACCGGATCCGGCCGGATCCGGTGGGTATAATCCGGTCCGGAATGAATCCGGAGATTATAAAATCCGGATTCTGGCTGAAATTAGCCGGATTCCGGACCGGATTTTGGTTTTTTCAGATTTTTTAAAAAAATGTAAAAATATTGGTAAAAAACTTAATTTTTCAAAATAATCAACAATAAAATTTTATTAATAAGAGTAATTCAATTGTGGGATTGCTTTGTTTAGAAAAAATAAATATTCAGCATTTTCTGGTTTAAGATTGGACCTCCCTATAATCAAATACATCTCTTGCTACATTGAAAATTTCCTCACTTTCAAACTTTGTAGGAGTTGTCAAAAGTTTGGCAAATTGTGGATTATTTTATGATTATTTTTCCAAAGGTCTAGTGGGTCAGATCGCCGCGGGTTGAGCTCAAGTGTCGAGTTTCGGGAAGGATAAATTTTCATAATTTCGGGTAGTTTTAGCGCCGCAGGCAAAATTTTAAAGATTTTTTATGCTCCTGCTACCAAAAATTCATCTTTTTATTGCCATTGGTGAAAATTTTTTAAATCCTTTTGCAACAATTTCCCTTAAGCGCCGCAGGCGAAAAATTAAAAAATTTTTAAAACACTGTTGCCAAAAATTTCACTTTTTTGTGTCGCAGGCGATTCATTTAAATTTTTTTCCAAATAAGCCAATTTGGAATATTTTATGTTGCATTGCAGTTTCTAAATAAATATCATGCATTGTTAATCGCAATTAAAATATAATATAAATGCAATAATTTATGTAATAAGAGAAAAAATTAATTTGCTAGATAAATGCTAAATATTTATTTACGCCACAAAACTGCATTTTTTAATTCTCTACCGTCCTCTCATTCAATTTTCTTAACATTATGCCAAAATTTGAATAATCCGGAATTAGGTACAAAAAACTTGCCGGATTCGGATTCCGGACCGGATTTTGTGAATAGAGCCGGATCGGATCCGGCCGGATCCGGCCATTATAATCCGGTCCGGAATGAATCCGGAGATTTCGAAAAAAGCCCGATTTTTGGGACCGGATCCGGATAAATCCGGCCGGATCCGGTCCGGCGCCGGGCACTAGTGACAGATATGGAGGATTACAGTCGAAAAGTAAATTCGTATTGCTGAATTTAGAATAATAGTAAAATAAACTAGAATTTTTTAAAAACAAGCTGAAAACAGAGATTGGACAGAAAGAACAATTTCGTTAAACAGCGGCAATCTTGAACAATCTGGGCGCCACCCCACATAATCGCAGCGGCATAGTAAAAAAGTGTTTTTAGGTGTTATCGAGGGCGCTGATTACGAATCTGATATCAGTTTTTCTTATCACTAATTTTAAAAATCACAGATTTTATCAAGATTTTCGCTCATTTGCTGATTACATGATGGGAATAGTGGGTGTACAGACCGTAAAATGTTAAGTTGTTGTAAATATTGAATAGCAGATTCTTTTTTATTAATAAGCTGAGTAATTTGTAAAATATCTATGATAAAATCTATGATTTTTAAAATTAGTGATAAAATGATAAGGATTAGTGATAAGATCAGATTCGTAATCAGCGCCCTCGATAACACCTAAAAACACGTTTTTACTATACCGCTGGCGCCCAGATTGTTCAAGATGCCAAAAAAACAAAAATTACAAGTAATTAATTTTTCTATTTAATTTTGTTTATCGAATAATTACATTAAAATCAAAATAATATACTATAAATGCGTTTAACTGGACAGAAACCTTCGCGAATAAATTAACGAAATATTCCATATTAATGCCCACACAAGCATTGCGATTATAGTTTAACATTTCATAAGAGAGAAATTCGGGAAGAGAGAGAAATTTTGGCATAGGACTTTATTGCCAATGTAAAATGGTATTGAAATACATCACATGAATTCAAATTCACCTCTCAACTGATTACCCATCCACTCCTCTCTCCTTTTTAATTTTTAGCTATTCGCGCGCATCACAATACATCTATATATCCCGCCTCTTAATTTTTTGCCAATACATCTAATTTATTGCCCACCCATGTAAAGAAATATTCCTCAATAATCGAATTCATTAACAAATCCCACTCTTCACTTATAAATATTATCAAACTCATTAGTTAAAAAATTTTAAAAACCATCACGGCCTGTTCTATGGCCATGGGAGTCGTAATACTCTTAGTAATATTATTGCCGATTTCCGTAAATGGCGACGTAGCCATGCCAGGCAACTGTCAACAACCACCAAATACTTCAATGCTAATATATAACAAGGATGATCCAAATATTTTAACGAAACATTCAGCAGGAGAATGTGAATGTCCTTCGGATCCAACCAAGAAAATTGTCTTCTTCAGTCCGGGGGCCCAAATACCACCGACCGGCACAAATGCAGGTGCTTCAGCAATCGCCATGCAATGTAACAATACGGAAGATTTTTGCGTATGTGATGAATCTGATGTTTGTTGGAAATTGAAAAACGCGTATGCTGAGCTTATAATTAACTCTTATTGCGATTCAGGTAAATTAGTTAATCTTAACATCTGTTAAATTAAATTAATATATTTAATTTAGCTTGTCATATGTTTGTGAGAATGAACAACATTGAACCAAAAACACAAACTTTAGAAAGCGATAATGGACAACAAATTAAGCTTGATAATCAACTTACAACAATCAACGGAAATCGAAAAATACATTCATTTAAGATGATGACCAGTGATTCAGATGCCTATATAAAAGTAAAGGGGGAGAGTAGAGCATAAATAGAAAAAATAAGAATTCACATAGCTAAAATTTATTTTTAAGAATTTTAAATATGAATAAACAAGGCTGGTTAATATCAGTCAAAGTATTGAAAAATGCTCTACATAAAAGAAAGACGGGCTTAGGAAATTATTTACAGACCCATAGGCCATAACGAAAATAGAACCCTAACTGTAATAAGTGCCAGGTCTTATGATATATTATATATCTAATTAAACAATTTCAGGCAAAGAGTATCAGTTGCCTAACAGAAGGAAACAAATGTTCGCCGGCAAAATGTGAAGATATTACAACATCAACTCCAACTACTCCAACAACTGAGACAACCCCTACAACTCCAACAACTGAGGCCACACCTACGACTCCAACAACTGAGACCACACCTACGACTCCAACAACTGAGACCACCCCTACAACTCCGATGACTCCAACAACTGAGACCACACCTACGACTCCAACAACTGAGACCACACCTACGACTCCAACAACTGAGACAACACCTACAACTCCGACTACTCCAACAACTGAGACCACCCCTACAACTCCGACGACTCCAACAACTGAGACCACACCTACGACTCCAACAACTGAGACCACACCTACTACTCCAACAACTGAGACCACACCTACTACTCCAACAACTGAGACCACACCTACGACTCCAACAACTGAGACCACACCTACAACTCCGACGACTCCAACAACTGAGACCACCCCTACGACTCCAACAACTGAGACCACACCTACTACTCCAACAACTGAGACCACACCTACGACTCCAACAACTGAGACCACACCTACGACTCCAACAACTGAGACCACACCTACAACTCCGACGACTCCAACAACTGAGACCACACCTACAACTCCGACGACTCCAACAACTGAGACCACCCCTACAACTCCGACTACTCCAACAACTGAGACCACACCTACTACTCCAACAACTGAGACCACACCTACGACTCCAACAACTGAGACCACACCTACGACTCCAACAACTGAGACCACACCTACGACTCCAACAACTGAGACCACACCTACTACTCCAACAACTGAGACCACACCTACGACTCCAACAACTGAGACCACCCCTACAACTCCGACTACTCCAACAACTGAGACCACACCTACAACTCCGACGACTCCAACAACTGAGACCACACCTACAACTCCGACGACTCCAACAACTGAGACCACACCTACAACTCCGACGACTCCAACAACTGAGACCACACCTACAACTCCGACGACTCCAACAACTGAGACCACCCCTACAACTCCGACTACTCCAACAACTGAGACCACACCTACTACTCCAACAACTGAGACCACACCTACTACTCCAACAACTGAGACCACACCTACAACTCCGACGACTCCAACAACTCAGACCACCCCTACAACTCCGACGACTCCAACAACTCAGACCACCCCTACAACTCCGACGACTCCAACAACTGAGACCACCCCTACAACTCCGACTACTCCAACAACTGAGACCACACCTACGACTCCAACAACTGAGACAACCCCTACAACTCCGACGACTCCAACTGAGACTACACCCAGTAGCCCTACAACTCCTAGTTATATTCCTAGTTCTTGTCTTCAACCACCATTTACTGCAATGCTTGTTTACAACAAGGCCGATCCAAAGATTAAAACGCAAGTGAATCCCGCAGGAGAATGTGATTGCCCATCTGATCCAAATAATCGTATTGTCTTTTTTCATCCTGTTGCCACAATTGCGACTGGTAAAAATGCAGGATCGTCTCCGATTAATATGCAATGCTCCGACATGGAAAACTTCTGCCTCTGTGATGAATCCGATGTTTGTTGGAAATTGACAACTGCCTATGCTCAAATAGTGATTAATTCGCATTGTGATCCAACTAATTTGAGTGTATGTCATATGTATGCTCGGATGAATAATATTGAACCACATACTCAAACTTTGGAAAGTGACGATGGAAAAAAGATTAAGCTTGATGATCAATTAATGTCAATCGGTCCGAAAATTCATACGTACAGGCCAATGATAAGTTCTGCCAGTTATTATGTCAAAGTTAGTTTTATTTTCAAATATAATGAATTTTTATTTTTTAAATTTGATAAATCTATATGAATTATAAATATGCCATCACATATTTTATTTATTCTTTACATTAAATTTAGCCAAAAAGTATTAAATGTCTTAAAGAAGGAGAAAAATGTGCTCCAATTAAGTGCGAGATGCTTACAACAACAACACCAACCACGCCTACAACTCCAACCACACCAACCACGCCTACAACACCTACCACACCAACAACTCCACCGATGATCCATAGAGAAGGATATGATCCAAAAAGTAAATATTAAAATGCAATAAATTAAGAGTTAAACTATAATTTTAGTTTGTGAATATTTTAGTAATTTAAATAATTTAGTTTGTGTTGATTCTATAAAAGGTATTTGTATTTTACCAAAACTATGCAATGTCAAAGACAGTTATTTCCTTACGAAGAAGGTAAAGATAAATTATGCTTGGGAATGCTGTGGATCTTGTCTTGCTTTGAATCCAGATTTTTTGAAAGATAGTGGATTTGGTAAATGAGAAAATACCTAAGAAGATTGACTAAACGAATTGATAAACATTTTTTATTTATTATCTAAATTTATTGGATTTTTTTGAGTTAAGAAACTATGTAAAAACAATTCCTGAAAATATTATTCATCTATTTTAAAAATTAATTCTGATTTTAACATTTTGATGATTATACCAAAAACCGTTCATCCATTGTGTTGTTTTTAAAACAAAATTTGGCAAAATTATCTAAAATTGCAAAAAATATTTTTATATTGTTAAAATGGTTGAACTTTATTTTTGGTATAATCTTTTTTTTTTATTTTTTTTAAGAAATTGTCAAGTATTCAAATTATTTTTCAAGTATACAAAGATTCTTTTTATATTTTAGTCATAACAATTATTTAAAAAATCCTTGCAACTTTTCTTTCTATAACAATGTTTTATTTTTCATTTAAACATTATATGTTATGTAAATATTTTTACCTCATTTTAAATTCATATATTCTAGTAAAACTTGCTTTAGATTTTAATTATTATTTTAAATATAAAACATTTAGTATTAGTTTAGAATAATTTTGAGATTGTTCGATATAAAAATGAGAATGGATTGAGTTAAAATTTAAAAATAAAATTCTTATTATAACCATTTTAAGGTAATAGTTTTTAAACTTTTTTACTTCAATAAACATAATTTATTTATAAAATTAAGAAAAATTAATTTAATTTTTAAAAAATAATTTATAACATTTCACCAGGCATTATTACTTCACTTATTTCTTTATCATCTTTTTCAATAACACTTTTTTCATCATCTAATAGGCTAATAAATTTCCCATCCCTTAAAATTATAATAAAAATATTTTTTAAATAAAAAAAATTAAAAATAATTAATAATTAAACTTATTTTTACCTTTTTGGAGGTAAAAAAACAACACTATTTCTTATTGTAGTTAATCCATCTCTTTTTTCATTTTTAACACCTATAGCAGTACCTAAAGTAGAAAGTAATGAACGTGCTGAACTTCTTCTATTATAATCATTATTATTAACATAACAATATCCATTTGAATTAAAATTTTGGCTACTTAAGTAATTATTATTATTTTGATTATTTGGTGGTGTTGTCATTAAAGCAGCTGCTGCCTAAATTCAAATAAATATATAAAAATAGTTAAAATTTAAAATAATTTATAATTAATACCTGTGATTGTCTTCTTCTCTCAAGTACTTTTCTTATTGTTTCCCGAAATTGAGGATTAAAAAAACTGTATATTATTGGATTCCAAACAGCTAAAATAATATATAAATTTAATTAAAAATATTAAATTATTTTACCTGAAGTCATTGCAATTGAATGGGATGCTGCAAAAATTAAAGAAAACCATGCTGTTGTAGTATTTACTCCACTAATTGTAAGTTCATTCGTTTCTCCACCACCTATTTCAATTTGTTTTGTATTTTCAAAGTTAACAAGTTCATCCCCATTAACACTATTTTCATTATTTAAATCTCTCCATAAATTAATAAGATTCATAGGAAGCCAAGCAAGAACAAGACCAGCAACCTTTAAAATAATTATTAATTTTTAATAAAATTTTAAATTTATAAACCATAGTTGCCATCATTAAATTTGTTTTATTTTTTTGACTTTTCATTCGATCTTTACTTTCTTGAAGTATAACCATTTGTCTTTCACTTCTTCTACGCATTTGAAGACGAATTAAACGACCTTTAAATAAAATATTATTTAAAATAATTTTATAAAAAAAGACCAATTTGCCAATAACATAAAGTAGATATTAGCATTGGTAAACCAAATTGAACGATTAATACTAAAATTCCATAAAATTTTCTTAATCGACTTCTGCCTGATTGAGTATCAGTATCTGGCCTAAAAATTAATAATTTTAAATTAATAATAAATAAATAATATATTTACCAATTTTCTTCACAAAATTGACCACAGAAGGGAGAATATTCAACTGTTGAAGAAAAAATACCAACAGGCATAGCACAAGCATATCCAAGTACCCAAAGTGAAGAAACTATTGAAAGGGCAGTTCGAAATTTAATTTTCTAAAGAAAAATTAATAAAAATATTTAAATTAAATTTTAATTGAGAAAAAAAACCAAAATAAATATTAATTTAATTTAGTACTTGTTTAGTTGGATGTTTAATAAGAATATAACGATCAACAGCAATTGCTGTTAAGGTAAAACTTGAAACAAAAACAGCACCTCCCTTAAATTAATTAAATATTTTAAATATTTTTATTGTTTTTTATTTACTTGAAATATTCCTATAAGTTTACAAAAAGGTGTAGGAAAAACCCAATCTCTTGTAAATATTGAAACAGCAGTTATTGGTAAACTAGTAATTGACATCAAAATATCAGAAGCTGCTAAACTACAAATAAATACTGAACGAACAGAAGAAAGTTGAACCTTAAAAATTAATTAATTTAAATTATTATAAAACAAATATCTAAATATTTTATTTTAATTTTATAAATATAAAATATTTAATTATATTATTTAATTTATAATTTAAAATTATTATTAATTAAAATAATATATTTATTTAAAAAATAATTTATTGACTTGTTTAAGTGATACTACATAAAGTACTGAAAAATTTCCAAGAATAGCAGCTAACCAAATGATCAAATATAAAAAAGAAAAAAGTAATTGTACAGGTAATAAATCAACCATTTCAGGAAAACTTGACTTTAAAACAAAATTAATTAATTAAATTTATTTAAAAAAATAAAGAAATACCTGAATAGGAAGGCATTGATTATTATTTGGAATTGGATGTTTTCTCCATAAAAAATTAGGCCAAACATTAGCATTTACTATTTTAGCAGGCCATTCTGAAGGAGAAATAATTAAATTATCAGGAAATATTTGTTGTTGTATTTGACGTTGATTTTGATGATTTTCTGAAGAAATTGGTGAATAAAAATCCATTTTTCAATAAATAAATATTTTTTAATTCTAAATTCAAATATATTTTAAATAAACAAATATATATTGTTTTTAGTTTTTAGGGCAATTATTTTTAAATATTTTTATAAATAAAATTAGCTAAAATTTTCTTTTGTTTTGAATAAAATAAAAAACAAAAGAAATTATGCAAAAACTGCAAATAAATCATTTTTATCATTTATTTAAAATAATTTTATTTAAAAAATTAAAATTAGAAGAAATTAATAAAAAGGTGTGGGTAAAATAAAAATTAAATTAAATAAATAAATAAATATAGTTTATATTAATTTAATTATATTTGTTAAAATTCTAATAATAAAAATGTATAAAAATTAAAATTAGAAATAAAAATGTAATTTAAAAATTTATTACTTTAAAATGGAAAGTAATTAAAATAAATTAAAATATATTTACAATTATTAGAATTTAAATTATTATTATTAAGTTTAAAAAAATTATATTTATTTTTCTAATTATTATAATATTTTTAAATCCTTTTTAATCTGTTAAGAATAATTCAATTGAAAATTTTAAATAAACTTTTTTTGTTTCATTTTTAAGAAAAAAATGAGACAATTATTAAAAAATTTTTTAATAATTTTTTAAATAAAAAAATATAATTAATATGTACTTTTTGCTAAAAAATAAAAAAATAAATATTAAGTCTTTTAATTAAATAAAAATTTAAAACAAAGTAACTTTGAAAAAAGTGTGAGAGTTAAAAATAATTTTAAACATGGCTTGTTTTATAAATTAATTAAATATATTTTAATTATTATTAAATAAATCATTAATTTTTAAAAATTATTTTAATTAAGAATTATATTTAAAAAATTAAAAAATTAATTAATTTAAAAATTTTATAATATAATAATTTAAAAAAATATATAAAAATATAATATTTGTTAATTAATTAATCAAAAAATATATTATTAACGTTAATTTTAAAATAAAGACTAATAATACATACCTATTTCTTTAAAATATTAAAAAAAAAAGTAATAAATTTATAAGAAAAAAAATAAAAAAGGAAAGAAACATTTAATTTTTAATTCTTCGTAAAGTAATTAATCAATAAAAAAAGTTTAAGTAAATAAATTATTTTTTAGAATTGCCTTTAATATCTCATTAGAATTGCATGACACCATTAAATAAAAGAAAAATTCTTTTTTAAACATTTTTGGTAATTTATTATTTTTAATAAAATGGTTATTAAAAAAAATAATAAAATTTAATATTGGAGAGAAAAAGATTAAAATTATAATTTAAAATAAAATAAATAAATATAAAACACTCGCAAAATAATTTAAATGTTCGATTCAGTTTTAAAAAAATATATAAAAAAAGGTTTATCTTTTTTTATTTTAACAAAATAAAATTTAAAAATAAATAATTTAAATTATATTTTTTTAAAAAAAAAAGATGGGTTATTATCTCTCAATATATAAATTGTTTACTTTATTTCAAATTAATAAAAGTTTATAATAATAAACTTTAAAACTTTTTTATTATTAAAATAAAAAATAATAATAATATTTACTCATGAGAAAAAATAATAAAAAGAAAATAATTAATAAAAAAAATAAAAAATATTTTGAATAATTAATTAAAATATTTTAACTTAAAATAAAGGAATTATTTTTTAAGTTTATTTTTTTCTAAATAAATTATTTTATTTAAATATTTTATTTAAATAACAAATTAAAAATAAAAAAAAATATTTTAAATAATTTAATTTTACAAAAATGTAGAACTTTAAATTAAATTTAAAAAAAAATAAATATATTTATTTTTTTAAATATTTTTTAGATTTTCTTTTTTGATTTTTCTCTACTAATGAGTGAAAAGCATTAATAGTGAATGAACGCCTTTTTCCTTCCTTTTATTTTTCTAGTAAAAAAGGTTGCATTTATTTTTCTTTGAAATAAAAAATATTTTTGTTATTAGAACTTTAATATTATTATTTTTTAATTTTAAATTATCTAATAATCTTTGAGTTTTATTTTATAAAATATAAATTATTTTAATTAAATTTTGATTTAATTAAATTTAAAAATTAAAAGAAATATCATTAATTAATTTAATTTTCTTCTTATCTTATTCAAAAATTAAATATAAATTAATAAAAATCTCATTTCAATAAAAGATTTTTTTTAATATTTTTTATATTAAAAATATTTACTTTCCATCATTCTTTTCTATTATTCGTTTATTTTTTATAATAAATATCTTCTTCATTAGCTAGTTAGTTTTTTTTCTACGCAATTTGATTACACAAGGGAAAAACAAGAAAAAAATTAGAACATTTTCTTAAAAAAAGAAAAGCTAAAAAGTAAGTATATAATAATGAACAAAAAAAGAATAGCCAAATGTTATAAATATAACCAAAAAAAAAGAAAAAAAATCGAATTTTCTAAGAAAGTATTATTAAAGTAGTAAAAGGAGTAACTTTTTATCTTTGGTTTTTTTAAAATAATATGAGAAGATGAGTGAGTGGGTGTACACAATATTATTATAATTAAATATTATAAAATATATATTTGTCAAAAAATATTAAAATAAATAATTAAAAGATAATTAATTTTTGATTATTTAAATATTTTAATAAAAATAAAATTAATAAATATGTTTATTAAGGCATAAAATTTTAAAAAGGTAAAACTTACTAAAAGTTAGTATTTTACTTTGAATTTATTGAAGTATAAAAATAAAAATATTTTTTTTTATAATTCATCATAAATATTTATAAAATGACTATAAATATTTTTTTAATAAAAAATATTTTATTTTAAAAATTAAAAAAAATGTGTATAAATTCAACAGTTATAAAACAAATAAATAAAAAATAACCAAAACTAAACAAAAAATAAATCATTATTTAATGGATAGATTTAAATAAATAAAAATAAATATTCTTTTTTTTATTTAAAATATACCCTTAAGAATAATTTAAAAATAAAATATTTAAATAAATATTATTTTTTTATTTATTAAATATTTAAAATTAAAATAATAATTTTATGTTATTAATTACTAAATATATTCTAAGATATTATTTCAAAACACAGCTGTTATGTTATTATTAATATATAAAAATAATTTATAAATATTTTAAATTTAATTTTTAAATGAAGAATTTAAAAATTGAAATTTAATATTTTAATAACTAAATTAAATTATAAGAAAAATGATATATTTAATAAATAAATAAATATATTTATTTATTTTAGTCTATTTATCACTGTCTATATTTATTTATTTATTTATTTTAGTTCATTATCTCACGCAATTTCTTAGAGTAAAGAGAAAATCCTTAAACATTAAAAAAATTTTAAAACAAATATTTGTGTAAATTTTAGGAAATAAAAATTAAAAAATAGAGAAAAAGGAAGTTATATATATTAGAATTTATTAAAGATATTAATTTTCAAAAAAAAAATTGTTTAATAATTGCTAATTGTTTTTTAATAAATAAATAAAAATAAAATAAGTAAAATAAATTATTTAAATTATATTTTTAATTAATTTATTTTTTAATATTTATATTTTTAATTTATAAATTTTAGAAAGTAAATTTAAATTTAAAAATAAATAAATTACACAACACATTATTTAAATAAATAAATAAACAAAACTACCTATACCTATATTTATTTAAAGCAATGAATAAACAAAAAAAAAGATTTATTTATTTTCAATGTCAAAATGATTTAAATAAATAAAAATTAAATTAAAAAAAATAAGCAATTAAATAAAAATATATTAATAATAATAATAATCTAAAAAAGGATATATTTACTTAGTAAATTAATTTTTTATCCAAAATTAAAATATATATAATTAAAATAATTATTTAGACCACACCAATTTTACAAAATAATTTTTTAAAAAATTCTGCTTAAATTTCATTTTATATTTATTTATTTAAATTAAAAAAAGAAATATTTAAAAATAGAATAAATAGCTCTAGCATGCAATTAACTAAAAATATTTTCTTTCCAAAAAAAGACAATTAGTTAAATTGTTTTTCTTTGAAATATTAGAAAATTAAAAAAATTATTAAAAAAAAAGACAAAAATAAAATATTGAACACCTATAATTTTTATTTAAATAAATTTAAAAAAAAATAATTAAAATTTAAAAATGACAAAATAAAAAATTAAATTAATTTAAAATTATTAATAAATAAATTTTTAAATTAAAAGAAAAATAATCTTTTTTTTAAAATTATTTATAAATTTATTAGAAATTAAAAATAATAATTAAAAAAATTTATTTTTTATTTTACTTTCCCTAAACAATTATTTTTAGCCTTATCTTATTTTTAAACGCTAAAAAGTACTTTTACTCGAACAACAGATGAAAAAGTTTAAAAAAAAAATTCTTTTTTTCCATAAATAGACTAAAGAATTATTTATTACTTCGAAAAAGAATTGTAAAAATATATTAAAAAATATTTTTAATTATTTTTAAATATATATTTTAAAAATAAATAATAGTCTTTTAATTTTATTTAATAAACATTGGATTATTTAAATAAAATTAATTTAAAAATTAAATTAAAATTTAATTGGTCTTTAATTCAAATATATTTTTAATTTATTAAATATATTTTTTATATTAATAACCAATTTTATAAAAAAATTATTATTATTATTAAAATATTTTTTGTTATCTTCTTTTAATTAATATTTTAATAATTATTTAATTATAAAAAATAAATATATTAATTTATTTAAAAATTAACAAAAAATATATTTTATTTATTATAATTAATAATTAAAAAAAAGTAAAATAAAAAATATTTTAAATTAATAGTAATAAAAATAAATTAAAAAAAAATCAATTAATTTAATAGAAAAAGGTTCTTATATTTTAAAAATAAAACTTGTTTATATTTTTATTATTTTTTAAAACTTTTATTTTAATTTTAAAAATAAATAAAAATTATTTAATTATTTAAAAGATATATTAAATAAATACCTAATAATGTATTATTATTATTTAATTAAAATATTAATTATTTTTAATTTTTTAATTTTTTATTCTTTTACTCTTAAATGTAAAATGGCATTAATTAGCAATGAATTATCCACAGATATTACTGAATTATCTAATAAAAAAATTCTTTCTCAAATGGCAGATACAGAATGTGAAAAAGAGGCAAAAAATAATAATTTTAAAAAATAATTAAATATTTTAGAACATTTTTTTAAAGCTAAATATTTAAGTTTTATTTTATTTATTTTTTCGGATTTATTTTTCCAAACTCTCAATATTCAATTCCTTTGTCAAATGAGTTTGTTCTATAATTAATTTTATTTATTTAAAAAAAAATAAAATATTTTTTAAATTTTTAAAAGGATAATTATTGTGTTACATATACAGAAATTAGTACATTAAATGTTACTGAAAATTTTCTTTTACATTCTTGTGAAAGTTTATGGAATAATAATATTAAAAAGGCAAGACTTCGTCAAGGATTTGAAAGTGAAACATATAATTGTGAAGTAAATTTTATTTTTTATTTTTATAATGATTATATTTATTTTTAAAAAAAGAAAACAGATGGTGAAACTCATGGAATGTCAGCTAGTAGAACTTTAACATCTGGAATTAAAGTTTCTGGAAAAGTTAAATATTCATTAAATTGTTGTGATACTGACCTTTGCAATGTAAAATTAATATTTATTTTAAACTTAATTTAATATTTTAAGGCATTTGTTCTTTCTGGATTTAAATAATTAATTCTCTTTTATTAATTTTAAAAAGAATATTTTAAATAAAATTTAAAGAAAAAAATATAATTTGAAGAATAAAACAATTATAAATATTTTTATTTTAAAAATATTATATGTATAATAAAATATTTTATAATTATTTAATTTTTACTAAAAAACAATATTTATAATCATTTTTAAAATATTAAAATAATATTAATTTTATTATTTAAATAATATCCTAATATATTAATTAATTTATTTAATTTTTTTATGTAAATTAATTTATTAATAATTAATCTAATTATATAATTGAGAATAGTTTGTCATTATGTTTGTCCTCGTTTTTATAGACAAATGATTGAGAGAAGTGAAAATGTATTTTTTATAGTAGTTTTGACAGTTGGATACTAAATAAACCGCTTATTTACTCATCATTCTTTAGTGGTGGTGGTCGGAGTGCTGTGGTAGTGGCTGATGTTACGCCGCGGTGTTTTTATGGTGGTAAGGGAGGTCAGGGATGGTGGAAGAGCGACCTGTTATATTATTTATTTTTATATCTTCGTTGGTGTTAGTTCTTTTATCTAATTTTATAGCAATGTCTGTGTTTTGGTTAAGAATGTTTGGACCAATTATTTTGTTACAAAAGTTTGTTTATTCAGGTTTTTGTTTTGTTCTTTTGAAATGTTTATTTTGTAGTATAATGACTTTAATGATCTGGTTAATCTGGTTATTTCGTTTTTTTGTTTATTTTTGCTAACGAAGTTGGTTGCCCGAAGGGCAATCAACTTCGCTAGTTATTTTAAAATAAATTAAAAGTCTTTGGTCATTTAAAGACAATTCATGTGATTGTACTTTTTTAATTTATTTTAATTAAAAATAAATAAATAAATAATCATTATTAATTAAATAAAGGGGAAATACCTATCATTTAATTAAATTGTCAAAGACATAATTAAATTTGTCAAAGATATTTATTAGAGTAATATTAACTTTTAAATTATATTATTTTTTTTTTAATTAAAAAGCCAAAAAATATATTTCTTAATAACCTTTTAAAGTGCATTTATCATAATTTAAAATATTAAAAAAACAAAATTTATAGACTTTAAAAGGGGAATATCCTTAATATAAAATAAATTAAAATTTTGTTTAAAAATTAAATTAAATTAATTTATATTTATTTAAAAAATGACCAATTATTTAATTTTAATTATTATTTTAATTAATTTTATTAATTCTTCTCCTATAAATCAAATTAATTCAATACAATATATAAATAATAATAAATTATTTAATTTAAATAATAATAATTTATTATTAAATAAATGTATTATTAAATTTAAATTAAATTATAATAAAATATTATTACCAAATATTAAAGTTAATTTAAATAGTAAAATTGAAGAAATTGAAAAAATAGAAGAAAATAATGAAATAATAATTAAAAATGAAATTATTAAATTATTTGAAGAAAAAATTAAAGAAAATAAAAAAAATCATTTTATTAATGGAAATAATATTCAAAAAATTAATGGAGAATATTTAAATAATAATTTAAATAAAGAATTGGTAAATTAAATTTAAATAATTATTTTTAATTTTTTTTTAAAAAAAGGAAAATGATTTAATTTTAATAATTAATATTATTAAATCTCTTGATAAAAAAATTCTTTCAAAAAATATTCACCGTGCTGCTGATCTTATTTTTGCTCTTAATGAAAGCTATAATTTAATTAATTTTGAACCTTCAATTTCTCAAATTGAAAATATTTTAAAATGTTTAGATCTATTAAAAAATGATCAAAAAAATTTAAAAAATTATTTTTCAATATATTCTGAATTAAATAAATTTAAAAAAATTTTATGGAAAATTTTAGGAATTAATAAATATTCTGATAATATTGAAGAAAAATTAAAAAATAAGAAAAAAATAATATTTTCAAATTCATATATAGCTTTTTTGGATATTTTATCAATTAAAAAAGATGAAAAATCAAATAATATTTTAAATATTTTAATTGAAGCTGAGAAAGGTTTTTTTAAATATTAAAAAATTATATTTTTTTAAATTTAGTTTTGACAAGAACAAGTGAAATTCTAAAAAGAATGCAAAATTTCCAAAATTGGGATTAATAGTTAGTAGAAAATTATTAAAAATTATTTTAAAAAATATATACATAGTTGAAAATTTAATTTAATTATTTTTAATTAATATTCTCTCTTTTTTAATTAAAAAAATAATAATTTTATTAGCATTTAAAAGCTCAGTTAATTTAATTGTTAATTTAAATATTAAAAAATAATTCTTATTCTTTTTATTTTTATTCTTTGCAATATTTAATACAATCATTATATGTCCTTTAAAAAATATTTAAATTAATTAAATTAAAAATTAATTAATTAAATTACTCAAAATTATTTGCATTTCCCAATGCTCCATAATAAGTAAAAAGAAGACAATTATTTACTTCTTTTTTATAAAAGAATCTCTTAAAATATATAATATTAAATATATTATTATTATTTAATAATATATTTACTGGAGTATGTGATCCTTGAAAGGCATAACGACCTGTGTCATATTCTACATTACAAACAATTTCTTAAATTTAAAATAATATTTAAATTAATTAATTAATTATATTACTTTTATTTGTTGGACAACATTTATTTTCATTACATTCATAATTATTTGGGCATTGCTCTGTTGGACAAGAAATTACCTTTGCTTCAGAGTCAACTGCTGCTCGGACATTACCTTCACATTTAGCTATAAAATTAATAAAAATAATTAAAAATTAACTAAATTATTTTATTAATAATAAAATAACACTTACGAACAGGTAAAGCCATTCCATGACCTCCACCATGTTCAGAATTCCCTTCATTTGGTTCATAATCAGAACAAATAGATTTACAATCATTTAATGAATTAAATTTATTTTCATTTCCTTCACAACCTTTTTTTTAAAAAATTATTTATTTATTTTAATTAATTAAATTACCTAAATAAAGAAAAGGTTGACATCTTTTTGTATTTAAATCAAAATAAAATCTTTTTTGAGATATTTCTCCACATTCACTATTTCCTCTATCTCTAACTAATTATTTTTTTAAAATAAAATTAATTATTTTTTTTAATTTTTTACCTAATCCACAAATATTTTTATTATTAGAAGAATTAATTTGTTTATTAAATAAAATAAAAAAAGAAATAAATAAATTAATTAATTTATTCATTAATCTGAGAGAGTAAAAATTAAAAAATATTTTAAAAAAAATCAATTCTTTTCTAAAAATTATAAAAATAAAATCCAAAAAGAAACAAAAAAAGGAGCTATTTTAAGGTATATTTATAAACGTAAAATGAATAAAAAAGCTGCGCAGTACAATTTATATAGAAAAATATTTTATGTACAAAAATAAAAATAAATTAAAAAAAAAGAAAGAAAAAGAACTTCTTTTTTTTTTTAATATTTATTATATAATTGAACGTACATTTATTTTATTTATTTATTTAATACAACATGTTTTAAAAATAGATAATAAAACTTGTTTTTAAATTAAATTGTATTTATTTAAAATTAAAAAAGAAGACAAGTTTTATTTTATTTAAATTATTTTTTGATTTATTTTTTGGACTTTTTTAAATAAATAAAAATAATAATAAATAAATTATTTTTTAATAAAAATTGGTTAAAAATTATTCTTTTATTAATATATAAAAATAATTTTTAAAGAAATCTTTAATTATTTTTTATTTATTTTAAATAAAATAATTAATTTTGTTTTATTATTTTATAAGTATTTTTATTTAAAAGTTTTAAATTCATAAAAATTAACTTTTCTTTTATTTCCAAAAAATTTAAAAAAAAGGATTAAATTTTTGTTAAAAAATGAAAAATAATTGCGTAAAGGATGCCTTCTATTTTTATTTGTAAATAAATATGTAGTATTATTTTTGTACTTTGATTATTTTTATTTGTTTTTGTACAAAATTGTTAAAATTAAAAGAATTAAAAATAATTTTATAAAAATATTTAAATATAATAATAAAATTAAAAATATTAATTATATTATAATTTATTATAAAAGTTATTTTTATTTAATTTTAAATTAATATTTAATAAAATTATTAATTATTTTTAATTGAAATTTAAGTATTTTTAGTATTTATATATTTTTTCATTTAATTATACTTTTTATTTAATTAATTAATTAATAAAAATAATAAAATTTACTAAATTAAAAATAATATTTTTAAAAATTAAGAGCAAAGATTTCTTTAATTTAATTTAGAAAAATATTTTGAACATAAATTTTTTCCATATTTTACTCCAAAAATCTAAATTTGGAAAAAATAAAAGCTAATTAAATAAATTTTTAAAAAATTATTAAAAAAAAGTTATAGTTTAATTTTATTTATTATTTATTTACTCAATTTTTAAATTTAAATAATATTTATAAAATGGAAAATATCAAAAAAATTTTCATTTTATTTTATTTTTATTGACATAAAAACATTTAAGGATATTAAAAAAGTGCCAAAGATTATTTAATTATAAATCTTAATAAATTTAATAATTTTTAATTCTTAAAAGTTTAAATCCTTTAAAAATATATTCTGATTAAATAATAGATAAAAAATATAAAATATCTTTAAAAATTAAAAATTTAATTATTAAATAATTGTATTAGAATTCTAATTATTTTGGTATTAGGTATTTTATTATTAATATTTCCACCAACCTTGTTAAAATAATTTTAATATTTTTTAGAATAAAAATATTAAAATTTATTTTTAACGATTTTTCCAATTAATAAAATGAACGGAAAAATTATTTTAAAAATTATTTTTATATTTATTTTTATTAATATTTTGGTAAATTCTGAAATTTTGGATAAAAATAAGGACAAAATTACATGCAAAGATTGTGATCATTTTTGTTGTCATAATATTCATACAAATGAACCTTAGTTAGTTTTTTTAATAATAATAATAAATAAATAATAATTTATTCATATTTAATTTTATAATGGTAATAAAATGAGACAATTAAAATTAAGATATAAATAATTGAAATAAATATTTTTTTATTTTATACTAAATTTACTTTAATTAAAAAATAATTTATTATTATTATTTATTTAGTTGTTGTGTAGGAATTAGATGTTGCCAAACAAAATGTTGTGAAAATGGCTTTTTGAATTTATTAACTGGAAAAACAAATGAAGAAAATAAATAATTAGTTGATAATTCACAACAATTTTTTCTATGAAAAACTTTCATCTTTCCTAAAATAAATTATTTTAATTTTTAAAAAATCCTATTAATTTTAAAGTATTAAAATTTATTTTTCTTTTTATTAATATTTTTATTAAAAAATAAAATATTTATTTATTTAATACTTTTTTAGAGAAAAATAACAAAAATATTAATATAAAAATCCTAAGGGATTTTTCGTTAATTTTGGCATTTTGTTTTTTATACAAATTTATTAAATATTTATTTGTCGGTGCTTTTATTTTGTGATTCAATGCTGACAGCTTTTGATGGATTAATTATATTTTTTTATTTTTATTTAAGTGAAAAGCTTATTGGGTATTTTTTATTTATCTAATACTTTTCATGTGCCATTTAAAAATAAATATTTTTTAAAAAAGAGAGAAAATACGGTAAGGAAATAAAAAATAAAATATTTATTATTTACATATATTAAACAATATTTTATAGAATGTTTAAAACAATTAAAAGTTTATTAAGTGATAATTATATAGAAAAATCATCATTAAAAGAAAATTCAACTTTAATTAATAAAACAAATGAAGAATTAAATAAAAATAATATTTTAAATAATAATAAATTAATTAATTCTTTTATTTCAACAAAACAACAACAAATAAATAATAATAATAATTTAATTGAACAACAACAATTAAATAATATTAATTTATTAAATAATTCATTACCAATTTATTGGGAACAATTATTAACATTTACATGTAAACATTATTATTTAAATATAATTTAATTAATTAATTAAAAAGTATTGAATTGGCAAAAAGGAATTAGACGACCACGTACAACATTTACATCACAACAATTAACAGAAATGGAAAAATCATTTTCTCAACATAAATATCTTTCAAGGCCAAAACGTTATCAATTGGCAAGAGAATTAGGTTTAAATGAAACGGTAATTTATTAAATAATTATTTTATTAATTATTATTTATAAAATTAAATTAAATAAAATAATCTTTAAATAGCAAGTAAAAATATGGTTTCAAAATAGACGTATGAAAGTTAAAAGAAATAATAATAATAATTTAATAAATGTTAATGAAATAATACAAAATAATTATGAAAAAGAATAATAATTATTAAAACGTGGATTTGCTTTTATATTTAAAAAATAATAATTTTGATATAAATAGTTTTCGTATATTAAAAAAAAATAAAAATTAGTAATAAATATATTTAAATATTTTTACTTTTTTAATATAAAAAATAACAATTATAAATATTTTAAATATCTAAAAAATATTTATTTTTGATAAATATTTTATTTTTTATATAAATAAAAACATTATTTTATGATTTTTCTTATTTGCTCAAACTTTGTTTAAAAAATTTATTATAAAAAAATTTATAATAAATTTTTATCAATTGACACAACAACATTTTTATGTTTTTTAAAATTTTTTCTTTTGAGTTTAAACCAATATATATATATTTAAATGTAAAAAGAATATTTTCTTTCTATTTATTTAAATAATTTAATAATTAAAAATAATAAAATGATTATTAATTATTTATTTTTATTAATTATTTTATTAATTATTTTTGAATATAAATTAATAAAAACATTAAATTCTGAATCTCGTAATTATATAATTGAATTACATAATAAATTACGGTCAGAATTAGCTCAAGGACAAAGTATTAATAAATCTGGGGGAAATATGCCTTTTGGAAAGAATATTAAACAAATGAATTATTCAATTAAATTAGAAAATATTGCACAAAATTGGGCAAATAAATGTACTTATAGTCATTCTGAAAATGGTTATGGAGAATGTTTTTCAGCATTTCCAGCTGAATATAATGAAAGTAAATTAAATAATATTATAAACATTTTCTTTTAAAATAAATTAAAAAATAAATATTTTAATTAAAATAAAAATAAAATAATAATCAATTTAAATTAATTTAATAGCCGAAGGTCTTAAAAATGCTTGTAATGGTTGGTGGTCAGAATTATTATATAAAGGTGTTTTGGGACCAGAAGGGAATAATACATTTATTCCAATGAGTTTAGAACAAAATAGCAGAGGAATAGGTCATTGGTCACAAATGGCTTGGTGGAATAGTAATCAAGTTGGTTGTGGTATTGGACATTGTAATCCTTACAAAACTTATATTGTTTGTAATTATGATCCACCGTAAATATTTTTATTTTTAAAATTAATATTATTTAAATATTTTTTATTATAGAGGTAATGTTATAACCCTTGGAATTTATGAGATTGGAATACCTTGTTCAGATTGTATTAATAAATGTAATTCTACAAGTAAACTTTGCCTTAATTGATTGAAGCATTTAAATAATTAATAAAAATATTTTATATAATTAAAATTTATTTCAAAAATTATATTTTATAAAACACTAAATTAAATAAAAAAAACTTTTGTTTCAATCAAATAATTTTAAAATCAAAGACTTTTTATCAAATTTAAATCAATTTTTTATTCAATTGAAAATATGAATTTTTGAGTCAAAAGTTTGAGTAAAATCAATCAAAAATTTATAGAAAAGTTAATTTACTCCTTTATTTTTAAAATTTAATTAATTATTAGGTCTGAGGAAACAAACAATAAGCCAATATCAATAAAAGACCAACATTGATAACAAAACATTAATTATTAAATAAAGGAGTAAAATAATAATAAAAGACTGGTTACATATATATAATTTGAAAAATTCAATATAATCAAATAAATAAATAAATGTAAATAAATATTTATGTAAGAGAGATTTCTTTTTTAAATAAATAGGTAATTTAATATTTTCAATCATTTAATTTAACCGAATTGCCAATTTTCTTTCCTTAAACTCAAAAATTAATTACCGAAGAATTTCCTCCATCATTTTGATTTTTGTTGCTTGAAGAATTTTTATTTTCCATTTTGTTGAATCTCTTGCCTAATAAAGCTAATTGAGAAGCTAATTCAACATTATCTTCCTCATCAAGTTCATCAAAAGTTTTATGATTATTAGCATCTAATTAAAATATTAAAAAGTAATTTTAAAAATTTTTAACATTTATTCACAAACTCTCAAATTAATTTCAAAAAATTTGCTCATCTTTTATTTTTAATTGGAAGAGTTGTGGTAAATTATAAGAAAAAGAATTCTAATAAAATTAAAAGAAATTTAACCTTCTTTTTTCTTTCCTACATGTTCATCAGTTAATGATGAAGATCCAGCAGTTCCATGCCTTCGACTACGCGTTCCAAAACTTCCAGAACCAAAATTTTCAGACATAAGAGAAGGTATTTGTTGATTTTTAAGACGAGAAGCATGCAAAAAACAATTATTATTATTCAATAAATTGTTGTTATTTTTAGTATTTTCGTTGCCTTTTTGCTTATTATTTCCTCCAGTGCTAGTCTTAAAAGAAGGCGGTGGAATTGAAAGATTGTGAAGAGAAGTATAATTCTAAAAAAATAAAATATATTTTTTATAAATATGTAAAACCAATTCCCTATTTAACTACAATTAAAACAACAAAATTTATTTTAAATTAATTAACTTATAGATTTTCTCAAAATTCACTCCTTTAAAACCAATAAAAATAATAATAGAATACCTTTTGTAAACGTTTTCCATCATGAACAGAAGAATCTACATTCCGATTATTGGCAGACTTATCAGATTTGTCATCCAACTTAACTTCATTTTCATTAATCTTTTCATTAAATGGATGCATAAAACGACAAGAATCCCCATTTCGACACCATCCAGTATTGAACCAATATTTGCAAATGACCGTTGTCTGCTTTTTATTATCATCAATTTCACTAAAAAATAATTTTATTTTTTACTTAATATAAATTTAAAATTGTAAAAAGAATATTTTTTTAATGTCAAAAAGATTTTCAAAAAAGTCGTCAAAATGTCATATTCTTTATAAAATTAGATTCATTTTTCAAAATAAATTTATACCCATCTTGAAGTTCATCAGTTCCATGTGCATAAATACATGACAATCCTCTCGGACAATAACCTTTACGAAGCCATGTATTGCAGATACTTGCTTTAAGACGAATATTATTTGTTTTAATTGTTTCGTTGTTGCTCTCAATATCACTCATTTTATTTTGTAAATATATGCTTTCTAAAATTAAAAATTAAAATTAAAAAAAAAGACAATTGTTCATTTTATAAAATAATTTTGTTCTAAAATTTTTAATAAAAAATGCCAAAAATCTGCCAAAAATTTAACTTTTAACGTGAAAAATTTTTGTCATTTTCGTTATTCTCTGTTCTCGTTATTGGTTTCATGTTAACTATTATTAATTTAGGTAAATATAATTAAAAAATTCTTTATAAGAAAAAAGAAAGTTTGAATTAAGTAAAAATTGATGTTTTACTATTTCAATCGATGACTATTTTCCTATCTATTTCATCAATAAAATTGTATTTTAAATATTTGAAAAGAAGAGTTTATGCAAAAAATTAACAAAGAGTATCTTACAATATTAGTATATAATAAAACCAGCGGAAGTATGCTCAGATCAGTGTATAAAATTATGGGAAAATTAATAACATGGGGAAAATTAAAAAAATATTTTTTGAGACGCGCAGGAGGGAATTGAAAATATTTTGGGCGTTGAAAGCCTGCGGCTTTGAAAGGGTCCTAGCAGGGATTTTTGCTTGGAATATGTGCGTCATGAGCGGTGTGAAGTTGTGGTGGGTTAGAAGTAATGGTGGGAGAAAAAGTGGTGGTGGGTTAAAAGTCGTGGTGGGTGCCAAAGTGGTGGTGCAACCCTCCGGCGTTTGAGGGCCTTCGGCCCTCAAACGCCCCGCTAAAGTTTGGAAAGTTGTGGTGGGTTTAAAGTCGTGGTGGGCGCCAAAGTGGTGGTGCAACCCTCCGGCGTTTGAGGGCCTTCGGCCCTCAAACGCCCCGCTAAAGTTTGGAAATTTTGTGGTGGGTTAAAAGTCGTGGTGGGTGCCAAAGTGGTTGTGCAACCCTCCGGCGTTTGAGGGCCTTCGGCCCTCAAACGCCCCGCTAAAGTTTGGAAATTTTGTGGTGTGTTAAAAGTCGTGGTAGGTGCCAAAGTGGTGGTGCAACCCTCCGGCGTTTGAGGGCCTTCGGCCCTCAAACGCCCCGCTAAAGTTTGGAACGTTGTGGTGGGTTAAAAGTCGTGTTGGGTGCCAAAGTGGTTGTGCAACCCTCCGGCGTTTGAGGGCCTTCGGCCCTCAAACGCCCCGCTAAAGTTTGGAAATTTTGTGGTGTGTTAAAAGTCGTGGTAGGTGCCAAAGTGGTGGTGCAACCCTCCGGCGTTTGAGGGCCTTCGGCCCTCAAACGCCCCGCTAAAGTTTGGAAAGTTGTGGTGGGTTTAAAGTCGTGGTGGGCGCCAAAGTAGTGATGAAACCCTCCGGCGTTTGAGGGCCTTCGGCCCTCAAACGCCCCGCTAAAGTTTGGAAAGTTGTGGTGGGTTTAAAGTCGTGGTGGGTGCCAAAGTGGTAGTGCAACCCTCCGGCGTTTGAGGGCCTTCGGCCCTCAAACGCCCCGCTAAAGTTTGGAAAGTTGTGGTGGGTTTAAAGTCGTGGTGGGTGCCAAAGTGGTGGTGCAACCCTCCGGCGTTTGAGGGCCTTCGGCCCTCAAACGCCCCGCTAAAGTTTGGAACGTTGTGGTGGGTTAAAAGTCGTGTTGGGTGCCAAAGTGGTTGTGCAACCCTCCGGCGTTTGAGGGCCTTCGGCCCTCAAACGCCCCGCTAAAGTTTGGAAATTTTGTGGTGTGTTAAAAGTCGTGGTAGGTGCCAAAGTGGTGGTGCAACCCTCCGGCGTTTGAGGGCCTTCGGCCCTCAAACGCCCCGCTAAAGTTTGGAACGTTGTGGTGGGTTAAAAGTCGTGGTGGGTGCCAAAGTGGTTGTGCAACCCTCCGGCGTTTGAGGGCCTTCGGCCCTCAAACGCCCCGCTAAAGTTTGGAAAGTTGTGGTGGGTTTAAAGTCGTGGTGGGTGCCAAAGTGGTGGTGCAACCCTCCGGCGTTTGAGGGCCTTCGGCCCTCAAACGCCCCGCTAAAGTTTGGAACGTTGTGGTGGGTTAAAAGTCGTGGTGGGTGCCAAAATGGTGGTGCAACCCTCCGGCGTTTGAGGGCCTTCGGCCCTCAAACGCCCCGCTAAAGTTTGGAACGTTGTGGTGGGTTAAAAGTCGTGGTGGGTGCCAAAGTGGTTGTGCAACCCTCCGGCGTTTGAGGGCCTTCGGCCCTCAAACGCCCCGCTAAAGTTTGGAAAGTTGTGGTGGGTTTAAAGTCGTGGTGGGTGCCAAAGTGGTGGTGCAACCCTCCGGCGTTTGAGGGCCTTCGGCCCTCAAACGCCCCGCTAAAGTTTGGAACGTTGTGGTGGGTTAAAAGTCGTGGTGGGTGCCAAAGTATTGGTGCAACCCTCCGGCGTTTGAGGGCCTTCGGCCCTCAAACGCCCCGCTAAAGTTTGGAAAGTTGTGGTGGGTTTAAAGTCGTGGTGGGCGCCAAAGTGGTGGTGCAACCCTCCGGCGTTTGAGGGCCTTCGGCCCTCAAACGCCCCGCTAAAGTTTGGAAATTTTGTGGTGGGTTAAAAGTCGTGGTGGGTGCCAAAGTGGTTGTGCAACCCTCCGGCGTTTGAGGGCCTTCGGCCCTCAAACGCCCCGCTAAAGTTTGGAAATTTTGTGGTGTGTTAAAAGTCGTGGTAGGTGCCAAAGTGGTGGTGCAACCCTCCGGCGTTTGAGGGCCTTCGGCCCTCAAACGCCCCGCTAAAGTTTGGAACGTTGTGGTGGGTTAAAAGTCGTGGTGGGTGCCAAAGTGGTTGTGCAACCCTCCGGCGTTTGAGGGCCTTCGGCCCTCAAACGCCCCGCTAAAGTTTGGAAAGTTGTGGTGGGTTTAAAGTCGTGGTGGGTGCCAAAGTGGTGGTGCAACCCTCCGGCGTTTGAGGGCCTTCGGCCCTCAAACGCCCCGCTAAAGTTTGGAACGTTGTGGTGGGTTAAAAGTCGTGGTGGGTGCCAAAGTATTGGTGCAACCCTCCGGCGTTTGAGGGCCTTCGGCCCTCAAACGCCCCGCTAAAGTTTGGAAAGTTGTGGTGGGTTTAAAGTCGTGGTGGGCGCCAAAGTGGTGGTGCAACCCTCCGGCGTTTGAGGGCCTTCGGCCCTCAAACGCCCCGCTAAAGTTTGGAAATTTTGTGGTGGGTTAAAAGTCGTGGTGGGTGCCAAAGTGGTTGTGCAACCCTCCGGCGTTTGAGGGCCTTCGGCCCTCAAACGCCCCGCTAAAGTTTGGAAAGTTGTGGTGGGTTTAAAGTCGTGGTGGGTGCCAAAGTGGTGGTGCAACCCTCCGGCGTTTGAGGGCCTTCGGCCCTCAAACGCCCCGCTAAAGTTTGGAACGTTGTGGTGGGTTAAAAGTCGTGTTGGGTGCCAAAGTGGTTGTGCAACCCTCCGGCGTTTGAGGGCCTTCGGCCCTCAAACGCCCCGCTAAAGTTTGGAAAGTTGTGGTGGGTTTAAAGTCGTGGTGGGCGCCAAAGTGGTGGTGCAACCCTCCGGCGTTTGAGGGCCTTCGGCCCTCAAACGCCCCGCTAAAGTTTGGAAATTTTGTGGTGGGTTAAAAGTCGTGGTGGGTGCCAAAGTGGTTGTGCAACCCTCCGGCGTTTGAGGGCCTTCGGCCCTCAAACGCCCCGCTAAAGTTTGGAAAGTTGTGGTGGGTTTAAAGTCGTGGTGGGTGCCAAAGTATTGGTGCAACCCTCCGGCGTTTGAGGGCCTTCGGCCCTCAAACGCCCCGCTAAAGTTTGGAAAGTTGTGGTGGGTTTAAAGTCGTGGTGGGCGCCAAAGTGGTGGTGCAACCCTCCGGCGTTTGAGGGCCTTCGGCCCTCAAACGCCCCGCTAAAGTTTGGAAATTTTGTGGTGGGTTAAAAGTCGTGGTGGGTGCCAAAGTGGTTGTGCAACCCTCCGGCGTTTGAGGGCCTTCGGCCCTCAAACGCCCCGCTAAAGTTTGGAAATTTTGTGGTGGGTTAAAAGTCGTGGTGGGTGCCAAAGTGGTTGTGCAACCCTCCGGCGTTTGAGGGCCTTCGGCCCTCAAACGCCCCGCTAAAGTTTGGAAATTTTGTGGTGTGTTAAAAGTCGTGGTAGGTGCCAAAGTGGTGGTGCAACCCTCCGGCGTTTGAGGGCCTTCGGCCCTCAAACGCCCCGCTAAAGTTTGGAACGTTGTGGTGGGTTAAAAGTCGTGTTGGGTGCCAAAGTGGTTGTGCAACCCTCCGGCGTTTGAGGGCCTTCGGCCCTCAAACGCCCCGCTAAAGTTTGGAAATTTTGTGGTGGGTTAAAAGTTGTGGTGGGTGCCAAAGTGGTGGTGCAACCCTCCGGCGTTTGAGGGCCTTCGGCCCTCAAACGTCCCGCTAAAGTTTGAAACGTTGTGGTGGGTTTAAAGTCGTGGTGGGTGCCAAAGTGGTAGTGCAACCCTCCGGCGTTTGAGGGCCTTCGGCCCTCAAACGCCCCGCTAAAGTTTGGAAAGTTGTGGTGGGTTAAAAGCGTGGCGGGTGCCAAAGTGGTGGTGCAACCCTCCGGCGTTTGAGAGCCTTCGGCCCTCAAACGCCCCGCTAAGTTTGGAAATTTTGTGGTGGGTTAAAAGTCGTGGTGTTGCCAAAGTGGTGGTGCAACCCTCCGGCGTTTGAGGGCCTTCGGCCCTCGAACGCCCAGTGAACCACATCAACCGAAACTTTAACCCACCGCAACTTGGTCAAAGTTGGTCCAAAAATTTTACAAAAAATATTTTTGAATTCCTCTCGTCAAGAGCTTTCAAATGATATATAATTTGGCCCCCATAATTTAATTTTGTAGTAGGCCATTTTGGCTCTCAAAATTTTGATGGGATTTTATGCCCAAATTTTCAAAAAATCATAACTTTTTGAAAATTAACCTTTTTTGAATATTTTAAAAACTTAAAAGGTTCCAAAAATTTTGCTTAATATAATAAAAATACTTTAAATCCAGACCCATGGAAAAAATACCGAAAATTTTTCGAAAAATCGAACATTTTCGAATTTTCAGATTTTTGACCCTAAGTACCCCTAAATGTAACATTTTAAAAAAAATTTTCACTCATAAAATAACTAATTTTTTGCTTTATTTAATAACCTTTGTTTCATTTCAATCCGACCAAAACTCGAAAAGTTAAGGTCGATTGAAAATTATGAAAAATATTCCAAAAGGGGTACCCCTATTGAAAAATTTTGAAAATTTTTTTTTCGTAAAAATGTCTTATATAGAGTAAAAACACTCTCTGAAAACGAATCCGAAATCAGAAAATTTTTTAAAAATTTTTCGCAAAAGTTACGGTCAAAAAACCGTCAGAGTCCGAATCACTTTTCGGACTCTAACTCACTGAGACTCAAGTGGACCCCCAACAATTCTTATGTTTTTCGGACCTCTAGAACATGCTTTACAACGTGGGCTAGTAAAATCGGGTTTTGCTCTCCAATTTCAAAAATTGACTCATGTGACCACCACTTTTTGACTCAAATCACCCCAATCACTCATCCCAGACTAAAGTAGCTCCCAGACTTTTTGTAGCCTAACTTATGGCTACAAATGCCTCAACTGCACCCAAAACTCCCGACTTCACTTTCGCACTCAAAAAAGCAATTTAAATATTCAATCGGCCATTTCAGTGCGATACTCAAGTTCGGCACCAAAATAACATTGCTCAATGAATTCCACATAGCCGATTACCCATTATCCCCGGACAATTCCGACTTATTTTTAATTGTAATTCAAACATCCATTTCAGTGCCACATTCAAGTCTGGCACCAAAATGACCTTGTCGATTGAACTCCCCACAACTGTTTACCCATTATCCCACCCAATAAATCCTAAATATTTTTAAATTATATCGCATTCGGCCATTTCAGCGCCACACTTAAGCTCGGCACCAAAATAGCCTGTCCCAAAAAATTCCCCATATCCGATTACACATTATCCCTCCCAAACATTTTCCCCTATATCCCCCCGTTCTCTTAATTGCATTTGCAATATTTCGTCACTAAGCATATCATTGGACAAAATGCCAGCATTTAAAAAGGGTTACAACGGCAAAACGCCCCTTAAAATCGATTTTTTTCAAAAAATTTTTTTTTAATCGACATCTATTAAACATGGCGGAGTGCCCTCCAAGCAGAAGTTTTCCGCTATCTGCCCCCGTTCCCGAGATAGACCCGGAGCGGGGGCTGTTTCGGCGTGAAGGAACCCCCGCACAAAAAAATCCTTATTTTTCCCAGATGCGCACCCAAAAGTATCCAGCAACATGTCGAACTTCCAGCCCTCTCCCAATAATTTAAAAGGAGCCTTAATTTTTTTAGCGCGAAACGCCTTGTTTTTATATGTATATTAACTAGTGGAAGCGTGCTCTACTCAGTAGTGCAGTACATGGGATGTAAGAATAGCATAATGTATTGAAAAATTTGGAAAGTTAAAAAATTTAGTGTAAAAAAATATTTATGGGTTTTGAAAAGCCCTAACGGGCTTTGGGGCGCGCTTCGCGCGCTGCTAGAATGTTTGAATGCTTTTTTAAATGTGATATGGTCCAAATGTATGTTACACTTCAGCTTTCGGCACTCGCACCTTCATAAAAGTCGATTTTTCATTATCCCCACGAAATCACGACTTTTTTAAATTTATTTGGCCATTTCAGTGCCACACTCAATATTGGCACCAAAATGACCATGCCCATTGAATTCCCCATACTCGATTACATATTATTCCCTTAAATCCCGTATTATTTTTAAATATTTTTTATTAGGCTGTTTCATTGCGACACTCAACTCTGGCACCATAATAACATTTCCCAAAAAATTCCCGATAGTCGATAACTATTATCTCCAATAAATCTCACATTATTTTTGAATAAATATTTAATAGGTCGTTTCAATGCCAACTCAATTTGGGCACCAAAATGACCATGTCCATTGAATTCTCCATACTCGATTACCCATTGTCCCAATGTTAGATCATTCTTATGGCAAACTCGGGCCTTCGACCCACAGTTACAAAATTGCAGATGGATGTCACTCCTCGGGCCTTCGGCCCTCGGTTCCTCATTGAAGATGGGTGACACACCTCGGGCCTTCGGCCCTCGGTTCCTCATTGCAGATGGGTGTCTCTCCTCGGGCCTTCGGCCCTCGTTTCTTCATTGCAGATGGGTGTCTCACTTCGGGCCTTCGGCCCTCGGTTCCATCATTGTAGATGGATGTCTCTCCTCGGGCCTCGATTCTTCTCTGCAGATGGATGTCACTCCTCGGGCCTTCGGCCCTCGGTTCCATCATTGCAGATGGGTGTCTCTCCTCGGGCCTTCGGCCCTCGTTTCATCATTGCAGATGGGTGTCACACTCGGGTCTTCGGCCCTCGTTCTTCATTGCATATGGATGTCACTCACCGGGTCTTCGGCACTCGGTTCATCATTGAAGATGGGTGTCACACTCGGGCCTTAGGCCCTCGGTCCATCATTGCAGATGGATGTCTCTCCTCGGGCCTTCGGCCCTCGGTTCCATCATTGCAGATGGATGTCTCTCCTCGGGCCTTCGGCCCTCGTTTCTTCATTGCAGATGGGTGTCTCTCCTCGGGCCTTCGGCCCTCGTTTCTTTATTGCAGATGGGTGTCACACCTCGGGCCTTCGGCCCTCGGTTCCATCATTGCAGATGGATGTCTCTCCTCGGGCCTTCGGCCCTCGTTTCTTCATTACAGATGTCATCTCAGGCCTTCGGCCCTCGGTTCATTATTTCAGATGGATGTCACATTCGGGCCTTCGGCCCTCGTTTCATCATTTCAGATGGATGCCAAACCTTGGGCCTTCGGCCCTCGGTTCTTTATTTCAGATGGATGTCACACTCGGGCCTTCGGCCCTCGGTCCATCATTGCAGATGGATGTCTCTCCTCGGGCCTTCGGCCCTCGTTTCTTCATTGCAAATGGGTGTCACACCTCGGGCCTTCGGCCCTCGGTTCCATCATTGCAGATGGGTGTCTCTCCTCGGGCCTTCGGCCCTAATTCATCATTGCAGATGGGTGTCACACTTGGGTCTTCGGCCCTCGTTCTTCATTGCATATGGATGTCACTCCTCGGGCCTTCGGCCCTTGGTTCCATCATTGCAGATGGGTGTTTCAACTCGGGCCTTCGGCCCTCGTTCTTCATTGCAGATGGGTGTTTCACCTCGGGCCTTCGGCCCTCGGTTCATCATTGCAGATGGGTGTCTCACCTTGGCCCTCGGTTCCATCATTGCAGAAGGGTGTCTCACCTTGGCCCTCGGTTCCATCATTGCAGATGGGTGTCTCACCTTGGCCCTCGGTTCCATCATTGCAGATGGGTTTCTCACCTCGGGCCTTCGGCACTCGTTCTTCATTGCAAATGGATGTCACTCCTCGGGCCTTCGGCCCTTGGTTCATCATTGCAGATGGGTCTCTCATCGGGCCGTCGGCCCTCGGTTAAAAAATTGGGCCTTCGGCCTTCTGTATCCTCAATTTCAGATGTGTTTTCCATAATAATCTCCATAGTTTAATTTCGACCTATTGTAACTTGGTCAAAACTGGCCCAAAAATTTAAATAAAAATATTTTTAGACTCAGCGTTATGAGGGCCTTCAAATGATATATCATTTGACTATATTACATTAATTTTGATGTTTGCCATTTTCAACTCAAAATTTTTGATGGAATTTTATACCAAAAATTTAAAAAAATCATAACTATTTCAAAAGTTACCTTTTTTGAAAATTTTAAAATTTTATTAGGTGTTAAAAATTATGCTTGATTTTATAAAAATACATTGAGTCCAATCCCATGAAAAAAATCTCAAAATTTTTTCAAAAAACAGAAAAATTTCGAATTTTCACAAATTCGACCCTAACTACCCCTATCCCTAAAATTTTTCAAATTTTTCTTCACTCAAAAAATAACTAATTTTTAGTTTTATTTATTAAACTTTATTTCATTTCAATCCGACCAAAATTGATAAAGTTAAGGTCATTTGAAAATTTTCGAAAATATTTCAATTGGGGTACCCCTTGGAAAAATTTTGAAAAAATTTTTTTTCTTAAAAAACATCTTAAATGATGTAACAATAGCCCTTGAACTCAAATCCGTTCACAGAAAAATTTTAAAAAATTTCTCCGCAAAGTTAGAGTCAAAAAACCCTTTTAGTCGCGAAATCTTTAAAGACTCTAACTCCCGCAGACTCAAATGTACCCCCAACATGTCATATATATTCTTGAGTCTCATTAAACCCTCCATCACATGGCATATTTTGCACTCAACATTTTGGCACTGAAATGTCCCAACACCCAGTTCAGTGCCACGTTTGAGTGTCACCCCACTTACAATGCTGTAGATCCCTTCCCCCTCAAATGTTACAGTTACTAGGGTTGTTCCCCGTCGGGGGGGGAGGACCACGGGGAAACTTTTCGGGGAATTTTTGGAAAGGGGGGGGGGACGGGGACGGGGAAAATTTAAAAAAGTATCAAAATTCCCCGGGGTTCGGGGACGGGGACGGGGGCGGGGAACAACCCTAACAGTTACTGAAAAAATTTGGGTTCATTACCTCAATTCCCCATCAAGTTATGGCTCGGCGAATATATGGGGCTTCTGCGAATTCGCGCCTACCGGGTTCCCCGTTGAGATTTTTTCAAAAAATTTTTTTTATTCAATATCTACTAATCGTGGGACACCAGCCTCCCAGCGGAAATTTTCCGCTATCTCCTCCCGTTCCCGAGATAGACAAAAGCGGGGGCTGTTTCGGCGGGAAGGGACCCCCGCACCAAAAAATCCATAATTTTCCTGAATTCCCTACCAAAAGTACCCAGCAACATGTACAACTTTTAAACCCTTCCCAATCTTTTAAAAAGCCCTGGAGTTTTTTAAAAGTGACTTGCAACTTATTTATAGTTTCTTTTGAATTAAATATTAATTTTTTTAATGATAAAAATTGTTTTATTTTCTATAAGTATTTATTGGTATATGTATATTAATTATATTTAAATTAAAAAAATATTTTAAAAAAATTATTCAATTTTAAATAATTATAAATATATTATTGTAAAGAGGATAAGTAAAATAATTTAGTAATTTAATTGGTTATATATTTAAATAATAAATTTTCATTATATTTACATAAAATAATTAAATTTATTTTTTTTATAAATATAAAATATTTTTTTATTTTATTTAGTCTTTTATTCACTCTAATTATTTGTATTATTATTATTTCGTGGATCTTGAAGAATTTCAAAAAAATTTTTCCAAAAAGAAACACCATCATCATATGTGTCAATATCTTTAAAATATTAATTTAAAAAATTATAAATTTAATTTATAACTTTGTGATGTATTATTATAATAATTATTATTAGTAGTAGGAATAGTATCTTCTTCCATTGATGATGAACTACTACTACTACTATTATTATTATTATTTCTTTTTTTATTTTCTTTTGATGTTTCTCCTTCTTCATTTTCTTTATTTTTTCCTTTAATATTTTTTATTTCATTAAAAGATTTAATTAAAGCCTCTTGTAAATCATTATCTTCATTATCAATAATTTCACGAGAAATTCTTTCTACTGTTGCAATATTATCTTCTTGTTCTTGAAAAAATTGAACAGATGGTGGACTATTAAATAAATAAATAATTAAATAAATAAATTAATTAATTTACTCTAAATTAATTGATTTATTATTTTGATTATTTCCAGCATCAAAAGATGAAAAATATTTTCTTTTTTGTTTTAAATTGCTTGATTCAGGTTCTGCAAATTTAACATTAAAAATATTTTTCCTTCTTTTTAAATTTAATTCATGTTCAATTTCTTCTTCACTTTCATTATTTATTAATGTTCTTTAAAAAGAAATAAATAATTTAATTATTTATTTAATTATTTATTTAACCTAAAATTTGGTGTTGATGATGGCCTTTTTAATATTCCATTAATTAATTTATTAGAAGAATTTATTCTTAAACTTTGATTATTTTTGTCTAAACTTTTATTAGTTAAAATTCTTGAAGATGATGATGATAAAGAAGGTAATAAATTATTAGCAGGTAAAGGTAATGATTTAAATTGAGGTACATTAATTTGTGTATTTATTTCATTATAATTATTTGTTTTAAATAAATTTTTAAATTTAAACCATAAATTTTGATAAATTGGTGCAAATTTATATGTATATTTAGGTTCTTGATTATTCTAAAAAATAATAATAATTTTTAATATATAAGTAAATAAATTAATTTAATAATAAAAAATAAATAAATTTGTCCAAAAAAGACTGTTCAGATATTATGGTAAATTTATTTATAATTAATTAATTAAATAAATTTTATTTTATTTTTTACCTGAAGTATTGGCATATTTAAATAAACACTAAATATTTCCTCTTCTTTTAAAAATATATCAGAATTAAAAGGAATTATTGGTCTTAAAATTAAAAATTAAATATATTTTATTTTTATTTTAACCTATTTTGCCAATCCCTTTTAATTGGAATTTGATTATTTGAACATCCTTGGACTGGACATTTAAATATATTTAATAAATATTCTGATGAGGAATTTAAACTATTTTTTTTATTATAAATTTTATTTAATAAATTAATATTTCCATTATTTATTGAAGAATTAAAACGTTGATTTTGTAAACTTTAATAAAAAATATTATTTTAAATAAATTAAAAAAAACCTTTTTATTGCGCAATCTTTATGAACTAAATGCTAAAAATATTTAGAAATTAAAAATAAATTTATAATAAATACATAAAATTAATTATTTTTAAAATTAAATATTTAAAAAAAACTAACTTCACAACCAGGTAATAAACGAATTTTCCCCAAAGATTTTTTATTTTGTCCACAAATTGAGCAAACATCTGTTGGTACCTTTTTTTTAAAATTAAATATATAATTAAATAATAATTAAATATTTATTACCACAAAAATACTAAAAATCATTGAATGTTTTTTATTTTTTTTTAAATAATTTTTAGTTTTAAATTCATCTAATTCCATTTTTATAGGTAATAAATCCCCCATCCATTCATTTTCATTTAAATCTTTTCTAGAAAGTTCATTTTTGTATTTATCTTCAATAAATGCTCTAAAAATCATTTTCTTTTCATTTTTAATTTTAATAATTAAATTAAAATCTAAAGGTATTGTAAATTGAATATTTAAATATAATTTATTATTTTCTTCTAAATTTGGAATTGGATTAAAATGACCAAAATAAAATTGATGAATTTTATCAAAATTTGGATAATTTATTGTCCAAGTATTAACCTTTTTTTTTAAATTAATAAAATTAATTTAATTAAATAATTTAAATTTATTTACTCTTTTTTGTCCAGCCAATTCTCTTGTAGATTCAATTTTAATTATTATTTTTTTAATTCTTTTAATAGTTCCATCATCTTTTATACCTGGTGTTAAATTAAAGAAAAAGCCAGTACCAAATGAAGGATTAAATGTTACTAATGGAGTAAAATTACTATAACCTTTCTTTTTAGCCTTTTTAAATAATAATAATTAAATTTAATTTAATTTATTTTCTTACAATTTCACTACATCCTTTAGAACATTTAATACTAACATGCCATTGTATTGGTGAACCATCAGAGTCAATGCAAGGAGTTATAGTCCCAAAAAAGGGAATAGCTGTTACTGGAATTATTGAAAGGGAACGAGTTTGTAATGAATAATTAATACAAAAATAAAGAAAAGAAAAAATAAAAAATAATTTTATATTCATTTTACTACTAAAATATAATTAATTTAAAATATTAAAATGGACAATTATAAGTAATAATAAAGAAATTATTATAATTATTTTTAACAATATTATTATATTGGCCATAACTTTGTTTTTTAAGTAAAAGAAAAAAATTAATTTAAAAAATATAAATATAAAGATTATACTCTAAATATTCTACAATAATATTTTTTTCACATTTATTCTATAAAATAAATTTTCACAATTAAATTAATAAATATGCCTTAATTATAATTAAAAGAAATATATTTATAATTTATTTATTATTTTTTAAATTTATTAAAAATGATTTTCTTTTATTTTTTCCTCTACTTTTTAAATATTTTAATTTCTTTAAAAAAAATTATGAAATAAATTTTAAAATAATTTAAAAATGGTATTTCCTCTTTTTTTTTTAATTTTATTATAAAATCAATTTTTGTCCTTTTTTTATTTTATTTTTTTTCTCCTTTCCCATCACAAGATTAAATATTATTATAACCTTTTAAGGTCTAATGTACTTAATTTCCTTTAAATTTATTTAAAATATGACCTTTAATCTTTTATTTAAATTTTATATTAATTTTTTTATAAAATATTTTTTCTTAATTTCCGCTTTCCGGTGATCTTTTAGTAAAAATTAAATAATAAATTTAAAAAATAATATTATATATCTAAACTATAATTTAATTTAATTGTTAAATTAATTTTAATTTATTTTATTATTAATAAAATATTCAAAAATAGCTTCTTCTATTTCATCAGGATGATTCTCTAAAATTATTTTTTCTTCTTCAATTTCTTCTTCCAAATTAAAATCAATTTTTGGTAAAACTATTATAGCAAATTCCTATTTTAATTTAAAAATAAATATTTATTATAATTATTTAAATTACTTTTAAATTATAAAATTTATTAATTCTTTCAAATGCTATTAAAATACGAAAAGAAAAATTAATTGTATTTTTCCAAAATTTAAATTGATTTTCTGAAACATTTTCTCCTTTCCATTCATTTATCCAATTATTATTTTCTAAAATTTTTGAATAAAATTCAGAATTCCAAATTATATTATTTTCTTTAATTTTAATATTATTATTATTTAATTTATTTAAAAGTATTGGTTTTAATATATTTTCAGCCAAATGCCAAATAATTGATAAAGAAGTTATATTATTTTTTATTAAATTACTATAATATTAATTATATTTTAAATTAAAATTAATTTTATTAAAACATTTAAAAAGTTTAATATTTTTTGAAATTAAGCAATTATATTTAATAAAAAAACCTTTTTCCTAATTTGTTATCATTCTTTTTTTCAAAACCAAAAAATTTTAGTGATGACTGTAAAGTTATTAAAGGAGTAGCAACTGAAAAGCTATGTCTTCTAATAATTAATTAATTTAATTTAAATTAATTATAATATAAAATACTTTAATTCTTTATTTTTATTAGAACATTCTCCTTCTTCTTCTTTTTCTTTTTCTTTTAATTTTAATTTTTTAAAAAGTTTTATAGGAGAAGTAAATGAAAAACTCAATCTTTTTTTATTATTAGGAGAATTGTCTGATTTAATTATTAATTCACAATCAGAATTATCTGAATCTGTTAATTCATTAGCAAAAATTAAATCTTTTCCTTTTCCTTTATTATTTATAATAATATTATTTAAATCTTCATTTTTTAAATTTGTCCAAGAAGTATTTCCTTTTTTTATAATTATTAAAATATATTTTTGTAAAATTATTGAAGCTTGACTTAATTGCATTAAATAAATAGAATGTTGATAATAAATCTAAAATATATTTATTTTATTTTATTTAATTGTTCTAATTATATATTTATTTAATCAAATGTTAATCTTGAAAATGCTATATTATATTTTAAATTAGTACATTTGTGATTCCAAATAAAAATTAATTTAAAAAAAGAGGGCTGAGATTGCTATAAGAACAATATAATAAATTATATGTTTTCAAAAAACTAATCGAGCTAAATAGAATTAAATTAAAAATAATCAGTCAAACTAAGCTGTGAACCGAAAAACTAATCGTTAATTATTTTATTATTTTTAATATCTTACACAATAAGATTGTGCTGTGTAATTTGTGAACAATTTTAAAATATTAACATTTAATTAAAAATATAAATAAATATTATCAGGATGGGAAACTTTTTAATTTTTAATTTTAGCAATCCCTAATACCTAAATATATTTATATTTAAAAATAAAATAAACCTTCAACATTTTAAATTAAATTATTTAAAATAAATAATATTTATTTATTTTTATACCTTTAATTCTTCTTTAATTTTATTTGAAATTAATATTTTTGTATTTTCAAATATTTCATTAACTTCTTTTTTATCATTTTCTTTCCTTTGTTTATTTCCAAAAAATCCATTTTTTAATTTTTTAAATTTAAAATTATTTTCTTTATTATTATTTAAACTATAAAAAATGATTTTAAAATTAAAAAAAATATTTACCTTTTTTTATAATTTAAATAAATATTTTTTATTTCTTTTTTATGACTTTTATTAAATAATCTTAATTTAAATAATAAATTATTAATTTATTTTTTAATTTTACTTTTTTATTTCTTCTTCTTTTTTTAATTTTTTAATTAATTCTTTTACAAAATTTTTAATATTTATTTCTTCTTTTTTTAAAAGTTCAATTTCTTCACATTTTTTAATATCAAAATCTTCAATATTTTGACCCAAAACTATTTCTATTTTTAATTTTTTTAAAAATTCATTTAAATAAATTTTTATTAATATTATTTCTTCTAAATAATTTATTATTTCATTTTTTACTTTTAAATTTATTTTTTCTAATTCTTTTAAATCTTCTAATTCATTCTAAATTAATTAAATATAAATTAATTAAATAAATATATATTTACAATTTGTTTATCATTTTTATTTATTATATTATTAATATTATTAATAATTTTTTCAAAATCATTTGATTGATCAAATTCTTCTTTAAAAACAAAAAATAAATTATTAATTAAATTATTTAATTTAATTATATCATCTAAATCTATTTTTATATATTCTTCTCTTATTTTATTATAAAATTCTGTTAAATTTTGTTTTTCATTTTCAATCATTTTTTCATTTATTTCAAGCATTGATTTAATTTTATTTATTACATTTTCCATTTTTTCACTAATAAAATTAGTTTGAAGTTGATTTTGTTCATTTTTAGGTGATTGACCAACAAAACTTTTTTTTTATAATTAATAAATTTATAGAAAATAAATAATTAATTAAAAATAAAATAAATAATTGGATTTTTAAAAGAAAATTTAAAAAAAAAACTTTTTATTTTTTATAAAAATATTAATTTACCTTTTAATTTTATTTTCAGGCTCTTCTTTAATTTCAGTTATTACTCCATTTACATTTAAAATAATTAAATTATTAATTAAAAGTAGAATTAATAAAAAATAATAAAACATTTTTTTTAAATAAATTTATTTAAAATTAAATTAATTAATTAATTAAAAAAAAGTACTTTTAGAGGAGAGAGACTTTAAAAGATTTCGTGGATTTTTAATTGATTAGCAATTAAAGACATTAAATAAAAATAAAATTATTTTTTAAGAAGTTAGCAGACAGTTTTTCTAAAAAAATTTTTTTTTTAAAATAAACTAGACAATAAAAAAATATTTTTTATTGAAAACATATATTTAATTATTAAAATTAAAAAATGAACAAAAAAATAATTTTAAATAAAAAATATTGAAGATTTTATTTTTAAATCTAAGAGAATTTATTATATAAATATTTTAAATAAATTAATTTATTTAAATATTTATTTAAAAAGACTGTATATTTTAATAAATAATAAATTAAATTATTATAATTATTTATTCAAGAATATATTTATTTGGCACAAGCAATGGCATTTATATTTATTTTCACCTGTTTTAATTAAAATATATATTAGTATTAGTTTTTAAAAAATAATTATTTTATTTATTTTTAATATCTTAACAGTTTAAAATTATTTTAATTAAAAATATATTTTTAATTAATTTATTTAAAATAATTAAATATAATTTTTAATTTATAGTTTATATAATTAATTATGTCTAATTTTTTATTTTCATCTACTACTCCATTAACCCAATTATTTTTAGAAAATACTAATTTTAATAATAATAATTTAATAAATTTACAAAATGATTTTAAAATTAAAAATTTAAATAATAATTCAAAAATTAATGGAAATATTATAATCTCATCTTCATATAATAAAGAAATTAATTTAATAAATTCTAATAAAAATATTAAAAATAAAATAAATAATTTTAAAAATTTAAATAAAGAAAAAAAGACAAAATCTAATTATTTAATAACAAAATATAATAAAATTAATCAAAAAAAGTCTACAATTTCTATAGAAAAGAGAAATGCTCGAGAAAGAAATAGAGGTAAATAAATTATTATTTTTTAATTTTAAATTATTAATTTAATAATAATTTTATTTTAATACAGTACATACCGTTAATCATGCTTTTCTTCAATTAAAACAAATGTTTGTTTTTTATAAATATTTATTTAAATTTATTTATTTAATTTTTAATTTTTAAAGGCTTCCTTCTTTAGCCAAAAATACAAAAAGAGTTTCAAAATTAAAAATTCTTCAAACATGTATTCAACATATTTATTATTTAATTTCAATTCTTGGACAACAAACAACAATAAATAATAATAATAAAACAATTTTAACATAATTTTTAAACAATTTTATTTAATTAATTTTAGAAATATTTTTATGTAAAATATATAATTTGTATAAAAATATTTTTATTTTCTTCAGAATGTTTTATTATTACTTTTTTTTATCTTTTTAATGATTTTAAAATATATTTATTTTAATACCATAAGTTATTCACAATTTTTTTATTTAACTATTTTATAAAAATGTAAAAAACTCAACTAGGTAATATATTTTAGAGATTATTTAATTTTAAAAATAATATTTAGCTTTAAATTTGTGAAAATAATTAAAAAAATATATATTTATTTAAATATTATTATTTTAAAAATTAAAAATAAAATTATATTATTATTAAAAAATAAAATTTATAATATTTTATTTTAGTTATTTTAAATATTTTAATAAATCTAAATATAAATATTTAGGTAATTAATTTATTATTAATTTATTTAATAAAATATTTTTAATTAAAAATTAATATGAATCATTTAATAAAATTATATAAATATATTAATTTAATGGCTATAACTAAATATTTTATTAAATCATTTTAATTATTTTTTAAAAAATAAAAATAAAGTTAAAAATAAAATGAATAAAATAATTATTTTTTATATTTTATTTATTATTTTTCCTTTAATTAAGTCACTTAATGAACATTTGGACTATTATCCTGATAAAAAAATACAAGAATGGGAAGAACAAAATAAATTAGCTTTAACTACTACTACTACTACAACAATTAAAAGTAGTAGTAGTATTGATATTAAAGCAGAGTATTATTTATATTTAAATAATAATAATAATTTTATATTTAAATAAAAATAAATTAAATAATTTATTTTAAATATTTTAAAATTAAAATACTAATTTTATTAATTAAACTAAATTTATTTATAATAATTTTATTTTTTTAGAATGGAATATGAACAAAATATTACTCAAGGTAATTATTATATTTATATTTTTTAATTAATTTAAATATTTTAATCTTTTTATTTTTAGAATTAATTACTACTACCCAAAAATATATTAACAAAACTACAATTAAAAATGAACCAAAAACTTTACCTTCAACAAAATTTTATCCTTGTCCAACATCTGGAGAATTTTCTAATAATGTAAAAAAATTATAATTATTTTATATAATATTTAATGTTTTAAAAATTAAATTAATATTTTTTATATATTTTATAGGTTCAAATTATTCTTATAATGGCCTTATTGTTAATAATTATTGTTATCTGATGTAAAATGTAAAAAACGATATAAATATTTAAAGAAAAATTATTTATTAAAATTAATTTATTTAAAAATTAAAATGCTTTATTTTATCCATTTTTAATAGTAATAATATAAATATATGTAATTATTTATTATAAATTTAAAAAATGTTTAATATTTGACACTACTAAATTTATATAAAGAATTAAAATTTAAAAAAAATTATAATATAAGTGAAATAAATTGTAAAGATATATATTTTTTACTTCTCAATTATTATTTTTTAAAATTATTAAAATAAAAATTATGTTTTATATTTGATTAAATTGTTAATTTATTATACTTATATTTTGACTTTTAAAGCTATACTATTTTATATTATAAAAAAATATTAATAATTTTTTTACTTATTTAACGCAACTAAATAATATTATTTTTAATAAATAACTTGCTTATATGTATTATAACCTGTTAGATCATCTATATTATATGTATAAATAAATATTAAAACAATAAAAGGATTAATCTTTTGACTAAATTATAATATTAAAAATAAATATTTTAAAATTATTTTTAAAAATGAATTTTATTTTAATTTTTATTTCAATATTATTTTTATTTAATTCTTTAAAAGCACAATTTAATTTTGGTACACGTAGTGACCACCATACAACTGGAACAATATTACAAGCAAATGGTGGGGGTGTACAACGGTATTTATAATAATAAAATAAAAATTAATTTTTAAATTAATATTTAAGAGATGATGGACATACACAATATTATGCTTATCAAAATGCTTATAATAATCCAAGTAAAAAATTTTTACAAAAATAAATATTTAGTTAAAATTTTGTAAATAAATCATTCAGATGCTTGGCCACGTTACCAACCTTTTCCTAATTTTGGCAGATGATAATACAATGCTACTAATTAATTTTAATTGCTCAAAATTGTTTTTTATAAAGTTAATTTCTTAAAGTTTCTAAGAGATTACTTTTAATATCAAAAATATTATTTAAAAATAATTAAATACAATTGAGATATCAGAAAACGTTAAATTTATATTTTTGTAGTTTTTTGAATGAATAAGTAATAAAAATAGAAGAGAAAATGAAAAGATTTTACAACAAAATTATTTTTGCTACATTAGATAAAAGTAAGAGTTATGTGAGAGTATGGGGAAGCTATTCAAATGATCTTTTAATTGTTAAAATGTTGAAAAAATAAAGAATATTGTGACTTATGGCAGTTTTTTAGTGGACCGGTCCTTGTTAATTATGCGTACAAAATTTCGCGCAATTTCTTTCAGCAAGTTATAATAAGCTGTCAAAAGGGTCTTCTTAAATATATACATAAGCATATTTTCAAAAAAAAACTTGTAAAAGTCACAATAGTCAGTATAAAAGTTAACGTAATGTATTTATACCAAAAGCATTTAATATCCACCGAACCAAATTAAAATCTTCAGGTTTCACTGTTTCACGTCTCGCATGTATGGCACATCTATTTGCTGCCTCATAAAATGTTGTAATAAATGATTCGGATGACTAAAGTTTTAAAAAAACATTCAATTAAAAATCATGTGAAAAAACCTCATGTAATGCATCAATTGCCTTTGTTTCAACTTTTAAATTCCTTCCAGGTGTTAGTGCATTTTGCAAAATTTCTTTGAAAAGTTTGGAAAAAGGTGAACGTGGAATCATCATATCAGTAGTTTTTCTATATTTTCGTATTTCAAGAAGAACACTAAATTTATTTAAAATATTTTTTCTTTATAAAAATTAAAATTTTATTTGAAAATAAAAGCAAAATGCTAGAAAATACTTAGAATTCGGTCGTCTTCGCGGCCTCCTTTTACTACTAATTGAACCATGAAGTATTGGAGTAACAACATGAGTACAAGGAACCTGAGAATGACAATAAAGATTCAAAATTTAAAAAAAAAGAAACCGAATCTGAATTTGAATAGGGTGTTTTCATTGCACTTTGAATTACTTGGTCTTTAAGTCTAAAATCATCACAATCAGCCGAAACAGTCATTGCTCTTTAATTAAAAATAATAAACACTCAATACCCTAAATTGCTTACTGTAAAAATAGGTGTGGGGTACTTGTTGCAATGGGCTTCCAGTCCGCATCAACGAGATCACCAGCACGATGTTCATCAGGCATGAGAGCAGCTAGCTCAAGGACCCCTCGACCCATCTCTGGAAGATTTGAACTGATTGTGGCAATTGTATTTCCCACACTTGTATCAACAATTGATTCTTCCGGAATAGCAGTCAATTGAACAACCTAATGTTTAAAATTAAAACTACTTTAATTTATTTTTTCAAAACTCACTTCAGCTGTAGCTGCACCCATTTCGGCCAATCGGTCTTCAACAGACTCTTTCTTAACCTCAACTCTACCTACTGGATGTAAGCCATGAAGAACTCCATCACGACATTGAATATAAAGCTAAAACAAAAAAACGTAATTCTTTTCGAAATTTTTTGAACCAAATTTAATTGAGCAGGATCTCGTGTGTCAACATTTGTATCAGAAAAGAAAAATTTTCTTGTTAAAGTCAATTCTTCATTTTCACAAATATTTTGTTCACGTAATGTTTTTGAATGATCAACCCAATTGATTTTTTCTTCAGTATGTAATTTTACTCTAAAAATTAATAAAATTATTGTTGTAAAAAAACTATATTAATATTTTTTAAATATAACCTTAATTGTTGTAATTGTTTTTCTTTTTTTCGACCGATTGTATTCATAAAAGTATTTTCCAAGCTGCCTTTGAGGATTTGATGTTGATCAAATCCATAACCGTTTTCATCAGTTCCATCTAAAGCAGGTGAAAATCCACGGAAAAGAGAATATTCTTCATGATTCGCAATTCCCATTTTTGAACAAATAACGACCTAAATAATTCTATAAATAAAATTTAAATTTAAAAAACCATTGATTGAGAAACTGGTTGAGATTCATCTACAAATATAGTCTTTACTGCTCCACCATCTAATGTTCTTATTCTAAGTGACCGGATTTTGTTTTTATATTCGAGAGTATCCTAAAATTAATTAAAGAGTACAAATATTTTGATTACTCAGAATTAATAGGGTATTACGTAAATTAGGGATAAGTACATAATATAAATAAGATTTCCAAATTACAATTTATTTAATAAAGTTTTTAAGATAAAATAAACCCCGTTTCGAATTAAATAATATTCCAAAGTACGTCCATTTTCCATCCAAACACATTTTGTTAAGTCATCTTCTACTCTGAAAAGTCCATAATCATTTGCTTAAATAATAAAATAAAATAAATTATAGAAATTTAGAAATTTACGATTTCCAGACATTGGACCAAGTTTATCTCGAACCATTCGGCAAATATCATGGACAGGCGTATTTGGCTCAAATTGCATAGTTTTCTTGAAACCACGTTCATGACACTCAATGTTTAATGATAAAACATTCATCTCATCACTAAAGGAAAAAAATAACAATAAAAAAAGTCAAAGATATTAATAGGAAAAAATAAAGGCACGAGGATTTTGCGAGACAATGCCTCTGGAAAATAGAGTGGTTAAAAATGAAAGACAGCAGGCAGTAAGCCGTTCCTTGTTAATTAAGCGGTTTGAGCGCGAAAGGCACTCAACAAAATAATTACGCATTTAAGCGTGACACGACAATTGTACAGTGGAAAAATTGTACATGGACAATTGTACAGAGGACAATTGTACATGAATGGTGGTTAAGTGGTTTAGTTTCAATGGAAAATTAAATAATACATACAATAAAGACTAATTAAATTTTATAAGCGGTTTCTATACACTTCAGTCGCGAAGCGGCTATTCGTAAATAGAAAGTTCTCCCATCTTTGTATGTATCAGGGATGCATATCGTTCGGTTTTATACGATACGATACGATATAATTTCAGAAAAAAATACGATACGATATACGATACGATATAATTTCAGAAAAAAATACGATACGATATACGATACGATATAATTTCATTAAAAAATGCGATACGATATACGATACGATATACGATACGATATAAAATTCGAAAAAAATACGATACGATATAAGTAAGTGTCGGGCCGATTTTTCGAGACAGATAAATTTTGAAAATTTTTCAGATGTCTCGGCGCCACTGTTCTCTAGCAGAGTTGCCGCGGGTTCAAAAAAATTTGGGTACGGGTTTCGGGTTGGAATATTTTTATTTCAGGTATCGGGTAAGAAAAAAGGCCGGGTTTCGGGCGGGAACCCTGCTCCATATCTACCGAAAATTCACACTTTCAGCGCCGCAGGCGAAAAATTTTGAGTTTTATTTCACTAGTTACCAAAAATTTAACCTTTTTAGCGCCGCAGGCGAAAATTTTGAAAAATTATTGCGCTCTAGTTGCTAAAAATAGCTTTTTTTTAGCGCTACAATCAAAAATATAGGAATTTAATTTTTCTTCTAGCTTAAAAATTTAAAACGAACAAAATAAAGAATTTAACAATAATTAATGGCCTCTAGGTATTTCGCAAATTAATAGGAATCTAACCAACGTATGACAAGCAATAAACTAACACACTAACCACCAAACCATACTTGTCGATTAACCAATTTAATTATAGGTAAATCATTCCTTATAGTATTTTTTTCTTCCCTTACAAGAGAAGAGAAATAAATAAAGAATAAAAGAGGAAGAAAGTCAAAAGAAAGCAATGGGGGAAATTAATTTATGTAATAAAATAATATATAATAAGTTTTTCCTATAAAATATAATAACGATATAAAATAACTAAAAAAAATACGATACGATATACGATACGATATTATTTCAGAAAAAATACGATACGATATACGATACGATACAAAATCACCCCAAAAATACGATAAAATACGATATACGATAACGATATACGATACGATATGCATCCCTGGTATGTATTCCACTAGTTATTCTATTGTTAATTGTTTGGTACTTTTAGCTTTATTTCTTTTGTATTATTTTAAATAATTTAATTAATGGAGTTCTAAAATTCGAAATATTAAATAAACTTATTTGTTAAAGAAACATGAACATTTATAATAATTATTTGCACACCTCACTTTTAGTTTATTTATATCTCTCATACGAGAAAAGATTCTAACGATTGCCAACTGTCTTCAGATATCATTTTTAGGCTAATTTTTTGTTAATTTCATTAAATACTGATTTTTAAGTTAACCAATCCTAATTACATATTTAAACTTTATAAAAATTATTTTTTTATAAATCTGTTTAGTTTTGAAATACCTAAATGATAAAAAATTTCTTTCCTTTTCTCCTTTTTGTGTTTTTATTTTATTTTTATTTCACATTTGTCAATTCCTGGGAAGGAATATGTGAAATACAAGGCTTAATAGATGTTGGTGGTTAGTTAATATATTTATTTATTCTAATAAAATATTTTATTTTTATTTAAATATTAATTAATTTTTTATATAAATATGTATAATTATAAAGAGTTTTTAATTTAATATATAAATTTATTATTATTAGAGTTAAAAAGCTAATAACTTTTTATTATAACTTACATATCTTTACTTTAAAATATTTTAACTCTATTTTTCTCTTAAAAATTCTTTTAAATTTTTAATTGGAAATATTTAATTATTAGTAAATAGAAAAAACTCATTTGTTACTATTTTTATTGAATACATACATATAAATACTTTTGTATAAATTACAAAATTTGTTTAAAAATAAACTAATTAGTCAAATAAATTTAGAATCAGATAATAATGGATTATGTACAAATCCAAAATCAATGCCCCAAAGCGATCGCTGTTGTATGAACAGTCCTTGTGAGGATATTGGAATGTTGGATGTTGGTGGTGCTGTTTATAATCAAGGTGGAGTGTTACTTTCATAATATAGTTTAAAATTAATCTGTCAGTCAATTCGAAAACATGATAAGTAAAATACCTAATCTGGTCCCTTTTCACCGTCATTACCAAAAGCAAAGTGATCAAAGTCTTTTCCTTCGCTACCATTGTTAATATCCACATTAAAGGTAAAGCCTTTAGCTAACTTATTATAAATCACTAATATGACGGAGTATTAAGAACATTTATCTTAATTCACCTTTAAATATTTTTAATTTAGATAGTACTGTGGGTACATGTTTGGGATCTCTATCTTTTGAAGGTCGTTGTTGTACGCCACATGCTGCACCATCTATTACAACTACACCATCTATTACTACTACTACTATTGTTACAACTACTACATCATCAAAACTTTGCCTTTACAAAAATGGAATTTTTTATATGTGTGAGATTTTTATGATTAATACTATATAATTCTAAAATTTTCCATCTAATTTAAAATCTCATTCTTCTTTTAACTTTGATTAATTTAAATCAACTTATTAAAAAAAATTTTTTATTAAAAATTATTTTCTTTTAAATTAAAAATAATTTTTAAAATTCTTACAGACTGTAATGATACTGAAACATCAAATTTTTGCCAAACAAATTTAAATAAATGCAATGTAAATATTTAATATATACCTATTTTTCTTATTTTTTTAAATTTAAGTTATTAAAAAATGTTATGGCTTATAAATGTTGTTTAAGTTGTTATTTAGCTTATCCAGATTATTTGCCTCAACATATAGGATCTAAAGATTGTGGAAATAATTTAAGTGGTAATACTGGGAATTCTGCTACAGGAACAACAAATAATTGTGAAGATAAGTTTCCACTAGCTTGTAATTTTTGGAGTAAGGAAAAAACTACAAATTGGTGTAAAAATAGTGCAGTAAGTTAATTAATTTTTAAATTATTTTTTTTTTTTAATTGTAATTTTCTTTTCAGCCATTCGGCGATAAAATGAGGGAAAATTGTAAAAAATCATGTAATAATTGCTCTTAAACTTGAAAATCTTTCTTTAAATTTTTCTATATGTTTATATTTATTTATATTCTTTTCCTTTTTTATATTAAAAATTTAATATTTATTTATTTCTAATTAACAAATAAAATATATTTAATAAATCAAACTTTAATTTAATATATTTTTATAATTAAAAATAAACTTTTTAAAAAAAAATTTATTTCAAAAAAAAGTTATAATTTTAAAAACTAAGAAAATATTTTCAAAATATAAATTATAAATAATTATATAAAATTCAACTTTATCAATTAATAAAATATATTTTACAATTAAATTTAAATAAATTTATTAATTTATTTTTCTCTAATTTGAAAAAAAATTTAATGAAATATTAAATATATTTGCACACCTAATTGCTCTAAAAGTTTTTTTTATTTTTACAAATAAAGTTTTTGATAAAAATCTATTTGAGTTGCCATTTTTAAATTAACTAATTTTTTTAAATTATTAAAAAAAAATGTTATTTTATTTATTTTTTATTTTAATATTTCAATTATTTTCATCATTTTATTGTTTTAAAGGAATATGTGAAATAATTAAATTAGTTGATGTTGGTGGTATGTTAATAATTTTAATTTTTTTAAATTAATTAATTAATTAATTTAGAAGCTTCTAATGATTGTTCTGATGTTCCAAATGCAATAAAAAGTTTGGATCGTTGTTGTATTGATTTAAATTGTAAAATGATAGGAATGATTGATATTGGATGTTAGTTAAAATATTTATTTATTTTAAATTTTTTAAACTTATTTTTTACAGTAGATAATAATGGAAATTGTGATGGTGATGCTAAATATATTAATCATCATTGCTGTGATTTACCTCCTTGTCAAAAAAAAGGAATGGAAGATGTAGGACGTAAAAATAAAAAAAAATAATTTTTTAAAAATATTCAAATTAAAATTTAGCCGGAATGGAAGGTAATTGTGATGGACAAGAAACAAAATATATAGATGGACGTTGTTGTATTGATAAAAAAATAATAACTACAACAACAACAAATCCTACTACAACACCTTTAGGGCTTTATGTAAATGGACGTTTTTATATGAGTTTGTTTATTTAAATTATTAAAAATAAAATATAAAAATATATATATAATTTATTATTTTATATTTTAGATTGTTTGGATACAAAACCGAATGGTTTTTGTCAATTATACCTGAATAGATGCATGGTAATATTAAAAAAATTATAAAAATTCTTTTTAAAAAGTTCTTGTTTTTTATTTAAAAATATGTCCCTAAATTATTTTATTTTTTTGTTTATAATTTATGATTTTTAAGGTTAAAAGAAATCGACCAAGAAATTGGCGTAGAAATCGAATGTGGATAAATCAAAAGTTTATGGCATTAAATTGTTGTAATAGTTGTCAAAAAGCTTTTAAAGATTTTTTGCCCACACTTATATCATCTAATAATAAATACAATAGAAATGATGGATATAATAGAGATTATGACTATAATAATAATAATAATATGAATGACTACAATGGTGATTATGTTGATGACTACGGAGGAGGAGGGAATGGAAGAAATAATTATAATAATAGAGGTTGGGGTTAATGAAAGCAAAATGAATGAATGACGTTAAGAAAATGGGTAATTTATTTTATTATAATATAAAATTACTTAATAATTTTAAGAAACTGGCAAAATGTTGAAAATGAAGTTTTTTATAAAAATATTTAATAATAAAAACTGTACAATTATAATTTTAAATTCATTTTCATCTATTAATTTTAACAAATACTTGAGATATAAAATATTTTCATTATTTTTTGCTTTTATAAAATAAAATGACTTTTCAAATTTTAAAGAAATAATGTTTTAACTTTTTATTTAATAATCAGATTAATTCAATCTAAATATTTACATAAATATTTAGGTATAAGAAAAGAATATCGCGACAAACGGGCCGCGACCAATTTGACGCAACCAATCAGGCTCCCGACAGGAGTTCCGAAATTTAGAATCCTAAAAATATCAATCTGACTTTTGCCACAAGATCTTTCTAAACCCTATCCTACGCCACACTCTGATATTTATATTTTTGTAGCTATATTTTTTTTATCTTTGAGATATTTTTTTATTAATATTAATTTTTTAGATATACATATATTTTAATCTTTGTATTATTAATTTATTTTTTGATGGTGGTATGTTTTTTCTAAAAATAAAATGTTAAAATATGTTATTTTTAGTCATTTTTTGGATTTGGTCAATCTGCAGAAATTACAATTCGCCTTTTAAATGAGGAACAACAAAGAACTACTAGAATGAGAGTTGATGACGGCCAATATGAGGTTTTTATTAATTTTTTAAATTAATTTTATTTATTTTTAGACTTTTTATTTGTTCTATGATGGTGAAAATGTTGAAGGAGAAGTTTTAGTAAATTTAAAAAAACCTGGTCAAAAATTAGAACATCAAGGCATTAGAATTGATTTTATTGGACAAATTGGTAATTTTTAAATTATATTTAGAATTTTAAATTATTTTCAATAGAGGTATATTATGACAGAGGTAATCAACATGATTTTCTTTATCAAACAAAAGAATTGGCACGTCCTGGCGATTTATTTCAAAATACAAAATACGAATTTTGTTTTATTAATGCTAGTAAACCGGTTGATTTTTATTTTTTCTTAACTCTTTTATTATAATTTTAATTTAGTATGAAACTTATATGGGATCGAATGTCAAATTACGTTATTTTCTTCGTGTCACAATAATGAGACGGCTTACTGATATTGTACATGAGATGGAGGTTAAATTAAATAATTCTGATATTATTAGGATATTTTTGTAAATTTGTTCTTTGTTTATTTAAATTCTAATAATAAAAATTAATTTAAGATTGCTGTACACACATTAGCCACCTACCCAGATAATGATTCTAGTATTAAAATGGAGGTGGGTATTGAAGATTGTCTTCATATTGAATTTGAATATAACAAATCAAGGTATTTATAAAGATAAAAAGTTTCATTTTCAAATTAAATCGGCTGTTATTTTTGAAAATCTTTACTCTAAATTTAAGGGAGCAGCCTGTACATTTTAGAGCCCAATTTGTTTCAAATAAAAGGACAAAATTAATTTTCCTTTAATTTTTAGATATCATTTAAAGGATGTAATTGTTGGAAAGATTTATTTTCTTTTGGTTCGAATTAAAATAAAATATATGGAAATTGCTATTTTAAAACGAGAATCAGTAGGAAATGGCCCAAATATTTTTAATGAAAGTGATAATATTGCCAAATATGAAATTATGGATGGAGCTCCTGTTAAAGGTTTAATTTTTCTTTCTTTTTTAATTATAAAAAATTAATATTTAGGTGAATCTATTCCAATTAGACTGTTTCTTGCTGGCTATGATTTGACTCCAACAATGAGGGATGTTGCAAAACGTTTTTCTGTTCGTTATTTTCTTAATTTGGTTCTTATCGATGAAGAGGATAGACGATATTTTAAACAACAGGTTTTTAATTTAAAAATATTTATTTTGAATTAAACTAAATTATTTATATGTTTAAATTTTAATTAATTTTTTAGGAAATTATCCTTTGGAGAAGATTAGAAAAACCTTTAAATGTTCGTCAACCAGTACAACAACATTTTCAACAATCTCAAAGTTCAGCAGCTCGTGCCTCTATTTCACCTCAATCCCCTCAATTAATTAATTCATCTGAAATAGATGAATTAATTGAAAATGAAAAACAAAATGAAGACGAAAATGATTAAGAAAAAAGAAGGGAAAGGTTTTAAATAAATTAATTTTATTTATTTTTTAGATAATTATTAATGACTTTTAATGAACCAAAAAATATTACTATTTTTTACTGACAATTATTTAAAATAAATTTATTTATTATTAATTTATTATCCTAAATGTTTATTTTATTTTGATCATTTTATGAATATTATGATTTAAATATTATTTAAAAAATTAATTATTTTTTTAATCAAATTTTAGTCTCTGATAACACAATAACCAAAAAATTCTCGATCATTGTTAAAATATATTTTTAATTAATTAAATTAATTTTTTTAATTAAACCAAATTTATAATTTCCTTTAAATATATTAATTATTTTATTTTAAAAATTGGCCTCTCCTTTTTAAAATTTTCTTCGGTCATCTCGACCTCATCCAATTTATTTGAAGGGGTTAGAGCACATTTATATTCTAGAAAAAAAAATAAATAAATGAATGGATTGTTTTATAAAAGAAAAAGTCTTATAAAACGGTCACTCTTCCGGTTGAGGGTTTTTGGAATAATTTGGGTTAAAAAAGAGAAAATTGTTAGTATTTATTTTATAAAAAGTGCGACAGATGTTCCTTTTTTTTATTCTTTTCACTATTATTTTATACTGACCAATTGGTCTTTCTTTTGTGGCCCAGTAGCAAAGTAATATTAGAAAATATATATCTCTACTATTTTTACTCATCACTCAATTTTTGTTTAGTGGACAACTGCTCCAATAGTAAAAATTGTTTAAAAAAAGGGTTTTATGAGGTATGTCTGTTCTTATTAACCTTTTTCAAGAATATTTTATTTATTTATTAACTCATAAAATAGTTTTTTTAATAATTAAAAAATCAAAATTTCTGCTTTTTTTATAAAATTATTTTTTAGAATTATTTTAATTAAAAATAAAATCTTATATAATTATTTTACTATTTAATTAATTAATTATTTTTAATTTTTTCTGTTTTCCCAGTTAGAATTGGGTTAGCCTTCTTTTCGATTTTTTTATTTAATACACAGATTTAAAACTTATAATTTTCTAAAATAAATAGTTAATTCTCGAAAATAAAGACAAAACTCTTTTCTTTTTCCTTCTGTCATGACAATATTTAAATTAATAAATTAAATAAATTATTTATATATTTTTAAATATTTTTAAAAAATTTAAAAAAAAACTAAGAAATTATTTAAATATAAACATATGGCCTATATAATTATATTTTACATGAATTAGAACTCAAAAGAAAAATAATATATTTATATTCATTCTTGACAAGCTTCATACACACAAATAGAAAATATAGCCAGCCGTTGCGCCCAGGCTTTAGCTTTTTTTCTTTTTTTTCCCTCATTTACTATTTTATTTTTATTTGCCTCGGCAGAATTGAAAAAGCATCGGTCTGTTTGTCCATTGATTTTCTTGGCTCTTTTTAACTTACCACCACCCCTATAAATATATTTATTTTCTCTTAACATTTTCTTTTAAAATATACATTCACGCATTGCTTCTTCTCATTTATTATTTGAGGAAAGTTTATTTAAAAATATTAGACTACATATTTATTTATTTTTAATGAAATATAAATAATTGTTTAATTATTTATTAAATTTGTACAAATTAATTGTAATTTTTTAGCTGTCATTTTCCCTTACCTTTTTTGTACTTTCTTTTTTCTTATATTCCAAAATTATTCTCGACCATCTTATTATTCATTCTCCTTTAAAAAATTAAATAAATATATTTAATTCCGAAGAAAAGAATTTTTCTTTTATTGAAAATCAAAAGTTCAAAAATAAAATCTTTACAAATTTTTATTTAAATAAAATTTAAAAAATCATTATATTTATTTAATACCGTATACCCAAACAAACATTATTTTATTATTTTCTTCTTTATTCTACTCTACTAAATATATACTACCTAGAATTTCTTTACAAATGTACATTTCTTTTTTATTCCGCCTGTCACCAATCAGCATTTGCCCCACACAATGTTTTTAATATTTTTTTTTATTTTTTAAAAATTGTCAAGATTTGATTGATTTTTTTAAATTTTTGTTTGATAAAACATTTTTATTTTATTTTAACTTTTAAAATTTTAAAATTCTTTACAAAATAAAATCTTTTAAATTAATTAAACTTTTTTTAATATAAAAATAATTTTTAAAATAAATTTAGCTATAAAAATGGAGTGAATTTTAACAAAAACTAGCAGCATTTTGGCTGCAATACTAGTCATTTTTTCTTTAATTAAAAAATAAATTTATTTAAAATGAAAGAATTAATTTTAGAAGAAAAAATAAATGAAAAAGAAGAAAATAAAAGAATTATTTTTAAAATAAAGGTTTTTAATTAATTAATTAATTAATTTTTTAAATAGAGATTTAATAATTTAAAAATAAATGAAGAAAAAAATCAAGAAATTTTTATAAATTTACCAATTGAAAATATTAATAAATTAACTTTAAAAAAAGAAGAAAAAGAAAAAGATTTATGGATATGGGATAAAAATTGTTTTAATAATAAAGTTAATTAATTTATTTATTAAAATATTATTTTTTTTAAAGTTGAATTTTGTTGATATTATTAAATTAGAAAATAATTATAAATCTGTTATTTTTCATCCAGAATATTCTTTGGGGTATTTTTTATTTTTAAAAATATTTTAATTATTTTATTTTCAGAACAGCAGCAATACGTGCAAAAATATCATTAAATAATAATTCTTTATCTTATTGGGAAATTAATATTAATAATATTTTTGGTTCTTCTATGATGTTTGGTAATAAAAATAAATAAATATTTTAAATCTTTTTTTTAAAAAAAGGAATTGGAACAGAAAATGCTTTATTAAATTCTCCTTATATTTTTGCTAATTTATTAGGAGATATTATAACAAATAATAATAATGAATTTGAAGGTTATGGACTTTCACATAAAGTATATTTAATTTATTTATTTTATTTAAAAAATAATTAGGGAATATTTTATCATGGTGGTATTAATTATAAATTTTGTTCTCCTTTTTCTAAATGTTCTCCTTGTTGTGTTGGTATATTATTTGATGGTCCTAAACAAAAAATTGGTTTTACTTTAAATCAAAAATGGTTAGGTTGGGCACCTGTTAAATTGGAATTTTTTAATAAAAATAATAAAAAAGGAAGATTATTTTATCCAATGGTAGCAAGGTAAAATTAATTAATTAATTAAAAATTATTATTAAAAAAAAAGTACTGGTCAACATTCTTTATTTACAATATCAAATGGTTTATTAATTAATAATTTAAATATTCCTTCATTACAACAAATATGTCAAGAATTTATTATTTTAAAAATTTTGGTAAAACAAAAAGTTTATTTTTTTATTTTTATTTAAATTATTTTTTTAGGAAAAAAATAAAAATAATTTAAAAGAAATTAATTATTTAATTAATAAAATTGTTGGATTACCAAAAGATATTAAATTAAAATTAATTAAAAATAAATTTATTAAAATAATTAATAACAAAAATAAAATAATTATTATAGAAGAACAAAATAATAAAAATAGAAAAAGAAAAATTAATGAAAATAAATTTAAACAACAAAATTTTAATAAAAATAATAATGAAGAAGAAGAAGAAAATAATTTATTTTTACCAATTAAATTAAAAATTCTTCCAAATTTTTTTTAATTTATCCTTTTTACCACAAATAATAAGAATATATTATTTATTTAGTCCATTCAGTGAAAATAATTTTATAAAAATATTTTTTTGTTTCATTAGACAACGAATGATTTATTTTTAATATTTTTTCTTATAATTTTAATAATTATTTTATTTACCACTTTTTTAATAAAGTCAATTCTTAATTATTTATTAAATTAAATTACTCATAAAAAATGAATAAAATTTAATTTTTTAAAAATCCCCAAAAAGTAATATATTTTTAATAATTAATTGACTTTTTATTTATTTTTTAATCTAAAGATTCGTGCAATCATTCAAAAATAATTCTTTCTATTTTAATTTTTTTAAATTTAAATTGCTGAATAATTAAAAACTACGCATTCTCTTCTTTTTTTAATTAAATTTAAATTAATTTGTTTTTAATAAAATTATATGTTAACGAATATAAGAAAATTTTTTGATTTACTATTTTTAATATATTTTTTTATATTTTATTTTTGTTTTCCACTTTTGCTTAAAATATATAAAATTTATTTCCTAAAATAATTTAAAAACTTAATTATGATAAATAAAACAGAATTTTAAAAAATCTGTCGTTTATTTTAGGAAATAAATTTATTTTTATTTTTTCATTAATAACCGCCGAAAGAGATGAATGTGCAATCTAGTCAAGTTTATATATAATTAATTAATATTTTTTAAATGATTCTTTTATTTTTTATATGCTTTAAAACCAAAAAAGTGTGCATAATAAATATATATATATTTATTAAATTAAATAAATTAATGTATTTTTAAATTTATATTTTTTGATTTTAAATTAAAAATACATTAATTTATATTTTTCTTTAAAAAATATATTCATATATTCTTCTAATAATTAATTAATATTTATATACCTTTATAATTAAATATTATGTCTTCAAAAAGCAGCTCGTAAAAATTGTTCAAAAATTAATTATTTTATTCTTGTATTTTTTTTAAATTTTTTTTTCACCAATAAGAAAAGTATAATGGTCTTTTTCAAATTGTTTTATTAAAATAAATTAGAAATTATTTTTCAATTAAAAAAATTAAAAAATATTTTTTTGAAAAAGCCATTTAATTTAAAAATACTCATTTTACTAAAAACATTTATAAACATAAATAAAGGTAAAATAAGCTTTAAATTTGTAATATAATATTTCTTAAATTTATATTTCCACTTTTTTTTTAATTTTTAATTTGATAAATAAATAATCATTTATTTGAAAAATTATTTATAATTAAATAGAAAAATAACATTTATATTTAAAAATATTCTTTAACAATAATTAAATTTAAATTATAAAAAGAAATATTTAAAAGTCAATGAAAAAAGATAGAAAAATTAAAAAAAAATTTTTTAGCTGATATGAAAAATAACTTTTTGAAGCAATAAATTGGGCTAAAAAAAGAAATTTTGAAAAATATCTTTAATAAGAAAAATAATATTTTCTAAAATAGAGATCAGAGAAACCCACAAACCAATTAACTCCTCTACTTTATATTTTAACAATAAAATTAATAAATTTTTAAAATAATTTTATTTTCCGATCCCTAATTTAAATTTTTAAGTAGATGAACAATTGGTCCAAACGTAAAAGTTTTTTTAATTAAAAAGAAAAGTAAACAGCCAATATTTCTTTTATTATTCCAAAGTGTAAGGCTCAGTAGCCGACAAATTATTGTGGTGAAGATTACGTCTTGACTGACGATTTCGAAAATAGGGAGTTTCCTTGTAAATATACCAAATATTTCCAGTAAAAAGAATAAAAAGTCCGACGCCAGCAAGCTAAATAATTAAATAAATAATATTTATATTTTATTATTTTTAATAATTTACTTATATTAATTGCCTTTTAGTACCTTCTAATTATTTTTTTTAATTTAAGAGGAATGCTAGTTACTAATGTCAAAGGAGAGTGATAGGTTCAAAAGCTATTTCTTAATTTTGTAAAATAATTTTAAACACTAAACATTGTTTAAATAAAAAATAACCGAAGCAATTGCCAATGTTCCATAAACAGAATAAGAGCTCACTTCACATTTTTTACCTCCACAAATATCTACAGCTGTAAGTGATGCATTTACATTTTCGGGTTTTGTAGCCTCCTCAATTCGTCGTGCAGAGATTGAAAAGAAAAGAGTTCCAAACATCCAAAAAACAGACAAAAGAGCAGTTACTGTTAAATCCTAAATTAATATATTTTTTATTATTATTTTTTTAAATAAAATATACAAGAATAGGCAATCTATCATCACTTGCGTAAACTCCATAAGAGAAAAGGTAGAAAAGCAACATTCCTGTTGTAAAGAACAATGACAACGGGATTAAATAAGTATAGAAATCAGTACCACTGAAATTTTATATAAAAATAAATTGGAAAAATTAAATAGTCATATTTTAAAAAAAACTAACGATCCATAATCATCCTTAAATGGTAAAACTTTAATTTCAGAATCATTACATCTATGCACAAAATAACTACCAATACTATAAAAACAATATTAAAATAATTTAATTAAAGAAAATAAAACTCAAGAGAGTGGAATTCGTATGATGTTTTAATTGTTTCATTTACTTTTGTTGGAGGGCCACATTTAATTTCCAGGTCAAATTGCCATCCGTGAAAAGAAGCAAAAACAATCAGGCAAAAAATCTAGAAAACAGAAATCTTTGTAGTAAAGAAAGAAAAAGATCTGATTTTTAGAACCAAAAGGGATTTTTGTCCATAAGAAACGTATCATATAACAGATTTATGAGACTAAAAACATAAGTTCAATAAAAAAACTTTAACAATAAATTAAAAATAATAAAATTATTAATTTATTTCAAACCGCTTCAATAAGACGAATAAAACCAATCGGCATTTTAAGTTGTTCAAAGTCAATGCGTCTGTAGACACGATCCAATGGAGAAGATTGAGTTGGCGCAATAGGCATTTTTACTATTTATTGTTAAGAAATTTTTTTAAATTTTATAAATTAAATTAAAGTAGACTTTATTGTAACTAATCAAAAAAAAAATTAAAATAAAAAATCAATTTTATCAATAAACAATATTAAAATTACACATAATTGGAGAATTCTATTATAAAAAGGTCCAACAAAGTATATATGTAGATGACATCAGAAAAAGTTCCTAATCAAGCATTTATTCATAGTCAACCTATAAATTTATATAATTTAAATATTTTATTCAAATAAAATTTTAAAAAATAAAAAAATCATTATTTCAGTAGAATCAAATTTAAAGAATAATTTTACATCATTTATGCCTTTCCAATGACTACAGTGTTGTCATTCACAAATTCATAATCAGGAATTTCCAGGTTTGCTGGTGCCGGTCCTTTTCGAATACGTCCAGAACCATCATAATGAGAACCATGACAAGGGCAAAAATAGCCACCAAACTCACCCATTCCAGCTGAAAAATATACATAAATAGCTCAAATTAAAATATAAACAAAATCAAATTGAGAATCACTTAAAATTTTAAACATTAAAAATATTTCACTAAAATTTTAGATAACAAAAATTTGCAAGTCAAAAAATTTATAAACATAACTAACATATTGGAATACATCCCAAATGTGTGCAAACTCCAACAAGAATAGACCATTCTGGGCGTTGAACACGATCTTCATCCTTCTGTGGATCACGAAGCTGAGCAACATCGACAGTCTGTTCTCGCTGAATTTCTGCTTCTGTACGATGTTTGACAAATATTGGTTTTCCTCGCCATTCGAATGTTTTCGTCCGACCCTCTGGCACTTCATCCAAATTAATTTCAATAGAAGCCATTGCTTTCATGTCAGCAGGCATTGATTTGTATTCGACAGCTGTGGTGAGTACAAACTTAGTTGCCATCACAGCACAAGCACCGCCAACTGAAAAAATTAGAAAATTATATGTATAAAAAATAAATAAAACCTCCATAAATTATTGCGCTCGGAGCACCACGTCTGTCATCAACACTTTGACTAGCTTCTGGGCCAGTAGGATTTTTAACTGAATCCAAACGATAATCATCAAAATTAGGGAAAACAATATCAGTGTGAGAAGCGTTTCGTTTGTTTATTGCACAAATAGATAGAGTTGATTTGATAGAGTCGAAAAGAGGCCGTTTAGCCTTGGATAATACGTTGATCATGACAATTTAATTTATTCTTAAAATAAATAAAACATTATAGTAATTAAAATCAGAAACAATTAATTGTGGGAATGTCACTTCACGTCCCAGTCATTTTCAAAATATTTCTCACAGTTACTAGTGGATTTTTCGAGGTCAATTTTCTTTATTCTAAACCCTTTCTTAATAATAATGTGCTAGATGTGAAGATTATTTATCAATTTTAACCAATTAAACATTGGGTAACTTTTTAAATTATTGGGCCAAATCATGTTATTCTCAAATGTTTATGACCATTATGAAAGTTCAATCATGCCCTTTGAAAAATTTTGATTAAGCATGAATCATTTAATTAATTCCATCCAATAGAAAAGCACATTTTATTTATCGGAGACAAAACATTATTTGACACTTTTTTCATTTTTGTAATGTATTGTAAAAAAATTTAACTCCTTATTTTGTAATTTTATAATTTAAAGGTTCCTATAAAAGCGTAAAAATTCATAATTTTCATTTTGAGTAGGTTTGTCATTTTGATTTCTCTGAGCTGTTTTTCTGCGAATTTCTAATTCCTTACCCTATTCGATATTTGCAAATGCTAGAGTGGAATAATATTTAGTTTGAAACTCGTTTCCTGCTTATTTTTGTTCTAAAATGCATATTTTTAACGCTATTTTTGATTATTTTTAATTTTTTCATTCTATAACTGATTTTACTCATTCATTTATGTTTTTTATAATTTTATTCTAATTTTTAATATCTTAAATTCTTTTTAGATATAAATTATCTTTATGGGATTTGCTGCTCAGCTTTATTTGTTGTTTTGGAAGAATTTAATACTTCAATGGCGAAGCAAGCTTTGGCTTTTTTTTGAAAATCTCCTTCCAATTCTTATGCTTATTATAATGATTATTGTTGTAAATCATGTAAGAATTAAATTATAAAAATTGTTATTAATTTGATTATTATTAAAAGGCTGGTAATCCAACAGATGATGAGGCATATTCTTTTGAACTACTTGAAATAACTGGAAAATCGTCTGATATCTATAGGAAAATTAATCATTCTTCAAGTATCGGTGGATACTATAATTGTAAAACTATTTCTCTTGGATTTAGGTTTTTTGTGGAAAAGATTATTAAATAAAATTTTATTTAGTTATGATGGTGGTATTAAGGATTTGGCATTACAAATCATGAAGAATGTCAGCGAACGCTATGATGATAGTTTATTTTTGGAAATTAATATTGAAAATTTTACTAGCCTCGAAACAATGATGGAAGCATTGAAAAAAGATTTAAATGAAACAAGAGATAACATGTGTGGTGGATACATAGGTGATTTTATTTTTCAAATTTTTGAGCAAAATTTATAATAAATTCGTAAATGTAGGTGGCGTCCATTTTCAAAGTATTCGGGTTCGAGAAGGAAAAACTCAACCTCAGCTTGTCTATCGTATATTGCTACCACAGAAACAAGATAAATGGGACCTTGAATCATTCTGGCTTGATAATGATCCAAATAGCGCACAAGCTGATCACAATCAAATACCGAGTTCACCACCTTATTGGCAAACAGGATTTCTTTCAATTCAATATGCAATTGAGAGCACTTTTGTTAACATGGTTCTTATTTTATATATTTTTAAATGTTATTTTTGTCTTAGAACAAGAATTCAACATTTATGGATAAAGTAAATTTCTCTCTTTTACGCATTCCTATTGGTAAAATGAGGAGTGGTAGAATTATCTTGTTTCTTAAAGCCGTGTGGGTATTATGGCTTATGTCTATTCTTACAATTATGATGCACACTGCAAGAGAAATTGTTATTGATAAAGAGGCTGGAATTAAGGTTTTAAATTATTTTTGCTAAAAATAGATATCTTTAGACTTATATGTCTGTTATGGGATTACATCCTCTAGCTTTCTACCTCTCACAAATTTTTATTGGAATAATCAAATCAACTATTGTTTTGGTTATTTTTACAGAAATTATTTCGTCTAAACTTGAGGTATAAATTTTTTGATCGAAACAATTTTAATAGTTTTTTAGTTTTCGAGTTCTTTACTTTTTGTTTTACTTTCTGTTCTTTTTGCTATTTCAATGGTATCTATGGCGGGTTTATTTTCTGCAATTTTCGAAACGACGCTAATGACCCAACTCTTTTGTCTAATTATGCCTATTCTTCTTTGTTTTCTTAACAATAATTTAACGCCAGCTATTACAAAAGTTGGACTTTGTTTTTTAAGTTCTCTCAATCCGATTGCAGCTTTTTATTTGGGTGTAAATCACATTATTAATGCTGAAATGAATAGTAAAATTTTCCTTTAATTTTTTAAAACGTTTTATAAATAGTGGTTTATCTTGGTTGGACTTCATTATTTTTTGGTGGAACTAATCAATTTACAATTGGATATTCTATCATTATGCTCGTTGTGGACTCAATTATTCTATGCCTTTTAATCTTCTATGTTGATTCTGTTTTTCCTACTGATGGTTCATTAAAAAGACATCCCTTATTCTTTCTTGAGGTCTGTCAACTACAATGACTAAATAAACTTTTATTCTTGTTGAAAATTTTCCACATTATTAATTTAAGCATCTTTGGAAAAATTACTCACATACGCGTCTTGGTCGGATGCCTCCAATGGATCAGACAGATTCAAAAATTTTAATAGAAAACATGGAGCCAGAACATGCAAACAAAGATGAAGCTGATATTATTATTCAAAATATGAGCAAACGCTGGGGTTTTTGGGGAGGAACTCTTGCCGTAGACAATCTTAATTTTAGAGCATATCGTGGGCAGGTTTTATAAATTTTTAAAATTTATTTAAAAGTAATATAGGTTACCGTTTTACTTGGACATAATGGTGCCGGAAAAACTACCGCTTTTTCTGTGATCACCGGAACAGTATCTTCTTCAGGGGGTTACATAATGATATGTGGTATAAATTTGGAAGAAAATTTGAGCATTTGTCGAAAAAAAATTGGTAAGATTTTTAGCGAAGTAGTTTATCGTTCTATTTTAATTTTGTAGGCTACTGTCCACAAAACAATCCTTTATTTGAAAAATTCACTGTTAGAGAGCATTTACAACTTTACGCTGGTCTTAAAAGTTCTACTGTTAACGGACCTTATGGAAAGGAAATTTTAAATAATGAAATTAAAGAAATCCTTAATAGTATTAATTTAGTGGACTCTGAAAATATTGTTAGTATACTTTTAAAATATAAATTTTTATAAAATATAATTTTGTGCAGAAATCTCAAAATCTAAGTGGTGGTCAGAAGCGGAAGCTGTGTGTGGGTATCGCATTGATAGCTGGTAGTCAGGTTGTTCTTCTTGATGAACCAACAGCTGGAATGGATCCGATTGCGCGAAGCGAAGTTTCCAATTTGCTTGTTAACATCAAGAAGGATAGGTATATGAATCTTAAAATAATATCTACAATTTTCTATATTATCCAGAACCATCTTGCTTACTACACACTACATGAACGAAGCTGATAAGATGGGCGATAGAGTTGGAATAATGGTCAATGGTCGTTTGATGTGTAATGGTTCTCCTGATTTTTTGAAAAAGAAATTTGGGACCGGCTTTATTCTCAATATGGTAAGTAAATTAGTGGTTTAGGGTTAGGTCAACAGAACGTTAATTTTGACTGAAATTGCATATTAAGCAATGAAATAACTTGCTCCTCCTTTTACAGAATTTTATATTTATTCTTATAATCGAAAAATTGAGAATTGCTAAAAATTGGAAGTTTAATTTATATATGTATTTGATGTCTTTAGTTGTGCAACTCTGATTCCCAGTCTTTCCATTCAATCATTGATTCTACTCTTTCTGTAATTCGAAAACATTCGGTGGATGCGCGAATTGATCGATCGAGATATCCAGAATTTTCTGTGGTATTGCCAATTTCTGATAAACGACAGTTAGTTTAACGTTAAATACTTTATTTAATTTACATCTTTTAATTAAGTTTTGCTAACCTATTTGACGAACTTGAAATGAGAAAGGAGGATCTTTGCATTGATTCTTTTGGTCTTTCTCTTAACACGCTCGAACAAGTGTTTCTAAAGTAATTTGAGTCTTTTATCATTATTTTATGAATTTATTAAGAGTTGGTGAACTTGCTGAACCTGAGGACCAACATAAGTCAATGGACGGAGATTCAGTTGATGGTAAGGCAACTCCTGCTCATAAGCTTGCTTCGAAGTTATTTGGTGTGAGACAGAAACAGGTTTTTATTATTTTTTGATAAAAAATAACGTTTATTTTCAGTTTTTAAACACAAAATTGTCGAATGTTACTTTATGGTTTAAGCAAGTATTTGCTTTGCTATGGCGCCAGTATCTCTGGACTATTCGTAATCCTATGCGAAGTCTATTCCCTATTGCCATTGCTCTTCTATTTTTCTTCTTAATTAAATCTTTTGATTCAAAAATTTCTGTTACTGATACACAACGCTCTCTTTCTCTGGATGATACGAATGAGGAATTTAGGATTCCTATTCGGATAGAGGGTTTGTTATATTGTTATAATTTTAGGGTCTTACCGGTTATAGTTATATTTTACTATAATATTAGGGGAGATGGATCATCATTTGGAAGAACATTATCTTTTTAACATTCTTTGTTCTAATTCTAAAATATACCTGTTGGTTATCCCAAGCACTTTTGCGGACAAGTTTTTTGCGGACAAATATTAATTTTTTCTTCCCTGTTTCACTCCGGCCATGGATCCGAAAATGGATAAGTAATAAAACACGACATGTTCGTGTAAAAGGATCACTTAATGTGCTATGAGACTGTGACCGTTTTTGACTCATGACTTATATTCTAATGTGTGGAAGCTAGTTTGGTCGGGAGATGAGTTCCCTACCCAGGAAAATGTTTGATAATGGAGACGTTTTTGATGAACTTATGCTTGGGGAAATATTGGCCATTGATTTATTTTTTATTCTAGTTATTTATGTATAAATTTCTCCGCTAAACTGTCCGCAAAAGTGCTTTAGGATAACTGACAAGTACAATATTTTAGATACAACGCTTCACAGAAACTTTGTGAATTACTTAGAGAATTTTTGTTCAACTTGTCTTTTAAACATCGATTCAAAGAAGGATTTACATAGCGAACTCAGAAATCATTTGCACGAAATTCCACCAATGTTCGTAGGTGTTGCCATTTATGAGAACAAATCAACTACTAATTTTCAAATCGGGGCTCTTTTTAATGGACTTGCCATTCATTCGCCGCCAATGGCAATCTCGTTTGTTACCAATGGATTTCTTGGTGGTACTTCTTGTAGGTTTTTTATTTATTGATTTTATATTTATTTAATTTAAGATTTGGACTTTTACATTTTTTAACTATTGAATATTTTTATAAAATTCACTTTCATAATATTTGTAGAAATAGAAATTATTTTCTATTCTATAAATGAATTGTTGGTGATGCAACAATTTCGGTTGAGACATTTGCGGCTTTGAACTTTGTGGCTTATGCCGCAAATGTCAAAATAGAGTTGTGAGTCACAAATGTCTCATGTCAGCCGAAATTGTCGGCTAATCAAATCATTTTTTTATTTATTAAACTATTTTATTTTCTAGCCTCTATTCGACTCACAGTTGTTGTCTATAATGTCCATAACAATACTGATATTACTGATACTTTTTTTTCTGAAAAGTTCAAGGAGCTTTCTTTAATAGTTAGCATAGTTTTATGCTTCTCACTATTTGCGGCATCAATGGTCAGTCCATTAGTTGAAGAGAGAAGTGGAAAATTCAAACATCAACTTATGCTCACAAAATTGCATGTGGTAACTTATTGGATTTCTGTTCTAATTTGGAATGCTTTATTCTTTACATTTTTTTCTTGTATCTTTCTATTATTTTTAATATACTTTGGATTGATGCAAGGACATTCTGGAATGTATGGAAATTTTTCTCAAACACTATTATTTTTATTAAATTTTAAAATACATATTTTAGTCTTTGCGCATTATGGGTTTCATTTTTATGGTGTTATGTGCCTTTGAATGCTTTTTTTTCTTTTATATTTGGAAAATGGCAAATAGCATTTACATTTATATTTTCTTGGAGTTTTATTTCTTCAATTCTTTACGGGATGTTTTTAGCATTTCTCAAATTTTTAGAGGTAATGCAAACAAGGGTATCAGATACAACTTCAGAAAGTTTTTGGAATCAATTATTCGATGTTTTAGCCAAATTATTTGAATTAATTAATCCAGTCTATGTCTTTGGTAAGTGAAAATTCTTTAATTTTATAAATTTTTTCGTTTATAGCTATTGGTATGGTAAAAATATTTATGTCTTCTTCACTTAATGTGTATATGTCAAAAAGTAAAGGATGGTTTCTACAAGATGAGATCCTTACACTTTTAGCTTCTGGTTCTATTTTTTGGATTTTAGTCAGCATTCTTCAATCTCGTGTAATTTCAACTAAACTTCACACATTTTGCAAAAATTGTTGCAATTCATCCAATAAAGACTTGATAGAAAATGTGTGTTATTCTAGTGTTATGCTAATTATCAATGAATATTTATATTTAAACTTTTCTTATTTTTAGTACAAATCTCAAGAAGATGTTGATGTTCAAGATGAGCGTTTACGACTTGCCTCTAACAATGATACAGAGTTTGTTCTTGCTGTACGCGATCTGTCAAAGTTTTATGGACAGTTTCCCGCTCTTCGGGGACTCACATTTGGTATCAGTGGAAATGAATGTTTTGGATTATTAGGTGCCTATACCTCTTATAATTAAAACTAAATTTCATAAACAAATAATGTAGGTGTGAACGGTGCAGGAAAAACCACAACATTCGACATCCTTACTGGCGTGCGTTTTGCCTCATCCGGTTCGGCGGTGGTCGGTGGCGTTAATATAGATGCAGGACCAGCTATTGGTTATTGCCCTCAGTTTGACGCGCTTCCGCTGGAACTAACTGGCAGAGAAGTGCTTAAACTTATTGCCTGTCTTAATGGATTCTCGGATATTCCGTCGCGTGTTCGTCAAATTCTTCATGCTGTTCTTTTGGATGATCATGCTGATAAACTAATTATGCACAACAGGTTTGAAAAAATTATTTCTTAATTATTTCTTTTTTCTAGTGGTGGACAGCGGCGTAGAATTTCTATTGGTTTGACTTTGGTTACTCGTTCCTTGCTTATAATGCTTGATGAACCAACTGCTGGAATTGACCCTCAAACGCGTCGTCAAATTTGGAACTTACTACATGCAATTCGCCAACAAGGTATTGCAATTCTTTTGACTTCACATTCTATGGAAGAGTGTGAGGAATTGTGTAGTCGAATCGCCATTCTCAATAAAGGATTAATGAACGGAATTGGTACTGTTCAATATTTGAAGGAAAGGTAATAAATATTTTACATTCTAATATTTTTATTCTTGCATATAATATAGATTTGGAAGCAGTTTCTTGTTAACAATTACAATTTCTAATCCATCTGATGATATGACTAAACAACTTGACACTATTGTTCTTCAAAAATTTGAGGTTTACTTATTATTCTATTTAAAACAATTTTTATTTTTAAAGTCTCCAAAGCTGTTAGATGACTCTTCTACGTCCTCTACATTACGCTGGAATATTCCTAAAACAGATGACACATATTGGAATGAATTATACAGAAAAGCGCATGAATTAGCTGGCAAATATCATGTATATTTTAATATTTTTTATTTGTTTAATATATTTTATTAGGATTCTTCATCAAATTTTGGTCCACGGATTGTTGATTTTTCTTTGACACAAAGTTCACTTGAACAAGTATTTTTGCGTCTTTCGGGAAAAGTTGAAGACGAAGTATAATTAATTATTTAGCCTTTAATTTTGTGTTTTAATTCCTTTATTTATTAATATATACACATTCCCTTGAATTTCTTTCATTTATCGGGTTTTCTTTTATTATTTAAAAATTTTACTTTTTTTATATGTATCTAATTTTCTGAAATTTATTGATCTAATCAATATAATCTCTTTGAAAACCTTTAACATTTAAAAGCAATGTTTAGAGGTTTTCATTGTCATGCATATAATATTATATTTATTTTATTATCCCCTTATATTTTTTAGTTGTACATATCATCATAAATATATGTAACCATCGCTTTAATTACGAACCAACCAAAAATATATAATACATATATTCTAGAATAAAAATTTACTTGTTTACTTGAAACTAAACAATTTGAGTTGTTAAACTTTATCAATTTTTTCACTTTTCCTTTTTCTTCACAATTTTAACCGATCCGTCAATGACCGGGCTAATTTTAATACAATGATATTACCAAATTATTAACATCACTAAGGTTTTAATAACGTCGTAATGATAAATCCCTGGGGATTAAATTAAGTTTCTTAATTATAATTTTTAGATTATATTTTACTTGATATGTCTTCTACGGAGCGTTGTACTTCTACTAAACTTTTTCATGAAAAGCTCTCAATGTTAAATGATAATTTTATTAAATTTCTACAGAAAGAATATGCTAAAAAACCTAATGCGGATTTGGTTAGTTTTTATTCAATTTTATTAAATATGTTAAAAAATTAAACTTTGATGAATGTGGTTGGATAAGTATATTTTTTACTTGAAGTTAAATAACAGTTTCTTTTTGACAATCCTATTCGTCTTTTTGAATTTAAATTCTTTTTAGACACCAGTTTTAAATGATTATCTTAAACATCTTCGTGATTTGGATTCAATGTATTCTTTACCAGCTGAATCTGATTTTTCGACTTATCTTAAATCTTCTCAAGGTAAATTTGATATTAGTCTGTCATAATCAAATGTAACGGGCACCTGGGATGAGATTTGTACTTTCACATAGTCTTACAAACAACCATTATTTTAATTTTCCTTAAATGATTTTTTATCAATATTTGAAAGTATATACGTATTATTCTTTTTACAGTTATCTGCCTATCTCCCCCTCTTCCCATTTCTTCTGAGAAAACCAATATGGAAACAACTTCAACTACAACAACAAATGTAACTATAACAACAACAACTTCTGCTATTCCAACATTTCCTTTTGGTTCTTTTGTACCTAAACCGACTTTATTTGGTGTCCTTCCTATTTCTTCGGAGAAAACAACAAATATGGAAAAAACTTCAACTACAACAACATCATTAACGTCAACAACTACTTTCGCTTCTGTTCCAACCTTTTCTTTTGGTTCAACGCCAAAACCTTTGACCAATTTATTTGGTGGTTTTTCATCTTTTTCATCTACAACTGAGACAGCAAAAGAAAATAATGGAAAGGAGACAAATGAAAGACCTGAAGAATTTATTCCAAAAGATAATGTTCAACCAATTGTTTCATTACCATCTGTTAATAAATTTCCGTCTATTCCTTCTCTTTTTTCTTTAAAAAAAACAACAGGAGAAAATACTTTAACAACAACATCATTAACGTCAACAACTACTTTCGCTTCGGTTCCCACCTTTTCTTTTGGTTCAACGCCTAAACCTTTGACGAATTTATTTGGTGGTTTTTCATCACTTTCATCTACAATTGACAATGACAAAGCAAAAGAAAATAATGGTAATTAATTTTAAAATATTAAAAATATTTTTTTTTAAAGAAAATGATGAAGAGGAGACAGATGAAAGACCCGAAGAATTTATTCCAAAAGATAATGTTCAACCAATTGTTCCATTACCATCAAAAGTAGAGACAAAAAGTGGAGAGGAAAATGAGGAGGTATTTTTTAATGATTTATACTTTATAATTAAAAAAACTTAGATTTTGTTTGAAGCACGATGCCGTTTGTTTCGATTCGATAAATCTGTTAAGGAATTTCGTGCAAGAGGCACTGGTGATATTAAGGTTTTTTTAATAAATGTTTTGTGAATATATAAATCCTCTAAAATATTTAGGTTTTGCTTAATAAACAAACAAATCGTTATCGCTGTGTTGCTCGTAACAATGAAGCAATATCAAAACTTATTACAAATTTTACAATTTTTGCTAGCTTTAAATTGGAAATAAAAGAGGGAAAACCTTCTTGTCTGATTTGGAGATGCAAGGTTCGAAAATAAATTAAAAATATTTTGGATAATTTAAAAATAAATTAAAAATTTCAGGATTTTAGCGAAATGAATGTAAGCACTGATGAGACTTTTTTAGCAAAGTTCCGTGACGAGGAAACTGCTCAAAGATTTAAAGAAAAAATTGAAGAAATTGTTTCTGGATTGCCATCTTCACAGGCGAATGCTACGTAAATTCCATTATTTCTTGTTGCGAAATATTTGATTTTTATAAATTATAAATCAATGTTACGATTATTAGAATTTGAAGTTTAAAAAACCCAAAATAAAAACATTTGTCTAATATACGTGTTTATTATAAATTTATGTTAATTTTGAAGGATCAATATGTTTATATTAAAAAAAATGAAAAGATTTTTCTAAAGAGATTATTTGCTGTTTTATAGAGGAGAATAAGCGGAATGAGTAAATCAAGACTTCATGTTCTTGATTAAAATTTTATATATTGGCCAAACAAAAATAAAAGTACCGGGAATTTATTAAACTTGACAAAATTATATCATTTCTGATTCTTCTACATTACTATTGTCGTTATGTTTTTGTTGTTCTTGCTCTTTTTGTTGTTGCTCTCTTTGAAGTCGTTGTTGTTGTAGTTGGAATTCTTCTATTTCATCCCAAATCATTTGGCGCCATTGGTCTATATTTTAATAATTTATTTAAAAATTTTAATTTAAAATTTACCAATACTCAAGTCTTGTTCTATATCTACTTCTATATGAGTATCTGCAATAGGTTCATCATTTGGATCATGATATTGCTTAAAATAAGAATGTTCCATAGCCTGTGCAGCTGTTGGTCTATAAATTATTTAAAATTACAATATAAAACGAAAAAAAACCTATAATCAGGATCTAAATTCAACGTTTTCTCAAGAAAATCAACAGCTTCAGGAGTCGCCGCCTGGAAGAATGATTTGAAATTCTTTCGCTCAATCTTAGGCATATTTCGAATATAATTACGTGCCTCTTCTGATGATATTTTCTTTAAAAATTCTTCGCTAGGTGTTCCACAAACAGACATAATACGTGTTAATTGATCAATATCTATATGAGAATATTTTTGAATAAAGTTTAAAGAAAGTTTACGATCCGCTCCAGGGAAAAGTGTTTTGCCAGTTATTAATTCTGCCATAATGCAACCAACAGACCAAATGTCAACTAAAAATTTATTTAAATTATAAATTTATTAAAAGTTAATGAAAAAACTGATGTAGTAACTATTTTTAAAATTTTGAAAAGTTAAGTAGAGTTCTCAAATCAAAAGCTTATTAGCTAGGTAATTTTAATGACAATTTAAATATAATTTCTCTCGATTTTTTTAGTATTTTAAAATAATTTTTACAACTCATAGAAAAATAGATATAAATGAAAAATATGTAGAATAAAATCTGTAATTTAATCACCAGTTTGTGTATAGTGCATCCAATTTAACATAATTTCAGGTGCTCTATACCACCGTGTTGCTACATAACCAGTCATTTCTTGATCTGCTTGTCTAGCTAAACCAAAGTCCAAAATCTAAATTTAATTTTTAAAAATTTATTTTTTATTCAAATTTAAATATTATACTTTAAGTTCACAATCTTCATTAACTGCTATATTTGAAGGTTTTAAATCACGATGAATAATTCCTGCTGAATGTATATACTTAAAAATTAAAAGAAAATAATTTTAAAAATATTTAAAAAATACTTTTAGAGCACGTAATATTTGATAAACTAAAAATTGAATATGATCATCACTGAGACGCTGAATTTTTAGAATATTTGAGAGATCGGCACCCATTAAAATTGAAACAAAATATCTAATATTTAAATTATTAATAAAATATTTAAAAAAAGACATACACATCATCTAATGTAGAAGCAGAACTGTCTGGAGTAAACATATCATAAAGGTCAATAACATTTTCATGTCGCATTAAACGTAAAAGTCTCAATTCTCTTTGAGTTCTTTTTGCATGGATAGGGCTTTGAAATGGACGTGTAAATTTTTTTATTGCTACTCTGTCACCGGTAGTTATACATTCAGCAGAACTATTTAAAAATAATTAAAATATTTAAATTTTATCATAAAAAAATATTTTCTAAATCATAATCTTTAAAATTCAAAATTCTTTTAATTAAAAACTAACCAAACAGCTCCATAAGCACCAGTTCCAACCGGAGTAACTAATAAATTTTAATTAAATTTGAAAAAAAATTTTGTTACGTTTTTGGTAGCATTCAGGAACAACCCAAACAGATTTATTTAATTCAATTGTATAAAATCCTGGCTTAATATTTGATTTTATATTTTGTTTTTGTCTTTGATGAGAAGGAAACATCTAAAATATAAAAAAGAATCGATGTATTATTAAATAAAAAAATTACTTTAATTAAAGAATTTATTTTTTAAAATCCCAAGTTGTTCATAACAAAATTAATAAAATTAATTTAAATTATCTAAAAAGAAAAAATTAAAACACAAAAAATGTTAAAAATTAGTGAAACAATAAGAATAATGAGAAAAAGAAATTTAAAAAAATGCTGTTCCGCACGTTGTCAAGTTATTTCTAAAAATAAAGAAATTTTTCTGATAAATTTTGAGCAAAATATTTCTTTGCTTCAAGTGTTTCCAATTTCTTTTAAGGTAAGAACTAACATTTATAAATATATACAAATTTAAATTTTTGTCAATTTCTTTATTTAAAAATTAAAATAATACGTTCTCAGAGGAGAAACTCTTAGTTTCAATATCGATCCATTATAAGATATTGACGGTTGCCTTAAGCCTTAATGCCACATTATCCAAATGTTCCTCAAACGCATAGGAATAGATGAAATATTATATTAATTTTGCTGTTAACACGCCTTAATATTTTTACATAAAGCTGCAATGCATTTAAGTGTAAAAAAAAGAAAACAATAAAAAATATTAATTTTGAAATTAGACAATATTATAGAACAAAATTTTTTAAATTTATCATTTTATAAGTTGAGCAATAAAAACTAAACAGAGAATATTAAGGAATTTAAATGGCACTTTAAAGCTGAATATTAATTGAGCAAATAAATTTAAAAAAAAAAAAGATTAAAATTAAAAAAGAACTATTATATATAATGCAAAAGAAATTTTAAAGTTTTTTTATTTTCTTCTTACAAAGTAATGAGGAAAAAACGTAAAGAAATACTTCTCATCGCATTATCTAAGGGATATTTTCTAATTTTTTGTCAAAGTAACTCCAGTTAGACTTTTTTTCGTTGTCTATGTGCTGCAAACAAAGCGGCCTCTTCCTCGCTAGAAGAACGACGACGAGAAAGCCTTTTTTGATGTTTTTGACTAGCAAACGCAACAACACTAGAAGTGCTCGCAGTTGAACTAGTTCTCTTACGTTTTGATGGAGATGGTTGTTTAAAATGAATATGATGTTGTGATTCTGCTTGAATAAGATCAGCGACAGAGGGAGAGCTAAAAATTAAAAAGGTAAAGATATAAATAATATAAAGGCAAAAAGGATTTAGTTACCTATGCACTGATACTGCACGAAGAGTATTATATGGTGAAGCAACAAATGAAGGTGAAGGCTGCCCTTGTAATGAAAGAGTAGAATGACCATGAACACTAAAAATTTTTTTAATTATAATGTAAATAGATGAAAAGAGTTTATTTTAAATTTTGATCGTAAACTAACTTATTAACAAAAAATTTTATTCTAAAAAGAAATCGTTAATTAAATATAAAAACAAAAAATTACACAGGTGGGAACAACTTCATTTCTTTGTTTGGATCAACAAGATATGTTCTAGCATTTGGATTCTCCATAATAGTTTGTACAGGAGGAGGCAATGGCTGATAAGGATTAACTTCATAAACAGCACGAGGCTGCTGAAAATAAAATTAAAAAGTTAAAATAAGTTATTTATACCTACTTAAAAACCTGATAATGAGTTGTGTAAACAGTTACAGAAGCAGGTTGATCTCCATGATGGTGATGACGAAGTTTATCGCTGAGAAACTAAAAAAATAGTAATTATTATAAACAAATAATAATGTTTATTAAAATATTTGGAAGGTCAGAAAATATTTTTCACATTTGTATAATCATAATTCAATCATTGAGATTCCCACAAATATTAAACGGTCATCATTCCTTCCAATTAAAATTAAACATTGTCAAAACCACCAACTTTACCAACTACACCAAAGATACACACAATTTTTACCCCTATGAGTTTACAAATGCGTTTATCATTTTTTAAAATTTTAAATAAAATTAAAAATTTCGGATTTAAAATAAAAATTTTTGGTTGAAGAGGTTATTCATAAAATAAATATTAAAAAAACTTGAGAAGTAGTAATTGAAGCAAAAATGGCAATCAAAACAAGAAATATTCCAAATGCAAATAAAATTGGGCCAGCTATTTGAACTGGTGGAATCATGTTATTCATAGCCTCCTCTTCTGTCCACCTCCAAAAAGGCTGCTGATAAATTAAAAAATATCCCAAATAGACCATCATTGCCCCTCCAAGCATAAAAAACATTCCGAAAGCCCAAACACAAATTACGGCAGAATTTCCACGATATTTACTAAGGAAAAATGGTACTTTTTTGGTTTGGGGGGCATTCTGCGGACATTTTTTGCGGACAATTATTATTATATATTTTATTAGTTGATTTTTGCCTAAGGCAATAAAGGGTGTAAATTGATTAACAAAATTGCATAATGTTTTTTACCTTGTCATTTTAACATTATAAAGTAATTATTCGATAAAATGATTCAAAATCTTAAAAATTTTACTTTATTACAATTGTACAACAAAATCAGCTTCCAGAAGAAGATTTTTATCACTGGTTAGTAGATCTTAAGCTTCTTCATCAACATAGAACCTGTGATTGTGGAAGAGAAATGAGTCAGGAAAGGCGGAAGGATAAATGCTCAACATGGCCACTCTGGCAGAAGCTGAAAAGACGCCATAAAGCAGAATTTGGAACAGCAGAAACAACACTTGAGAGCTATATTCATGAATTTGTATGGAGACAACGTTTTAAAGGACCAGATTGTTTTTTTCATTTAATTTCACAAATTGTCAATCATGATTCTTATTTGTGTGAATAAAGTCAATCTATGCCTTAAGGAAACATTCAAACTAACATATACTAATAAAATATATAATAATAATTGTCCGCAAAAAATGTCCGCAGAATGCCCCCCAAACCAAAAAAGTACCGGAAAAATAATATAAAAAAGCTATAAAAAACTAACTTTGTTCTATAAGGAAAAAATCCAAAATGTGCCGGATAAAGTAAATCCCATCCCTTTGGGTAAAAGTAGAAAAATGGGTCTCTCTGTGCCATAGGACCAAAATGTATAACTCTCTGGTTGCCAGTCCATTGCATAGGATCCAATTCAGTTGGTCCTGCTTGAACTAAATCATCACGTTTGTGTTGTTGCATTTGATGAAATCTATCTTAAAAATAGATTCTGTCAAAGATGTTATTAGGAATGGCGATAGAAATTCCAACAGCCAAATTTATTTTTAAAATAAATTTAAACATTTTTATAAAAATTTTCTATTTTTATTTAAATATACAAACTATGCGGACGACGTTTCCGTTTTGCAACACTTCGATCAGAGGCAGTAGAAAAGAGCATGTGAGTACGCGTTTTTTCATGTATATTTCCCGCCTGAAATCCTCTTCGTCTCGGCAACTAAAAATACAAAATTTAAAATAAAAAATATTATTTAATAATACAAACCATTTCTAAAGTGTTTCTATAATATCAGTCTGTAATTAAAGATTGAAGAACTCAACTAGAACCTGAACCAAAAATCATAAACCGAATGAGTTTATTTACCAACTTAAAAAATTGTCAGTCGCTCAACATATTTAGTTATTTTTTGCTACAAAGGATCGATCTGCGACAAATCGGGCGTCAAAATAAAAAGTTAAAGCCACATATTCGCATAATATTCGCTTTTATTTTGATACATATATGATTTTTTTGTTTTCTCAAATTTTATTTAGCTTGATTATAGAAAGTAAATAATGGAAGGATCACAACATTCGCAGAATTTTGATGAGGTTAAAATATTGATAGTATTTAATTAAGAATATTTAAAATTTAGGGAACCCAAATAGCAAATGTTGAGCTGAGACAGCGCTTTCTTCGTTTTCTTAATTGGCTGCCTGACAAAAATGTAGAAGCAAAAATGTTTGGAGCTACTTTAAATGGAACAATAACTGCTGTTGACGTTTCTAATTTTGAGTATATCTTAGACATTTTCAAATTAATTTTTGTTATATTTATTGAATTTAATAAATTTCAGCCGTTTTCTACTCAACAAATTATATACTCCGACTAGTCTTATTGAACATGCAGCTTTGCGAACACGTGATACAATTTATTTGAGAATTGCACAACCGAATAATAATAAACATGAGGACCTAGATACTAAGAAAGAAGTGATGAAAACTATGCAGAGCGAATCTCAAGAGAAAACCAAGTATCAGCTTGAAAATGAGGTTCGAAATTTTTAATAAAAAAATTAAATCTATTTATTAATTTTCTAGAATAATATTTCAAAGGAAGATATCACGCCAAAAGATAAAAGTTCTATAGAAAATAATCCCGATGAAGATTCTATTATTAATAATGAGATAGAAACCAGCTCAACAAGTGGGCTTACAACTCCATTGAATAGCACAAAAAGTGATGGGAATAAGAGAAAGCGTAGTGGTACAAGTATAGCCGAGAGGATGGCACGTTCTACCACTCAGTATCTTGATCGAATTAAATAATTTTTGGATAGTTATTTAAAATTTTAATTCTTGTAAGAAATTCGCTTTAAATTTAATTTTTGTTAAATAGATTACAAAAAAAAAATAAAGTAAAATTATGATTTAAATGAATCACATACAAGAGTGCAGAGATCTAAACCATTCTGTATACTGTCATAATCGCCCAGAGGTAATTGAACATTAAATTCTTCACAAACATCATTGAATATCTTAAAACAATTTTTGAGAAAATTACAAATACTTCCAACCTCTCTTTTTGAATGAATAATCCCAAGAGTTTCAAAGTTACCACGAAGACCTTTTCCTTTGAATATTTCTTGATTAAGTGAAGGCTGTTTGCGAATTATTTGCAATATTCGTTTATTAACTTCCTCCCGAGTTATTTGTTTCTAAGAAGGGGTTTTAAACAGAAATTTAAAAAAAGAAACCTGAAATTTAAACTCATATAATTCTTCAAATTTGTCATCAAATTCCTTTTCATTTTTTGCATTCAATGAATACTTTAATGAAAATTTTCTTGTTTGAAATAAATTTCTTGGAGTACCAATAAAATTATCAGTCGTTATACCCTCTATAGTTGTATTAAAGGTAAATATTCGGAGAGAGGAAATAAATTGTCGTTGTAACATTCTAAACTTTAAATAATTAAATTCAGGAACATTTGAGAGATTTCAATGTTAAATACTTTGATTTTAATTTAAAAATTTTAATATTTCTTAATTTTATCTTAATTGACATATACAGTAACCATATAATTTCTATAAAAAACTAGATTTAACTCCTTTGTTCAGTTTCTATTTTTGCACTTTCTTTTTCCAATTCTTCAGCCGCTTTCTTCTGTTCTAACTTTTTTTGTCGAATAGTTTTTCTATCAATTGGAATAAACAGTTCATTGCAAACATAATTATGAACATCTAGAAGTATTTTGAAATCCAAAAAATGTCCTTTGTGCATATCTATATCAAGTTCAGTTTCCACAAAATCTAAGAACTAAAGAATCATGGTACTTTTCTGTTATCTATATATAGTTTTTGGTAAAGTTACGTTCATGGGCCCCATTTTTTATTTATTTTCTTCCTCCTTTTTTCCCTTGGTCAATCATCAGGCATTCAATTTAAATCAAAAAATATGAAAATTTCAATTATTGATCTTTATGAAAAATTGAAAATGAGCGACAATGATTTCAATGCTTAGCTAGAGAAGATTTGATTACTTCATGGCAAACGAACCTGTTAAGAATGTAGTGGTAAGACAACTATTAGCCCAGTAAAAGACAAACATTATGGAAATTAGCGTTGTACATCTAAGAATTTCGGAAAAAACAAGGATATTTATGCGGGACTTTCTTTCAAGAGAAGCACTTACAAATTAGTTTAAAAAGATTTTTCATCTTTCATATTTTTGGGCACAACGCTTTCATTCTCAATATACACTCAAAAGATTAAAAATGCGCTTGATGATTGCTCAAGGAAAAAAAGGAGGAAGAAAAATAAAAAAAGGGGCCCATGAACGTAACTATTACCCAGTTTTTCATATAACCGAAAAGTATCAAATTTTTTAAATTTCGAAAACGCAAATTTTATATAAAAATTTTAGACCTCATCAACATCACTCAGTTTCATTCCCATATCCCAATGCATTTGAGTACCAAGATTGTGCACGAAATCCTTTCGCTGGTCAAATTTGTACAAAATAGCAATTAGGCGTTCCTCAACTTCTTTTGACGATTTCGGCTTTTCTTTCTAATGTAAAAAATTAAAATATGAAAAATAAAAGTAAACCTGAAACTTAAAATTGTATAAGTTTTCAAACGAATTAACAAATTCTTTTGTATTTCCGTTCTGTATATCTGTCAAAGAAAATAATCTAAGTAAATGTAATTTCGGAGACGGAAATTGTAACGATTTATTTGAAAAAATTCGCAAGTCTGAAGCCGTATGAGAAAGTATTTTGAATCGCAAATAGATCATCTGAGTTTTATTAAATAAAATTTAAAACATGTAATCATTTGAGAAGATTTAAATTAATATGAATACAAGAAGTCTTACATATAAAGATTTGAGACTCAAATGATAAAATTTTAAGAAATTTTTTCTAAATTTATGCTTGACCATTTCGTCCACTTGTATTTTGTACAAATCCAATACTTTTGTTGCCTTACCTTTTTGTTTCAAAACCTTTAAATCCTAAATTTAAAAACGAAAGAACGTGTAAATTAGGAGAGCGGAAAAAAGAAAAAGACTAAAAATGAGAGATATAATGAATTCTCGGGTCAGTCTGACTTGTCGCGCAATAGTATGTTAAACAATAAGTATGAGAGATAAAAAGGAAACTAGAGACTATCTGCGACAAGTCGGGCGTGTCTCATTTTTTCTTTGCATAGAGTTTTATAATTTCCCGACTTTCAATTCAGTTTCCTTAGTTAAATGATGATAATTTTGGAAAAAATTTAGTTAGTTGTTTTAAATATTTTTTAATTTGTAATAAACGCATTCTTGAATAAATAATAAACGAATTATAACGAATCTGATTTCATATTTTATCTCACCAGTTGTTGTATATATCTGATTTTAATTTTGTTTTTGTTGAGTATTATTTTTTTAAATTTTCAAATAATTGTAATTTACTCTAGTTTCACTCCTATATTTATTTTTTATTTCAATTTACTTCAAAGAATAAGAATTATATAATAAATAGAATGGGAACTCATTTCTTGATTGGCCTACGTACAGACAATTTTGTTATTCTTGCTGCTGATACAAATATTTTTATGTACGGCGCTCTCAAACTTTCTAAAGGTTTTATTCAAACATTTTTATTTAGATTATATTCCGATTTTCAGAATATAATCGCGAGTATAAGCTTGGTAAACGACTTTACATGATTTGCGGTGGGGAGCCTGGTGATATGGATTCGTTTGCGACATGGGCAAAAGCAAATATAGATCTTTATGACCGTCGAAATGGTTGGTTTTTATTTTGTATATAATAAGTGGTAGTCCACAGAACATTCCTTTTGTCCCATTGTTCATATTAATTTTTCATAAAGGTTATGAAATGCGTCCTCATGCAGTGCACCACTGGTTACGAAATTCAATGGCTGAAAATCTACGTTCGGAGGATATGTGGCGTGTAAATTGTATTATTGGTGGCTATGACACACTCAACAAAACAACTTATATGAGTATGATGGACCATTATGCAACTAATTTACCGAGCCAGGTTATTGCATAATTTTTGTATTAATTTTTGAGAATTTTTTCAATTATTTTTTATTTAGGATTATTTATTTTCCGGGTTTCCTGGAAGATTTGGATATGCGATTATGGACAGCTTTTATAAACCAGGTTTATTTTGTTTATTCGAATTTTTATAACAAAAATTTTATTAGATATGACAGAAGAGGAAGGTCTAGCTGCTGTAAAGAAATGCATTGACCAATGTGCTAAACGAGCAATCATTCATTTGACAGGTTTTCGTGCAATTGTTATCAGTGCAGAAGGCACAAGAATTATTGACGGAATAAAATCAGATTTATAAGCGGAATCAATTTCATTTGCGTTTTGATTTAATGAAGATAAATTGTTTTATACAGATTTGACCATAATACATTGATTCTTATATTGTTTTTTAACGAACACATTTCATTTTTGTTCAAATTTATTTGTTATTTAAATAAACGTCTAATTAGTATATTTAGATAAAAAGAAAATGGAAAACAAGACTGATTTTGTCAGCCATACAGGAGATCTTTCATCAGCAAATAATCCTTTAGAACATATTCAACAATTAGATGGTCAAATTCCTGAGGATATTCCACTTCCGGTTCCTCCACTCCCAGAGGTGAATGAGGAAAATCAAGCCTGGAAGAAAGCTCAGGAAGCGCTTCGTTCCATTGGTTCTAGAAACACTTACAATGCTCAGCAAGATTCTTATATGTCAAAGAATCACGCCTGGCCACCTCAAATTGGTGGATCGACAATGTACACTGCAGCTGTTTATTCGCCTCATTTTCCAGGTGCTACTGGTTTCAATCCCTATTATCAATATCAGCAGAGCAGCCGTTTTCCTCTACAGTCAACTGCCGGTTACAGACCTATACATTCAGCATCCATGAATTCTAATAGTGAATCAGCAAATTTGATGCCGGTCCAACTAAATGCCCAGACGCTTTCGTCGAATATAGGAACAGGTTGAATATATTGTTTTATTCCTAGAATTACATATTTTGAGCTGTTTACTCGTAATAGATTAATTAGTGTTAATCTTTAAAGTTTAATCTTTTTTCATTAAGGTTTGCAGCAAAATCCACGCCCATTTAAACCTATTCGATTTATGCTTAATACAACTAGTAGTCTCAATGTCTCTCCATCTCATCTGCCGTCTACTGAACATGTTCAAACACAAAAATTTCTTGGACCAACTGGTGTATATGCATATCCAAATGATTTAAAGTTAGTTTTTCATTGAAACTTAAATATAATATCAAAAAACTCTGCAGAGGTTATATCGAACGTTCTTATCGGGCTATTGAAGAGGAGGATCGTGACAAACTGAAAGAGTATTTAAAGTTACGTGTCGAACCATTGTTAAAATCTGGCGCTGTTCATGCCGTGAATTGGGTTATTTTTATTAGGATATTTATTTTAGGCTGTTTTTCTATCTTTTAACTAATAAAGATTTTACAAATAGCATTTAGCAAATTTCGACTGTTTAGGCTTCCGAACCCTTACCCCATGAATTGGGCTTTAAACTAAAGACTAGTTGGACCCCAAGTTCTGCTCTAAAGCATCAACAAAAACCTGTGCAAACTAGTGGAAATCGAGCGCCAGAGGGATCCTGGAGAAGAGATCCTCCACAGCTTTTGCAGATCACCAGGAGGTTTTCTTAATTATTTTGAAACCTTGTTTACATTTCACTTTAAATAAAATTTAAATAATGAAACATTATTTATTTAAAATATGGATTTTAGTCCTGCTCAGAATGGACAAACAGTACAAGTGACAATGAATAGCAATGCTGTTGTATCGTCAACCGGTTGCAGCGCACCATTCTCATTATCGTCAGTTGCTTCTTTTAATTCTGCCCCTGTTCTTGATCACTTCCAATCCCCTTCAAAACGTAGCAGAAGTCGTTCTCCGCTTCGTAGCTTTGATCAACAGATTGTTTGTTCCTCGACAACTGCATCAGAAATGAAGCCATCAACATTAAAGGTGGTAGGAAAACAAGGAGTCCGTGCTTCCGCTTTTGGCGCACAAATGGATTACAGATGGGATGAATCTCAGCAACAAAAAAATCAGCAATTAGAGGATCCAAAAAATGTATTTTAATTTTATAATATTTATTTATTTTTGTTTTTATAGAAAATGAGCAAAAAGGAAAGAAAGAAGTTGAAAAAACTGCAAAAATTTCAAGAGAAACATCAGCGAATGGAAATGGAGGCAGCAAAACTTCCGATAACTTCTACAGCTTTCACTTCCTTTACACCAATTGATGTATCTCCACAAAAGTGGCAGGTCTAAAATATTTTTTTAGAATTTTTATCCATTTACTTTTTCTTCAGATTGATATGCCAAGTGAACGAAAAATAGAACGCGCAAGACGTTTTGCCGCCAGTGATGATCGTTTTGGAACAAGGGATCTAAATAGAAGACAACAAAAAACGTTTTTTATTTCTGATTATTTAAAAGATAAATAGTTTTAGATATTCCCCAATTCCTCAAAATTTGTTTATTACTTCGAGCGAGATTTCACAAAGTTTTGTGGGATTGAATATTGTTGGAACATGTACTGATATCGGCAAGTTGAATTTTAATTAAAATAATATAAAATTTAATTTTTAAAGAAAAATCATTTTTTCGTTTAACAACTGCACCTGATCCTAATCAGGTTAGGCCTCTTCATATTCTTTTACAGTCATTGGAAAATGCAAAGAAAAAGTACAAAGAAAGATTAGATTATCGATATGTAATTATATCTTAAAATATAATTTTTTTTTTTAATTTATTTCTAAGGCCTCAGATCAGTTGAAAAGCATACGACAGGATTTAATGATTCAAAATATTCGAACTGAATTCACAGTAAAAGTGTATGAAACAAATGCACGTGTGGCGTTAGAAAATAAAGATAGAGAGTTTGTTTTATTTTTATATAAAAAATTTAACTAGAATTGGGGATGAATATTAAAGTACCTATTTTTGCGTTGTTTTTCCATCTCATTGTCAGTATAAAACTGCCTATTTTTAGTGTTTATTACTTTTGGATTTAATATTGTTTTAGTGATTTATGGTTTAGTGGTAGTGCTTTAGATTTTGAGTCTTAGTGAGAGGTCCCGGTTGATAAGATAGTTTTAAAAATATTTTGCAAGTTGGAGAAATGAGGATAAAGTTATCCATTCTCTGATGGCGATTGCATGTCAATTCTAATTGATTTACATGTGATCAGTCATAGGTTGAGAATATAAATCCCGAAGCTGATCTCCAACACAAAAATGTTTTTTATTTTTATATTTATTCACAAATAAATTTAGGGAATTCAATCAATGCCAAAATCAATTAAAACAATTATATAAATTAGTACCTAATTGTCCAAATTGTTGGGAGTTTACAAGTTACCGCCTCCTCTACTATATTTATATGAAAGAAACTTTGGGTAAGTTTTAAGTTGATTATAAAGTTTTGATAAAATTTTAATAAAATATTTTTAAAGATGTTGCTTATTTGCTTGATGAACTTGTGCCATCAGCAATCTCTGATGAATGTATGGGATTTGCACTTATGGTTATTATTATTATTAAAGTCATGTTAGTATTAAATATTTTTTCAGATCTGGGATGCATGGTCTATGGGTAATTATATCAAATTTTTACGTTTATATGCAAAAGCTCCAAAAATGTCAGGTTAGTAAAAAATAATAAATCAATATTTAAAAAAATAAATTACTCTCTAGGTTATGTAATGGATATGTTTGTTGATAGAGAACGAACTGAATTTTTGATCTCAATAATAAGGGCGTATGTTTATTTTATTAAATTAAATTAAATTTTTTAGCTTTCGACCTGATATTAAACTTTCATTACTGGTAAGTTGGTTGCAAATGGAGAACGAAAAGGCACTTATTGAGTTTTTAACCCAACGTGGTATTGAAGTCGATGAGAGTGAAGGTGTACTTGATTGTAGAAAATATGCCAATATTAATATTAAACTTTGATTATTTAAATTTTATTAAATTAATAGGGATGTTTTTTGAGATTAAAAAAAGAGAAAATTTAAAATTAAATTTTTTACTTATTTTTCCTTTTTACAAAATTTTGTATGATTTTGGAAGAATGAATGAAAAAATCAACATCCCCATAAGCATGTTGTTCATTTCCTCATATTATTTTTGTGATTTGGTCAATTAATATTGATTTTTCATTCTTTTTATTCAATATAAATGATTAAAAATATTTTATAAATTTACTTATAAATAAAAATTTTTTTTAATATTTTATGTGAATAAAATAGAAATTATTAAATATTTTGATCTTATGAATTCTTATTATTTATTTATCTGGTAATGTATTATATATTGGTGTTAATAAAAATGAAAGTGTAGGAAAGACTTCATTTTTATTAAAAAAATAATTACGATTTTTGACGGGGTATTTTTATTTATTTTCATAAACTTCTTTTGCCGTTTGTGCATTTTCTAAACTTTTGATATTTTTTTTAATTTCAGAACATTTTATTTCTTTAAATGATTCGTCTACTTGTATTAAAGGCATAAATTCTAAAATAATTTTTAAAAGTATTAAAAAAATAATTATTTTAATTTTACTTTTATAATTCACATAAAGTGGAAATAATGTCTTTCTTTTTTGATCTGATAATATTGTTAGTTCATAATATTTTTTTCTTTTATTAATTTGTTCATTTCTAAATTCTTTTTTTGATTTTAATGCAATGCTATTTGTTTCTTTTTTTATTTTAATATTTTTATTAAAAATATTATTACAATCTTCATTCTGTAAAATAAAAACAAAGTTCAGGGTATTTTTAAATGTTTTAAAAAATAAATAAATACTTTATTTGTTATTGGTAATAATTCTTTTTCAATTAAAATATTTTTTTTCTTTCCCATTTTATCAATAATAAATATTCCTTCAACAAATTGCTCATAAAATTGTTTATTATTTTTTATTAATCTTCTAGAATGTTTAATCCAAAATAAATTATTAATATCTTAAAAATATTAAATTTAAAAAAAATAATTATACCTATAACCTTTTCTCTTTTCAATTAAAATCTTTTTTAATGGAGATTTTTCTTTTAATTGTTTTTTAAATTTAATAATTTTTTTATTAATTTTCTTTTCATAATTATTTATTAAAAATAAAAAAAATTCAAATAAATATTTAAACATTAAAATATTTATTGGTAATAAAGGTGCAAATAAAAAACAAATATTTCCAACCTAAAATAATAATTAATTATTTTTTAATATTAAAAAATACTTTATCTGAGTCAGAATAATTTGTTAAATAAAAAATTGAATAAATAAAAAATCCAAAAGTACTAATTGAAAATATACCCTTTTAAAAATTAAAAAATTTAATTATAAAAAGAAATTATAAATTCACTTACATAAAAAATAATTAATGGAATTAATAATAAATATAAATAAAATAATAAAGAAAAAATTGCTAAAAAATTAATAAATATTATAATTAAAAAAATATATTTTTGAATATATTTTTCATTTTCTATTAATTGAACAAATTGTGAAGAAAAAATTATCCAAGAATTTACAAAAAATCCAAAGAAAAGTAAAGACCAATAAATAGGCTTTAAAAATATATAAAAGTATTTAAATATATTTAATTTAATAAAATTATAAGATGGTTTAGTAGAATTTATTTTTATTTTAAAATAAAATTATCAAACTAAGTGTGAATCTTCTCTAGGGAATTTCCACCATTTAAGTCGTCTTTCATTATATAATAAACGTAAAAACATTGTAACTAACTAAAATAAAATTTATAATTTAAAAATATTAATTAATTTATTTAGTACCCATTCATTATTATCTGATTTTTTTATTTTAAACTCTTCTTTCTTTAATAAATTATCTTTTTTATCATCCTTTGTATTTATTAATAAAAGTTTTTCTTCCTTTGTTTCTTCTGTTTTGTTGTTATTTTTATTTAAAGAATATTTATTAATAGAATTTAAAAATTTCTTAAAAAATAATTTATAAAAAATAATAAATAAATTAATTACCTTTTCTTCTTCTAAAACACAATAATTACTTTCATAAAAGCTTTCATCTTTTTCTGATATTTTTTCCAAAATATTTATATTATTTTTTGCTTTTCGTTTTTTTATTAAATTTTGTAATTTATTTAAAGTATCAATTTCAATATTGTAATCAGTCATTTATATAAATATATTTTTTAAAAAAAGATAATAATAATAAATTTATGCAGTATGTGAAATGTTTTGTTATTAATTAATTATTACCATGGGAACCAAATTACAAAATTTACGCAATCCGCAATTAAATTTCAGTCCTAAAAAACAAAATTATTTTAGAATAAATTAATTTTTTAAAATAAATTCTTGGATGTTTTTTAAAATTTTTTTTATTTAAAATTATTAAGGTAAAGTTTCCAAGGCTTTAAGTTGGAATCTTTCTCATGGGGGAATGGCAAGCTTACTTCTGACTTACTGGGTGGTAAATATACACCTCCACTCTTTGGTAGCGAAGAAGACTTCGGTCACTGGTTTTATGCTGATGACGGGGGACAGGGACAAGGTCCTAGTAAGTGTCCGCTTGAGTAACTGTTAGACTGGCTTTTATAATAATAAGCCTGCCGGCTTATTATTATAACACTCCACTAGGCCATAGCCAACAGATATCTTCATTCAAAGGAAAAATTTTAGTATAAAAACAAATATAAAATGTTCCAAATATCAATTCAACAACTAGCAAGGCTAAGCCTATCTCAATTCACAACAAGTGTTCATTCATCATCAATTAGGCCTATAATCAACCAAAGATGGTTTCTGCATGGATGTATCTTCTCTACGCGATTGTGTTATTCGCCTCTGGCTTCGTAAGTAGTTTAAACTTATTTTTTTAATTAAAAATCTTTCTTCATAGCTAATAAAGGTTTTATTTATTTTTAATAGTATGCAAACACCTATCTTCGAGAGGAGTACGGCGTTGAGATCGATCTGAAGGGCATCGTGAAAGAAGCTAAGAAGACTAGCCCCTCAACATCCAAGAAACCGTCTTCCAAGAAATCCTCGTCCAAGCGCTCCTCATCTAAAAAGCGCAGCAGTAGTGGTGCATCTACTTCCAAGGCCAGTAGCAAACGCAAGGCAAGCAAAGGAAGTAAGAGAAGCAGTGGCAGCAAGCGACGTTCTTCCAGTCTTCCACCTCAAAAGAATATTCAAACACCAAAGGCCATGGGAACTGTTGCTGCCTGAACGGATGGATGACTTGAGGAAAAAGGAAAATAGGATAGATGATGAAGACAAGAAAGTATATAATAATAATAATAATAAAATTAAATATTATTATGTAATTGTATAATATGTAATTCTTTTCCCTTTCTATAATATGTGTATATTGTTGTTCTTAGTGATTATTTGATTTTTCTCCTAAATTCCAATCAATTATTTGTTTGTTTGTTGTAGTAAATTATTTGAAATGTTTTTTTGTTTTGATATTTTTTAGAGTAATTGATTTAAAAAGGATGATTTTAATTTAAAATATTTAAGAAGATTAGAGTAGAAAATAACTTTTGGAAATGAAGATAAATAGTAGATTAAAATATTTATTTTTTCACTTTTGTAAAGACTCAAATTCACAATTTAGGAGAATATAAGTTTTTAATAAAAAATTACCTTTTATTTTTTAAAATTTATTCTATTTTTAAATTAAAAAAATCAACTTTCATTTTTTGGAGCCTTTTTTAACTTAAATTCAAATTCTTCAAGTGCTTGTTCCTCCAAATCTCTATTAGGGTCAGGTATTTCAACAACATCTTTAACCTAAAAATTAAATAATTTAATTTTAAATATATTAAGAAAAACCTCAGGAACATAAAATTGCATCATATTTTTAATTCCTTGTTTTAAAGTAACTAAAGAACTTGGACATCCTGTACATGAACCCTATAAAAAAATTAAAAATATAATACATAAAATTAAAAAAACTTTTAATAATAATTTAACAATTCCATCTTCAAAACCAGAATAAATAACATCTCCTCCATCTTCTTGTACCATCGGTTTAATTCTTGTTTCTAATAATTCTTTTATTGTAGCAACAACTTCATCATCCTCTGGCAGAATTGCTTTAAAAAAATAATTAAAATTAGTGTATAAAATAATAATAAAATGCTTAAAAAATTAAAAAAAATCCAAAAACCATACATTATCATTGTTTTTATTTTGAAACTACAATATAACCCGATTTAAAAAAATAAACGGATCCATTTAAAATTAAAATAAACCTGTATCTGATGGTCCAGAATTGTTAATTGCTTCTCTTTCAATAATTATAGGTTTTCCATTTTTTTGTAAATGGTCCATTATAGCAGCAAAAATTAAAGGTTTCATTAAAGCCCAATCTTCATCTTCACTTCTTTTTTGAATACTTATCTAATTTATTAAAAAGTATTAATATTAAAAATTACGAATGTTGTGACTTATACTAGGTTTTTTATTTCTGGACCGATTTGAACAAGTAAGGTGTCATTTGAAAGAGCTCAGAAAACTGAGTCGAACTAGATATGGGGTTAGTTGGTCCGACAACTAGGGATCAAGTTACAGACTTTTGAAATTTTAAAAAGAGAAGGGGGGACCAAGCTTTCATCGGGGTAAAAAATTCAAATATGAGTATGATAGCTCATTCGAAAGAGCTCTTTGAGATCTATCGAATGAAACTAAAATCGTCGTGATTGTACAATTTTGAACAAAATTATGAAGGATCGAAGTTTGCTGGAAACACGCCAAACTTGGACCTATTGGGAGTGATTTATGACTTCTTCGTGTGGGAGCCCATCCCTGGTTGGCTTTTGGTACATGCGTTATTCTACGGCGCAAATTACAACAAAATAATTAATTCAGGGAAAATAATTTAAGAGCAGCCGCAGTAATCACTTAGTGGAGCTTGGTCCCCTCTTCTCCTTTTCAGATTTCAAAAGTCTGTAACTTGGTCCCTAGTTGTCGGACCAACTAACCCCATATCTAGTTCGACTCAGTTTTCTGAGCTCTTTCAAATGACACCTTACTTGTTCAAATCGGTTCAGAAATAAAAAACCTAGTATAAGTCACAATACCCAAAATTACTATAATTTAAAAAAAAAATCAAATTTAATTAAAAAAACATACAAAATCTTCACCAAAGAAAACACTTCTAACACCATCAATTTTAAGTAAATCTCTAAAATCTATAATATTCTTTTTTCTTTAATATAAATTTAAAAACCTTGCTAAAGGACTTTGATGTGCAGCTTCACGAGCTGAAGTAAATTCGAATGTTCTGTTTGAATCTTTTAATAATTTTTGCCCTGGAAGAAATTTGAGGCTGAGAGGATTTGGTGTTTCCTGCACTTGAATAAACATTCTAAGAACTAAAAAATATTTTTTAACAAAAAATTATTTGAACAAGAATACTTATTTTAAAAGCTTTAAATAAAAAATAACTTAAAATTAAATAGAATTTGAATTTTCAAATATTTTAAATTAAAAACAAGTTTTTATATAAAAATATATACTTTGACTTGTATTTAAAAATGATTTCAACATATACTGCATTTGTTGACCATAAATTAAAGATTTTTTTGTATGTAAATTTGGAAATAGATGAAGTGAATTAAAATGATAGAAATTAAATTGTCGTAATATATTAAACATTGAAATTAAAAATCTAAATAAAAAAATATTCTAATAAATTTTAAACATTCTAAACATTCCAAGAAAAAAATCAAGAAACGGTCAATAAAGAAAAGTTAATTTAGCACTCAACCCTTGCACTCAAATGAATAAAACAAAAAGTCAAATATTTCGATAAAACTCAATTTTAAATAAAATTTTATTTATCAAATACCAATAAAATAAATAAAAAAGAGAATTATCGATAGAAATTATTAAAAAAAACAATTCTATGTATAAACAAAACAAAAATATTTATTTATATAATTTACAATAACAAACAATCAATACTTATACAAAGGAAAAGAATCTTTATAATCAAATATATTTAGATAAAAGTATTTGCTTTAGTCTTAGTTTTTGTATCCAATGAAAGTCCAGTGTTCCTTTCAAGTGTCACCTCATCTCTAGTGCCACCCAATGTGCTGCCTAATTTCTGCTTCTTTCCCGTCTTTCCTTTAGGCTTCTTAATCTCCTTTTTATTATTTTTCATGATCAAGTAGATGATAACCATAACACCAATAAGTCTAAAAAATAAAAGATTATTTAACTTTAAAAATAATTTTATTAAAAACTCACACAAAACCAATGACAACAACGAGTGCAACAAGTACAGGAACTAATGCACTGTTGCCTTCTTCCGTCTTTGGAGTAATTGTCTTTCGAGTTGTGGTAGTTGTAGTAGTAGTTGATTTGGATATTCCTTTAGTAGTCGTGGTTGTAGCACTTGTGGTTGTAGTGATTGGAGAAGTTGTTGTTGTTGTTGTAGTAGTAGAAATGACAGAAGGGGGATACACTATAGGTGGAAAATATGGCCTACATGTTGCCATAACGAAGAAAAGCAATAGCAAAGCTAACAATCGCTGCACGAAGAAATAAGACATAATTGATAATCTCGAGAAATGAGAATTCAGAGCAAATACTTATTCTTTTATATAATTTTAAAAAAATTATATATAATTTAGTAAGAAACAATGTTTTCTCATTTAATCATACATACAAAATATTAATTATTATTAAAAATTAATAAAAAAAATCTTTTAATAAAGGAGATCATTATTAAAAAAAAAGGAAAAAGGCAATATTAATATTATTTTTTAATTATTTTTTTTCTTTTTTGACGTTCATGTTCAAACTAAAATTAAAAAAAATATTTAAATTTATTTTTATAAATTAACCCCAGAAAGAAGTGCTCTTCCCAAATAAGTAACCATTTCAATCCAAGCTTCTTGATCAAAATTACTTAATTTTTTATCTAATAAATCACATAAAGTTCCAACTATTTGACTACAAAATAATCTAATTGTTTTTTCATTAAATTGTTCAATCTAAAATAATAATTTTAAAAAATTAAAAAATATTTTTTATTTTAACAATATTAGCTCTGTAATGTCTTTGTCCATAAGCAAATAATACAGGAAACCTTAAATAATTATATTATTTAAATTGTTGAGATTATTATAAATATTTAAAACAATTTTATAAAAAAAACTAAAAAAAAATAAACATTTCAATTTCCAATTCAGCAGAATTTCGAACAGCTAAATCTAAAATATTATTAAATATTCTGACATGTCTAAAAAAAGAATGTTGATCTAATTGAATTTCATCCATTTCAAAAAGAGAAATATTTGGAGATATACCAAATAACTATAAATAAATAAATATATTTTTAAAATTAATTTACTGGTTTTAATTCAGGTAATCTTTCAAAAATTCTATCAAATGTAAAAAAAGCAAAATTTCTATCTGACCCAGCAAAAAGTCTAATCTTTTCATTAGCAAGTAACCAAGATTTTTGAATTGCTTCTGATTGCTTTATATAAATTTATTATTTTTAAAATAAAATAAAATATTAACTTGTAAATTTAAAATATTAAAATTAATATTAGAAGAAGAAAAAGAAGAACAATTATTTGATTTACTAATTAATCCAAAAACATTTCCAACACTTCCTAAACGTTTTTGTTGTTTTTGTGAATAATTTAGAGAAGAACTTAATGGCTTCATTTCAAATAAAATTTCCTTAAAAATTAAATTTTATTTAAAATATTTTAATTTAATTCTAAGCTGTATTATTATGATTATTAACATCTAATGATTTAGCAAGTGTTCTTTTAGAGAATGAAGACTAAATAAAAAATAAATTAATTATATTTAAATTAATTATATTTAAATTAATTATATTTAAATTAATTATATTTAAATTAATTATATTTAAATTAATTATATTTAAATTAATTATATTTAAATTAATTATATTTAAATTAATTATATTTAAATTAATTATATTTAAATTAATTATATTTAAATTAATTATATTTAAATTAATTATATTTAAATTAATTATATTTAAATTAATTATATTTAAATTAATTATATTTAAATTAATTATATTTAAATTAATTATATTTAAATTAATTATATTTAAATTAATTATATTTAAATTAATTATATTTAAATTAATTATATTTAAATTAATTATATTTAAATTAATTATATTTAAATTAATTATATTTAAATTAATTATATTTAAATTAATTATATTTAAATTAATTATATTTAATTTTTACTTTTTTAGTATTTTGTAAAGAATTATCTTCACTACCAGTTGTTTGTCCTATAAAATTAAAATAAATTAAAAATTTTTTTTAACCTCTTTCAAGACGTTTTTTTGCTGTTATTTTACGTGAATCAACTTTTTGAGCTTTATTCTAAAATATATTATTATTTAAAATTAATTAAATTAATTAATTACTTTAAAATATAAAGGTATTATTGAATAATCACTTTCTCTTCTTTGATCATTTATTTTATTTTTTATATTTTCTGATTTAATTGTTGACTTTTAAAAATTAATTTAAATTTATTTATTAAAAATTAAATAAATACTTTTTCATTTTCATTTAAAATTCCATTTATTTCAATTCTTGGTAAATTAGATGAATTTAAATTTATTTTATTATTTTCTTTTTTAGAAGAATTAATATTCTAAATAAATAAATAAAATATTTAAATTATTTAAGTATTACTTGTTCATTTATATCTTCAATAGATTGTTGAGCACTTTGAGTAAAAGAATAATAATTTTTATTCTAATTTTTAAAAAATAAATAAATTTATTTTAAATAAATAATAATAATACTTTTATTTTAATTGAATTAATAATTTCATTATCTGTTGATTGACTACGCAAACCACCAAAAATTTTAGTCATTTTAAGTTTAGAATCTTTTTTTGTAAATCTTTTAATTGACTAAAAAAATTAAAAAAAAATAATTAAAAAATAAATAAAAATATACATTTGTTGTTGTGTTATTATTATTAATTGTTGTTTTAGAATAATTATTACCATCACCAATATTATTATTATTAGGATGATTATTTCCCATTTATATTTAATTAATTAATTAATTTATAATTAATTTATTTTTTAATAAATTTTGTATAAAAATGTTTTTAATTAATTTAAAAAAAATATAAATAAAAGTTTTATGGTGAAAAAAAATTAAAAGAAAATAAAAAGCTTTTATATAAATAAATGTGTGATTTTTAACCAAAAAAATAAAAGAAAAATGAAAGTAAATAAATAAATATATTTATTAATTGAAATTGGCATATATATGTTAAGTAAAAAATATTAAAAATAAAAATCACACGCTATTAGATATATAAATATATTTATTTAAATAAAATAAATATATATATTCAAAAGCCTTAGGCAAATAATTAAAAATAAATTAATTTATTTATAATAATAAAATATTATTAAAAGTTCAAAGAAAGATCATTAGTTAATAAATTGATTAAAAACAAGAAAAAAAAGACAAATGTCTTTTTTAAAAATTAAAAAAATGAAATAATTTAAAAAAAAGAATTAAATAATTGGAAGAATAATTTTTAAGAATTTTAATTAAAAAGATTGATTAATTTTTTTATTTTAAAAAATAAAAAGAAATTTTTAATGAAGTAATATTTTATTTTATTTATTTATTTATTACCTTTTTCTAATAAAATTTTAAAAAAATGTTGCTATTTTTGTTATAAATATAAAGTAAATATATTCTTTTTTAAATAAAATTTAAAAAAAGCGTGTTAATTCTAAAGAATAATATAAAAAAAGAAAAAGAAAAAATAAATATATTTTTATATTTTATTTAAATAAATAAAATAAAAATTAATTTATTATTAATTTAAATAATTTTAAAAATAAATAAAATAATATTTATTTTAAAATACAAAAATATTAAATTTTATTTTTAAAAAATTATTTTAAAATTTAAATTAAAAAAAAAGTTAAATAAAACAAGACAGACAAAATGTGTGGGGGTGTTGGCAGTGAAGCAGAAATGTCAGTTTTTTCAACCACAAAATAATAAAGAAAATTGAAAAAATATTAAAAATTAATATTTTTTAATTATTTAAAATAAATATATATATATATTTTTTTTTTATTTTAAAATTTATATATTTATTTAATAATAATAATATTTAAATAGATAAAAAGATATAATAATTATACATTTTTTAAATTAAAATAAATAAAATAAAGCCAATTTTTATTTAAAAAAATAATTTATACTTTTAATTTAATATTTTAATTCTTTTTATTGTTTTTCTTTATTTTCATTAATAATAATAATAATATCTTCTTCTCCTTCTACTTCTTCTTCTCTTTGTGTTTTATCTATTTTTAAAATATTATTATTATTCTCTAATTCTTCATCTTTATCTTCTTTTTCATCATCATTTTGTGTTTTATCCATTAAATAATCTTCTTCTTTTTCTTCTTTTTCTTCTTTTTTATTATTAATTATTTTATTATTTTCACTACTAATTGATTGTTCAAATTCTTTTTCTAATTTTTCTTTTGATTTTCTTTTTAAATAAAAATAATAACCAATTGAAAAACCAACAATTAATCTTTAAAAATATATTATTATTTAATAAAAAATAAAATAAATATTACATAATTAAAATAAACATAATTATTGCATGAATTATTCCATCTTTTGGTTTTTCATTTTTATTAATTAATTGATCAGAATCATTAAATAATATTTTTTGTTCTGTTGTATTTAATGTTGATATTTCTGTTATATTTTCTAAATTAATATTATTATTTGTAATATTTTCTAAAATTGTTGTTTTTGTTAATTCTTTAAATATATCTTGAGTATTTATTTTATCAATTATTGTCTTCTCTTTTGTTATTTTATTAAAGATATCTAAAATATATTTAATTTAATTTAAATATTTATTTAATTTTTACTTGTAGTAGTAGTAAATGTTTCTAAAGAAGTTTCTTCATTAATTGTAGTAATATTATTATTTATTTTATCAAATATTGGTTTAATAGTAGTAGTAGTTAATAATTTTAAATAATTTTGATACTTTAAAATAATATATTTTATTTTAAATTAAATAAATAACTTACAAAAGTAATTTTAATATAATTACATTCAATTAAAGGCTTAACTGTTATAATACTCATTAAATATTGTCTAGGTAATAGAACAATAGTTAATAATTTCTTTCCTTTAAATTCTTCATTATCAATAATTTCCCATATTTCTGATTTAATAATTGAATTAATACAATTTTCATATAAAGGGTCTTCTCTAATTAATTTAGATTCATTACTATAAATATATTTAGAAGGAGCTCTTTAAAAATTAAAAATATAATATTATTATTATATTTAAATAATTACATATTATTATTATTTTCACCATAAATAATTCTACATATATTACAATATTTCATTTCTATTGAAAAATTAAATTCAATATCATCACTTTCAGTTATAAGATTAACAGAACAGCCTTCCCCTCTGAAAAAAATTAAATTATATTTAAGAATAATTAAATTAATGTTTAATTAAATATCAAAATAATAATTTAAAATAACTACCTATATTCTTCCTTTGATTCATTAGAACAAACATCAAGATTAACATAATTAGGATAATTATTTTCCTCAAATAATTCATTGTTGGTATTATTTAAATTATTTTGATTAATAGTAGTAGAAGTACTTCTTTCCTCAATATTAAATAAATAATTGTTGAAGAAAGGAGAATAATTGCCAAATCCATTTTTGATAAATAAAGATAAAAAAAGAGAAAGCCAAAATAAATAATAAAATAATCCAATTGCACTCATAAATATAAAAAATATTCTTAAATTATATTTGTTTAACAAATTTAATAAAATGAAGTTAAGAAATATTTAAAATTTTATTCTTTTATAGTAGAAATTGAATAAATAAATAATTGTCTTTTTTAGTTATAAATAAATCAGAGAAATATAATCATTTGTATTTTTATTTAATTCGTATCTAGGAAAAAACTTAAATTAAACTTTAAAAACGGTGACTCAGTTGAGCCAGATTTAGTTGAACTGCTCCCTAAATCCTTGTATAAATTTAAATATTTTCTTTTTTTTTAATTAAAAAACAAAAACAAATTATAAAATATATTTATTATTTTAATATTAAATATACTACAATATAATTATAATTAAAAATATAATAATTATAAATAATTTTAATTATTAATTTTATTTTCTTTGTTCTCATTTTCTTTTTTTTCTTCTTTTACTTTTTCTTCTCTTTGTGTTTCATCAATTTTTAAAATAATATTACTTTCACTTGTTTCTTCAGAAGTTTCATCACTAATATTAGCATTAATATTAATTAAATTATTATTATTCTCTAATTCTTCATCTTTATCTTTATCTTCATCATCATTTTGTGTTTTATCCATTAAATAATCTTCTTCTTTTTCTTCTTTTTCTTCCTTTTTATTATTAATTATTTTATTGTTTTCACTACTAATTGATTGTTCAAATTCTTTTTCTAATTTTTCTTTTGATTTTCTTTTTAAATAAAAATAATAACCAATTGAAAAACCAACAATTAATCTTTAAAAATAAAATAAAAATATATTATTATTTAATAAAAAATAAATATTACATAATTAGCACAATAAACATAATTATTGCATAAATCATTCTATTATTTCTTGGTTTTTCATTTTTATTAATTAATTGATCAGAATTATTAAATAATATTATTTTTGTTGTATTTAATGTTGATATTTCTGTTATATTTTCTAAAATTGTTGTTTTTGTTGTAGGTATTAATTCTGTAAAATCTTCCCTTTTTGTAATTAAAATTTTATATTTTTTACCAGACTGAAAATAAAAATATTAAAAATTAATTTTAATAATTTTACAAATTTTAAAGAAAAACGACAAAACGGTCCATAAGAATATTGATCACTAATTATTCCATTTCCTTTATGATATCTTGATTGTTTTTTATGTAATAAATGTAAAACAATTAAATATTTTCCAATTAAATTTTTATCACTTTTATAACCAACATTTGTAATATTCCAAGCTTTTAATTTAATAAATTCTTTTAAACAAGGAGATTTTTCTTCAAATATTGGATTACAATCAACAAAATTATTATTATTTTTTTTATTTAAAAAAGGAAATGTTTTCATATAAAAATTTAAAGAAATTAAATTATTTTGTATTTCTGTTTTTGTAATATTTTGATTAAAACACATAAATGATATTGGACTAGTACCAGCTTTTTTAAAAAAAATAAAAATAATTTAAAAATAAATAAATAAATAAATACCTATAAATGTTCCAATAATTAATTTATTATTATAAATACATGCCCCAATTTCATAAGCACCCCAAGGCATACAATCAGGAGAAGACTTTTGTTTTCCTTTCCAATAAATATTATTTTTACATTTTGTTTTATTATAACATGAATCACTTTTTCCATAAAGTGGTCCTTTATTTTTATTTAATTTATTTAAATCATTATTATTTAAACTAAACACAAATGGAAAACTGAAAAAAATAAAAAATAATTTATTTATTAAAAAATAAATAAACTAAACAGATTTTCATTCATTAATTCAAAATCAGAAGAACAATCTTTTAAACATTTATTTAAAGATTCATTATATTTTCCTTCTATATTAACAGTAAATTCAACAAAATCAATATTTGTAGAATTATTATCAACAATTAAATCAATTGAACATCCTAAAATCCAATAATTCAAAATACTGAAAAATAAATAAATAAATATATTTATTTAAATTTAAATTACATATTATCTTCATTGTCAATATTTACATCACAAAATTTGTATGGTCGATTGGTGTAATTCTTTAAATCTTCTTTATTTGCAATTATTGAACCATTAGCCAAAATAACATTATTACCATCATATAAAGAATGATTACCAATACCAACTTGAATAATTGAAGAATTAATTAAATTAATTAATTGAATAATAATAAATAAAAATAATAACATATTTAGGTATTTTGAAAGAAAAGATATTTAATAAATAATTAAAATAAATTTTGTTTTTATATTAAACAAAACAAGACAATTTATTAAATAAAAGAATTTTATTTATTTATTCTTAAAACATTTTAAATTAATTTATAATATTTTTAAATTAAATTAAAATTTATTTTCAATTATTTTACTATTGACAGAGTATCTACTATTTTTTTTCTTCATAATTTAAGAATAATAAATGTTTATAATATAATATATTTATTTATATAATCAAAAAAAACAAAAATATATATTTATTTTTTAATAAAAAAATATTTCTTTTAATTTCTTTTTTATATTTAATTAATTAATAATATTATTAGGAATATTTGTTATCCATTGAGTAGTAAATTCAGTAAAATTCCAATTAATTGGTTGACCAAAATGAGTTGTATTAATTTTTGTATTAGACCAACTAATAAATTTAAAAAATATATATTTTATTTTAAATTAAAAAAAACCTAAAAAAAGGTAAATTTCCAGGTCCACCATATGTTGGCCCACCAATAACCTAAATAATTTATAATTTAATTTAAAAAAAATTAAATTTACTTCAAAACGTAATTGTTTAAATAATTCAAAATTAGTTCCTTTATAATCAATTGATCCATGATTTCTAAAACCCATTCCAGGTACTTCCCAATATCCACTAGGAGAATTTAAATCACCTCTAGTAGATATACTTGCCTAAATTATAATATTTTTATAAAAATATTTTAATTAACTTCAGCAGAGTAGGGAGGTTTACATTTACAACGAGAATATTCATCATGTTTATAATCATTATAACTATAAATATTAAATAAAATAAATAAATAAATAAATAACCGCATTAATTCTTTCAATGATTTTAAATCTTTAACTTTTTTATGATCTCTATGAAATATTTTTGCTCTAGGAGTAAATCCCCAACGCCACCAATTATTTAAAAGTCCTTTAGCATTAAATCCACTTAATTCAGATATTTTTGACAAAAAAGGAATATTATAAGAAGGCCAATATCCATATTGTTTAATAAACCAAGTAATATCTCTACTAATTACTAAACCACTTTAAAATAAAAATAAAAATTAATCAATTTATTTATTTAAAAAAACAAACGGAATTTGTTCTAAAATCCATATTAAATCTGTTTTAGGTAATTCTTGTCCAGGTTTAAATAATTTATAATCCAAAACCTTTAAAAAATTATTATAATAAATTATTCTATTTTTTAAAACAAACAGTCCATTGATTATTATATGTCCCAGAATTATATCTAAAAAATTAAAATAAATATAAACTTAATTATTTTTAATTGACTAAATATCTGACCAATTTATCTTTTAATTATTTATAATGAAATATAAAAGATGTGAGTAATTATTAGTTAAATTATTAAAATAATTTATTTTTACCTTCCAAATATTTGTACCCAATCTCGAGCATTAAAAGATAAACGATTAGCAATATATGAACGTAACCAACAATTTAATTGTCCTTTTGGTTTTACTTTTTTATATAATGGTTCATTAAAAACAGCAATTGTTGTTTCAATTGAAAGCTTTTTTTTAATTAAATAAATATTAAAAAAATAAAAAAAAACTAACTAATCCACCACTAGTTAATGTATAATCATCTGCAGAGGATAATGCTGCTGGATAACCAGAAAATGTAACAATATTGCCAGGAGATTGTTTTTTATCTTTTTTTTTAATTAAATTAAAATTTAATATTTAAAAATACCAAAAGCAAATTTATAAAGTTTTAATATTCTATTCATTGTATTAAAACCAGCCATTGATACATGAGACATTAATCTTTTTTTTAATAATAAATATTTAATTAAATTGTTAAAAGATTATTATTTTAAATTAATTAATTAATTAATTTACAAGTCTTTATTTCCTTCAGTTATTTTAATAAATCCAGAACAATGACTTGGTTCATTCTCCAAATTTGTATTTTTTTTAAATACATGTTCCAAATCAAAAAAATCTCCTGACATTTGGATTAAGAGTATTGAAGAATTTTTAAAAGAGACATGTGGATGGTAATACTCTTCTCCAAAATAATAATTATTATTTTCATAACCTTAAATTAATATTTAAATTAAAATAAATAAAAATAACCATCATTAATTCCAGTTAATTGTGTAAATGTCTAAAAAATAAATAATTAATTAATTAATTTAATTAATCTAACCAAATTAACATTATACCAATAAATATCTGTTTTGGCTAATTTTAAAACCTAAAATAAGTATAAAATAATTAATTTAAATTAATTTAAATAAACCTTTGATTTTATCCAATTTAAATTATTATCAATATAATTAAATAATTTATAACAATATCCTTTACTTGCATTATTACATATTTGATTAGCAGTATTTAAATAATGAAGATTAATTTGATTTTTTGTTAATAAACCTTTAATTAATTAATTAATTAATTTATTTATTTAAATACCTTCTACAAGTCCAGCAGCATAGGATTGAATTTCTTCAGAAAAATAATTAAAAGTTTCAATTTCCAAAATTCCCCATCTATTTATTTTTAAATTATTTTTAATAAAAAAATATTTACCCAGTTTCATTTTGTCCATTTCTATAATTTCCAATAGCTACAGCTTTTTGATTTTTTTTACAATTTTTTCCATCTAATATTTTGTAAAGTTTATCAGGATATTTAATATCAGCACAAATTATTATTGTTTTATTAAAAAATTCTTTAGGCCAATTTTCATATAAATTTTTATTTAATTTTTCAAAAGAGTTATAATATTTATTATTATTATTATTTAAACTAAAATTTAGATTTAAATTAAATTAATTTAAATTATTAAACTTATTATTATTTAATTTTATCCAATCATCATTATTAACATATTCTTCACTTATTAATTCATTATTATTATTTTGATAAATAAATGTTGAATTAAATAAATCAAAATAAATTAAAATAATTAAAATAAATAAATTAATTGAATTAAATTTCATTTTTTTATTTTTTAAATTTAATAATTTTATTTTTATATTTAATTTATTTATATTTAATTTAAAAAATAAAATAATTATTTAATTAAATTCTTATCAAAATATATTAATAGGCTTTTTTAATTTATTTTAAATTGTTTAACTTTTATTTTTTGATTAAAAATGAATGTTTATTTATTTTATCTAATATTCTTATCTTTAAAATTAAATAAAAGTAATGCTAATTTTTAGTAATAGACATATTTATAATTGAAAATAAAATAAAATAAATATATTTAGGAGATAATTAGCAATTTATATTATAATAATTAATTGTAGAATATTTTTACCTGAAGAAAGAATGGAATTATTGTTTTGGCAGAAAATTTAGAGATATTTTGTTTTTTTACATAATTCTTTTTAATTTTAAATTAGTCATTCACAATTATTATTTAAATCAAAGATAAATAAATATTTAATATTTATATAATTAATTAATTTGAAAAATAAATTTAAATTTTTTAAAATTCTTTTTTCTTAATTTTAATAATTATTTTAAAAACTCTTTTTTTTATTTTTCAATATTTTTGAACATTTATATTGGAGACAATTATTTTTAAATTTAATAAAAAGTTTAATTTAATTTTTATTTAAAAAGGTTTTATTTTAAATTGGATATATAATTAAAGGATGAATAAGTAAAAAAAAAAGAAAATTGGGTATTGAAGTGTGAATGTTATTTATTTATTTGTTATAATATTATACATATATATTCTTATTTTATTTTAAATTATATATATTTTTTTGTTTCTTTTTAAAATAATAATGTTATCATTTTAAACATTTTTTAATATTTTTTTAATAAATTTAAAAGTTTATGTACTTCAACTGGAAGAAAAATTCAATTTAAATTTAATTTTGTCAATTGACTACTATTTATATTTAGATATTTTTCTCTTTTTTGTGTCATTTAAATAAAAAACTGGCTTTTTTTAGTTTTATTTATGCTTGAATAATCTATTTATTAGAATATATTCTTTTTATTAATTAATTATATTGAATTATTTATTTAAATAATATTACTTTTTTATTAAAATAAATATATATATATTTTTTAGAATTCTTTATTTTTTTATTTTATTCAAAAAAAAAAAATAAAAAATATGAATGAATATTTACAACAAAATAATAATAATAATAATATAAATTCCCCTTCTTGTCAAAGAATTATTCAAGGAGTTGCAAAACTTAGTACATTTCGAATACCTTCAACACATTTAAAAAGGTTTTTATTTTATTTTAAATAAATTTTAATTTAATTAAAAAAAAAGATGTTCTGAAGGAGCTCTTCCAATTAATGAAAATTCAATTAATATTAATAAACCAAAAATTATATTAAATAATAATGAAAATAATAATAATAATAAAGTAATAATAACATCTTCTAGTCAAAATGAAATTAATGAAGGTATTTTTAATTTTTATTAAAAATAATAAATATATTGTCTAGTTAAATAATAATATATAACAGTTGTCCTTTTTATGTCATCTAATTTATTTATTTTTAAATATATAAAATTAATTAAAAATCTTAAACAATTTTCTAATTTTAATAGAGAATTGGCCATTAAAACAAAATTTATCACCTTCATTAAATAATAATTTACGTGTTAGTTCTAGTGGTATTGATATAAGTAATTATAGCATTAATTCTTCTTCTTTAAATAACGAAAGTTATAATAATAATAAAAGATTATATTCACTCGATTCTTCTACAAATATGTCTTCTAATGGACGTACAGAATTTAATAATAATTATAATTTAAAAAATCAACAACAATATTTAGGTAAAAATAAATTTAATTATTTTATAATTTTGTTAATATTTATTTAAAGTTAATGATATAACAACAGAACTTAGACTAAAAAGAAGAGACAAACCTTGGTGGAATAAAACTTGGGCTTCTTATACATTTCTTTTTATTTCTATTATTTTAAGTCTTTCTGTGGTAAATAAATTTATTTATTTAAAAAATAATTAATTAATTATTTAAAAAAGGTTATTGGTGTTTGTTTATTTTTAAATTCATTTATTCCAAAAAATTATAAAAATAATAATAATAATAATATTATTAAAAATAATAATACTTCAATAAATTTAAAGGTTAGATTTTTTTAATTTTTTTAAATTTAAATTTTTAGTAATTTGTTGAATCATTTTTTATATAAAAAACAAAGAAGAAATAATAAATATATTTAGATGTACATATGTACCTATGTTTGTATTCATTTATTTTAAATAAAAAAGAAATATCAAAAAAATTTAAATAAAATAAATTAATAATAATTTATTTAAAAACTCTTTTTTGCCCCAATTTCAATTAATGCTGAAGAAGATAATGAATTATTTCCAAAAATATCAGCTTCTGTTGATCTTCTTTCTTTTTTTATTCTTTAAAAAAATATTTAAAAAAAATTAAAAAAAACCTTCTTCTACCCAAAAAAGAATTACTAATTCCTCCAATTCCTTTTGATATTCCTAATAAATTATTTTTTGTTAATTGTTTATTATTATTATTTGATTGAAAATAAATTTGTTGTTTTTCTTCATCCAAACAATTATTTATTACATTTTGATAAATAAATGAATTAATATTTAATTGTCTTGAAGAAAATATACTAAAAAATTATTTTAATTAATTTATTTAAAAAAATAAACTTCCACAAATGTTTTACAATTCCAACAACAGCTAATTCACCAGCATGATTAGCAATCATACGTAAAATAAAAATCTTTAAAAAAAGTATTTTTATTAATTTTTTTTAATAATTCTTCTAAAAAACAGATTTGGTACTTATACCCTCATCTCCACTCCCCCTCCTTCAATCTACTCCTTTTTTCCTGCGCCAAAAAAATACTCAGACTCTAGTGATGCGCCGTAATCACGGTTACGGTTACGGAACCGTAAAAAATTACGGTTATTTTTGATTACGGTTACGGTCACGGATTACGGCATCTAATTACGGCAAAACCGTAAAAAATTTACACCCCATAAAATGACATTTTTGGAGAAAAAAATTTACTGGACAAGACTTATCTATAATTAAATTGGACTCCCTTATGATGTTAGTATGGTTGAGTGGTTAGTGTGTTAGCCTAGGATATTAACCTAAACGTACATAGGTTCAATCCTATGATAGTTACAATATATTTGCCGGTTGCTAATCGTTATTAAATTTGTTTTTTTTATTTTCTTTCGTTTTGAAATACTTTAAATCTATTATAAAAATAAGTCATATTATATATTTTTGATTGCATCACTAAAAAAAGGTGAATTTTTGGCAACTAACGTGCATTTTTATTCAAAATTTTTGCCTGCGGCGCTAAAAAAGGATTTTTTGCATTAGTGATTAGGGTTGCCGATTTCGAGTCGTTCCGATCCGAAAGATCGTGTCTGGCATTGAAATTCGGCCCGAAAAAGGCTCAAAACGGCCCGACTCGTAAACTGCACCCTAATAGTAATCAATAAATTTCAAAATTTTAACTAGTAACACAAAAAAACGGAATTTTTGGCCACAGGAGTATAAAATTTAAAAAATTACGGTTCTTACGGTTTACGGTAACGATTTACGGTGGTAAATTACGGTTACGGATTACGGCTTACGGTAAATTTCACTTACGACGCATCACTATCAGACTCCCACCCAGATTTATATTATATAATTGAAAATAAAGTAATATAATTAATTATTATTTTTAAATTAAATTTAACCCCATCAGATTTTAAAAAATTATCAACAAATATATCTATTCCATGTTGATTTGGTAATTTAAATTTATTATTATTATTATTAAAATAATAATTATTATTTAATTGACAAGTATTTTCAGCTATTTGCATAAAACGTAAAATATAATCAACTTTTACTGCATATAATAAAATATTTGTTAACCAAAATAATGTTGAACAACTTAAAATATTTTTAAATTAATTAATTAATTTTAAATTAAATATTTACGTAGTAATAAATAAAAGAAGACAATACCAAAGCCAAAAAAATGTAAAAACTTTTTCATTTATTATATTTATAAGTAAAGCACATTGTACAGTATACCTAATAAATATTTATTTATTTAATTATTAAATTATATAATAACCTATTTAAATTAGCCAAATAACGAACTTCAAAATCACAAAGGGTAACTCTTAAATTAATTTTTTTAATTTTATAAAATATTTAATTTTTACCTAGGAAAATGTCCAGACCTTAAAAAATAAATTTAAATTTATTTTTATTTATTTTACTTTGTCCAAGCTTTCCCAGCAAATAAATCAGAAATAACTTGAAATCCATAAAATAAATAATCATCTGATTTTAATGTAGCATTTAAAAGTGAAAATTGTAAAATAATATTTGTAGTATAAAAACATTTAATTAATAAATATAAAAATGAAACAAGTTGTCCTTTAAGTAATCTTTTTTGTTAAAAATAATAATTTTAAAAAATATTAAAAAAAAACCTAGTTGGTCTAAATCTTGTAAAAATAGAAGCAGAGGGATGAGGGCAATATTCAGTCTTTTTAATTAAAATAAATAATTAATTATTATTTAAATATTTAATTAAAACTTCTCTTAAATCAATCATTTCTGTTAATGTTAAAGCTAATGAATTAAATACTTTTTCACGTTCATTTAAATCTAAAACAGTTCTAGAACTTTCAGCTACCGAAATAAGATGTTGAATATTTGTTCCTTAATTAATTAATTAATTAATTAAAAAAGGAAAACCATTTTGCCAATTAAGTAAACGCCAAAGAATACAAGGCAATGAAAAAGCTAAAGCTTGGGCAATTAAAATAAAAGGAACCTTAAAAAAATAATTTAAATATAAATTTAATTTTTAAAAATTACCCATTGATAATAACCAATTTGTTGACCTTTAAATTAATTTAAATTATTTAAATAAAATAAAAACACCTTCTCTAGTTTCATGATTATCAGGTATATGTTCATACATTGGAACCCTTTAATTTTAAAAATTAATTTAATAATAATAATTTAAATAAATAACCAATAAGTATTTTGTATCCAACAAAAAGCTTCAATATATTCTTCCATACTTTCACGAGAATGTGGATTAACCCAACATTCTATTGGAGAACCACCAAACTTTAAAAAATAATAATTAAATTATTTTATTAATTAATTTATATATTTGTGAAGGTATTATTTTAATAATATTACTTGTTTAGCAGAAACAACTAAACAAGCAATTGCTAACATAATTGGAGTATAATAATAATTAAGACGATCAACAATATCATCATCACCTAAATATAATATTTATTTATTTAAATAAATAAATAACCTCTAAGTTTTAATGTTGAAATAAATGTTCTTGCTAATGTTGCATGAAAAAACATATCAGTAGTTGCCCCAGCAGTTGCTACAGCTGCTGTTCGAGATAATGGTTCGTTTCCAGTTACTGCTGCACTATAGGAAGATAAATCAAAATTTTCAAATAATAATTCTGTTTTCATTTATTTATTTTTTAAATTATTTTATTTAAAAATATTATAATCAATTTTAATAAAAATGTCATAAATTAGCCAAAACAGTCACACAGTTTTTTTCAACTAATTATTTAAAATTATGTAAATAAAAATATATTTAAATTTTTATTATTAAAATAAAAATATTTTTACATTTTTAAATATGACATTTTTAGATTGTCCAGTATTTGATAGATTTTTTTTCTTAAAATTAATTGCTTATGTATTAGAAAAATGAGAAATGGATAAAAAATAAGAAGAAAATAAAAAGTCTTTTTTTGTCCAAAAGTGTATTTAAATAGAATTAGTAGTTGATTTTACCTTTTTAAATTACTAAAAGTATTAGTACATCCTGTTGTAGGCAAAAAATGTAGTATTAATGGATTTAGAAAAAAGATTTATTTTTTATTTTAATATTTATAAAATATAAGTATTTATTTATATATTAATTTTTAATGAATGAAAAAATAAATATATTTTATAAAATATTATTTTTAATTTAAAAATATATTTCTGTTTATTTTTAGAAAATAATAATTTTTCTTTTAAAAAATATTAAAAAATAAAAAAAGGAAAGAATTTGTTATATTATATTTTTGATTAAATTTTCGGTTTTATATTTAAATTTCATCGTTTGTCTGTTTTATTGAGAAAGAACGTTTTGGTCATTTATTTTAAAAGAAATGTTGGGGTAAAAATAAATTTAAAAAAAATAAGAAAATAATTTAAAATAAATAAATAATATAGAAAAGGTTAATTATTTAATAAAATAAATTTAATTTATAAATATATTTAAAATATATATTATTTTTCAAAAACATACAGTAAAGATGCTCTACGCCAAACACTTCCCACTGGTGTGTCTGGTGCCATATATTTAAAAATAAAATATAATTTTTTAAATAAATAATTAAAATTCGTGACTATATTAATGAAAATAAAAATTTTATTTTTTAATATTATTTTTCAACTTTTAAGTAAAAAAAATAAAAATAAATAAATTTGTGCCGTGCTAAGCAACTATTACTCAGAGGAATATGTGAAAATTTGTTTATTAAAGTAAATAATTATATTTAGAAGAATTTTGTATTTTCTTTTATTATTTTTTAAAAATAAAACAAAAATATATTTAAAAGTTTTTTTATTAAAAAAAACTTAATAGGATATTTTATATTTTAAAATAATTTTTCTCACATTTATTTTGTTTATTGAGTAAAAATTGAATTTATGGAAAACGTGGGAAATTAGATAATTATAAAAATTTAAAAAATAAAGAATTACTAAATTATAAATAAATAATTATTTAAAATAAAGGAAATACTGTATTACTATAAAAGGATGAAAATTAAAACATTTAGGTAATCATTTTTTAAGCGTCAAACTTCGTCAAGTTTTTAAAACAAATTAAAGGCAGGAATGCGATCATTTTGTGGTAGTGGATTTGTTTTTGTTATTTTATTTTGGTTATTTTCAATTGTTAATTCTCAATTTGGACCAACTTCTGTGGGATTTGGCAATCACACTGTTTACAAGGATAAATATATTTATTTAAATGATAAAAGTAGAATTGCTCAAAATAAAGATGAAATCGAAGAATATCAATCAAATTTTACACATAAAGAAAATAGAAAAGGAAATTCTGATGTTCCTAATTCTTATTGTCTTCATGAATTAAATGAAGAATATATGTATGTTTTTTATTTTTATTTATTTTAACTTTAATTATTTTAGAATTTTTGAATATAATTTAATATCTGAAGGGCAAGGTTGTTCTATTGATTTAATAACTGACAGTAATGATACTATTGAATTTACTGTCTTACAAATTATTGATGAGTGTGCCAATCGTTCTAATGATGTTTGTAAAATTACATCTGCTGAAAGTGATAATATGTAAAGTTTTCTTTTTTTAAATTTTAAATAAAATAATTAATTATTTTAATTTTTTAAAGTTTACCTTTTGCCTATAGTTTAAATGTTAAAGAATTTGATAGAATTAGAAAAGGACCTTTATATGGAGAAGATAATGCAACTTGTCCAAATAAACAAGAATGTAAAAAGTTAGCAAAAGAAGATTATTTAAAATATGGAAAAAATTATACAAAACCTGATTGTATGTCATTTACTGGTTTAGAATTTGAATGGAAATGTTTAACACCTTCAAATTTATGGACATCAATATTTCCAAGTATAAATAAATATTTACTCTTAAATATAATTTTAAATATTTTAGTTGGTGATATTGGATTAATTGAAGGTTTAAAAGGAGATTTTATTAATGAATCAACAAAAGCTGTAAAAATTGATATAAAAATTAATAAAAATGGAAATATTAATATTGATAATTTTGGAATGTTTGTAAACGATAATTGGACATTATTAAATAATTTAAAGAAAATAAAAGGAGAATATTTAAATAATTGTATTTATAATTCAACTATTAAACCAAAAATGTGGCAAATTAATGGTAATAAACAACTTAAACGAAAATATTTTTTTACCTTTTTTCTATTGCCATTAAAATCAGCTAGAAAACGTTTAACTGGAAGAATGAAAGGAGATTATCCTTTAACTCAATGTAATAATATTAAAATTATTTTTGTAAGTTTTTTTTAAATTATATAATTTAAAATATATATTTATTATTTAATTTAAAGAATCAAAAAAAATATTCATTGATAACTATTGCACCACCATTGAATAAAACAGATAGAACGTATATATATAAACCAATGTTTGATAAAATGAATCAAAAATTATTACCTATTGAATCTACATCTAAAAATACTTTTTTAAAAACAACAACTAAGAAAACAATTTTAGAAATATTTACTACTGCTAATAGTACAACAAGTAAATAAATAAATTAATTAAAAATAAATATATTTAAATTAAATAATTTTAGATATATTAAAAACAACAAAAGAGTCAACAAATAATAATCAAACAAATTCTGAAGAATTTCAACAATCAACAAATTCATTAAATAATTTTGAATTAATAAATATTACAACAAATATTTCTTTAATTATTACAACAAATTTAACAATTCTTCAATTAATAAATAATACAACAATAATTCCTAAAATAAATGAAACTGAAATAAATAAAGAAGAATCTTTTCCTTTATTATATTATTATTATATTGGTGGTGGTAGTTGTATTATTTTGGTTATTATTTTATTGTAAGTATTTTTTAATTAATTAAATTTAAATAAATAATTATATTTAATTAATTTTAAGAGTTATTATTATTATTTTTATTAAAAGAAGAAAAAATAAAAAATTAAAAAAAGAAGAAGATAGTTATCAAGGTTCAGGAGGTACATTAGAAGTTAGTCTTCCTAAAATTAAATTTAAAAATAAACAAAAAAATAAAATAAAAGAGAAGGAAGAAATTAAAAATAAACCTTTTAAATTTGAAAATAAAATTAAAGAAAAATTAAATAAAAAAGAAGAAAAAGTAAATGTGAAAAAAGATGATAATAATAATAAAGAAGAAGAAATTAAAAAGAAGAATAAAAAAGAAGAAGAAAAAGATTATGGTGAGGGAGTTGTTGTTCCAAATACATATGAATCTAAAGAATCTATTGAAGTAATAAATAAGAAAAAAGAAGAAAAAGAAGAAGATGTTTATTAATTAATTAAATAAATAAATATTATAATAATATATCTTTTAATATATGTAAATAATTTATATAATTTATTTGTTTATTATTTTTAAAATAAATTTAATTTTATATTTCTCATAATTTAATAATTATATAACTACTATAAGGGGATATACTTCTTTTGAAAGAATATAAATATTTATTAATTCTTTTTAAATTTAATTTCTCAATAAATATTGCCTTTTAATTATTTTACTTTTTAATCTTAATCAATTGTATATTAAACTATTAATTTACTTTAGCTATAAGATTAAATAAATAAATATATTCTTTTCCTGCCTTTTTTCAACCTTGATCTTTTTATAAAAAATATATATAATTAATCTTTTTTTTCCAATTAATTTATTTTCTCTTTTTTATTATTTTATAAAATAAAGATTCAAAATTTATTTTAAAAATATTTAAAAATATTATTTTTAAGTAAATTTAAAAAAATAAAATGATTTTATTTTGTCATTATTATTTAATTATTTTATTTATTTGTTTTATTAATAATAATATATTAGCAATATTACCATGTCAAAAGAAAAGGTTTAATTTAAATTATTCTAATTAATTAATTAATAGTTATGGTCTTAATTCATTTGTTTGTGTTTGTTCATCAAAATATTGTGATTCTCCTTTACCTTTAGGAGAATTAAATAATAATAATAAATTAATTTATTATATATCAGATAAATCAAAATATAGATTAGAAAGATTTGAAATTTTAAAAAATAATAATGAAAAAAAAGAAGAAATATTAAATAATAAAGAAATAGAAATAAATATAAATATTTCACAAAAATTTCAAAAAATATTTGGATTTGGAGGAGCATTTACAGATTCAGTTGGAATTAATTTAAATGAATTAAGTTTTAATACTAGACAAATACTTTTAGAACAATATTTTAATTCAGAAAATGGTTAATTTATTTTAATTAATTAATTAATTAATTAATTTTAAAAAAAGGTATTGGTTATAATATTGGTCGTATACCTATTGCTAGTTGTGATTTTTCTACACATGAATATTCTTATTTAGATATACCAAATAATTTTAGTTTAAATAATTTTAAATTAACATCTGAAGATTATGAATTAAAAGTATTTTAAATTAATTAATTAATTTTAATATTTAAAGATTCCACATATTTTAACAGCTATTAATATAACTAAAGGAAATATTAAATTATTAGCTACACCTTGGTTTTATTTTTTAAATAATAATTTTATAAAATATATTTTGTTTAGGTCAGCTCCAGGTTGGATGAAAACAAGTGGAAGAATGAAAGGACCAGGACAATTAAAAGGTCCTTTTAATGGCATTTATTATAAAACATATGCTAATTATTTAAAAAGGTTTTTTTAATTAAATTAAAAATAAATATATTTTTTAAAGATTTTTTGAAGAATATTCAGCTAAAAATATTAATTTTTGGGGAATGACAATAGAAAATGAACCTGGTAATTATTTGAATATTTTTTAATAAATAAATAAATAAAAAGGTGCTGGTGCTGTCCCTTTTTATGGTTGGCAAGCAATGTATTTCTCTTCTAAAATGCAAAGGTATTTTTTAATAAATATATTTTTAATTAATTAATTTTTAGAGATTTTGCTTTTAATTTATTAGTACCAATATTTAAAGAATCAAATATTACAAATAAATTAAAAATAATTGGACATGATGATCAAAGAAGTGGAATATATAAAGCTGCTAAAAAAGTTTATTTAAATAATATTTAAATAATATTTTTAAAAAAAAAGATTTATGAAGATTTACAAAAATCTAATTCAATTGATGGATTAGCAACACATTGGTATTCTCGTTCTGATTATGGAATACTTAGCCAAACACATAATATTCAACCAAATAAATTTATTTTAGCTACAGAAGTATTTTAAATATATTTATTTATTTTATATAATTATTTTAATTATTTAATGCTTGTAATGGTTATTTACCTTTTGAACATAAACCATTACTTGGAGATTGGTTTAGAGGACAATCTTATGGACATGATATTTTAAATAATTTAAAAAATTGGGTAATTGGTTGGATTGATTGGAATTTATGTAAAAATTAATTAATTAAATTTAAATAAATATATTTAATTTTTAAAAAAGGTCTTAATCTTCAAGGAGGTCCTAATTGGGTTGGAAATTTTGTTGATTCACCTGTAAGAAAAATATTTAATAAAATTATAAATAAATAAATAAATATATTTAACTTTAAAAGATAATAGTTAATTCTTCTTCTGATGAATTTTATAAACAACCAATGTTTTATTTTTTAGCTCATTTTAGGTATTTTTATTAAATAATTAATAAATTATTTTTTAGTCATTTTATACCACGTAATTCTATAGTTATTTCTTCATCTCTTTTTTACAAAAAATATGAAAATGGTTATTTTTTAAATTAATTAATTAAATTTATTTTATTTAGATTCTTTTAATAAATTTATTTTAAATAAATTTATTAATAAATTTACTATTTTAATTGAAAATCAAATAGAACATATTGCATTTATTAAACCAAATGGTTATTTATTTATTTTTTAATTATTTTAATTAATTAATTTAAGGTAATCGTGTTCTTATAATTTTAAATAAAAATGAAGAAAGTTTTAATATTACTGTTAAAGAAGATAATCGAAGTTGGAATATTCCAATAACACCAAATTCTATAATAACTGCTATTTGGAAAGAAGAAAATTAATTTAATTATTATTTAATTAAATTTAAAAAATATTTTTAATAATTCATAATTTTTTTAAATTTAAATAAAATTCTTTTTATCTGATTATTCGTTCGATATTTGCAAATATTTACTCGATTTTTGGTGAAAGAAATAGGCAATGAGTCCCTTGAGAGATATTGGGTGACTTCTAAAAATAAAAAAAGAAAAACCTGCCAAAAACAACATTGGCACATTATTAGCTTTTTAAAAAAATAAATACCCAAAACTACCAAAAAATTGTGACGCAAACCAATTGACGTATTTTATTAACTTTTTTTTAAAAAATAAAATTGTTAAAATATTATTATATTAAAAATTACAATTTATTTTATTAAATAATAATAAAATTATTTTTATTTTATATTAAAATATATATTTTAAATCTTTTAAATATAAATTTATGTAAAAAATATTTTTTATTATTTTTTATTTTAATTTGTTTTTTTCAATAAATAATTTGTAACATCCGGCATTTTGTTAGAAAAAAAAACAATTTTCTTCCTGATATCTAGACATAAATAAATACTTTTTTTTATTTAAATAAAAGAATACCACAATTTTATTCTAAAATTTCTCCTTTTTTAAAAGAAAAATAAAATATTATTTTTATTAAAAAAAGAGGAAGCGCGACATTAAAAAATAAAATAAAAAAATAAATGTTCATTTATAAAGAAAAAATGTTAAAATTGCCAAAGAAATCCCTTTTATTTATTTATTTATTTATGAATAAAATTATAAAAAGAGAAAATAAATAATTAAAGTAAAAATAATATTTTAAAAGAGAATGGATTGGTGAAGAAAAAAAGCTTTATTTTTTAATAATTAGTTTATAATATAAATATATTTATATTTACTTTTTATTTTTTTAAGATATTATTTTTTAATAATTATTTAAATGAAAATAATTAAAATAAATATATCAATTTATTTATTAATTCAATTAATTATAATTTTATATATTTTTTTATTTTTATTATTAAATCAATATAAAATAGAAGGTTTTTTTTTTAATTTAAATTTAATAATCTAATTTAAATTAATTTAAAGCATTTTCTGCTGCAAAAAAACAAAGACAATCAAAAAAACAATCTTCAACAGATTTTGGAATTAATAATTTTAAAAAAGGAGAAGAAAAACATTTAATTGAAATAATAGAAGATAATAATATTATATTAAATGATGATTATAATACTAAATTAATTGAAAGAATACGGTTTTAATTTAATTTTAAAAATAATTAAAAATAATAAATTAAACACAAAATTATTATTAAATTTAAAACAAATAAATAAATAAATATATTTTTATTAAATATATCCTTCCAATAATTATATATAATTATTTATTTATTTAAATAGTTCACTTACTCGTCCATATCGAAGACCTGTTAAACATTCAAATGACACTGTTGAAGTATTTGTTCGTTGTAGTCTTTATCAAATTGTTGATTTAGTTTATTTTTTTATTTTAATTTTTTTAATTTTTATTTATTTTTAAGGATCAAAGAAATAATTTAGCAACACTTTCAGCTTATTTTGATGTAAAATGGAATGATGCTTTTCTTAATTGGAATATTAGTGAATATGATGGAATTACAAATATATTTATACCTCTTAAATGGGTAAATTAATATTTAAAAAAATAAATAAATATTTTATTTATTTTTTTAAAAGGTATGGAGACCTGAATTTTATCTTTATCATAGGTTTTTTAAAATAAATAAATTTATTTATTTTTTTAAAAGTATTCAAGGACGTACTCCTGAATATGATCAAAGTGCAATGATTGAACTTAATTATAATGGTAATATTCGTTTATTTGTTCCAATAACTTCAAGGGCTTTATGTCCAATTAATGGTTATTTTTAAATTTAATTTAAATTATTTTTTAATTTTTAAGTTAAATATTTCCCTTATGATATGCAAAATTGTACATTTTTAGTAAGTTTATTTTATTTTAAATTATTTAAAATTAATAAAAATAAAATAATTAAATAATAAATTTCTTTTTTAAAATTAATTTTAATATTATTACAATTATTCTTTTCTAATAATTTTGTATTATTTATTTGAGAAATATTTCCTTAAAAAAATAAAAATAAAATATTTTTTATTAAATTATTACCTGGAATTATTTTAATTTTTTCTGGTAATTGTGGAACAGAATTAATTAAAGATAAACATTTTCTTTTTTCAGAATATAACTTTTAAATTAATTTAAATTAATTTTAATTAATTTTAATTAATTAAAATACCTTTTCATTAACAATTATATTTGTTATCCAACATAAATTATTATTATTATTATTAATTAAAAAACATCCTTTAATCATAACTGCATTGCCAGGTATTTGACAAATATAATATTTAGGTAATATTGTACATAAGAAATCCAAAATATTTAATTCAGTTAATTCTTTTTTATTATTTTCTTTATTTAACCAAAAATGTAAAGTTTTCTTTTTTTAAAAAAATAATTAAATTAATTAAATTAAAATATAATAATAATTACATTATTATTAAATTCACATAAAGGTTCAACATCTACTCCTATTTCATAATTTTCAAAACCAAGTATAGCTGTAGCAATTATCTTTTTTTATTATTAATTAAATTAAATTAAAATTTAATTAATTAATTTACATTTAATAATTTAATTCCTTTATTATCATTATTAATTATATTAAATTGCCAAATTAAAGGTTCATCCAAAGAATTAGTATTTATTAAAAAACGTTGAGATTCTTCATAAATAAATGGTGAAGTTTTTCCATACTTTTAAATTAATTATATATTAAATTAATTATATTAAAATAATTAATTACAGTATATTGTACAGCATAATATTTTCCATTTTGTAATTTTTCCAAAATAAAATTATTTTCATTATTTTCTGTGCTAAATAAATAAATAAAATTAAATATTTTTATATATTTTTAACTTAAATATTTTGTCAATAATTGTTGTTTGATTATTTTTATTAATTTCTTTATTATTATTTAATATTATTTCAATTGCTGTTAATTTAATATAACCATATTTTTCATTTCCTTTTATTAAAATAAATAAATATATTTTAATTAATATATACCATTATAATTTGTATAAATAATTAATATTTGTTTATTTTTATTATATTCATAATTAATATAATTTCTTAAATATGTTGTTATATTTATCTTTATAATTTAAAAATAATTATTTATTTTTTAATTATTTACTTTTTCAATTTCTTCACAATTATGTATTGCTGACCTTCTAAATATTTTTAAATTTGTTTTAGCTAATAATTCAACATTCCAACAAATTCTTTTTTTAATTAATTAATTAATTTAAAATATATTTAATAACCTTGTACAATTTTTTGGAATAATTAATGCATTTAATTTTCTAATATTATTTTCATTATTTTCATTTATTTCAAAATTATTATCTAACTTTAAAAATAAATTAAAATTTAATTTAAATAAATATATTTAACATTTATTTCTAATAATTTTTCTTCTTCATTTCCATTTAATTTTAATTGTTTATAATTTATTTGTTCATTACAAAATAATGTTATATTTGCTAATCCATCCAAATTTTGTCTTTAATTTAATTTATAATAATTTAAAAAATAAAAAACCTTTCTTCTTTTGGTTGTTCCCATTTCATTTTTATTATTAAATTTTCAACAGAATTTCCATTTTCATCATTACGAAATATTCTTATTTTATTTTTTAATTTAATTTAATTTAATTAAAAAATAACCTTAATTTAATTATTTGTTTTATTTCTCCATTTATTATTTCATCAATTCTTTTTGTTTTTAATAAATAAGCCTCTTCATTTGCATAAATTGCTTTTCCTCCATTATAACTTTTTTAATAAAAATAAAATTATTTATTTTAAATAAATATTATTTTCTACCTTTGTTCTGCTCGAAAATATATTCCATACCAATGATTTGGTTTTAACCAATTTATTGTATATTTACCTTTAAATATTTTTAATTTATTTTATTTAAATTTTAAAAAATATTATTTTTATAATATTACCTCTAGTAATTAATAATAAAATTCCTGTTAAATTTAAATTAGGTAATACTTCACCATTTTCAATATCAACAATTTGTATCTTTTTTAATTAATTAATTTTTAAATTTTAATTATTTTATTTTACCATAACTTTAGCCATATCTGGAGGTCCTTGTCTTGTAGTTAATATAATTAATTGATTAGAAAAAACATCAATAGATTCAATCTATTTATTTATTTATATTTATTTTATTTATTTAAAATAACTTGGTCAACTAATTCATTTATTATTTGTTTATTATTAATAATAGGTAAAGGTAGAGAAGAAGAATTAAATAATTCTTGTTCAAAAGAAAATATGTTTAGACAAATAAATAAATAATAAAAAATAATAAAAATATTTTTTTTAATTATTAAAAAATAAAATAAATTAATATAATTTAAAGAAAAGTTCATTTATTTATTCTAAAATAATTTAAATATTATTATTTTTTATTAAAAAATAAATTTATAACAAACATTATAATATTTTTATTTATTTTAAAAAGTAAAAATGGCTAAAAATCCTAAAATGTTTGTAGCACCTGTGCCATGGCATGAGGAAACTAACAATTTTAAATAGGAAAAAAATAAAAGAAAAAAGTGAGGGTGGATGTTTTAAATAAAAGAGAGAAAATAAATAAATAAATAAATAAATAGTTTAAAAATATTTATTTATTTATTTTTAAATTTAAAAACACAGATAGGTTCTTGGTCATATCAATCACAATTTGTTCGTTTTTATGTTGATTCAAGTGAAGTATTTTTGGGTGATTTTTATGATAATCAGGAATGGCTTTTGGTATTAATTTAATTTAAATTAATTTAAATAATTAATTTATTAAAAAGATTGATGCAATAATGCAAAATGGAACAATGCAATATTTAGGAAATGAATCTTTTTCAATGGTACAAATTGTACTTATTTTGAGAAGACAATCTTTTTATTATATTTTTAATCTTGTTTTTCCTACAACTTTGGTTAATTTATTTAAATAAATAAATATTTTTAAAATATTTAAAAGGTTTCACTTGTTGCTGTAATTGGTTTTCATGCTCCAATAAATGCTACAGGAAGAAGAGAAAGTAAATTTCGTTTAGGAGTTATGACTTTAGTTTGTTTATTTATTTTAAATTAATTAATTAATTAATTTAATTAAAGTTAAGTTTATCAGTTATGTTACTTATGCTTGTTGATGAAATGAAATTTGCTTTAGAATCAATTCCTGGTCAAAGAGGATCTTTTTCTGATGTTCCTTTAATTGGTTTTTTTATTTTTTATTTAATTTTTATTTAATTAATTAAATAAAAAAAGGTATTTATTATATGGCTTTAATTTTAACAATTTCTATTGCTACTTGTACTTCTTCTATTTTTGTTCATTTAGAAAAATATGGCCTTAGAAATTCTGGATTTTCAGTTTATTTATTTATTTTTAATTAATTAATTAATTATTAGTCAATTCCAAATTGTTTAAAATTTTTATCAGCAGAAAAATTATTTTGTTGTTATGCCCCTAGAAGGGTCAGATTAAATAAAGGAGAAAAAATAAAGCAAAATAAGGTTTTTCTTATTATTTAATTATTTATTTATTTAATTTTTAAGAATATTCGTTGTAATCATTTTCAATCAAATTCAATGGAATTTAGTACTATAATACCTAATGAAGTTTTTATTTAATTAAATTATTTTATATTTATTTTTAAGTTAAATTTTACTGAATTTCAAAAAAGAGAAGGAAAACAAAAAATAAATAATAATAATAATAATGAAATTAATAATTCAATGATTATTAGTTCAACTTCAACTGTTCCATTATTATTAAGTGGAGGATCTACTAATTGTTAATTTATTTATTTTTAAAATAAATATAATTAATTAATAAATATTTTAAAAGGTACAGCAATATTAGAAACTCAAAAACTTGATTGTAAATTAGATTTACTTATTTCACTTTTAAGAGAATTACTTGAGGTTATTTATTTTTATTTATTTATTTTTAATTATTTTTTTAAAAAGATTCGACGTGAATTAAAAAATAAAGGTCATTTACCAATTTATTGGGAACGTTTAATTAACAGATTGGAATATTCTTCTCTTTGTTTTTATCTTTCAATACTTACTTTAAATTTGTAAAATTAAATAATAATAATATTTATTTTTTTATTTTTTAAAAATAGTTTTCTCTTCATGTACCCAGAACTTTGGTATTAAAATTAAATAAAAAATATAATAATTTTTGATTTCTTCTTTCCCATGAGAAAAGTGCCTGTGCTATATCTCTCACATAAATACATATTATTAAATAAAAGAATATTTAGATATTTTATTTGTTAAAAATATATTTTAAAAAATAAATAAATATATTTATTTATTTATTTATTTAAATGTGATAAATAAATTTATTTTAAATTATTTTTATTTTTTATTAAATAATATTAAATAAATACTTATAAGGCAATAAATAAATAATCTTATTTTTATTATTATTTCCTTTTCTAATAAATATTTCATTTTATTATATTTAAATATTTTATTTGTAAAAAAATAATTAATTTTAAATTAATTCTAATTTTAGAATAAATTAATTTAAAATATTTTTTAATTTAAACTAAATATTTTGTGTGTGCTCAGACTTTTTAAAATTTGTTTCCTAATTTAAATACTTTTTTTTCTTATTTTTATTACAACTATTTTAAATAAATAAAATATAATTTTTATTTATAAAAAAAATAATTAAAAAAAATAATAATCTCACAAATATAGCTATAGGCATTAATAAATAAATAAATAAATACTTTTTAAAAAATAAAAAAGAGAATAATTGTAAATAAATTTTTTGTTTTAAGCCTTTTTTTAATTTCTTTTTATTGTTTATTTCTTATGTAGTAAAATAAATTTATTTTTTTTTCTAAGAAATTAATTTTTTTTCAATTTTCCGACGGAAATTCTTTTTAAAAAATTTTAAATTATTAAAAAAAATAAATAAATATATATTTTTATTTTTTTAATAAAAAATATTTTTTTATTTAAATTTTTTCTTTTTATTATTATAAATACTTTCCGGTCTGTCAATCACATTTAGACATTTAATATATTTATTTATTTATTTAAAATATATACTTAATATTATTTTATTATTTTTTAAATATTTGCGTGTCTTTTTTATTTTTTAATTAAATTTTTGTTTTTATTTAAATATTTTTACAAATAAATTTTATTAAAAAAATCTTTTTCTTAAAAAAATTAAAATTAATTAATTAAAATATATTTTTATTTTTATCTTTTTTTATTAATTTAAAAAAATATAAAAATTTATTAAATATTTTTTAAAATAATAATTTAAATATAATAAACCATCTATTTATATAAAACAAAAAAAGGAAGGCAATTATTATTTAACGGTTCAATAAATTTATAAAGCTTTTTTTCTCTTAAAAAAATATTTTTTAAAGCAATTATTATTTTTTCTTTTTTTATATTTTGTCAGTTTCAGAAAAAAAAGTTTTTTTTAATTTTCTGACAAAATATTTTAAATGATTAAATTATTTATTACTTACTAATTATTATTATTATAATTATTAATTAATTAATTAATTAATAATATTAGAGAGAAGAAAAGAATATTTAAATAAATATCTATTTGTCGGTGAAAACCGATATTAATGCCACATTTAAAATAATCTTTAAAAATGTCCTATTTCAAATACTCTTTAAAAATGTCATATTTAAAATATTCTTAAAATATATAATTGAATCATCTTCTTTTTTAATATAAATCATTTTTTGTACTTAAATTCCTTATTTCTAAATGACATAATGCTGAATGTCATTTCTAATATAATCTTTCTATTTAAAACATGATTTTTCTAAATAAGATCCATTCGAAAAAATAAATATTCTTCCTTGATAAAATATAATAAAAGATAAATATTCTTTCTATTAGTAAATTAAAATAAATTCTTAATTAAATAAAGTCTTAAAAAATAATTGGGGGTCAAAGATAATAATTATTATCGACAATTGGTGCCACGAAACAGCAAACTGGCAGGAAGTCCTGAGCGAAGACAACGAAGGCAAGAAAGAAATCAATCGCCTAGAAGAGCTTACCAACGAAACCACGTACAACAACGCCGAAATCATCGTCGTGTACAATATAACCGGAGGGAAAGACAACGTCCCATATTTCAACGTGTACAACAACTGAACCCACCTGTTTCCAGGCAGTTTAATTTTAATAGGGGATATACAAATAATTTGGGGCAATTTCAACCTAACGGATTTCGGCCACCCATTTGGTCACAGCCATTACGTCAAAACTTTCATTCTAATAATATTCGTCAATTTTACACACCCCGTAACGTTGCTACAAACTTTACGCCAATCGCGCATAACTTTTATACGCCAGCATTTGTACATCCTAGTTTGCCATCCACGAGTATAACACCAGCCAATTTCTACACGCAACAGCCTCAACCTTACGTCTACCCACAGTTTACACATTATTAGGTAATAAATGGCTACGGAAGGTTTTAGAAATACATTAAATCCATTAAAAAGCAGGCTCCTAAAATTAGATACTGAGGCTATACGAATAGATTTTCAAGCGCAAAATAGTGATGAAAATACTAAGAAAGATTTAATAAGAAAGGCGGAATCAAGCATTGAAAAATACGGGGAGACATTTTCGTCAATAAATGAAATTAATCTAGTATGGATTAAGCATTTAGGGGGAATAAAAAATGCTGTTGATCGAAATACAGAAAGCGGGGAGCATTACACTTTTACTAATAATTTGGAAACTGGACTATTCGTATTAATGGAAAATTCAAGGGAAATAGTAGATAGATTAAAAGAAAATGTTAGAATTTTAAATGATTCGCTTCAAACTAATAATAATCGGGGAGAGAACACTAACTTAGTAAAATTACCAGAGCTTTCGTTACAAACATTTTTTGGGGATATTTCGAAATACACAGAATTTATTGAAGATTTTATGACAAATATCGGAAACAGAACAGATATATCAGATAAATCTAAATTAGATTATTTAAAAAGGTCTCTTAGGGGGGAAGCATTTAAACTAATAGAAGGAATTCCATCGGAAGGAAAAAATTTAAAAACTGTCTTAGAAATACTAAAAAATAATTATGGAAATCCTGAAATTATTAAAACACATTTACATGGTAATTTGAGAAAGATACCACGTTCATCACCTCACATACCAGAATTAAGGGTAACTCTAAGACAAATAGATACAATAATAAGGCAATTAGAATTAATGGGGGAATCAGCCGAGCATAAGCAAATAATGATTGAAATAGAAAGTAAACTACCCAGATGGGCATTAACTGAATTGGCCAAAGAAAAAATAAAAAATCCTAATTTGACAGTTAAGGAAATGAGAGAATTTCTTGACAAAACTGTGCGCCTTAAGGAAGAAGTTCATAAAATGGATAGAGAATTTGGAATTGGGGGAACTTTTAAAAAACCATTTAGAACAGAATTTAACCAAAATTTAAACAATTCAACATTCAGGCAAAATTGGAACAGAGCGGCTAGCAATAAAAATTCTTTTTCGGATAAAAGGCCAAATTTACAAAGGCACACAGTAATGTATTCATTAAATCAAAACGCATTAAAATGTGCATTCTGCGGGGACAGTCACTTTAGCAATCAATGTAAAAAATATTCTACTATCGAAAGTAGGATTGAAAAAGCAAGAGAAAAGCGACTATGCTTAAAATGTCTCAAAGCTGGCCACGCCTCCAATATTTGTAAAGAAAAAATAGAATGCTTTTTTTGCAAGGATAATCGACACTCTTCAGCCTTGTGTCGAAGAAAAGTTCTAATAGGGGAATCCAAAAATACCTTTAAAAATTTAAATATAAGTAAAACTAATTCTAAATTTGAGAAAAATCAGAAAAAGAGAATTATAGCAAATATGCAAGAAAGAGAATCAAAATTAAATCCTGAAAGTGAAGAAAGCGAAGATGATGAAAATGAAATAATAATACAGCATTCTCAAAATGACTCTTCTCTCAAAAAGGAAAAGACACTCTTTCATGTGGTAAAGACCAGCATAAGCATAGGCCCTCATAATAGAACTTTTCCGGTGCACGCCTTTTTGGATAGCGGGGCAGAAATTTCTTTAATAAAAAACCAATTAGCAAAAAATATGAAATTACAGGCCATATCTTCTGAAATTATTAGGGGAACTGGAGCAATGGGAACAAAGTTTGAAATGTCAACTAATGTTTATAAATTTTATTTGCACTGTAAAAATAATCAAAAAATAGAAATAATTGCAAGAGGAGTAAATAATTTACCAAAACCTATTACTATTTTGGATCAAAAATCAATCAATAAAGTTAAAAATTTAGAAATAATACCAAACGTTTATTCTATGGCTAAGGAACCAGACTTACTAATAGGAGCAGAATATTATTTCGATTTATTAGGATTTCCTAGAACTAAATCTGGATTTAATTTAATTGAAACTAAAATTGGCACAACCTTAGCTGGAAAGGGAAAATTAGAGAAATTAAATAATCATATAACAATAGTCCCATTCCTAATGGACTCGGATGAAGATAGTGAAGACAATTCGCCATTTCCTGGGAGACGTAATTTAAGAAACTTCTCTGATTATGTGCCACCGGATCCTAATCCAAATACGGACAAAAATGTTCAAACAAAAAAGATACATGTACCAATACATCGTAATATTTGTACTTGTCGCTGCTATTCTAATCCTTATTATAGGTGTATATGTACGTCAAGTTATCATTGTGTATGTACCCCAATACCCCCCGACCCATCAAACGCTGATAAATTAGATTTTTACGGAAAATACGTTGCGCGAATAGAAGCAATAAAAAATCGATGCAGAATCGCAAAAAGAAATAGTTTAATAAAAAAAAACTGCAAACAAAATAAAAATGAATATGATATTCTCTGATGAAATAATAGAAAAGTTTTGGGACTTGGAAGCAATAGGCATTACAGAATGTCCCTATCAAAATGACGATAAAATAGCTTACGAACATTTTCTTAGAAATATAAAACGTAAGAAATCGGGTCGATATGAGGTTTCTCTTCCATGGAAAAATAATGAATCAATTTTAACTGATAATTTTTGGATTTCTTTTAATCGACTAAAAGGCGTATGGAATAAAATAATGAAAATTTCTGATATAGATTTGCGAACAAAAACATTAGAAAAATATAATGAAATTTTCCAAAACCAATTAAATGAGGGAATAATAGAAATAATTACTAATGAAATACCAGAATCAAAAATACATTATATGCCGCACCATGCTATTTATCGCCCTGAAAAAGATAAAATTCGGGTTGTAATTGATGCTAGCTGCCATACAAAAAATAATCAAAGTTTAAATCATCAACTTTATCGGGGCCCAGTTCTTTTACCAGATCTTTGCGCAACACTTATAAAATTTAGATCTTACGAAATAGCTATAATCGCAGATATAAAATCAGCATTCCATCAAATAGAAATTGAAAAAACTGATAGAGACGTCCTTAGACTCCTTTGGTTAAAAAACATTTGGAAGGAACCTAGTTTAGAAAATATTGTAAAAATTCGGCATAAAAGGCTCCCCTTCGGAGTAATTTCAGCTCCATTTTTAATGTCCGCAGTGTTAGAATATCACTTAAAAAATGAAAATAATAATTCAAAATTAGAGCTAGAAACTTACGCAGACAATGTATTTATATCGGCAAAAAATGAAAGGGAAGCATTACAAAAATGTATAAAAAGCATAGAAATATTTCAAAGTGCTAAAATGGATTTACATGAATTTGCCTCTAATAACTTAAAAGTTAATGAAAAATTCGCCGATTTAACAAAAATACAAAATATAAAAGTTCTGGGAATAAAATGGGACGTAAATTATGATAAACTGTCAATAATAATTCCAGAGACAAAAACAGAAATTTGGACAAAAAGAAGTGTATTAAAAACATTAGCAAAAATCTTCGATCCTTTAGGCCTTATAATTCCCATACAATTAAAGAAAAAATTATTTTTCCAAAAATTATGGAAAAAACAATTACAATGGGATGAAAAATTGGATAAAATAGATTTAGAAGAATGGGAAGAAATAATTTCAGATACAGGACACATAGACATAGATCGAAAATTGTTTGAAAATTTTCCTTTTTTTAAAATCGATCTACACGTATTTGTTGACGCGTCCTCTCTTGCTTATTCTTCAGTAGCTTATACAAGGCAAGAGTATGAACAAAATATAAAAAATACAATAATTTTTGCTAAAAATAGATTATGCCCAATAAAAAATATTACAATCCCGCGATTAGAATTATTGGCAGCATTAATAGGGGTACGAATGGTAAAATTTTTAAGAAAAACAAGTAAACTAAATTTTAATTCTATAAACATTTGGGGGGATAGTAAAGCAGTCTTAGCCTGGATTTCTACCGATAATATAAATAAATTACCTCGTTTTATTGATAATAGAATAAAAGAAATAAAATCAGAACCAGAAATTAAATGGCGATATATAAAATCAGAAAGTAATCCGGCCGATTGCGCAACTAGGGGACTAAAAATAAATGAATTAAATAATCACAAAATTTGGTGGACTGGGCCAGATTTTTTATCTCTTCCTAAAAATGAATGGCCAAAAATACCTGAAAATTTAAAATTTGAAATTAAAAATATTAAAAAAGAAAATAATATAAAAATTAATAATTTAATGAAAGAATTTATTGATCCAGAATTAAGAAATAATTGGGGAAAACTATCGTCAATAGCAAAAAATGTACTTCTTTTTATAAAAAATATTTGTTCAAAGCCTAGAAAATGGCAAAACATTATTTTAGAAGAAATACAAAATACAAATAAAATAATAGAAATTCGAAAATTGGCGGAAATTAGTTTAATTCTAAGTCAACAAATAAAACATCCACCTAGCAAAAATTTAATTGAAGGGCTAAATATGGACAAAAATAAATATGGAGTTTGGGTCTGTAAGGGTAGATTTGAAAATAGTTTAGAAAAACACCCTATTTTTATATCTAATGAAAGTAAATTAGCGTCGATTATTGCAATAAATTTTCATGAAAATAATTTACATGCTGGAATCCAACAAACATTAGCGGACCTTAGAACCCAATTTTGGATACCAAAAAGTAGAATATTAATAAAAAGAATGATAAAAAATTGCCAAAAATGTTTAATACAAAATTTAAAACCTTATAAAATTGGAAAAATGGCGCCTTTACCTAATGACAGAATTAATAGATTTAAAGTTTTCGAAAGAACGGGAGTTGATTATATGGGCCCTCTATACTTACAAAAAGAAAATGAATCAATAAAAATATGGATTTGTCTATTTACATGTCTAACTTGTAGGGGTATCCACCTAGAAATTGCACGAAATTTATCAGCTTCGACATTTCTGCAAATTTTTTCAAGATTCACAGCAGAATATGGAAAACCAAAGAAAATGCTAAGTGATAATGGAACACAATTTAAAATGAGCGCTAGAACTATTTTAGAAATTGAAAAAAATTTTGAAATTGATAAGCTAGAGTGGAAATTCATTCCCGAGTTAAGTCCGTGGTTTGGCGGCGCTTATGAGCGCTTAATCGGGATCACTAAAAAACATATAAAATTGGCCGCAGGCAAGAAATATTTAGATTTTGAAAATATGCAAACATTGTTAGTTCAAGTAAAAGCAATTGTTAATTCTAGGCCCCTGACTTATGTTTGTTCTGATATTGAGTCTATAACCCCATTACGTCCAATAGATTTTATAATGCCTAATAAAAATGAGACTGAATTTATTAATTTTGCAATTTGTGAAGAAAATGACCCAGAATATTTAGAAAAAGAAAAACCGCATGAAAAACTAGCAAAAACATGGGATTTAATCCAAAAAAGAGTAGAACATTTTTGGGCCCGGTGGTCGACAGAATATTTACAATCATTAAAAGAACGGCATGATATACACAGACAAAAAATATTTACGCAATTTTCCCCTCAAATTGGTGATATAGTGTTACTAGGAGATAAAAATATTCCGAAACAAAATTGGAAAATGGGAAAAATAACAAAATTGATTGAAGGAAATGATGGAGAAGTGAGAATAGCAAAGGTGTTTTGCAAAGGAAAAACACTAACACGCGCGCTACCACTTCTCTTCCCACTAGAAATAAGGACAGAAAAAGAACAAAAAACAAATGAAATAAAAGAAAATAATAAAATGATAGAAATTAATAAAAATAAGGAAATAGAAAAAACACCTGAAATTGAAAGTTACAAGTCAAAGTTGCGTTCATATAAAAAGAAAAATTTAACGGGAATAAACATACAAACTATAATAAATATATTAATAATAATCTTTACAGTTTTTCTGTCCAATATAAAAGGCCGCCCCTGTAAAAGTAATGAAAAGTTGAAACTAATCACAGCTGAAGAATGTCTAAAAACAGGACTTGGAATTTTTAAAACCGAAAATAACACGTTATGTTGGAAACACAAATCATGTAGAATAGGGGTAATAAGGCTCAAACCAAATATTTTTAAAAATTCATCAATTTGTGGGGAGCCCTGTCACTGTCCAGATTGGACAGAAAATTGTAGTTTTTATAAAGGAGAAGACGCAAAAAATTCATCAATAAAAAATTCAAAAGTAAAAGAAATTATTGAGAAAGAAAAAGTTAAAATATGTTCATTAGAGCCTAGTCAAAAATGTACACAACCTTGGTGGGTCTACGCAAGCCAAATTCAGCTTTTCGACGAAAGCACGCATTTAATTAGCAATTTAAAAATTGCTCACGTCGACATGTTAAATAATAATTTTGAATGCGTGGGCAATGGTAAAACAACGGGAAGTCCCCTCTATTGCAAAACACATTTCTGTGAATCTGAAGGGACCCGTTTTTGTTTTTTTCGACAATATGAATTAACCGTTTTAATCACTGAATCTGGGAATATACCCATTAAGGCCTGGGGTACTGTTCAGAAAAAAGTATATTACCATTCAGAAATACGAGAAAAACAATGTGAAACATGCTCAATTAAGTGTGCAAAAGAAGGAATAAAAATAGAACATAAAGAAAATTTAAATGGGGTTGAAATTAACTTAGAGGGTAATAAAGTGATATACATTCCACATCCATCAAATGAGCAAATTATTCATATTCCTATTGAACAAATAATAACACAATATGAAGTATTAGTAAAGTTTTGGAAAAACGGAGAAATGATAGAAGAAAAGGGTATAAATTGTCCCGCTCAAAAGCATTGTGAATTGATAAATTGCTATATCTGTTTAAAAATGCTTACAAACCCTCAATGCATGCCAAAATGGGGAATTGGAGTTATAATCATAATAATTTATTTCTCCTTGGGAATTATAATATTGATGTGCAAAATATTAAAATTTGGCCTAGGAGGGATGTTCTGTATTTTTCGGCACAAATTCAAATTTTGTAAAATAATTTATAAATATTTAAATCGAAAAATAAGAACAAAAGTAAAAACGGAAGAGAAGGATAACTTTGAATTAATTACACATAAAAACAAATCAAAACTTCCAAAACAAGTTATACTAGTTATCCTTCTTATAATTACAAATTTGTCATTGGGAAAAGGATTAGAAACAATAAATGCAAAAGACGAACATTGTATAATTGATAAGGATGGACAACGCACTTGCTTTTATGAAAATGTCTTAGAACTAAGTTTTGGCCTGCAATCGCAAAATAGTCAGGAATCAATAATTCTTTTACAAGACCCAGCCAACAGACCCACAGGAAAAATAACGTTAAAAATAGAGACAATACAAGCGGTATGCGTACGCTCAGCGAAATTCTTTACACGATCTTGATATAAAAGCAAATTCGGTCTATTTATGCAGCAACGAAGGTTCGTGCACATCACAGGAGAATTGCGAAAAGGTGGACTCTAAAAGCGAAATAAAGGAATTGCCAAACTCTAATTTCTACCCAGGAAAATCTGGATGTATTAATACTTGTAAGGGGCATTTATTCTGCGAAAATTGTTACTATTCGAGCTATGTTTGTTTATTCTATCGCTGTTTCGCACAACCCACTTCTAAAGAAATTTATGAGATATTTGAATGTCCTGAATTTTCCCTGGAGCTCAAATTAAATATAACATTAGAAACGGCAGATAAAACATTAAGTTCAGAAATGAGATTAATCCCAGGTTTTTCGCAAAATTGGAATGATATAAAACTAACTGTGACCTCCATTACAACCCCACCAATACCACGACTAGGAAAATCAATTATTACAGATGGATATAAATACGCGACTCTCACAATAACTGAAGAAAAGTTAGTCAAAAGTGTTTATTGCCCAAACATTAGAGAAGCAGAAAAATTTAGTCCAAACTGTCTAGTCAGTAAAGAAATTTGTAATTGTATAAATAAAAAGAATGCCATCCAGTGTGAAAATCAAAATATAAAAAATATAAATGAAATTTTTAAAAGTGATAATGCTCTACCGTTAATTCATAATGGGCTTATACTTAAAAATGAAAAGGATAAAATAGTAGCTATACCCGAACTTACAGCAGCAGTCTTGCAGATTCGCCTTTCGGGAATGACTTTAAAATCACAAATTGAATTAAATACATGTAAAATAAAAGTCTCAGAATTAGTTGGTTGCTATGGGTGTACTAAAGGAGCCACACTAAGAATAACCTGCTTAACGGATTTTGGGAAAACTTTAGCTAATATTAATTGTCCCTCTTTTAAAAGCGCAGTCACGTGTACTCCAGACTCAATTGAACGACTTCTATCGGTCCATCTAAATCACGCCGACGTAGAGGAGCAATGCGAGGCCTTTTGCCCTTCTTCAACAACTAAATTTCAACTGAAGGGAAAACTCTCTTCTCCAGAAATTTCAATGGATGGAATCGAAACCTTCAATTGGACCACCAGCCTCGACATAACACAAAGAATTGACTGGATCGCAATTTTTAAAGGACTCTTCAACTACTCTGGAATTTTTACTTGGACTCTTTATTTAATCATTGGCGGAGCACTTCTTTATTTTTTGGCACCATTAATTCTAATGATAATCTTTCACATTTTTTCTTACTTTTTCCGTTCACTTTTTCTTGGCCGGAATGTCGGTGAAAACCGATATTAATGCCACATTTAAAATAATCTTTAAAAATGTCCTATTTCAAATACTCTTTAAAAATGTCATATTTAAAATATTCTTAAAATATATAATTGAATCATCTTCTTTTTTAATATAAATCATTTTTTGTACTTAAATTCCTTATTTCTAAATGACATAATGCTGAATGTCATTTCTAATATAATCTTTCTATTTAAAACATGATTTTTCTAAATAAGATCCATTCGAAAAAATAAATATTCTTCCTTGATAAAATATAATAAAAGATAAATATTCTTTCTATTAGTAAATTAAAATAAATTCTTAATTAAATAAAGTCTTAAAAAATAATTGGGGGTCAAAGATAATAATTATTATCGACACTATTTTTAAATATTTAAGAAATTTGATTCTTTATTTCTTCTAATCATTTTAAATATTGCTAAAATTTAAACAAAACATTTGTTTCAAATATTTTAAAGAAAAAAGTTTAAAGATTAAAATATATTTATTTATATATTATTTTATTTTAATTATTATTATCTTTCTATTGCTGGATATTTACTTTATTTTTTTATATTTAAATAATTAATTATTTAAATAAATCTCTAAATATTTTAATATAAAATCTTTTTATTATTTTTTAAGAGTATTTAATAGTTTCTTTTGTTTTTATTTTTAATTTAAAGTTTTTCTTAAAAAAAAGAATTTTTTAATAAAAATTAGTAAATATAAAATAATAATAGACATTTTTAAATAATTTTGAGAGAAAATCTTTTATTAACTAAAAAAAATAAATTTTAACAAATTTTTTACTTAATAATTAAATAAAATAAATATATTATTTTTAAATAAAAAATATCTAATAATAAAAAAGAACAAAATATAAAATTAAACAACTGTTTTTTTTTAATTTTATAAGAGAAAAATATATTTATTTATTTTATTTTTAATTTTAAAAATAAAAAATAATTTATTAAAAAAAATCAAATTAATTAAATAATTTATAACTATTTATTTTTATAATAAAAATATACCTATACTCATTTATTTATTTTACTTTATAATGACTTTCCTCATCTGTCATCAATCTAATATTAATTAATTATTTTTTTTAAATATATATAATTTTATCATTTATTTATTTTTACAAAATTTAATAATTAATTTATTTTTTATTAAGTAAAATATTTAATTATTTTTTAAATAATGGATTGGTCCATTTGTAATTTAACATTACGAGGTACTAGAATATGTCCTGGTGGTTCTGAATATTTTATAAGAAATGTTTATCCACCTATTCAAGTTTTATTATTTTAATTATTTTAAAATTAATTAATTAATTAAGGAATTACAACCTCGTGTATTAGCTGTTGTAATTATTTTTACTTTATGTTTAGTTGTTGGAATATGTGGAAATGGTGATTTTTAATTAATTAATTATTTAATTATTTATTTTTTAAAGCATCTGTTTTAACATTAATTTATGGTATGATAAAAGAAATTAATCCAAAAAATAATTCAAAAGCTCATTTACCTAATTCTCAAAGAAGTACAGACAACACAATTTTATATATTGCTGTATTTTATTTTATAATAATTATTTTAAAAATTATTTAATTTAAAAATAAAATTAGGCCCTTTGTGTTGTTGATTTTTTAATGTCTTTGTCATTACCTCCAGCAATTTTGGTTAATTAATTTAATATTTAATATATTTAATTAAATTATTAGGATAGTATAATTGGTTTTTGGATGTTTGGAACACCTATTTGCAAATTGTAAAATTTAAATTTAATTTTATAAATTATTACTTATTTAAAAAAAGGCATCATATATTTGGTTCTGTTGGAAGAATTGTCTCAACATTTATAATAACAGCAATGTCTTTTGATCGTTGGGTTGCTGTTTGTCATCCTTATAAAAGAAAATTTCGTTCAAAAAAATTTGTTTTATGTATAATTTTTGGTATAAAATTATTTTTTTTTTAAATTAAATTGAATTATTTATTTTAAAAAGCTCTTTGGATTATTGCCTTTCTTCTTCTTCTTCCAATGCTTACTTATGCTAGAGCTAATGAAATTCTTGTAAATTTATTTATTTTATTTAATTAAATAAAAGTCTTATTTTAATTTAAATAATTAAATTAATTTAATTAAAAAGTTACATCAATTACGTCAACCTGATACATTATTAAAAACAACAAATATTACTAGAGTACGTGTTTATAAGTAAGTTTATTATTTTATTTTATTATTTTAATATATTTTATTATTAAAAAAAAAGATGTTCTGATATGCTTCCTCCATTAGTTTTTTATTGGTTATTTTAATTTATATTAAAATTAATTAAATTAATTAATTTTAAAGGTTTACTTCAAGTACTTTTTTCTTGGGTTATTTAGTTCCTCTTATATTAATTGTTTATTTTAATTATTGTTTAATTCGAAAATTATATAGACATACAAAACAATTAAAAAGTGGAATACCTTTACGGAGAATAACTATTTATACTATTTTAATTGCTGTTTTATATTTTTTATGTTGGACACCTTATTGGTTAGAATTGATTTGATTTTATTAAATTAATTTAAAAAAGGTGTTCTGTACTTTATGCTATTTGGATGAGTATATTTTCTGGTGATGGACGTACAGAATCAACATCTGAATTATTACTTTTTATTATTTATTGTGTTCATTTACTTCCATATTTAGGATCAGCATCTAATTGGATACTTTATGGGTCTTTTTTTTTTTAATTTAAATTTATTTTTTAAATTATTTTAAGTCTTTTAAATACACAACTTCAAAGAAGACAACATGAACCATCAACTTCAATTACAACAGCAATACCTACTAATATTCAACCTGATGAAGCTAGTACATTTAATAATAATGGAAATGGTAAATATTTAATTAATTATAAATTAAATTACTTCATTTATTTTTATAAAATTTAAACATTTAATTTTAAAAATAAATTCTTTTTTTTTTAAAAAAAAGAAACAAATAATAATAGCAATAATAATAATAATTTAATTAATTATTTAACAAATTCTGGCCTTCCACTAAATAATGGTCATTCAACTATTGCAAAAGCTATTGGACGTAAATCTAAAAGACAAATATCTTTAATTAATAGTAAAGAAGATTTATTATTATTAGATCCAAATAGCAGGTAAATTTATTATTTTTTTTAATAAAATAAAATAAAAAGGTCTACTTTACTTTCAAATAATGAATGTATTATTACTAATAATAATAATATAAGAAGAAAATCAACTTCTCTTAATGAAAATAATAATAATAAAATTATTATAATTAATAATTTAATAACTAAAGAAAATAATTTATTAAAAAATAAAAAAAAAGAAAATAATAATCAATCATTTACATCATCTACTACATCATCATCACCTACTTTTAATACTAATGAAGAAGAGGAAAAAGAACATGAAGGAGATCAACAACTTTAAATATTTAATTTTTTAATTAATTAATTTATTTTTATATTCATTTTTAAAAATTTTAAAATAATAATATTAATTTATTTATAGAATATTTAAAAAATAATTAAAATATAACCTACATTCTTTAAGTATTTGTAATAAAATTATTTTTTTTAATCGTAATACATAACTTATTTTTGAACAATCAATAAATTAAATATTAATACATTGCCTACTCTATTTTTAAATTAATTACACAAATATTAAATAAATTTTATTATTTTTAGGTCAATTACAAAATTAAAATATATTATAAAATTGATAAATTTTATTAAAAATTATTATTATTTTATTTTAATATATTCCTCCATTTTTATTATAAAATCCATTCATTGCAGTAGGTCCAATATATTCTTTATGTTTAGGTAAAATACATCTTTCAATCATAGAATAGGCCATTTCAATTAAAGAAATTTCTGGATTTCGAAATTCAATTCCTAACAATTTTTTAGCCTATAAATAATAATTATTATTTTAAATAAATATTTACATACTTTTGTATTATCAAAATGAATTTCTCTATTAAGTCTAGAAAGTACTTGACGTGCCTCTAAATCAAAAAAAGAATAAAGCCAAACACCAAAATAAGGAGCTTGATAACTAGGAAGCCAATAACCTTTAGTTTAAAAAATAAATAATTTAAAATTAAATTTAAAAAAACCTTGTTTTCCAAATTCTTTTGCTAATATTTTAGCAATATCTTTAAACCAATAACTTGGTTGTGAAGTTATCAAAATTCGATGATTATCACTTTCCGGACAGTTCATTGCCGAAATATGTGCCCTTATTATTTATAAATAATTAAATTTTAAAATTCTAGAAAAATAAACTTTGCAACATCAGTAACATCTACAAGAGCTAATTGAAGTGCTGGCACTAATGGCATTTCATTATTTAAAAAACGACGAAGTATCTTTTAAAAAAATATTATTTTTTAATTTAAATAAAAATACTGTTATTGAAGTTCCTTGAATGTCAATCAAAACAGGACCAACAATTAATGTTGGATTTAAACAAGTTAAGGCAAATCTATTGTCACCTTCTTTAAAAAAAAATAAAATTATTTAAAAAATCAAACCTTTAAAATTTTTAATAAAATTCCAAGCTGCCTTTTCTGCCTCTGTTTTACTTCGACTATATGCAAGAACTTTTTTAGTATTTTCAGTTTTTGTCCAATCTTCTTCAGAAAAGATTCTATTTTCATTTTCATGTCCCTCTTAATTTTTTAAATTATTTATACATTTTTAAATATAATTACCATTAATTGCTGCACAAGAACTTGTTAAAACAACTTTTTTAACATTAGAATTAACACCAGCACATGCTTCTAAGACATTTAACGTTCCTTGAACAGCTATTTTTATAATTGTTTCATCTTCTGCAATAGGAAAAGGACTAGCTACATGCAAAACAAAAGAACATCCCAAAATTGCTCTAAAAAATTTAAAATTTTTATTTTTTATATTAAAATGTAAAAAATACGTTTTCCAGCAATCTTTATTATTTAAATCAGCTTCAATTAATTTAAAATTGTCAATTGGAAAAGAAGCAGCCAAATCAAATAATGGCTGAACTTTTAATTTATTTTGTAAAGAACGAACAGTTCCACGAACAGAATAACCAGAATATAATAATTGTTTAACACAATGAGCACCCAAAAAACCTGAAGCCCCTGTCACCAATACAACTAAAAAAATATTTAATATTTGAGAAATTATTAAAATTAATTTTGTTAAATTAATCCCTTTTCCCAAAAAAATTTGACAATTTGGTTCTTTTCCGTTATGCCACACCCCCCATTTCGGTGCCAAAGTGAGGTGTCATTCGAAAGAGCTCGGCGAGCTGAGTCAAACTAGCTCTAAACGAAGTCGGACTAACGAATCTGAGCCGGAATACAAACATCCGAAAATCGAAAAACCATAGAGGGGACCAAGCTCTTCTAAGTGATTACCGAGGCTGCTACTAAATTATTTTCACTGAATTAATTATTTTGTTGTAATTCTAGCCGTAGATTAACGCATGTACCAAAAGCCAACGAGAGATGGGCTCCTAAATGAAGAAGTGATAAAACACTCCCAATAGGTCCAAGTTTGACGTGTTTCCAACAAGCCACCTCACTTTGGCACCGAAATGGGGGGTGTGGCATAACGGAAAAGAACCGACAATTTTTATTAAAAATTTCTATGAATGACCTGTTTTGCTATTATCCACCTTTGACATCTTTTTTCTTTTTGCTTTATTATAAATATTAATAATTTTATTTATTTAAATTTCTAAATAAAAAAAATAATGTAAATTTCTTTTTAATAAAAATTTATTTAAATATTTAAAAAATATCTTAAACTCTTTTTTAAATAAAAATAAAATTTTTGTTCAAAATTTAATTATTTATATTTTATAAATTTTTACGTTATTCTTTAAAGAATAAAGTTTAAAATTTACATATTACGTACATACATTACATATAAAATTAATTATTTTTTAAAAATAATTAATTTTTACAAGTTAAATGATTTATATATTTAAAAAAAAAAGAAACATTTTATTTAATTAACTTTTAAATTTTAGTCTATCTTTAAGAAAATAATTGAAAGGAAATAGATAAATACATATGTATGTAAAAATTAATTTATTAATTATTATTAATATTTTCTTTATTTTCTAACTAATTTATTAAACATTAACAAATTTTAAAATTTTATTAAACAAAATTACAAAAATATAAAATTTTATTTTCAGATTAAAATCAATTATTTTCTTTAGAAGGAAATTGTGTCAAACTAAAGCAAAATAATTGATCGTCGCTTAGCTTCGCGCACTTAACTAAATAAATTTATTTATTTTGGAGAGAAAACTAGGAGAAATGAAATAAAATCAACAGATTTTTAATCCAGATAAATATATGAACCAATAAATTATTATATTTTTTGCTATAGTAAAGTATAGGAAAATACTTTAGATTTTTTATTTTAAAAATAGCGATGACTCCTCTAGTGAGTAAATTATAATTAAAGTTTAATTCCCGATAAAAATTTCAAAAATAAATATTACAATTTAACACAAAAATTACTGCAATTTTAAAAAAGTTCTCGCACGACGATTGTTCTGGGCAGGTTTCTTTTTCATAGAGAGGTCCATTATTTATCAAATCTAACTTCTCATTGCTTAAGCTGTATGCGAAGGGAATACTAAAAATATTAATTTTGGCCATTTTAATATTTTATGAAAATCTCAATTCTATTATAATCCATAAATAATTTTTATCTATTTTATAACAAAAACTCAAGTGGGATTAAAATTCTAAATAGCCTTCATTTGTTAATAGATCTACAGCCCAACTCTTCTCAACTGTTTATCAAACATCAGTGTTCTTAAAATACTTTTAGTTATCGTAAAACATACGTTTAATTTTCTTTTACTGTAAAGAAGTAGGAAGACGACTTTACTGTCGTTGATATCATTTTCCTCTGAAATCCTGGTTCAATCCTTAAAGTGACTTTTTTATCCTCTCTAGAATATGATCACCAAATCCGACTATCACTTCATGGATTCCCGAGTTGACGATGGGTGAAGAAAGTGAGAAACAAAACAGTACAAAAATCCCTCCGATCGTCAACATAAAGTCATAAGCAAGTAAATCGAGCGATTCTAATGGCCTCAACTTTCTCAGGGAATTTTTAATATAAAATATTAAAATCATAAATGAAAGCACACTTAAACACAAAACCAATATTTTGTTTTCTCATATTATATCAAACAAAATAAGTTTTAATTCACAGTATTTACTGACATCAAGATATGCTGGAGATAAAAATTAAGTAAAAATAGAGAAATATTTGATATTAAATGTAATAAAATAATAATGTAAAGATATACCAAAAGTGAAATTTTTTAACAAAAATAAGAGTAATTTCCGATTATTTGGTTTTTTAATTATAGAAATGACAAAAATCGAATTCAAATAAATAAGTCGGATAGTTTGCTAAAGGAACATATAATAGAAAAGTATCATAATTATAATCCAAATAATTTATGTAAATATTAAAAAATAAAGTCAATCTATAAATTATGTTTATCACCAAAGGTTTTATATTTTTGCAATTATATTTCATTTATTTTAAAAAAGCACAAAACCAACGTTTCTTTATCATCAAATAAGTTTTTCATCTTCATTCTGACGTATTTGAGAATTTGAAGCCATATATTGTTTATTAGTTGATTGTATATCACTTTCAACAGAAACAGAAGATGTCGGTGGAATGCCATAGAATGTTGGCTAAAATACTTATTTATTAGCACCTAAATTAAAAAGTTTTTCTTACCTCATCGTGCGACCTTCCAAATTCATTCGGTTGCTGCAACGGATCCTCACCATCAGAATCAGACGAGTCATTTGCATTTATTGGTGATGAATCTCGAACCCGTATTGATGAACTATCTCCCCCAACTTCTCCAACTATCTGCCCTAAGGGCGCAACTGGTCTTGGACTCATTCCCTGGCAAAGTTTGTTATAACACTAAAATAAATTCAATGTAAATTTTAAAAAATTTATCACAGACCGTGTCACAAACACGGACAGGCTTTTTACTAATTCCCTCCAACATAAAAGATTTTGATGAACAACTGCTGCAAACAACTATAAAAAATTTATCCGTATTTGAGTTAAGATAAATCTAGAATAATAAACCTTTTCCACAAGCCCGGCAATGATGTCGCCGCTGAATCACAGTGAAATGACTTGTATGACAACACTAGAAAAAGAATAAAATTTAAAGAAAGGGTAAACATTTAATTTTTGAATATTAAATCACTTAAATATTTATTATAAAATAAAGAGGTACATCAAAAGACATTCTACTTATTGTTAGTTAGCTAATTATAAAAAAATAAAATATTTAAAAACCATGCATTTAACAGCCTCTTTATCGGGTACCCATAAAGCCGCATAATCAGAAGGAGGCATTCTTCCCTCTTTAAGAAGATCCTGAATACAACGTTCGATATGCAACATCCATTCACGTTTTTCTGATGGAGTAGAAGCATAAACAACAAAAGACTAACAATAAGACAAAAAATAAAATAAAATCAGTTTTTTAAGTACCTTTATTCGAGTTTTAATTAACCAACCATTCCTTGCATCGCCTTCATCTTCTATATTCTCAAGTTTAACTTCCTCTATAAATAATTAAATATTAAAAAAAATTAATAACAAAATCTAACCAAGTGGTATAATATGTTGATTGCTATAACGTTTCCTGTTTATTATTATTGAGCCATAAATAAGCAAATCATTGAAAAGAAAAAATTGTCGAGCCTTTGGTTTCTTTCTGTTTTATTTTTTTAAATATTAATTAAAATTAAAAGACCTGCATATTTTTATTAAAACGCCTTCTCCAATAAGTACTCGTCCATTTTCAAGTAATTTACGACCAGAACCTCCAAAACAAGCTTCTACATTTTCAATTCGACGAATATTTGCTTCACTATTTCCTTAAAAATTAATTTTTAAATAAAATCTTGTAAAAACTTACTCAATTTATCAACCATTTTATGAAACTTTTTTCAGAATTGGAATGTTTTATAAAATAAATATAATTTTTAAAAACTAAAAAGATATAATTTAAATTTAAATTGGGATAAAATTTTTATATTCTAAAGTAGTATAATTATTTTTAATATTTTCAATTAATCTTTTGTCAAATATTTTTAAATTCAATCGATCAACTTTAACATTAAATATTTCGTTTTCAAATCAAAACTTTTATAAAATGTAAGGATAGAATAAATTAAATTATTTTCCTATTTTCTTTTAAAAATTAAAACCCATAAAAGATATTATTTGGATATTTTATAATCGAAAATTAAAAAAAAATCTTTCAACTGTTTATATTAAATTTTTGTAATTTTTTACACGAATTATTAAATGTCCTTAAAAATTAAAAATAAAAGCAAGAAACTTTCATTTCATAAAACATTTATAAGAAAAAATGTGTCATTTTCAACATTTTTGGAATTTTTTTTTTGAATGTTTGTAGTTGTATAGTAGATATATTTGAATTTTTATTCCTATCGTCAAACACTAGAATTATCACTAAAACTTTAGAGAAAATAAAAAAATGTAAAAAAATCGAAAGATTTGCATAATACTAAACTTTTTGATTGTGAAAGGTAAAATTTTTTTAAATAGTTTATTCATAATTATAAAAAATTAGAGGAGATTTTGTAATTGTAATAGGTTTTATAAAGAACATAAGATTTATCTAAATTTTAAGGAAAATCAATTAAACATCTTTTTCAATATTCCAACTCTGTCCATGTTCCAATGTTATAAATTCATTGGAATTTAATCCTTCATTTTTAACAGCTTCTTCTAATTTAAATTTTGGTTCCATAAAAGATTCTGAGGAACCCATTTCACTATTTAAAAATTAAAAAATATTAAAATTTCATTTTACTATGTTCCCCAATGTACAGCAATACTTTTCTTGGAATGGATGAGCTTATGAATTTTCACAGCCTCTAAAGGGTCAATATGTTGAGGATGCATAAACCATCTAAACCAATAAATTTTAGTTAAAATTATTTTTTTTAATACCTAGGAGAATAACAACCAATTGGAATTGCACTTAAATCGATTGAACCAAATCGATTACCAACTTTTGTAAATTCTTCCTGACAAAAACCAGTATCTCCGGCATAGAAAAATTTATGTTTTGAACCTTCAATAAGCCATCCACTCCTAAAATTAATAAAATTTACCCTCTTATCCGAAAATTTCATACCAAAGACTCTAAAAATTAAAAAAATATAAATTTTTGATTTTCTAAACCTTATTACGATCAAAAAGATATCTTTGACTCCAATGTTGTGCGGGAACTGCCCAAACAGAGAATTTTCCATTAGATATATTGGGCAGTTCAAAATCTATGTGTTCACCCTGTTTTAAAAATTATTTAATAAATTCAAGAGAATATTAATTTTTTATCGTTTTTTACATAACTCTATTATCCTAATTTTCTATTTGTCATATCCAAGTTCCAATACTTCAATTATTTTGACTTTATAATTTTTAAATTTCGAAAAAAACTGACCCAACTTAATTCGTATACAGCTATTTCTTTATCAATTTCTTTACGGATAATATCTCCCATACCTTTTGGTACCACAAATTTAATTTGTGTGAAACGTTGAGAAAGTTTTTTTACAGCTGTGAGATCAAGATGGTCGTAGTGATTATGTGAAATGATTACCAAATTAATCTAAATCTAATCTTGAATAAATTATTAAAAACGCAAAAAAACTTCTGGCAATTCATCAATAGAACAGGGAGATGGTCGATAACGACGACAAAATTTGAAAAAGGAAAAAGGTGAAGCATAATCTGACCAAACCTGTTATTTTATTAAAATTATATTCAATTAAAATTTGTTAATTTTATACTTATAATTTTTTATTTTAAATTTCGTTAAGTTAAAACAAAATAAACCGAAAAAACCCCCATTACCCTTTATATAAATTTAAAAATTACTGGATCAGTAATCAGCGAGAGCCCATCAATACGAATAAATAACGTAGCATGACCCAACCAAGTTGCACTCAATGAAGAATTAATTCCAAATAATATTGGCGAATGAACTGGTAATTTCTCTTCAGCCTAATAATATTTTATTTAATAATTTTTTACAATTTTACCTCTTCTTTTTTAATTTTTGGATGTCCTTTCTCTAGAAGCCATCGAAATAAATTTATCCAAGATGAAATACTAGTAAGAGATGGAGGTTCTTTCCAAGTTTTAAAACTTTTAGGATTTGTGTAACGTCCATATAACGATATTTCTGGTTTGGAAAAATCTTCAGATGAGCATAAAGGTTGTTTTTCCATTATATTTAAATTTCCTCACAATTTATTTATTTTTAAAATTTAACTAAAATATTCACTACCTAAATATTAAAAAAGATTTTGTGGAAAATTTTTTTCTTGATTTAATGAAAAATGCAAATATGTACATAAGAGTCCACCCCTAAAGATCGAAACCCAAAAGATCATAATCGATTAAGCAATTTGTAAACTTGCCAGTTCGGTCAAATCTCTTAAAACAAATTGGTCCATTTCAAACTTGGACTTACAAGTAGTGTTTTATCACTTAACCATTTTAGAGCCCAAGGCCAGTTGGTTTTCGTGCAATCTTGGATCTACAAGGTGTGTTTTATTAATTGACCGAACTGGCAAGTTCACAAATTGCTTAAGCGATCTTTTTCGATCATTTGGGTTGACCCGGTACATAATACCTAAAAAATAATTAGTCAGCTAAAAAAAAAGTTTTTTTCAGTACGTAAAATTCAATATTTTTTGATGTTTATTTCTTAATGTTCAAAGATCAATGACATGAGTCCCCGCTCGTGTTGAGAATGACTGGCTAGTGGGAATGTGAAAGAAGAATAACAAAAATATAAACAGAAAAAATAGAAAATGCATTTGAGTTGAGCTTTGCCCCCTAATCCGTCCAACCTTCATCCTGTTCCTTTCTCTTTATTCAAGAAAAGGCTTGGCCAGTTTTTCCATTAATAGAACCTAAAGATTCAATGTTCAACCATCTTAAAGGATTTAAATTACTTATACGCGTGAATTCATTTTATTATGTTGATCATTTAAATCATTTTAAACTTATTTTTTGTAAAATTGTTCCAGAAATATGGTTTCTCCGCATGCACACTCACTCACAAAGGAAGAGATTTCGCGATTCAGTCGTCAATTAATGCTCAAAGGGATTGGTCCATCAGGTTAACATTTATCGATTATTTAACTCTAATTTTTTATTTAGGCCAAGAGCGTTTACGTGAAATTAGGGGTTTGAGTTAATTTTTAAACTTAGTTATTGTTAAACTAATTTAGTTCTCATAATCGGAGCTGGAGGTTTAGGCTGTCCAGTTGCTTTGTATTTATCTGCTGCTGGTGTAGGGAAAATTGGTATTGTCGACCATGATGTTAGTTAATTTTTTAGATAAAATTAAGTTTTTAAGATTATAAGTATCGACAATCTACATAGACAAATTGCACATAGTGAAACTCGATTAGATGAGCCTAAAGTTGAATCATTAAAAAAGTCGTTACTTAGGTCTGAAAAAAATATTAATAAAAATATTTACTTTATTTATTTTTCAGTATAAACAGCAAAGTAGATGTAATAGCACTTAATTTACTTTTAACTAGCAAAAATTCTCAACAAATATTTTGTGATTATGATATTGTAGCAGACTGTTCAGATAATGTTGCAACAAGGTTTTAAAAGTTTAATTATCATTTAAATATTTTTTAGATATTTAATTAATGATGCTTGTGTACTCACTGGAAAGCCATTAGTTTCTGGCAGTGCTCTTGGTTGGGAAGGTCAATTGACTGTTTACAATAATGGACAGGTATAATATATCTCATTAAATACTTTATTATTAATATATTTATAGAAATGTCCCTGCTATCGTTGTATTTTCCCAGAACCTCCAAGCCCAGAAATGGTTACCAGCTGTTCAGAGGGTGGAGTTCTTGGTCCAGTTGTTGGCGTTATTGGGAGTTTACAAGCACTTGAAATCATTAAGATTGCTGTTTTTGGGAAGTGTTAGTTTTTTTAATATTTTTGAATTTTTTAAAATATATTTTTAGCCTCTTTTGCTGGAAACCTATGGCTTTTTGATGGGTTTGATGGGAAAGCTAAAATGATTTCTTTGTAAGTCACCTAAATGTTTTGTTAAAATTAATCAATTCTAGACGTGAAAAAATTTCCGGATGTGCAATTTGCAGTGAAAATCCGAAAATTACAGAGTTACAAGACTACGAAAAATTTTGTGGTTCCGGTCCGACTGATAAAGTATTTTGGTTTTTTACAATAATAATTTATTATTACATCAAAGATTCGATCACTCGATATACTCCCAAAAGAACAGAGAATTACTACACTTGAATATTCAAAGCTTAGGCATACTAAAGGAATAATTTTGTTAGATGTTAGACCATACAGCGAATTTGAGATTTGTCACTTGAACGAGGCAATAAGTATCCTTTTGTTATAATTTAAATATTTTTTATTCAAAATTTTATTATGAAAAAATAAATTTGTCAGATATTCCTTGGGACGATTTGAAGAAAATGAATATTGAGACAATCATTGAACAATTTAGTGAGGAGAAAGAAAGAAGGCAGGAGAATAGGGAAGGAATAATAAACGGTAAATATTTTTAAGTAATATTTAATCATTAATTTTACAATAAAATATAAATATTAAAATAGAATGAAAGAAAGATTTTAAATTTATGAGAAAAGGTATTTAAAAGAAATAATAACAAATTTATAATTAATCTTAAAGCTTAAGTCAAAAGTAAATTGATAAGGACTAGTACAAATATAAAGAGAAATTTGAAGATTGTGAATTTTTATCCTTGAAATTTTTATTCAAAAAAATTTTAAGGATCAAGATTCACAAATATAAACATTAGATTTAATAATTTAAGTCAATTTTACAGTTTTTGTTTGCTGTCATCGCGGCAATGATTCACAATTAGCAACTCAGCATCTTCGTGAGCGTTTTTCAAATGCTGGTCTATTGGGTAGCAGATTTACCAACATTCGTGACGTTGCGGGCGGTTTGGAGGATTGGGCCCTGAAAATTGATAATTCTTTTCCCCGCTATTGAAGAACGAACAGATTGATTTTTTTTACGAGTGTGGCTTACACAAACATTATTTATTACACACAAGTAAATATCGTCGATTTTTTAAATTTTAAATTCTTTTCTTCGAAAAAATTAAGAATTCAATTTTTGTTTTTAGGATTTTTATTTCATTCTTTTTCATGATATTATGAATATTCTTCCCAGTAAAAATCGACGTTTTTTCTTTCACTAACTAACCGAATGGCTCAAACATTCTTTTACATTGTCAATCACAAATTGCACTGTTTTAGTTGCCGTACGAATTGTTGGATTTTTTAATGATACCGTAGCTCCTTTTGACTGTTGTTTTGAAGTCAAAACAACATTTTCTTTTTCTGAAATTTTTTATTTTTATGTTTTACTCGAATTTTTATTTAAATTATTTTAAAATATTCTAAAGTTGCACCAATTTCTTCAACTTTTACTATCAGTAACTAAAGTTTATTTAATCATATCTTATGTATTTTGTTCTCGCTAGTAAATATTATCTATAAATAAAATTTTTATTATAAAATGACTCATTGTTTAAAATAATCAAAAATAAGGAGTATTTTACGGCAAATAATTACTCACTTTTTTCGTAAGCCAACAACTGCTCTTCTTCAAAAGATTCCATATCATCTTCATCCTTCAAAAATTCCTCGTCATTATCTGGCACTTCTGGTGGCGGATTTAGAGTGTATAAAAATACTGAGAAGATAACCAAAAAAATACCACCAAGTAAAGCGAAGGAAAATTCTGAATCACCCATTATTATTGACAAAAGTGCTGTTCCACCGAGTGCCACACTTTGACAATAACTTTTTTTGATGTTATCAGCATACTTTAAATAAAGAATTTTAAAATTTATTAGAAATCATCACCTTCATTACAGCAGCAACTACAAGCCCATTACTAGAGCTGCTTCTAAAAATGGAAAATATAAATGTCAAGGAAAGACACCGACCGAAAAACGTTTTAATTTTTATTGTATTATTTTGGTATTCGGAATATAAGTAGTGAAAGCACTAAGTAGATTGACAAAACAAATTTGTACATACCATCCATTATTCTATGTAAAAATAATGAAAAAAATAAATTTTTCTTTTCGATCAGTCGGTGTTTTACCCCTACATTTAACCCAAAAAATATTTAGTTATAAAAAGGGATTATAATAACATACAATACAATTAACCAAAGTCGCCATGTCCAGCCAGCAAAAAAACCTCCTTTAAATTAAATATAATATTAAAAATATAAAAATTCAAACTTCTTTGAATTTGATCTGCATCATTTGCGATCGTAAGCAAAGCAAATGGAATAGTGATTAAACTGATACGAATGTTCTAAAATTATTTTAAAATATTTTAATATTTAATTCAATTCACCTGCATCCAAATATCGCATTCACTTTGTTTGAGAACTCCTTCCAAATATACACCTGGTATTTTTTATTTTTTTAATTAGAATTTAAAAATGTATTTACTATCATAATTTAACATTTTTTAAATTACCAGCAAAGGCAGACGTCCAACACATTACAAAAGTAGCTAACAATCCAATAAATTCCTCATTTTCTTCCAACTTTTGATTATTTTCAGACAATCCATGATCTGATTTTTCAATATTAGATATTTGCACAAGGCAAACACCAAGAAGAGAGATACACAGAGCACTCCATTGTTTACGCGAAAAAATTTGATTCAATAAAAATATTGATAAAAGTGCTGTTGTCAATATTCGAAGTTGGAAAGTTATCTATATATGAATATTTTTATTAAAATATATATTAAATATAATAAATTACAAGTAATTTTTAAATAACTAATTTTATATAATTATTTTATTATAATATTCTTAATAAAAATAAAATTAAAAATTTACACTAAAAAGTGTTGCCTCAACACGTTTGAGAGCAAAAAAGTAAAGGTTATTTTGCACAACATAAATTATTGCAGGCACACATATTTTTAATGTCTCTTTCTTATTTTTTAGAAAGGCACAGGAAAGATCGTTATAAAATCGAAAAATAAATAATTTAATAATTAAATTTTAATTAAAATTACTTGTAATAGCCATTGGAGAACAAAAGAATTGTACAACAAATTAACAATTTTGCAACTTAAAATTAAAGAAATGTTATTATTTATTTGTTTTTTTACTACTTTCATTGTTAAAAACTATTGTTGAACTTAGAAAGGGCTGAAATGTTTCTTGTGCATGTTTATGAGCTGCTCTAGCCATCAAAGGATTTACCGTTTGAGAAAAGGTCAAATAAGTAAGAGATAAATTCTGCACTAATTGTTGTAATCGAGGACTCAAATTAGTCTAAAAAAATAAAAAATTATTTTAAAAAATGTAAATTTCACTTTAATTTGAATTGGTTTTGATATTGTCTGCAGCTTTTGAAATATTTCATTTTTGCCAATATTTTCATAATTATTAACTTGAATATATCCATTATTTTGTGAAGTATTATTGTTGCCTGAAGAAATGCTACATCGTTTAGAATTTAAATTTGAATGTTGCATATTAAGGAATAATTATTCTAATAGATAAAAAGAATAATATAATATATAGGTATATGCATATTTTTGTATAAAATATATTTTTTTATTATCAGTTTTAAATTTTTATTACTAAAACCAGCGGAAGTATGCTCAGATCAGTGTATAAAATTATGGGAAAATTAATAACATGGGGAAAATTAAAAAAATATTTTTTGAGACGCGCAGGAGGGAATTGAAAATATTTTGGGCGTTGAAAGCCTGCGGCTTTGAAAGGGTCCTAGCAGGGATTTTTGCTTGGAATATGTGCGTCATGAGCGGTGTGAAGTTGTGGTGGGTTAGAAGTAATGGTGGGAGAAAAAGTGGTGGTGGGTTAAAAGTCGTGGTGGGTGCCAAAGTGGTGGTGCAACCCTCCGGCGTTTGAGGGCCTTCGGCCCTCAAACGCCCCGCTAAAGTTTGGAAATTTTGTGGTGTGTTAAAAGTCGTGGTAGGTGCCAAAGTGGTGGTGCAACCCTCCGGCGTTTGAGGGCCTTCGGCCCTCAAACGCCCCGCTAAAGTTTGGAACGTTGTGGTGGGTTAAAAGTCGTGGTGGGTGCCAAAGTGGTTGTGCAACCCTCCGGCGTTTGAGGGCCTTCGGCCCTCAAACGCCCCGCTAAAGTTTGGAAAGTTGTGGTGGGTTTAAAGTCGTGGTGGGTGCCAAAGTGGTGGTGCAACCCTCCGGCGTTTGAGGGCCTTCGGCCCTCAAACGCCCCGCTAAAGTTTGGAACGTTGTGGTGGGTTAAAAGTCGTGGTGGGTGCCAAAGTGGTGGTGCAACCCTCCGGCGTTTGAGGGCCTTCGGCCCTCAAACGCCCCGCTAAAGTTTGGAAATTTTGTGGTGTGTTAAAAGTCGTGGTAGGTGCCAAAGTGGTGGTGCAACCCTCCGGCGTTTGAGGGCCTTCGGCCCTCAAACGCCCCGCTAAAGTTTGGAACGTTGTGGTGGGTTAAAAGTCGTGTTGGGTGCCAAAGTGGTTGTGCAACCCTCCGGCGTTTGAGGGCCTTCGGCCCTCAAACGCCCCGCTAAAGTTTGGAAATTTTGTGGTGTGTTAAAAGTCGTGGTAGGTGCCAAAGTGGTGGTGCAACCCTCCGGCGTTTGAGGGCCTTCGGCCCTCAAACGCCCCGCTAAAGTTTGGAACGTTGTGGTGGGTTTAAAGTCGTGGTGGGTGCCAAAGTGGTGGTGCAACCCTCCGGCGTTTGAGGGCCTTCGGCCCTCAAACGCCCCGCTAAAGTTTGGAACGTTGTGGTGGGTTAAAAGTCGTGGTGGGTGCCAAAGTGGTGGTGCAACCCTCCGGCGTTTGAGGGCCTTCGGCCCTCAAACGCCCCGCTAAAGTTTGGAAAGTTGTGGTGGGTTTAAAGTCGTGGTGGGCGCCAAAGTGGTGGTGCAACCCTCCGGCGTTTGAGGGCCTTCGGCCCTCAAACGCCCCGCTAAAGATTGGAAATTTTGTGGTGGGTTAAAAGTCGTGGTGGGTGCCAAAGTGGTTGTGCAACCCTCCGGCGTTTGAGGGCCTTCGGCCCTCAAACGCCCCGCTAAAGTTTGGAAATTTTGTGGTGGGTTAAAAGTCGTGGTGGGTGCCAAAGTGGTTGTGCAACCCTCCGGCGTTTGAGGGCCTTCGGCCCTCAAACGCCCCGCTAAAGTTTGGAAATTTTGTGGTGTGTTAAAAGTCGTGGTAGGTGCCAAAGTGGTGGTGCAACCCTCCGGCGTTTGAGGGCCTTCGGCCCTCAAACGCCCCGCTAAAGTTTGGAACGTTGTGGTGGGTTAAAAGTCGTGTTGGGTGCCAAAGTGGTTGTGCAACCCTACGGCGTTTGAGGGCCTTCGGCCCTCAAACGCCCCGCTAAAGTTTGGAAATTTTGTGGTGGGTTAAAAGTTGTGGTGGGTGCCAAAGTGGTGGTGCAACCCTCCGGCGTTTGAGGGCCTTCGGCCCTCAAACGCCCCGCTAAAGTTTGGAAATTTTGTGGTGGGTTAAAAGTCGTGGTGGGTGCCAAAGTGGTGGTGCAACCCTCCGGCGTTTGAGGGCCTTCGGCCCTCAAACGCCCCGCTAAAGTTTGGAAATTTTGTGGTGGGTTAAAAGTCGTGGTGGGTGCCAAAGTGGTTGTGCAACCCTCCGGCGTTTGAGGGCCTTCGGCCCTCAAACGCCCCGCTAAAGTTTGGAAATTTTGTGGTGTGTTAAAAGTCGTGGTAGGTGCCAAAGTGGTGGTGCAACCCTCCGGCGTTTGAGGGCCTTCGGCCCTCAAACGCCCCGCTAAAGTTTGGAACGTTGTGGTGGGTTAAAAGTCGTGTTGGGTGCCAAAGTGGTTGTGCAACCCTCCGGCGTTTGAGGGCCTTCGGCCCTCAAACGCCCCGCTAAAGTTTGGAAATTTTGTGGTGGGTTAAAAGTTGTGGTGGGTGCCAAAGTGGTGGTGCAACCCTCCGGCGTTTGAGGGCCTTCGGCCCTCAAACGTCCCGCTAAAGTTTGAAACGTTGTGGTGGGTTTAAAGTCGTGGTGGGTGCCAAAGTGGTTGTGCAACCCTCCGGCGTTTGAGGGCCTTCGGCCCTCAAATGCCCCGCTAAAGTTTGGAACGTTGTGGTGGGTTTAAAGTCGTGGTAGGTGCCAAAGTGGTGGTGCAACCCTCCGGCGTTTGAGGGCCTTCGGCCCTCAAACGCCCCGCTAAAGTTTGGAACGTTGTGGTGGGTTAAAAGTCGTGTTGGGTGCCAAAGTGGTTGTGCAACCCTCCGGCGTTTGAGGGCCTTCGGCCCTCAAACGCCCCGCTAAAGTTTGGAAATTTTGTGGTGGGTTAAAAGTTGTGGTGGGTGCCAAAGTGGTGGTGCAACCCTCCGGCGTTTGAGGGCCGAAGGCCCTCAAACGCCCCGCTAAAGTTTGGAAATTTTGTGGTGGGTTAAAAGTCGTGGTGGGTGCCAAAGTGGTGGTGCAACCCTCCGGCGTTTGAGGGCCTTCGGCCCTCAAACGCCCCGCTAAAGTTTGGAAATTTTGTGGTGGGTTAAAAGTCGTGGTGGGTGCCAAAGTGGTTGTGCAACCCTCCGGCGTTTGAGGGCCTTCGGCCCTCAAACGCCCCGCTAAAGTTTGGAAATTTTGTGGTGTGTTAAAAGTCGTGGTAGGTGCCAAAGTGGTGGTGCAACCCTCCGGCGTTTGAGGGCCTTCGGCCCTCAAACGCCCCGCTAAAGTTTGGAACGTTGTGGTGGGTTAAAAGTCGTGTTGGGTGCCAAAGTGGTTGTGCAACCCTCCGGCGTTTGAGGGCCTTCGGCCCTCAAACGCCCCGCTAAAGTTTGGAAATTTTGTGGTGGGTTAAAAGTTGTGGTGGGTGCCAAAGTGGTGGTGCAACCCTCCGGCGTTTGAGGGCCTTCGGCCCTCAAACGTCCCGCTAAAGTTTGAAACGTTGTGGTGGGTTTAAAGTCGTGGTGGGTGCCAAAGTGGTAGTGCAACCCTCCGGCGTTTGAGGGCCTTCGGCCCTCAAACGCCCCGCTAAAGTTTGGAAAGTTGTGGTGGGTTAAAAGCGTGGCGGGTGCCAAAGTGGTGGTGCAACCCTCCGGCGTTTGAGAGCCTTCGGCCCTCAAACGCCCCGCTAAGTTTGGAAATTTTGTGGTGGGTTAAAAGTCGTGGTGTTGCCAAAGTGGTGGTGCAACCCTCCGGCGTTTGAGGGCCTTCGGCCCTCGAACGCCCAGTGAACCACATCAACCGAAACTTTAACCCACCGCAACTTGGTCAAAGTTGGTCCAAAAATTTTACAAAAAATATTTTTGAATTCCTCTCGTCAAGAGCTTTCAAATGATATATAATTTGGCCCCCATAATTTAATTTTGTAGTAGGCCATTTTGGCTCTCAAAATTTTGATGGGATTTTATGCCCAAATTTTCAAAAAATCATAACTTTTTGAAAATTAACCTTTTTTGAATATTTTAAAACCTTAAAAGGTTCCAAAAATTTTGCTTAATATAATAAAAATACTTTAAATCCAGACCCATGGAAAAAATACCGAAAATTTTTCGAAAAATCGAACATTTTCGAATTTTCAGATTTTTGACCCTAAGTACCCCTAAATGTAACATTTTAAAAAAAATTTTCACTCATAAAATAACTAATTTTTTGCTTTATTTAATAACCTTTGTTTCATTTCAATCCGACCAAAACTCGAAAAGTTAAGGTCGATTGAAAATTATGAAAAATATTCCAAAAGGGGTACCCCTATTGAAAAATTTTGAAAATTTTTTTTTCGTAAAAATGTCTTATATAGAGTAAAAACACTCTCTGAAAACGAATCCGAAATCAGAAAATTTTTTAAAAATTTTTCGCAAAAGTTACGGTCAAAAAACCGTCAGAGTCCGAATCACTTTTCGGACTCTAACTCACTGAGACTCAAGTGGACCCCCAACAATTCTTATGTTTTTCGGACCTCTAGAACATGCTTTACAACGTGGGCTAGTAAAATCGGGTTTTGCTCTCCAATTTCAAAAATTGACTCATGTGACCACCACTTTTTGACTCAAATCACCCCAATCACTCATCCCAGACTAAAGTAGCTCCCAGACTTTTTGTAGCCTAACTTATGGCTACAAATGCCTCAACTGCACCCAAAACTCCCGACTTCACTTTCGCACTCAAAAAAGCAATTTAAATATTCAATCGGCCATTTCAGTGCGATACTCAAGTTCGGCACCAAAATAACATTGCTCAATGAATTCCACATAGCCGATTACCCATTATCCCCGGACAATTCCGACTTATTTTTAATTGTAATTCAAACATCCATTTCAGTGCCACATTCAAGTCTGGCACCAAAATGACCTTGTCGATTGAACTCCCCACAACTGTTTACCCATTATCCCACCCAATAAATCCTAAATATTTTTAAATTATATCGCATTCGGCCATTTCAGCGCCACACTCAAGCTCGGCACCAAAATAGCCTGTCCCAAAAAATTCCCCATATCCGATTACACATTATCCCTCCCAAACATTTTCCCCTATATCCCCCCGTTCTCTTAATTGCATTTGCAATATTTCGTCACTAAGCATATCATTGGACAAAATGCCAGCATTTAAAAAGGGTTACAACGGCAAAACGCCCCTTAAAATCGATTTTTTTCAAAAAATTTTTTTTTAATCGACATCTATTAAACATGGCGGAGTGCCCTCCAAGCAGAAGTTTTCCGCTATCTGCCCCCGTTCCCGAGATAGACCCGGAGCGGGGGCTGTTTCGGCGTGAAGGAACCCCCGCACAAAAAAATCCTTATTTTTCCCAGATGCGCACCCAAAAGTATCCAGCAACATGTCGAACTTCCAGCCCTCTCCCAATAATTTAAAAGGAGCCTTAATTTTTTTAGCGCGAAACGCCTTGTTTTTATATGTATATTAATAAACGTTTCTAACAAATATTTTATGAATTGATTTTTTAGTAGGCAACATCCTACCCTCTTTAAACTATTTCTTATATTCATAATTCATGTCTATGAATTACATGTAAATTTACCAATTTTTTGGCTTTTTAAAAATTTAATTTAAAAGTTTAGAGGATATATTAATTAATAAATCCTTAGGATTAAAAATTTGTAAAAGTAAATAAAGAAATTAACAAAATGCAAAACAAAATAATCCAAAAACCTAAAATTTTATATTTATCCATGCAGAAAAGATAAAAGGCTATAATGAAAGAAAAAATAAGAATAATTAATGTGGCATATTCAAATAGGTATCAGAAAAAAGGAATTAAATCCTTTGAAAATAAAGGTATAAAAGAGTGAGTTTGATATTTTTCATACACCTATTCTCATAATAAAATTCACGTGGCCAATCATTTCTCTATAACAACATTCTGTAAACTCCTCTGTACATTACAAAGAAAGCGAAATGGTTTAAAACGTGGATCATTTTGCTTCAATTTTGCAAAATTTTGTTTATATTTCTGCATAAACCAATCGAAATTAAGCATTTTCATCTAAAAAAAGTGAAGGGAGATCATAAAGGAAAGAACTGTAAATATTATAAAAATTATTTTTTATCCTTTATTCGATACAGCTGACGAGCTGTATCGATTGGAATTAAATCGGCAAGTTTGTCAAAATAGGTCAAAAATCAGAAAAGGTTTGAAATTTTGACAAATAGGTAACAATTTGGCTATTTTTACTTTTCTAATAAATTTAGAGAATAAGCCATTCCCAATTCGGGTGGTGTAACGACAGTGCGGAAAAAATTGAAATATTTTAAAATTATTTTCGCTTAAAAATTACCTTCACAGCAAATCCAGAATAGAAAGATAATTCTTTAATTATATTTATTTGATCCAGTACAATGCTAACATCATTATAATTATTGTGAATTTGATGGATTGCATTAGAAAGAAGTTCATCCAGGCACTCATTTACAAAAGGGTTGACGAAAGGTTTATACTTAAAATTCTTTTATTCGGCAATCATTAACAATTGGGGTGCCACCCCAAATAATCGCATTGGCATAGTAAAAACATGTTTTTAGAGGTTATCGAAGGCGCTGGTTACGAATCTAATCTTATCACTAATCCTTATCATTTTATCACTCTTTAAAAATCACAGATTTTATCATGGATATTTTCCAAATCACTCAGCTTATTAATACAAAAGAATCTGCTATTCAATAGTTACAACAACGTACTCGATAACTCCTAAAAACATGTTTTTACTATGCCAATGCGATTATTTGGGGTGGCGCCCCAATTGTTAAGGATTGCCTAAATTTCCATTTAATAATATTACCGAAAGAAGTTTAACCAGAAGCGTGCATAAAGGCCGAATCACATAAAGATGAGCAACACTTCTATTCATATCCGATATACATTCGAGAATAGTTAATATAGCTTTATTTTTCAGCATACATTCCATGGCAACATGTGAACTGTCAGCTACACGATCTTAAATTTTTTGTTATTTTTGATATTTCTAAAGATCATACTTAAACGCAAAGCCATAACTTTCCGTTCAGTAAGCACTGTAGAAAGAAGCCCCTTTAAGTAACGGAGAATTCGTTGGTTCAATGGTTCACAACGCTCCTCTTTTGGATTTTCTTCACTACATGGTGTATCTCTAAGTTTTAGAACACAACTTTTAAGTTTGTCTTTATGCTCTTGCAACATTGATCTACGATAACAAAGACCACGCCACCATGCCTAACAATAAGGTCAAGATTTAAAAAATAGCGAAATATATTGAAACATTTAAAAAATACTCTTATTGTTAGAAACATTACATATCTAATTTTCTCTTGATCAATTTAAAAATTTCCATTAAAAGGAAAAATCCAATTAAGAAGATACCACTTTATAATTATACAAATTATCTAGAATTCATTTTTAATAAATTCTAAAATAAGGTACTTTCTCATTCCTTGACCAATCAGGGATAATGGAAAATTATTAGGAAATAGAGGTTAACTGAAAAGTCACTTGACCACAAACTTATGAAAATAACCTGAATAGTGCTCGCAGCTTTATTTTTTTCCAAAATTGTTGACACACATTTGGGTTTTTCATTTTTAAAGTCTACAATTTCTTCCGAACTGGCAAGGTAGTTCTATTTAATTAATAAATATAAAAAAACTAGAAAATAATACCTGTTCTAAAATGCACTTTAATCTTAACCAGTGTTGTTCTAATTTGTTGTGCATATTAAGAATGTAAATTAGTTTTGTACGAGAAGAATGCATAAAAGGACGTAAGACATAATTCAATTCGATATTCTCCATTTCAACGAACTTTTTAATTGACGATCAAATATTCTATTATCAAAAAAACTAAATTTCAAGTTTAAATATACTCATATATGTAAATTTCTAAAATTGAAATAGACGCAGATGAAACCTTTCAAATAAAAAAAATGACTAAACAATTTGCCAATAGAACATTTCGTCAATGAGAGCAATTTACTAAACTTACATGCATATCATCATTTTCCGCTTATTATAATAAATATATCCGGATTTCTTGTAACAAAAAACCGGAAGAAATTTCATAGTATCCGGATTTAGGCAGACAGTTAGAAAACGAGAAATAGTTCACTGTCGAAAACTCCACCAAAGTTGGTTAGAAACATTAATTCCATTCGTTAATATTAATAAAAACAAATATTGATAAATTTTTAAAAATTATAAAGGTTAAGAATTTCAGGCAAATAAAGGCATAGAAATGTAGTTTATTTCAATAAATTAAGTATGTTATCTTTTACGAAAATCTAAAATTCAATTTTGTAACGTCTGAACATAATTCCCTGGAAAAAGTCCAGTAATTCCATCCATCACTCCTTCGAACCATCCATCTTCATTTTTCTTCAACACATATACCGTCGCTCCCTGATAAAGACGTAATTCATCAGCGTTCCTTGACTCATAATCATAGAGCACAAATGCTATATTAAAATTTGTTTAACACTAACAATAAAATATTTAATCAAACCTTTTTCGATATATTGATGAGGTACAACATCCATGCAATTAATCGATTGTTGTTCAACCATTGTGGATGGGGGAAATGGAAAACTATCATCATGATCAGTGCCAAATCGTTGGTTATTTTGTTCATCTTTTGGATTTACAGCATTCAACAATAAAGGAGGCGGAAGAGGAAGAGCATCATCTTTAAAAAACAGAAATTTCGAATATTTCGCAATAAAAACCTGAATAATCGGATTTATTTAGTTCAATTTCACCGGGCACATTAGACTGAAAAGAATATTTTGTAATTTTTAGAATGCTAAAAATTCTAAAAACCTCCATTCCACGATGGCATACGGTGCCTTGAATAGGTATAGCCATTTTCTGCAGTTTTAATGTTCCATAATTACCATTATTTTCATTCATATTATAGCAATTTGTTGTTCCTATTGTCTGCCGCCGTGTCTCTTCGTCCAATCCAATCGTTGACGCATAACGTACATGCTGACCATCCTCATATATCTGTTGTTGATTAACAACATTTATAGATGGATGAAGCATTGAGGAATGGTAACAATTCTGATTATGAAGAGAACTTAAATGTTGTTGAAAATAAGTAAATTGAACCTGATATTTTTGTCCAAGAATCGTGTCACCATCTAATGCAGAGAAAATTGGACGAGTTAGCTAAAGATTTGGGTAATAGTTAGGTTTATATACCCCATTTTTTATTTTTCCCTATTTTTCCTTATTTTCCCTTGAGGCCTTTTTTAATCTGTTTAAATGAGAATAACCAGTAAATGTTTAACTTTTATTCAGTTTTCTCACATGAATAAAATATGGAAACATGATTCCAAAAATTATAAAATACATTAGAAATATCACACAGGTACGCTTTCCATGAAGTAAGCCTATTTGCACTAGCCAAGCATCAAATTCATTGTCGCTCAATTTCAATTTTTCAGAAAGATCAATAATTGAAATTTTTAAGTTGGTCCATATTTTTTAATATATTAGAAAATAACTTTTTCCTATAACCCATTCTCATTTTAAACGTTCAAAAAGATAAAAAAAATGCGATTGATGATTGCTCAAGGGAAAATAAGGAAAAATAGGGAAAAATAAAAAATGGGGTATATAAACCTAACTATTACCAAGATTTGGAATATCATTAGGTACTTGTCGGTTATCCCTACGCACTTTTGCGGACTTTTTTTTGCGGACAAAATTTATTTATTTATATAAAACAACTACAATAAAAAATCAATCCAATGCCCAATATTTCCCCCAAGCAAGTATAATTTCTTCAAAAACGTCTCCATCACCAATCATTTTCCTCCAAATAAATGAACCAGTTGCCACGCGATCACCTTGTTGTTGACGACATCTACATTCCCAAACTAGACGTTGTACGTGATAAAGCTTCATTTCATGTCCGTTGCGACAAATTCAAGTTTTGTGTAGAAGACACGATCTTGTAAAATTCGATGGCATCTTTTTCAGTTGTTGGCAAATCCCAAATTTTCATTATAAAGTAAATAGAATAATAAAATCAAAATAATAGACTGAAACTAAATAAAATATCAAATTAAAAAAATAAAATTTAAAATAGAATAAAATAAAATGTACTTTTTTATTTATTCTTGTCTTTTTATATATTAATAAATTTTGTCCGCAAAAAAAAGTCCGCAAAAGTGCGTAGGGATAACCGACAAGTACCTATCATTATTCTTACAATATGTATAAAAAAATTCCTAATAGCAAACAAGCAAAAATGTTATTATTTTAAAATATTAGAAAAAATTTACCGTTCCATAGTTACCCGAGCGAGAATAATAGTCATAAATAGGATGTAATCGTTGCTGCTGTCCGAGGCCACCAAAACCACCACAATCAGTCCTTTCGGCTGACGTTATTGATTCAGACCTATCCACTGAAACATGACCTGTAAATGCGGCATATGCATTCATAACGCCTAAAGAATGCCCAATACTTCCATAGTCATTGTTTTGTAAATGAGCGCGTCTACCATGTCCTACACAGTCTAAAATAGAAAAATCTATCGCAGTCCGTTGATAACGAGGAGTTGGTTCCTTAATTTTATAAATCAAAAATTACAAAATAAAACTTTCCAACCTCTGTTAAAGGATAGACTATCTTTGCTTGGCGAGTGATATTTTTAGCAGTTGTCAATTTGCCAATTTCACGTCGTGCTGCTTTCTCTTTTCTGATTGCAATAAGCTAAAAAATTCAATTATTAAAAGAGAATTTTTTTAACCTGGCAAATATTTTCAATTTCTCCAGTCTTCTGAGACAAATTTATTTGTTCCAGCTCTAAAGAATTTTGTAGAGAACGAGACAACTCTCCAACAATGTAAGCTACACCGGCAAGACTTTGGAGCGCGCATTGTTTTGTCGAAAATAATGCATCAGATTTATTTTGGGACTACAAATTAAAAGATGTTTAAAACAAATAGATAGGTTATAGTAAAAACCTGAAGATAGTTTGCCTCACAATATGCTGCTAAGTGTTCTAGACGGCTAGTACTTTCCTCTAGCTGGGATATTTGTGCAGGTAGACTTGAATCTAGTAAATCTCGAATATTTTGATGTAAAATGTTTCTTCTATATTTGTCAGTCTCTGTGCCCATTTAATGACAGAAGAGTTAAATTTCTAAAATTTAGATAAATTTATTAAATTAAATGTAAATTATATGTGCGATAAGTACGAGAAGCTCTTTAATAATTTATTTTAAGGTGAAAAACATTTCATGATTAATATATTATATGTTGGAATTTTGTCGAATTACTAAATATGCCTTTAATAAATAGAATTTTGAAAAAACACAAAATCGGACGCCCCATATCAGTTGGCCTCGCGATTCGGATACGCCCGATTAGGCGCAGTAACTATTTTATATACTATTGCGCGCCTCCTCGCGATCAGTTAGCGGCGGTTAGTTGACCCACCGGTAATTTGGACAGTAAATTTTAGAGATCGGGACGTAGGTTTTTTAGAGACCGGGATTAAATCAGGATCGCAATTCCTCTGGGTTTTTCGTTTGAGGTATCGGCCGTTCCACTTTTCAATTTCCGTTTCCCGTTACACCACTAAGTATAAAATATTCTGTAAGTATACTTGTTTTATTTACAGTTCAAGAATGCTTATTTCACTTCCTACATTTTCCTCGGATGAATCTGAAGACGAACAAAATTCAAATATTGAACAACAACTACGTCCTCAGTGTACTTTGAATCGACATAATGAAGCAATTCTTAATCGACAAATCGCTATTTTGGAAGAAAATCCTTTCACAGAAAGTTATGCTACTATTATGCGTGAAAACTTTTATGTAATTATTAAGATCATTGAGATGGCCTGCTTCAGCGGTAAATTATTTCCCTTTATTAATTGATCCTAATCTCAGGTTCATCAATTGATTCTACTTGGTTAACTAAATGCTTTAAGGAATTGGGAAAAAATCCAAATCAGTTAGAAGACCTTAACTATTGTCGTAAGCATATATTAAAATATGCTCAGGCAGCGGAATACGAGGCCCAACTCAAATTGAATAGTGATAAAATTATCTCGGTTTTGATTCCAAAATTTTGATAATTAAACCTTATTAATTCAAGCGACAACTTCTTAAAATTCGATTAAAAGTTGATGAGAAATATGATACCAATTCTGCAAAAAGTCGAAATTTGAAGAAACGAACTCGTGTTGATTCGTTTGAGGTTTTAATATTTCTATCTATAATATTAATACTTTTAGAATCCTTTACCTTCCGATGATGAATTTGATCCTTATTTGAAGCGTAATGAGGAAATCGAGGATATTTTTGTCAAAGAACCATCACCAGTTATTGAACCGATTCCTTTAGCTTCGCTTGCCAATAGCTCGAGTAATGATGACATTCAGTCTTTAGATAATGTTAGCCAAGCAATTTCTATTCCAATTGCTTCAATTGGTTTATTTATTACAATACGTATATGTTTTCTTGTTTAGACAAAAATAAACCAAAATCGAATGGGCCAACTAAGCGACAACAAATTATACAAAGAATCACAGGCAATACTTATGATAGTGTGCCTCCAAATCATGTTTTTGGATCCCGAGGAAGGATTAGGCAAAATGTCAAACAGAATAAAGTTAAACAATCAACGGTAAATGCTACAAAAAGTCACATTCATTTGGATTCTGCTCAAACTTCTCGTGTTGCTCCTGCTGTTCCATATCAGGAAAAGATCTTAAGGTTTTTGGTAATTCCAGGATTTAGGGGCTGCATTTTTCCCATTTTTTTTTTGCCTTTTTTCCCTCTTTTTTTGCTTTGAGCAAGTAAGAAAGGATTAATTTTTGTATATAACATGTATAGAAATGTGAAAGAAGTCAACTTCTCATTTATCAATATTTTTATCGACATAGAACAACTTCAAAATTTTAATTTTTCTGATCTGCATGAAAAACTACGTTTAAATTTTATACACGTAAATTTCGTCCCCAATTACCACATTATTTTCCTGAATTCTTATGGCGAAAACGCTGGTGATATTTCAATTGTTTTTTTATAATTTTTGGCACCATGTTTCAATATTTATTTTATCCTTTAAAAAAAGGAACTTGAAAGAAGGAAGAATGCAGCCCCTAAACCTTTGAATTACCAGTTTTTTGTAAATCTTTCAATGATTTTCTTGATTATATATTCTTTTTAGTTCATCATCTGATCTAGAAGACAGCGATTTGGAAGACATTTCTCCAGGTAGTAGTAATCACACTGTCCAACTTGTCTCTAGTTCTTCAAGCAGTATTCAAGTGATTGAAATTAAAAGTTAGTTTATTCATAAAAATGTTTTGATGTTATGTTTTCGTATGTAATATTTGCAAAATTATATACCATTTTTAGAAAAATCGTCAATGAAATCTTTAAATGCCTGTTTCAAAAAGGTTAATTATGATGTTAATACTGTATTTAGCCGAGTTCAACTATCTGTAATTTTTTAAGTTTAATTGCGCTTACTTGATTTTTATAGACAAATCCTAAATTTAACAAGCATAGAACGATTACTTTAACTGGCCAGACAACTAACGTTTTTACAAGCGTATCATTTAATATATTTTTATTAAAAAAATGTTAAGTATTAAAAAAATTATAACTAACCTTAAGAATTAGATTTATAAATTTTTTTAGACACATCGCATTCTAGCATCAAAAGAGAATACTCAAGCTATTTCTAGTGAATCATCAACGTTATATAAAAAAGTACCAAGCTCAGATTATACCATAAAAATTTCTAAGGTAATTATCACTAGCTTATTATTTTATTTTTCTATTTTAGCGTGATAATCCTTTAATAAAGAAACCACAAGAGATTGCCGATTTAAAAGAGAATATCCGCAGAGAATTCATGGAGCTTTTAAACAAGTACTATACGTTTACATATCCTTCTTCACGGTTATTCATTGTTGATTCTATAATGGAGCCATTGGATACTGATATTTTTAAGAATATGTGTATTTTTTCTTTGTGTTATCCTCGCATGCCAGAGTTAACTTTTTTGTGTAACTAATGATTTTTTTGTTTTTTAGATGGTTTTTATATGCACTTGATCGTTGGTGGAATGACAGACAAAAACATTTTTATTTTACTAAAGGTTTGAAACAATAATTTGTTATAATATTTTTTAGTATTCATCTTACTTGGTATGGATTTGATTATATATTATGCTGATCCAAATGCTAAACAAGAGGAAGTAGTTATAAATTTTTTGAAAAGTTTGCTTGCCTGGTTCGAAGCCAAAATAAAAGAAATTCGAAAGGATATTGCTTTCAACTTGAATAAACATACAGTTTGTGTAATGAAAAATAGTGAAAATGAAGATGGAATATCAATTAAGACTGAACAATATCCATTTCGCTTAGCTCAGACACCTATTTTTGTGATTATAACTGTGCCTGAAATTGGAGATTGGGAAGTTTTCTTCCAGGGATTGAACGATCGATTACGCCACTTTGTTAACGAAAAGTAATTTTGCTTCATTATATTATTTTTATCTATTCTACTTTAGCAGGAGGTATTTCACCTTACTCGACTGGGCAAATATTTTGAAAAAAATGAAGACTGATGAAGTTTCAACTGTAGAAAAGAGAACGGCAGTTTTAATTAAAGAAATGCATCATAAACATGGTGTTTTATACCATTGATACAAAGAATTTTTACAATCTCAGTTTTTAATGATCCGGTTTCTAAAAATTCTATTATAATTAGTTATTTTCAAAAGCAACAAAATCTCGTTTAGAAATCTGATCAAACAAGTAATTATTTCTTTGATCCTTTTAATATTTTTCAATCCTCTTATTTTTATGTTATGTCTCTTACCTTAATTTACTTTAAACTATTGTATTTCCGTTTTTAAAAATAAAATCTACTTTTTTCTATTAGAAAGAAATACAATATTCTAGTAAAATTCTATAAATATCTGATATATTTTTTAATTTATAATCTATTTAAATGTTCTTATTGATTTGTTCAGTTGACTTTCCCTGGCAAAAATGGCAAAGAAGCAATATGACCTTCTCTTTAAGTTATTGCTTATTGGTGACAGTGGGGTGGGAAAAACTTGCATATTGTACAGGTATATTATTTATAAGAAAAAGCACCTAAAATAATTTTTTGGTTCTGACTATGGATATGGTTTTAGACATTATATGTTCTGTGTTCTAATTTAGGTTTAGTGACGATGCTTTCAATACAACATTTATTTCCACAATTGGCATTGACTTTAAAATAAAAACTATCGAACTTAGAGGAAAAAAGATCAAACTTCAAATATGGTAATATAAGCAAATTATGAGTCCACCCCTGAAATAAAACACCCTGAATATCGACTTTACAAAAATAATAAAAATAATTGATATTCAGGGTGCTGTCTTTCAGTTTGACCCTGCAAATTACATTTTTAACATTTTGAAGGGACACTGCCGGACAAGAACGTTTCCATACTATTACAACGTCTTACTATCGCGGAGCGATGGGAATTATGATGGTATTTTTTATTAGGTTGAATGATTTTAATTAGTTTTAAAATTGTAATTAGTTCTAATCGGAGAAATAGTGTTGGTATGATTCATTGTTTATTAGGGATATGGAAGCCATTTTTGTTTATTTAAAATTTTAGAGAATGTTGTAATTAACTAATTTTATTAAAGGTTTATGACATCACAAATACAAGAAGCTTTGACAACATTTCAAAATGGCTTCGACATATTGACGAGGTAAAATTATAATATTTAATATAGCACCTATTGTTTAGCATGCTTCTGAAGATGTTGTAAAAATGTTACTTGGAAATAAGTGCGATATGTCTGATCGACGAGTAGTTTCTAGGGAACGTGGTGATAAGATTGCCTCAGACCATGGGATTAATTTTATGGAAACATCTGCAAAAGCTAATATTAATATTGACAATGCATTCCGTGAGCTGGCTGAAGCAATTTTATGCAAGGTTTTCATTTGACTTATCATTGTTTTAATCATGTTTCTTAGATGCCTGAAAGGAATCCGGCCATCAACGATCAACACAAAGTTCGTCCGATGCACCAATTTAACAGTGCAGGGTCTTCCTCGAAAAATGCTTGTTGTTATCCCTAAAGTACGATAATAAACATTTTTGTGCCAATCCCAAACCTAAAAGCTGCGCATGTTCCCTTAAATACTTATAATGACAAAACTGTGCATGCACTTCTATAAAATATATAATGCTTTATAAAATTGCATTTCCGTTTATCTAATATTATATTTGACTTATTACTTTTATAAATAAATTAATTTTAACAATAAGTCAAAAAGTTTCTTTTTATTTTGATTAAATTCATAAATTCTATATTGTTTGGAACTAAATTTTTTCTTTTCCTAAACTTTTTTTAGTAATAATGAGCGACGATAATGATGAGACTGATGAGTTGGATATACCATTAACAATCCTTAAAACTCAACATAGCAAGGAACGAAAGGAAATGAAAGGTATAAACTTAAGAATCTATTCCTGAATATATTTGTACTTTAGTAAAATAGTTTACACATTTAAGCAAAAGTCACCGCTTTGAAACATGCAATTCCGAAGAACAACGTTAAAAAGAAAAAGGAAATAATGCGGGAAATAGAGCAAATAGAAGATGAAATGGAAAAACGTCATTCAAAACAATTACTTGAATTAGACAATTCTTTGAAATCTAATGAAAATCCAATAACTACAGAAGAGAAAAAAGATGAGGAACTAAATAAAAATACTATTGACGATTCCATTTGTAACTTCTTTAAAGAGATTAAATTGAGCAAATCTCAACAAAAAAAGGTTAGACTAATTATAAAATTTCAACATTTAGTGGTTTATTAACATGTTTTTAAGAAAATATTGTTGATTTTCATAAATTGTCTAATTCTTGAATAATAGTACAAGAATTTTATGGATTTTACTTATGTATAATCTAATTTTTAAATCTATCTCCAGGAAAATAAACGTAAAGAACAAGAAAACAAGCGATTAGTCGCTGTTCAAAAAGATGAGAAGAGCGCAATTTATAGCAAGAGTTACAAGGAAAATGAAGCAATTAAGCAGCTTCTTAAGCAACGAAAACTCAAATTGAAGGATATTCAACCAGATGGTGATTGCCTTTACAAAGCAATTTCACACCAACTTTTTATATTAAATGGTTTAAAGGTTCAGATTTTAATTAATCCAACTTTTAATTTTACCTTTAATACATAGTATTCAGCTGAGGAGTTGCGAGCTATGGCAGCCAAATATATTAAGTATTTTTTTTAAAATTTATGTTGATAGTTTTATATTATTACTTCTAAAAATCAAGGAAAAACAAACAAGAATTTCTAATGTATTTGATTGATTCTGAGGGTAAATTAATTGATGAAAATTCTTTTGATGATTATTGCTCTAAAGTTAAGTGTATGTGCTTCGAAGGCGGTGATTGGGGAGGAGAACCAGAGGTTTTTATTAATGTTTAAAGATTCAATATTTTAAAATTAATAGATCCGGGCTCTTAGTGATGTTTTACAAGTTTGTGTTAATGTATTACACGCAGATGGGACAATCAATGAATTTGGAGATTATCTGTCAAAAACCCTTTTAATAACTTATCATAGGCACACTTACTCACTTGGTGAGCATTATAATTCAACTGAACCTGCATCAACTCCTGAATTTGACGAATTTGATTAAAAATTAAAAAATATATTTTTAATTTAAGTACTTTATTTTCTAAGCAGTAAAAATTTTATTTTTTTTTTAAATTTTATTGTGTAGTTAATTTAACTAAATATCAATATTTTAATTAAATAAACTATTTTAAATATGTAAGATAATATTTAAATTTTTTAAATACATATTTAGAATAATTATTAAAAATGGTGGGAGTTATTGATGCTTTTGTCAAGTTGTATTCAGATTATCAGAAGACAACAATTAAACGCTTGAAAATAATTGATGCTTATATGTTTTATATTTTAATTACAGGCATTTTTCAATTTGTTTATTGTTTATTAGTTGGTACTTTTCCTTTTAATGCATTCCTAGCTGGATTTATCTCTTGTGTTGCTAGTTTTGTGCTTGCTGGTTAGTTTTATGTGACTTTAATTGCTAAAAATCGAATAGTTTTAAGTTATATTTTTATTTTTTGTAAAAAAATTCTTCAAATGATAATTTAGAAAAATTAATTTTCAGCAAATCTTCGCATCCAAGTTAATCCTGAAAATAAGCATGAGTTTCAACATATTAGTCCTGAACGTGCATTCGCTGACTTTATTTTTGCTCATGTTGTTTTACATCTTGTCGTGTTTAATTTTATGGGATAGAAAAAGAAGAGTTGCTTTGTGATTTATTAAGTGTTTAATATGTAAAATTATTAATTGTAATAAATATATTGTTGAATGAAGTATTTTATTAAAATTATTTTATTTTGGTTTATTCCAATTATTTATCTTTTATTCTTTAACACAGCTATTCTTTAAAGCTTCAGGATGTGGTCATTAATTAAATTATTTTTCCGCTCAATTTATAATCTTTTCTATAGAATTTGTCAATCTGTTGCTAATTTTTTGACTGTGAAACAAACAATTGAAGACATTGTATATTTTATTTTTTCCAAATAATAGACTTAAAATTTTAATTTAGATTCTAAAAGATTCCTCTCGTGCCTCTAAAAATCGCCGAATTGAAAAAATACTGAAAGAATATCCAAATGAAACAATCCAATCAATGGCTTGGGACACTGGTGATGAAACTGAGGCTGCCGAAGCTATACTTGAAGAGTCAGTTTTTGATGATGAAAAACGACTTGATTTATCAAAGACATTGGCTCGTTCAATGCGTCAAATTAAAGGATATCAAAAACTTTGTCAAGAGGTTAGTCTAATTTTTATTTTTTTATAATTTTTTATTTTTATAGGTTGAACATAGACGTCTCGAAATGTATTGTAGCGAAATTCCTGAACACGAGAAGGAGTTGTTACGTTTGTGGACTTTGTTAAAACCAAACGAACCTCTTACTGCTCGATTGTCTGATCAATGGCAAGATATTGGATTTCAAGGAGATGACCCAGCAGTGCGTTTATTAAATATATACTTTAAATAAAAAAATACTTTTTAAATTTTCTAGACAGATTTTCGTGGGATGGGAATTCTTGGTTTAGACCAATTAGTGTTTTTTGCACAATATGATGTTGATAACTGCCGTCGTGTATTCTCTCTTTCTTTACATCCTGTTTATGGGTATATATTTTTGAACAAATAATTTTGTAAATTAATAAATTAAAAAAGATTTCCATTTGCAATTTGTGGTATAACAATTACAGCACTTTGTAAGGAATTACTTTTTGATGATCTTCTTAAAAATCATTTTTACAATGTATTGGAACAACCTCCACTTAAAATGGATAATTTTCATCAAGTTTATTGTAAATTAAGAAATTATTTATTTTTATTTTTAATTAATTTTTTTAGGTTGCGTTTTTAGACTATTTGCTGATTATTGGGAATGGGAAAAACCAGAATCGGTTATGGAATTTAATTTGGTTAAAAAACGTTTTGTTAACTGTATGGAAGAATATTTGGAACGTTTAGAAGCGAATTTAGTTATTGCAACTATTAAGGATTTAATAAATTAAATAATACAAAATAATGTTTATTTAAATAAATCAACGGGTTTTTTGCTTCTACTACTATTAAATACTTAGATTATTTAAATATTTCACTGACAAAATTATTTTAAGTTCTTTAGTAAAAAATTGGAAAAATTAAAATATATTTTTGTCATTTCTTTTAATTTATTATTGTCAACTCTACTGATTTATTTGTTGAATTTAATTTATTTTTTATTCTTTAATCTCAATTATTGTAAATCTTTATCATTTCAATAAAATAAATAAAAACAATTTTTCTCTATAAAATAAATTATTTTTCTATTTAATTTATAAACATTTTTGTTTATTTTCTTCAATTGTTTCACTATTTATTCCTAATCTTTTCAAAAGTTGTAAATCTTCTTCAGGTTTTGGATTATTAGCGGTTAACAACTTTTCTCCATAAAATAAAGAATTTGCCCCAGCCAAAAAGCACAGAGCCTAAAAATTAATTATATTTTAACAATTATTTACCTGTAATTCATCTCCCATTTGTTCTCTACCTGCTGAAAGGCGAATATATGATTTTGGCATTAATAATCGAGCAGTAGCAACTGTCCGCACAAAATCGAATGGATCTAATTCCAAAGAATTTGCCAAAGGTGTTCCAGGGATTTTTATTAATTTATTTATTGGAACTGATCTGTTAAAAGATAAAATAATTAATTAAGTAAATTTACTCAGGTATTGGTTCCATATTAGCCAATATAGTAAGCATTTTTACTCGATCTTCATTAGTTTCCCCCATTCCAAGAATTCCTCCAGTACATACTTTAATACCAGCAGAACGAACCAAAAAAAAGTTTTTTTAATTTATTTTTAATAAAATAATTAAATTAAAAAAACTTTGTCTAAAGTATCAATTCTATCTTCAAATCTTCTTGTTGTAATTATTTTTGAATAAAATTCTTTTGAACAATCTATATTATGATTATAAAAATCTAGACCTTAAAAATAAATAAATTATATAATTTAATTAATTAAAAAAAAAAATAACCAGATTGTTTAAGTTTTTCAGCTTGTTGATTATTTCGTAAAAGTCCAAGTGTTGCACAAGTTTCTAATCCTAATTCTTTTACTTTTTCTATCATTTCACAAACTTTTTCTAAATCTCTATTATTTGGTCCACGCCAAGCAGCTCCCTTTTTTAATTAATTTTTAAAATTAAATTTTAATTAAAAACCATGCAAAATCTTGTAGCACCATTTTCTTTGGCCTTTTTAGCTGCCTTTAATACTTTACTAAAAATAAATATAATTTAAATAAATTATATTTAATTAATTTATTAAATAATATTTATTAAAATATCTATTCTCTAAATAATTTTTTTAAATATTTTATCATTTATAATTTTTATTTTTACCTTAAATCCATTAAAGATTCTTTTTTAATATCAGTTTTGTAAAAACTTGATTGTGGACAATATGAACAATTCTCTGGGCAAGCACCAGTTTTAATACTTAAAAGAGCACTAATTTGTATTTTACATGGATTGTGATTTTTTGAATGAATTAATTGAGCTTCTAATTTTTAAAATAATTAATTAATTAATTTAAATAAATATAAACTTCTTATTAAATTTGGAAAAGGCATTTTAAAAATTTCAAAAGCTTCTTCAAAAGTCCATTGTTTTTTTATTAATTTTAATGACATTTAATATATTATTTTAAATAAATAAATATACCTAAATAATTTATAAATTATTATTTTAATTTTTTGATAAGAATTGTAATAAAATAAACATTCTATAAATTAATTTTTTTTTAATTAATCAAAATTAATTTATTAATTAATTTTTAAATTATAATAAAAAAATTTAGTTTGAATTTTAAAATTTTTTTCCAAATTAATTTTTATAATTTTTTAATAAAAATAATTTTCTATTTTTGGATTATTGCCAAAAGAAAAAAATAATAATTAAAAAAAATAAAAGAATTTTGGACCCAAAATTAAAATAATAAATTAATGTGTAAAGTCTATAATGCACTAAAATACTTCTCTTTTTTAATTTAATTTAATATATTTCTTTGACAAAAATTTAATTTTAATTAATTAAATTTATTAAAATTAAATAAAATATTTTTGTAAAAATTAAATTATTTAATTAATTTATTTAATATTTTTTATAAATTAATAATTAAATAAAAATATATTATTTATATTTAATAATTGTATTTCCGGAAATTTCTTTTTAAAGAAATTTAAAAAATAAAAAAAGTTTTTATTTCTTTCATAATTATGTAAAATGTTTGTTATTTTTCTTTTTTAATTTTTAACAATATCAAATATTTATTTATTTTAAATAAATAAATAAAGTAAATATTCTCTAATTATTTTAAATTTATTTAAATATAAATATATGTAGTTAAATCCTTTTATAATAATAATTGTCTTAATAATTAATGAGATGATTATAACCAAATTATTATTTATATTATTATAATAAATTAATAAAATTAGTTAATATATTTAATAAATAATTATAATTTTTTAAAAAATATTATTGATAAGAAATTGTTTAAAGAAAAAATAATTTTTATAAAATATTTAGTTTTTATATTTAATTATTTTAATTTTTGTGTTTTTAATTATTTTATTACAAAATTCATTTCATCACTTCCGTAATGTTTTTTAATTTTTATTTATCTAACACAGTAGAGCCAATTAAAAGACTACTATTTATTTTCTATATAATGTAAATATTCACATTTTTATGTCAATAAATAGTAAAAAGCAGTTACTATTGGCCATAGAATATTTATAAAATAAGTAAAGGCTGTGGCATTTTTTTAGTTTTTTTTGTCAGTTGAAAGCTTTTTTTCTTTTTCTTTTTTAAAAAATATATAATTCTAAGTATATATTCTCTAAAATATTCAATAATATTTATATTTTATCTCCACAAAACAAAAAGGAATTTGCCAATTATTTTTCTCTTTTTTTGTTTCATTCTTTCTTTTAAGCCTTTGCCTTTAAAGCAAAAGAAAAACGAACATAAAATTTTATTAAATAATTCTTTTTAAATTAAAATTTAAGAAATTAATTATTAAAAAAATGTTTTTATTACCACAAATTTTGTTATTTTGTTTTATTATACAAAATACTTTTGGAAGTAAGTTATTTGGTACTTTTCCGTTATGCTGCACCCCCCATTTCAGTGCCAAAAATTTGAGTGCCTATTAATAAGTGTGTCGTAATTATAAGGCATTTTTATTTAATTATTTTTAATTGAATTAATATTTTTTACTTTTATTAATTCTTTATATACTCGTTTAACGACCAAAGATTGTATGACAATCAAAAAATACAGATTAAAATTTAAATATTAATGCATTAAGTATTAATAGGCACTCACTTTTTTTGGCACTGAAATGGGGGGTGTAGCATAACGGAAAAGTACCAGTTATTTTTTTTTAATTTTTAATATGACATCATTTTTGAAAAAATAATTAAATAAATAAAAAAATACAATTTAGATAATATGTAAATTACTCTAAATATTTTTATTATAATAATTTAATTTTAATTTTTTAAAAAAGGTCTTTTTTTCTGGAATAAACAAAAAACAACAGCAACATCAACAAATGATGTCCTTTGGACTCGTTATCATGACCAAAAAGCAATGGAAGAGAAATTGGAAGAAATTAATAAAAAATGTCCAAAGTAAATATTTTTAAATAATTATTTAATTTAATTTTAATTGAAAAGTATTACACGTCTCTACAGTATTGGTAAAAGTGTAGAAGGAAGGCAATTGGCTGTTATTGAATTTTCAACACATCCTGGACGTCATCAAACACGTATTTAAATATATTTTAATTAATTAATTTAATAAAATTAATTATTATTATTTTTTAAAAAAAAGTTAAACCAGAAGTTAAATATATTGGAAATATGCATGGAAATGAAGCTATTGGTAGAGAACTTTTAATTCGCTTATCTGATTATTTATGTGATGCTTGGAGGTCAGATCAAAGACCAATAGTTGAATTATTAAATTCTACAAATATACATATTATGCCTTCAATGAATCCTGATGGTTTTGAATTAGCATATAAAACTGTAAAATATTTAATTTTTAAATAAATAAATAAAATAATTATTTAAGAAACCAGAAGATCGTGGATGGCTTTTAGGAAGAGGAAATGCTCATGGCGTTGATTTAAATAGAAATTTTCCAGATTTAAATGTTCTTTTTTATTTTATGGAAACAAAAAGTTGGCCATTTTATGATCATTTATTAGAATTATTTCAAAATCCAAATCAAAAACATTTTGAGCCAGAAGTTAGTTCTGTAGGGGAATGGGTACTTTCTTGGCCTTTTGTTATTTCTGCAAATTTACATGAAGGAGATTTAGTTGCTAATTATCCTTTTGATGAAAGTCGTGAACCTATGGCTTTAAATGATTATAGTAAATCACCTGATGATGCTACATTTAGGTTATTTTTTTTAATTTATTTTAATTATTTTTTAATTTATTTATTTAATTAAATTATTTAAATATTTTAAAAGATATATTGCTGAAATATATGCCAAATCACATGCACATATGTCTAAAAATGATCATGAACCTTGTGATGGAACAGCACAAAATAATTTTGCTAGACAAGGGGGAATTACTAATGGAGCTAAATGGTACTCAGTTGCTGGTGGAATGCAAGATTTTAATTATTTGGCTACAAATGTAAATTTATTAAATAATAACTTTTTAGAATAAATATTTATATTTTTAAGGCATTTGAAATTACTTTAGAATTGGGTTGTGAAAAAATGCCAAATGCACAACAATTACCACAATTTTGGTCAGATAATAAAATAGCTCTTCTTGAATTTATTCGTCTTGCACATTTGGGTATTAAAGGAATTGTTCAAGATTCTCAAACTGGTGAACCAATTCCAAATGCTGTTGTTTGGATTAGAAATATAACAAAAAATGGACAAGAAAAAGGAAATGCAATTAAACATCCAGTCACTACATGTATTTTATTTTTTAATATTTTAATAATAAATATATTTATTAGGGATTACTGGTGATTATTTTCGTCCATTAATTGCTGGAAATTATCAAGTAGCTGTTGAGGCTGAAGGTTATGAAATTGGTGTTAGAGCTGTTAATTTAACTTTAAATAATATTTCTGAACGTCGTCCAGTTATTGTAAATTTTAAATTACGTTCAATTAAACAAAAAGAAGAAGAAGAAATGAATGTTGTTACTCCAGAAGAAGAAATTGAAGAACAACCTAATGAAGAAGAATCTGAAATTCTTTCACCTGAACAGGTAAAAAAAAGAAATAATTCCCTTTTTTAATTAAATAATATTTATTTTTAAAAAGGCAGCAGAATTTATTCAGCTTTTACGTATGAAACAAATGACTAAAGGAGAAGAACCCATTCAATAAAATAATGATGAGAATAATTTTTATAAAAAATCTAAAATGATCTCTTTTCCCTTTAAATATATTTCTTTTAACCTTAAAAAAGGTCAAAAAAGAATTATAAAAATAACCGGTCATTATTCTTTTTTATTTAAAAATTAATTAAATTTACCGGTTTTTCTTTAAATAATAATTCCCTTATAAATATGTAAATATTCCCCCTTTTAATTTTATAAAAATTATATTAAAACAATTAATGTACTGACATAAGAGAAATAAATTGAATAAAAAAGAATTTGTTAATTTATAAATTAAAAAATAAATAAATTTATTTAAACTACTATTTTAATAGTAAAATATTTATATTTAATTTAAACTTTGCTCTTTTAAGTTTAGATAAAAATCTTTAAAAATGCATCTAAAACATTTTATTTAAATGTTAAAATTAAATAAATAAATAAATATATTGTTTAATTTTTAAATATTAAGACAAATATAATAAAATAAAAATTAATTAAATATTTTAATAATATTATTTTGTACTTTTATTATTAATATCTAAATAAATATATTTATTAATTACTAAGTTTTTATTTAAGAAGTAAATATTTTAAATAAATATTTTAATTATTTACTAAAAATACAAAAATTGAAATAACATGTTTTGTGTTTTTTTAATAAAAACAGGTTTTTTAGGTATATAAAAACTTATTTTTATTTAATAAAATATATTTAAATTAGGAAGTAAATTATTTTAATTAATAATTTATTTTATCTTTTATTATTTAAATACTCAGGCCATATAAATAAATAAATACATATATATTTTAACAATTTAATAAATAAATAAATAATAATTAAATATTTATTGTTTTTGTTAAGAAAAAAAGTAAATTTATTTATTTTTGATTAAATCTTATTTAAAAAAATATATTTTATTATTTATTTACTTTTTTGATTTTATTTATGTATTAAATGTCAACAAATATTTTATTTATAGATGGATGTTGTTGGTTAAGCGTAATCTCAACAATAGAGATTCCCCTTCTTTTCAAAACCCTAAATATCCGTCAAACTTTTGCTTTCTTTTCTTTAATTCTAGACTTGCGATTACCTAGCAGCGATTATTTGGCTCTTTATTTTTATTTGTTCTTTATTATTTTTTTTTAATTTTTAAAGATATAATTAATTAATTAAAATGGCAAAATCTGATTATTTCCCAAAGTATGGGGTAGAAAATTATTCTTTTGTTACTTCTTATGAACTTTCCTTTGATATGGTTAGTTCAACTGAATGGATGCAAAGAAATTGGATTCATTCAATTACTTTATCTTTTATTTATATTTTGGCTATATTTGGTGGTCAATGGGTAAATTAATTAATTATTTTTTAAATAATTTTATTTTTATTAGTTAATGAGTAATCGAAAACCTTTCGCTTTGGATCAAACACTTTTTTGGTGGAATTTATTTTTGGCAACATTTTCTGCTATTGGAGCTGCTCGAATGTTACCAGAACTTTTTTGGTTTTTCTTTAAAATTTAAATTAAAAAATATTTAAAAAGGTCTGTTAACTCAAATTCTTTTTTCTATTCAATTTGTATTGGTTCTTATGCTCAGGGTGTTAGTGGATATTGGGGAGATAAATTTGCAATGTCAAAGGTTTTTGAATTTGCTGATACTGCTTTTATTGTTTTACGCAAAAAACCTTTAATTTTTTTGCATTGGTACCATCACGTTACGGTTTGAATTTATTTTTTAAATTTATGAGGGAATTAATAATTATTACAATTAATTTTATATATTCTAATATTCAATAAATCTAAAATTTTCCTTTTTTAATATTTTATATTAAAAAGTTTTTTCTGGATAATTTAATTTTTTGTCCCCATTCTCTTTAAATTATTTTTTTAATTTTCTCAGTTTATTTGTGCTTTAATTTGTTGTTATTTTTTAGGTATTGATTTCCACTTGGATGATGTATAAAGACCACGCTGCTAGTGGTCGATGGTTTATTGCTATGAATTATGTTGTACATTCTTTTATGTATTTTTTTTAATTTTTTTTAAATTAATATTATTTTTTGAAGGTATACTTATTATGCCTTTAGAGCATTACAATTTAAATTACCTAAATGGACAGCTATTTTTGTTACTCTTTTACAAATTTCTCAAATGATTGTTGGTTTGGCTATTAGTATTTATATATTTAGGTTTTTTTTAATAATAATTATTATTATTTTTTAAATTTAATATTAAGGTTAAAATCTATTGGAATTGAATGTCAAAATACTTGGAAAAATCTTTATGTTTCTCTTTTAATTTATTTAAGTTATTTTCTTCTTTTTTGTAATTTCTTTTATCAAACTTATCTTCGTTCTGGAAATCGATATAATCGTACAAAACTTGTCAAAACTTCAGAAAAGTTGACTAATGGAAATGCTATTGATGCTGCTATTATTAGGTTTTATTTAATATTTTATAGAATAATTAATTTTTAAGAATATTTATTTATTTTTATATAATAATATTTTGTCATTTTTAAAAGAAAAAAAATAAAATTAGGAAGGAGTAGTTATTTATTTTTCAGTTTTTAATTTTTAGCAGCGGAGAATTGTTAGAACCGATTAAAAGCTAAATTAGGAGAAAAATAATAAATGGAAGAAGAAATTAAAAGAAAAAATAATAAATGACTTTCATTTAATTAATTCTTTTATATTTTTAGTTATTATTATTATTATATTAAATATTAATTAATTAATTAATTATATCTTTTAAATGATCATCACATTACATGCATAACAAAAAGATTTTTATAAATAAAATTAAATAATTTTAATAATATTTTTTTTTAATTAAAAAAACATAAATTTTCATTTATTTGTTTCAAAAATATATAATATTATTTCACAAATATATTTATTAATTAAAAGAAGAGGAAGAAAAAATAATAAAATGAGATCTTTTATTTTCTTTTATAAGCCTGCCAGCCAATTTTAATATTTAAATTTATTTTTCTGATCGTCTTTTTCTCATTAAACATTGAATAGGTGAATAAAAGCAAGGTCTCATTCTTTTAAATTGTCTGCCAATTCTTTCATTACCAAATTCATTAGCTAATAAATGACGCATTTGACGACGAGGAATTTCCTTTTTTTAAATTAAATATTATTTAAAATATTTTAAATTTTACTTTTTGTTGATTATTTCCTTTTTGTAATATTTTTGTTGTTTCTAATAATTCATTATTATTATCTTCATTTTCTTCTTCAATTATTACAATTTTTTGTTCTTCATTATTATAATCACCAATTTTAGAAGGATGTCTATTAATTTAATTTATTTAATTATAAATATATATTTCTTACTTAAATTCAAATAAATTTTGATTTAAATATCCACCACTAGGCAAAAATAATTGTTTTGAATAATAACCATTTACTTCATTATTAAATGAAATAGAAAACATTAAAAATACCAAAATTGAAGGCGAAAAATAAAAAGAATATTTTCTGCGCATATTTTATAGCAACAAATAAAAGAATTTAAATTTTTAAGAAAATACCTTTTTTAAAAAAATAATAATTATTTTATTAAAAATTAAAAAAAAACAATTAAAATTATAAATTAATTTAAAAAGAGAGGTTTAAATATATTTATGTACTTTTATATATATTATTTATTTATTTTAAAATAAATATTTTATTTTTTCTTAGATCGTGACTTTTATTTCCGATTTTTGAAAAAATATTTTTTAATTTAAAAAATAACTTTTAAAAAACATTTTTCGAAAACATCTTGTGCCAACCACAAAAACAAATCCCAAAAGGGAGAAAAAAAGAAGAAGAAGAAGAAATACTTTTTGTTAAAAAATCTTTTTTTTTTTCTCATAATTATCAACTTTTATTAAGTACTAGACATAAATATATTTGTTTGTTTGTTTTCCCAAAGGATTATTATCATCAAAAGTTTGAAATTGTTAAAAATATATTTTTTATTTAAAGTGAAATAAAAAAGTATAAAATAGTGAACAAAAAATTATTTTTTATTAATTTAAAATAAAATATATATTTAAATTCTTAAAAGTTTTAATGACGTTAAAAATATGTGAATTTTTATTATAAAAATAAAAATATGAGAAAAATAAGGTGTGGACAATATTTAAATAACAAAATATTTAAAAAGAAATATAATATTTTAATTGAAATAAATAAAAATATTTTTATTTATCTATTTTTATCACATTTTATTTTTTTTAATTTAAAAGTATAAATATTTAAATAAATATTTAAATATTATAAAATGACGAAAAGTTTTGCATATATTTACTTTTTAAATTAAATAAAAAATATCTTTGTTTAAATTTTCAGAGAAGTGGGCGAAAAAATTAAAAAAAAATTTATTGAAGATTTTAATAAAATATATTTTATTTAATTTTTTTAGACAAAAAGAAAGAAAAAAAAGAAAATATATTTATATTAAAATTTAATTAAAACTTTTTTTCATTAAAAAAAAACTAAAATTTTATTTAAAATCCTCCATCCAAAAATTAGTTTAAAGAAAATAAATTTAGTTTTTTTATTTAAGAAAAAAAGTTTTTATTTAAAAAAAAAATAAAATATATTTATAATTTATTTTTTTAATTATTTTTAAAATTTAAAAAAAAAAGAAGGAACTAAAAATCAAAAAAAATTATTAAATAAAAGTAGAATATATTGTGGTGGGTGGAGATATTTTTAAAAGGCAAAATTGTCTAAATAAAAATATATAAAATTGTTTCAAAATTGTTATTTTAAATTTAAAAAAAGTCAAAGCACAGAATAAAAGGAAATTATTTTTTTAAATAAAAAAAATAAAATTATATTATAAGAAAATATTCTTTTTTTAGATTAAATATATTATTTATTTATTAATAATTTATTATATATATTTTTGACAAAAATGATTTCTGACAATTTATGTAAATTTAAAAAACAAAAGAATAAAAGCAACTTTTTTTTTAGAAAAAAATTGTTTTTTAATTAATAAATAAATAAATTTATTTATTTATTATTACTATTTACTTCTTTAATATTATTTATAAAAAAAGGAAGTAGAAAATTTTAAATAAATATTTGTATTTATTTAAAAATAAAACATTAAAGGATTAAATATATTTAAAAAAAAATAAGGAAAAGAAAAGTAGGTAAATATAATTAATTATTTATTTAATTGTATAATAAATATAAAAATATATTTAAAATAAATAAATAATAATAATTAATTTTAAATAAATAAATAAAAAGAGAGAGGGCGTAATGTCCTCTATTATTATTATATTTTAAATAAAAATGGCAAATTTAATTTTATTGAAATAAAAAAATAATAAAAAATTTAATTTTTACTTTATATATAAATTAAATTATTTATTTTTTGCAATAAAATAAAAATATTTTTTCAAAAAATTGAATTTATTTTTAGATTTTTTTATTATTTAACTTGATAAAATATAAAAACACCCTCAAAATCCGGAAATGAAAACATTTAAATTTTTAAACAATTTTTTTCCATACTTTTTTTTAAAAAAAACATTAAATTTTAAATATTTTAAATATAAAATTTAAATTATTTTTATATTTAAAAATTAATGAGATTTTTTCAAAATTAAAAAAAACTTTTTAGGAAGTTTTTAATTTTTTTTAAATTTTTGGGGAAAAAAAGAAATTTTAGAAAATTTTTTTTAATTCAAATAACTTTTATTGGTCGTTAAATGTATTAACATTTTCTACTAAAAATTTTCAATTTTGTTAAAAATAATAAAACTTTTATTTTTTAATTTAGGAAAATTTAATTAAATAAAAAAGTAAAATTAATTAATTATAATTTATTAAAAAAAAAAAGAATTTCTCTTTAACTTTTTTTATTTAAAAATCATTTTCAATTTTTTATTAATATTTAATTTTAAATAAAGAACAAATTTAAAACATAAATTTATTATTTAAATATTCAAAGAAAAAATCTTTAAATTATTTATAAATAATTTTTAATATTTTATCATTTATTTGTTTTAAAAACGAAAAAAAAATACAAAGAATATATTTAAATATATATTTTTATGAATAAAAAAGAGAGAATATTTTCGTCGAAATGGCATTTTTTAATAATTATATATATGTAAAAAAGGCAAGTTTATTTAACCAAAATCCAGAGGTGTGCTTTAATTTAAATAAAAGTAAAAAAATAAAATATTTTTAGAATCATAAAATTAAATTTAGAAAAATAAAATAATAATTATGTACAATCTTTTTTCCAAAAAATTAGAAAAAATAATATTAAAAAATTCATTTTCTTGCAGTTTTTATTAAAGCCACTAAATAAGTGACAAGTAAAAATTAAAAAAAGAATATTTATTACATTTCTAATCCAAAGTTTCCTTTATTCTTTTATATTTGGAGATGGGCACGTTCACGGCATTTTTGCATTAAAAGTCGGTGCTGAAATTGTTGATGTGATAGTTGACGAACACATTTCAAATAAGTCTGTAAATTGACAGATCCACGTTTTAAAGATTGTCCTAAGCTATATATAGTATCATCAATTGCACAATCCTTTAAATTAATGTTAAAAAAATAAAATAATTTTATAATTAATTACTTGAATATAGCATTGCAAAATTTGCCTATGTACAGGTTTTTGTGCATCTATCGCGTCTTCAGGATTTAAATCTGGTCCATTAGAATCTGCCATTTTTAATGCTTTTTCAAACTCTTCCTTTTTTGACTTAAAAAAATAAAAATTTCCAAATTAAAAAAAAACTGTGTAAATTCCAAGAATTCGATCAAGCTCTTGTTGGTCACGTGCAAGATTCTCCAACATTTCTCGAAGTAATTGTTTTCCACTATGTAAATCACGAAGATTTGCATCAACTGATTGCAACTCAGCGAATGGAATTTCTAGATAATTTTTATTTAAAAAATAATTAAAAAAAACCAATTTTGTCACGAATTTTCTGTCTAATTTTATCTTCTACAGCACTTAACAGACTTGCTCTGATATGTGTTGGCTGAATTGTGCTATTTGAATAACCATAACCAGTGCCCAAAACAGATGGAATAGCAGAAATTGAGTTGCGCTCAACTGATGGGTATGAAGGAGGAATAGGTTGGTAATGTGCTTGAAATCCTTAAAATTTTAGATAAAAAGGTGAAATTAAATACATCAAAATTTATAAGTTCCAGAAGTGCCAATAAAAATTTAATTTTCCCAGGAGCTTAAACAAATTCAATACTATAAAATTCTAGAACGAATACTAAATGCTAATTTACCCCCGACATTTGGTTGAGGCATTAAATGAGACGGAGGATCCACAGTGGGATAAGGAGGATCAACATTTGGATATGGAGTAGATGCTTTAGTGTATGCATTTGGAGTTGGATTTGAGCAAGGATAAGGTGGTTGCGTTGAATTATTAGTTGTTCCATTATTTGCGGGCGATACAACTGTATATACTGGACACTTGTCTTGAAAGCAAATAGTTATGACCTAAGTTTTAAATTGAGTAAAATTATTCTAATAAAAAAGTAAACCTGAAGAAGACCAGCAGTATCATAATTTGGATATTGCCATTCAGATAAATAAGGTAAATAAATTCTTCCAGCAGCGTCAACTACTTTAGAGGGTTTAATGCGCATGTTTTGAGTAGGTTTCACAAAACAGTAAGGGCCAGCATAAGGATGATTGTCAAGAAAATAAAGAATCACGGGAATGTGGTAATTACCACCCTATATAAAATAAAAATTGGGGAAAAATGAAATTAAACCTTATAATGAATTGGAATTGTTCCAGACAAAGAAAAACAAGTTCTGTTAATTCCGTCTCCAAAATTAAAATTACTAATATCAGGTTTAAGATTTTTAAAATTATTCAACACGTTAACTAAGTCTTCTTTAGCCAAATCACAAAATTTCATTCTGGCATGTCGAATGAGAGAAACAAGATCTTTGTCTGTTTGCGGAGACATATTTGATAGAATAAAGACGTTATTATTCTGAAATGATGGTTAAATTGCTTTAGTCTGAAAAAATAACAGCTAAAATATAAATCAATCATACCAAGTATAAATAAACAGACAAAAAGCAAACTTTCAACCTCGATAAGGTAAGTTGCGTACAAATCTACACTTTTCTAATTTAATCTGAAATTTCAACTATTGTAATACATATGTATATAGTGTAATTCAAAACATAATCACAAATTTGAAACTGCCCGAGACACAACTGTCAAGGCGGATTAAAGTGGATTTGTGAAAATATAGAGAATAAACAAAGCAAGGATACGAAATAAGAGAGCAGGAATAACAAAAGTAAATAATGAGAGTGAATGATAATTGTGGAACGGGGAATATTGAGACCACCATTTAGTAGCGCGGTTGAGTATATGCTTATGAGATGTGGCGGGCCGTACTCAATCGGAGATAAATACTCAACGACCTAACCGTAATTTTAATTATCTTTTCTCCTGACACAGTTGGGTAAACGTTATTTTGGTAAAGACATTTAGTATAAGCGACATTTGGTTACTATTCTGCTCAAACGGTATGTAAGTATTACTGTTTTTATGTATAAAAGAAAACGCTTTTTTCGATCAGTATAATATAGTTGAGAATAAATGTTAACTTACTTTAACGGGTTTTTAAGGCTTGTCTCTGCATTTATCTTTATTGTCATTGGATTTGTTTATTCAACAAATGTTGAGGTTTGTATTTTGTTAATTTTCAATTTTTTGACTGAAAATATTTTTAGAGAAGCAATATATCCAATTTTTCGATGACTTCTTCAATTAGTATTTCATCAACCAATTCAACAACTTTAGCAAACAAAGCAATAATGAACTTAACTATGACTACCTTCTTAGGTAATTTTCTATTCTGATTATTTCACATTTACACGTTTTAGGCGAAGGACTAAAATCCAATGAAGCAACATCAAACATAACAACTCAAACAATAATCAAAACTTCGATAAACGAAACAACAGTTATAACTTCAGCTGCAGTCGAAACTTCACCAAACGGAGAATCAAATGAAACAACAGCCAATACTTCAGCAAATAAAACATTTGTCACAATTGCAACAAATGAGATGCTTAAGACTACAGCAACCGAAACAATGGTCATCATAACTTCACCAAACGATGAAACTACGGCAAATGGCACAACTTTCGAAACTTTAGTGAAAGAAGCAATGGTTTCAATTTCAACAAATGAAACAACGGTCTCACTTCCAACAAATGAAACAACGGGCTCAATTCCAACAAATGAAACAACGGTCTCACTTCCAACAAATGAAACAACGGGCTCAATTCCAACAAATGAAACAACGGTCTCACTTCCAACAAATGAAACAACGGGCTCAATTCCAACAAATGAAACAACGGTCTCACTTCCAACAAATGAAACAACGGTCTCAATTCCAACAAATGAAACAACGGGCTCACTTCCAACAAATGAAACAACAGTCAAAACTCCACTAAAAAACGAAACAACTGTCTCAATTTCAACAAATGAAACAACGGTCTCACTTCCAACAAATGAAACAACGGGCTCAATTCCAACAAATGAAACAACGGTCTCACTTCCAACAAATGAAACAACGGTCTCAATTCCAACAAATGAAACAACGTTCAAAACTTCAACAAATGAAACAACGGTCTCAATTCCTACAGATGAAACAACGGGCTCAATTCCAACAAATGAAACAACGGTCTCACTTCCAACAAATGAAACAACGGGCTCACTTCCAACAAATGAAACAACAGTCAAAACTCCACTAAAAAACGAAACAACTGTCTCAATTTCAACAAATGAAACAACGGTCTCAATTTCAACAAATGAAACAACGGTCTCAATTTCAACAAATGAAACAACAGTCAAAACTCCACTAAAAAACGCAACTTCAATAAATGAAACAATTGTCTTAATTCCAACAGAAACAATAGAAATAACAAAAATAATATTTACAACCAAAACAACATTCAAAACGTTAATTGAGCCAACAACTAAAACAGAAATATCTACAACTCCAAATATACCAACTACAACTCAAACAGAACAAATTACTACAACTTCAAATACATTAAAGAACACTACTCCATTAAACAAAACTACAATGTTTATTATTAATAATATAACAAATGAAACATTATTACCAACTTTAACTTTATTTAAAATGAAAACAACAGAAGTAGAATTACCCACAAAAACAATAATATTAACTTCTCAAATAGAAGAAGATAAAACTATTAGTACTACTACTACAACTACTACTACTACAACTTCTAATTTTAAAATATTAACACAATTTTCAAAAACAACGGAAAACAAAGAATTAATTTCAACCAAAAGTTCGAGCAAAATATTTTGGATTATATTTATACCTATTTTAATGTTAGTTATTATATTTTAATTAATTAATTTTTTAAATAAAATATTTAATTTTAGATTAGTTATTATTATTGTAATTGTTCTTATTTTTTATTTGATTAAATTAAATAAAAAAGGGGATTATTCTATTGAAGAAGGTGAACAAAAAAATAATAAAAATATATCAAAAAATTTTAATGAAGAAGTTGATAAAACTCAAGAAGAAACTGAAGAAGATTCAGATAAAATTAGAAAAGATAAAAAGAAATATCCACGTTTTGCTGAAACACAAAGAGAAACTAAAAGGGATAATAGTAAAGTAGTAATTGATAAAAAAGAAGATAAAAATAATAAATCATTAAAAGTTGCTAATGATCAAATTGATAAAAAAGAAACAACATCTAAAACAATTAGTGAAGAAGAATTGACAATTGAAAAAACTAGTAAATTATTATCTATTTATGGATCATCTCAAATTGAAAATAAAAAAGAAGTGAATAATAATAATAAAATAAATTAATTATATAATTTTAGTAATATATACCTGATATTTATAATATTTATTTTAATTGTTTTTTTTAATTAAATAAAGATATTGTGTACAATTGTTTAAATAAATACTATATATATATTATTTAATTAAAATAAAATTATTATATCTTCTCTTTTTGTTATTTCAAGAAAAGAAAGCCTAAAAAAATAATATAAAATTAGTATAATATTAATTAATTTATTTATAAAATAAACATTATCATCATCATCAAATGAAGAATTGTTTATAATAATATTAGAAGATTTATTTTTATTTACTATTTTTGGTGGCAAAACATTTAATAATAATAATTTGTTAAATTGTTTTTCTATAAAATAATTAATTTAATTAATTTAAATTATATTAATTAAATAATTAATATTATTATTAATTTTGTTATATAAATATTCTAAAAATTAAATTAATTTTTTATTTTTACCTATTTTTGGCAATAAAATTGTATTATTTCTTTTAATATTTAAAAAAGAAAAACATGAATAACTTCTTTTTCTTTTTAAATTAATATTAATAAATTTATTATTAATTTTAAAATCTTTATTTTTATTAAAGAGAAAATTCTAAAAAATAAAAAAATAAAAATTAATTAATTTAAAAAAACCTTTCCATTCAAATATTTTAAATTAAATAATAATGAACATAAATTAAAATAAATAAAATATTTATAAAAAAATAAAAAACTAAAAAAAAATTAATTAAATTAAAATAAATTAAAAACTTAACAATTTATATAAAATAAAAATAAAAAATAATAAAATTAAAATAATTATTAAAAACCAACAAATTATTTGATTTTTATTCTTTAAAAATAAAATTTAATTAATTAATTTTAAATAAAATATTTTTTTACCTTTTCATTAAATTTAAATATTTTTATAGTACAAAATAATATTCCTTTTTCTATTAATTTTATTTTATTTTTTTATTATTTTTAAAATTTTACCAATATTATTAAAATCAATTAATTGAGAATTTTGTTTACCTATAAATTAATTAAAATAAAGCTTTTCTCAATTTATATTTATTTTTTATCCAATTGTAAATCAAAAAAATAATTTTGAAAAATTATTTAGAATATTTTTTTAAATTTTAACTGATAAAAAATCAATAAAATATTAATTTTTTATCACATTTTTTTATTTCTTATCAAAAATGATTAAATATTTATTTTAAAAAATAAGAAAAACCTTCTGATTTTTCATTTAAATATTTATTTTAATTTAAAAAATAATTAATTTTATTAAATATATTTTTTAAAAATAATTATTTATTTATTTATTTATCTCTAATAATAATCTTTAAAAGAATTTTCAAAAAAAATATTGAAAAAATATTAGCTTTGCTTCATTGGATACCAAAAAGAAAATAAGTAAAGAAAATATACCTATATTATATATTTCTTTTAAAAAAAAACAAAAAATAAATTAATAATAAATAAATAAATATAAAAGTTTTTTTTAATTTTTATTATTAAGAAAATGATGCCATTTTCCCATATACTTATATATAATATTTATTTATTTTTAAAAAATATATTTAAAAGTAAAAAATTAACGGAAACAATTATTCAAATAAAAATAAATAGTCTGTTTTTTTCTCAATTTCATTTCCCTCTCATTTTATTTTTTTAGGTTATTTTCTTATTCAAAAATAATTGGAGAGATATAAAACCAAAGATTATTTTTAATATTAAATAAAATAGTTTTTTTATCTTTTTTAAAGAAACAATTTTATTTTATTTTATAATTTTACTTATATATTTTTATACCTTAAATTTTTTTTATAAATAATTTTTTCCTTATTTGTAGTTATATAAAAATAATATGAAATTTGAGTAAAAATGAATAACAAAAAATTTTCTCCAAAAAAATAATTATATTTTATTTTTACATAATTTAATATAAAAAATATTTTTTTATTTTTAGATTTTTTAAAATAATTATTATTTATTAAAAGAAATGAGCAATAATAGTAGTGGATTTTTTGATAATTTAAGTATTTCTGATATTGAATATAATAATAATAATAAAGAAAAAATAAATTTAATTGAAAGAATTGAAGAAAATAAAAATAAAGTAATTTTTAAATTAAAATAAAATAATTAAATTAAAATAGATATCTTCAATATCTCCAACTAATATTGTTGTACAGAGGCCACAATTAAATGAAATGGTAAAAATAAAAATAATTTAATTGAAAATAAAAATTAACAGTTTTTTTATAAATAAAAATATTATTATTTTTTTATTAAAAAATATTAAAATTTAATTTTTTAAAAAAAAAAGATAAAATCTTATGAACAAATAATTAGTCATGTTGGTGAAGATATTAATAGACAAGGTTTACAAAAAACTCCTTTTCGTGCTGCAAAGGCAATGCTTTATTTTACAAAAGGCTATGAAGAAAATTTTGATGGTTTTTTTTATTAAAATAAAATAAAAATAAATTAATTAATTATTTTAGATATTTTAAATGAAGCAGTTTTTGATGAAGATACTGATGAAATGGCATTTTTAATTTAAATTAATTAATTAATTTTTAAATTAAAAAAAAGGTAATTGTTCGTGATATAGAAATGTTTTCTCTTTGTGAACATCATTTAGTTCCTTTTCTTGGAAAAGTTCATATTGGCTATTTACCAAATAAAAAAGTTATTGGATTAAGTAAATTAGCTAGATTAGTAGAAATGTTTAGTAGAAGATTACAAGGTAATTATTTATTTAAATTAAATTAAATATATTTAAATAAACAAACAAAAAGTTCAAGAAAGATTAACCAAACAAATAGCTTCTTCTGTTTTACAAGCAGTACACCCAGCAGGTGTTGGAGTTGTTATTGAAGCTAGGTATTATTTTTAAATATTATTTTTATAAATATTATTTTTATAAAGTCATATGTGTATGGTAATGAGAGGAGTTCAAAAAATAAATGCAATAACAACAACCTCTTGTATGCTTGGAGTTTTTAGGTAAAATAATTTTATAAAATATAATAAAATAATTATTTTTTTTAAAGAGATGATCCAAAAACAAGAGAAGAATTTTTAACTTTAATTAAAAAATAAAATAAGAAGAAAAAATAATTTTAAAAAATAAATTGTTTTTAATTAAATTTTTTGTATAAAAAAAAGAGAAATAAATTATATAATTAATTAATTTTAAAAATAAATATTTTCACCTTTAAATTTAAGTAAAAATTCCAATTTTTCAATAAAAAATAAATTAATTAAATTATTATTATTTTCTTCTTTTTCTAATGATTTAAATCTAAAAAAAATATTTTAATTTAATTTAATTTTAAATTACCTAAATAATTGACAGTCAAAAAAGTTTATTTTAATTTTATTTAATTTAATAAAAGAAGATATATTAACTTAAAATAATATTATTATTATTTATTTATTTAATAATATTACCTTCTTTTGATTTTAAACAAAATAAATTAAATTCTTCTTCAGCTTTATTTAAATAAATTAAATAAATTAATAAAAAAATATTTTTATTTAAAATCATTTTTTCTTTTTTTAAATAAATTAAAAAAGATAATTTAAATAATAATTTATTTTAAAAATAAATAAATCAAATCTAAGCTTTATAATAATTCTCTCCTTACAATAAACCTATTTCTAATTAATTTTCAAAAAATATATTTATATCAGAATTTAAAAAATTCCATTTTTTGTTTATAAAACAGTCTTTAAGTAAAAAATAAAAAGATTGTCGTAAATAAATGATATAATTATATTTTTGAGAGATCATCCCCTCACAAATATATTTTTTCAATTTAAAGTGAATAGGTATACCTATAGGTACATATTTATAGCTTATATTTAAGACTATTATTATACAGTAATATTAAAATAATTAAATTAAAAACTGGTTTATTTTCTTAAAATTTATTTATATAAATGAATAAAAGTAATAAATAAATATTTTCTTATTTTTACTCACAGAAATTAAAATTTAAATATTTATATACAAATATATTTTTTAGAAAAAAAAATATATAAATATGTCACCAGTTGACTGCCCACCTGTCCGCAAAGAGAATTCGCTCTTTTCTTTCATTCTCTTGCATTTTTGGCGTTAGGAGAAGTGCACGCTTATTTTTCCTCTACACTGCAATATGCCTTTTGGCAAATGGAAAGAAAGGGATAAAATAATTAAAATTAATAATAATGTGAAAAAATCTTTAAATTTTTCCTAAATCCTGATAACGGTGGGAATACTTAACAGATTGTGCTTGTTGGAATAGATTAAGATTCATAAGTGTCCGTCAGATGAGACATATTACAGAAACTGATTTACCTAAATATTTGTCCTTTTACTGGTTTTTATACCTTCATTATAATCCAATAAAAGGTTGTTATCCACCTGATCTTCTAGAAATATATTTAAGAATGTTGTCTCAAATTTATGTACTTTGGTTATTAATATTTGGTCACTTTTAAAATAAATATATTTTCAGTTTATTATTAATTTTGATTATTTTATCCCTTTCTTTCCAAGTGCCAAAAGGCATATTATATCAGAGAAGGAAAAATAAGCGTGCACTTCTCTAACGCCAAAAATGCAAGAGAATGAAAGAAAAGAGCGAATTCTCTTTGCGGACAGGTGGGACATCAACTGGACATTTACCACAATGTCTATAAATGTTGAAAAAAATGTAACTTTGTTTAATAATTAAAAAAATATATATAATAATTACGTGTTTCAAAATTAGAAGAAGCTAGTATATATTATAAATTATATAATTAATAAATCTTCACAAATTATTAAAAAAAAATAAAATATTTGCAAATGTTAATAAAATAATATGATTTATAATACAAATTATTATTCAAAATATTTAGATTTATTATGAAATAAATTAACATTAAATTTATTTTATTATTTAATAGTATGTAATTAATTAATTAAAATTGTTAAAATTTTAGGGAAAATGTTTGTGTTTTGTGTGTAATTAATTAATTTAATTTTTTATATTAGCTTTTGAAAAATTATAATTATGAAAGAATTTGTGAAATTGTGAGCGTACAGTAACATTTTGGAATTGTTCCTATCTAGTAAGTTCAATGAAAAAAAACGACTAATCGGCCCTCGACTTGCGATTAATCGGCAACAACTAATAGGCTAGCGTCTAATTTTAGCGACTAATCGGGTTACTGCCTTTAATTTTGAAGAAATCAATTTTTATCATAAGTTCAGTGGCAATCATGAACAATGGGGGCGCCACTCTAAATAATCGCAGTGGCATAGTAAAAACGTGTTTTTAAGAATTATCGAGGGCGCCGATTATGAATCTGATATCATTTTTTTCTTATCACTAATTTTACAAATCACAATCAAGATTTTCGCTCATTTGCTGATTACATGTTGGGTGCATAGTGAGAGCACAGACCGTAACGTTTTTGTAAAAATTGAATAGCAGATTCTTTTTTATTAATAAGTTGAGTACTTTGGAAAATATCCATGATAAAATCTGTGATTTTTAAAGATAAGGATTAGTGATAAGAAAAAACTGATATTAGATTCATAATAATCGACCTCGATTACCCCTAAAAACACGTTTTTACTATGTCACTGCGATTATTTGGGGTGGCGCCCCCATTGTTCATGTTTGCCAGTTCAGTAAAGTTTTTTGGGGCTAGGATAATTGTACAGAAACAATTGTACAGGCTACCAATTTTTGTATTCATCTTTTAGTTATAAATATTTGTATATAATTTAATTCTTAATTTTTACTATTTTTAGTCTTATTAATACTTTTAAATTAAATCTGTCCATAAAATGTCATCTTCTCAAAATGGTGTTGGTGTTAGAAATCGTCGAATTTCATTGGGTTCACCCAAAGATTTAAAAGAGGTACAATTTTTTGAGGATGAAGAAGTTCCCGAGGTTCCACCTAAAGGAGCGCGTGTTAAGGTAATATTTATTTTTTTAATGTTTTCAATATTAAAGGAGTAATCCTTATATTTTAATATGTTTTCGAATATTATGAACTCAAATATAACATTATATTTAACGATAAAATCAGACATGCTTTTTAAATGCAATAATTATCATTGCTTATACGTTCCCCTATGTATTTAATAAAAATTAGGTCCCTTATTTTTCTTGAATGATAAACATTTATTCAGGTTTGTTATGCCGGCGTTTGCCTTACGGATAAGGAAGTATCCAACACTAAACAGGCACGTGTTATAAATGGAATAAAGGATACGAGTTTATTCCCTGGTTATGAGATCAGTGGCGTTATCGATGAATTCGGGCCTCAAGCAAAAGTAGAAGAATTTAATCTGAAAAAGGGCGATAAAGTTATTGTTTGGCCAACTGACGAGGTTTTTTTTATATAATTGAAAATATGGTCCACCGGACTTGTCATAATAAAAGTTTTTGGAATTTAATATTTACCAATCATTTTTATATGTAAGAATATCTTTCTTTGGCTGAAACTTTTTATTATTCTATCAATACAATTTCAGACAGTAGTTAATCCAACTTATTTTTTAGATGTGCCAAAGTGGTTATGCTGATTTTGTCGCTGTTCCAGACTTGTCATTACTTGTTCGAATTCCTGAAACTGTTTCAATGCATGTTGCTTCAATTCTTCCTGCTGGTGCAACATGGGCTCTTTCGGCAGTAGTTCATGTTTGTTCCTGTTTTTCTTAAAAATGTTTTAATTTATTAGGCTCGTCCAATTGTTGAGGCAATAACTAAAACAAAAGGTTATTGCAATATAATGATTGTAGGTGCTGGCGGGCTTGGTTTATGGATTCTTACTCTGGCAAAACACTTTTTATGCGAGGATGACAGGGTCAAATTGATTGTTGCAGACGCTAAGGAAGAACGTCTTTGCTTGGCTGAAAGAAATGGCTCGGACTTTTTGGTTCACTGGGATGATGGCGGTTTGTATCTAAGATATTTTGAAATTATTATTATCTTTTAATCATAAAAATCAAAAGCATTTCGAAAAAATTATCATTTTTTATAGAGTTTGAGGAGTATCTAATTATGCGAACAAAAGATGTTGCCCCCGAAGGAGCCAATGTTATATTTGATTTTGTGACATCGCCACGAACTGTCAATCGTTCACTTAAGTGCCTTTCTGAGGTAAAATTATGTTTATGATTTTTTTAGAAATTTGTTTTAAGGGAGGTGTTCTCTTTGTTGGCGGGCTTAGCGGTTTGGATGTTACTATTCCAATAAAGTTAATTGCACGTAGTCGTTTGGCCATTATGGGAATAACTCGTGGAAGTATTGAGCAGTTGAAAAGCCTTGTTACACTTCTCGCTGATAGAAAAATTAAAGCACCAGACTATTGCATATATCCTGTAGATCAAGCTCCACAGGTTTCATTAAATTATCTATTATGAATATTATTCCAATCTCCCGAAATGATTGCCTTAAAAATATTTTTTTCCTAGGTTCTTCGTCAGTTAAGTATGTCAGAAGTTGAAGGTCGAGCAATTCTCGAAGTGTTTAATCCAGACGCGGATAAGAATGATATTGAAATGGAGGACTGATTAGGTTTTCTTGTAGCTTCCTTATATTTATATCCTTAATGAGAAATTAAAATTTTATTCTTATCATTTTTAAAATCCGAATTTCGAACATTAAAACAAAATTTAATCTAGGTTACTGGTCATTACTCATTTTCTGATTTATTGTTTCATTTTATTTAAAAAATTAATTCTATTAACTTTTCTGCTTCAATTTTTGAGAAAAGAATTCAAATTTCATAAAGAATTATTTTTTATAAATTTGAATCAAAAATTCAGTTAAATTGAAGCCACGGGGAATCACTTCCTGACAGCGTATATTTTAAATATGTAACATAATCGCTAAAAAATTTTGTAAAATTTCTCTTAATATCTAGTTATAATATGAATTTATTTTTGTGAGAAAAATAATTTTTCTTTTATTATTAAACTCATAAAAATGTATCGAATGTTTTATATAAATTTAAATAAACTATACCCTTTATAGTTTAATGAAAGATAAAAAGTCCACTAATGCAATTCAAAATCTCCATTACCATTATTCTGAATGCTCACATGATCGGCGACAAAGGTTGAATTTCATAATGTTCAAAAGAAACTAAATTTTAATGTTTTGTTCTTTGAAGATATAGAGTAATTGAAACTCAAGGTCAGGCCAGATATGGAATGATTGAACTGCCGCATGGTTGTGTAGAAACTCCCGTTTTTATGCCTGGTTATTTAAACTTTTAGGCCAATATTCTATGTTTTATATAGTTGGAACACAAGGATCAATGAAAGGAATTACGCCAGAGCAGCTGATCGAAATGAATTGTCAAATTTTGGTAATATATTTTTATTTGTACAAATGTACATATATATAGTTATGCAATACTTATCATTTGGGACATAGACCCGGACATAAACTTATTGCAAAAGCTGGTGGGCTTCACAAATTCATGCATTGGCCTAGACCAATTTTGACAGATTCTGGTGGTTTCCAAATGGTCTCACTCAGTAAATTAATGGAAATTACGGAAGAAGGAGTTACTTTTGAATCACCCCATACTAGAGAAATGACAATGCTTACTCCTGAATATTGTATGGAAATTCAGGTAAATTTATTTTGAATCGAAAAATTTAATGTTTAAAAAGGAGGCATTTGGTTCTGATATAATTATGCAATTAGATCATGTTATCCCTTCATTGATGGAAGGCCCATTAGTTAAAGAAGCAATGCTACGTTCAGTTAGATGGATAGACAGATGTATAACAGCACAGAAACAAAAAACGAAATGTACATTATTCCCAATTATACAAGGGGGGCTTGATATAAAATTAAGAGAGGAATGTGTACAAGAAATGGTATCTAGAACAAAACTGGGTATTGCTATCGGAGGATTAAGTGGGGGTGAAGCAAAAGATACTTTTTGGAAGATTGTTGCGAGATGCTGTGAGCTTATACCGGCTAGTTTTTATTCCTTTATTATTTTTTTAAATTTTATATTCAGCCTCATCTACCTCGTTATGTTATGGGAGTTGGATGGTCGGTAGACTTGGTCATTGCTTCGGTCAGTTTAATTCTTCCAAAAAAGCTCAAGGGCTTTTTATTTTCTTTTTAGGTGCTTGGTGCAGATATGTTTGACTGTGTTTATCCTACTAGAACGGCTAGATTTGGGACGGCAATAACTAGGCGGGAGGGGGATCTACACTTAAATCAAGCACGTTTCAAGAACGATCTTCGGCCGATTGATGAAGAATGTGACTGTCAAACCTGTCGGATGGGTTATTCTCGTGCTTTTTTAAACGCAACCATTGGACAGGTAGAAAACCTAAAATAGTCTAGATATATTTATGTTAAGGAGACTGTGGCATGTCATTTAATATCTATTCACAATCTGTTTCACCACATGACGTTAATGAAACGGTTGAGAAAATCAATAAGTGAGAAACGGTTAAATGAATTTCTGGTTGAATTTCTGCGCGAACAATACAAAGAAGTAGAAAATGTTCCTCAGTGGGTGAAAGATGCATTAAATCATGTTGGCTATAATTGGAAGTTTTAGTGTAATCCTGAATCTTTTTGTTTATTTAAATTTTTTAACTTTGTTAACCATAACTCCATTGTTGAATGTTGTTGTTAACCAGAGCTTTTTAATTTATAAATTACCTCTAATATTTTCTTATATTTTTATTTCAAAAGATAGGACAGCCATCAATTTGTAATTTTATTCAGATGACTCAAAATTTTACATCAAAATTCTTTTCTGCAATTGTTCGATTATTAACAAATATGAACATAAAAATGACAAAGTTTAAATGATTAAGTCAAATTAAGGAAATTTGCGTCGTTCGTTAGTAGTGCCAGCCATTAACATTTAAGTTTTACAGTCTATTATTAAAATGATGTATACATATAATAATTAATATTCATCTGTTGATAAATCACCGAAGCTGTACAAAATTAGCTGGAAAGAGGAGTGATTGCTGTTGTTGTTCGTCACCTTGTTTTCGTCCCCTCCACCACTGTGCATCGGAATTGTCTAATACTTCGATTGAATCTCCTACTTTGAAAGAAAGTTCATCGTCATGTTGGGCTTGATAGTCAAAGGCAGCAATAGCCATTGGCTTAACCTCAGCATCATTTTTATGTTCCGAGATAACCTAAAATAAGTAATGTAAACATTATTATTTAATAAAAATATACTTGCAGATAATTGCCGGGAAACCAACCGATATGCTTTTTACCATTCCTCTCCAGCTCTCCTTCCCACCAACCACCTTTTGAAAATTTAAACGTCAAAATTATTCAAAATTAAAAACAGACTAGATGTTAATTGATGAACGAGAACAATATCGCCTAACTGCAGAGAGATTTGATTTGAAGCATTTGCTTCAAAAACAGCAATCGCGCGTCCGATTGTCTGTTTTTCTTTAACGGAGTTCACTTAAAAATAAAATAGTAATTGAAATATTTGTTATATTATGACCAGTTGATATCATCCCAGCAGCAGAAGCCTTCTGTACGTAATTTGCCGGAAAAATGCCTGTTCGACCATCGCAGGTACCACGCCACCACTGTTCTCGTTGGTCTGTGACCCAAATCCGATCACCGACCTTCAATGTCAGGTCCGTTGACTCAACAGCATCGAATTGGTATAAAGCCTAAAACGGTAGTTTCAATTATGCACCTCTCCTTACATTAGTCATTTCTCAAAAAATGAGTGTAAATTAAAGCCGGACTTTTGCTTCGATCGATATATCTAAAAATATCGGTCCAAAATATCGACATATATCAAGTCCGGGCCCTAACTAATACCACAAATGCATTAATATTTGAATAGTAATAACCAATAATATTTTGAATCAAACCCAATATTTTTCAAAAATTGCTTACGATAAACCATTCACCACTAGATGTTCCATTGAAAGACGAATTTGACATTTTTCCACCAATGTTTCCAGTATCTTCTATATTTATTTGCTGATTCGAAATTCTAGAATTGGCTGTCATTCCGAATGTAGGAAGAGTTGTAGTGCCAGGTTTAATGTAACTCTTTGGAAACCAACCATGTATTTGTCTGTAATAAGTGAAACATTTAAATAATATTATGAATGTTTAGTTGCCTCCCCAGGTGAGGAGTCAACTGAAGATTTAAAAATATTAATTGTTTAATTTGTTTCACTTATTCTTTTGAAGGCGTCCTCGCCATCGAAGCTCTCCTTGTTCCAAAACTTCAATAATATCACCACGCCCAAAAGTCATTTCTTGTTCGTTCCTAGCCTTCCATTGATAAAGTGCTATTCCGGTACACAAAACAGTGTCACCTTCTTTTACTGGATCGTTTAATGGCGGAATCTCATAACGAGGCAGAGATTTGGTGGTCGACTTTTCGTCACATGGAGGAAGATCATAACTAGCACTAGCAGAAAAAGATAAAGCCGAACGACTAGTAGCCAATAAAGAGTTAGTAGCTGCAATACCCCCATTCGTTGTATCAGTAAGAGAAATGCTTTTGGAAAATGCTAAAAAAGATCACTTTTACAACACGTTTAAATAACCTGATGAAAAATCTGCAGCAAAAGGAACATTTTGTTTTTCTAATCCTGTTGTTCCAACGCTTGTGAATTCACTTCCCTCTTCTTGAATGATAGCTAATGGTTCAGTTGACGGAGAGCCAGTTAAACTATTTCCCTTTTTGAGAACTGCAGTAGACGGTAATTGAACGGAGGTTGATTCGGCAAAGGCAGCTGGAAACCAACCTATCTTGTCACGAATCTGGCCAGCTAAAATTATAAAAATAAGAAATATAAAAAATAATTATAACCAAGCCACCCAGGTTCAGAATGATATCCCTCAAAAACGAGAATTATATCGCCAGGCTGCAAAGACAATTCGTCACCAGATCGAGCGCTGAACTCATAAAGGGCTTTGTATTTGACCGTTTTAAGTCCAGCAGTGGTGGCCGACAACAAGAAATGTGCAGTGTCTTGTTGTGTTTCAGAAATGCTATCCTCACGGCTCATACTAGAATGAAGTTTTTGATGATGGAAGGCCTTTCCAATATTTTCTGAAAAAAGCAAATATTAAACGTCCATGTACAACAAATCTCTATAACGCACCACTTCCATTATTTTGATTCTGTTCGTCAGGTATATTCTGTTTTACAACGTTTTTTTCCGAAGTCGTTGCACCGAAAACAAAATCATCGTCAAATCCAGAAGTATTACCACCTTTGGAAGCCTTTCGCTCTCCAGTTGAACCTAATATTGCTGTTGGAGGTGTTTCATAATGTGGTGGAGAAATATCTGATGATTGTTGCATCTGTATATTTGGATATATTTCCATGCGGACTTTGTTGTAGCGATCAACTAAAGTTTTGTGTTCCTGACGGATGATCTCGAAAGCGGCACAACTCTTTTCAAAATCAGGTCGCTTCTTCAAGTTAATTTTTAATTAAAGTTATTATTTTTTACCTCAAGTACAAGTTTCTCCTGATTATCTGTCCGAATTCCCAATTCTCGGGTCTCCTCCTCTATACGTTTTATTTCCTTTTCAACCGTTGATGATCCTTTTTTAATAGCATCAATCTCATTACTCTTTCCAAGTTGACGTTGACATTCTGCCTGTAGCTGCAAATTCTCGTGACTAAATCGTTCGCTTTGAACGGTTAACTAAATTTATAAAAAAAACGTGAATAATACGAACAAAATAAAAATTAACCTCTTTAGTCTTGCGCTCTAATTCCTGTATCTTGGCACATTTTTCGTCACGAAGTTCTCTCATTCCTTCAATCTCCTGAGTGATTTCAAGTATCTTATCGCGTACGCCTGTAACATCACCATTGAGTTGTTGAGAACGTTCATCCAATGCTTGTATTTGGAAAGAAATTGTTCGATTCCTTTGTTGAATCTGAGTCGCCTTCTCTGTCTCAGCTTCTAATTGATTCTTAACAATAAAAATCAATTACTTTCTAATTAAAGCATTTAATCTACTTCCAAATCACGAATGTGAATCTTTTCTAAATCTTTAATTCGCTCCATCTCGAGTTTTCTACGAGCTTCTTCTCGCTGTGCCTTCAATCTTTCCTCCTCTGCCGCTCTTTCCTTCTCCAATTCTAGTTCTCTCCTTCTTTGAATTTCTAATTCTACTTCCCGACGACGTTCATATTCCAGTCTTTCACGTTCTTTTCGTTCAGCTTCTTCACGCTCCCGTCTCTCAATTTCAGCACGACGACGCTCTTCCTTAAAATAAAAAAATTGAATTGTCGTTTAATTTCATTACCTCTGCTCTAAGAAGTTGCCTCCGCCTATCCAGTTCCGCCTGTCCTTTGTCGAGATTATCTCTTCGCTTGTCCTCGAAAGTTTTAAAATGACCACTGCCAGTTTTCTGTGGAGGCGGAGCATTCGGATCATTAGGAGTGAAGACCGTGGAAGGTGAAACCGTTTTACTTCGGCTGCAGAAAGCATAAAGTTCATTTGGCAATTTAGATGGAAGTTCATAACCAGACTAACGTTTTAGTAAAATTAAAAAGCTATTTATTTTCACAAACCTTAACCATTTCAATAAGAAACTGAGCAGTGCAGAATTCTTCAATCCCCAAACAGCCATCTTTGTTAACGTCAGACATATTCCAAATTTGGGCTAGCAACTGAGTCGGTAAAAAACTTTCGGCCAAAACACCCCGTGCCTGCTGGCCAGTGAGAAGACCAACACGACTTCGATCAAGTTGATTAAACTGCTGACAGAAACGGAGTTTCAAAGGCTGCGGCAAGCTCCAGTCCCCCTTCTCTTTTGTTCCCATTTGAAAAGATAAGTCTGTACCAAAAGTAGAAGATGGCATTGTTGGCGTTTGAGCTTTAAAAAAATTTGAGAAAAATTATTACTTTGCTTAGAAACCTTCTGAATAACTGCCTGCATGGGGAGTTTGTCGATAACTGGTTGAAATACCATATGTGGACATTGGTCTTGGTGGCATTTGAGGTTGTGGAATTGAAAAATTGGCATTATCTCCATTAAATTGAAGTTGTTCAGTCATAGTAGGTACATCACCAATAATCTGGCGCATACTTTCAGGAAGTATGGCTGGTAATGGTAAGCCAGCAAGAGAATTTCGAATCAACTTCATAGCTATTGAGAATTCAAGCCGGTCAAGCTTTCCATCTTTATTTAAGTCAGACAACTGCCAAATCTAAAAAATCACCAATAAATAGGAATATATAAAATTAAATGGTAAATCTAACCACAACCAAAACTCCACGGGTACAAAAACAAATTTAATTTTAAAAGAAACCTGGGCAAGAGCTGAAGCTGAGAGTCCAGATTTTAGAAAGAACGGTCTTGCCTGCTCACCATAAATCATCCCACCGATTGGACGCAATACGACAAATTGGCCTTCATTTTGCCTATGTTCCTGAGCGGTTATAACCCAAGGATTTGTAGATATTGTAGGGTTTTGTGAATGAACTTGCGTTCCACTAACATTCATCATTGCGGTTGGATAACAAACAGAACTTGACGTTGAATTATTTGATAGAATCATCATTGCAAAAACATTATTTAAGGTTAAAACAGTGGAATTAAAATTAGCTAAAAATGAATACGAGAAAATCTGTCAAATATAAAATTAGGCATTATTTTTGCAAAGCAGTCACTTAAATGGCACAACAAAGGGAAATTTGCAAATATTCATTGATTTCTTATTCTTTTCTTACATTTTGCTTTCTCCATTGGTTGTCTCTTACATAGGCATGCAGACACAACTACTACGAAAAATTGGTCATCTTATATTACAAGCATTTATTTTCAATTTGTATGAGCTAAGTGCCAAAAGTCTTTGAAAATTCCGGTTATAAAAGAAACCAAAATGAAAAAATAAACTTCGTATTTTAAAAATAGACTAAATCATAATTCAGAATCATAATTCAATTTAAGTTATCTAATGATTATCATTCATTTACATAAAAAACAAATTCGTGAAAATTTATAATATCAAAATACGGCAAGAAACTAAAGGAGTATATATAAGCTCCCACCATAGTAAAAATTTTTTATTTAATTCAAGATTATGATTTATTAAGTGTAAATATATCCTCTGAAATATGTATATTTTGAAAATCATAAAATAGTAAAACAAAATTTACAAATTTCAGGGTCGTAAGGAGTTGAAAAAGTGACTTAAAAAAAGATTAGAAGCATTATGAATTATATCACAAAAAAACAAACTATTTATGATTGAAGTGAGCCAAGCAGAAAGTGGCAAAAAAGAATGGAGATCAGAAAATTTACGAATGATTACAACAATTGAAAAAACAAAATTGATAATTTAAAAATAATTACTATCAGATTCAATAATTTTTAAAGAAATATTTAATTTTAAAATGTTTTCTCCTTGACAATTCTCTAACATTTATACTTCACCAAAACATTGATGACTTTCCTCCAGGCGGGTGAATGATTTTGATTGCTAAAGAAAAATAGGAGTTAAAATATTTTATTTTAACAACTTTTAAATTTCTGATTTAATTTAAAAAAGAATAATACACCAATGGAAAAAATTTGACAAAAATTATTGTTTCCATCTTAAATAAAAATATTATTAAAAAACACTTGTTCTTGGCCGAGTGTAACCACTTGCTTTCTTTGATGACTGTTTATTTTCATCATTTGTAGTTTCTTGTTTATTTTCGTCATTAGGGGACGACTGTTGTTCAATATTAATATTTTTTAAGTCAATTTGTTGTTTCTTTTGCTCACAGAAAAACTGAGAATTAAGATTATCTACAGGCTTTCTAGGAATTGTTGAAGAGCATGTTGACCTATTACCAGCACAAACTCCAATTGATTTTGAATTAAAAAACATTGAAGTTGGTTGATTTATTTTTGTCCTAAGAATATGTAATGATAAAAAAATAAACAGAATATATTTTACCTGATATCATCGGTAGAACGTGTGGTTATTTTATAGCAAATTTGAAGGCATGATGATTGACTAGTTTCTGATGCCTTAAGATATGTGTCTTCAATAGGTTTTGGGGCAGAAACTGTATGTACTTCAATAAAGTCTCCTTCACGAATCGGTTCTCGCACCCCACAGTCCCTTCTTCTGCATGTCTGAGGAAGTACAAATGGAAACCAAGGGAACATCCAATCTTAAAATAATGAATTTGTATTTAAAAAATGAATATTAAAAAATTAAAATGTGAAAACCATAATTAACATGTTAGATTGTTTAATTTTGTAAAAACATAAATGATGACAGATGCTGTTGCGAAATTCAGGGACACACCCAATTAATCGCGGACCGACAGTTCGATAAAAACTTATTAAATAAAAAAGGGAGAAGGCTGGAAGTTGGATTTTTATTTAAATTTCTTATGCAATTATTTTTTAGAAACTAACATTATAACTTTATGTTTTATATGTAGCTGCTTTGTTAATTAAATTAATTTATAACAATTATGATTTTTCGAATGTGTGAGTTATTCAAAACTATCGAAAAATTACACAATCTTGAATTGTATGAGGATCTCTCTCTTCTGGCAGAACTCCATTTGCCTAACGAGCCTTCAAAGATATTCACAAATGGTATTAAATTTTTGATTTATTCTATTTTGTTTTTTAGATAACGAATTGGACGAAGATCAAAGGGGTTTTTTTCTTTGTTGTCTGGCAAATGCCTGCGCTGAGCTGAACAATACTTCACAAGCATTAAGAGTATTATTATAAATTAATTTTATAATTTATTTTACTCTTTAGCACTACGAAATGGCCCTTGTATATTTAGGGAATATTCGTCAGCATAGATTAAAAAATCGGTATGAATTTCTACTAAACACAGCTCAAGTTCGTTTCCAAATGCACAAAATTTTTATGCAAAATAAACAAGAAGAGGAAGCTCTCCATTGCCTTGAATCTATTCCTCGAACGGAACTTACTCCAAAAGTTTTACTTTCTATGGCTCGTCTTTGCCATCAACTTGCTAAGCCACCATCACAATGCACTCGATCTCTATTTAACAGGCGAACAGATGCACCTAATACTCGCATTGTCAATTATTTTAAGTTGTGTCTTAAAGATTTTTTGTTTTAAAATTTAATTTAAGAGCAATTGTAAAAGACGTGCCTGAGGCTATTTATTGTCAAAGTTATTTATTGACTGTCGGCGCATTAAAACCGTCTCAACATTTGCCTCTTTCGACTAGCTCAAAAACATGCGGAAGCCCTTCCTCTGTTGGAGAAATGAAAGATTTTGTTAACTCATTTTCAGAAGCCTCACGTATTTGGTCCGAAGCTAAGCAGCTTCAAGCGAAAAAGCAATATATCGAAGCTGCAAAATTATTGGATAATCCTTTAGATGGTTTAAATTTGCGGTATTTCTATAATTGAATATACATTAATCTATTTTTTTTTAGATTTTTACTGGAACAAGCTTTCTTCTATCGTATTGCTGGTGATCAACAAAAATCTTTGGCATGTTATCAGCAGGCTCATCTTTTAGATTCGACCAATGCTGAAGGAATGGATACATTTGCCTCTCTTTTGGGCACTGTTTGTTTTATTTTTTATAATAATTATTTTAAAGAATTAGCATTCTAATAACCAACAAACTCAACGAGAGCTTGATTTATTGGCACATAAAATGGTTCATTCCAATCCACGACGTGCTGAGGCTTTTATTGTGTATGGATGGGCTGCTCGTCAATCGCATAGAATGGCGGAAGCCAGACAGTTTGCACAGAGGGCTGAACTTTTAGCTAAGGTATACTTAAATAAATTTAATTTAATCTAAATTATTGTTAGAGAAGAGGAAGACAACGATGTGAAGCATTGCTACTTAAAGCTCAACTACTTTTTGATACTAAAAGACACTACAAGGTTATGTCTTTGGGGGACGTCTCTTTTTATTAGACTTATATTTTCTCTGTTAAATTGTTATTTAAAATTTAAGTTTTGGGTCAAAATTAGTTTTTCTTTTTAAATAATTATTCTCATATTTAGGAGATGGAAATGATTTTAGCTGATGCATTGCACAATGACTGCACTAATACAGCAGTTTATGCTCTCTACATTCAAACATTTATGGCTCAGGTGTTTTTTTTAATGAATTTCAATATTACTTAGTATTAAAGAAACGCTTTGGCGAAGCGCAACGAATGGCTAAAACATCATTAAGATTTGTTGGTCAGCAAAATCACCAAATACTTTTCCTTTTTGCCCAATCATTGGCTGATGATCCAGCTGGTGGAGGACAGGTGAAAATAATTTATTTAGAAACTTTTTATATTTGCAGTCTGGAACGGAGCAAGCTGTTTTAACTCTTGAAAAGATGGTACAAGATGGACATTTTCTTTCATTGGAGATCCTCCTTTTGCTTTCTCGTCTTTACGATCGTCAACATAAATATGATAAAGCGATTGTTCTACTCAATCGCTTTAAGGAGGTTACTGATTATTCTTTTATTTAATTATTTTTTTAAAGAGTTACGGAGATCCAAGAATTCACCGCGAACTCGGCGACCTTTTGTCAAAAACAAATCGACCAAAGGAGGCACTTGGCGAATATGGACAAGCGATGAATGCTAATACACCTGATACTATTGCTAAAGAAAGGGTATTTATTTTTAATATTTGAAAGGCATTTCGATTTGGTCCAGTCTGCAAGTGCACATGGTCCGGATTTATAAAAATGCCTAAATTAATTTAAATAATATGTTGCCGAAGCCAGTTTGAGTTTTTCCATTTGTTGTTCGGAATGGTGCCTGCTGTCGTAAACGATTTGGCAGTGAATGCGAAGCATTTTGGTGTTTTGAACAACAAACATTCTTTATTTATTTTCTTTTGTTACAATTGTAATATAGATGATTGCACTTATGGGCGATACTACTCCACAAAATATTACAAATGTGGCATTTAAAAATGGCTCCGCTAGTGTTACTTCAAACAATGTTACTACAAATTTAACAAATGCCGCACGTTCCCCATCTGATAGGACTATTCGAGTACCACCACCCATAACTCGTGTTACAAGACGAACTGTAAACCAACATGAACATCTGCGAAGACTTCGAGGAATGGGTACATTCTCTACAACTGGTTCACCAGAATCTAGCATGGGTGGATCTCGTGCACAATTCCGCAGAATGGCTGCTGTTCGAGGTTTACATAATGGAAGAAACATTATTGGTGGTGACCCATTCTCATCTGGTATATTGTCGCGTCCTCTTCAATTCCAGGATGACAACTCAAATGAGGATGATAGTAGTAGAGAGGTTTGTGTTTGGATTTAAATTAATTATTGTTAATATAATTAATTTGATTCATCGATCAACTTTAGAGTTCTAACGAATCACAGTTGAGCTTGGGTGCAGATTCAGTGGGACAACAATCTCTCAATAATTCGACTTCAATTTTGGAACAAGCGCGAGAAAGCAACAATTCTAGTGTTAGTTGGAATGGAGGTGATAATAATTCTATTTTTCGTCACATGTCCGATGTTCAACGATATTTGGCAGCAAATGAGAGCTTGACAGAAATTGATGAAACCGGCGGAACTTCTTTATTTACGTCAAATATTTCAACAATAGCTACAAATAACATTGAAACAACAACATTGAGAGATGTGGCTGCACCAACTGAAACAACGATTACAAGCTCTATGCAAGTTGGATCTTCTTTTAGATCAATTGGAGGTTAAGAAATCTTTTTTTGTTCTTTTAACCTTTAATTTCAGATATTATGCCGTTAATTGCTGATGAACCATTGTTAGAGGAAATTCTCACAGATAATCAGGATATTGAAGATGAAGAATTAGAGATTGAAACAAACAGTTGATGAATAGTTATTTTGTTTTTTTTCTTGCTTTTATTATTTTTCGATTGTCTTTTGTTCAACTTTCTCACATTTTCTTTTTCCTTCCTTTGCTTATTCTTTTATCTTTTAAATATTTCTAACATATTTTAAATAAATATTTTATGGTGAATTGTAATAATATATATCTTGAATATATTATATTATCTTAATTTTTGTGAAACTAATGTTTTAGTTTTTAAACATTTAGACAAATGTTTCCCAATGAAATTTATATGTATATTTTGAAATATGTCCCTTATGAAATCCTTTATGGAAGTGTTCGTTTTGTCAATCATCAACTTTCGCATATTGCTTCTGAACTTATTGAGAAATATTATTTTGTACCAATTATATTTTTAATCACTTACAAGGTTTGTACTTATCTATTAATTAAGAGATAGAAAATTGAAATTGGTTTAGATGTAGAATTATATATTTTTTTATGTTTTAATGTACATATATTATTAGCACGGCAAACATGTAGCAATTTGGCATTCATGTTATACTCATCCACAGCAATTATCATATGTAAAATTTAAAATCAATATTTAAAAAATATTTGATTTTATAGCGGCCTCTGCCTAAATGTGATCCACCGTCCTTTATTAAAATTAGAAGACTTCATATTGAAGGTCAAATAACAGAAAAACTTATTATATTTCTTCATAGAATAAAAAGAGTTGTTAGCGCTTGCAAGATTGATTTTGAAAATCTTGAAAAATTTACTTTGAAGTTGACACGTTCAGAAATTTGCTTAAATAACTTCTTTGATGCGCTTCCATCACGGTTTTTTAATTATATATTTTCTTCATAAAATATTATTTTTAGATGCTTCAAAATTTGGATAGATCGAATAAATTGTTTAAATGCTAAAAATTTTTTATTTTCACGTTATGTTTTAAATTGTAATAGTCTATATATCCACAAGTTTATTAATGGGTCTAAAAAATCCATATTAAATTGGTTATTTATTGTTAGTGAAACAAAAGTGAGACGAAAACTTTTTATAATGAATTCAGACAGCAGCAGTGTTAATAAACTTTTTAATTGTATCAATAAAGAAGCTATTAAGGTGAGAAGTTTTTTACCTTTTATTATCCCTATAGATCAACTCAAATTGATCAAACATCTTGGCTATAATTTCTAACCATAGGAGTCCTATCGTTCGATTTAACTTGTCGAAAAGATTCGAAAAGTATTAATTTTGAATTTTCGGTCAAAACGTAATTGTTCCAAACTAAAAATTGGTTGATCTATAGAGTTGACCACTCCCTTTTATTTAAAATTTCTCAAATAAAATATAAATTATGTAAAGTTTTTAATTTTAGAATCAAAATTTTGATGCAAATTTTGATATATTTTTCAATTCAATAATTCCATTAAGAGAAGATGATTTTGTAGTTAAGGATAAGTTGAGATTTCATCATTACAATGAATCTAGTGGTGTATTTTACACAGTTAATGGTCACAACGAACAAATACCAAATGAAAATTTGTCTGATAATAATGAAAATAATATTACAATTATTGATATTAAAATTGGAAAATAATATTTTTTTTTAATTAATAATAAAAAAGGTACAAATTTTTTAAAATTAATAAATATTTAAATAAAATAAATAACCATTAATAAAAATCCAAAAAATCCCAAAGAAACAAGTGAAATTACTAGCCAAAGAATTAATGCAGAACCACCACAACAAAACTCACAACAAGTATCTCCAATTCTGTCTTCACCCATTTGGGATAATAAAAGTCTTTGTTGTTTCTTTTCAAAACGTTCAGATTCCTAATAAAAATAATCTCCCTAATAAAAATTAAATTAAAAACTTTAATTGCTTGTTTGAATGTCTTAAAATCTAAAATATGAGAAAATGAATTGGAATTTTGTTGAGGCAATTTAGTAGTTGCTGCTGTATAATAAAAAGAAGGAAGAGCTTCTGTCATTGTTGTATTATTATTATACCAAATATTAGGTGTAATAGCCATCTTAGAAAATTATTTTAAAAAATATAAAATTTAATTTTTTGCCTGTATTGCAGCTGCTTCATTTGGTAAAATCATTGAATGTCGATGATGAAGAGTTGAAGGTTGTTGTTGAGAAGAAATTCCATCAAAAATTACCAATTGTTGTTGTTGAATATTATTTCCAATTAAACTTAAATTACTACAACTTCCATAACATAATGGTGGTTGACGAATAGAAGGATTTTGTTCAGAAATATTATTTAAATTATTATTTCCATTTAAATATCCATTATTATTATTATTAATTAATTGTTGTTGATGAGCAGCAAATGGAAAAGGCCTAAAATAATAAAATTACTTTTTTTTTATTTATTTAATCATTTAATTAAAACAAAAAGAATTCACTAATACTAAATTAATTAATTTCAAATTGTATATCATCTTTTTAAATTTTCTATTAAAAATTAGGTCATTAAAAAAAAGAATTAGGTCATTAAATATAGTTTAAAATTAATATTTTTAATTAATTATAATTAAAATATTTAATATCTTCTTTGTTGTAAAGATTTTGTATCAAATTGACTTTCTCCTGAAAACATTAATGGAGGTACTATATTTTCAATAGGAGGATGACAATTAGGCCCAGAAGATGATGAATTCATTAATTGTTGATTAAAATAATAATTATTATTTTGTTGTTTTTTATTATTTAAAATATTTCCATTACATTTATTACGCTTAAATTTAATTAAAAAAATATAATTAATTTATTCTCAAATTAAAAATTATTTATTTTTTTTTCAAACCGTAGAAAATGTGACTGATGATTCGCGTGACACAGAAGCTGTTTTTGTTATTTTTGATTCTATTTCATTATTATTGTTAGAATAATTATTATTTTCAATTTGATCAGCGACTAAAATAATTTCACTTTTTTTTTCACCCTCCGGTGCTTTTTCATTTTTGTTGTTCATTTTTAAACTAGTTTTTTTGTTGTTGAAATATTTTCGGTTTTTGGAAGGTTTTTGAGTAAATTATTTTTTCCTTCTTAATTTATTAGTTTAGTCATTTTTTAATTAAAAATTTGTAAATTTTAAAAATAAAACAAAAAATATAATTATTATCTTTTATTAGTACTTGTTCCCTTATAGAGGCCACCTTCTTTTTCAATTGCGCCTTTTTTCCGCGCCGAAAAAATCTTCTAGACTGACTTGGTAGAGCGACACTTCCGGACCGACATTTCCGGACGCCCACAAAAGCTTACAAAGAAATTAGTTTATTTCCCTCTTTAAAGGACCAATTGGTATAATAATTTATTCAACAACTTTGTAGCATGGTACTAAATATATATCCAAGTTTTGGACCAGAAGTTTGAGTCCAGAAGCGTTGGTCCGGAAATGTCGGTCCGGAAGTGTCGGCCTGCCACTGACTTGATTGATATTGCCCCTAGAAAACTTTTGAGATGAGTAAATGCTTATTTATAAATTAATAAAAGAAATAGCGGAAATTAAAAGGAGGCATAAAATTGTTAATCCCATTCAAAATTGCATCAAAAACAATTATTGTTGGTATTGGCCGAGCAATGGAACAAAAATTCATCAATGTATCCACGAAGATGATGGCGATGAGTCCCGCATTGGATCTTGTTCCTCCTTTTGGCCGATCTCCAAAGACGTTCAATGTTTTGTGTATGAATATTAGGATCTGTGGGATTAAGAAAATGTTTGGAATGGTTAACAGTTGCATGTTTGTATAAAGACTTTCCTCCTCTCAATAAGCGCGGGATAGCATTGTAACCCTTCCACATGTCCGTTATGATACGTGTTTCGGGAGCAATTTTCCTACGGATCAAATTCATTAAAGTAGATCCTTTACGATTAGACACAATTTCAATCCATGATCATTTGAAATTCAAATGTAATACGCCTTTACTCATCAAAAGTTTTCTAGGGGCAATTTCAATCAAGTCAGTCTATAGGATTTTTTCGGCGCAGAAAAAAAGGCGCGGCATTGAAAAAGAAGGTGGCCCCTATAAGGGAACAAGTACCCTTTTATTTAATTAAAATAAAAAGATATTATTAATTTAAAATATTTTTTATTTAATTAAAAATAAATAAAAATATTATTAATTGCCGGAATAAAATAAGAAAATTAAAAAATATATTTTTAGAAGATTTAGCGATATTTTTAAAAAAATATGTGAATAATTTTTGTCATCTGGAAGTCATTAAAATAGAAGAAATGAAAATGAGGGCGCGAAAATGTTAGAAAAAAAGAAATATTTTAAAAAGATTAATAATAATATTTTAATATTTTATTTTTTTAAATATTTAATTAATTAAAATTAATTAATTTTTAAATAAAAATAATTAAAAATTAAACAAGAAAATATATAAATAATAAATAAATATAAGAAAAAAAGTCTTTTAAAATTCCAAGGTCTTTTAACTGAAGGTCATTTTTCCCCTTAATTTTTATAATAAATAAATAAATATATATTTTTTATCAAAATATAAAATCTTAATTTTTTTCCTATAAATAAATAAATAAATTAATTAATTAGTAATATTTTAATAATAAAAAATATAAAAAACATTTATATATTGTTATAAGTAAAATTAATTAAAATTGTATGGGAAGATTAATTTTATAAAAATAATTGTTACAATTTTTTATCTCTGTAAATTATTTATAATTAAAAAAATATCTAATAAATTTATTAATATTATTTTGTTTATATCTTTAACCAATTTTTAAATATAAAATATTTTATTATGTTAACTAAATATTATTATTATAAGATAAATAGGTAACAGACATTAAAGGAAAAAAGAAAAAAATTAAAAAAAATATTATATTTTCTAAACTTTTACTGAAGCTGCACGTTCATTTTTTAAATTTTTGCTAAAATCTGAATAATTAATTGGTCCCCAAGAAGGAAGAGGTTCAAATATATGTGAAATAGAATGTATTCTTGCAAATGCCACAAAATAATGAATTAATGGAACAAGTACTGTTCTGAAAATAAAATAAATTAAAATAAATAAATTAATTAAAATAAATAAACATTGCAGCAAGTATAACAACCATCCATCCATAAAATTGAAATCCTGTAGGAAATGAATATTCCAAAACTTTAATATGTTTATTTACGAAAATTTTAAATACTATAGTTACCTAAAGAAAAATATTTTAAAAATAAATAAATTAATTAATAAATTACAATAATAAATAATGGAGCAAATAAATAATACCAAATAGCAGAAAGTGTATAAAGTAAATGAGATTTATGTTGAGTATTTTGAAGCATTGTTTGGACATTACTAAAAAAAATAAATTTAAAAAATAAATTAAAAATTAACGCCAAATATCGTCTAAATCCATAATGAATATTTATAGCAAATCTTAAAATAATTATTATTTAAAAAAAATAAATAATTTCTTACATTTCGCAAAGGCAAACTAACATAAATGAAATACTTGTAAATTCACTCCAAAGTTTACTAACAGCAATACCATTTGGCCCTACTAAAACAATTGAGGCAATAATCCCAAAAAATACAACACTAAAAGTTGCAATAAATTGAATTCTGTCATCATCATCATCACCCAAAAGAGTTTCTCTTTTTCGATGTTTAAGTACAAGTTCTTCAAATGCAAATTTAACCATATCAAAACAGATAACCTTATTAAAATTAAAAATTAAAAAATAAATAAAAATAAACAGTTCGTGTAATTCCAAGTAATCCAATTGCAATATAATGAATAACACCAAAAATCCAACCAAATTGAGTACTCCAAATTATATGTTCTGGGAACATTGTAATTGGCTTTAAAAAAATTTTATAAAAAAAGTAAAAATATAATAATAATTTACGGTAATTTCTTCATGTGTAAGCATAAATTTATGTCTATGATTTACTTCATCTAAAGGAAATATTCTTTGAGCCATTGAAGAAAGTGAAGAAAAATAAGTAATTCCAGATATAAGACTTAATAATCTTTAAAAAAATAAAGTTTTATTTAAATTATTATTTTATTAGAATACATATCTGCAGCACAAGTAATTAAAGCATTATAGAAAAAATTTTCATTAAAATCAGATAAACTGCTAATTTTCTGAACAGATCCAGTACCCAAATCTAATGAAATTACTACAAAAGCAACAGCTAAAAATTAATAATTAAATAAAAATTATTTAATATTTATACCATCTGCCCAAACACCTAAACTTCTTAAAGAATTTAAATCAAAATTAAAAAATTCATGCCAATCTGTATTTTTGGGTGCAAAATATAAACCTGAAAAAAAAAATTAAGAAAATATAATAATTAAAATTACTTAAAGACATATTAACAAGCATTGCAATTACAATAATTCCCTTCAAAAAAATAAAACTTTTTCCTAATCGACGAATTCCATTGTAAATCAAAAATCCAGTAAATGCCCAAATAATAATTAAAACTGTGCCAGATTTAAAAGGAAAAAACCAATCTTTTTGGTGGAAAATTGGCTAAAAAAATTATTTTCTTTTAATTTTAAAAATAAAATATTTAATTAACCATATAAACATTTGTAGTCATATAATCTAAATGTGGAGGTCTCCACACTCGCCATCTTTGCTTTTGACTAACATTATATATTAAATCAAAACCTTGAATCCAACTTTGACAATTTTCATTAAATCCTGTAAATGGATGTGAAGCATTATTAACAAGAATATCATAACATTGTGTATAACTACTTTAAAAAAAGAAAATGTTTTATTTTAATATTAAAAAGTAAAACCGTTTAAAACAAAGATGACTAGATCCAAAAAATGTACAATTCTCCCATGAAGGTCCACCACTCTGAATACTTTCAAGTATTGTATAAAATGCAGAAAAAATAGCTTGAGTAGATATAGCTGCCATTGAAATTGCTTTAAACATTAATAATGCCAACATAACAGTGCCAATTCCTATAAAAAATTTTTAATTTAAATAATTTATCTTACCAGCAAGAGATGGGCACATTTTTCTAAATAATTCCACGGGTGGAACTGAAGCAAATTGTCCTAAAGCCATCTCAACGCATAATACTGGAACACCAACAAACAAATAAGCAGATACGTATGCAAAAATGAATGGAACTAAAAATTAATTTAAATATTGTTAAAATTTAATTTTTGAACCTCCGCCATGTAATGCACACACTGATAAAAATTATTTATTATTTAAAATTCTTAAAATTAAAAAAAAACTCACAATTTGGGAATTTAATCATATTACTCTGAGAGAGTATATGAGAAAAGTGAATAAATCGACGATAAACACCTTTCTTCTCCCATGGTATTCGAGTTCGTAATGATCTCATAGAGATTCCAGATACTGGCATTCGTTCGCTATCAACACTATAAGGATAGTCATCTCCTTCAATACTTGATGGTGGACTATTGGCCTATTCCAAAAAATAAATAAATAATATTATATTAAAATCATACTTTTTTAATATCAACATCCTCATATTCATAACTGCTACGAGTTGTATCATAAGAGGAATTTGAACCCTTACATTTAAAATACATATAATAAGATATATAGAAATTCTACCCTTGAAGATGACATTACGTAGTTTCTTTTGTATTATATTATTAATGAGAATATTTAGTACTAAAGAAAAATAAGCAATAAAAATTATTATTTATAAAATAAAAAAAATCTTATTATATCTGAAAATATTTTGTCATTGTTTGGCTATCCTTTTATAGGTAAATGATTTGGGTAGGAGAAAATGGAGACTTTTATAGTAAACTTTTGAAAGTTGGATACTATAAACCGCTTATTTTACCAGTCTCCTGTTTTACGAGCAACGCCAACGTCTACAGGCAACACCAACGTTTACGGGCAAAACCAACGTCTACGAGCAACGCCAACGGTGGTGGTTCTATGAGCGGATGTTCTAGGAGCTACGTAACGTCTACAAGCTATGCCAGCGTCTACGAGATACTTCAACGGCGATGATTCTATGAAGGTGGTATGGGAGGTCAGGGAAGGTGGGAGGATGACTTACATTATTTTATTTATTTTTGTATATTATTTAGCACGTGATCTCGGGGCCAGTTTCGAAGCTTGAACTTAAAACTTTACTGATGCTTGATCATGTTTTTTAACCAATAATTTCTCTTTGTATTTTTTTGTTTGTAAATGTTTATAATTATGTATGACTTAATTGTTTAGGTTATTTTAAGTTTTTTTATTTTTTTTTGCTAGCGATGGCTTACTTCGTAAGTTTAAAAATAAATAAGACAGTACTCTTTTTATAAATAAATAAAAAGGCGGCGCGACTAGCGACAAACCGGCGCATATCTGGGTTAGTTGGCTTCGGTTACACTCTCGCGAGCCGACTAGTTGCGGCACATAGATTTTTTTCGCATTTGAGTCGTGTAACTGCAAACAATAAGGTAATGTTAAAAAGAATTAATAAATAATTTTTAAATTGTTTTTCATTTTTTATTTTAGTATTTTGCAAAATTAATTAAAAAGCCTTCTTCACAACAATGCTCTCACTTTATCAAATTCTTGAATTTTCTTTACTTGTTGTGAATGGATTTGCAATTATCAATAAAGAAAGGGTTTTAAATAAGGTTTTATTTATTTTTTTTAAGTTATAGTTAATTCTATTTTAAGTATTTGAAAAATAGACAAAATAGCTTTCACGAAGACAATGAAAATTCAATTACTCTGAGGTTAGTCAATCTTGTGCTAGCCGTTCAGACTGTGCTCAGATGTAGGTTTTTTTATTATACATTTTTATGTATCTTATAAAAAATTTTTTACAGTTCCACTTATCATCTTGAATATTTTAGCAATTTTTTTTAAACTTTTATTTGGTTGAGAAGATTTTGTTTTATAAATATTTAAATGTTGATAAATTTTAAAATTTAATTTACATTTTAATCATCTTCTGTTATAATTTTTCTCTTTTTATGAGTCTTTTTTATTTGTAATATTTCAGAATTTTCATCAGAATCGTTTTCTTTTGTTTCTTCAATTTCCTTTTGTGAATTACTTTGTTCAGATTTTATAAGGTTAAGATATTTGTCCAGATTGTCATCATCATCGCTAGAATCAATTAGTTTTTGAAGCATCAATTCGTCATTTTCGTGATCATCCAACGATTTATTCTGATAATATAAGTTTATTTTTTAAAATAGAATTTAACCTTTAAGTTATTCTTTTCTATAATTTCATCTTCATTTATTTCAAATTCATCGTCCTTAGACGAGGAAAATCCGGGGCGTAGTCTTTTCATTGTAGCCTTCAAAAATAAAAAATCAAATAATTTTACATTAAATAAAATTATTTTGTAAGGATGAATTATTATTGTTTTTAAAAATATATCTATGTATTTACTTGTACTAAACGCTTTCGACCTAATTTTTCAATTTTATCCAAACAATCATCAAAATTCATTTTTGGGAAGAGATTGTGTGCCCAACATTCCATTTTGTTTAAAAGTATATGCAGTTTTTGATACTAAAATTGAAAAAAATAAAATTAAAAAAAATCTTACTGGATCAAATTCACTTGGAAAATTGTAGTTATCAAAAGAATCTTTTAATGCCTCAATACCTTTATCAGAAGTTAATTCTCTTTCAGTTAATTTAGGTTGAGGCTTTCTAATTTTCCTTTTAATTTTAGTTTCATCTTCAGTTTTTTCCCAAACGGATTCAAAGTTTTTTGCTTTTGTAACACTTTTATCTTATTTATTTTATTTTTATAATAACAAAATTATATAGTTAAAAACCTTGGTCAATTTCTTCGTTTTCAGTGTTTTTGTCTAATTCATTCATTTCATCGCCAAATAAATCTCCAAAATCATCAAATTCCATCGTAGGTGATTTTTAGAGAAATCCTTTAAAATCTACAAAAAATAAAGTCTTATGATGATTGTGAGATTTAGAAAAAATGCATAAATGTATTTTCATTTTAAATTTTGTATTAAAAAACTCAATTTCAGACTCTAATTGTGTTATGAAAACCTAATTTTATCTTTTATTTTTGAGTGTTTTATTAGATAATTATTCTCAATGTGTGCTTACAGATTGTTCAAAGGATTATCCATTAAAAGATATTCATTTTTACAATTTGAACAGCACAAATTTGCCTCACATTTTACTTATTATCCAGCAGAATATTTAACTGAAGGTTTTTTTTAATGTTTTCAATTAAAAACTTTTCTTTTAGGAAAAAAAGAAAAAATAAATTTATGTCAAGCAATTAATCAGGCTTTGGATATTGCTTTAGAAGAAGATCCTAGTTCAGTTTGTTTTGGTATATTAATTAAATTAATCGTTTGTTTTTAAAAAAATCCTTTTTAGGTGAAGATGTTGCATTTGGTGGTGTTTTTAGATGCTCAATTGGACTACAAAATAAATTTGGTAAAAAATCAATTTATATGTACATATTCTGGCAATCGTCTGGAATCTGGGTCCCGAAATTTTTTTTAAATTTTTTCATGAAAATTTGTATTCGGAGGTTATCGAGGGCGCTGATTACGAATCTGATATCAGTTTTTATTAATCATTGATTTTATCTATGATTTTTCATCAATTACTTGATTTTTGGTCACCAAATAATGGATGTCGGTCAAATTATATATCATTCGATTCCTCTCAAAGATCTGAGTCTAATGGTACCACTCCCATTATGCAGAAATGCCGGTGAACCAAGATACAGATCCTTGAAAATCGAAAAAATGATAGTGGGAGCAATTTGATTTTTGGGATTGAAAATTCAAATATACATATGATATCTCATTCGAAAGCATTTATCGATCTGAGTTGAATGACGCCAAAATCATCACGGTTGGTCGATTTTACTCAAAGTTATGACCAATCAAGAAAAATAAAAAGACGCAAAAAATCAAGTAATTGATGAAAAATCATAGATAAAATCAAGTGTTAGACAAAATCTGATATTAGATTCGTGATCAGCGCCCTCGATAACCCCCGAATACAAATTTTCATGAAAAAATAAATAAAAAAATTTCGGGACCCAGATTCCAGACGATTGCCCATATTCTTTTATTTAGGAAAAGATAGAGTCTTTAACACTCCATTATGTGAACAAGGAATTGTTGGATTTGGAATTGGGCTTGCAGTTAATGGGAATAATGCTATAGCTGAAATACAATTTGCAGATTATATATTTCCTGCATTTGATCAGGTATTTTGCTATATAACAATTTTACTTGATTAAAATTATTTACTAAAAAGATTGTAAATGAAGCTGCAAAATATCGTTATCGAAGTGGAAATCAATTCAATTGTGGAAAATTAACAATTCGGGCAACTTGGGGAGCTGTTGGACATGGAGCATTATATCATTCTCAATCACCAGAGGCTTATTTTAGTCATACCCCCGGTTTAAAAGTAATTTTATTATATTCGTATGATAGAAGAAAGTATATTAGTGAATAAAAAAGAAATCAGAGTGGGTGGCTGTAGAGCAGTCGGTTGTGCTTTTGTTTTGGGTCCTTTTCACGAAGGTTCCATTCCATCAACCATTTAAACAATTTTTCCGCAACCGACTAATAAATTTTAATTTATAAACTAATGCCATTTTTATTATTTATTCTATTTTGCAATACGTAAAATGATATTCGTCTTGCAAAAATAAAATGGCATAAAAAATTAAAACGTTTGAGCTTAAATGTTGACTTATCTTTAATTGTCATCATTAGTACAACTTTCGTACATTTTTTCATTTTAAATTAATATTTAAAAATAATTAATTTTAGATTGTTGTACCTAGAGGACCTATCCAAGCAAAAGGACTTCTTCTTTCTTGTATTTCTGATCCAGATCCTTGTATTTTTTTCGAACCAAAAATTCTTTATAGGTCTTTAATATTAATATATATTTTTTTACTTAGTTTTTATCAATTTTATTAGAAATGCAGTTGAAGATGTTCCTTTTGAAAAATATGTTTTACCTTTGGGAAAAGCTGAAATTGTTAAAGAAGGTTTTTAATAAGATAAAAAAATAATTATTAATTTTTAGGTAAAGATGTAACACTTGTCGGATGGGGGACTCAACTTCATGTACTTATGGAAACATCAGATTTAGCCGAAAAAGACTTTGGAGTATCTTGTGAAGTTATTGACCTTCAAACTATACTCCCTTGGGATGTTGAAACTGTTGCAAATGTTTATTTAAATTTTATTTTTTTATTATAATTATTTCCCTTGAAGAGTGTAACTAAAACTGGTCGTTTATTAATTTCTCATGAGGCACCAAAAACGTCTGGATTTGGTGCAGAAATAGCTGCAAATATTCAACGAGAATGTTTTCTTAATCTTGAAGCACCAATCGAAAGAGTTTGTGGATGGGATACTCCTTTTCCTCACATTTATGAACCTTTTTACCTTCCAACAAAATGGAGATGCTTTGATGCCATTAAAAAATTAATAAAATATTAATTCTTTTGTAATTATTAGTTATATAAATTTCTATATTTATTAACATATTTTTATATAAAATGTGATAAAAGAATGATTTTAAATTTTATTTTTTGTAAATGTTATTTTACGCTTTAATTATTTTTGGATAATTTTAAAAGTTGCTTTTTTTTTAAATTTTTTAAATAGATTGTTTTGATGAATTTAGTTAATTTAAACTTTAGTTTTCTTCGAAGATTTACACAAACGATTATTTGTGGTAAATCTGATTATTCTTACTATAAAGGAAGAACTTTTCGTTATTTAAATTTGGATAAAGTTGGCCATGATGCTTTAGAAGGAATGGCTCTTTTAGAAGAAAGTAGAATCTCAAAACGTGCAAAAGAAGCTGAAGAACGAGCACAAAGAAGGGCTAAAGGTATTATGTATGATGAGGTAAATTAATTATTTTTAAAAATTAAATATTAATTAATTAAGGAAAATATTGGTGATGGAAAAGTTCGATTTTTGTATGCAGGCGAATTTAAGCATCTTTATGAAGTTGATAGGGAAATGTGGAAGGTTTATTTTTGTTTTTAAAAATTTTTAATGTATCAAAATTTATTTTTTTGAATTTTTATTCAGTTAATGAAATTTATTTTACTGGCGATGGCTTTTGGTGTTATTGGTTTTCTTTATGTAAAAACAGACCTTACAAAAAGACGACGTAAAGTAATGCTTGAACGAAAGCTGAGAATAGCAGAATTACGTAAAATAAAAGAAGAACAAAAAGTTTCAAAAAATTTAGCTTAAATTAAGGAAAGTTATTTTATAAATAATATTTGTTTTTATTTTGATAAATGAAGATATTTAATAGACTAATTTGTACATTTAAAATAAATTTAACTAAAAATTAAAAAATATATATATTTTATGAATATATTTAAATTTATTTAGTTCAGAACTAAAATTATTAAACACTTATTCTCTTAATTTTACTAAATTTTTTATTTTTAAAGTTTAGAAAATATTTATACAAAGTGCTTTTAAAAATTTAATATAAATCAAAGGCGAATTTTAAAAAATATTTTAAAGGAATGAAAACCCCAAAAGTCACCGAATCTTTGTTTAAAATACCCGTTAAGAAGATTTTGTAGGGATTTAAAATAAAATAATTTAATTCTAAAATTGACTAAAAATAGAGGTTAAAAAATTAAATATATACAATGTTATAATAAATAACTGTAAAACTAATCAGAAATTTAAAAAAAGGATAGATTGTTGTTTCAAATAAAACTTAAAATAATAAAAATAAGCAAATTAAATATAAAAAGGGCTTTGTTTTTTTAATTTTTCCAAATTTTATATATTTAGCCCTATTGCTTATTTAAATGACTTAAAAATATGTATATATAAATTAATCATTTGGGTAAACTTTTTTATGCCAAGGCCTTGATTTGTAACATTTTCCATCAAATGATTCAAAATAATGATTAATTAAAGGATGAACAATAGCACCTTCTGAAAGAATAATATTTCTTTCTAATACATAAGCAATTTGTGGAACTAAACGATCTTTTTTTGTTTTTTAAATAAAATAAACAATATATTTTATTTAAAAAAACCTCTAGTATCAATAATAATTGTATAATTAGGTTCATTAATTTCTTCTGTTCCATGTACTTTTTTTATCCACCATTCTGGTGCTTTAACTTTTTCATCCCATCCAACAATAACTCCTCTATAATTATATAATTTATGTTTAACTACTTGACCAACTCTATATTTTATATTTGGAGAACGAGGATGTCTAGGCTCATTAGAACCTTTTAATTTTAAAAAATAATAATTTAAAGAAAAAAAACCTCCAAATAATTCATTTATTTCTTCATCAATTGTGTTTTCATTTATAATTTCATCATTTATTTTTTGATCATTATAAATTTCTTCAATTTTTTTAACTTGAGAATTTAATAAACTTCCAATAAAACGTCCATAAAGTTGACTAATTTCATTTACAAATCTTTAAAAAAATAAAATTAATTTTTAAATTTGAAAAAAAATTACTTATGTAAATAAAATTGAGCATCAGATGTTGATTTTGGTGATAAATAAAATTGTATAGGAACAGAAAAAAGAATTGTTAAAAAAATTAATGTTGGTAAAAATTCTACCATTTTTAAAAAAAATCTTAAATTAATTTTAAATAATTTTTGGAAATTTTTATTTTATTAAATTATTAAGCAACGTTGCATTTACTAATCTTTTAAAGCAACGAATATATTTTTTTCTTGACATTAGAGTCAAAAAAATCAACTAACAAGGGAACATCACAACATATGTATACCGATTTTGGCAAAACCTTTACCATTCGAAAGAGCTTATTGAGTAATCTAATTTTTTACTTGAGTTTTAAGATATTGTAAAGTTACGAGCTTTTAAAGTTTCAAAAAAATATTTCTTTGAAAGCATTCCTTTCTCTCTACTCTTTACTATGAAAACAAGATCACCTCTCTTCTCTATTTTCCTTTTCAAGCAGCGGCTGTCAGTTACTCCAAAAAAAAGTAGAGAAGGCAGACGGCCGCTGCATGGAAAACAAAAGGAAAAGAGAGTATAGAGGTGATCATAAGTGTGGAGAGCCCTTTTTTGAAACTTTAAAAGCTTGTAACTTTGCGATACCTTAAAACGGACACGTAAAAAAATTCTGTACCTACTCAATAAGCTCTTTCGAATGGTATAGGTTTTGCCAAAATCGGTATAATGTTGTGATGTTCCCTTGTAAATATATTAATAAATAATTACATTAATATTTTATTTAATTTAGTATCCAACATTTTTTCTACATTGTTTTTAAATAAAAACAAAAACTTTTTTAATTTTTTTAATTTTAATGTTTACGCATTTCTTTCAATATTTATTAAATAATAATACTTTATGTACGTCTTTTTAATAAAAAGATGAAAGGGCAATAAATATAAAATTCTTCTTTTTTTAAAGGATTTATTTATTTATTTAAAATTAAAAATATAAATATTTAAAATAATTTAATTGTTCTTTTTTATTTATTTATTTTTTCTTTAATTAATCAAAAATTTAATTGTTAAAATATGATGCGCAGACAATTAAAAAGAATAATCAATAATATAATTTTTTTAATTCTTTTTTATTATTTTATAAAAATAAAATTTTTTTTTTAATTTTTTAAATAACATTAAAAAAATATTTTATTTATATATTTCTTATTTTTCTTTTAATTTTACATATTTAACATTTAATTATTATTTAGTTTATTAAAAGTATATATTCTCCTCTTTTTGTAAAAAATATAAAAATCCTTTCTTTCATTCAATATTAACTAAATACTTTTAATTTTAGTTGCCTTAAAATTTTTTTTTATAATCTTTTCATTTTATTTTTTTCAATTAATAGATTATATTTTTAATAATCTCTCTCTTTTTTATAATTAATTAAATAAATAAAATTATTATTATTTTTTGTCTCTTTGTTTTATTTAATATTTAAAAATGACTACTCCTCAACAAAATAAAAAACAACTTCATCCACCTTTAAAAAGAGTACTTCCTGAAAATCAAAATAATATTGGTATTCAAAATTTGGTCAGTTTTAGATATAAAAAAGAGAAAAATAAATAATATTTTTTTAGGCAATTCAACATTGTTCTGAACATCCATTACTTTTTAATATTAAATCTAATGAAACATTTAATTCTATAGATTCTTGTTATTTTTCTGATCATTCAATTCTTTCACGTGAAACTAGTAATAATAATAATAATAAAGAAGAAAAAGAAATAGATAATTCTTTATTAGAATATGCAATTAGATTAGGTTTTAATAAAAAACAATTAAAAATAGCATTAAATTCATTAAATAAAGAAGGAAAACAAAAAGAAGAAAATGAAATAATTTTAGAATTAATTAAAATTGGAAAAAATAATAATAATAATATTATTGAAGAAATTAATAATAATAATAATATAATAAAATTACGTTCAATTGTTATTGATGGAAGTAATATTGCAATGACGTAAAATATTTTTAATTATTTTTCAAAAAATATAAAATACCTAAAACTTTGAAATAAAAATTAAAATATTTTTTTAAAATTAAAGGCATGGAAATAAAACTTATTTTTCATGTCGTGGTATTCGTGAATGTGTAAATTATTTTATTGAACGTGGACATACAGATATTTTAGTTTTTATTCCACAATTTCGTAAAGAACAATGCAGATCTGATGCCCCAATTATTGATCAAGTAAAAAATAATAAATATTTTAAAATATTTTAATTAATTAAAGCATATTTTAAATGAATTGGAAAAAGAAAAAAGATTAATTTGGACACCAAGCAGAAGAATGTAAATAAATAAATAAATAAATAAAATAAAATTATAATATATTTTTAAGAGGAGGAAGAAGAATTGTTTGTCATGATGATCGTTATATTTTAAAAACAGCAGCTGAAAAACAAGTAAAAAAATTAAAAAAAAATTTTTTTAATTTAAAAATAGGCTGTAATTGTTTCAAATGATGAATATAGAGATTTAATTAAAGAAAATCCTTGTTGGCGTTTTGTTGTTGAAAATCTTCTTTTAATGTATAGCTTTGTAGACGGAAAGTATTTATTTTTATATTATTTTTTAAATAATTTAATTAAAAAAGATTTATGCCTCCTGATGATCCTCTTGGAAGACAAGGACCTAATTTAGATCAATTATTAACTTTTGGAACATATTATTTATTTAATAATAATATTAATAGACAACATTGTCCATATGCTAAAAAATGTACTTATGGAAATAAATGCAAGTTAGTAATTAATTAATTACTTATAATTATAATAAAATAAAAATTTATTTTTTTCAAAAAAATTATCCAAAATAATTAAATAATAATTAAGATATTTTCATCCTGAAAGATCTAATGGCTTACGTATTGGGGCAGTTGATCGTTTAATTGCTGCAGAAAATAATCAAAATAATAAAAAACTTACTTTAACAGCAAGTAATATTTAAATTATTTAATTTTATTTATTTTTAATAAAGGGCCATCATTAGTAGCAGAAAGTATTTCTTCTTCTTCTTCTTCTTCACATTTATCATTACCTGGACATTTAAATATTGGAAGAACTAAATCATTAAATTTAACAGAAAAACAACAACAAAATAATTATTTTAATTTAATAAAAGAAGAAAAACATTTATTATATCAAAATATGTTTTCACCAAATTCAAATATTTGGGGTGAATGTGAATTTTCATTAAGTCTTTCAAATTTAACAATAAATAATAATAATTTATTAAAAGAAGATAATAATAATAATAATAATTTAGAAAAATATAGAAAACATTTAAAATATCATTTAAGTCAAATATTTCCTGAAACAGCAGTTAATTCAGTAATGGATGCACATCCAAATGAAATTGAAGCACAAATACTTTGTCAACGAATCATTTCTTTTCAAAAAGGATTTTTTGAACAAAAATAAATTTAAAAAATATTTTTTTATATAATTGATTATTATTTTTTTATATATTTTGAATTGTACATACACTCATTTGAGTTTAATAAAAAAATATTAAAATATTATTAAAATAATTATTTTATTTTAAATAAAGCAATATATATTCTATAATATTAATTATTATATAGTGAAAAGGGCCAAAAAAATATACAAATAAACGGCACAAAAAAAGATAAGAGCAATCAATATATTTATTTAAAACAGCAAAAAACAAAATTAAAAAAGGATATGTTTAATTATTTAAAAAAACTAAAAATTTTAATTTTTTTTAATTTTTTAAATTCTAATAATCTCACTAACCTTTTTAATTTATATAAAAAATATATTTAATATTAAAAAAAGGTAAACCATTTTTTATTAATTTTAAAATCTTTGTTGTCTAATAATTGAAGAAGAAGGCCCAGATGATTTAAATTGTTTATTTATATTATTATTATTATTAGATTCATTTATATAAAAATCATCGTCTTCATCATAATCATCATCTTCTTCATTTTCTTCATCTTTTTGTTTAATATTTTTATATCCATTATTATTATTATTTAAATTATTATTATTAATTTTATTAAATGATTGTTTAGGAGAAAGACCAAAACTTGGTTGTTGTACTGCTATTGTTGGAACTCTATTATTAGAAGAATTAGGAGGAGTATTATTTGCTGAATCTATTAAAGGTTGTTGTGATTGTGATTGAAAATTTGTAGAAGAAGGACCGCCATAACCAAAAGGTGAACCAAAATTAGCACCCTAAAGAAATATTATAAAAAAGAATTTTTATTTAAATAAAATTATTTATTTTTATATATTAAATAATAACAAATTGTCAAATTAATATAATGAGAAAAAGATAAATTTTTATATTAAAAAAATATATTATTAAATAAAAATAAACCTGCATCATTTGGGCAGGATTTATTGCAGAAGCTACAGGTCCTCTATTAGCCATAGGACCTAAATAAAATTATTACTTGAGTAATTAAAAAATTATAATTCATTTTTTAACCTCTTTTAATGCGTGGAGGTGAACGAACTGGAGGATGAGTAGCACGCCAATAAGATTCTAAATAATCAGCCAAATGTTCACAAGCATCTTCTAATTGATTTTCATCCAAAATAACATCAAATGCTTCCTTTAAATAATTGTAAAAGAAAAAAAAATAATTTACCGAAGGACATTGTGCTAATTTTTCAGCAGCTACCATTTGAACATTCATATTTCTTGTTTGACTTTTACCTCTAGTTTTTACTAATCTTTGTAAAACCTTTGGAGAACTTATTTTAATAAAAACATGAATTGGAGCTAATGATGTTTTTGCTAATTGACTAGGATGATTTATTGTATCACAATCAAGAACAACTAATTGCATTGAACGAGAAAATTCAAATATTCTTTCAATTTCAGCTTGAATTTCAACTAAATATTATTTAAATTTAAAAAAAGATAAAAAATATTTGTAAATATAATATACCTAAAGAATTACTTGACCGTGAATTTGCTCTTTCCATTAATGCACGTTTTGATGGATTATTAAGCAATGAACGTTTAGCCAATGAAATATCAACAGTTACTCTTGTTATAATTATTCTATTATAAAACAATAAATTTAATAATTTTATATTTATTTAATACCTTCCTTCAAATCGATGTTTAAGATAATCAAATACTGCTTTTTGCATCTTTTTTTTTTGAAAAATAATTTAAATATAAATAATAAAAACTTTTACCATATCAGTAACTTCATAACCTTTAAGTGAAGGACCAACAAGTACTACTGGCCTCATTGTAGGTACAACATCATATGGAGGAATATTTTCTTGCTAAATAAATATTTATTTATTACTCGCTTTTAGAAAAAGTAAATTAAAAAAAATAATAATTGAAATTTACAGAATATTAAAATAATAAAAATATTTTTAACCTTTTTAAAAATAAGTTTTTTCTTTTCTTTTTGTACAGGTGGAGTAGCCATTTGTTGATTTTCACTTAAACGATTAGTTGTTGTCCCACTTCTATGAGAATCTGCTCCTCCAGCAATTTCTTCCTCTCCTTCAGGAGGTGTTGGAGGTGTTGACCCTCTTGATCCTCCACCAACTCCTCTTGGTGTTGTAGGAGGTATCATTCTATCTAAAGCACTCAAATTGGTAGTAGAAGTTGATTGTCGACTACAAAAAGAAATAAATAAAATTATACAATAATTTATATACAATTTAACTCCTTTCCCCGTCTGTTGTGATTGACGTACAGCCTCCAATTTAGCTGGTGAAGGAATAAAACCTAAAAAATTAAAAACTAAAAAAATAATTAATTACCAAGTTCAGCTCCTTCTTTAACAAGTCTGCCAATCCACCAATCATTATTATATTTTTCTTTAATATGTAAAAAATCTTTAATCTTAAAAGAAATGGCACAGCCATGGACTGGTGCATCATCATCAATGGTACCATCAAAGTCAATATTTGTTTGAACGGCAAAAAGGACAGGATTATACTGTAAAAAATTAATTGAGAATTAATGTGACAAAATAAACATGAATAAAAAAGTCTCGGTAATACTGAAGTTTAGATGACCCCTTTTTTTAATTTTTTTATTTTCTTTCTTCTTCATGGGGCAATCAGCAAGCGTCTTTTTTATTCTTTTGCATTTATAAAATGAGCAAAAAAATTTAAATTTTATTCAAGAACGTTCGCATGGATACAAAAGTGAGACATTATCCTTTTACTGCGCAAATCCAAAAAACTATTATTAACACATTTACTAAAACCAATTATTAAATATTTTCTTTTTTTAATTATTTGTATTTATTTTATAAAAACCTTTGCATTTTCAAGTTGTTGTGCAGCCTGTTTTTCAGCATTACTTTTAATAGCTTCACGATTTCTTTGTTCCAAATCAAAGTCATTATCGTGATGATGAGAAAAATTAGAATCTCCACTAGCTCTTCTTAAATGTTCTGTCCTATCTTTATTTCCAAGTTTAGCTGCAACTCCGCCACGCATGGACAAGCCTATTTAAAGGCAATAATAATAATGAAGTAAAAAGAAAATTTAATAATAAAATATTAAAAGTTGTTAATCATTTATTAATAATAAAATAGTCTTTCTTCATAAAATTTAAAAAAATAAAAAGATTTTCTCAATTATATTATTACAATTTAAAAAAAAAAATTTATAAAAGCTTTAATATTTATTTATATATTTTTATCCAAGAATTGGAAAATAAAGATAAGGTAAAAAAATAAATAAAAGAAGAGTATGTAATGAGTAGAGAAAGTTCACCCAAGCAAAGAGAGCCAAAGGCTAACGGACTTTTTTTCCTTTTGAAATAAAAATACATATTGGAAAAGAAAAAAATTTTTGTTTTATATTTATATCATCTTGTCCATTACTATTTCAATGAGTATTTTTCATTCTGCATTAAAGGAATTTATATTTAAGTAGTTACAAAAAAAGCAAAGTTTTTTAGGGTTTTAACACAAAAAGCCATCCTCTAATCGATTGGAAATAATAAAAGAGTGAAAAGAAATAAATGTGAGGTTTTTTGAATATGGCCAAGCTTACATTAGCCAAGAAAAATAAAAATATATATCGAGAGTAAAAGAATTTTAGATATAAACATAGAGAAAATAAAAAATAAAAATTGAAAGTAAAAAGAGAAAGAGTAAAGGAAGGAATATATTTCATAGACCTTTGTATGTATAAATAGAGAACTTTCTTATTTTTCTGAGCATCTATACTTAAATAAAGGTAAAAATGAAAATTTTTTTAAAGCTTCTGTTACATTTAAGAGAAAAAAGTAAAAATTTATTTTTTTTTAATTTTTACCAAAAATGGAGATATTATGTATGAAAAATAATTAAAAACAAATTTAAAATAGTGATTTTATTTTTTAAATAATTCTCTGGAGAGAAATTAAAAAAATAAAATAATAGGTAATATGTATACATATTTGTTAAAGATCATTTAATTTTTAAATAAATTTAATAATTAAATAATTATAATTTTTTAATAAAACTTTAAATTATATATTTATTTATTTTATTTTTAAACTATTATTTGGTGTTAATTTTAGGAATTTGTGAAATTTATAATGTATGTTACAACAGCTGATACTGACAATGAGAATAAACTTTTATAAATATTTTAAATATTTATTTTAAAAAAATTTTAATAATTAAATTTAATTTTTATAATAAATATTAAACAATTTTTATAAATATAATAAAATAATCAGTAATGGGAGAGTGTAATTACAGGAAGTTAGTAATATTTAGTGTAATATACATATGTATATAATTATATTTATTATTTCTGAAATCATTGTTTAAGTGAAGATTTTTTAAATAAACCTTTTTTGATGTTTCTTTTTATCTTTTTTCCTTCATTTCTTGAAAAAATTTTTTTATTTTATTTCTATTCTTTATTTTTCAAGCTTTATATATTATATTTTATATATTACTAGAAATGCGAGAAGCTTTAAAAAAAAAGAAGTAAAAGTAAATTTAGTAAATACAATTGAATGTTAGAAATAAAAATGAGGGTAACTCTTTCAAATATTCTTTTTTTGTCATTTTTTCAAAATATGATGGAAAAAAGTAAAACAAAAATAAATTTATAAATAGTTTTTTATAAAATCAATTTTAATTTAATTTATTTTTTAATTAATTAAAATTTTGAATTTTTATGAAAAATTTTTAGGTTGTAAAATTAAAAACAAGTCTAAATTAAATAAAAAATATACATAAAATAGCAAAAAATAAAAGAATTCTGAAAACAAAGTACTTTAAAAAAAATTAATTATCAATTAATGAAAATATAAATTAAACATGACAAATAAGTTAATGTATTTTTATTAAAAAATTAATATGTAAATAACAATTATAAATAAATCTTTTTTATATTTTTAGAATAAGTAAAAGGATTACAGAATAGTTTTTTTATCTGACAGTCAAATGATGAACCTATGGATAAATACTTCTATTTCTCCATTTTAATGACATTCTAAATATAATTTCTAAATTATTCCAAAAAGTAAATATATGGAAGCCAGTGGAATATCTTAAATAATTTTAAATTCAAATGAATTTTTCACAATTTTTCAAACCTAATTTCAGCCGATTCAGTCTCTAACCATATGGGGATGTTTCAGTCTCGGGGACTGAAACGGCCATACTGGATAATCCTTCCAACACTTAAAGGTTAGGTTATGGACTAAGTGCCAATTTATATTTTTGGACAAAACATTTATAAGTCAGGATATGGATAAAATGATTATTGGACAGAATTGATTTGTATGACCGTCCGGGAAGGCGAAAGCCAGCCCTCCCATGTCGACCTATAATAAAAGCTTTGCGCCTAAACGGCCTTGATCCTACTCGGTCGCGCTTATCTTGCCTGCGCCTACCTGGGATGTACTCTGATTATTAATATTTAGAATTTTATTTTTTAAACATTTAGTTTGTTTACAATTACATATTTATTATGTGTTCTGAAATCTCTATGAAAGATCTTTCTGTTCAGGATATTCATTTGGAGAATGCTTTTGTTTACACAATAGATACAAATCTTAAAGTAACTATTTTTATATATTTTTAAAATAAATTTTATTAGTTTTTAGGTTTTTGCTGAAGCAATAAATGTTCTTTCAAAAATTAGTGATCAAATTTTATTACAGCCATTAGCTGATAGTCTTATTTTGACAGCATTTAATTCTACAAAATCTGCTTTTGCCAAAATTACCTTATCGTCAAATTTTTTCTCCCGCTTTGAAACACCTAATAATAGTGTTCATAACCTAAGTGGAGATGTTTATTGCCGAATATCAACGCGAAGTGCTCTGCACATATTTAAAGACATTGGAACTAAAAATGTTCATTTGCCTTCATTTGAATCCTGTCAATTGGAGCTTGATCCATCTTGTGATTTTGCAATTATGCATATGGAGCAAGAGAATACACAAATTCGCCGTGCTTATGTTTTGCCAATGAGAGAGCAAACAACAATTTGTGACAATGTTTTTACAGAAAAACAACGATTAAAAAATAAATTAGCCACACAAGCAAAAGTTCTTTTGAATCTTTTTGCTGGATTTGATTGCAAAGAGGTTACTAAAGTAAAATAAATTTTAATATATTTTCAGATTAGACTTGTTGCCTCTTCCACACAATTTACGGCTCATCGTTATATTGTTCGCGAGGATCTTGGCAAAGTGTGAGTAAAATTTTTTTCGAGTCTAGATTTAATTGAATTTTAGTCGTAAGACTGATGTAATAATCCCCGTGGAATGTTTTGAACTTTTTCATGTTCATTTAAACACAAGAATTGTTATAAGTCTTAGAGAGCTTCGATCAATTCTTCATTTTGGAAATGTTTGTGGTTTTACGCTTAATTTGCATTTTGATCGACCTGGACGGCCGATGATTGTTGCGATTGATGAAAATATGGATTTGATAGCCGAGTTTGTACTTGCAACGATGGATGATTTTGACTCTCGTCAAACTCCTGTTTTCCAAATAAATTAACAATTAAATTTTTTAACTTTCAGTTGAGTCCAACACAATCTCATTCAAATCAACCACAAGAATCTCAAACACTTCAGGGGCAAAAAAATTCTAAAGAAACTTTGATTCAATTAAAACGACAGAAAGAGAACCAAATGCCGAAACATTGTTCTTCATTTTCTTGATATATTTATCATTTTATTCTTTCCTTTAATAAATAAAAAAACAACTGGACTATTCATGCATTAAATATTTGTTTTAATAACTATATTTTAATTTTGTTTTGTTAATTAATTAAATTATTTATTTTCTGATTGAAAGATGAATTCAAAGAATGACAATATTTTAACAGTAGAAGAGGTTTATTTTTCTTTTATTATTTAAAAAATTAATTATAGCTGCCAGTTTATACTTCTAAATTGTCGGAACCTGAATGCTGTCCAGCACAACGCAAGCCAGTTTTTGGAGAGGAATATTTTCGAAAAATTCGTCTTGCTACAAATAACTTTTTTGGACTTACCCAGGTATCTTTATTCTCAATTATTTAATTTATTAGTTTTCCTTTCAAAATTAAGTAAAAGATTTAAGGTTAATTTGAGTACATTCTCAAAATCTTTGGAACCAGTGAGAGAAGTAGCTACTAGTGGTATAAACAAAAGTTGATACCAACGTTTTTTTCTTTTTTAGTTAAAGAAGATTTTATTCGAAAAGAGAATGATCTATTTCCAAAAGTATCAGCCATAACTTTAGGTGGAATGGCAGGATTTATTTTTGGAAGGAAGAAAGGAATTATCAAAAAATATTTTTATTCTTTTGGTGCACTACTTACAATGACTGCATTCTGTTATCCAAACGAAACAATTAATTTTCTGAGAACTGGCTTTGAACATTCAAAAATGACATGGGAGGAATTTAAAAAAGGTAAATTTTAAATCTCTTGTCTCTAACTTTTTTTAATTTTAGCACCTGAACCAGAAAAGAAATGATGATTTTATGTAGGTGTTGAAATAGTTTTTTGATAATTTTAATTTAATTGTAAATTAAAATTTTGCGGATTTCTTTTATTTTATAAAATGCTCAATTTAATGTTTATTGTTTTCAAGTGTTAAATTCTTAAAAATTATCTTTATGATTTATAAAATTAGTATTCTTAGCGTCGATTTTTTTCCAAAAGTTAAAATATTTCCTGAATTGAACTTTCCATATTTTTTTTTGTGTATTTAAATAAAAAAACTATGTTTTAATATTTAGAAAGTATATTCTTTAATTACATTTAAGTTAAATAAAGCTGTTGATAAATGGGCGAATGTGCTAGAATTACTGCTTCAAGGCCATCGTATTTACCTGAAAATTGGGACAATGATATGGAAATGAGTGGATTAATGTCCTATTTAAAGGTTATTTATTAGTATTTTAATTTGTGATTTATTATTTCAGGCGAGATATGTTAATCCTACAAATTATGGTAATTTTTTATTAAAGTAAATTTTTTTCCTGGTGATAAATAATTATAAATTTATGGATATTTGTTTAGAAATTAACAAGTTAAATAATTTAATGCAAATAAAATTTAAGACCGTGTCGTTTCTTTTTGGAAATCAACAATTCTTGACTATTGTCGTCATCAAAAAATATGTATTTTCACCCAGGATGAGCTCAAACTAAAATTTAAACGCGGGTCACAATTACCAAGTCCTTTACCAACAGTGATCTCTGAATTGCAAAGGTTTTAGCTTAAAAAATTAATTTTTAAAATAATATTAAGTGCTGGACTTGTAATTACAAGAGCAGATTTTGAGAAAGATAATCAAAGTTGGTTGCAATGGGGAGCTAAATTAATTAATCCAACTTCTTGGCTACAAGGTTTTGTTGGAACTACTTCAAATAATCAGAATTCTTCGCAATTAGTTCATATTCCTGCCTTAAAAGTTTATTTTTTATTAAAAATATTATTAATTGTTAATTTAAATTAAGGAATTAGCAAAGGAATTACTACGTTATTATCGAAATAATTATGAAATGTTAGCTGATTGTCCTGATATTGTTGGATATAATGAACTACAAGAAAATGCTTCACATATAATTGAGAGAGATTGTTTTGAACTTGTAATTATTGAACTAGTTAGTATGGGAGAAGTTAGTGTTGGAAGTTCTAAGGATGGCGAGAAAGTATTGAAATTTAAGGTAATAATGTTTTATTTTAATAAAGTAAATACACAATAGCTAAAAGATTTTAAATTAATAGATTTTTTAATTATATATTTTGCCTTTTAATTTTTATAATTTTTTGACGTTTTCTTTAAAATTAAAACTTCTAACATAAGCTATAACCTTCTTGTGCTTTTGTTTCTTCTTTGATTTTTATATTTTATTTGATTATTAGATAAATGTATTTTCTATTTTAGGATCAAAGGTCAAGAGGTCCGGCTCGTTTTTCTGAAAATGATGCCGTTATGCATGATCTAAAACAAACAATGGGCCGGATTGATGCAACTATAATGAAATTGGAAAAACGTGAAAATATGTAAAAAAATATTTTCCTAAATTTTTAATAATTTTATTTTTTAAGGCTAAAAGCAGAGGCAAAAGCAGCAATGAATAGACAAGATAAAAAAGGGGCGTTAAATATAATGAGAAAGGTTGCTTTGTTACGAAAAGAGATTCAAGATAAGGATATACAATATCAACGTCTTCAAAGCATTTTCCAACAATTAACTGATTCAAAACATAAAAAAGATATGATTGATGTTTTAAAGACTTGCTCTGTGACAGTTAAGGAAACATTAAATCGTCAGGGATTGACTCCAGAAAAGGTAATGTTTTTAATTATTTTTGAATTATTTTTTCAAAAGGTTGACACAACAATGGACAATCTTTTGGAAACAATGCAAGATTATAGAGATATGGAAGTAACATTGCGTGACGGACTTCGTTCTATGTCGTCAACCGATGTTCCTGATGAAGAATTGGAGAGTGAATTAAATGAACTAATACGCGAAGATGAGGTCGAGAAATTAAGTTCTGAGGAGGCAACAATTGTTACTCCACGCCCAATACCTGTTGAAATAGAAAATGGTAACAGAGTTCGTGTAGGTAAACGAGTTTTGGATCTCTCTGATTTGCCAGAAGTTCCCTATGGTTTTTCTGGCCCTTCGACTTCATCAGCAAATAAAAATGGGAGGGAAGATTCACTCGAAGAACGTTGGAAAAGACTTAGAATGCATGCAACATGAAATAAGAGATGGGAAAATAATTTAAAAAAATAAAAGGGAAAATATGTTTTCGAACAGAATTCAATTTTTATTCTGATAAATCTACTTTTTTTTTAATCTTAATTTCTTTATATTATTTTTTCCCATAAATACATTTTTGGAAAATTTGTTATGTAATTCCATGCTTATCTTTTCATTTCATTTTGAATATTTTTTTGAATATTTTGTATTTTTTTTTGTAAATTTACATTTAAGAAATATTTTGATTGAGTGTTTTAAATGGTCAAAGATCGGCTAATAGAATTTCAGGTGAGACTTGGCGTTTTCAAGGAATTTTAGAAGTGGCTTTAATTTATTGTAAATTAATTCAAGAATTTTTAGCGAATGGCTGGACTGAGTAGGAACATTGCAAATAAAAATCAAATAGCAACACATTCCTTAAATAATTCATTTCTTCAAAATGGTTTAGGAAATGATGAGACTGTTTCTTTTTTAAATATAAATTCAGATGATGATATTGAATCGGTTGGTTTATTTATTTATTTTAAATTTATTAAATAAAATGAATTCAGTTTCTAGAATTAACTCAGGATATAAGGCGAAAGATGGGTGAAATGACTGATTGCTTAAAAACAATTAGAGAAATACATTGCAGAATTTTGAATGAACCCGGTGCACATTCAAGTATATATTTTAATAATTTTAATAAGAATTAAATTATGTAGAGCTCACAACAGAATTTAATATTAAAGTTGAGAATTTTGTTGTTTTGTCGCGTGATGTATGGAATATTGTTAAAAGTATTTAAATGTTATTAAAAAATTAATTTTTCTTTAAAATTAAAGAAATCCAGGCTGATAATGACCGAATGAGTTCATCAAAAACTAAAATGGCTAATTTAATGATTAGAAGGAATCAAGTATTATATTTTTTAAATAAAATAAATTATAACTTTAGGAAATGACTTTACGTCAAGGAATTTTAAAATTAACTGGCGAATTTCACAAGGAACAGATGGATTATAAAGAAAAATGTAGATCGAGGATTAAGAATTATTTAAAAATTTGTAAGGTTTTAAATAAATATAAAATATAATTTTTTTAATTTAAAGCTGGTTTACATATGTCTGAAGAGGAAATGGATGAATCAATTGAAGGAGGAAATTTATTTAATACGGTCTCTATTATGACAGCAGAAAAGGATAAAAAGTTACTTTTTGAGGATGTTAAATCTCGTCATGAAGATATTGTTAGATTAGAAGGGTCAATTAGAGAATTACATGAAATGTTTCAAGGCAATTAAAATTTTAAAATTTAATTTTTATTTTTAATTTAGATTTGGCAATGCTTGTAGAAAGTCAGGTTTTTTTCTTAACACATTTTAGATTTTTAAATATTTATTTTTTAAGGGTGAAATGGCTGACCACATTGAAACGAACGTGCTTTGTGCAAAGGAACTAGCATATAAGGCATTGGACAATGTAAAGGGAGCAGAGGCTGGAAAAAGAAGGAATATAAAAGTAATTATAATTTTTTGAATTTTATAGTTTAATAATTTTTAAAAATTTTAAGTTAAAAATTGCGCTAGCTATCTGCATTGTGTTTTGTATTATTTTTCTTTTCTTCATGGGCACGACAATTTTTTGTGTTTATCTTCCACTACTTTGTCGTTAAATTTTATTTATAGAAAATTATATTTTTGTCTTCTTTCTTTATTCGCTCAATAAAATGGCATTTTTATAACTTTTTTTATAAAAACTGATTGGCAATTTTACAAATTTTTATTTAAAAAATTTCAAATTAATTATTTTATATAATATATACAGAATGTTATTTATAAACCGTCTTAATTGTTCAAATTTAATATTTTATAAAAATTTTGTTAGTAAAAATTCAATTGAATGTTTACGATCAAGATTATTTTACCAAAGCAAAAAGCGAGGAATTCTTGAGAATGATATTCTCATAGGGTTATTTATTAATTTTTTAAAAAATTGAAATATTTATTTTTAGAGGATTTGCTGAGAAAAATTTGTCAAAAATGAACAAAGATGATTTGAATAATTATGATTCTATTATAAATGGAAATTATATGGAATGGGATCTTTATTATTATTTAACAGGTTTTATATCATTTTAAAAAATCTAAAAAATTATTTAAATAGGAAGGAAAGAAGCTCCAGCTGAATTAATTTCAAATCCAGTCTTTAGAAATATAAGAAAATATATTTTACTAAATAATCAAAAAATAAAGCAAAAAGTTTAAAAAAAAATTTAATTTTTATCTCATCTAGTTTTATCATTTAGTTCATTTAAATGAGCCTGATTATGTGCATTCAATTTTTCCTGACTAGAAAAAAATATTTTTTTAAATATTTTGTTTAGAATTGATATTATAAAAATTAAATTTTTTAAAACTAACTCTGAAAATTGTGAATCACATATTCTACATTTAAGACTTCGTTCGACTAGAAAACTTTTTCGTTTAAATTTCCACCTTTCAGTTATAGGGGGGAATTCATTATTCTTTGATGACAATTTTCTAATTTGAAATATTTTATTTGAATTACTTATTTTTTTATTATTTGATAATATTTTAGATTCAGAACTGCTTTTTTCATCTAAATTTTGTTTATTAGAAAATAATAATATATTATTTTCATTAAAATAATCAAAACATTGATTATTATTATTTTTTATATTTTTATAATAATTTTGACTTAAAGAAATTAAAAATTCATTTAAAGGGATGAAATGTTGTTTATCATAATAATATTCATCATTAACTTTCTATTAAAAATAAAATATAATTATTTTACTGAAATTTATTTAAAATAACTGTTTTTTGTTGTTGCTCTGAAATAATAATATTTTATTTCTCTTTTCATTTTGTTCGTTTAAATGAAATTGTTCCAAATGTTCTTCGAAAGAAGAATATTCTTCAAATTTTAATTTACAAGAAATACATTCAAAATATTGATTTTTAATAGAATGAATAATTAAATGATCCTAAAATTAAAAAATATTAAATAATTTTATTTATTATTTTTTCTTAACTGTTAATAAAGAACGTTCAGTAAAAGTTCAAAACAAAATAAACATCTAAATATTGTTTGTGAATGATGAAGAAATAAATGTTCTTTAATTGCCAAAATATTAAAAAAATATTTATTTGGTTTACATTTTTCACATTTCCACGTTGTTTTTATATTAATTAAATGTTCAGTTAAATGTTCTTTTTGTTTCTTAAATATTTTAATTAAAGATACTTGTCAGTTATCCCCAGGACTTTTTGAGGACAAATATTAAATGTTTTTCTCCTCTTCTCACTTTTCCTATTCCTTTACAGAGCAACTCATCACTTGAATATTTATTTTACAGAGTTTATGCGGAGGAAATGATTAGTGATGGAGATGTTTTTTTAAGAAATTATACTTTCTTGAGAGAAATATAAGGCATAGGATGATTTTTTATTCTAGATGTTTATTTAGGTATAATTATATATAAATAAATTTTTCCACTAAAAGTCCTGCGGATAACCGACAATTAACAAGTTAAATAAATATAATATTTTACATTTGTTTTTAAACCACACATTTGACAAAAATTATTTTCAAATTGTTGTTCTTCACCTTTTAAATGAATATTTTTCATATGTTCTGAAAATAAATTTATTTCAATTAATTATATAATAATTATTTACTTATAAAATCAACAAAAGTATTTACTTCTAAATTACATTGTTGGCATAAAAAAGAAGAATGTTGAGAAGAAGAAGATATATTTATTATAATATTATCTTTATTTGTTTCTTTTAAATTTAAATATTCTTCCGTTTCTAATTTTACAATAAATGTTTTTTCCTCAATAGAATTGTTGTTTTCCATAATTAATTAAATAATTTTTATTAAAAAAAATATTATTCTTTGATTTTTAAAGAAATAATAATTCAAAAATATTAGAAAATTATTTTATTTATCTTGATCAAGAATTTTCATTTATTGAGAACATTTTTAATTAAAATTGCCTTCAATGACGACAAACTATAAAAAGAATAAATGTGCTCTATTCCTCTGAGTAGGAAATGCTTAAATTTCATTTAATTCCTTAGAGAAGAAAATATACAAATAAGTGGTTGCTTCAATGTTTTGTAGGTAAGCTCCCAAAGGAATTTTTCCAAATGGTAGTCATCGGATGATAGTTTTTTCTTCTTTTCCTAATTTTTTAGTTAAAAATTTTGCTATTTTAATAGAATTTCTTATCATTTTTATAAAATTATGAAAAAAGTTGTAAAAGTTAATATAATTTTTGACAAATTATTTTAAAAAAGATTAATTAAAAATCCATGTAAAAATAGAAAATATCAAAATTTTTGCGTAAAACTACTTGCTAATAAAAAAAAGGAACTAAAGCTTAAATTTTCTCATTTATATATTCTGCAAATAATATTATATATTATACCTATATAAAATGTCTAAATTTATGAAGAATATACATATAGTAAAAGATAATAAACTTTATTTTCTTATACGTTAATTATAAAATTTATTTATCTTCACTTATAAATAAATTGAATGTTGTAAGGAACATTCCTCTCCGGAAATTTCTTTCTAATGATTTTCAGAAAATTCTTCATCTGAAAATTTCTCTCCGAGCAAAATTATTCTTTCTGTAAAATTCCTCTTTTAACTGAAAAATTCTCACAAATAGAACATTTCCGAAGAGAAATATTCCGGCAATCAAATTAAATAAAAATAAATTGTTGGGATCCAAAAGCATATATATGTAGTAGAGGAATATATTGTTTAAATGAACGAGTAAGTATCAAGAGAATCTTCCGAATATTAAATCAATAACGGCGACGACGCTTCCCACTTTTCTTTGATGGACCTTTCGCATTAGATGAAGATGGAGTACCGACAGAATCCTACAATTTTTACTTTTAAAATTTCTAAAACAATTTAAAGACCTGAATCTTCCTTTTGCCACTACGTGTTTTATTATCAGTTGATTTCGGGGTAATCGGATTCAAAGCATCATAATCCTTAATTGTCTTAAGATGACCAATACCACTTCTAGGCTCCCAAGAATTACTAAAAATTAAAAAATTATCTTAAATAAAAATTTAACTAACCGAGTATCACCATATCCTTCCCATTTAATATGATATTCCAATTCTCCATCCTTTCCAACTCGTCTATCGAGGACTTTTTCGGCAACATATTCCTTGTCACTATCACTCTCATCTTCTTCATTATTTTCTTTTTTATTGATTTGTTCTTGATATTTTTTAAAAATATCCAGATGAGCCAGTCCTTTCTTAGGCTCCCAAGAATCTAATAAAAAGAATGTTTTTTACTTAAAAATAATTTAAATATATTATTACTCCATTCAGGACCAAATCCTTTCCACTTGATCTAAAATTTTAATAAAAATATTTTTTAATACAAAAAAAAAACCAAAAATCTCTCTCCCTTTTTTGTAATACGTCTATCAAGTATTTTTTCCACTTTATATTCTGAACCCTCGTCGGAATCCTCCATCCCAGACATATCTTTAAAAGCCCCACTTTTTCTAGCTGAAGATTTTCGACGTAACTTTTTATTTGAGCTTTGCTGAACTAAAAAATATTTCTAGCTATTTTTTTAGTAAAAATTAACCAAATTTGTTTGTAGGCACTCGTTTACGTTCAGAATGTCTGCGATTATCAAAATTATTGTCAACCGATTCATCGTTCAGTGACTCAACATCTTCTTCTTGTTCCTCTTCTCCAATATATTTAGGAGCTTTCCCCTTACGTGTCTTATTAAAAAATAAAGTTAAATAAAAAAATGTTTCTTTTTTCAAAAGAACCCCAAAACGAGGAATTTTCTGTGATCAATAATAAATATAATAATAAAAGGTAAATATATAGAATACGGGCCAGGAATTAAATTCGACGATTTATGTTAAAATGAAAGACTCGTCGAGCTAATAAGTCGATGATACAAAAAAGGCTCACACTTCAATTCCGAATAGAGTTATAGGCATCTGAATATCGAAAAACCATAGGGGACTACGGACTGGGACGGTTCAGTGCCTTGTAACTTTTTTCTTTGTGATGATAGAATCAAATTTGTATAGTGGAAAAAAGAAACTGCCATCAGAAGCTTTCGAATGTATAAGAATCAATTGATTTGGTTTAAAAATAAAAAAGTTATAGGGCAACAAACTGATTTTAGATATTCAAAATACCTATAACTCGATTCGGAATTGAGATCGAGAGCTGATTTGGTATCATTCGACTCAGCTCGACGAGCTCTTTCAATTCGCAAATAAATTTTTGAATTTAATTCCTGGTCTGTATTCTATATATTTTCCTAATAAGTCTGTAAATAAAATTGGGACAAAAATCATGTTTGATAAAAAAATTATCGCAAGATTTCTGCTAAAAATGCTGTTTAAAAGAGCAGTAATGGATTCCATTTTTGTAGAATCCATAAATATTTAGGACAACGAAATAATCTTTTACTTTTTTAATCAAATGTTATTTTATATTAAATTTTGCCAGAAGGAAAATAGGGAAATTGAGTAAAAAGGAATTAATATACAGAAAGAAATAACCTTATATAATTGAACAAATTCATCGAACACTTCAACTTCTACCGCTCTTTCCCACGATTCTTTCACGGACTTCCATTTGATCAAATACTCGCGTTCGCCAGTATGATGATTTAAACGATCATCTCGAATCTTATCCATAATAATTCTTTTATTCATTTTTGGCTGCTTACGATCTTCAACTTCATTTATTTCCGAATCTCCGATGCTTGTAACATCAACATATCCACCATTGTCCATGTTTGAAATTCGTTTAAAAATTTTTTGGAATAGCTCCAGCTTCTAAAATTTAAATACGAAAATTATTTTTCTTTTAATTAAAAATCAAACAAAAGAATATTGGTACCAAAACTAATGCTGAAACATGTTAATACAATAAAGTGAATGAAAAATCAGATTTATCCGTCAGATTATAATGTATACATATGTATCAATCAATAAAGAGAAAAATATGCAAATAAAAAGAAATCCAAGCGTGTTTGAAATGGTAAATAATTGATTATTTCAAAATACCAAATAGTTACGATAACAGTATGAATACGGTTAGGGTCGGTTGAGTACGGCCAATTGAGTATAACCGGTTGAATATGGAAGAGCTGGAGAGACGATGAATATTCCAAGTAATACGCACTAAAGTGAATTAAAACTCCTATCTGGCTAATTTTCCATAAAAAAATGCATCAAAAGTTTATTTCCGATTTTATTACTTATTTTTTCATTCTAGTACTCAACTGCTGTACTCAACGCGTTGCGGTCAGTTAAGTATCGTTAATTAAGTCCCGCCAGTTCAGTTCCGACCGGTTCCTTCCTGAGCATTTAAGACCGCCACGTCGAGCCCGTCCGGATGCTTCGGTATTTATCCCGGATTGAGATTAGCCCTGAAATTACAAAACCCTGATTTAGAACTCCAGGACCTGAAAAATTCGGCTAGACCAGAGTCGAGCACTACTATATAAGTTTATTGGTACTTAACTGATCCGTTCCGATACTCAACTGGAATGAACTGAACTGGCCATACTTAACCGACCCCAACCCTAACTTTATGATAGATCATTTTGAGACTCAACGTTTGAGTTTTTAGAATAAAGTTTAAAAATTTACTCAAATATCCAAAGTTTCTTATTTTCAAAATCCGTCATTCTACTACCAAAAAATAAAATTCGAAATACAATTAAATTTGTACTTTATTAAGATTTAAAATTTCATTTTCAAAGCGATTAAGAGAGGAAATCTGGGAAGGTATAAAATAAGTGGGACATTTTGATCATTTTTACCCAAAATGACTTTTTATTGAAGGCATTTTTTAATTTTATCCTAATCTGATGGTAATACAGACAGTTGAAATTATGTAGTCTTTTTTGCTTTCTCTCTTTCTATAATTACTCTCATTTTAAATATTATCTATTTTCTTTATTAAGTTGATTACTTTTTATTTATTTTTTTTTTACATTAAATATTTCGTAGACGATTGAAAAACTTTAAATAATTTACATATAATTTATTTTATACAAAAATGCTCTCCCTCTCTTTATCAATAAACAAATGATTTATTTAAATATATTTTTTAAAGTACCAGAATTTTATATTTTTATTATTAATAAATAAAAATTTTTTTAAAATTATTTAAACTCAATTATATTTATATAAAAATTGAAAAAAAAATTATTTTATTTAAAAATATTTATTTAATTATTTTAATTTAATTGTTTTTTTATTTATTATTATTTAATTATTTTCTTTTTAATTAAAAATATTTTTTTATTTTTATTTTCAGCGTTTGCGCAAAATATTTTTTAATATCCGCAATAACATTTAATTAATAAAAAACAAGTTTTAAATATTTATTATATTTTAATTATCTATAAGAAAATAAATAAATATATTAGGAAATAAATACTTTTTTTTTTAAATATATTTCATAAATCAAAAAAGCTTTTTTATTAATTTTTTCTTTTAAAATATTTTTTTAATTTTTAAACATTCAGCTATTTAGATAGTTTTATTCAATTAATTCGTTAAAAATTACCTAAATAATTTTTTATTGCGTTAATTTTTTTTAAATTTAATTTTTTAAATGTTAAAACAGCCGATAAATTTAAAATGATTGAAATATGAGTAAATTTTTAGATAAAATATTTTATTATAAAAAGCTTGACATATAAATAAATAATATTTATTATTTAATAAGTCCTACCTAAATATATATATTTTTTAATTAAAATATTATTTATTTTTATAAAAAATTCTTTTTTATTTTTTTTTAATTCATCGGCCCATTTTTAATAATTTTAAATATTTTTTTATCTTTATTTTACAATAAAATATATTTTTAAACAAAAAAAATTAAAAATTTTTTAAATAAATTATTTAAAAAAATAAAAGAGAAAACCTTTAAAAAATAAAAAATCGAAAGAGAATAAAAAAAAATAAAATAAAAAAGTTAACTTCTTTTTCTTATAAAAATCATTTTACGAAGAAAAAGCATAAACTTGTAAAAAGAAGAAGAAGAAAAGATTATTATTTATTTTAGAAAAAATAAATAAATATTTTTTTTAGAAGAATAAATAAATAAATAAATTTATTTTATATTTTAAAATATTATTTAAATTAATTATTTATTTATTTATTGTCTAATAAATAAATAAAAGTACATTTATTTATTTTACCTTTCATAATTATTTTGCACTTTTATTAATTTCAAAATAAATATTTTATTTTCTTTATTATTTATTATTATTATTACTAAATAAATCAAAATTAATTTTTATTTTATTTATTTAATTAATATTTTTAATTTTATAATTGATTTTTTTTAATATTTTTTAAATTTCTTTCTCTCTCTAATTTATTTAATTTTTCTCTAAATATATTTAAAATTTAATTTTTTATTAATTTTTCATAATCAAGTAATAATAAGTGCCTTTTTCCCTTCTCTAATTTTATTTAATTTCTTCGGCGAATTACTTAATTAAAATTAATTAATTTAAAATAACAAATTAATAATAATAATATTCTCTATATTTTAGTCTTTTTATATATTTTTAATTTAAATTAAATTAATAATAATCTCTTAAGCTTTTTTTAATTTTATTTTTTAATAAGAGAAGAATACTTTTTATTTAAATCAAAAGGGGGGAGTATGTACATTATTATTATTTTATTTTCTTTTATTAAATTTAAATAAATTTTTTCCTTTTTTTATTTAGTTATTTTTTAAAGTACTTTAAAACAGATGAAATAATAAAATAAAAATATTTTTTTAATAAATTTAAATAATAAATAATTTATTTTATGTTAAATATTTATTTATTTTTATTGACCCAGTTGCTTTTTTAGAAAAATTATTTTGTCACATATAAATAAATAATATTTAATAAAAATAAATATATTTATTTAAAATTTTTAAAAATTTATTATAAAACGAATTCATAAAAAATAATTTTATTTTTTAAATTACATCATTTCTTTGAGATTATTAAAATAAATTTAAATAAAAATTTGCTACGTTTTTATTAATAAATATAAAATAAATAAATAAATATATTTAAATATTAATGAATGTTTTTATAATATTATTATTATTTAAAAAAAAGAAAGAAAGACTAAAATAATAATAATAATAATAATTAGTAATAAATAAATATTTAATTTATTTTCTCTTTCTCTAATTATTAATTTTTAGAAAAATAAAATTAAATGAATTCTTCTTCTTCTTCTAATTTAAAAAAACAATTATTATTATCAAAAACAACAACAATTATTACCTCTTCTTCTCAATCTATTATTAATTCAAATAATAATTTAAAATTATCTTCACGTCCATTATCTTCTTCTTCTTCATCTTCTTCTTCATCTTTATTTTTTTCTTCTTTTTCTAAAAAACAACAAACTTTATTTAATAAAGATTTTAAAACTAAAAATGATAAAAAAGAAGAAATATTTCAAAAAAATAAAATAATAACATCATCATCAATTAATAATAATAATAATAATAATATCCGTGAAAAGCCTAAACGTTGGCGTAAAAGACGTAATTTATATACACAAAAAAGAAATTTAAATAATAAAATTTATTATGAAAAATGTTCTTCATCATTATCTTCTTCTTCTTCTTCTTCTACAAAAACTACAACAAATAATAATACTAGTAGTCCATCAATGTTATCATTAATTTCTTCTTCTTCTTCTTCAAGTGGTATTTGTGGCAGTAGTCATTTAAGTATTGATTCAAAAAATAATTTAACAAATTTTTATTCTTCTTCTGAAACTGAAATTTATTTAGAAAAAAATAAAAAAGAAGAAGAAGAAAATAATAATAATTGTTCTTTAAAGGTTTTTAAATAATTTAAATAATAAATTAATTAATTTAAAGGTTAATAATAAACAACAAAAGGAAATAATAATTAATAATAATGAAAATAATAATGAAGTATTTATGTTAGATTTATCTAATCCAGAATTAAAACAATTCTTTTTACAACAACGTCGTTTCTTTCGTCAAATTTATGATCAACAATTGGCTGCTCTTTCAGCACGTCTTGGATTGGTACTTTTTTAAATTAATTTTATTAAATTAAAAAAAGCATTTTAATAATTAATTAATTAAAAATATCTTTACTAATTTATTTAAATTTAGATTCCTCCTCCAAATGAAGGTACATATATTTTAATTAATTAATTATTTAAAAAAATATTATTTAGAATCAACATTTATTAAAAATCTTCCTCATCAACATTTAGGTTATCCACCATTACCACCATTTCCTCCAAATATTAATTATTTATGTAATTGTTGTTGTTGTTTAGCAAATAATAATAATATAACAACAATTAATAAATTAACACAACAAAAAGGTAATTAATTAATTAATTTAATAATTATTAAAAAAAGCGAAATTTTTTGAGTTTTGGTTTTATTTAAAAGAGAAAATATATTTTAATTATATTCTCTTTTAAATAAATTAATTAATAATTTATAAATGTTTCTTTTTTTTTTTTTAATTATTTTACTTATTAATAAATTTTGATAAGAAAATATATTTTAATTTGTTTAAATTATTTATTTTAATATTAATTAATTAATTAAAATATAATATTTACATTTCTTTTTATTTAAAATTAAACAATAAAAGAAGACTAAAAATTAAATAAATTTAAATAAATTTATTTAAAAAAATAAATTTTGTGTTTTGTGTAGTTAACAATAAAATAAATAAATGTTCATTTTATTTTCTCTTCCCCTTTTCTCTCTCTCTCTCTTTCTTACATTAATAGTAAAATATTATATTCATAAAACATTTTCTTTTTCTCTCTTTTTCTTTTTTTTATTTAATATTTTATTTCGAAATGTTTTTATATATTATTTTAAAAATAAAATATTATTAAGAATTAATTAAATTATTATTATAACTATAATTTTATTTTCTTTATTTTTTATAAATTTTAACAACTGTTTTTCTATATATAATATTTCCTCTTTTTCACAAATTGTTTTTTTCTTTATTTTTGTCCAAAAAAAAACATTTTCGTCACAGAATTATTTTTTGATATTTATTTATTGGAAATATTATATTTATTTATTTAAAATTAATATTTCAATAAATATTTATTTAAAAAATAAATAAATATTCTCTTTAATGGCTCTTAGACAATGATAAAAATATTTAAAATAAATTTTAAAATTATTTTTCTATAAATATTCCAAAAATAATAAATAAAAATTTAAAATAAATCTAAATTCTCTTATAGTTTTTTCTTCATCTTTTTTCCTCATTAATTCAAGGTTATCTTAAAAAGATATCTTTTTTTGGGAATATTCCTTTATAAATTTATTTATTTATTTATTCTCTTAACTTTTGACAGTGTTCATTATTTATTAAGAAGGACACAGATTACAATAAAAAAAGTAAAAAAAGTCTCCACGCGCAGCAATATATATTCTTTTTTTTAAAATATAATAAATATAAGAGAGAGAGGACAATTTAGAATGATGACCCTGAGAAAAAAGGGAAAATTTAAAATAAAAGAGATTATTGAATTATTAGGTATTTATTTTAAATAAATTAAAAATTATTTTTAATTTATCTCTAATTTTACCTTTTATTCTGAATATTAAATATAAATAATAATTTATTTGTCTAATAAAAATTGGCTATAAGCCAAGTGCCTTTATTTATTTAATTTAAAATTATTGTCCTTAAAAATATCCAGTCTTCCCCTTTAAATTTACGATAAAATCAGTGTTGGCGTCTGTCTACCTTTTTTGTTATTTTATTTATTAATAGAGAATTCTCTTCTTCATTTTTACTAGAAAATATTTTTGAGAGAAAAATGAAAAATTCCCCTCTCTCTCTTTTTTTTTCATTTTTACTTTTATTGTACGTTTGCCCAACCGGTGTTTTGTTGGCTTTATTGCCTCCAATCCTTTAATATATTCATTTAATAAAACAGTTTTTTTTATATTTTTTTCTATCTCAACTGTTCTAACACCCAAAAATATAATTCCCGCCTCTCTTAATATTTATTTATTTATTTATTCTCTTGCGCCACCTTTTTTGTGTTTTTTATCCAGTCGAGAAAAGACTAGCTGTATATATATATTATTACTTTTGTATAGTTACACACCATTAAAATACCACACCTTTTTTTACCAAAATTCTTTTAAAAATTTAGTCTTTCATTATTGTTTCCAAACATTTTCCTTTATTTTAATTCAATTTTTATATTTTGCCCAATAAAATTTAAGGCTTCGTTCTTATTTTTTATCTTTTACTGTAAAAAAAGAATAATTAAAAAATATTTATTTAATTTTATTAAAATATATTTTATTTATTTATTTCAATATTAATAATTCTTTTTCTTCTCTCATTTAAACGCCAATCATTTTTAACCTTTATCGTTTAATAAAAATGATTTAATGCAACCAAAAAATCTAAAAAAGGTCTTTTATTACAAATCATTAATAAATTATTATATTCTCTCTATTAAACAACGCCAATACCCTTTAATTTATTTATTGGCGGAACTCGCAAATACGCCTGTAAACTAAAGACTAAATTATACGCAAAATATATATTGGGTTAATTTTATTAATTTGCAGAAGTAATTTTGATAACTTTTTTTTTACATTCCTTTTTATTTTATTCTTTAATTTCTTCAATTAATTAATTAATTAATTTTCCTCTACAAATATAAAATATTTTTAAATAATTATTTTTGTTTACGACGAATGATTCAATCTTTAACAGTAAAAATAATATTGACCACCAAAAAGAAAGAAATAAAAAAATAAAAAACTTTAATTTGCCCAATCAAAATTATAAAATAATTAAAGAAAGAGGAGAAAAAAACATTTAAGGATATCTCATCAAATTAAAATTAAATAAATAAAAAATAGAAATGTCTTCTTCTATTTCAAATAATAATAATAATCAGTCAACAATAATGACAGAATTTCTTCCTGAAAAACCACAATTTGTTATTTTTGAATTACCTTCTATAATAACACCAATAGCTAAAAGAAAAGAGGAATGGTCTAAACAAATATTAACAACAACATCTTTTTATAAAAATTCAAAAAATAATTTAATTTCTCCTTTTTTACCTATTGGTGGTCATAAATCATTAATAGAAAAACAACAATTATTATTATTAAAAAAAGATAATTTAAAAGAACAAAAAATTAGTTTTACTCTTGCACAATTAAATAATTATAATATTTTTACTTTTAATAATAATGAACAAAAAATATCTTCTTCTTCTTCTTCAACAAAAAATAATAATAATCGTCAATTAATAAATGATCATCGTCGACTCCTTTTTGATAATCCTCTTTTTAGAAGATTACCAAATTGGCACTTCTTTGGAGATCGACGTTTAACACCAATTCCTTTAATAATTCCTCTTCTTCCAATTCCAGTTGAAAGAACTTTACTTTCAATTGCCCCTAGTGTTAGTTGGACAAGACAAATACTTTTATTGGGACTTTTGGATATTAAAAGTATTTTGGAGAAAGAAAAAGAAGCATTTTTACCATTAGAAGAAGAAGATGAAGAAGAAAATAAAAATTATTTACCAAATTTCTCTAGTGAATCAGAAACAGAAGAACCTCTCCCTCCAGACAGTTGTTGTTGTCCAAGTAGTAGTTCAGGTGTTGAATCAATGTACTCGGGAGAAACTGAAAATGGAGCTTCCTCTACTCCTACAACACGAACAAAAAATAGTGGTACAAATACTCCAACAACACAATCATCACCAATAAAAAAAGGAAAAACTTTTTTAGAGGAAAAAATTAATTCAGAAATATTTGACAATCAATCAGAAATAAGCAGTAGTAGTTCAGCTAATTCACCCACATCAAGTACCCCAAATTCTCCACTTATATTTGATAGACGTATTGTTCGAATGACCAGAGCTAATAGAAATGCTGTGCAAAGACTTTCAATATCAAGACGATTTAGTGAAGATAATGATGATGAAGAAAGAAACTACGAAGAAAAAAATTTCGGTAAATATACTGTTTGGTCAAAAAATATGGTAATAAAAAATGTAAAAAAATTGTTTTTTAATTTTAAAAACATTAAAAAATACAACAATCACTCTTTTTTGCATTTCTTTTTTTATTAAAAACGTGTCTCTTTTAGAAATGATAGACGTGAAAATGATCCTAACATATTTTAGGGATTTTTCAATAATAAAAGGAAAAATTGTTAAATAAATAAATATATTTTAATAATTAATTTTAAAAAATAAGGTTTAATTTTAATTCAGTCATATTTTTTACACTCAAACCCTTAACAAAAAATATAAAAAAATTACAAATATCAAAAGTTTGTCTCTCCTTTCTTCATAAATATTTTGAATTATTTATTTATTAAATTATTGGCGTTTTGTATTAATTATTTTTTGTTAATTTCTTCCATCAAATTCTTTTATATTTATTGATTCATTTGATATATGTATGTATTTAATAATATTTAGAAAAGTTAAAAAGGTGTGATGGTTGTATTTTGCATGTTTGGGTATATATCAAAATTAGGTATAAATTTAAAACAAAAAATTTCGCTTGATTTTTTTAATAAAATTCCCCCTCTTTTTGTTTATTAATGACAATTCCACCTTTTTCTTCATCAGCACTCACTGATGAGCAGATGGCTCTTCGTATTCGGCATTCAAGTAGCGGAAGTACTAAAAATACTGAAAAGAGCAATAATATGCTTCAACAACAATTTCAGCATTATTCATCCAAAGTACCTATAAGTCCCAGTGGAATTTCACGAATGGATGTTGTAAGTTATATAATTTTTAATTGAAAAAAATTTAAAAATTTTTTTAGTTGAGTGAACGCATTTATGACTTTCATCAAAATACAGAGCAAAACCAGATACAATTGAATCGTAAACTTCTTTTACGTGATCAGCTTTATTATGCTATCTCACCTATTTTTCCATGTAATTATACTTATGATGTTTTTATCTTTTTTAACTTTCTTTTTAAGTGTGTGGTTTATATATTGTTGGTTCTTCATTAAATGGGTTTGGAACTTTACATTCTGACTTAGATCTTTGTTTGATGATTACAAATAAAGATGTATGAATGGAGCAATTTAATGGAAATAATTTTATCTTTCTTTACAGATTGACCAAAAAAGTGATGCTGTTGTTGTTCTTTCTTCTGTTATGCGTACTTTAAAAACTGCTATGCTTGTTGTTGATCAACAATTAATTCCAGCCAAAGTGCCTATTCTTCGAATTAAATGTAGTGGTGCTTTTTCGGATATTGTGGTTGATTTGAATGTTAATAATTCTGTGGCAATTCGAAATACTCATTTGCTCTGTTATTATAGTGCTTGTACGTTTTATCTTTTTAATAATAAATGAATATCTGAAAAAATGTTTTTTGAACAAAATATTGTTAAAATAATTTTTTTATTTTTTAGTTGATTGGCGTGTTCGCTTAATTGTAATGGTTGTTAAAGAATGGGCAAAGCGTCGAGGCATAAATAATGCAAGCCGATCATCATTCACTTCATACTCACTTGTTTTAATGGTTATTCATTATTTACAATGTGGAGCTAATCCTCCAGTACTTCCTTCACTTCAAATGCTTTATCCTAAACGTTTTTCTGAGAAAATTGATGTACGTTTGCTCAATGTGTCACAGCCATTGGATCCTCTTCCAAGCCAAGTTTGGAATTTTGATCAGAGACTTTCTCTTGGAGAATTACTTCTTGGATTTCTCCATTATTATGCTTATGAATTTAAGTAATTTTTTAAATTTATATTCTTAATTTTTTAAATATAAATTCTAGTTTTGAAACTGATGCAATAAGTATTCGTATGGGACGAAAAATGGATAGAGCACAAGCTATGCAGAACCTGGTTACTAAAAATAAAAATTTTATTTTAAAGTTTTTTTAGTCTCCTTTCAATACACTTTCTCAGTGGCATTGTATTTGTATTGAGGAACCGTTCACATTAAGCAATGCTGCTCATTCCATTTATGATGAACGTATTTTCCAGGAGATTAAGAAGACTTTTGCTGATAGTTATCATGATTTGGATAAACATCGAGATTTGGATCGTTTTCTCAGTGAACTTCCTCTTCAAATTCCAACTCCACCAGTTGTTGTTAATAATGCTGTTACTTTAAACGCCAACGGCTGCGAACCTATTAACACAGAAACGACAGAAGTTGAGAATATTTCAAGTGACAAATTAGATCGAGAGGAATTATCACCTTGATTACATATATTATATTATTCTTTTTTCTTCTATCTTATATATTCCATAATTTGTTTTCTGATAATTATAAGAGGTGGATATTTTTAATTAAATTCTGATAAAAAATTTTTATTTAAAAATTAAAGTATAAAATTACAATGACTAATTGGAATTAGTCCACCACCTCTATTCATAGAAAAGCATAAAAAACGTTAAAAGAAAACATACATTCTTTGGTACTTACGTTCCACTTTATCCGCGGATATCCCAGTCAATTTTGATTTTTGTAAAAAACGCTGAAACATGTCAAACGAGATAGACTTTAAGCTTTCAAATGGTATATAGAAGATGAAAATAGGACAAAAATATTGATGATTGACATGTGAATTTGGGACACCCTAGTACGTAAGTACCCATTCTTTGTTAAAAAATAATTCAAACCAGGGTTGGCAGGCTTTTTTTAACGTTTTTATGATTTTTTATTTTCAATGAATTTGGTAATTGGTGAACTGGGGGTTGACCCTATTGGAATAATAAATTCATAAATATTTCTCTTAATCCTTAAAATTATTAAATATCAAGATTTTCTTGTTCAAAATTATTAAAAAAATATTTTTTATAAATTTTAAGCAGATTTATTTAAATGCCAAATTAAATATTTAAAAACAATTTAAATTCGTTCAGAAAAAATTAAAAAGTTAATCGAATGTTTATAAAGAAAAATTAAAGGCTTTTAAAGATTGTTGATATATAAAAAAATTATTTTTCATTTTTCTTCTCGATGTTTTTAAGCCTGAATTGGCACATTAGCAGTATCTGTCGGTGGTGGAGAAGTTGAAGTAACTTCAACATTTTCTGCATTATTTTCTTTAATTTCTTCCTTCTTTTGTTCTTCATCTTTTTTCAAATCCTCTGGATTGAGTGCCAAAGTTTCACAAATTTGAATCCAATCAGGCCAAAATCTTTCTTTAATTCGTTTAATAAATTCGATTAGATTTGGTGTATTTTGTTCCATAAATGTTTTAATTTTATCAGAAGTAAGTGGAGTATCTGTAAATTGAACAAGATGACCAAAAGCTGTTGCATCCAACTTTAAAAAAATTTTTTTAATAAAAATTTAATTAAAAAATACTGTTGATGGAATATCTCCAAACATAAAAGATTTATCTCCTAGATGTATAGATAATGCCGTCAAATCCTTCTTTGTAATTTCTTCAATTTCCTCAGGTGTATGACGACCATAACCTTGTGCATGTAAAAGGTTTTTTAACTATAAAGATTTATTTTTTAAATAAAATAATAAAAACAAAAATAAACTCGTTTTTCCAATTGTTTAATAAAAATCTTTTGGAAAAAGAATTTTTGAATGCCTTGCATATAAGGAAGAACTCCTGAAAAAATTAAAAAAGAAAGAAAATAGCATTAAACTCAAAAAGGAAAATAAAATAAAGCTTACCTTTATCTGTTGCTAACCATCCTAAACTTTTAGAACGATTATATTCCAAGCATCTATAAAATACTCAAAAATATTAAATTAACCAAAACATTATTTGCCTTTGGTTACTTTTTAAATATAATCAAATATGGGAATTCTACAAAAAAATATATTTCATAAAACAATCTTTGGACTCATTTGCTAGACAAGTAACCTGACAAATGGGGCAAAAAAGAATAGGAAAATACTAATAGGCTATTTGATAAATTATTTGAGGAAAAATAAATATAATTACTTAAAAATAGGGAAAACAAGAGGGGAACTTATACCAAATTAAAATTTGTTAAACTTTCTTTACTTGAAAATACCTGAAAAGTGATTCCTCAATAAGAATGGTTAAAGCACGGAATTCAGCCTTTTCTTTATCACTTAAGTTCTCATCAATTTTTAATTTAAAATGACTTCGTAAATGGTCAATAATAAAATTACTATCTGCAAATTGCCTTCCATTGAGTTCTATAAACGGAACTTGGCCCTTTGCTGATGATTTGGAAAATTCATTACTGACATTCTTTAAATTAAAAATAATAATATTTTTATTAAATATTTTTAAACGGAGATTTTCATTCATTTATTTAGATTCGTAAAAAAATTTTATTTAAAAATAAACTAACTTTATATTTTATCTCAGTAATACGTAACCAAGTCTCCAATTTGACACAAAATGGTGATACATCAACGATGGTATGTGTGCGCGGAAATTGGACCAAATTAACAATATCTTCACTCCAATTACGTACTAATAATCCACGTGTTGGTTTAAGCATTTCGCCTTCAATGGCTTTAACGTACTGCATAATATTTTTTAGATTTTTTATAAAAATAAATAAAAGTTTGAAAGAAAAACGAAAGAAAAGTGTTCCATTTTCAATGTGAATGAAGAATTAGGATAAAATTATCGACGAAGTAATGTATAAAGAAAGGATTGGGAGAATGCCTAAAGAAAAAAAGTTAGTTATATATAAAGTAGGGGGGAAAATTAAAAGAAAATGAAGAAAAGGGGATGAGAATATTTAATTTTAGTAAAGGAAAAAGGTTATGCAAGAGAATATTTATTAAATATTATATTTATTTTTATCCTTCATTTAATGTTGAAAAAGAGAATATTAGAAGGAAAAAAAGAAAACAAAGATTGCGCTTACAATTAGAATATCTCTTTTTAGTTAAAACATTCAATAAATAAATATATATTGAATCCCTACACTACACTAAATCCTTTAATATTACAAATTTTATATACAAAAAGAGATATTTATCTCTATTTGAAATCCACAAAGACTTTTTTATATTTACTAATGTATAAAAATAAATTATATAGTAAATTTTGATCAATTAGATTGAGCCTGTCTTCGAGGTGAGATGATGTTTATGGTCAGAACTTAATCGGCAGAAGAGTTTAGAGAAAGGTAAAATTATTTTAATTTTAATAGGCCAGTATTATAAAATAAAATAAAAAAATATACCTATTTTGGTTACTATTTTTCAAAAAAAAAGATAAATAAATTATTATGAATTAATAAATATGTAGATATTTTTGTAATTAAGAGAAACAAAAAATAATATTACAATAAATAATATATTTAATATGTACACATTACTTAAATTAAGAAAAACGGGTCAACCCAAATGACCAAAAGATCCAATGAAAACAATTTGAAACTTGCCAGTTCACTCCTTAGGTTCAAGTTTGCAAAAACCAACTGGCCATGGGCTCTAAAATGGAGAAGTGATAAAACACTCCTTGTAGGTCCAAGTTTGAATGGTACCAAATTGTTTGAAGAGATTTGACCGAACTGGCAAGTTCGCAAATTGCTTTCATCGATCTTTTGGGTTTCGATCTTTAGGGGTGGATCCAAGAAAAATGATATAAATGTATATAAATATTTAAGATAAATATGTAAATATATATAAAATTAATTAGTAAAAAAATAAATAATTTTAGTCCATTTTATAAAAAATAAAAAATGATTAAAAATATACTATTATATCTAAATAAATAATTTCAAATTATTGAAGAAGAAGAAAAAAAGGAGAAGGGGAGGGGAAGAATTTTTTGTTCTTATCTTTTATTTGGTCATTTATATTTTTAGTTAATATTATCTTTTCACATCAACATAAAAAATAAAGCCACCCAAAACCAAAATAAATATTTAATATAAAAATATGTAATTAATGTTTTTTTGTAAAAAAATATAAAAATAAATGTTTAAATTAATTAACAAAGATATGTATAATTATAATATATTTATATGTACATAAATATAATATAAAAATACTAAATTGTTGTAAATAAATAAATACCTATTTGTTGGTATTTTTTATAGATAAATATTTAAAAATATGTAGGTCATCATTCATTTTTAACTACTTTGTGATTATTATGTACTTTTGTTTATTTAAAAATTATTTATCAGAGAATAACAAAAATAAATAAATAAATATAATGTTTATATTAAAAATAAATATTTTAAGATATATTTTTGAAAAAAAATAATTAAACGATTTGGAATGATATTGTCAGTTGATATATATAATATTTTTAAATAAGTAATTTGGTAATTTGGTAGAAAATAAATTTTTATTAAAATGTTTATTTTTTATTTTTAAATAAAAGAAGTATTTATAGAAATAAATAAATATATAAAAATTAAAAAAATTAATTTAAACAAATATTTTTAATTAAAAATATATGTACAACAAAGATGCTACATATATATAATATATTTATTTAAAAAGTTTAAACAGAATTATTATTGTAAATATTATTTATAAATAAATAAATAAATAACTAATTTATAAGTTTTTTAAAGAAAAATTATTAAAATAAATATAAAGGAAAAAAAAATTGCAAAGTTTTGAAATATTTTACTAAATATAAATAAATAGATCCAAGAACGAAGCCAAAAAATGACAAAAGTTAACGAGTGGGCGAAAATAATAAATACATATAAATATTTGATGAATCATCAAAAAAACTTTATATTTATTTATTTCTCTAATTATTATTATTTTTTATTTATAAATAAATTGTTAAATATATAGAGGATATAGAAATGTCAAAACAAAGAAAAAAATATTTTTTTTAAAAAAGAGAGAGAATTAATACTTTATTACTATTTAGGTTTTATATTTAGTGGTTGGCACGAAAATCCAATTTTAGTTAAAAAAAAAGCGCAAAAAGCGGCAAATAAAAAATTTTGTGAAAAAGAGCTTCTATAGGGATAATTTTGGAGATTAGAAAAAAGGCAAAAGAAAGAATTGGAAGACAAAATTAATGGAAATATTTGGAAATGCATAGAAAATACATTTACTTTTCCTAAAAAATGAAAAAAATTAAAAATTATGTCAGAAAATTGACAAAATAAAATTTAAAAAATAAATTAAATTTTTTGATCAAAAAGGCTTTTTAATTTAATATTTATAGAAATAAAAAAAATATATTTATTTAAAAATAAAATTAAAAAAAAAAAGAAAGATTCTACAAAATTAAAAATCTCATCTCTCTTAACAATTTAATATAAGATTTGTCCCCGCATGGCAAAGAGGGCTTTAACGGGGAACGGGGATGAGAAACGTTGCTGGGGGAGATTATCAATTGCCGTAGAGACAAATTATGCCAAAGCTAAATTGTCGGGAAAACCAATCTGAGGAGTGACCCTTTTGTGATTTTTTAAATACCGGTGCGGAACGGGGACGAATACTAATTTAATATAAAAGCATATAAAAAAATAAATATTTTATTTGTTTAATTATATAAAAAAATCAATGCAAAATTCTTGTTCTGTTTCGCTTTTTGTTGGAACTTTGTTTCGTTCGTTGCTTTTAATAATTATTGTTTTGGGATTTGTTGAAGCTAATGAAGAGGTTCTTTTTTATATATTTAACTCAAAATTTTAATTTTTTTAGAGTTGTGTTACATCTTTTTGGCCAATTTATGTTATTTTGGTATTATTGAATATTGGCCTTATTGGTGGTATTATTTATCTCTCTGTTAAAATGTTCTCTTCTAAAGCAAATAATAAAGGAGAAAACAAGGAAGATAAAAAAGAAGATCAAAAAGAATTAAAAGAAGAAGAAAATAAATAAATAATAAATATGTACATATATATAATATTATTTAATTATCTAGGTATTTTTAGTTCTAAATATTGTTTATTTAAATATTAAAAAAATTTTCTCCCAATTTCCTCTTATTTTATTTAAAATAATAAAATTATGTTAAAATTAAAAAATAAAATAATAATTTTGTTAAATAAATAATTCACTTTTTAAATATAAAAAATTAATTTCCAATTGTTATAAATGAATTTTATTTAAATATTCATTGTAAAATAATGATGGAATTATCAGAGGAAAAAGTTAGTATTTTTTGTATTTATTTTTAGCAATAATTATAAATATTTAATTCTTTTTTCTTTTTCTTTCTTTTCAATAATAACAAATAATTATTATAGCATGAATTAAACCAGGAAAGTAACCACAAATTGTAAGTAAAACATTAATTAATAAATGAATAGAACAACCTTTTTCTATCCAAACACCAATTGGCTATTTATATACATATTATTAATAATAAATTAATTAATTAAATATTTATTTTTAACTAACCGGAATAAGTACAGAACAACAAAATTTTGGACAATCTGAACAAGTTAATGGCATTTTTTTAGAATTTTATCTTTTTATAATTTTCTTAAAAATAAAAATTAAATTAAAAATGAAATATGTATATTAAAGAAGAAAATAATAAGAAAATCAATTTTATGTTTAAAAAAGGCGGTTGGCAGTTGAGAAGACAAAACAAAGAGAAAAGAAAAATGTGTGTGTTTATGTATGTGCATGTGTGTGTGTGTATAATAAATAAATAAACGGGATCAGCACAGAAGATCGAAACCCAAAAGATCGATGAAAACAATTTGTGAACTTGCCAGTCGGTCAAGTAATAAAACAATCCTTAGGTCCAAGTTTGCAAAAACCAACTGGCCATGGGCTCTAAAATGGAGAAGTGATAAAACACTCCTTGTAGGTCCAAGTTTTAATGGTACCAATTGTTTTAAGAGATTTGACCGAACTGGCAAGTTCACAAATTGCTTTCATGTGATCTTTCGATCTTTTGGGTTTCGATATTTAGGGGTGGATCCAAATAAATAAATTAAGTTTTTTTAGAGGAACTGGTATGTATGATGACTCATCAGCCTTAAAAAATTGAATAATAAAAAATAATAAAATAAAGTTTATAGGCTTAGAGAATATATTGAAAAATAAATAAAAAATAATATACAGTCCGTTTTACATTTATTTGTCAACTGTTATTTAAATTTTATCCAATCGTAAGAAAATCTACAAAATTTTTAAAGGTTTTAATTTTAAAACATTTTTTAGACTTATTGAAATTTTTTTAAATATTTAATTCTGATAAAATAATAATTGGGATTATCTTGGCTAATATTCTGATTTTTCTTTATTTTTTAAAATCTCAATAAATACACTAAAAAATAAAAAAAATATTTGTAAAAATAATGTCAAATATAATAAATAACTAGAATTTAATAAAACAGGTATTTTTATTTATTTACCTATTTATTTTTACATCATTATCATTTTATTTTCCTCTTCTTATTAAATTAAATAAATAAAAATATACATAAAATATTCCTTTGAAAAAAAATAAATGTTAATTTATTCCTCTAAATTGACTGCTTCATTAGCAATTTTCTGTTCTATTATTGTTATTTTAAGTTGTTCATTTGTAGGAATTTTAATTATTAATGAATTAAATATTCTTTATGATGAAATTATAAAAGATTTAAAATTATCTTTGGTTTGATTTTTTTAAAATTAAATTTGAAAATTAAAAAAAGTTAACAAACAAAGATTCTTGGAATAATCTTTTGGATTTACAAAATAAATATAAAAAATCAAAAATATTTATATCCATATCAAAAAAGCGTTTTGTTCGTGAAATTTATTTAACAGATGAAGTAGATAAATGCAGTAAGTTTTTTTTAATTAAAAAAATAATAATAATATTAGATTGTCATTTGCGTAATGAATTATGTCCTCGTGGATTGCCTGGAGTTCCTGGAGTACGAGGAGAACAAGGAGGTTTTTTAAATTTATTTTCAAATTAATTTATTAATGAGTTTTTAATTTATTTTAAATAAAGAACCAGGCGAAGCAGGAATACCTGGATTACCAGGTGCTGCTGGTATTATGGCACTTTTGGATTGGATGGATCCTGGCTGTATTCGTTGCTCAACTGGTCCACCGGGTATTATTTTATATTTAAAAATTGAAATTTTCAATAAAAATATTCAATTCCTCTTTTATTAAGGTCCGATCGGTCCTCCTGGTCCCGCTGGAAAGGCAGGTGTTCCTGGACAACCAGGCGTTAATGGACATGCTGGAAGGGATGGACATCCGGGTATTCAAGGTCCTCATGGTGATTTAGGTCCTATTGGAGAAAAAGGAAAAGAAGGAGAGCCTGGAGAACCAGGCAGAGATGGAATAACTTCAAAGGGAGAACCTGGACCAAAAGGAGAAACAGGCAAAGAAGGAATACCTGGAAGAATAGGCAATTAATCTAAATTTTCACAACTTATTTAGAAATTAAATTTAGGAGACAAAGGACAAAATGGTCTTCCTGGCTTGTGTGGACCACCTGGTCCAATTGGCAATTCTGGATTTGCTGGATTGCCTGGAGTACCTGGATTGCCAGGAGATGTTATAAATAGACAAACCAAAAGTTATTTATTAATAATTTTTCAGAGCGGTGCAAATGGAGTGCATGGAGAAGATGCAAAGTATTGTTCTTGCCCACGAACTGGTTAAATGAATAAAAAAATTTTTATAATGCAGAATATAGGAAGAGTAATTCCTTACATATCTATTAAAATATTTTTTTGACTGCTTGAACTTAAATAGTTGACATGGAAAGAAAAATCCCACCCTTTGAGATAACTCATAAATTTTTTGAAATAAATTCTTGAATTTTGCTGTTATTAATAAGAGTCTAATTCTTAAACTCTAATTTGTTTAAATAATAGAACGGGATAAGTTAGGGTTATAAAAGTTCTTGTATTACTATTAAAAGGGGTTTTTGTATTTGAAGAGTACCTATATTGAAGGAGTTTTTTCTATAAAGGGGTACTTCTATTAAAAGAGAAAATTCTTTTTATATTTTTTAACTTTTTAATTGTTGATGTTTTTTACGATTTTTTGGATTTGAGAATTTTGAAAAACGATTGCTACTTTTATTGGAAGCTCTTTCATTGCAGTCGTTTTATTGCAAAGACTTTTTATTTCTTAATTTTAGTTTAATTTTATTTTTTTTATTTGTAGATTTGTTTAAAATGAGGATTAAAAGTGAGGAAAAAATCCATTTATTAAATTAAAAATTTTTTTTAGCAAAATTTCCAAATATAACAACAGTTTTTCCATCAGCTAATGAATCAGAAACTTTACATCGTTGGATGAATGAATTAAGAGAAAATGGAATTCAAGTTGAATCACATATAAGACTTTTTGTCTATGAATTTGTTAAATATGTTGGGGAGGATTTAGGCCTTGTGATTGGACGTTTTGCAAGTATTTTTTTAGTAATTTTTGTTGAATTTCTGATTAAGATTTTTCATTTTCTGGCACTTGTCAAGATGGGACGGCTTTTTTTGCGGACAAATTATTTTTTGATTTTTTCCCAAGGCAATAAGAGTGTACCTTGACTAACAAATATGTGTAAATGTTTTTTACCTTGTCATTTATATTTTTGTTAATCAATTATCCAATAAAATGATTCAAACTCTTAAAAATTTTACTTTGTTACAATTATACACCAAAATAAGCTTACCCGATGATGAATTTCAACATTGGCTTTCCAGTCTTGGTATGCTTCACAAAACAAGAACATGTATTTGTGGCTCAGAAATGCGTAAAGAAAATTATAAGCAATATGGACAATGGCGTTGTAAAAAAACAACATGTAGAAAAACAAAAGGGGCTTTGGTTGGCACTTTCTTCAATGGTTTTAAGCTAACTTTCAAACAAGTGATACAGGTAAATTTTGCCGATTATGTACTTTATACCATTTGGAAAATTTCCTTCTAAGATAATGTATTTTTGGTCGAGAAGACCAGTTATACATATAAATCAAAAAGAATTGCAAAGAGAAATTGGTGTGTCAAGGCAGTCAATAATTGATTGGCAAAACTTTCACTCTTATTGCCTTGGGAAAAAATCAAAAAATAATTTGTCCGCAAAAAAAGTCCGCAAAAAAAGCCGTCCCATCTTGACAAGTGCCCATTTTCTTTTCAGAAAATTTTCTTTTTTTAATATTAGGGTTTATAACAAAATTATTGCAATGAAATTTTTGGCGCTGAAACGTCACATTACATCAAATTTTTTTATTTCTTTTTAGAAAATAAAGTCAAAGAAGTGAACCAATGGTTGAAGATAGAAAGAGATAAAGCATTAGCTATTGGAAAAGATTTCGAACGTGCAAATGATGAAGCTTTAGCTATAATAAAATCTTATTTATTTAAATTTATTTCGCATTTAAATGATCCAAACGTTCTTCCTTGTCTAATTTCAATTATTAGTCGTTGTAAAGAAGGTTAATTTTTTTGAATATTTAAGCTAATATTTAATTAATTTAAAATAGAAAAATGTAATTTATTTTCGGGAAATTTTCATATTTTTGATAATATTTATTCTCCATAAATTTAATTTTTAACTTTTTAAAAAAATTAAAATTTAAGATGATCCTCAGTCATATTCTGAACTTCATTTAAACAATATTATTTCTACTCAATTTTATTCTCAACTTTATTCTGTAGATGACCCTTTTAAAGTGGATAAAATGCGTTCAGTTCTAGAACCAAAACACATACTTAAATGGTTTAGAAGTAAAGGAAGCGTTGAATATGAAAATTTATTAAAAAGAGTTGAAAGGCTTTATATCCCAGAAAATCAGGCTAAAAGAGGTTTTTTAATTTTATAGAAATAAAAATTGAAAAAAATTTGAGATTAATTTTGAACATATTTTAAGAAATTGAGGCTGCTGCATGTCTTTTTATTCGTGGATTGACCCATTGCTCTGATATTGAAAATTCAACATTGGAATTAGGAGTCTTTTTTAAATAATTTTTAAAATTTATTTTTTCATTAAAGGATTGGTATTTTGAATTTCTTGAAGCTCTTCTTAGCCATGGTGATTGCAGATTTTTTGCTAGACTTATTGATCCCGACTATTTAGATGACCTTAGTTTGTTAAATATTTCATATTTATTTTTTAAATATTTTAAATAATTATAGATAAATGGAAAGCAAATAAATTAATAGGTGTTGGTGTTCCAAATTCTGCTGAGCTTTTTGCAGATTTAGTTGGAGATGAGGAAGAGCCAAATGAGCCTAGAGACCAGAAAGATTTTTTAAAATATAAAACTTGCAGTTTGTGTTTTTTTAGTATTTATATATATTTTTTTTAATAGCTAATGTATTGGAATATGAACCTGAAACTTATGATTTGCGACCTTATCAAAATGAATTAGTTTTACACGCTAATAAGTAATTTATTTTAATATTTAAAAGATAATGTAGAATAATTATTAGTATAATTTTTCAACTACAACCCTTTCCGTGTTTAAATACTTAAAAATTTTTAGAGGTCTAAATACAATTATTTGTTCTCCAACTGGAAGTGGAAAAACATTGGTAGCTGTTGATATTATTAAAAATCATTTAACTAATCAACATCGTGCTGGAAAAGTTGGAAGAGTAAATTTTAAAAATATATAAAAAAATGTTTTTTTTTTAAATTAAGTGTGTAATGCTTGTACCAACAGTTCCTTTAGTTGATCAACAAGCCTTACATTTTGTTCAATTTCTTACAGAATATAAAGATAATTATCGTCCAAATATTACTTATTGGGTGGATGGTTTTAGTGGTTGTGAAAATATTCTTGAAGGGCGTGCTTATCGTTTATTAGCTGCTGATATTGTTATTATGACTCCTCAAATTTTAATGTAATATAAAAAATTTTCTAAAATTTAATTAATTAAATTTTTTATTTTTTAGAAATATGTTGGAGAGTGTTTTGCGTTCAGAACGTGTTTATTTTGCTGATTTTACTTTAATGATATTTGATGAGTGTCATCATGCGGTAAATTTAATAATTATTCTTTATTAATTATTTTATTTTTCTCTTTTAGACAAAGCAACATCCATACAAAAGTTTTTTTTAATTTTAAGAATTTCGTGAAATATTGGTTTAATAATATTTTCTTCCTTTATTGGAAATTATCTTTTTCTGAAAAGTTTATTATTTTCCACTGTTTATTTATCCTTTTTAAAAATCGTTATATTTTTATTGAAAAATCTTATTTTGGAAAATTTTTTATTTTAATTTAAAAAATTATTTTTTTAGTACTTATGGAAATGTTAGAAAATAGTAACTTAACAGAAAAACCACAGATTGTTGGACTCACCGCTTCTATGGGTGTGGGAGATACAAGTTTAGATATTAAAGCTTGTTATGAACATATGCTTAATTTATGTTCAAATTTACATTCAGTGACTATAACTACTGTTAGACATCAATTAGATAATTTAAAAAGTCATGTTATGCCTCCAGTTGATTGTAAGAAATTCTTTTAAATATTTTATTAAAAAATACGTATTTTTTTTAGCTGTGAAACGAGTAAAGCGTCCAAAAGAGGATTTATTTCTAGATTATATTGATCATGCAATGTTTAATATTGAAAAAGAAATGAAACCATATTTATCAAAATTAGCAGAATTATTTAAATTAAAAAAAGAAGAAATTGAATTTCCTTTACATTCAAATATTTCTCGTTATCAAACAATTGTTGGTAATCTTAAAAAATGTGCTGAAAGAGTACAAGATTCTGAAATGAGATTTTTAATAGTTCGATCTATTGATCATTTATCTGTAAGTTTTTTTTAAATTTATTTTGTTAAGTACTTTAATAATAATTTAAATATTATTTTTTAAAGCATTATTTTCATGCTATATTAATTAATGATCTTTTACCAAGTTTTTATGCTTTTATATATTTGAAAGACAAAATGAAGGATTATATTAACAATTCTAGTGGTTCTAGTCCAATTGATTTAATTAATCAAAAATTGCTAAATTATTATTTAGGTTAATTTTGTTTGTTTTTAAATAATTATTTTAATTTTTCTATAATATTTATTTATTAGCTATATATGACAAATTGGCAGAATGTGTTAAAAATGAAAAAATAGAAAATAAAGAAATACTTAAAGAATTATATTTGGTAAATATATTTAATAATAAAATAATAATATTTAATAAAAAAAGATTCTTCAAACACAATTTGAATCTGATCCAAATTCACGATGTTTAATTTTTGTTTCAACTAGAAGTTCTGCTTTTAAACTTGCTGATCATCTTAAAAATGTACCACAACTTCCAATTTTTTATAAACAAGAGGTTATTTTTTAATAAAATAAATTAAAAAAATGTTTTAAATTTTAGAATGTTGGTTTTATGGTCTCTTCAAATCAGAGCTTATCTGCTGGTGGACAATCTACAATAGAACAACAAAATATGATTAAAGATTTTGATTCTGGTAAAATAAAAGTTTTAGTAGTTACATCTGTTGCTGAAGAAGGGGTCAATATTGCTGCTTGTAATTTAATTATAAAATATAATAATGTTGGTTCTGAACTTTCAATGATTCAAAGAAGAGGACGTGCTAGACAAAAAAATAGTTTTTCTATTTTATTAGCATTAGATACAAATATAGAACAAGCAGAATATGTAAATATGCAAAAAGAAGCTATGGTAAGAAGATAGCTTTGAATTATGTTGTTCTGTTATTTTAAATAAATTATATAAAAATTAATAGATGATGAAATGTTTAATAGATTTACAAGAAAAAAGTGAGACAATTTTAAAAAATCAAATTAATGCAAAACGTGAAGAATGCAGAAAAGTTGAAGAAAGAAAACTTACAGTTTTAGAAGCAAGGCGTTCAAGGCTTAATAGTAGGCGGTAAAAATTAAGAAAAATTTTAAAAATTTATTTTTTACATTTTCTTTAGTTATAAACTAAGTTGTCGTTCTTGTAATAATTTAATTTGTAAAAGTATTCATGTTCGTTCTATTGCTCATACTACTTTTGTGGTTTGCGATCCCACTGTTTGGCAACGTTCAAAGATTGATATTCGTGAGAAGCCAACGGTGAAAAAAAGATATATTTTAAAAATTATCATTTTTTTAATTTTAACAAATAAGACTCTAATATTCTTTTTTTCAGAAAGACCATTTATTTACAAAATGTGCCAAATGGTTATGTGGCCAATGTGGTAATCAAGAATGGGGAGTTATTGTAAAATATTCAAATTGTTTTTTACCTCAATTGACAGCTAATTTATTTTCTTTGGAACGAGAAGATCAATTAGACCAATTAGATGAAAATCGTGGAAGAGAAAATAGTAGGACAAAAACTTGGAATAATATTCAAGAAGATTATTTTAATATTACACCAATAAATATGAGAAATATTGTAATTTTTTAATTTATTTAAAAAATTAATTTTTAAAAATTTAGGTAGACATGTTTAGTGCTTTATCAACTTCTTTTTCAAATTTGACAAAACAAATGAATCAACAAGAATTTATAGCTAATTTAAGATTTATTGAGAAAATGAAAGAGAAGAAGAATGATAAAAGGAATAAAATACAAATATTTTTGGAAGAGTAAAAATAAAAGGAAATATTTAATTTATTAAAATGATTTTTTGTTAAATATTTATGTAAATGGAATACCAGAATTTTATTTTAAAAAATAGTTATTTTAATAAAATTTGAGTTTAATTGATATATTTATGTAGAAAATGTCTCAATCTTTATTTTTAAATTTAATTTTCCCATTTATTTGTAACTCTTTGAAGTTGTAACGAAATACTAGATTTAGAAAAGTTACGTCATTTAATATTATAATGATACCTATCTTTCTGATAAGGAACAAAAAATAAATCGATAGACAGACAGGGGTATGTAATTCTCTTCATTTTTATTCTTTTCATATTTAACAATATATACTATAGTTTTATCCATGTAAATGATATAATAAATACTTTGTATGTATTTTATTACTTTTATTTAGTAATTCCGTTTTATTTTTTCTTAAAAATAATTTATAGTTAAGGTAGACCAAGAAAATTTAATATTGTTTGATAATGGCACATAAAGGTAGGAATATATCTAACCTTTTAAAAATTATTTAAATTAACTAAAAATTTTCATTAAGCAACAATTTTTTAAATTATTTTTTTTTTAGAAGCTGTGGGTTTATGCTTAATTTGTGGTGAACTTTCATTTGGAAGACATTACGGTTTTTATTATATTTAAAATATTTTTTATTTTTAGGTTGTTTAAGTTGTCTCGGATGCAAAACATTCTTTCGGAGGTTTTTAGTTTTTTATATATTTATGTAAATTTATAAAAATTAATTAATATTTATTGCTATTTTTATGAATTTTAATATTTTCTAGAGCTGTTATGCATAATCAGGATACAATTTGCAAAAAACCAAATATTTGTGAACAAGAAACGTGTGCAAGGAGACTTTGCCGTTCTTGTCGATTTCGAAGGTATTTTTTATTATTAGAATAAATTAGTTTAAAATTTTTTAGATGTTTGGATAGGGGAATGTCTAGAGAAGCACTTCAACCTCGAAGGGATTTAATTGGTAGAAGAAAAAAAAGACTAACACAAGTGCAATCTTTTCAAAATTTTGCATCTGCAATTCCTTCAACATCTGGGAGTGAAGTATAATAATTAAACATTAAAAAAAACTTTTTTTCTCAGATAACTCCTTCTCCGACTAATCAAATACTTCCTTCAACTGATGGATTATATTTTTCAATTTCAGATGGAATTAATAATAATAATCTTTTGGAGTTAATATCATCATTAGCTGCCACAGATAAAGCAATTCGTGCTAGAAAATTTGAAATGATTCGTGCAAGAACAGAAGCAAAAAGATTAGCAGATGTTGCAAGTAAAGGTTCTCGGGTAGTTCAACAACATGATACTTTAATGAAAATTGTTCTTTGTTCTGATCTTTGTAATGTTACACAAATTGAAATGTTTTCTATGCTTGAATGGGTGCAGGTTTGCATTTAATTTTAAAAATTATTTAAGAAATTATTTTTTAAAGACACTTCCAGTATTTTCATCACTACATTTACCAGACAAAATGCTTTTACTTAAAAGGTTTCTATGAATTTCTTTTTTGAATTTATCTTATATTTATTTTGAATGAAAATGTTAACAAATAAATATTTAAATATATTTTAATATTTTAGATTTGCTATGCCTTGTAATGTAATAGAATATGGATATTTTACTGCTCAAATTGGTCTTGACGATGTTTGGTTAATTTCTAATGGGACATGTATGCCAAGAAGTGTCAATGTTTTACCAGATGAAAGCAAGGTTTTTAAATAAATTTTAATTTAAAAAAATTATTTTATTTTTAATTTTAGACATTAATAACAGAAGACAGAAAATGGAGACAGGAAAAACTTTATAAACAAATGACTGATCGTTGTATAGATGGATTAGTTATTCCATTAAGAAGATTACAATTAACACCAGAAGAATTGGTTACTTTAAAAATTCTTTTACTTTTTAGTTGTGGAAATCACACACAAAAAGGTTTTTTTAAAAAAAAGAATAATATTTTTATTATTTTTTATTTAGAAGAAGGAACTTCCTTTATAAGTGACGAATCAAGAATTGTAGCTTTAGAATGGAAAAATCGTGTAATTGCCGCTCTTTTTCAATTTTATCGTTCAATAGGTCACAAATCTGCAGCTGAACGTTTTGGTAATGTTATTTTATTAATTTCTGGAATTGTTTCTGCAGGTAATTTTAATATAATAATAATAATTTTTTAATTTTATTTAAAGCTTCTGCAACGTTAGAATCATACCAAATAATGCGTCTTTTCAAATTTGCTAATTTTGATCGTGTTTCAGAACAATTACTTTTTGATATAGATTAAAATAAATTAAATATAAAAAAAGAGGATTTGTCAGTAGAAAAAATACAAAATTTTATAAATGAAAATATTAAAATCAAAAGTAAGGTAAATCTTTGTTGTTTTTAAACTTTACTACTCTTCCCAAATATTTCTAATTAAAAAAAGTTACAAATTTTATTAAATTAACACAAGTTAAATATAACAAAATATATGGAGAATGTTTGAAAATAATTTAAAATAAAAAAGAAAAAATGATTTACACTAAAATATTTCTTCAAAATTTAAATAAAATAGATTTTTGATTATACATTAATTGAATAATTTAGATAAATATTAATTATTTAATAAATGATTTGGAATTCTTATAGGCATAGAACAATGTCCACATCCACCAGGTTTTCCCTAATGTAAAAAATATTTAATATATTTATTGTATTTTTACCTGAGTTCCTGGATTTCCAGTTATTCCAATCTTTCCATCATTTCCATTACGGCCTCGGATTCCAGGATCACCAATAGGGCCAGGGGGACCATAACCTCCTGTAATTTCTATTTAATTTAATTTTGTAAAACTAACCGCACATTCCTTTCAAACCTGGTGCCCCAGGTATTTTTTTTAATTCTAAAATTATAATTAATAATTATTATTCTATTTTTATTCACCTAAATTGATTTTTCCATCTTTTCCTTTTTGTCCTGCTGGACCGATTTGTCCTATTGGACCTTTTCTTCCTGATTGTCCTTGAATTCCTGGTTTTCCATCCTCTCCTCTCATTCCTGGTTTTCCATTAATTCCTTTCTGTCTAAAAATTAAAATATTTATTTTTCAATTTATTTCTATTTTCCTAACCCTTGTAAACCTAAACTTCCAACAATTCCTGGTAAGCATTGGAAACAAAAATTTAAAAATATATTTTCAGGGGCATCTTCTCCATTCATTCCATTTTGACCTGGTTGGCCATCCTTTCCTGGTTTTCCATTAGTTCCATCTAAACCTGGAAGTCCAGGCTTTCCTTTTGTACAAGGACAAGAACATTTGGTAGTTCTCAATTAAAATTGTTTTATTTAATTGATACTAATTTTATTTTTAACTTATCACGTAATCTTTTTTGTTCAATAAAAGACAAGTTTATTTTTTCTTCCTCTTGATAATCCTCTTTTGATTTTTCTTTGCTTTGTCCTTCTTCTTTCCAATTACTATCTTCACTAACATTATTTAAACCAGACTCGTTAAAGTTTATATTTGTTAAATTTATATTGGTTATTTCTTTGTACAATAATTTACTATTTGTGGCATTAATTCCTTCATTGTCCATCATTAATTCAAATGAATTTAACAAAGCTGAGACCTCAATTAGTTTTTTTTGAAGAAAGCGAGTTTTTCCTTAAAAATTTTTTTTTTTAATTTTTATATTTTAGCTTCCATTTACTTCTGTTTTTAAGTGCTTGTTTTAATCGAATTTTCATTACAACATTGAGATGTCGAACAGAACGTCGTTTCCATTCTTGGCAATTATATCCACAAACCGAAAAACTAAAATTATTGTAAAGTTCCATAATTTTATTATAACAAATTTCAGATTGTTCGTTTATACTTCTTTGCAAATTTCTTATATAATTAAATAATAAAGGAACTATAATAGCAATTGTCAATAATGAAATAAAAGCAATACAAACAGATCTATTTATATAATAATTATTAAAATTTATAAAATATTTAAAAATACATTAGAAAAAAACGTCTAAAAATTTTTGCTTTTTCCTCTAGACAATTTTGTCGAAAATTTCTTCTCTCATATATCATCTCATTCAAGTGAAAATAAAGTCCGGTTAAATAAATTGAATATGGAAAAGCAGGTTATTTAAATAAAAGAATGAAAGAATAAATTATTATTTTCTTAACTTATCTCCATCTTATAACTCCAATTAATATTTGTGTTAATGGTTGGAATAAAAAATAATTAATTTTAATTATCTAACAACATTATAATATATTTATTTATAATAATAATATTATCTTTTACTGTTACAACGTTCTTTTAAATGGCATTTAATACAATTTAGGCAATGTATATATTTTCTTTTTACACATTTATTGCAATATTTACAATGTTTATAAAAAGTTCCATCCTTTAAAATAATTATATATTTTTTAATTAATTAAAAATAAAATTACTAAAGAAGTACAAAATCCACATTTAAAACAATGTTTATTTTCCTCAGTTACAAAGCGTTCACAAATTTCACAAAAATGATAACCTTCTTTTTTCGGCAATTTAAATAATTTATTTGGAATATCAGTAAAAATTCGAACAGTTGATTTTTGTTTTTTCGAAAAATCTCGGTGATTTGTATAAGTTACCTATTAAAAATGAACATTTTATAAAAAATAATTAAAAAAACTTTGTAATCAACCATTGAAAATTTTGTATTAATTAAATGTTTTGAGACAAAATAAGGCAAAAATAATATTTTATTGAAAGAAGAACTAAAAGAAGAATTTTTTTTATTTATTATTATTTTTTACTTTTTTATTTCTTTAAACATTAATTCCAATATATTTATTGTACGAATAAGTGGATTAATTTGAACACCAAATGGAGGATCACAAATACAAACAAAATTTTTCCCACTTTGACGAAAAAATTCAAGTAAATTTTCTTTACCTTCAGGCAAATAAAAATGACAAACTAACATAGAAAAACGCGCAAATTCATTGGGAAAGTAGAATTTTGACTAAAAAATTATTAAAAAAAATATATTTAAATTTCAAATAAAAACTAAACCAATCTATCATCAAAATCAAGTAGAAATACATTTAAATCCATCTTTTTAAGCCAATCAAAAAGTATGGGTGTGCCAATACAAAGAATTGAATTAATTCCATTTTCTTTTATTAAATTACCAATAAGAGAAAGAACATTGTCAGTAAACCAAAATTGCTGAAAAAATAAAAAAAACAAGTAAAAAGTAAAAATTTGTTTGTATTCCTAACAACTAAAATTATTTTATAAATTAATACCTCATCTCATGTCTTTAATGTTATTTATTTACAAAATTTTAGAAAATAAAAAAATAAAAACAAACTGCTTCACCGGAATTTACTTGTATAGCATCAATAATTTGAAAAGGAGAAGGCCATTTAGTAAAAGGTTCTTTTTGATTATGTTCATGTGTAAATGAAACAAAATTAAGGCATTTCTTACACCAAAAAGGGTCGAATTTGGCATTGACTAATTCATCAAAACTTAAAGAATCAAATTAATTGTTTTATTTTTTATATATCTTAATTTACTAAAATTTATATTTATTAACCTTTTACGCAAAAAACCATAGTCAGTAATTGGCAAAGTTTTAGCAGATGGTTTGAGAATTTTTTCTTGGTGCCGTAATGTTCCATCATTCGATAAATTTATACGAAATCCACATAATTTTGCTGAACGAAAAACAGCACAGGAAAACCACCGTTCACCAGAAGAATTTGAAAATAATAAACAGGGACCTAGAAAAAATTGAAAAAAATAACAAAAATTTACCGTGTCTACACTGAGGAATATTGTTTTCATCAAAAAAGCAACGTTCATCAAGTATTTTGATATTTAATCGTTTACGAATAACTGACCCACCATTTGGGTTAGATTGCGAATTTGAAGAAAAATTATTTTTTAAAATCGTCTTTTCTTTAAAAATCTTTTTTGAAAATTTTTTCTTCATTTTTTAAATTATTAGTCTACAAAAATAAAACGTTTAGATTGATAAACTATGAACTTCTTGTAAATTAGTTCTTAATTTTCTTAATTCTTTGATTATCTTACAATCTATTACTCGATCCTTTTGGGAGCTGAAGTCTCTTATTGGCCTTATGACCATTTCATCAATTACATTTTGTCTAAAACTTGTTGGTTTGCCTTAAAACGAAATAATGTGGAAATTGAGAGACCGGGAAAAAGAAAAAGAGTAATAAATGAGAGCATGATGAGCGTATTTTCCTCCTTGTGAGACTGTAGAGTTCCTATAATTTCCCGAAAAACTCGCTATGTTAATTTTAAATAAGTTGTCCTTGATTAATTTATAAATGTCTTAAAGGTGCCTATTCTACGTGCTTCTTCTTCAAAAATTCGAAAACCATTCTCAATAATTAAATTACATATAGGAAATCTTTTGATTCCATATAGATCCATTTTTGAAAGAACTTAAAAATTATTAAAAAAATCAAATATCCAACCCTCATGTATTCCGTTTCATAAAGGACTTCTTTGATTGAAGTATTTATCCATTTTTGCGGTTAAGAAATTGATTGGTCAAGGTAAAACTGTTTTGTAATATTGTATAGGATCCTTTAAAGTAGCAGGATATGTAGTAGAATTAAAATATTTTAGGATTAGTACTTTCGGATCCTGTACAATAAAATTTTTTGAACCAAATCCAGAATCCTGCAATTTTATTTTACTGAAAACTGACGAAACATTCATCTTTTACTGTTAAGGGAAATTCAATTTAATATTATTAAGAATATTATTAAAATTTGCGATTGTTTTATCATTATTCTTGATAATTTTTTATTCAATGTCCGAATTAAAAAATACTCGAAAAGGAAAATTTAAAAACGAAGATGAAAGTAAAGTTGAAAAACAGGATGATGAGATAGTTGAAAAGCATTGTATATGTGATTCGAGGTTTTTTGTTTTTTAACTTAAATGATAATTATTTTTAGTGATTATTCAACATTAATGATTTGTTGTGATTATTGTTCTATTTGGTATCATGTAAAATGTGTGGGTATTAAAAAGAAAGATGTTGACAAAATTGAAAAATATGCTTGCAATTTATGCAAGAAAAATGGAAAAGAAACTGCTTTTAAAATACAGGAAGAAAATACTAAAAAGCGAAAAGAATCATCGGAATTCCAAGAAAAGAATTTAAAAATTGGTATATTAAATTTTTAAACTTATTTAATTATTTTAAAGGAGATAAGCCTGCAAAAATCATCAAAAAAGAAGAATCAACTGTTCTGGCCCACACCAGAAGTCCAAGTCTTGCGGGTTCAAGTAATAATTTTGTTTTTGCTTTAATTTTTACTAGCGAAGTTGGTCGCCCTTCGTGCGTCCTTCTTCCCTACAAAAAAAAATAAAATAACCTGACCAATAAGGTCATCATACTAATAAACATTTCCAAATAACAAAACAAAACGGAATTGAATAAAATAAAAGAACCTAAAAAACTAATAGGATAAAATATTTTAAACCAAATCACTGACATTGATGTAACAAAACAGCTTATTGTTAGCTCAAATAACTAACGCCAACGAAAATACAAAAATAAAAAATATTAAGAGGTCGCCCACCCACCATCCCTGACCATAGTATCCACTGTCAAAAACTACTATAAAAAACCCATTTTCACATCCCAATCATTTGTCTATAAAAACCGGACAAACAAACACACACCGATTCTCTTTTATATAATTAGATGGGTGAAGAAATTTCTAAAACTCTTAAATTTGCAATAAAAGGCTTTATATGAGTGAATACTCTATCCTTTGCAAAACAAAATTTTTACCTCGATCGCGAATATTTTTGCTTACTAAATATTTTTTAATATTTAATTAAGTCAAACTTGACCAAAGAGCCATAAATTATCAAAAAATTTAGCATTAATCAAATCAAAACTTGAAAATCAACTTTGCAAACCTAAAGAAAACAATCTTATAACTGCAACAAAGATTAAAGAAGAACCTCCTTCCAATTGTATCATTAATGAACGGCCTCCATCATGCTCGACTATTATTGGTGAAATTGTTAAGCCATCATCTTTATTACATCTGATTCCTATCTCCGTTCTAAAACAACAAAAAATTCAAGAGGAAAATCCTGAATTACGATGTGAAAATTGTATTGGATGTTTTCGAGATAAAGACTGTGGAAAATGTGTTGTCTGCGTGCAGCCACAAAATAAAGGAAAACTTTGCATGCAACGGATTTGTGTACAAGTTGAGGAACTTTTGCAAAAAAAGGTTGGTAATTTAATATATAAAAAATTGAGATTATTTATTCTGTGAAATTTTTAAATACTTCGTTAAAAATTAAATCTCCCGAAAAATTTTTTGTCTTCATCGATTCTTTCGATATTAGGAAGGAATTCTTTTACTTGATTAACTGTTGAAAAAGATTTTTGTTTTTAGTTGAAAATGATGGAGATTGCTGAATTGTCTGAAACATCAAGTCTTGATTGTGATGTTTATAATATTAAGACAAAAGGACGAAAGTCTAAGCATAAGTCAAAAGAACTTTACGACGAGATAACTTCTAGACATCGCCGCAGTGTTTTGTTAGATAGCCCTAAAGAACATGACGATGTGGCTATACAACTCAACAAATTTTACTGCAATTTAATGCGTAAAAAGACAAAGACGAGATTTAATACTACGCACGAGGTGCTTTTAATATAATTCAAGATATTAAAAATATTAAATTTTTCTTTATTTCCAGGTTCCAAAAGATAATGAAGAAAAACAGTGCATTGGACCTGAATGCGTCAACTCGGTATTTAAAAATAATTTATAATATTTACAAATTTTAGGTGAGACAAGGCTCAAAATATTGCTCAGAACGTTGTGGAATAGCTCTTGCACAGGTTAATCTTTTATTTTAAAATTATTATCTAGAAATAATCAATTTTCAGATTCGTCTTAAGACAATATTGCCACAAAGATTTGTCGATTTTTTTGCCCAAGTTCCGTCAAAGCAGACTAAAGATACTAAACGACTTGATGACCTTCAAGAACAAATTACACAAATCCATCAGAAGTTAAAACATTTGGGAGATTGGAAGGAGAACGTTGACAATTTTTTGGATGCAATTAAAAATGCGCAACCAAGTGCAGAACAACCTCGGAGCGAAGACGATAATCTAGTATTATACAAAAGAAATTTTAATTAAATTATCAAATACATACTTATATATATTTAACTTTTTTTCTGACAATATAATTTAAAAAATAAAGTTATATTAGAATTAAATGTAAATTTGATATTTTTGTTATTTATTACTATTTTATTTTTTAGGTGGTTGGGTGTCCAGTATGTGGAGGTGAATTCCCTATGCGTGAGAGTACAAAACATACCCAGTCTTGTTATGCTCGTTCTGAAAAACAAACTACATATGGAACCGATTATCCGGTTATCTTTAAAAAAAGTTTTTACTTTTTATTAATCAAATTAGATTCCTAATAATCAATACAACCTCTACTGCGATGCTTATAACAAAATCAATAAAACTTTTTGCAAAAGACTAAGGTATGCGTGCCCAGAACATTACAAGGACCAATACAATTTAAAGGTTTTTTGCTGCTTACCTAATTGAATTTATTTTTGAAGATTTTAGATATGTGGGTGCCCTTTGAGTTGGTATAAGAACGGATATTCCGTAAATTTTGAAGATCTTTTTCTCTCATCTGATGCAATGATAGCGGATGGTGGATATTGTCAAGATAAAAATAAAAGTTGTCGTGCTCATCAAAATTGGATTCAGGTTTAAAATTATTATACTTGTTTATTGTCATCGAACAAGTGAGAACAGTCATGGCTATAAAAATAATAAAAAAGTTGGCAACCAAAAGATGAAAATTCACTATTCTGTTCGCAAAAAATAAATTATGTTAGGGACAATAAACAAGTATCAAAGATTAAAAATCAGATTGAAAGTTTTTAGACATCATTCAGTTTGATTGATAATGAACGTATGAATTTGCTAAATCAATTAGAGGAAATAATGGAACAACGAGCATTTTTATTAAAGAAACTTATGGAAAGAGGTGATGTCATTGCACTTTTATGTAATAAAAGTCGGCGCATGAATATTGAGAAGAAAAGAGAAGACTCGAAGGTTAGAATATTATTTTCACAAATATTTTTTTTTTGGAATTTTAGGAACGTGATAATTCTTCCAATAGTGAATTAATCTACTAGTAAACTATGCCAATCAATGACAATAAAAATGACTAACATTTTGATTTCACAGATACTTATTATCTATAGTATTTTTATTTCAATAATTCATAAAATAAAATAACAAAATTTAAATAACACTAAAATCTCCCTTTGGCCAATTCATAAAGACTTGGCGGGACTAATTGCCTTGCCTCCTCCATAACTTTAATTAAATCGTTCGCTTTCTGCGCATTATTCTGTGTGAAGAATGTGTAACTTGTTCCCTGCAAAAATTTTTTAATTATAAATAAAGAATATTTACAGTTTTATCATGACGTGCTGTGCGTCCAATTCGATGAACATAATCACCGGAAGTATTTGGATAGTCGTAATTAATGACATATTTTATATCAGAAACGTCTAAATAATTTAAATAATAAATCAAGTTTCTCAAAAAATTAAAAAAAGACAAATCTTCCCCATTAACTATTTTTACCGCAAAGGATTCGCGAATACGGAGCACGGAATTGGTCAGAGCCAGTTTGCCATCGTGCGCATTTTTATTTTTGCATAATAAAAGTATTATGCGAGACATCCAGCCGTGTAAAACGTTTTTTATACGACGATCCCACACATAAAACAATAGAACAGCCAGCCAAGTCCTTTAAAAAAAACGCGTTATGACTTGACCAGCTTTTCTACTGCTGTTCCCTTCAGTACTTGTTCAATTTTTTATTATTTTCGTATAATCTTGATAATTTGCAGCGCTTGTAACGATTTTTACTTGATGTGAAATTGAATTATATATTTTGAGGAAGCGTAGTAGGTCCACCAATGGCTATTTTATTCCTTAGCCTCAGGAAAACATACCTAATCCTCGAGCAGCGACATCAGTTGCAATCAATATTGGTGTTTTACCTTCCCTGAACTCTGTAAATTAACACTTGATTATTGTCTGCTCAAAAATGTAAAAAAACCCGAAAGAACCCATTCTCGCTCGCTTTGTGATTTGTCACCATGAGTACATAATACTGGCCAACCTATAAATAATGGGACAATTAAAATATATTAATTGCGTACTAACCATCTCGACGCATATTTCGAGTTATATCATCTGCCTTACGTTTAGTTTCAACAAAAATAAGTGTCTTATATTCACCCTAAATAATAAAGAATTAAAACAATATAATTATTCTAGTTTAATAGCTTATTAATGGTTGCAAATTGTATTCATTTAATTTTGCTTCTTCAAAACTCCTTTAATATTGAAAAATAAAGAAAAAAAGAGTAAAGCGTCAACTATTTACAGAAATATAAAAATAACCTGTTTCATAATATGATTAAGAAGTTGAAATAGGCGACCCATTTTTTCAGACTCTTCAATAATCTCAACATTCTGCTGAATATTATGATTGGCTGCCAACTCCAAAGAACCAACATGTAAATGAACAGGATTACACTGAAAATCTGCAGCAAGTGTCCTGACTTCCTTAGGCCATGTAGCAGAAAACATTAAAGTTTGACGATCGGGCTATTTGAAGTTTTGAAAATCAGGCACTTGTGTAGATGGGACAGCTTTTTTTACGGACAAATTATTTTTGTGGACATTTTTTATTCGCATATATATTTTTCATTATTTACAACTTGTGAAATTAAAAAAAACAATCTTCTCCTCCAAATTTTCGTTTCCAAATAAATTCATGCAAATAACTTTCAATTTTCTTTACGCATTTCTGAGCCACAAATACATGTTCTTGTTTTGTGAAGCATACCAAAACTAGAAAGCCACTGTTGAAATTCATCATCTGGTAAGCTTATTTTGGTGTATAATTGTAATAAAATAAAATTTTTAAGAGTTTGAATCATTTTTTGGATAATTGATTAACAAAAAGTATAAATGACAGGTAAGAAACATTTACACATATTTGTTTGTCGAGGTACACTCTTATGCCTTGGGAAAAAATCAAAAATAATTTGTCCGCAAAAAAAGCCGTCCCATCTACAGAAGTGCCGAAAATCATTGAAAAATAATTAGTTACGCGAATTTGGCTAACAATCGAGCGAATTTGTGGTTCAAAACCCATATCTAACATTCGATCAGCCTCATCAAGTACCAAAAATGTACATCTGCGCATATTGGTTGTACCAGACTCGAGAAAATCGAGAATACGTCCAGGTGTGGCAATGCAAATGTCAATACCTAAAATCTATTATTAGTAAATAATTTCAATAATTTATGATAAACATAATAAGAAATGAATTTCAGTTTAAAGAAACCTCGTTGTAAAATATTTGCTTGTGTATTCTTTGAAGCTCCTCCATAACAACAAGTAAGCTTAATATCCATTATCCGGCAAAATTCTGATGCAACGCTTTCAACTTGAACCGCTAATTCACGAGTTGGTAAAAGAAAAAGAACGGTTGGCCCTTCATTCGGACGACGGGGAATTTGGCTAAAATAATTATAATTTAAAAATTTGGAAAGTAAAAACTTTAAGGTGTGCATAATAGCTGGCAAAACAAATCCAAGCGTCTTGCCTGAGCCGGTTTTTGATATAGAAATCATATCAAGACCACAAAGAGCTACTGGCCATGAAATGCTTTGAATCGGTGTAGGTCGATGATAATGGGCACAAAGGAGATCGACAATCCTTTCTAGAATACAATAAACTAAAAAAAACTAATGCAAAACAAACGTGGAAATCCGCTTTCTGCAAACTCTGAAATTGGACGAGGAATATTATTTCCGCGAATAATACATTCATTTTCATTTAACCATTTTTTTATTTCATCTAAATCACGGTTAGTAACCATTTCATGTTCATTATATATATCTTTTTTAACTTCAGATAATTGAAGGTTATTCCAATTAACTGGACGTAATTTGCTACCTTTAAATTTAAAAAAAAAAATTAAAAAATTAAAGCTAAACTCTGAGTAAAATCATTCCTCCTTCGATTTCCAGCAAATCCTGAAACATTCGGACGATTCGATCCTCGATTTTGATAACTAAACATTTAATTAAAATTTTTTAAATAAAATATACAATTGAAAATCCCCAGACACACGTCTTGAATTTTTTAAATTTTGTAAATAATGAGCTTTCTGATCACCAAATCCTGCAGAATTTCGTTCACGATTTTGATTTCTCTTATCCTCATATTGTAAACGATTTTCTCCATAATAATTAGCAAAGCTAAAATGTAAAAGAGGCTGACGAAAAAATAAAGTAAATTTTGATTTAATTATAGACATTGCTAAAATATTTTAATTTAAATAAAATTATTATAATCATGTTGAATAACGAAAATATCTTTAAGATCGTTAATTTCTTAATAGTAAATAGAATAAAAATTTTTTTAACAATTTATAAGTACAAATAAGAAAATCAAAATATTCATTTAAGTATCATTAATCTTTTTCAATAAACTAGTTTTATGGATCCTGAGGATGTCCATAAGTTATTAAGTTGTATTGCATCGCTGCCGTATCAAAGATCACTTGATCATGATTTAGACCTTCTTGCTAGAATTTTAAAGAATAATTTTAAAAGAATTTTTAATAACACTTTGCCAAATATTATATTTTAAACAGAAATTTACAGTATTTTTCTTTTTTCATTAAAATCTTTATTTTTAAATAAATCTTTTGTAAAACTTTTAATTTCTTTTTATTGTTTTTTTAATATTTTTAACCTTAAAACTTTGGTTCTCGCCAATGATACTACTTGCCAATCGCCCACATGCTTGATATCCAACTTTATCATCCCCAGTTGAAATTATTGTGTAAATAAATGTACCTTCGTATTTTTGCCTATAATTTTAAATAAAAAAATATTTTTTGTTAAAAAAATTTTTCTTTACCTAGAATTAATATCATTTAAAAATTTGGAGCCACAAGCCATTCCATTAATTAAATTACAACTACCAATTGGAATAATGCAAAGGAAAGATCCCCAATTTACACCAGCTACCCCAACAAATGTTTGTATTAAATCAGTTAATGGTGGCCCTAATTGATCTCCTGTATCTACACAATTTCCTCCCATTATAGCCTTAAATTTAAAAAAAATATAATTTTTTTAAATTATCAACTTTTCGTGCAATTGGAGAACCCATAGAAATTGCAATAATATTAACTTTATTTGATGTAAATTGAGATACTGATTGAATTATTAATCGAATCTTTTTTTTTAATTATATAAAAAATATATTTATATTAATTAATTAGGTAACCATTTTTACATAATGACATTGCATTGTAACAAGTAAAACACTTGTTTTTCCAGCATCTCCATAGGTTGTTCCATAAACTTCTTCATCATTATATCCATGAGTCTTTTAAATTAAAAAAATTAAAAAATATTTTTAAAAATATTACTAGAAAATATTGACGAATTCGTTCAAATTGACCTGCATAATTTGTAATACCATGAATTATAATTACAGGACGATTTCTTTTAAAAATAAAATTAAAAATATATTAAAAAAATGAAATAAATAATTTTATTAAAAAGTAACCTTGTTTGCTTTCCATTTTGATGATTTCCACCACCAAAACTTCCATCTAATCCAATATCTTCACGTGAAAGTTCTTTATCAAGTTGTTCACCTCCATAATTTTTTAAAAATTCATGAAAAGAAGGTGAAAATGTTGAAAAACATTTTGAAAAAAATTGTAAAAATAAAATAATAATAATTATAATAATTTTATTAAATAACATTTTTTTTTAAATTATTTTTTCTTTTAATCACAAATAAAAAAAAGATATAAAATAATGTATATACCTTTATTCTCTTTTTATTCTTTTCTTTTTATATTGCAATACAAACTCCAAAATATTCCAAAAAATAAAGGTTGGGGACAAAGGATTTGATTCACCCCTATATATCTAAACAAAAATATCAACACTAAAAAAACATTATATAATTCAAAAATATTTAAAAATTAAAAAAGAAATCAAAGTATTAAAATTGGAAAAAAACAAATAATGAAAAAAAGAAATAAATAATGTTCTGGATAACAAAAATAAAAAATTAAAAGCTAATTAAATCAGAAAAGGTCATCAGAAACTAAATAGAATTTCGTTCTCCTTCATCTTCCTTAACTAAGAATATTCAATAAATCTATTCTTGAGAAAAGAGAGGAAAGATTTGCAGTCCTTTGTGTTTTTACATTTAACAAATTTTTAATTATTTATTTTTAATTTAAGAAATAAAGCCATTATATGCATTAAATATAATTAATCTAAGAAATAAAATTTAAATTATTAATAAATATTTAGTTTTGATATTTCAGTGTAATTGATGAATAGGGTTTAATGGGCTGACTCAAATAATTAATGAAAAAGCTGGTTTTTTAATAAATAAAAAATATTATTTTTATTTTTATATTTAATCAATTAATAAAAATTAAAAAGAATAAAAATTTATAAAAAAATAACTAAACACAAAATCAATAATTAATTTAAATTTTTCTCTTTTTTTACTAAAAAATTTATTTAAAAAGAATTATATTCAATTTATTTATTTTCTTTCTTAATTTTCTTTATTTTCATCTCCTTTGAAGAAACGTCGAATTTTTACAAAATTCTAAAAAATAAAATAAAAAATAAAATTAAATTTTAAACCTTTGGTGTTGTTGCCATTCTATACCAAGTACCAGCTTTTATTAAAATTAAATCACCATATTCACTAAATTATTTAAAATATTAATTTAATTATTTAAACCAAAGTATTCGAATCCATTGTCCATCATTTGCTTCTAAATCAAAATAAACAGAACCTTCCATAATCTTTTTTTATTTTTTTATTTTATTTAAATTAATTAATTATTTTACCATTCTTGCTTGATCTTCTTCACATTTAGTTTCTTCAAACATTTCTGCCATCTTTTTTTAAAAAAATAAAATTAATTAATAAAAAAAACTTTATCTTCAAAATCAACAGTTGATTGTGCATCTAAAGTAAGTGTATCTTCACGTGAAAGATTTCTTTCAAGTTTAACAATAGCAATACGTTTTGAAAGTGCTATTTGATCTTCTAAATCTAACTAAAAAAAAGAATAATTAATTTAATTAAATTTATTTATTTACTTTATAATATAAAGCTCCAGTCTTTTTTGTTAATTCATCAGAATTAACAACTTTTGGAGGAAAACAATGATGAGGTAAACGAGGATCTCCAATTGGATAAGTTTCCATACACCACATTTGTACCATTTTTATATTAAAAAATAAATAAATATATTTTTCTTATTAAATTTAATTTAAATTGAAACAAAAATATTTAAAAAAAAATTTAGTAGTTTTAATATTCTCGATTAATAATTAAATAAATATTTTTATTTGGCCCAAAAAAAGAGGAAAGAAATAAAAGGAAAGGGAAACTTTTCCATTCCAACCACAAAATGCGTAGTTTATTTTAAATATAAAAAATGTAAAATAAAAACTTAAAGAAGGTTTATACTTTTTTTTGAACCGGTTCATTTAATTATTATTTACTTATATAATAATGCTCTTTTCATTTTCTCTCTTTTCTTTTTTTATATTTATTAAAAGGTAATTAGTAAATAGTTTGGCAATTTAAAATAATAAAAATTAATATTTAAATATTAGTATTTTAATTAAAAATTAAATTAATTAATTAAATATTTTATAATATAACCTTATGAAATAATAAAAAAATAAATAAATATATTTAAAGGTCATTTAAAAATCAGAAATCATTATATGTAGTATGTAGAATATATTTTAATAAATAAAATAAAAGTAAATATAATAATATTTATTTATTTTAAAGTTTTTTTTTACAAAGATCGTTACACTTATATCGTCACACTAATTTGATAAATATAATTAATATTATACTTAATTTAAATAAACTAAAACTTAAATTTTTTTTTAAATTTAAATAAATATTAATTTAAATTAACTAGAACAGCATTTGTTGTTACCATTGTCACATAGAACATTATCACGACCTACACAGCCATTATTAAATTTAATTAATATATTTATTAATAAAATATTATTAATTGAAGAAGACTGAAATATATATTTTTTAAAATAAAATTAAAAAATAAAATTATTATTTTTGAATTTAATAATTTTAAATAAAAAATTAGTAGAAATTAATGTTTGGAATATATCATTTTGGTTTGTTAAATAAAACATGTTTCTTCTCTTGATTTTTCAATTTTATTCATTGACGAAAAGTCCGTTGACGAAAAGTCTGTTGAAGTCAATATCTTATTTTTAATTAACTAATTGATAAGTGGTGGTTTGTTTATATTTTGTAGTATAATAATTTAGTGGAAGAGAAAATTGAGAGTTTTAGTGTTTTCAAAAGGGATACTATATAAACCGCGTATTTTAACAGTCTTATGTCCAGAGCTACGTCAACCAACGTCTATGAGCAGCGCCGCCAACGACTACGAGCAGCGCCGCCAACGACTACGAGCAGCGCCGACAACGACTACGAGCAACTCCAAATGTATTGGTTCTATGAGCAGACGTTCTAGGAGCTACGCCAACGGTGGTGGTTCTAGTAACTTTGTTATAGGAGCTACGCCAACGGTGGTGGTTCTAGTAACTTATGTTATAGGAGCTACGCCAACGGTGGTGGTTCTAGTAACTTTGTTATAGGAGCTACGCCAACGGTGGTGGTTCTAGTAACTTATGTTATAGGAGCTACGCCAACGGTGGTGGTTCTAGTAACTTTGTTATAGGAGCTACGCCAACGGTGGTGGTTCTAGTAACTTATGTTATAGGAGCTACGCCAACGGTGGTGGTTCTAGTAACTTTGTTATAGGAGCTACGCCAACGGTGGTGGTTCTAGTAACTTATGTTATAGGAGCTACGCCAACGGTGGTGGTTCTAGTAACTTTGTTATAGGAGCTACGCCAACGGTGGTGGTTCTATGAGCTGACGTTCTAGGAGCAATGTTGCTTGGAAAACCGATAGATGATCTCCTCCGGATGCAGCCAAAGTGCAGGTTTTCAGCCGTCACCACTCTTCGGATTGGTATTCAATTTATTTGAGTAAGAAAATTTTAGTAAATAAGTGTCAAATAATAATTATTATACTTTAAGGCCTTCTGCAGTCTCCATAAAGTGGATTCATTCATCGCGATGTGAAACCAGCAAATATCGCTGCAGGCCACAAGCGGCCAGATCTCAACTTTGACTTTGGGTTAGCGCGCTTCATTTACACAGACGAGGACAAATTAATGCTGAGACCGCGTCGCAAGAAGGTGAAAATGAAACATTTCGTCAAAAATTTCTTTATCTTCGCTTATTCTTTCAGATCCAGTTCCGTGGGACCTATCGCTACTGTTCGTTAAACGCGCAAAAGTCATGGACCAAGGTCAAGTGGATGATTTTGAAGTGTTTTGTTGTGTAATACTTTTTTTGAATATAAAATTTTTTTGTAGTATACATTGATTGAATGCCGAAAGCGGAAGTTGCCTTGGACTGGAATCAAACCAAAGGAATGCCAGGAAAATAAGGAGATCATTACTAGCGCCGAGTTGCTTGAGGTAAATTGTCCTTTTTTATCAAACAAATTTTGTAATATTAGGATTGTCCGCCTTCCTTCTCTCGTATCAGGGAGAATTTGCGCCCATTTGGATTTGCTGATGAGCCCAAATACGGTTCTCTCATTCAGTGGCTTACTGAAGATTTGCAAGCGGACCCAGAAAGCAGCAATAGTTTTGAATGGCAGCGTGCCGGTCGTCAGTCTCGTGTTAAGAATGTCGATGTAACTGGGTGATACGGAGGCAAGTTTTTCAGAGATGTTTGTGTGACTTATAAATTTGAATAATTTTCAGGTAAAATCCGAAACTGCGCAGACAGATGTCAGTCTCTTCACTACATTGGCTGTTTCAGACGAAGAAGATGGGAGCAAAGTTGATTACGATGACACCATTGAAAATATGCCACCTGACAAAAAATTCAATATAGATGCGATCAAAGCAAAGCAGCAGGAGGGAGCGGCAGAAAAGGAGATGACGGCCAAACCTCCAGAAGCTACAAGAAACCTTCAGAAGATGCCAAGAAATAATATAAAGATTATTGCTATCAGTGTTCTCCTGACCGGGCTCTGGTCAGGTAATTTTGATGACCGAAAAAAGGACAGTCAGAACACTGAGTGCTATCACATTTCCTTTTTGTATTGTGTCGTAACTAGTTATTTGTATTATAATTGTAGTAAAATGAAATTTATATTGAAAAAGTGAATAGGGTTTCGATGATTTGGTTGATCCCGTTTTGAATGGCAGTGGGAGATGCGACAAAACTCCAGAAATAATATAAAGATTATTACTATAAGTTGTCGGTTTCTGGAGAACCTTATATCCAGTGCTTGGAATTTTCGATTTTGTTCATACTCATACTTCATATCATCAAAAAAAGTTGCTCATACCGTCTATTTTTTCCCTCATACATCATACTCTATTTGTACATTTTTAGGCTTCATAAGTTTTATAGAAAGTTTTTTTATATATTTTATTGGAGTTAGAATATTTTTATTAACTTTTTTACAAATTATTTTTTTCAATAATAATTATTTTTGAATTAATTTAAATTATTTAACTAAATTTGGACTTTTTATTATTAAAATTTTTTTTTAATTTTTTATAAAAATTAAAATAAATATATATTATATTTTATAAATTAATTTTAAATAAATTATATTAATTGAACATATTGTTTTTATTTTATTAAATTTAAAGAATAGTATTATAGAAAAAGAAAATAATTTATAAATTAATTACCCAATTTTTTAAAAATATTTTTAAACCTTTAGAAAGAAAGAAAAGAATTTTAAAATAATTAATTAGTTATTAAAGACATTTCTTAGCATCTTTGTCACATGATCTTGTACAACAATTATATCCAGCAGTCCATCCAAACCCTTTACATTTTGCACCTTTAACATCACAAGTTTCACAAGTATAAGTATTTATATAATTTTCTTTATATTGACATTAGAGATAGGAATTTTGAAAAATCCTTGATCTGGATTCTGGATCTGGATTTTATTTATTGACCTGGACCAGACTCTGGACCTGGAGTCCAGGAAAAATCCAGGTCCAGAAAAAATCCAGGTTTTTTTTTACCTGGATCCAGACCTGGATCTGGATTTTTTTTTAAATATGTGTAAAAATGAATATTTAGCATTAAAATATTACTATTCGATTCATTTCGATGAGCTGAGTCGAATGGTATCACTCTTTTGATGCGATTAAGTCTATGAACCTAGATATAGGCCTCTGAAAATGGGAAAAATTTATAGAATTTCCGCCCCAGAGAGGGTATCATTCGATTGGGATTCACCGTAAGAGAAATGTACTGTATTCGTTATCTGTAACCATAATTTAACACCGTAAACCGTATGAACCCTAATTTCTAAAAGTTTATACTTCTATTGCTAAAAATTCCTTTTTTAATGCCATTAGTGAAAATTTTTTACTTCACTAATACAAACAAATTTCCATTTTTAGCGCCGCAGGCGAAAAATTTCAAAATTTTTTAAACCTCTATTGCCAAAAATTAGACTTTTTTATCTACGCGGACGAAAATTTTGAAAAATTAATGCAACATAATTTGCAAAAATTCGTCATTTTTATTGTTGCAATCAAAAATATAGAAATTATATTTTTATAATAGAGTTAAAATTTTTTAAAACGAAAGAAAAATAAATAAAAAACAATTCAACAATAATTAATGTCCTAAAGATATATCGTAAATAACATAGGAGTCGAACCAACGTCAAGGTAAGCTCCTAGACTAACGCACTACCCACCCAACCATACTCGTTTTAGAAGAAAAAACAATTTAATTATAGATAAATCTTTCATTTTCCTCTTAATTTTCAATTTCCATTTTAACTTTTGAACAAAATTTACTCCAGGAAATCCAGGTAAAAAATGTCTCTGGACCTGGATCTGGACTCTTGATTTAATTTATCGACCTGGACCAGAGTCTGGACCTGGAGTCCAGGAAAAATCCAGGTCAAGAAAAAATCCAGAATTCCTAAAAAATGCCTGGATCTGGACTCTGGATCCAGGAAAAATCCAGGTCTGGATCCAGATCCAGTCCGATCTCTAATTGACATGCTAAACCAACTCCTCATTCATCCTTAAATTAATTAAAATAAATATTTATTTGTATATTTGTAAAATTAATTTGAATTTATATTAATAAAATGTTGGCATTTAATTTAAAAATTAATTTAAAATTTAAAAAAAAAGATAATAATTTATTTACTCATTTGTTTAAAAATTTATTTTTAAATATTCATGACATATTAAATTAAAAAAGTCTTAGATTAAAATTAACTTTAGCATTTTATTTTTAGAAAATTATTATTTATTTTAGTTTAGCTTTTTCTAAAAAATAATTTTTTAATTAAATAAATTTTATAAAAATTAATTTTTTTTTAATTTTAATTAAGTAACTAGTGGAATAAATACAAAGATTGGAGGGCTACCCGACATTTGCGACATTTGCAGACCCGAAATTTGCGGACGACATATGCGGACCCGACATTTGCGGACCAATGGCATTAAAAAAATTAACAAATAATTTTGAAAAATAAATAAAATAATAATAAAATTTTTTATTCTTTATCAGGAAATGCCTTTTTCAAAGGTCAATAATAATTTTTAAAGTATGAATTATTCGTCTCAATTATCAAAACCATTTTTCATCAAACGATATTGTATCGATCTTAAATTTTGTAGATATTGTTCTTCTGTTGAAAAATCAAATAGATCGAAGTTTGTCACAAGTTCCTTAATTGCTCTATCGTTTTTATTGTGTTCGTGTGTTGCGGAAAAACGTGTGGATGGGAGATGGAATCGAACCATCGTGGAATGAGCCCAAACCAGAGCACAACCGACTGTGCCACCATCCAATCCTCTGATAGTCATTTTTCATTCATTCATATACTTTCTCAAGTATACGGACATAACAGTTTTCAATATGTTTTTTACGCTCTTTGCCTCTAAGGCCTAACGTTGGATCAAGTCGTATTGTGAAGTTTATCCTCTTAAATCTGCTTCTCATCCTTCAGAACTTTTATGAGCCTTAAATTTATTCAGGTACTTGTGTAAGATATCCTTGTCTGTTCGAATAAGTGTCTTCAAAAAGTAAGTGGGATAAAACACAAGTACCTTATTCTTAAAACATGAAAAAACAAAAAAAAAATTACTTATTATGTATGTGTATTTTTATGTATTTTTGTATTGTAGTACTGACGGATTTTCCACTGACGCTCAGATTTTCCACTAACACCTTTTCCGGGATCCGGGAGCCCTCATTATTCCTTGAATAAGGCATATGGTAAAATATTAATAATTGAAACACATGTTTTTTATTATGTTTACACAACCTAATGTTGTGTAATTTAACTATAATTTTTTCCACTATTGAGTGGGTCCGCATTTGTCGTCCGCACATGTCGGGTCCGCAAAAATCCTGTCCGCAAGTGTCGCCCCACGAGAACTTACTTTTTACGAATAGACGCTTCGCGACTGAAGTGTATAGAAACCGCTTCGCGCTTGTAACACTAAATAATTCTAGAAAATATCTTGCGAATAGATGGCCTTTTTTGAAGCATTTTTAAAAAATATATTCGACCTTCGATTTCGAACCCTCATTCAAATTAGAAAATCCCGCACACTACCACTACACCACAACTCATCTTATCCAATTTAAAATAAAAGTTCTTTTTCTTTGCCTCCATCTCATAAATCTCAATTTTAAAATTCCCTTGGAGAGGACATCTACCTTTTATCTTTATCCGATCCAAACAATTTTTTACCATTCGATAGCCCAAAGTCTGAAGGTGTGCCCTACCGCTGGGACCAACTCTGTACCTTTAACCAAAAAAAGTTGTGGTTAAAAACCGCAGCTACTGCCCCTTTTTCTCTTTAAAAAACACGTTTTTTACATTTTTTCGACATTTTTCGACTTTTTCAAAAAACAATTATATACATTCGATAGCCCTTTCAAAAAGCTATCGAATGGATATAACTTTTTATAAAAAAATCAAAATTTAAAAAGTTATTCAAAAAAACGACCTATTTTTCTCTTATAGGCGAAAATTAAATTAAATTTAAAAAAAAGAGTAAAATATTAAAGTTAATTTTAACTAGAGAATAATATAAAATTATTATTTATAAAAAATAATTTAAAAACATTAGTTAGATAAATTTATTAAAATCTAAATATATTTATTAATATTTTAGTTAAATAATATAAATAAAATAATAATTATATTTAATTTAAATAAAATAAAAATAAATAATTATTTTTTATTTAATTAATATTTTTAAAAGGTAAGAATATATATAAATAAATATTATTATATAATTTAATTTATTTGTAAAATAATTAAAATAATAATATATTAATAAATAAATAATTAAATAAAATTGGTTGTTCAATTGAAGGGCTCTTTTTATTTTATTTATTAGTTCATCTCATATATAATTAGTTTAAGCTAATAAAAAAAGTTTTTTATATTTTATTTTTATTAATATAAATTTATAAAAAAGTATTTGAATTTATTTTCTATTTTTTTATTTATTCTAAAATTTTAATAATTAAATAAATAAATATATTTTCTTTTTTATTTAAAAATATTATATTTTCTTCAATTAAATACATTTAGTTATATTATAATATATTTAGCTTTTATCCTCCTGCTGAGAATATCAATAAATAAATAAATAAATATTTATTTATATTTTAAAATATTAAATAATATTTAATTAATAATGGTTATAATAAAAACAAATAATAATAATAAATTATTTAATTATTCTAAAATTAGACTTTTAACATTTATTTCAATAATTATTTCAATTATTTGTATATTTAATGCTATTCTTATTATTCCTTTATTATTTAGTTATATTCAATATATTCAAATAAAATTACAAGTTTTTAAATTAAATTAATAATTAAAATATAAAATATTTAATTAAAAAAGATTGAATTAGATTATTGTTCAGAACAAACTGAAATATTAATTAAAAAATTTACATTTATTACCTCAGAAGAAGAAAAACAAAATAATAATAATTTATTTTTATTTCGTTATAAACGTCAAAAACAATCAAATAAAGGAAGTGGAATTGTTGGTAAAGAAAATGAGTTACTTATTTTACCTTCTTTAAGAAGAAGACATCAAGGAACTTCTTTAAGAAAAAGGTTTTAGTTTTTTAATTTAAATTTATTTTTTAATTAAAAAACAAAAAAAGACCAATAAATAATCAAAAAAGGACTGCTGAATATTCCTCTTCATCAATTAATAATTATTTAATGCCTAATTCCCCCCAAACATACCCAGCATATGAATTTAAAATAAATACAAATAATTGTGAAAATAGTAAACCTGGTCCTCCAGGACTGCCAGGCAAAGATGGATATCCAGGTAATTTTAATTAATTTATTTTTTTAATCAAAAATATTTAAAGGAAAAGATGGTGACCGTGGAATTGATGGTTTTCCTGGAGAAGATTCTCAAAATGATATTCCTTTATTAATTGACTTTTGTTTTGAATGTTTATCAGCTCTTCCAGGCCCTCCTGGTCCATCAGGACCTCCAGGCATTTATGGGTTATCTGGCCCAAAAGGTCAGGATGGATTAAATGGTCAATCAGGACAAAGAGGAGCAATCGGAGAAAGAGGGCCTCAAGGAATTTTAGGAATACGTGGAAAGGTAATTAATAAAGAAAATATTTAATAAAAATTAAAAAAATTTTAGCCAGGATTACCAGGAGTACCTGGTGAACTTTTTCAAATAAATGGTTATTAAAAATAAATAAATAAATAATTATTATTATTTTACAGTTCCTCCAGGTCCACCAGGTATTCAAGGATTGCCTGGTCCTCAGGGATTACTTGGTAAAAATTAATTAAAAAAAATTAATTATTTAATTAAAAGGTAATTCTGGTTTTGCTGGCCTTAGTGGTCAACCAGGAATTTGTGGACAAATAGGAAATAAAGGAAATAATGGCAAAAATGGAAGACCTGGAAAAGAAGGTTCTAAAGGAGCTAATGGATTACCTGGAATACATGGGGGATGTGTTAGTTTTAAAATAAATTAATTATATTTTTTTAATTACAAATAGAATCACTGTCCTCCACCACGAACTGCACCTGGATATTGACTTAAATAATATTATTATTATATTTTTAATTATTTTTTAAATTAATTATAAAATTTAATAAATAAAAACAATTTTAATTAAACATTTAAAAATATATCTTCTTCTAAATATTATTATTATAAAGATAATAATTAATTAAAATATTATTAAAAGAATATATTAATTAATTAATTAATTTAATTTAATTAATTAATTTAATTTAATTATTTAAATTAATTTAACTCAATGTGGGAATGGTTTTTTCTAATTTTTAATAAATAAATATATTTAAATAATTATTTTAATTTATAATAAATATTTCTTTTCTTTTTTTAAAAGTTTTTTTATTATTTTATTTTGCGCACAAATATTTATTGGCCTTTTTTTAAAAAATAAATTTATTTCTCTTCTTCTTTCTTCTCTCTTTTTATATTATTTTTTAATTCAAAAAAAAAAAGATTTTTCCCTCAAATTATTTCCCTCTTTTTAATTTTTTTTATTTCTAAAAATATATTTAAGTGAGTGGTTTCCGTCGATTAAATATATAAATAAGTGGAAATGTTAATAAACACCACAAAATATTTATTTTATTCTTCTACTTTTTTCTTTCCGTCATTTTTTTGCGCATATTTATTTATATTAAAAATATATTTATTTATTTGTTGCTTCTTATTTTTTAATTATTTGGCAATTTAATTAATTTTCTAATTTTTTATTTAAAATTTAGTTTCACTTTATTTTTTCTTTTACCTAAAACACAAGGCCACAAAATGTTTGAAAAAAAAGAAAAAGAAAGGAAAGAGTTATTTATTTATTTATTTAATTTATTTATTCTATGATGCGTGGAAAAATTTATCGTTACGCTTTCCCCTTTTATTTTTTTTTTTAATTTTTAATCATTTTTTTATAAAAATTATTTTCTTCTTTAAAACATTTATCCAATGAATTATTAAAAATATATTAATTAAAATATAATAATTAAATATAATTAATAAATATATTATCAATTAAATAATAATATCTAAATTTTATTAATTCAAAAATTATTTAAAAATATTTATTTTTTAGCTAATTTAGCGAATCGCTCAAATAGTAGCGATTTTTCCTTCTTTTCTCATCTGCGCTTTAAAAAAATAAGCGGGGAAGGATGATAGGTAAAAAATAATAATTAAAGTAAGAAAAGGGGAAGTGGTTGATTGCCTTAACAAAATTACTTTTTTTTTCTTTTTATTTTATACACATTTTATTTATAAAAATAAATAAAAAAGAAGAGATAAAACAAGTTATCTCCTCTTATTAGTTATATTAAAATATTATTATTATTATTATTTGCTTGTCCATCCCATAACCAGCCGAGAATTAAATCGAAAAATAGGAGAAAAATACTTTTCGATTTTATAAATCTTTTTTTTAAATTTAATTTAAATTAATTAAAACAAATAAATATTATAATAAATAAATATACTCAAAAAGTATTTTAGTAAAATAATGTTTTGCCCCACTCTTTTATTTTATACATTTTTGCGTAATTTATAAATTCTCTTTTTTTCTTGACGCACCCTTTTCTTTTTATTATATTTTTCACCTTTTTTAGAATATTTCTACTAATAAAATAAAATATATATTTATTAGTTCTTTTAAATAAATAAATATTAACTTATAAATTAAATAAAAATACCTTTTTAAGAATAATTAAAAAATAAATATTTTTTTTATTTTTTAATAATTAAAAAGACACACTTTAAATAATCAATTTATAAAAAATGTTTATTTTTTATCAAAATTAAACAAAAAATATTTTATAAATTTAATTAAATTTCAATTTTAAAATAAATAAATATTAAATATATAAATACTTTTATTTATTAATTTTACGAAATTGAATTATTTAAATATTTTTAAATTAATTTAAAGGTATAATATATATTCTAAATATTTATTTGATTATTTTATTTTTTTATTCTTTTTTAAATTTTATTATATTAAAATTAAATAATATATAATTAAATATTATTATTTTTTTAAAGAAGATTTGTGGGTTATTAATTAATTAATTAATTATTAATTAATTAAATGACTATTAGAATATTTAAAAAAACTTTTCGAAATTTTAATTTTTTTTTAATTATTTTAATTATTATTTTTCAAATATTTACAACATTTGTTAATTCTCAAGATATAACAACAGAAGGAGGAGGATGTCCTTCAGGGTATTATTTAAATTTATTTATTTTTATTTATCTGATTTTTCTTCTTTTATCCTTTTTAAATGACCTTTTTTTGTTTGGAAAATAATTTATTTTTAAATGATTTATATATTTAACCTATTTTTTTATTTTTTTTAACGGAAATAATTAAAAGAAATATATTAATTAATTATTTTTTATTTAAAATTATTAAAAAATATTTTTACTTTTTTTTTAAATTTAATTTTTAAATTAATTATTAATTAAAAAATAAATAAATAATAAAATTATATTTTAATTTAAAGTTTTTACAACAAAACTGGAAAAGATCAATGTGAGGAGGAGTGCGATAAGGTTAAAAAAAATCTTCTTTTTTTTTAATAAAATTTTAGGAGTTTTATTATATTTCTTTATTCACTTATGGAGCTTGTGTGAACGCACCCTCTAGAATTATTGGAAAAAATACTTCACAATGTTAAATAATTAAGAAATTAAAATAATTTAAATTAATTTTTAGGTAATTTGACTTGTGGTATTCGTCTTCAATTATGGACAACAATTGCTATTTTTGTGGTTATTATTTAATTAAATTATTATTAAATTATAATTAATTTTTAGATAATTGCTGCTTCTTTAGTTATTTTAATACTTTTATTGCCAATGTGTATTACTAATTGTTTATCTTGTTTACATTCAAAGAAAGCCAGTAAACACAGTAGAAGAGTAGTTATGGAACAACAACAACCTAGCAAAGAACAACAAATGGCTACATTATCTTATAATCCTTATGTAAATATTTTTAAATTAATTATTTTAAATTATTTTAAATTATTTTTAGGCATATTGGCCTTACTACGGACGTTGATTTTTTTAATAAAAATAAATAAATATAATAAAATAACCCATATTTTCTTTCTCTTTTTTTTAAATAATTTTCAATTAAAAATTAAAACTACTTCAAATATTATGGTAACCAAAATAATATATTATTATTAAATATTATTTTTGTTTTGTTTTTTGCAGAAAGAACAACTGCTCAATACGATCATTTTCTTTATTTTTTTAAGTCTCATTTTGCATTATTATATTTTATTTTTTTTTATTATTATTCTTGCCTCTGCCACATTTTTGTCATTTTATTTTTTAAAAAGAAAGAAGAGAATATATAATTTTATATAAATATATTATTTTAAAAATTAAAATATTTTAAATAATTTTCTTTTCTTTTTTTTCTTTTCGTTAATCAAATTACTGAAAAAAAAAGATTATTTTTAATAAAATTGATTTTATTTATATAAAATGATTAGAGTTATAATTAATTAAATTACTTTTAGTTTTTAGTCACCTAATTCTAAAATATTTAAAAATTCATAACTTTTATATTTTTTAATGGATTTACCTAATTCTTTTTTTAACATATTTACTTTATATAATAAAGTTTCTAAGATTTTGCTTTTATTTTGATTGAGATTTGGCCTTTTTTCTAAACATAATCAAAATTTCTTTTTTAGCAACAATTTTTAAAAATTTTTATTTGGCCAAAAACGTTCGCAGTTACTTTAAAATATAGGCAATCCTTCGGAATTGTGGTCCCATCAAAAAAATTAAATAATTCTAAAAACATGTTTCTTGGAGTAATTTGGGACGCTGATCACGAATCTGAGGTCAGATTTTGTCTATCACCTGATTTTATCCATGATTTTTAATCAAGTACTTGATTTTTTGAAAAAATAATTTTTCAGCGGAAAAAAGACATCTATTCGATTCGTCTCATTGAGCTGAATCGGATAGTACCACTTATGTTTTATAGAAATGAATATGGACCGAATTACAAGCGATTAAAAATCGTAAATCATCCACATGATTAACTAAAAACCATTGATAAAATCAAGTGTTAAACAAAATCTGAGTTCAGATTCGTGATCTCCGCCACAAATTACCCCTAAAAACAAGTTTCTAAAATTTTTAGATTTTTTCTTCGAAGGGACCACAATTCCGAAGGATTGCCAAAATATATTTATTTAGAACAGTACTCGTGTCAATTTTCATGCTATAAATAAATAATTTTTGGAAAAAATTAATCGTTTGAAATATTCTTTTATAAAATGTACATTTTTGAGGGGAATTTCAATAGGTCGATTTTTGAGTTGGCCAATATTATCTATTAATTTCTAATTTTTTTATAATTTAATAAAATTTGTAAAATTAATGCATAATATGCAAAAAAAAACAACTTTTTAAAAATAGAGTTTATACTTATTTTACTCAAAAAACCATTTTGGCAATATTGCCAAAATTAATCTTTTTTTTTTAATAAAATAAAAATTCAAGAAAAAATATAACTTTTTATTTCATATCATGAGTCCCGGAATTTTGGGCTCTGGAAAGTTGGGCTCTAAGATTTTTCGGAAAGTTGGGCTCCAACTTTTCGGAATTTTGGGCTCAATTGGAAAGTTGGGCTCTAACTGAAAAAAAGCGGAATTTTGGGCTCTAGAATTTTGGGCTCCGGAGGAATTTTGGGCTCTAAGTGAATAAATACCTATCCATTTTAGGGCCCATGGCCGGTTGGTCTTCGCGCAAACTTGGATCTATTGATAGTGTTTTATCACTTATCCATTTTTCAGTCGTTCCGCTCGACATTTACTCTAATATATATAAGTTATATGACAACGTTTATTCACTTAGAGCCCAAAATTCTAGAGCCCAAAATTCCGCTTTTTTCACTTTTTTTCAGTTAGAGCCCAACTTTCCAATTGAGCCCAAAATTCCGAAAAGTTGGAGCCCAACTTTCCGAAAAATCTTAGAGCCCAACTTTCCAGAGCCCAAAATTCCGGACACCCATATCATTCTTCAGACTCTTACTCTATCAGAAAAATATTTAAATAAAATTTTTAATTTTGGTGAAAGTGGAGGTTAAGTACAAAAACTAATAAAATATTGTTTTGTCTCTAAATCCCCAAATTTTAAATCTGAGATTTTGATCTTTTGTCAAAAAATAGGGGAATCATTATGGATTATAATTATACTAATCTTGATTTTGCTGAATTTTAGTAAATTTTTATTTTATTTATCTCAGGAGGACGGCTAAAAACATGTTACATACTTTTAAGAAATATTATTATTATTATTAATTAAATGAAAAATAATTATCATTAATTTTATATTTCTAAAAAATCAACAAAGTAATCCCAAATAATAAAAATTAAAAAACCAAAAAATGTGCCAAAATATTTAAAAAATATATAAATAAATCCCTTGAGTATTAAATTCATTTTTATATTTAATATATACCAATTGTATATATTATATATTTTGCATTACTTTTTTGTTTAAAATCCATCAAATATTTCATTGGAAGTTTTTTTTTCATTCTATTTTTTTACTAAACAAAATATTATAATAGTGTTTTTTTGCCATTATAATTTAGAAAAAAAAAAGATTTTTTTTCATTTCTCTCATTCTTTTGAAAAATTTTCTTTTTTTCTTTTTATATTATCCTTCACAAATAAATATATTTATCAGTCAGAAATAGCCATTCTCCAACTGCCAAGAGTTTTAGTCTTTTAGCAGTTTATGTAAAAGAGAGAGAAGCTTTTTGGCCTTCTTTTTTTATTTCTTTTAATTCTTTAACTTTTTTTTTATATTGGAAAAGCATTTGTTTATTATTAAATGACTAAATTGTTGTTAAAAGTCTCCTTTTTATTTTAAATATTTCTTTTATTTTTTTCACCCATGCAATGACTCAGTCAGTCATCACTGTTGCCTACCTAAAATCAGATACACAACTGTTTTTATTTTTTCAATAAAATAATGTTTCACACACTAAAAAACGCCAGAAAAACATGTTCAACTCTTTAAATATATTTTGTCAATTTTAAGATTATAAATATATATTTTTTATTTTAACAGTCTTTAAATATTTTAAATTTTACAATTTTGTATTAATTATATTACCAAAAATTCCAAAATTAATTTATCTTTCATTAATAATTATACAATATATCATATTTATATTTTTTAAAATATTTTAACAATCTTTTTTTAAACTCTTTATTTTGTCATGCAGGCATATTTCAACTATATTTTCTGCCTTAAGGGAGGAAGTAGCTGTGCCAGAGGCAAACTAGAGAAGACTAATAGTTGCTCTGTCAATGGTCATAAATTCCTTGACAATTTTTGGCAAAATTTTAAAAATAGTAATGGTCCAATATAGCACTTTTTAGATTTCTCATTCTTTACAAAGTGTCCTCCAAACTCTCTAAAAAAGCAGTGCCAAAATTTCAAACTTTGCTTTTGGCAATCCCACCCATCTTTTAGTCCACTTCAACGGCTGCCCGCACAAATAAGATAGTCTTCCGCTTCTTACTCTCCTTTATTTTTGTCGTCCTTTGCTGCTACATATTTTAGTTTCTTTTATCCACAAATAAACGTTGCCAGGTGAAGACGAGAAGTAAATCCAAGTGTGGTCCTTCTCTACAATGATTTTTTTACTGCATTTTTATTGGCCACTTTTATTTTTTGATGATTATATCCTTTAAGTGTAAAATAATCCATTATTAGTAATTCAGCCTGAGACATTTGCTATGTACATAATTATTTATAGATAAGTTTGTACTCATCTTTTAAATATTTTTAGAAGATTACCTAGATATGTATAGTCTCATATTTTGTTATTTTATCTAAAAAAAAAGTATAAAATTTGGAATAATTACAGTAATTAATTAATATTCAAATCTTATTCAAACATTTATTGGTCAAACGGTCATCCAAATATTGTTTGATTATTATTTTTTCTTATTTATTTAATACACATAAGATAGGAAGCATCTATTTTTAAGATAAAAACAAATAAATAAATAATAATAATAAATAGCCAATAATGCTTAAAGTTTTGTCTATATCATTTCCTTTCTTCTCATCAAATACTACATCATTTGCTAAATTCATCCTTCTTTTTTATCTAATCCAGTCTTTCCCCATTCCTATTACTATTTTTAACATTTGCACTTTTCATTGTTGTCCATCTGTTTTACTCTTATCCTTTCTTCTACTAATTCGTGAAGAATTATTGTGTCAATCTATTGACAAAAAGCATAAAGAATAAAAACACAACACACATAAGGCTTTCAACTTTCCTAAATTATTAAAGTATTTTTCTGAATTTATTAGAAAAATTTAATTTTTTGATCAAAGGCAGAACTAACATAAATTTAATTTTGTTTTTAGGTTATTTTTTATTAATTGTTGTTTGTCTTGTGTCTAAATGGGATGGGTGTGCTAACATTGAACATTGAGTGCCATGAACTTGGTGTCAAGAAGACTATGCAATTTGAGCCCAGAACGCTCGTCCATGATACTTGCCGAATGGTTCGCGATAAACTTGGTCCAATGTCTGGAAATCGTAAATTTCTAAATTTGTATAATTAATTTTATTTTATTATTTAAGCAAATGATTATGGACTTTTCAGAGTAGAAGATGACTTAACAAAATGTGTTTGGATGGAAAATGGACGTACTTTGGAATATTATTTAATACGAAACGGGGTTTATTTTATCTTAAAAACTTTGTTAAATAAATTGTAATTTTTGAAAATCTTATTTATATTATGTATTTATCCCTAATTTATGTAATAACCTATTAATTCGGAGTAATCAAAATATTTGTACTCATTAATTTTAGGATACTCTCGAATATAAAAACAAAATCCGGTCACTTCGAGTAAGAACATTAGATGGTGGAGCAGTAAAGACTATATTTGTAGATGAATCTCAACCAGTTTCTCAATTAATGGTTTTTTATTTTCCTCAATTTAAATTTTATTTATAGAATTATTTAGGTCGTTATTTGTTCAAAAATGGGAATTGCGAATCATGAAGAATATTCTCTTGTCCGTGGATTTTCACCTGCTTTAGATGGAACTGATGAAAACGGTTATGGACGTGATCAACATCAAATCCTCCAACGAAATGATCGTGAACGAACACCTTATGCAAATGGTATAGATCAATATGAAGGGGGAACGAAAGGTCAGAAAGGAAAAGGCGGCTTAGAAAATACTTTTATGAATACAATCGGTCGGAAAAAAGAAAAACAAATTCAACAATTGAGGTTATTTAAAAAAAATATTAATATAGTTTTTTACACAATAATAATTTTAACAATTTTTAGAGTAAAATTACATACTGAAGAAGAAATCCATTGGATTGATCATTCAAAAACATTACGTGAACAAAATATTGGTGAGAATGAAGAATTGACTTTAAGAAGAAAATTTTTCTTTTCTGATACAAATGTTGACACACGAGATCCTGTTCAATTAAATTTGGTTTAAAGAATTTCGAAACGAATTACCATTTTTTTGTTTTAGCTTTATATTCAATGTCGTGATGGAGTTCTTCGTGGCTTACATCCAGTAGGTAGAGATACAGCGATTAAATTAGCTGCTTTGCAATGTTACATTGAATATGGGCCCTTTGAGGAAGGAATTCAAAAAAATGTCGATTCAAGGAATTTATTACCAAAAGAATATTCTCGTGCAAAAGAACTTGAAAGGAATATTATACAAGTAATTTTTTATATTAAAAATTAATGTATCTTAATATTAAGGAATATCGTGAATTAATTTATGAGGATTCAGCTGCTCCAAAGAAAAAATATTGTGAATTATGCCAATCACTTCCAACTTATGGAGTTTCTTTCTTTTTGGTTAAGGAAAAAATGAATGGAAAAAATAAACTTATTCCACGTCTTTTGGGTGTGAATAAGGAATCTGTTATGCGTGTAGATGAACGAACAAAAGCTGTTCTTAAAGAATGGCCATTGGAACAAGTAAATTCAAATTAATTTAAATATATATAAGTTTTTATATTTATATTAAATTATGTAAAATTTAAACACAAATTGAGAACATTAAAACAAACCAACTATAATTTGTACATTCGATTTTTCAATCAAAAAAGTAACTTGTGCTCCCTTAACCTTTTTTAATTTTCAAGGGTATATACCTATCCAGGCTTTTAAGCAGCTCAGCACATGTAATAATTTATCTAGTCTAAACAAATCGAATTGTACGATTTTAGTCGAGATTTATCTCTGTGACAACCGAATCATTTTTGCAATACTTTTTTAATTTTCTATTTTAGGTTCGTCGATGGGCTGCTTCATACAAAACGTTTACTTTGGACTTTGGCGATTATAAAGATGGTTATTATTCTGTTCAGACATTGGAAGGCGAACGAATTGGTCAACTGATTGGAGGCTATATCGATATTATTTTAAAGAAAAAGAGAATCGTTGATCATACTGGAATTGAAGGCGATGAGGGAGCTACAATGGTTAGACTTATTATTTTATTTAATTAATAAATTATTTTACTTATTAAGGTAGAGGATATTGTTGCCCCTGCAAGAGCTACTTTACTCGCTCATAGTGAGCCGACACCAGTAATTGCACATGAGCCAGGTGGCACAATTTATGGCGTTTTTAGACCAGATGCCGGTACTCCTCCACAAGGTTGTTATGTGAAAAATTTATGTTTTTTATTAAAATAAATATTTAGTGCCTCAATATGGTGGAGTAAGTGGAATGATCCTTACACAAGGAATCCCAAAAGTTGAAGATATTCGTTATTTGGACGCTCGAGAAAGGAGTCAACGGGCGCTTGTTGGAACTATTGAGGCAACTATAAGAGCTGTTGAAGAAGCTGAGGAGGAAATAGCTAAGCCACAAATCGATCTCCCTAGATTTGGCGAGACACAACGTCATTGGAGAGTTGAGGTTGAGAAAGAATCTGTTGGAGATCGATTGGCCGCCATGGGTGCAGCTACGGCTGAAGTGAATTTTGAAAAAATAAATTAAAGTAGTTTTAATTTTAAACATTAGGTTGTTCAATTAACTGCTATTCCGGAAGAATCATTTGTTGATACACGTGTCGGAAATGCAATTGCCACAATCGGTTCAAATCTTCCTGAGATGGGTCGAGGGGTCCGTGAGCTAGCCGCTCTCATGCCTGATGAAAATCGTGCTGGTGATCTTGTCGATGCAGCTCGAAAGCTTTGCAATGCATTTGGAACTTTCTTAGACAAAGTTCACCCAGAACATCAAGAGAAACGGGCAAATATTCTTTCTGCGGCAAGCCGTGTTGGTGAACTTTCAAACGATGTTCTAAGCACTATTCAAGAAAGGACCGAGGAAGAGCTTTCATTTCATGAGGAACTCAATAGAAAAGCACGAGCCGTTGCGACAAGTACCGCACAGCTAGTTTTACAGTAAACAATATAGGTTTTAAGTTTTCTTTATTTTTTATTAAAGAGCAAAAACTGTTTCGGCTGATTGTGATGATCCTGGACTTAAAGACCAAGTAATTCAAAGTGCAATGAAAACAGCATATGCAACTTCAGAATTGGTACCTTTTTTGAAAATTTTAACTTTTTAATGTCAATCTCAGGTTGCTTGTACTCGGGTTGTTGGTCCAACTATAGAGCATCCACCTTGCAAAGAACATTTAACAGATGCTGCACATAATGTGGCAAGGGCAGTGCATGAACTTTTAGAAGATGCAAGTAAAGTCTCACAACGTGTTCCAACTGAAAAGAGTGAGAACTTTGAGAATCTACGTGGCTCCGCCTCTCGTGTAACTAATGCTCTTGATGACATGATTGGACATGTACAAGTTGGCCCATGGGGTTATCACAGAAAAACACAACAGGATTATACATTTGAACGTTTGTTTTTTTGTTTTTATAAAATGATATATTTTAGAGATTGTTGAATCTTCTAATCGCATCTTGGCACATCCAGGAGGCGCTCCTCCGGAGTTATTCCGTTATTCTGAGGCTGCAATTCGAAATTCACAATTGTTGGTCGATGGAATGGAACAAGAAGCTAATCAACTCGATTCAGTTCAACAGAGGGATAGATTACTGAATGCAGCACGTAATAACTACTTAATCTTCTAATTAAGGTATAAATTTAATTTAAAGGTTCGGTGGCACAAGCAACAAGCTCAATGATTGATGCTACTAAAGAATGCCAAAGTCGACCTGGTGAAACAGAGCCGCAGTTGGCGCTTAAAAATGCAACTTCTCAACTTGTTCAGGTTATATTACGTACACAATTTCTTAATACTTAAAATACTTGTTGAGTTTTTATTTTATATTTTTAACTGATTTAGCAAGTGGATCGGCGAAGAAAAGCTACGGCCAGCTGAATAGGTCGAAATGGTGCCAAAGCCATATTAAAAGGCTTTATTTTGAATATATTTTCCACGAATCCATTTTTATCTTATAGTAAATTAGTAAACTAAATATAGTTAAAACAGATTGTCAGATCTGCGTGTTTACATGCATTTTGTTGTTTTTAAAATTTTAACAATTATTGTTGAACAGATGAATTTTTCCTTAGCAGCGTAGTTTAAATTTTTTATCTGACAATCCTGTTAGAATATTAAAACTAATTACACTTCATATTTTTACTCCATACTTTCATTAGCCATACTTATTTGTTTAATCATTAAGTCATTATTGTTAAAACTTTTATGAAGGGATAGGAAATATACATATTATAATAGTTAAGTAAATTTGCCTATAATCTAAATTTTTAAAATTATCATATGGAAATTGCCTTTATTTCATTTTCCGTCTTATTTCCCACATATCTTCCTTTTATATCTAATCTTATCCAAATATTAATGTTTTACTAGAATCTGATATGCATTATGAAATGATATAAAATAAATTTGTTTTAAAACCTGGTTCTGTAAGATCGAATCGCGGTATTTACAAAATTCTGGCCATTCAGCAACCCACATGCTAACTTCTTTCAAGTCGAGATAGGATCTTTTCGGGTGAGATTTTTCCCTTTCCTTGAACTTTTCTTATATAATTTTGCTGTGCCCTTCATATTTTGTTTAGCTTTAATTTTATTAACTTGGCTTTGGCAGCGACCTCATTCAGCTGGAGCTGACACTTTTTGTTTGATTAAACTTAACATTATTTTCTTAAATATGAGACTGATTGATGTGTCTATATATAACCTAATATTATATTTTTATTTAAGATTGATGTGCTTTTTAATTTTATTTAAAATATTTTACATAATATATTTATTACATATTCCAGGCAACAAGTCATGCGACAATTGATAGGCAAATACGACAAACAATTCATCAGCTGGAAAAAGCAGCTAAGGAGGTTGCATCAGCCACAACTCAGACAATCGCTGCTGCAAATTCAGTATTATAGATCTTTTTATAAATCTAATTTTTTCCTAATAGGCTCGTTCTTATATTCACAATGAACAGTTTCTTCAGATTTTAGTTCAAGAATGCGTGAATACCGGTAGATATGTCCCGCCATTAGTACAACGAATTAAAGAGAATCGAAACACTAAAAGCCCTGTTGAAAACTTCAAGGCGGTAGTGGAAATAAAAATATGTGTGTAAGTATTAATTTTTTAGCAAGTTGGGCTGATTCACGAATGCCAAGCGTTTATTCAACCAGCAACTAATTTAGTAGATCTTAGTCGATCAGCTGTTTCTTATGTAGAAGATAAACATTCATCTGGTATTCTCTTGCGTACAAGTCAACAACTTTCGGTTAATTAATTTTGGATATTTTTAATTAAATCATATTTAAGGTCTACGTTGCTGAATTACGAACAGCATTAAATAACGCTCATCAGTTGAATTTTGAACCTTCTCTAGGGCATTCAGAAGAATTTATAAGTTCATTAGATTATAAATTACAAGAAGTTGCTCAACAGCTTCGATCTGGTTATCCTGTCCAAAACTCATGCCCTTCCTTTGACATTGAGGGGACTGCAAATTCGCTTAGAAAACAATCTAGATTATTGAATTCAGCAGTAGCGCAAATGGTTTCTGCAGCGTCTGCTTCAGAACGACGTCAAGTGAGTATAGCATCATTGGAAATGGTACAATCACTTGGGGATTTTACCGAATCCATCACTGATCTTGTTGCGGAACGACAGAGTCAAAATGAGGAATTACATGTTCTGGAAAGGTTTAATTTTTTAGCTTTTTTCTATATTTTTTCTTTAGTTTAATTTTGAATGCTAGATCGGTCGTTCACGATTCTGGTCGTATCTTTGATCACATTCGTGAGAATAATTCCCAGCAATTGGAAGAGGCAGCTAGAAAAGTAACAGAATCACTCAGAAGAACTCTAGATTCTTTGCCTAGTGATATACATGTTGAAAAGGCTGTAAGTTAAGTTTTGAAGATTATTCATTTTTAATTGAAATGTCTATTTACTCAAGATTGAGAAGTTGCATAAGTTAGCTATAGTCACAACATCCGCTTCATCGTCTTCTCTAGCCAAATCTACAAATCTTCGTGCGTTTGCAAATCAGTTAGTAGGAGATGTAGATGGTCTTGTGCATTGTTTACATTCTACTGAATCCGAAAGTCAAAAATGTGTGGAGAAATTTTCATATAGTTTTGAACAATTTTATTTAATTGTTAATGAGCTCGCCCAGATACAAGCTGACCGTAGATATCAATCTTGTCTTGATGGTCTAAATAATATTCGAGATATTGCAATTGAATTTCTGGAACGATTCCATATTTTACTATCTGATAAAAGCAACATTTCTCTGTTTCAAGTACTTCGCCAATAAATATTTACAATTAATTAATATTTAAATAATATTTTTAGACACTTTCAACTTCTAGTCGCCAATTTTCTTTGGATATTTGGACTTTGGTAGAGCTTGTGGAGACTCATGGTTCAGGGAGTACTTGGATTAGAGAATGTGATCAAGCTCTTCAAAAGATTAAGGCCATCAGACATCTTTTTGGTCCAGAAGAGGAAACAGAATCACCTTATACGTTGAGCATACCTTTGAATGGAAATAGTTATTATGAGTCTCTTGCTGAAGTTACAAATGAAGCGAGAAATCTTGGTGATGGTTTGATTTTTTCTTTCATTTAACTTTACTTTTTTATTTTTGAGGAATGAACGCTTTGGCACATTTTGCCAGAAGAGATGATAATGAACAGCTTTGTCTTGCTGTTCGCAAAGTTGCTGATGCGGTTTGCGGATTGGCAAAAAATGCTGCTCAATCTGTACTTAAATATTTCTCTTAATTTTTATCTTTTCTTTAAGGCATATTTAATTGGAGTTGGAGATGTACAAAGTGAACCTGGACGAGCTGCCGTATATGATGTCAACAAATATCAATATTTAACAAACTCGCTACAACATGCAATTGATCGTCTAAATAAATCAGCTATGTCTGGTGATAAACAGCAATTACTTGATGTACTTTTTTGGAAATTTAGAAAGATATTTAGAGCCGCTTCCCTTCAGGCATAATAGGAAAACAAAATAGAAAGAAACCAGCGGCATAACAACCATGCTTCAGAGAGCTCTCTGGATCATTCCCATCCAGTCTTGAATTTTCTTGAATTTTTTTGGCCGCTTTACATATATTTTATTTTTTAGAGTACGTCAACAGTCACAATGCACGCTTCTGATTTGGCCAGTATATGCCGTGACGCGTCAGAAAAATCTGCAAATATAAATGTACGTTCACAACTTGTTAACAGTGCAATGGAGTTAACGAGTATAACTGCTGCTTTGATAACTTCTGTTAAACATATTGATAAAAATTCAACGAAAGAACTTGATGGGTGCTTACTACAAACAAACAAATTACGTTCATCAATGAATAATCTAAATAAGTTTTTGGATAACCCTGATTTTGGTCCTATTCCTGCTAAAATTTCTTTTGCTGGGCGACAGGTACAACAACCTCTTATTAAATCTACAAGAAAAATGTTAGATGCTAGTTCAGAGATGATTGGGTAACATAAGTTAATAATACATTTAAATATGTAATTTTTTAGAACGGCCAAAGCTCTTAATGAGAATCCCTCTGATGCAACAATTTGGCAACAAATTGCCAACAATTCCAGTATTGTTTCTGAATCCATCAAGCAATTAGTTGCTGCAATTCGTGATGAAGCGCCAGGTCAAGCTGATTTGGATCAAGCAATTAATGTTCTAAGCCAATTAGTTCAGCAAGTGGACAATTCTTGTATAGCAATGTCATATAATGAACAGCCGGTTATGGATATGAGCACAGAAAGTACACATCAGCAAATATTGCATAGTTCACGTCAAATGCTCGACATTATTGATCCATTAAAAATTGCTGTAATTTCATTTCGCCTTTAAAAATGTCGTATAAATTTTTTTCTAGGCGATAAGCCATGCAGAGTCAATTGGTCGTAATGTGCGTCAACAATTAGCATCTGCTCAAACTTTAGCTCAGGCTTGCATTCAAGCAGCATTACTTTGTTATGATTCCCCAACACAATCAACAATATTTGAACAATGTAAAACTGTTTTGGAGTCAAGCATTCAATTAATGTTTGCAACTAAAGATTCTGGTTGTTTAGATTTAAATCCTTAAACTTTTTTTGACTGGAAAATAATACAGGGGGTAATCCAAAAGCTGTTGAACTACATACAATTGTAGAGGAAAGTGCTGAACAACAACAATCTGCACTTCTTGATCTACAACGACTTATCCAACAAATTGATACGGAAAATGGTTTGGTGAATGGACTAATTGATGGAATTTCTCGCTCAATTGCCGTTGCTGATCGAACGCAGCAGCTTTCTCCTGGCGATTCTTTTGCTGATATACAGGTTTTATTTACAAGAGTCCAACTTTCCACTGAAGCCTAAAATTCCGAAAAGTTGAAGCCCAACTTTCCGAAAAATCTTAGAGCCAAAATTCCGGACACCTGTTTTATTTAATATTCAGAAAACTTTTTTATTTTTCCTTTTAGACTCGAATGGTTTTTCTTCTTAATGTGATTGGTCAGACATCGTCAGATGTTCTTCTTGTAAAAACTACTGATATGGGTCAACTTTTTCTTCAATTAGACGAACATTATCGATCTCTAGCTGAAGCTTCAAGAATTGCACAAAGTTTAATGAGTTCTTCTGAACTAGGGCAAAAGCTTAGGTCTGGGGTACAAAATCTTGGTATGGCATGCATTGAATTGGTCAAGCTGGGTGCTAGACGTCGTAATTTTCCTAATGATCAGGTAATTTAATTATCTGGTAACTGAACTATATTTATTTAGTTAATTTCACATCAATTGTCACAACAATCGTCAATCATTGAAGAGCGCATTCGTGAATTACTTGTTGTCCTCTCCGAAGGTGCACGTGGGACACAAGCATGCATTAATGCTGCACAAACAGTTTCTGGTATCATTGGTGATTTAGATACAACTATTATGTTTGCTACGTCCGGATCTCTACATCCTCCTACTCCACGCGAACTACCTATTTCTCCACAAATAAGCGACCACCGTGATGTTATTCTTCGAACAGCAAAGGTACGAATTTCTTTTTTTCGTTGATTTTTTTTCTAGGCGCTCTTCGAAGATACGAAAGCTTTGGTTAGTGGCGCAGCTTCAAATCAAGAACAATTAGCAGTTGCAGCACAGAATTCTGTGCGTTCTATTCTTCAATTAACAGAGGCAGTAAAAAGCGGTGCTTCTAAACTCTCTCCTGACTCTACGGAGGCCCAAGTCATGGTTAATTTAATTAAAAATTTTTTCTAAACATCCTATCTGTCAGATGATCCATGCAGTTCGCGATGTTGCATCTGCTCTTTCCAATCTTATTCAAGCAACAACCCATGCTTCAGGACGAAGCCCCAACGATCCTGCTATTGGAAATTTAAAAGAAGCTGCGAAGGTTATTAAGAATATAGTCAATAATAAATAATAATAATTTTTAGGTGATGGTTTCTAATGTAAGTAGTTTATTGAAAGCAATCAAAACAATCGAAGATTCATCTCAACGAGGAGCTCAGGCATTGGAAGCAGCAATTAATGCAATCGATTTAGCTGTTAAGGTAATTAAGATTTTCAAAAATTATTTTATTCATTAAATTATAGCAATATAACAATAATGAAATGCCTATTCGACATACAGCTAATGGCGAAGATGTTATCCGTGCGAGTCGAGCTACTACAGTAGCTGCAGAAAAAGCGGCTGGTTCTGCGTCACTTTTACACCAGGAAAATGTTATATCAGGTATTTTAATTTAATTGATCTTTTTTTAATATGAATTTAGCTGCAAACTTGGCTAGACAATCAGTTAGCAATTTACTTTGGATAGTGAGAACAGCTGCACTTAATGCAACTAATTCAGAATTAAAATACAAAATGCTTAATTCTGGAAGAGAGGTTGCACTCCAGTTAAAGAATTTATTATCAAATATTTTGCAACTTTATTCACACCCCGATCATCCTGCTACAAAACAAGCTGTTTTAACTGCTGCTAAAGAAATTTCTAAAGTTTTTGGATTATTGAAAACTTATTTAAAAAATTTTTAATTTGTAGTTAGTTGGTAATTTATCTTATTGTGGTGAACAGTTACATTCTTCAAGTCAGAGTCCTGAAGAAAAGCCCTTGCTCATAGCAGAAGATGAATTATTAGGTGCAGCTAGTTCAATTGAGGCAGTTTCGAATAAACTTTCCCAGATGCGGCCTCGCCAAATACATGTAAATTTTAATTAAAAAATAAAATTATTATTTCTCTTCTACATTACATAATCAAATTGATACGTTGATTAACAACTACTAATTACTCAGAAATGGGCGGGATCGGCTCTGATATGTCTTGTATTCTTGGGTCTGCGTGAAACGCAATTCGAGAGGAACCCATTATGCATGGCATATCCGACTGATTACCAGTCCTTGTAATTCTCAACTACTACAACTTTATTTAAATTATTTCTTCAATACATATTTTAACTTAAAAATACACTTTTTATAGAAAGCAGATGAGGATATGAAGAATTTGCCTTTTGATGAACAGATTCTCTCCGCTGCAAAATCTATAACTACAGCTGTACAAACATTAGTTAAGGTATATTTTATCAGATAAATTTACAATAATACACATATTGTAATATAATATTACATTGATATTATTCTAGGCTGCATACAATGCACAAAGAGAACTTGTCTCTCAAGGACGTATGTCGGAACCGAGCTCAGTTTTAACAAAAGATGAACAATATTGGACAGAAGGTTATTAATTTGCTTTTTATTGAATATTTTGTTTGTGCTTTAGGACTTGTTTCAGCAGCTACCCTTGTTGCAGCGACAACTAGTAAGTTCATAATTATTTTTATGAATTTTCTAAAATTATTTTATTAATTTTTTAAAGAAATTTTTGTTTTTATATAGGTGTAGATTTATTTAACTAACAATTATTTTTATTCAGATCAATTATGTGAAGCAGCAAATAGTGTTGTCCAGGGACATTCCACTGAAGAGAAATTGATAGCAGCGGCAAAACAGGTAATATTCTGTGCAAGGAAATAAATAAATTTAAAATTTAGGTTGCTTCTTCTACAGCTCATCTTTTGGTTGCCTGCAAAGTTAAGTCCGATTTTGGTAGTTCAGCTATGCAACGTCTTCAAAGTGCTGGACATGCGGTGAAAATTGCCACCGAACATTTAGTGAATGCAGCACGACAAGTTATTACTGAACATGATTGTCGTGGATTAGTCATTTCTGACAGTACTTTAGAATTATTTTTTTGTTTATTAATTTTTCAAATATTTTAAGGAATGGTGACGGGAATTGCCCAAGTTATGGATGCTCAAGAAGAGGTTTTACGTAAAGAAAGAGAATTGACTGAGGCTAGGACTCGACTAACTCAACTTAACAAGTCTCGTTATGAAAAATCGCCTGAACCAGAGAAGTAATTATAAACAATAGATTATTATTTAAATATTATTTGCAACGAACCGCAATCGCTTTACATGCTCTTCAATTTTTTTTATCATATCCCTTGTATTACCTTGTATGCCATGATTAATTTATCTCATTTTTCAAGTTGCCTTATCACATTAAAATCTACATATGAAAAAATTAAAATATAAATCTTATCTACTTTACTAGAAAAATGTATGCCATTTTTCTATAGAGAAATTTTACTATAAAAAATAAAAATATATGTATATCCTTAATATTGGCAAGTATGCTTATGGAGAACAAAAGAATTTACTTTGACACTTAAGTAAAGAGAATACTTGCTAATCATATATTCTAATTAATTTTTTTTCATTTTCTTTCACTCATATCATTCATATTTGTTAATATTTTTTATCCGTTAATAATTATTTAATGGTGCAACTAAAATAAAGCACTTTTTATTGTTTTTAAGTAATTTATTTTTATGTTAGTAATTAATGGTACACTTCCTTAATAATTATTTAAATAAAAATTTCAATTAATAAATTTAATTTTTTAATATTTGTTTAACTGATTCTCTAATAATTTTAGAACGTGGAATTTTAAAAATTATTTGGCAAATTTAATTTTAAAAGTTATTTGACAACGTATAATATTTCGTGGTGCACTAACTACTATATTTCTCATACTATTAAATTATGGATATTTAATATGTTCATTTAGTATTTGTTTATGTTAATACATAAATATTTATATAAAGAATTAATTGGTTATATTATGTATGTATAAGTTTTTGTTCGCTAATTTAAATTCATTCTAAAATTTATTTTAAAATGTATTCAGTGGAGAAAGCTAGTTTATTTTAATATATTCCAGACCTGTAAAAGTCCGGTTCTAATTTTTATTTATATATATTTTTTTAATTATTTCAAGAATGAGCTTAAGCAATGTTGAGAAAATAAGGCGAATAACATGCATTGGTGCTGGTTATGTTGGCGGACCTACATGTGCAATGGTTTTTCCCATAATCAAATTTTCAATTATTTGTCTAGATGGCGTACAAATGTTCCGACATAACAGTAACTGTAGTTGACATGAATCAAGAGAAGATAAATCAATGGAATTCTGATAATTTACCCATATATGAAGTAAAAAATAATTTTTTATTTTAATTTTTGTCTTTTAGCCAGGCTTAGATGAATTGATAAGTATTTGTCGTGGGCGAAATCTTTTCTTCTCAAATGATATTCCTGCTGCTATTCGAGATGCCCAGCTTATTTTTATCTCTGTTAATACTCCAACAAAAACATATGGAAGAGGAAAGGTACATAACAGATTTTATAGACTTCATCTATATTTATAGGGAATGGCCCCAGATCTTTGTTACATGGAATCTGTCTCAAGAACCATTGCTGAATATGCAAATGGCCCAAAAATTGTAATTGAAAAATCTACGGTTCCTGTAAAAGCCGCTGAGAGTATTCGATATATTCTACATGAAGCAGAAAAACTTAATCCTGAACGTCTTTCTTTTCAGGTATTTTTATATAATGGATAAAATATAAAATAATTTTATCAAAAAAGGTTCTTTCAAATCCTGAATTTCTCGCCGAAGGTTCTGCGATAAAAGACTTGGATACTCCTGACAGGTTGACGGGGAACAATTTGATTTAATTATTCTATTATATGTATAAATAAATAGAGTACTTATTGGTGGAGAACAAACACCTGAAGGTCTTTTAGCTATTTCTCAACTTGCAAGTATTTATGAACGATGGGTACCCCGAGAACGTATAATTACTATGAATACATGGTCCTCAGAACTCTCCAAACTTGCAAGAATATTTTTTTGTTTTTAAAATTTTAAAATTAATTAGGCTTCCAATGCTTTTTTGGCTCAACGAATTTCTAGTATAAATTCCATATCAGCAATTTGTGAGGTAACAGGTGCAGATGTAGGTGAAGTGGCAAATGCTGTTGGACTTGATAAACGTATTGGTGAACATTTTCTGAATGTAAGCGTTGGTTTTGGTGGAAGTTGTTTTCAAAAGGACGTTCTTTCGTTAGTTTATCTTTGTGAAGTTCTTCATCTAAAACAAGTTGCTGAATATTGGATGCATGTAAAATTATTTTGTAAAGTTATTTTCGATTAAAAAAAGGTAATTGAAATGAACGAATGGCAAAGACGTCGTTTCTCTGACAAAATCATTGCTGAATTATTTAATACAATTACAGACAAAAAAATTGCTATTTTTGGTTTTGCTTTTAAAAAAAATACTGGTGATACAAGGTAAAAAAGAATAAAATAATAAAAATAAATCAAATGTAGAGAATCTCCAGCAATTTATGTGACCAGAAATTTAATTGATGAACATGCCAAACTTTTTATATTTGATCCGAAGGTTAAAGAAACGCAAATACGTTGTGATTTGGAGAAATTATTAGATAAACAGACGGGTCAGTTATATATAATTTTAAAAAAAAATATTTTTAGTTGAAGAGTTGGTAACTATTTGTGACTCTCCATATAAAGCAGCAGAAAAGGCACATGCAATTGTAATATTAACAGAATGGGACGAATTTAAGGTAATTATAAATATTAGAAAAAAATTATTCCCAAATATTTAAAGAAACTTGATTATAAAAAATTGTTTGCTTTAATGAAAAAACCTGCTTGTCTTTTTGATGGGAGACGTATTGTAGACAAAGAAATGCTTCGCCAAATTGGATTTCGAGTATTCGTTGTTGGCTCTGCTTCTAATCAAGCTTTAAATTTTTTCCCCTAATTTTATTATTGTTTTATTTTCTCAATCAGAAAACATTAACAAGCATAAGTAACCAAAAGAATAATTTATTTGTTTCTAATATCTCGACGGCATAATTTAATTTGTTGTATTTTAATAAATTAATTTTTTATATTTTTAAAAATTTTTGAATAAAAATAATTGGGTTCAAAAATAAATATTTTTCCAAATAAACTTCAAATTATTTGCTATTATCCAATAAATACAAAAAGAATTTCGTTTTACTACTAGCTTGTGTCTGGATGGTAAATATCATCATCGGCAATACACTTAATTAAAAAATAACTTTGTCATATATTTTAACCTACATAAAATTCCACAAATACAATTTGATCTGTTTGAGGAATAAGTAACTGAAAACATTAAAAATTCTCCAAAATATTTAATAATGTTAAAAAAAATTGCCTGAATACTTAGTACACCTCTTTGGTCTATTCGGAGTGAAACTTTATTAGAAAGGCGCACACTTTCCGTTAACCGTTTGATTTGTACAGATCTATACTGAAAACAAACTTTTTCTTCTTTACAGCTTAAATGCTCCGTATGAGGAGAATTTGCTGGCAATTCAACCTAAAGGAAAATTTTAATAAATTCATGTATTTTTTACTTTAATTTTTCCTAATTCTCCAACAGTGTAAAATGCAATATAATTTGGAGTAAATATTATCATAACAGTCTCTGCAGAAGTATCCAAATCCCTGAGAATATCTTTAACAGGAGTTGGACTAAGTATTGCTTTGCACATTACATAAGTATTTGTAAATTCAAAATCAAGCATCTTTAATGTATAACGATTGAATTAAAATTTTTAAATTGACACTTACACTCTGCAAATTTAAAGTTCGAATTGCTACTTGAACAACAATACCTTTAAAAATAACGGTTATACTATTTATATTTTCAAAAAGAAACCTTCGTCTTCCTGACAAACCATTAATGGACTTCCTTCACCGTCATACCACATTCTGAGTACAGAAGTATTTCCTGTAAACATATTTAGAGCTTCCTTAAAGAAAAAGTACGCTAATAAAAATAAAATTAAACCATAAAGACGGAAATAGGCACTCGTAAATTACAAACTTTTACACGAATATTATAATCAGAAAATTGTTCATATTTAAAATAAGCGCTAGCTTGTTGATTATGTTGATCATCAATTACTACTCTAATACCTTCATTATTTACAATTAATGTGCAATACTAAGAATAAATTATTTTAAATAATTAATTTTTGAAAGTTTTAACCTCTCTAAATGCTAAAGCTTTAATAACTTGATATACTTCTCTTGCATCATGTTTCACAACTTGAAACCAGTGCCCCTGCTCTGAAGAACTGAGCACTGAAAAACTAGCAAAATCCTCTTCTCCTGCTCCACCTTCAAGTTCATCAATCGGTGACAAATTGGACATAATTTCGTCATTTTGATGTAAAAATTGATCTTGAAGAGACATTCGAACTAATAAAATAAAATACTACGTAATTATAAGAAGAAAAAATATATTTCATCATTTTTGCCATTGCAACTAAATAGCTCATTAAAACTAGAGCTAGGAATTTTGAAAAAATCGGGATCGGGAAACGGGAAATTTAAAAATTGACGATCGGGACGGATCGGAAATTCCCGATTACGAGTTCATCCCGATGTCTAAAAAATCAGGAAACAGGATCGGGAAATCGGGAAACAGGATCGGGACCCGATTCTGTTCCTAGCTCTAATTAAACGATATCAATAACATGAGTTACAAATCGGTCAAAAACTAAATAAAAATTTTCAGACAGTGGCGATGAATTGGTTCGCTACGAATTCATGGCGACGACGTGTATCGCCCTGCGGACCGGGCGTGTTCCACAAAATTTAAATTCATTTCACATTCTATTTAAACATGGCGAATTATACTCAAAAATTGTTATGTTAAATCAATAAAAAAATTTTTAAGGAATTCAATTCACTATTTACTTCCGTTTATTCAAATTTTAATTAACTTATCCAGTATGTCTAACTTTGGTCGTTGCATTATCTGCACTTTGTCTTTTGAGCTCAACGATATTTCAGCTTTAAGATGTGGACATACGTATCATTATGAATGCATATTGACTTGGATAAATGTTTGTTTTCTCTTGTAATTTTTACTTATTTTTTATTTTTAGACTTCTAAATCGTGTCCAAAATGCAGAAAGAAAAATTTTGTAAAGGACATTACGCGTCTTTATGTTGATGAACCTGACAAGTCAATGTGTCAATTTTCGGATTTAGATGTAACACTTTTTTGGTACTAAGTACCATTTTTTGGGTCCACCCCTGAATATCGAAACCCTGAATATCTAATTAGCCAATTGGTCCAATTGCCAATTCGGTCAAATCTCTTAAAACAATACTTGGACCTACAAGGAGTGTTTTATTACTTGACCAAATTGGCAGTTTGGCAAACTGGCTAATTAGATATTCAGGGTTTCGATATTCAGGGTTGATCCCCCATTTTTTATTAAAAAAATATTATTTAAAATTAAAGGATGAAGAATTGAAACTTAAAATAAATAAGTTAGAATCACAAAATGAAGAGCTGAGAAATACTAATGCGGCCCTTAAATTGCAGTCTGATGCAGTTGAGAAGAAAAACAATGAAATGAAAAAAAATGTTAATTTGATGCTTTTCTAAATATATTTTAGATTTTTTTAGATTTCTAGTATCAAAGAAGAGTCTGCTAATAAGTTGCGAATCAAAGATAATCACATCAGACATTTGGAGAGTATACTTGAGGATCAAGATGCGATGAAAGGAGAAAACAATACACTTAAACGCCGGCTCAAAACATGCGATTTGTTTGTTCACATTTAATTTAAAAAAATAAATCGAATTCTATTATGGAAGTGGGTGACAAGAAAACCAAATCAAACAAATGGGTAATTGTGAAGATCATTGGTCCCTAAAAAAATTGTCAAAATGTCTCATTTTATTCCGTTTTTTCAACTAATAATAGGTTTTCGCATCGCTGAGCTCGAATCTGATGTCATTTTTCATAAATATCGAATCCCGAACCCGGATTCGAACAAGTCGAATTGGGGGTAAATATTTTTATTTAGGTAAATGATAGCTCATTGATTCGTCTTATCGAGCTGAGTCGAATGATACCAAAATTAAGATGTTTAGCTATTTTTTAAGTAAGTTATGTTGAATATTTGGATGTTAAAATCATGAATTTTATTAATCATAATTTGCTTAAAAATTGCTAAACATCTTAATTTTGATATCATTCGACTCAACTCGACACGAGGAATCGAATGAGCTATCAGTTGCTATATAGAAGTAATTACCCTGAAATCGAATTGTTTGAATCCGGGTTCGGGATTCGATAAAATGACATCAGATTCGAGCTCAGCGTATGCGAAAACCTATTATTAGTTGAAAAAACGGAATAAAATGAGACATTTTGACAATTTTTTTAGGGACCAATGATCTTCACAATTACCAACAAATGTTCTATATTTAGCATAAAATAAGACAAATAATCTTTTAATTTATTACTCTGATTTTTTAGCTACTTACTTATTCGTAAAATGTCGGCAAACAATGAAGAAGCTGAGGTTGAGGAAGCTATCGACATGTATTCTACCAAAAGTGGGGATCCAAATTCTGGAGAATTTTTGAAATTATTTCGAAAGTTTTTTTTTAATATTATCCCTCTATTTTATTTTTAGGCGATTGAGGGCAATGGAGAACAAAAATAAAGAACTTTTAGGTCAACTTCGAAGGAAAAGTCTTGAAAATAACAAAAAAGATAAGGAAATCGAAAAACTGCGAGAAGAATTACTTCAAAGTCGAAAACGGTGCAAAATTTCATCAAGCACCAGCAAGTCACCAATTGCTGTGCGTCAGCGTATGATGCGCCCTTCCTTTGGATTTAGCTTCGAAGATAGCGAAATACAGGTTAAAAATTACAATTTCCAAATTTAAAAATAAATTCTATAGGTAATTTCTGATGGCTATTCTTCACCTTCTGCTGGGATTTGTAAACTCTCAGATCCAAATTTGAGTTGTCAAATTGTAGAAGAGAAGAAAACTTATCGCAATAAGTTACGCCCATTTAGTATCTTTGATGATAGCGATGATGAGTTTGAAAATGTTCCGCCAAAACCAATCCGCTTGGGAAATGATCTAATTTCTCCAAATTTGTTAGCACATGCAAGTAATTACAATTTATCTTGATCATTGAAGACAACAAATGTCAATGCATTTAACTATAACAATTGATTAATTATCAGTCAATATATGTACATGGATATAAAAATACTTTTAAAATAAAATGCTTAGTTTTTATTGAAAATAAACATGTTGAAGGTGTATGATAATTCTGAATTTTGCTAAGGTCAGAAAATAGTGCAAGTTATCTAGTGTAACTAACTGATCCACGAAAAATAGGTTTTAACCTAAAAATCCGAGATCTAGTAATTCTACTATAGAAACAGGTAAAATCGATTTCAGAATTCGGATCAAGATTTTTTGAGTAGAATTGGCCCGTATTTTTGGGATTAATCCGGTCTGGAACTTAGTTGTTAAAGTCCTGACTCTGGCTGAGTGTATTCGGATTCAGGACCTGATCAATATTTTTAATCTGATTTTTTGGATTTTTTTTATAAAATTTTCCAAAATAAAGAAAAACAAAGGGCTCTACCTTAGGACATGCGTCCCATGAAAGTATATGCGTCCCAAAATTAATACATGCGTCCCATCAGAGTATATGCGTCCCAAAAACAATATTTGAGTCTGAATAATAGAGGGAGGTGGTTATAATAGAGAGAAAGGGTTCTAATAAAGGAAGAGGAGCTTGAGAAGGTTCTGATAGAGTGGTGTGTTCTTTAATAGAGATAGAAGGGCTTCCATATACTGATTTACCAAATAAAAATTTTGAGAAGGTTCGCCTTATGAAATTCCTGAACTCAAATTAAAGGTGTGGTCTTGCCTAATTTTTATTGATGGGACGCATATACTAATCTTGGGACGCATATACTCTGATGGGACGCATGTATTAATTTTGGGACTTATATACTTTCATGGGACGCATCTACGCTGATGGGACGCATATACTTTGATGGGACGCATAAACTCTGATGGGACGCATGTCCTAAGGTAGAGCCAAACAAAGTTAGTACAATAGGATTAAACTTTTAATTAAAAAACATCGAATACTATAAAAAACCACGTCCAGCTGGCCTCGCGTCCAATCGGTCGCGTCCATTCGGCCCGCGCCTATTCGGGCATCTCCCAGTTTTTCTACTGTTTGTTGTATTTGTCATAAATTTGAAATTACATTTTTCGATTTGTGTTAGGATTTTTATTAATATTTTGTCTAACTTTCAGATGTTCATTGCTTCTCAATTTCTTATATTTTCTTTTTTTATTCTATGCTTAATTCTATTATACCGACATTTAAAATTGAGAAGTCAACTGGTTGCTGTTCCTTCACCTCGTTCCTTCATATTACTTGGACATGTTTTAATTACTAAGCCTGACATTGAGGGATTCATTGACCAACTTATGGGAATGACGCAACTCTATCCAGAACATCCAAGGATGGTTCTTTTTTGGATTGGTCCAATTCCAACTTTAATGATTTATTCTGCGAGACTTGTGGAATCACTTTTCAATAATAACAACCATCTCAATAAAGGAATGTCATATGATATGCTTCGACCTTGGCTCGGAAATGGACTCTTAACAAAGTTTTTACTAATACAGTGACTTAATCTTGTTTATAGTTCTGGAGAAGGATGGCGTACTCGACGTAAACTTCTTACACCAACATTTCACTATGAAATACTTAAGAGTTTTTTAAATGTTTTTAATTATCAAGCAAGCATACTTGTTCGTAAATTACACATTTTGGTAGAAAAAACCGAGTATGTAGTTGATTAGTTTGTTTTAATTTATTTTAAATTTTAGAGGATATATTGATAATATTACTCCGCTTATAAGTCTTTGCACCTTGGATATTATTTGTGAAACCTCTATGGGCAGGTCAGTGAATGCACAACAGGAAGAGGACTCGGACTACGTCAAGGCTGTACTATGCATCAATGATATTATTCAGCGTCGTCAAAAAAATCCTTTAGTATGGCCAGATTCGTTTTTCTGGCTTTTTGGTGATGGAAAAAAACACGAATGGTCTTTGAATATTTTGAAGTCATTCACCAGAAAAGTGCTTTGACATTTTAAAATTTATTAATGATATTTTATAGGTGATAATTGAACGAAAAGAGGAGCGCAAACAACTAAAAAACAGCCAGAAAACAAGTGAAGAGCGACGTCTTGCATTTTTGGATTTATTGCTAAAAATGGAGCTGAATGGTGATATGAGCGAAAATGATATCCAGGAGGAGGTTAACTTTTTTAAGATCTTTAACCTTGGATCACCGTTCTCACATAATGATGTTTTTCCGTTATGTCTTTAGACAACAATAAGATTAAAATCAGTAAAATATTTGGAAAAACTAAAAAGCTTTGTTATTTAGTATTTTAACACTGTACTGTTTGATTTTTCCTTAAGGTGGATACATTTATGTTTGAAGGACATGACACAACTGCGGCAGGGGTTGTTTGGTCTTTATTCATGCTCGGTTGTCATCTGGATGATCAACAAAAATGTTATGAAGAAATACAATCTAATTGTGGGCAAACAGACAATTTATCTCTTGAAACCTTGGGAAAGCTCACTTTTTTGGAATGCTTCATTAAAGAAGTTTTACGTCTCTATCCAAGTGTGCCGTTCATCGCACGCCGATTAAGTTGTAATGCTGAGCTTGGTGGACATGTTTTTCCGACTAATACACAAGTAATGATCAATATTTATCAAATTCATCGTGATCCTGAACATTGGGACGACGCAGAAAAATTTGCACCAGACCGGTTTAAATTAATTTTTGGAGACAAAATATTTTACCGTTTAAAGCTTTATGAGTGACAATGTTAAAAATCGCCATCCATATGCTTTTGTACCCTTCTCGGCTGGTAGCCGAAATTGCATTGGACAACGTTTCGCTCTACTAGAAGAGAAGGCGTTGCTTGTTTGGATTTTGCGAGATTTTCACATTAAAAGCATAGAACGTCGGGACCAGGTGCGCACAAAATCGGAACTTATACTCAGACCAGCAAAACCTGTTCAACTATTATTGACACCAAGAATGTGAAAGAAATTAGAAGCAATAAAAGGACAATCTTTTCTTATAATGTTAAAAATAACTAGCTGATTATTTAGTTATTATCTAATCGATTCTATTTACATTTTGACAATTATTTTATAATATTTATTAAATAATTATTTGTATCGAAAATTTCTTTTAGAAACAATATAATGCATATTTTAATATTTGTGTTTATTAAATTTAAAAATCAAAAGAAATTTAGCGGCAAATAATTTATTTAAAAATTAGTTTTCAAAATGTTTAAATTTTTGTTAAAAATATGTTTTTTTTTAAATTTTTTTCTCATTTAGTAGATAGATCCAAATATTTAAAGAATTCGAGAAACTTCGATTTTTATTTTTTGAATTATTTTTGAAACTTATTTAATTTAAAAAGGAATGGATAGTGCAAATCAACGCATTGCCGATGTTTTTACGGATATTGAAAAAATTGGCGAAGGTACTTATGGTACGGTCTACAAAGTCAGAACGCGACAGGATCGAGAATTAAAGGCCTTAAAACAGATTAAATTGAATCAGTTAAGTTCGAAACTTTAATTTAAGATAATTTTGTATTTAGAGGATGTGAGGGTATTCCAAGTACTTGTATTCGTGAAGTATGTTTGTTAAAGGAGTTGACCCATCCAAACATTGTTCGCTTGGAAGATGTTATGATACATAGTAAATTATTGATTGACTTTTGGTAATCCTTAAGTTTACTGGTCCCTAAAAAAATTGTCAAAATGTCTCATTTTATTCAGTTTTTTCAACTAATAATAGGTTTCTTCGTACGCTGAGATCAAATCTTAAGTCAGTTTTCAAAAATATCGAATCCCGGACCCAGATTCGACATGTCGACTTCAGGGTAAATATTCTAATATAAGCAAATGATAGCTCATTCGATTCGTCTTGTCGAGCTGAGTTGAATGATACTAAAGTTAATATGTTTAAATGTTTTTTAAGGCAGTTACGATTAAATTCTTGGATTAGCAGTCGCTAAAATTATGAATTTGATCGATCATAGCGTCCTTAGAAAACGTCCAAATATATTAATTTTGGTATCATTCAACTCAGCTCGACAAGACGAATCGAATGAGCTATCATTTGCCAAAATAAAAATTTTTATCCTGAATTCGACATGTCGAATCTGGGTCTGGGATTCTATATTTTTGAAAACTGACTTTAGATTCGAGCTCAGCGTATGCGAAAACCTATTATTAGTGAAAAACACGAAATAAAATGGACATTTTGAGCTTTTTTTTAGGGACCAGTAAACTTAAGGATTACCTGACTTTTTGTATTTTATTATTTTAGAAGGAAAAAAGCTTTTTCTTATCTTTGAATTTATTGATCAAGACTTAAAAATGTTGCTTGAACGTGTAGCTCCTCGTCCATTGCCGGTTTCTAATGTTAAGGTTATTTATATTATTATCGACATACTTAAGAATAATTTTAAGAGTTTTATCTGGCAAATGCTTCAAGCTTTGGCATATTGTCATACACATAGAGTCGTTCACAGAGATTTAAAACCTCGTAATTGTAGTTCTTAAAAACATTTAACTATTTATATTTTTTAGAAAATTTGCTAGTAAAGAATGATGGAACTATTAAATTGGCTGACTTTGGATTAGCTCGGTAATTTTTAAGTATATAGAATACTTTATGAAGGACAATTGTTTTTTGTAATATTTTTAAGGAATATTTTATGTGTGTATATATAATTTTGACTATCCAAATTTTTAGTGCCTTTTCTTTGCCAAGTCGTTGTTATACACACGAAGTTGTAACACTTTGGTACAGAGCACCAGAAGTACTTCTTGGGGCTCTTTATTATTCTACAGCTGTTGATATTTGGAGTTTGGCGTGTATTTTTGCAGAATGCCTTCGTAATGAGCCCCTTTTTAAAGGCGATTCTGAGATTGACCAACTTTTTCGTATTTTCCAAATTCTTGGAACGCCTACTTCTAAGGTTACAATAATTTAAAAAATATTTTATTTTTAAGACTTGGGCTGGTGTTGAACGTTTTCCTGACTATAAAAATAATTTTCCAAAATGGAGACGTCGTGATTTTCGTGAATTTGTTACAATATTGGATGAGGATGGGATCGAACTTTTAAAACAAATGCTTGTATATCCACCAATGGACAGAGTTACAGCCAAATTAGCTCTTTCACATCGCTTTCTTCGTGATATGACATTAAAATTACATGACATTACTTTGCTTTACAATAATTAAAGGTTTGTGTGTATAATTTATAAGAAAATTATCTAATTTTCCTTTATATTTATTGTTTTTAAATATTATAATTAATTTAATTATTATTGTAATTTAAACAAATATATTCTCAAATAGTTTTTCTCTTTATTTTTTTAAATATAATAATTGAGAACAATAATAGTAAAAGGGAGAACTAATCTCAGATCCTAAGAGTTTTCCGAAGCAATGTTGTTTGGATAGATCAACTATTCTAACGCTAATGGATGCTTTCCATTTTGATTTATCTTATTGTAAGATAGAAGAAAAGTATGTAACAAGTTTTACATAAAAAACATAAGATGATTTTCAAAATTGAAGGATAAATTTAATAGAATTTTTGACTTTAAAACTAACAAATTTTTCGAAAAATAAAGAATACAAATTGTCTTGTTTCCATGGTTACAGAACAAAGTAAAATGTACGTTGTATTTAGTTCTGAATGAAATAGGGGGACATTTGTTGTCACATTGCATTTATTTACTTGACCGAAATTATTTTTATTACAATTTTATTTTGTCTTTAATATACTTGTTTTTCTGTCAAAATATTAGATTATATTACATTTATTCATCCCAATATATCCTAAGTTTTGTTGGCTAAATAAGTTGGTCTTTGTAATGTATTAAATTGTAATTTAAAATCTAATTATTTTTAACTTATTAATTTTGAATTTTCCTTTTTAAATAAAACAAATTTTAGTTTATTCTTTATGAACAAAAATTAATTTTTAATCATTTTCTCCACGTAAAAGGGGAGGAGTTACAAGGTTGAAATTTGAGTAAAAAAAATGATTGACCAACAGGCAGCTACCGCTTCAAGTTCGGTTCTTGATGAAATGCTTTCTCAAGGACAATTTAATTTAGGAGTTACTAGTTCCGCACCTAGTACTACAGGTGCTCATCTTAAAACGCTAGCTGATCGGTGCGAATTTTTTAAAATAACAAAAATATATATATTTATTTCATATATTTAGATATCGAATGACTAAAAAAGTTGGGGATGGAACTTTTGGTGAAGTTTCTTTAGCTATTAAATTGGATACAGGAGATGTTGTTGCTATTAAAAGGTTTTAGAATTATTAAAACTAAAACTAATTTTTTAAATTAAGAATGAAAAAAAAGTTTTATTCATGGGATGAGGCAATGAATTTACGTGAAGTTAAGTCTTTGAAAAAGTTGAACCATCCGAATATAATTCGGTAAAAGTATTTTAAATTAAGAGAATTAGATTAAGTTTGAGATAATATTATAATTAGTGTACATATTTGCTGTAAAGAAAATTATTCTAGGAAAAAGATTGTAAAATATTTTTAATAATATTTTAAGTTTACGAGAAGTGATTAGAGAGAATGAAGTTCTCTATTTTGTATTCGAATTCATGCAAGAAAATCTTTATGAACTGATGAAAGAAAGGTTCTTTTTTTTAATGAGAAGCATTTTTAATTTTTTAATATAAAATAGATTGCCGGAGAAATATTTAATAAATTTTAGAGATCGCTACTTCCCAGAGAGTTCTATCCGTAACATAATTTATCAGGTACTGCAAGGCCTTTCATATATGCATAGGAACGGTTATATTTTTTATAAAATTTAAATTTTTCCATAAAGGGTTCTTCCATAGAGATATGAAACCTGAAAATATAATGTGCAATGGAACAGAATTAATTAAAGTAGCAGATTTTGGATTAGCTCGAGAAATTCGTTCAAGACCTCCATTCACTGATTATGTCTCTACTAGATGGTTTGAATATTTTGAGGAAAACTTTTATTATTTTATTAGGTACAGAGCACCTGAAATTTTGCTTAGATCGGTATTTTAAATGTATATATTTTATATTTAATAATTAAGACATTCTATAATTCACCTATTGATTTGTGGGCTCTAGGTTGTATTATGGCTGAATTATACATGCTTAGGCCTTTATTTCCCGGTACTTCAGAGTTGGACCAAATATTCAAAATTATAAATATACTTGGAACTCCAACAAAGGTTTAGTTAATGTATTTTCCAATAAAAATAAATAAAAAGGAGGAATGGCTTGAGGGATATAGATTAGCAACTGCAATGAATTTTTCATTTCATCAAAGTTCTGGTGTTCCTTTAAAAAGTATTGTGGCTACAGCGAGTGAGGATGCACTTCAATTAATGGCTGATTTTCTTGCATGGTGTCCAGAGAAGAGGCCAACTGCAGTAAATGTATGTAATGAGAAAAGAAGTGGCTCCCGAAAAATTGATCAGTACTCGGAAAATAGATCAATGAAGAAACAGTATATAAAGTCAAAAGAAAAACAAAAATACATGAAAACACATAAAAGTATTTGTGTGTTTTTCATGTATTTTTTGTTTTTTACTCAAAAATAAATTTTTGTGTTTTTCCAAAATGTATATTAAAAAATAAAAATACAACACAAAAAAACGTAAAAACATAAATACATCAAAAACATAAAAACATGTGTTTTTGTGTTTTGCATGTATTTTGTTTTTTCTTTTGACTTTATATAATGTTTCTTCACTGACCAATTTTCCTAGCACGAAAGAAGTAAAATGGGAGTCTGTGCTAAAAAATGAGAATTTTTTTAAAGAAAAGATTGTAGATATTATATAATTTTTTTAAATTTAGTCATTAAAATATTCATACTTCCAAGTAAGTCAGAAAATGGGAGCACCAATTCTTTCACAGCCAGCTACTAGTGCTGTTAGAAAAGGCTCTGCTGGTTCTACACAAAGTGATTCTAAATTAATAACTAAAAAGATGGTACCTCAAAAAGCAGCTAAACTAACACAAAAAGTTGTGAAGAATATAATTAAAAAAATTAATTAATTTATTTAGGTAGTACCTGCAAAGGGGCCTTTTTTAGTAGTTGGAGAAAGACAATTGATTGTTGAAAACCCACTGGCTGGATTAGAGGAAGAATTAGAAAAATTACAAGAGGAACAACAAGTTTGAATGAAATTAAAATAAGGGAAAAAATTATTAATTATTTTTCGTAAAAGGGATATGAATTTTGCGTTAAAATAAAACTTTTTAAATGTAAAGTATTTATAATTAATAACTCAATATTTAATATTTTTATTTTAAGGAAAAAGAACAAGAAAAGGGTGGAGGAAGAGGATCAGAAAGTGCAAAAACTGAAAATATAACACAAATTAGGGGTCCAGATCGAAATAGAAATTTGTCTCTAAAAGGTGTGGAAAGTATTGCTGAACTTCTTTTTGATTCTACTGGATCTAGTATAGCAAAAAAAGGTGGCAATTTTAGGTATGAAAAATAATATATTTTGTTAAATAAATTATGTGAAAAATAATTTTTTAAAAATTAAAAGGCCAACAGTTATTCAAAAAGCGCCTACAGAAGGAAATGGTGGTGGTGGATTAAGAAGAGAACAATCAATTAGTGCTAAAAAAGCAAATGTAAAAGAACTTTATTTAAGTAAATCAAGATATATGCCTGGTAAATTTTTTATATTTTTAAAATAAAAATTTAAAGGTATAAAAACTGATACAACAACTATTGGAAATGGTGGTGGAAGTACTAATAATACTCTTTTTAATAATAATATTATTGGACAAAAATCAAATATAAAATTACCTCCTGCCGGAAATAAACAAGGAAGTGATAGTGTAACACAACAAGCACGTACAGGATTACAAGCTCGTTTTGAATATGCTTATGGTAATAAAATATTAAAAAAAAATTCTAGGATTATTTTAGAGTAAATGCAATAATAATTTAGTAATTTAAAAAATATCGGGTGGATTAACGAATTTTCAGATAAATGTTGATTCGATTCTAAATATATTAAGATTTAGTCTGATTTTGATATTTTTTTTGCAAAAACTTGCCTAATAAAATTTCTATTTTTTATTAAATGCATTGTAAAGTCAAATTATTTTATTTTTAGGATATATTCCTTCATTTGGAGGGAATGCTACTCGTCAACAACAGCAACAAACAACATCACCTCAAATATCAACAACCGGAGGGAGGGTAATAAATTGGGCAGCTAAATATCAAAGGAATTAATTAAAATTAAACTTAAAAAATAATAATAAAGTATTCAAAATTATTTAAAAATGTAAATAAATAAATTTTTTTTGTTATATAGACTAAGACTTTGTACGCTAAAGCAGGCTGTGATATGATGAAAAAATTTTGCGCAAATAAGAGCGATAACAAATCACTGGTCAGCTTTAGGCGTACAGGTCAAGCCAGTTCTTTTTAATAGTAATAATTAAAAATTGTAAAGTTTTTTTTGGCTTAATTGCGAACGCCGAAAAACAGAGTAGATGACACGTCTTTTTTTTAATGCTCAAATCGGATAGTGGCAGAGAAAGTCCCTTCTATCTCAACCGACCTACCACGATTAAAGCTAACGTCTCAACTACCCATGTCTTTCAGCACTAACATTAGCCTTTTTTAATTTTATTGTATAAAAAGTTGTTTATTATATAATTTTAAAATTATTTTTTTAAGAATTTTTTAGATAAAATATAAAGTGAATAATATAAATAATGTAGAAAGAAAAAACAATAATTATCTAATAATTTTTAATATTTTTTAATCAGTAATTTATTTAATTTTATAATTTAAATATTACTTAGGAGAAGTTAAAAGATTGGTGAATTCTGCAACATTGTAATGATTTAAGAAAAAAATAAATTGGTACGTGTAGAAATATATCCTCTAAATTGTAATGATTTAAGAAAAAAATAATTTTAAAAAATCAGCAATTAATATCTAAAATTTATTAAAAGAAGTTTATAAAATTGATTATTAAAAACTGAAGTCAAAAATCAATTTCACTTTCGTCTACCTTTACATTATTGAACAAATAAACAAAAAAAGAAAGGAAATAAACAAAATGACGAATGAATATGTAATTTCGAGAGTAAAAAAATAACAAAAAAATTAAAAAATGAGAAGCATCGATTTTTTAAATATAATATTATTAGATACATATATACATGTGTTCGGCTGGTATATATATTATTATTATGTAGTAGTGTAGTATGGGACAAAAATAATTAAAAACTAGAAAAAGAGGGAAAATATATGCATAAAAACAAAAGAGAAGAGAAACAACGTTCAAGTTTAGATTAAAATAAAATTAAGGGAATTTATTTAGAAAAAAATAACAGAAAAATATTGTCACGCAAACAAAAAAATTTTTCAATAAAGGAAAAAATTATATATTTACAAAATAGAAACTCTTTTAATAAGAAAAACAGATGAAATTGACAGATATTTATGATAGACTTTAATGTGAATTATCTTTAAATTGAAAATTTTGCGCAGAAAGTGGAAATTTTTACTAAAAAATTTAATATTTTTGTAGTTTTATTTGAAAAAATATTGTCCCAAAATTTATCTTCCAGTCTAAACATTTTTGCCGCACAAAATAATGTATAGGCCAAACAAACCTTTTTTTGTTTTTTTTGAATAGTTAAAAAATAAATTCTTTTTCTGGCCTTTTATTTGGTAGTTTAAGGACGGACTTAAAAATACATATACCTACATACTATAAAAAAGTGAAAGGGAAGGTAAAATTATTTTTCTTTCTTCTATGTATTAATCCATCGTCTATCATTTATATCTTTTTTTTTCAATTTTATTCCTTTACATTTCTTAAAAACTTAGAGAACCGTTCCATAGTTTTATTTTTTATTTCTTTATAGTAGTAGAAATATCTACATAGTAGACGCAGTTTTTTTACTGGTTGGTTGTCCTCGACTTACTCCCCTGGGGGATTGGACAGCGCTGCCAACAAAATGAAGAAAAAATGAAGGGAAGAAAAATAAAATGTGAATAAGCGAACGGAAAAATTGAGAGAGAAAAAGAGAACGGAAAAAAATAAATGTTGGATAATAAAAATAGTGAACAAAAATGTGAAAAGAGTTTTCCCCTTAATAAAATAGTATAAAGTGACTAGAGAAGAGAGAAATGATAATATAAAGGCCAATGAGTTAAAAAAGGAGTTTTCATATGTCATGAGATTAAAACAAAAAACGAAATATATTAGTATTATTGAATTAAAAATTTTAATTTCAGTTTGGGAGAGTTTGAATAGTAAATAAAAAATATTTTATCATTTATGGTTTATTTATTTAAAGATATTAATATTCTTTAAAGAACTTCCACCCGGGTCAACCCTGAGTATCAACTTAGCCAATTTGGTCAACTCCCAATAGAACTAAGTTTGTGAGCAGACCAACCATTTAAAAGGGTTTGACCGAATTGGCATGACCAATTGATTAAGTTGATACTCAAGGGTGGACCCCTCCAGCATACATAAAATAAATATATGTTACATATTTTGTAATTTATAAAAAATTACGTTAATATTTTAAAATACATATGTATGTACTATATTATTAAAATAAAAAATTGATTTTATTTATAAAAAAAGTAAACAATGTTTAGTAAAAAAAGAACAAATTAAAAAGTGTTCGATTTAAAAAGTAAACAAAAATTCTGCCAAAAAGGGAAAAGAATAAAAAGATAAATTGGAAAAAAATAGAGTAAAAAGAAAAAAATGTCAGTTGTTGGCGGCTGGCAGTTAAAAACGATGAAATTTAAGAGAAATCTGTTTGAACGCGAACTCTTTTTAATAGTCAGAATCTGTCCCCTACTTCTTTCTTTCTCTCTCTTTTTCTTTTACTCTCTCACATTATTTATTTATGTTCTTACTTTCCGGAAAACTGAAAAGAAATAACTAAAGATTTTAAGCCAGACACAATACTTAAATATATACAATACTAACACATATTTTTTGGTCCTTTTCTTTTAAATTTTTAGATTCTAAAATATATATGTGTATACTCAATTTTTTTATCATTATCTAAAGAGCAATTTAACTGTTATTTTACTTTATTTCTCTTTGTGTATCATTTTTTGAACATAAAATAAAAAAAAAAAATATAAGAAATGTGGGGTGAGGGAAAATTGAAAAAAACTAAAAAAATTGTATATAGGAATGATGAAAAAATAAAGAATAAAAGAAATATTGAGAATTTTTAATTTTTTTAAATTTTGATTGAATTATTTAGTTGTTTAAAATAAAATTTAATTTTAATAATCTCACAGAAATATTAAAATGGTTATTTTAAGTAAAAAAACAGGTTCTTTTCCGTTATGCCACACCCCCCATTTCGGTGCCAAAGTGAGGTGGCTTGTTGGAAACACGTCAAACTTGGACCTATTGGGAGTGTTTTATCACTTCTTCATTTAGGAGCCCATCTCTCGTTGGCTTTTGGTACATGCGTTAATCTACGGCTAGAATTACAACAAAATAATTAATTCAGTGAAAATAATTTAGTAGCAGCCTCGGTAATCACTTAGAAGAGCTTGGTCCCCTCTATGGTTTTTCGATTTTCGGATGTTTGTATTCCGGCTCAGATTCGTTAGTCCGACTTCGTTTAGAGCTAGTTTGACTCAGCTCGCCGAGCTCTTTCGAATGACACCTCACTTTGGCACCGAAATGGGGGGTGTGGCATAACGGAAAAGAACCAAAAAACAATTTGTTTAAAAATATTTTTCAATTATATTTAATTAAATTTAAATACCTAACTATAATGTATGTGTCAGGATTTAAAAGAAAAAAAAAGATTTAAATTTTGAAGCAACTGTTGATAATATATAAATAAGATTAATTTGTTAAAAAAATAAAAAAGAAATCAGCACGTGATTTAAAAAATTAAATAAATATTAAAAAAATAAATATATGTTTAAGATAAAATATTTAAAAATAAAATTATTGAATTAAAATGATATGTATTTTTAAAAAATTAAAGAAATAAAGTTAAAATAAATTAAAATAAAATTATGTATAAATATGTAATGCTATTTAACAGTGAAAAAAAAAAGAAAATAATTTTTTATTATTAATTTAAAAATTTATTTAAAAAATTGTTTATAATTAAAATAATATTTTATAAATAAATTACTATAAAAAGCCAAATAAACATCCATAATTTTTTTGTCTTTTTAAAACAATTCTTTTGTTTCTTTTGCTATGTTAACAACAAAATTGAGCAATTCGAGAGTATGTTTATTTTTTTATTATTTTTTTTAAATAAGATTATTTTTTAAGGAACTCAATAGTATTTATACTTGTACTAAAGAGTTACCTCCTTGTTCGCTTGTTAAATGGCCTGGTGTTAATTTAATTAGCATGGATTCAACCAAAATTGACAAATTAGGTATTGGGATTGATAATTCAGTGGATGGTGTTCGTACTATTGGATTTATGTTACAAATAAATGAAGAAGGTGTTCTTACTGGAATAAATGAGAATACCAATTCTGGACAAGAAGTTTTGCGTTTTAAGCTTAAAAATGTTGATTTGGTTGTTAAACGCAGTGATCGTTATGATAATGATAATAATAGTGAGAAACAATATGATGAGGTATGTATAAAATAAATATATTTTTTAAATTTATATAATTTATTTTTTATTAAAAAAAAAAGAATATTGAACGTCTTGTATTGGAAATAAAGCCTTATCTTCGTTCATCAAAATCTATTTGGAATGCTTTAGTTCAAGCACGTCTTTATATTGCTAAATATAGTGGTTCATTTCAGATGGTTATGGCTGATATTTTTGAATTAAATACAAATAATTCTTTTGAATTACGTATTGAACCAAAAATATTTGCTTTGAAATTAGAAATGCGTTATATTAAACAAGTAATTTATATTAAAAAAGTATAAATAATTTTTAATTATTGTTTTTCTTTAAAAGTATTATCAAGAAATGCCATTATTTAATGATGGGGATTTGGCTGTATTTGCTACAAAATATGATCCTGAACCATTTGCTTTAGTATATCGTTCTTTGTTAGCATTATATGTTCCAAAATTAGGTAAATATTAAATTAAATATTTTTTAAATTTTTTAAAGTAATTTCTGATAATGGAGCATTTAATGGAAATCAAATTATTTTAAAAGATTATAATATTACAAAAGAACAATTTTTTGAACTTCTCTATCAAATATATAAAACTGGACGTCCATTAAATTCAAATTTAGAAGAACTTTCAATTTCAGCTAAAAAATTAAATTGTGAATTAATTCTTTGGCCATTATGTCGAGAAATTGCTAATTATGATGGATTAGATTTTATTAAAAAAGTTAAAAAATCTGCTAATCTTCATTTATATGATGCAATTAAACAACTTTGTTATAATGTTGTAAAAACAGGTGAGTGGGAATTGCTACAAAATGAGGGTTTTGATGCTCGTGAATGTTTTGGCAAAAAAATTTATTGTAATTATATTTTGCCTTCAATTGTTGAGGTTTTATTATTATTAAAAAAATATTTATATTCTTTTTAACAAAAAAGGCATTTAATGATAAAAATAATATGGAAAATTCTTTTCTTCGTGCTTGTCTTTATGAACAAAAACATAAATGTCCAATTCCAAGCTTTAATAGTCCATATGAAGCAAGTAATCCATTCAATGCTTGTATTGAATTAGATAATAAAAAATTAATTTATGTAAATATTGGAATTCTTCGAGCTAATGAATGTTTAAATAAATTTGATGGATTTGATGAAATTGGTAAAAGAAAAGACTTTTTTTAAAGTTTTGAAAATATTTTTTACATTTACATTTTACTAGGGCTGTAAATTTTAGTGCAACGACTTATACAGTTTGCAAAAAAAAACTAAAATTTTCCTTCAAAATTATTAACAATTAAAAATTTTTAATTCAGGAATGAAAAATGGTAGTCAATTAAAACTTCATCCAATTATTTCTTCAAATTTAAAATCTGAAATGGAAAGTAGCCAAGTTAGTTTAGAGAATGTTCTTTCTCCATTGTTGTCACTTATGTATGGAACTGGAGATCGAATACCTAATAATTTAATTCGTTCTTGTCTAATTTTTGCTTTTGATCATGGAATGAAAAAAATTGCAAAAGAATTGGAAGAAGTAAAAAAATAAAAAAATTATTTTAAAAATTATTTTTATATTAATTAGATGCTTTCTAATGAATTAATTATTGGACCAAAAATTTTACTTAATCATTTCGAATTTGCTGAGAAATATTATTTGAAAAATTTGGAACGTTATTCTCTTTGGCAATTGGAATGTGATGAATATCACAAAATGGGACTTGCAATGCTTGAATTGAAGGAATATAATAAACTTGGAAAGAATATGCGATATAATATTGAAGATAGGCTTTGTAGTGGTTGGGGTGTTTATAATAAAGATTTAGCTAAACGGTTAGAAGATTTAATTTTTTATTTAAAATTTTATTTTCTTTAAAGTGAAATGAGTGGAATTAATCGTTTTGTTTTATTTGGTAATTCTTGTGAGCCTGAAGTTGCTTCTGTTAAAAATGATGATCTTCTTACTGTAGTGACAGACAATGAGGCTGAATTTGATCTCTATCAGCAGGAATTGTTTGATACTGAAGTATAAAAGAAGAATATAATAATTATATATATAAATAGGTATATAAATAATATAAAAATAAGAAGAAAAATAATTCTTCATTTATTTAACATTAAAAATAAATTTAAAAGCAAACCATAATTTTTTTGTAATTATTCCGTATTTTTTGTATAGATTTAATCCTTCTGTTTAATAAATAATTTAAATAAATACTTTTATTTTTAAAATATATAAATAAATTATAAAATTAATTTTATTTCTGTTGAATTGGACTTTTGGTGAGTTTTTAGCTCTGGTAATCTAGCTTTATGATCAAATCAAAGGATTCATACAGCTAAATGACCAAAGCGATAAACACACACTGCCCATTTTAAATAGAAAAAATAATAATAATTTAATAAAATAAATATAAGGAAAGTTTTATTTAATTTAATTGCAAAAGACTGTAAGGAAAACGTGGTTTTTAGAGCTAATCGACTGTAAAAATAATAAAAGGGAAGATTGAAGAAATATAGCAAAATAGGTAAATGGTAACGGAAACGTCGAGAATTTTTCTCCTTTACCAAATAACTTACTTATTCTAAAAATGATGGGTTTGTTTGGGTGGTTGGAGAAGAAAAGATTGGGGAGAATATAAAGGAAGAGGAAAATTAATTTAAAGAAGAAAAGGAGAAAGGTAGGGGAAGGAATATATTTATAAATTTTTAGAGAAAAGGCACATGAAAATAAAATAAAAAATATTTTTGGGTAAAGATTGTAGATTGGGCGATGTTGAAGGTTAAATTAAGAGAAAATAATAAATATAAAAGGTAAAATTAGAGAAAAATGAAGATTATTATCTTTTTCTTTTTTTTTATTTATACCGCCTTAAAAATCCGTTATATTTGGAATTTAATAAATTTTAGGTTAATATTTATTATATTTTTAAATAAAAATAAATATATATTTGTTGCCAAAATTTTAATTTTTTAATTAAAATAATATTTAATATTTAACAACCAATCAAAAAATTAGAAAAACCACATTCTCTATAATCAGTAAATATAATATATTGTAAAAGTAATAGAACGGACGCGTGATTATATTAAGGGGAATGACTGTCAGCGATGATTAAATTCTCGAATGTGAAAAAATTAGTGGACGTAAGATTGTCAAAATAAATTAAATTGGCGGCCATTTTAGGTAAAAAAAAAAAGAATTAATAGAGAAAATTAAAAAGTAATTGATCACCGCAGATCAGCAACTATTAAATTATAACTAAACGACCTATTATTTATTAAATGAAAAGAAGAATGTTTGTCTAGTAATAAATAATATTATATAATTTGGAGTAAAATAAAAAATAATAAAATTTATTTTATAAAATTAAAAAAAAAATAAATGAGAATTAATTAATTAATTAAAAAATAATTAATAAATAATTTTGTTATTTTAAAAAATTTTTAATCTTCCCAAGTTAATGAATGCCTTCCACCAACTTTTAATTGACAATTTCTTTTTCCATACCAATTAACATAAGCAAATTCATTATTTGATACAATTGAATTAAAACGTCCACCAAATTTAATTGCAGAATTATTTTCAATATTACGTGCTGCTTCCAAATTATCTAATTTTGTTGATAATAATGCCTTTTCTACTATTTTTCTAATTTAAAAAAAATAAAAATAAAAAGATTATAATATTATTACTTTAATTCAATATCTTCACAATTATTATTAATTTTTAATTCTTCTTCATTTTCACTTTTATTTTCCTTTTCTTTTGTTTTTATTTTATTTACTGCTTCATTTCCATTTATTATTTCCTCACTTTTTGATGATTCATTATTATCATCATCATAATTTATTAAAGAATTACTATTTGTTTTTATTTCAATAATTTTAGTTGTAATAAAATTAGAAATTAATGTTGAAATAGTTGTTGTAATATCTAATAATATATTATTATTATTATTATTTGTAATTATTAATTCATTTATATTAGTAGTAGTAGATAAACTATTTTGTTGTAATATCTCTTCAATATTTAATAAAGAAGGTGAAACTTCAACAGAAGAAGGAAATAATTCATAAGAAAAAGTTGTTTGAGTAAATAATAATGATGAAATTGTTGATGAAATTATAATTTCATTTTCATTATTATTATCTAAATTATCATAATCATTTTGTCTATCAAAAAGATCTTGTGGAGCTATTATTGGTAATTCTGTTAATTGTGTAGCAAATGGTAAAGGACTTGAAAGAAAATAAATATTTTGATTTAATGGAAGTTTTAAATTATTATTATTTATTTGTAAATTATTTTCATTTAAACAACCATCAATACATAATGGAATATTTTCATCAGAAATAGACAAAGGAAGATTATTTAAATTCTAAAATAATTTAAAAAAAAAATAAAGAAATATGTCCTGAAAAACAAAAATTAATAAAACCTCTGAAGGACAAGGAGGCCCTTGTTGACCACATCCAATCTTATTATTTTCATCTAAATAAATAACAATAATTAAATATAAAATAAATATTACCAATATCAACTTTTTGGAATTCCATTTCTTCTATTATATTGTCATAAACACATTTAACTTTATTATTATTATTTATTTGATATGTACTAAAAGGGCGTGGATAAAATATTGATTGTGGAGCTTCATAATTACTACCAAAGCTATTAGATCCACTAAAATTTAATTATTTTTAGATTTTAAAAAAGAAATACCCGCAAATAGGTATAGAAGGGGCACAACCAATTGATGAAAACGGAGGACAACAAATAACATTTCTAATTTAATAAAAATTAAATAAAAATTTTATATATGTAAAAGTTTAAAAAAATCCAAACTGTCCTCCACCAGCCATACATCCATAAACGGGTTGTTTAATTAAAAACACAAACAAGAACCACCATAAAATTATTATTGAAAAACTTGAACAATTCAATGAAGGCATACGTCTTACAAATTAATAAAAACATTCCTTTAAATTATTAAAATATATATTACTAAGTAATTACTTACATATTATGTGATTGTATATATATATTTCTTCTTTATTTTTAGATATTTATTTCTAAAAAATTTGTTGGTTTAGTCATCATTAGTTCTCTTTAAATACATCAATAATAATTTAAAAAACAATTATTATTAAAGAAAAGCCTAAAAATATTGCGTGAGAAAACTTTGTTTTGTTTTTATAAACTCTTCACCTTTTATTCAAAGAGGGAAAAAGATTCCGGATTTCAGTTATCTTCTTAAAAAGAAAACTCTTGACCTTGTAAAAAATTGAAAATAAAAAATAAGAAAAGCTTAATTAATATATTTTTTAAAATAAATAAAATTGTTATTTTAATTAGATGGATATAGTTTTTAATTAATTAAAGAATTTATTAAATATTTAAATAAATAGATCGTTAACTATAAACCCTTTTAATAAATTTAAAAAATAATCTCATTTTCTACGGAATATATTATAAAAGATTTAAAGTCAATTCTAATTTTATTAAATAAAAAGAAATAACAAAAACTATTTAAAAAAGAAAAATTCCCATAAAATAATTTATTTATATTATCAACCATAATTTCCAATATTTTAATCATCATCTTCCTCCTCTTCATTATTGATATCTTTTTGTTCTTTCTTTTTCTGTTCTGCAATATCTGCTGCTTGATCTAATCCTTTTGGTGCCACTAAACCTTCTTCATCACCCTCATTTTCTTCATTAGAACTATTTTCTTCTTCACCAGCCTCAAGTAATTCCACTCGCTTTTTAATTTCTTCTTCGTCCAAATCAGTCAATACTTTTGGCTAAAAAAATTAATTTTTTTTAATATATTTATTTTGCTTAAATATTTTAAAATCAATTTATTCACAGAAAATCGTTTTAATATTTAACAGTCTTAAGAAATTAAATTTTCAACCAATCTTTATAAAACTAACCGCCATGATAATTCTAAAGCTTCCTTCATGTGATTCAATAGTTGCCTTTATTGCGTCAAGAGCTTCTTGAACAGCTTTTAATCCTTCCTCTCTATCCATTGTTTGAATGGCTAATAAAATTATTATTAGAATTTTAAAAGTGATAAGTTTGAGTAATTAAAAAGAAGCCAAAAGGATTATTCTAAAAGAATAACGGAGTTTTTTGAAATAAATATTAAAGTACTTAATACCTAAATTTTTAACCAAAAATATTTCGATACTAAACTAATTTTTTTTAATTACTACGGCGCCTGTTAACCTTTACCCATTCAATAATTTGTTGAATATCTCCTTAAACAAAATTAAAAAAAACTTACTAACAACAAAAAGAGGTGCAGCAATTAAATTAATCTATAAATAAATTTGAAATAAAAAAAAATAATTTCAAAAATAACCTTAATAACCATTTCTTCTGTTGAACAATTTTTACCAGCAATTAAAGCTTTTTTAACAGCCTCAATACCATCATATGAGAAACAGCTAACTTCAATATCTGAACGGATTTTCAAAGGTTTTGGAGCTAATTTTTTTCGAATTTCATCAAGTAATTTATTTTTAACTGCCTTTTCAATTTCACATTCATCAAAAACAGAAGGTTCCCTAAAAATAAAATTTAAAATTAAAAAAGAAATAAAACGTTAAAGCTTTGGTGAATATTTCAAACGAAGCTGCTTTTTTCTTTAATTTTCGATCAAAATGCCAGGCAGTCTAAAAATAATGTATCAGATAAAAAGTTAAAAAAACCTTTTCATAAAGTTCTTCCAATTTTTTATTTTCTGTATAACAAAGTTGGTCAGCAACATGTCTAAGAATACTATTAACTGCTTTTGCTTTAGCAAAACGATCCTCGCATTGAATTAAATCTTTAGAATAAACACGTCTTTTAGATAAATCAATATAACCTTTTTAAAAATAATAATTTATATTAATTAAAAGAAAAGAAACCTTTATCACGATCAACTCTAATTACAACAACACATTCACTTCTTCCAACTCGAATTAATTTATTAACTGAACGAATTCTTCTACGTGATAATTCAGATAATAAAATCATTCCTTCTTTTCCATCATATTCAGAAAGTGTTACATAAGCACCCATTTCTTCAATTTTTTGAACTTTAACCATAACTGTGTCTTCAATATCTGGAAATTCATTTTCATAAAATCTACAAGACAGAGCAGCCATATTTAATCTATGATATTCTATTTAAAAAAAAATTTAATAAAGGTAAATGTTAAAAAATACGTAAAAAAAATATCCACATGGATACCAGGGTGTGCCTCGTGCTTGTGCTCGTATTACTCGTTGGAACTATTCGTTACTCTATCTAGTTTTTTTTAAATTCAATTTGGCACACCCCTGATAGATACTACATTTCTGTTCATAGAATACTAAATTTAAAATGGAATCAAACAAACGGAAAGATAAATTAGTCAAAATGTGAAGTTAAAAGGCCAATAGTAAAAACGGTCAATTAGGGTAGCACATCGAAAGGCGCCCCGACAAAATGCATTTTGAGCTAAAATTTGGCATAATTTGTCTCATTATTTCACATAATTTAATTTTTTTATTACAGAACTAGAAAGTAAATATATAAGTAATATAATAAGCGAATCAAAGGTTACAACAAATGTAAATGGAAAGTGAGGGTGACAGAATTTAAAACAAATAAATCTATTTATTTGTTCTGGCCATTTTATTTATTTTCATCCTCTATCCATCTTATCCTCTTGGTCGAAATTGAACAAAAGAGCATCCAAGCCTCTGGTCAACGTACATAACAGCGCCGGCGTTGTCAAACTAGAATTGAAAAACAGATTAATTTAATAATTTTAAAAGAATTTCACTCACTTCTCCACAGTAATTAGGTGCTGAGAATACTGTAATCAGTCGCTGAGTTGGGTTGATTTCATATCCATCCTGAACCACTTGATGTGCACGCACAACCAAATCGATGTCAAGTGAACGGCACGTCTCTAGCAGGATGTCGTTGCCAAATAAGTAGCTGCAACCTCGAGGACTAGGCCTCCAGCCTCTGATATCGTTGTCAGGATCGGACCTGTAAAAAATAATGTTTTAAAATTTTCTATATTGTTCATAAAACTTCGTACCATAAAAGGTCGAGTGCAAGCCTGTTGTCCCCTGGATCATGCCATCCGCGTGGTATTCTACGCAGCTGCCTTCTGCTTTCCAAGTGTGGAGAAAGGCCTCCGTGCATACAAAGGATCCGTCCTTTATTGATAAAACGAGTAAGATTAGACTTTAAGAGTAAAAATATATAGTTGGCTCACCCCCAATAATCGCCGTTAATGGCATTTGTGAAAATGTCTCGTTGAATAAACGCCATAATGGCACTTGTTCACGCCGACCATATCTTCTTAGAATTTCATTCCTGAAGCCGTACACCGCATTAACCGCAGCTGTTTCGTGGTTTCCTCTGAGCAAAAAGAAATTTCGCGGATATTTGATTTTGTAGCATAAGAGCAGGACGATCGTCTCCAAGTTCTTGCTTCCACGGTCGACATAATCTGCGATCAAATAAGATTTAATTTTTTTGTATTTTTAGATTATTTTGTCCATACCTCCTAAGAAAAGATAGTTTGCTGTCGGCGGGTAACCGAGCTGATGAAAGATACGCAATAGATCTACATATTGTCCATGAATGTCGCCGCAAACAACAACGGGTGGGTTTAGTTCCAATAGCACAGGTTGTGACTCAAACACTTGTTGCGCCACACGGCAAACTTCGATGAGCACGGATATTTCGACCCAAAATTATATATTTAATTTAAAATATATTATAAGATTATTATTTTAAAAGAAACTCACAGCTTTGACAATGTTGGGGTCCTGTCGTTCAAGGAGATAAGTCAGTAGTCTGTCAACGTCCATAATGACAATTGTAGAGAATGACTGGAAGTTAAGGCAGAAGAGAAGAACAAGTAGAAATTATAAGTTAATTGTGCTTTAGTGATTCTAAAGTTTTTATAGTCTTTTTAGTACTCTTTATTAGGTAAGAGGTTATAATTATTTGAAAATATTTAAATAATTATATTTTTTATTTATAAATATTGAATATATTTTTATTATTATCCTATTTTTACAAATGAAAATAATCTGAAATTTTACAATTTAAATGATTTCTTTTTTTCCCTTATATTTCTTTCATTTCCATTGCTCCAATATTTTTATTTTTTTTCTTTTGTGAAATTTCAAAAATTTTAAAATCAACATGAGATTCTAGCTGACTTCCTTTTTCTTCTCTATTTCCAGAAGTTGCAGGTCTATTTATTTTGGTATTACTTTTTCTCCTTCCAAAAATCTTAGAATTAAAATTTAAAAATATAAATAATTTATTATTTTTGTTTTTAATTTTAATAATTTATTAAAAAATATTTATTACTTTTCCATTACTGAGTGAACTTTGAGCTCTTCTACTGTTACTACTACATTCATTATTATTATTATTTTGTAAATTTTCCAAAATAAAACCATTTTTAATTAAATTTCCATTAGAAAAAGAAGGCACTTCATTTGACATAATTTTAATTTCATTTTCATTTTTTTTCTTATTTTCAATGACTATTTTTTCATCATTTTCACCATTAATTATATTTTCACTTCTAGTTTCTGGACTATCTTCTGGTGAAATTGCACAAATAGCTAATCTATGTTGTCTTTCTAATCTTTCTTGAGCTTGTCTTTCACGTAATTTTTTAATTGATTGTTCAACTCCTTTTGAAATATTTTCATAATTATCTAATATTTTATCAATTAACCATTCTAATCCTTCAATAATTACCTTTAAAAATAAATTAATTAATTATTTTTAATTAAAAAAAACTTGATCAATTTCTTTTCCAGTTCCTTTAACAGCACAAACTCCTTCAACTCTAATATCTGTTTTATTTCGTTTAGCCATACTATGAAGTTTAAAACGTTCAGAAAATTGAATTTCATCCATTGCCTCTGGTAAATCTTTTTTATTTAAAAGAAAAAGAATTGGTTTTCCAATTAATTCTGATACTTCTATAAGTTGTTCAACTATTTGTTTATTTTCTGTTAATCTACTATTAGCACTAGAATCAACAATATAAACAATTCCATATACCTAAAAAAATAAATTTAAAAAAATTAATAATATGTAAATACTTCAGCAAAATATGTTGACCAAATTTCACGAATTTTTAGAGAACCACCCAAATCATAAACTGTAATTTTATATTTTAAAATATTTATTTCTGCTCTACTAAATCCAATTGTTTGATGTACTGTACCAAAATCTTCTAAAAAATAAATAAAATTAATTTATAAATAAATAAATAACCTCCTTGTAATGCTTTAACAATTGTAGTTTTTCCAGCACCATCAATGCCAAGAAAACAAAGAACAATTGTTTTACTTTTTTTATTTAAATTAAATTTAAAATTAAATTTAAAATACTTATTTCTCTTCCAAGGTGCAATCCTTGTTGTTCTACGTTTAAAACCTCCTACACAATTTCCCATTAATTAATAAAATCATTTAAATAATAAAAAATAAAATTAAATAATAACATTTTTTAAATCTTTATTAAAAATATTTAAAAATATAATTTTTAAGTAATTTTAAAAATCAACAAATTTAATTGAAAAAAATTAAAGGATTACCCATTTAAAGTAAAAAATTTTTTTTAATAATTTTAAACATTTTTCTTATTGTTAATATAAAAATATCGTCATAGCAACCAACGGTTTGTTTGTATAAGAAATTTAATAAATATATAAAAAAATTAAAAAGCCAATAATTAAGAAAATTTTTCTAAAATAATATTTATAATTAATTTAATATTTAAAAAATAAAGAAAATAAAAAATAATTAAAACATTTATTCTCAAATATATTTATTAATTAATTTATTTTGACTAAATATATTTAAAATAAGGCAATTTTTATATTTTAAAAACAATTTTTGAGGATAAAAAAACTTTTTTCAATTGAATCGATGTTATTATTATGAGCAAATATATTAATTGGGATATAAAAAAGGGAAGGAAATTAAAAGGCAAAAATAATAAAATTATTATATTTTTAATTAAATATTATTTTATTGATGTTTTTGTTGTAATTGAATACGTCCAGCAGGCATCATAACATTTGTAATAAATCTAACAACAGCAGAAGCTGGTTGATCTTTTAATAAATAAATAAATAAATTATTTAAAATAAAATAAATACCTGGATCTAATTCAGCAAAAATATGACAAGAATTTTCAATATTATTTCCTCCATTAAATCCATTATTTGCATTTTTATGGGCAACAAATCCAAACATTGTTGCCTATATTTTAAATAATAATTAATAATAAATAAATAAAAAACCTGTCTAACATATGTTGGAGGTAATTGAATAACATTATTATTATCAAAACTAAAATAAATTAAAAATTAATTAATATTTTTAAAACAAACAATCTGCTTTCAGGATCAATACCAGCAAAAGTAACAGAATTAACAGGATAATGTCTTCTAAAAAATAATGTTCGAGTATTATCCTAAAAATAATTATAAATTAAGTAAAATAATATTTATTTATTTATTTTACCGTTAAAGTTATTCCCTGTAAAGATACTTTTATATGAACAGGCACAGCACGAACTTCATTCCTTAATAATAATTTCAAAGCAAAAGATGTTGAACGACGAACAGCTTCTGGGCCAGTTAAACTTTCAGTATCAACAGAACATAAATAAGTTACATTACATGCTTAAATTAATTTAAATAAATATATTTATTTATTTTTACCAGCTCCACGTTCAAGTAATGCTTGATTTGAATTAATATTTTCTGGATTACTTGCTGGATCAATTGATGGTAAAATTAATCGACAAGGTCTTTTTTAAAAAATAAAATATTATTTAAATAAATAAATAAATAAATTACAAAGCTAAAGGTGTAATTGAATGTTGATATACAAGAGCAGCTAATGTTCCAAATACTGGTTCATTAGAACATCCTTTTAAACGAACACCCTTTGGACTTGGCTCTATAAGGAAATGTCTAACTAATTCATTTCCGTCAGCTTTTAAAAAATAATTATTTAAATTTAAATTAAAAAAAAACCAGGAGATACACCAGCAGGTGGTTGTGACACTTTTAATGCTAAACCAAAAGCACCAGGAAAGCTATTACTATCACGAACAATAAAAGTCCCTGGTGATTTATTTTTAAGCATTGAAATTGCTAAAAATATTTTTATTTATTTTTAAATTATTTATAAATAAAAAATAACCTTCTTCTCTACTAATTTTTGGTTTATACCAAAAACGACTTGTATCTTTTACAAAAATTGGATGATGATGAATTACATCAACAGAATCTTTTAAAAATTAATTTAATATTTAATAAAAATATAAATAATTAATTATTTAAAAAATATTCCCAAATTATTAAAAAATATAAAACCTTCTTTAATATTATTATTATTATTTATTCCATTTGTTTCCATTATAATATTTAATTTTTTAATTCGACAAAGTGTTTTAGGTGATAATCTCCAATTATTTTCTTCTTCTTCTTTTTTATTTAAATTTTGTCCAAAAGGAGAATGTTGATTATCAATAATAATTTTATTATTATTAAAAGAAGAAGAAGAAAAAGGAAATGAATAATTATAATATTGTTTATTATTATTATTTATTAATTTAATTGGAATATTATTATTATTATTATTTATTTCTTCTTTTTTAATTATTTCAATTTGTTGTAAAGCTTTTAATTCTTCTACCATTTTACAAAGTTCAATTTCTGTTGCTTTTTTATTTTTTTCTAATTTATTATTATTTTCAATAATATTTATTTTTATTATTTTTTCCTTTTCTTCTTTATTATTATTATTATTTTGTTTTTCATCATTTAAATCAGAATTAATTAATTTATTAATTTCTGGAGAAATACTAATTTGTTTATTTATTTCTAATAAATTTTTAATAAAAAAAGGTTCGATATAAACATTATTATTTTCAAAAATAATATTTTCTACTAGAAATGTTGATTTATTATTATTATTAATTATTAATGTTATATTTACTTCATTTATTATTATTATATTATTTAATTCTTCATTATTTTCATAAATTTTAAAATTAACTTCTTTTTCAATTTTAATAATTGGAATAATTGATTTTATTAATTTATTATTATTATTTTCTTTTTTTATTATTATTTTTTCATTTTGATCAATTACTATTTCTTCTTCATCTTCATCAATTGTATCTAATAAATGATCATTTAATTCTTCTACTTTTAAATTAATTTCTTCTTCTTCTTCATTTTCTTCTAAAGGATTAATAAAAACTTCTTTTTCTTCATTTATTTTATTTAATAATTTTAATCTTTTAATTCCAATAATTAATGGTTTTCCAGAATTAGATAAATTATTAATAATTGGAATTGAATAAAAAGAATTATTAAATTGTGACATTCTCTATTTATTTAAAATAAAAATAATTTAATTTAAATGAACAGAAAAGGAACAAAAAATAAAAGAGAATATTATGACACAAAAAGAAATCATTAATTACACTTTTGAGGTATAATATCTCTTCTCTTATTTTTTTTTAACGGCTGTCTGATCATTTATTGAAATATTATAAATATTTTTAAAAGATTAAAAAAAAAGAGTCAAAATATATTTAATAAATTGAATGAAAATATGAACAATTTTAAAATAAAAATAAACAATTGGTTAAAATATATTTATAATATTCTTTTAATTATTTGAGGAAAATGGTAAAAAGATAAATGGATAAAAGCCAAATAAAATTAAAAAATAAATAAAATAACAACAACTGTTATTTTTAAAAATAAAAATAATTTATATATTCTTTTTACTTTAATTTAAAAAGAAAATCAATTTTTAAATTATTTAAATTTAAAAATATTTTTATTAAAAGCTTTTAAAATAAAATAAAAAGTAGAATTTTACTCTCTTTTTTAAAAAATTAAATTAAGCGTAAAATGTAAAAAACCCTTTTTCTACCATTTTTTACCGTTCATTTATTAAATTGTTATTTTAATTATCTGTGTAATTCTATGAAAATAAAAAACAGTCATAATATTTTTAAAATAAATAAAACATTTACACGTATTTTCTTTTTATTTTTTATTTTTTTTGTTTTCCCAGTGGGAATTAGCTGAAATGAGGAAATGTTGAAAGACAAGAAATAGATTTAAAAAATAAAATTTAAAACTTTTTTTATAAAAAATAGTGAAAAATATTATATTTTAAAAATTAATTTAAAAAAAATAATGCCAGAAGTTTAAAATTAATAGAAAAATATTTAAATAGAATTTGGTAAGAACAGGGAATAAAAAAAGAAATAAACACAAGAATAAACCAATTAATATTTAAAAAGAAAAATAAATAAAAAGATTGGCAAGTGAATAAATAAATAAAAAACATTTAAATAAAGAAAATATATTTTAGAGAATATTAAAAAAACGTAACGTTTTTTTTAGCTAATGGAGAGTTTTTATAAAAATATATAAAAATAATTAAATTATTAAATTAAATAAATCTGACAGTGAATAGAGATTAAAAATAAATTTATATTTTTGTCTGTTTTTATTTAGGGGCCATTCATTGTTTAACAAAATTTTCAGATAGACTATTGCGATTGAATAAATTTAAAATGACCACAATTTAATTCAAACAATGGGTCATTTGTTATAAATAAAAAGAAGAAAAAGAAAAAGAGTGTGAACATAAAATAAAAATATTATTTATTTATTAAAAGTTAAGAATTAATTAATTATTTTTAATTAAAATATAAATTAATAAAAAAATTAAAAATAAATGTCTGTTTAATATAATTAAAATAAAATTTATATTAAAATTCTTTAATTTTATAAAAATAAAAATTACCAATTGAATTAAGAGATGATCGTCGACCAAATCCATTACCATACATTGAATGAGGAGTAAAATTATTATCTATTCTAAAATATATTTAATTTTAAAAATAGTTAAATATTTTTAAAATATATTAAAATGTTGCAACAAAATAATAGTAAATTTTAGGACTTAAAGTTTAAAAAAATAAAATAATACTAATAAAAATATAATTAAATTAACCTATTAGTCAGAATAGATTGATTAATAATATTTTTTGTTAATTTTAGTTGATTATTATATTCTTCATTTTTATATAAAAGAGGATGATAGGGAATTGGTGTTTCTCTTTCAGAAATTAAAGGAAATTGTGGAGTATCACTACGATCAATAATAATCCAATTATTATTTATTTCTTCTTTTTGAGAAGAATTATTTTCCTTTTTTAAAAAAAAACAAAATTAAAATAAATTATAATTGTAATATTTAAATAAATAAATATAAATGATGATATATATGTACATAAATAAATAAAATATAAATAGGTATTCATTCCTTCTCTCTGAAGAAGAAAATATTGTTGGGAGAAAAAAAGGTTACACCCCGCTACACCACCGCAAGCCCACTAGACCGCAGAGCTTTAACTCTGTTTATAATTGTCATATAATAGAGATCTTAATGTCTTTCGACTCAGTTCATCGAGCTGAGTCGAACCATGCTTGGGTCGAAAATTTTTTGTAAATATAAAATATGTTATAGCTCTGCGGTAAATTGGGCTAGGTACACTGGCCTGCTCCGAAAAAGAATTTATTTATTTATTAAATATATTTTATTTATATACATATTTATTTATTTAATAAAAAAAACCTCATTATAATTTTGTAATTGTTTTTTATTTAATAAAATTGGAGATTCATTTCCATTATTATATTGTTGCTGTAAAGTAGTATTTCTTTTTAAAATTGGTTTTACAGAACGATTATTTGAGGAAGAAATAAAATTATTATTATTTTGTTGAAAATTCTTTAAAATAATAATAATATTTTTTTTTATTTTAATAAAAAATAACCAAATTTTCTATATTTTTATTTAATCCAGAAAGTTGTTCCCATTTATTATTTTTTGAATCAATTAATTCATTATTATTTGTAAGACCCATTCTTTGTCTTTCTTTTTCATAAAGTGATTGTCTTAAAGCTAATAAATTAGGATTTACAGCAGAAGAAGAATAAATAGATGTTGATTGTAAAGGTTCTTCAATTTCATCAAATAAAGATTTTTTTGAATTTTTTAAAAATAATTTAGAATTATGTGGACTTTTTGAACGTTCTCTATTATTATTTTCTCCTTTAATAATTAAAGGAGGTGTTGGAGGTTTTTCAATAATTATTTGACCTGTTGGAGTTATTCCCCTTTTATTATATTGTAAAGGAATATTATAAGAATTATAAGAATAATTATTTTGTTTATTATTAAAATTATTATTATTTATTGGTGCAGCACTTAAAGAACGTTGTTGTTGAATAATAAATTCTGGAAAATCTTTTTTAAAAGAAGAAGTATCTATTTTTAAAAATAAATAAATAAATTAATTAATTAAAAATTATTTATTTATTTAAAAAAAAACTTTGTCCAAAAATATTTTGTTTAGCTCTTTCATTTTGTAAATATCTATTTGCTTTTCTAAGTCCATCTAATGCCAAAAATGGTAATTTTGTATTTTTAAGTATTTGTTCTTCTTTTTTATATTCTTCTAAAGGATCATCATTACCATCTTCATTTTCTTTTTTATTTTTTTCAGAAATTAATTTTTTTGTTTTATTTTTTAATTCCTTTATTAAATATATTTAAATTATTAAAAAATAATAAAAACTTCAAGAAGAAATTTTTCTGCTTCATATTTATTTTTAGCAATTGGTTGTTCTATTCTTCGACCTTTTAATGCTTCTAATTTTGTATTTAACCAATCTTCAGCACAACATTCTGGATCTGTTAAAGGTTCATCAAATTCTTTATGTAAAAATAAACGTCTATTTCTTTAAAAAATAAAATTAATTTAATTAATTAAATCAATTTATTTACCCAATTAAAGGAGTTGAATTAACTGATCTACAATTTCTAGTTCTATATTCATCATTTATTTTTAAAGGCTTTGCTCCTCCTAATTCTTTAGAAGAAGTAATTAAAGGATTTTGTGGTGTTTGTGAACGACGAATTGAAGAAGTATTATTAAAATAATTTAAATTATTATTATTAGAGGTATGTTGGGCAATTAATTCTTTTACATCGTCTCTTTGTAATTCACTTAAATAATTAATTAAAAATTAATTAATTTATTTATTTTTTACATTAATGCCATTTGATTAAATTCTTTTCCATTTGGAACAGATTTTGAAAGAAATTCTCCTTCTTTAGATTGTAATTGTTGTTTTTTTTGTGATGAATAAGAAAGATAAAATTCTGGATCACAAAGAGTATCCATTTCACTTCTACGTGGAGATGGCCGAACCCCTGGAATTGGATGACGACGAATACTACCAATACAAGGACTTGATGTTTTTTGTAAAAGAGTTGGAGTTACTCTTTTAGATTGTTCAATTATCTTAAAAAATAATTTTATTTATTTTATTTAAAAAAACCATAGGTTGTTCAGTAGATGAAGGCATTGAAGTAGTCATTTGATAATTATCTCGATTAGGCATTTGTGCTCTAGATATTCTTTTTGTACTAATATTTGGCCATTTATCTTCAATGTTTTCATTTGACTTTTGATAATTATTATAATTAGCATTTATTTTTGGCAAATTTAATTGTTGAGACTTTTCTTGTCTTTTTTGTTGATTATAATAATTCCAATCGTTTTGTGGAGAATTAGCTTGAGCAGCAGAAGGAGAACGTATATAATCACGTTGAATATGACCAACCTTTTAAATTATTTTAAAATAAATTTAAAAATTAATTATTTTACAGGTGTTCCTGTAGTACTTGCTCTACGAGGCCGATAATTCTCAACTTTTCCACCTGTTAATTTATCAATTTCTGTTTCCCATTTAGGTGTTTCTGTCCTTCGATATGTCTCAGAACTAGAACTTTGTAAACCAAAATTCTCTAATGCCATTTTTGCCTCTAAAGGGCTTACTTCTAAATCAGCAGGTTCTATAACTGAGGTACGTCTTTTAAGTGATGGCTTTTTTGGTGCTTTATAATGTTCTTTTAAAGATTTAGCAGGTACATAAGAAAAACAACGTGAATTAGGGTCATATCTAATTATTTTTAATTTAAAATATTAAAATAAATATATATTTAAAAAAACCTTCCACTTGCTACTAATTGTGGTTGAACCATTGGAGATATAATAACTCTTCTTTTTGACCTTTCATCACCAGAAGAGGCAGAAGTACCACCACCACCACCATCAATTGATGTATGTGGAGAATGTTTACGGCTAGAACGAGCACCTGGAGGAAGAACAGAATGATCTCTGCCAATTGTTGAATCTTCAAATGCACTACGCATTAAATAATTTTGTTCTTCTTCTTCTTCCTCTTTTTCATTTAAGTTATTATTATATTTTTCAATTCTTTGTTGATCATTTCCCTCTTCTTTTTTATCATTTTCAGTAAAAGAGGAATGTTTGTTTATTATATTAGATGATTTTGGTGGGATAGGAGGAGGCATATTAATTAACTAAATTAATTAATTAAATAATTAATTATAAATTTAATCAAACCTTTAATTCAGAATCACTTTGTTGTTGTTCTTCTTTAGGTAAAATTAATTGATTTGATATTACTTTTGGTGAATCTGAACCAATTCCAGAATCAGCACCGTCTGTTGTTAAAGATTGATTTTTAGATTTATTTAAATTATTTTCTATTTCGTTTTCTTGTTTATTTGATAATAATTTAATTTCATCATTTAATTTTTGAAAATTATTTTCATTTAAATATTCTTTATTATTATTATTAATTCCAATAGGCAATGAAAGACTACGTTCGTCTTAAAATTTAATTTAAAAAATAAATTAATTAAAAACATTAAAATAATATTAAAAATAGCTAAAAAAAATTTCGGGGTGGGCTTATCTAAAAGAATGACAAGAAACGATAAAAAAATAATAATAATGGTGTGAAATTAAAGGAAGAGAGGAAGAAGTGGAATAATAATAAATATATTTTTAAAAGAAGAAAAAGAAGAAGAAAATAAAGCATGCAAAAAAAGATGAATGGTCTAAAGGGGAAATGAACAAAACAGAGAAGTAAATACTATAAAAAGATAAAATAAAAAGCTCAATAACAGCGGTTTTCTTTAAATAATTTTACAATGTACGACGTTACTCTTTTGATCTAAGAATATAATAAAATTAGAGAAAAAGAAAAATTAAAGGGCAAAAAAAGGTTTTTCTTAGTTGAATATTTTTTGATTGTCAAGTAAAATATTATTTAAAAAATAGAGAAAAAAAAGAAAAGTTATGTATGTGCCAGTCGTAAAAAAATCCCCAAGAGAAGCAGCCACAAAAGTTTGCAAGTATATCAGAAAGAGAAAAGGAGGCACTTTTTGGCCAATCAAGTATAAATATTTGCGAGAGTATATTTATGTTTTTAGGTACTTAATAGCTTTGTTAAATAAGAAAATAAATAAAAAGAAAAAAAGCCGGCTGTATTGCAAAAATTTTAAAAATCTGTCCAAAAGAAAATATATTGATTAATTATAAAATAATATGATCAAAATATTAAAAATATATAAATCTCTTCTTTTTAAATAATCAATATTATTTAAAATAAAATTATTATTTAATTATTTTATTTTCAATTAAATTATAAAAATTAAAAAAAAAATAATTCTCAAAGCAATTTTTTACAGATTTATAGTTTTTTTATTGTGTTTGTTTTGGATGAATTATATTTAATTCGAAAAGCACTTCAAGCTAAGTCGAATGCCAGTAATATATGAATGATTTAAACTTGCCCTCTAAATAAATTTAAAAAATTTCTCAAATATTTTCAAATTTTTCGTCTATATTTTTGCCAACCTAATTTTTATATTTTATTAGAAAAAAATAAATAAAAGAAAATATCAGAATAAAAACAAAACAACAGTTGTCCCCAATAAATACAAGAGAATATATTTAAAATTATTTAGTTATATGTTTTGCTCATTTTATACAAGAATAAGTCTAAGAATGTATTAAAAAAATAATATTGTTGGATTGCAATTAAATTATAAAAAAATTTAAGAAAATAAATAAACATTTTTGTTTACATCTGAGCTTATTTTTAAATAAAAAGGAGTAAAAAGCTTTTTTAAAAAATAAATTAACAATTTAATTATTAAATAATACCTTCATCTTTTTCAAAATTTTCATAGCTATCTGCTCTAGAAAAATCTCCTCCACTTAATTGTTGATATAAACGTGGAGATGATGATTTACCTCTTCTAGTATTATTATTATTTCTTTTATTTTCACAAAAAGCTAATTCTAAATTAGCATTATTGTCAATAAATATAGCTTAAAATAAATAAATATAATTAATTAAATATATTTACAATTATTTAAACAATCTAATTCCATTTTTGAAAAGAATATTTTAGTAATATTATTATTAAAAGATTCCATTCCTAAAGCACAAGTATTAAATTGACATTGAAATAATAATTGTTTTTCATTAATTGATTGATAACATTTTAAAAGAATATCTCCACGTAAAGACTGTTTATTATTATTTCCTCCAAATATTTCAATTAAATTATTTTCTTTTAATATTCTTAATAAAAATAAATTAAATTAAATTAATTAAATAAATATTACATTTTGCCAGAACTCCAAATTGGTTTCATTCTTTCATAAAGTTTTAATTTAACTGTTTGTCCAGAAAATAATTTAAATAAAGAAATATATATTAAATAAATTGGTGATGGATAAACTTTTGTTATTCCAGTTAAAAGATTAATAAAATAATTAATATATCTATTTTAAATATTTATTTTAAATATATTTAATTAAAAATAACCTTTTATGTGAAGGTTGTGTATTTACTCCAATATATTTTTCTGTAAATAATTTCATTGAAAAACGATCAGGTAAATTCTCTTCACTGAAAAAATAGAGAATAAATTTAATTTTAATTTTAAAATATACCTAGAACAAATATTTGTATAATTCATAAATGCAGAAATTACAATTCCAACTTTAAAAAAAAATAAAATAATTTAATCTAAAAATTTAAAAAAACTTCTATAAATTCCTCCTTTACAATGTATAATTGCTATATTTTCTTTTGAATTATTTAAATGATTTTCTAATTGTTTACAAATAGAACAAAGTCTATCAAGTGGTGGAGATAAAGGATCAGGCCATCCAAATTCTAAAACAATTCCTTGTTGATTTGCACGGCCAAGATCAGAACGTTTTTGTGAAAGATTAAAAATCTTTTTTTTAATAAAATTAATTAATTATTTTTAAATTTTACTTTATATTTATCAAAAAATATTTTTTTTAAACGTTCACAAATTGATTTAATATTATTTCTGTAAATAGCATCAGAACCAGATTGAAAAAGAAGAGCTTTATTTAAATTTAAAAAATTAAATTTAATAAAAAAAACCAAAAATTCTTTCAGTAATTTTAATAAATTTTAATCCATCTTCATTATTTAAAGAAAAACATTCTTCTATTAAATCACTTCCACTTTTAGAATGTTTTAATAATATTATGTCATTCTTCATTTTATTAATATTTAAATAATATTTATTATTTTGTTTTATTTTATTTTTCTAAAAAATTAAAATAAATAAATATATATCTTTTTATGTTGCCAATTCTTTCTTTTTTATTTTTGTTTCAATTTTTAGTTTCCCCCAATCTTTGTTTATATTTTTATTTATAATTTTGGTCACTTGGGAAGCATCGAAAAATTATTATTTTTACCCTTTTCTAAAAAAATTTCTTGTAACGATCAAAAAAGAAAAACAAAAGAGAAATTGAGAAAAAAATAAAGAATTCGGTCATTAATTCGTAAAAAAAGAAAAAGCAGATGAAAGAAATATTTTTAGGTTATTTTAATATTTATTTAAAATGGGTTGATCGATTGATGAATTAAATATTAAAAATTGTTAAAATAACTAGGGGGGATTGTGGTCATATTTATTTATATATTACTATTAAATATTTATTTCATTATTTTTTACAGAGAGAAAAAAAGAAAAATAGAGAAAAATAAAATGAAGGATTTTGATGAGTAAAAATAAAATTTAATAATAATTAAATAAATATATTTGTAATAATTATATTAATAATTGTAATTAATTTAAAAAATTATTATTTTTAAGAATTTATTTTAAAGAAAAATAAATATTTATTTTTATTAATTAATTAATTAATATTTTAGTGGGAACGAGTGTTGTGTCAGGTAAATAATTATAACCTAAAAGGAAAGTCAAGGTCATCTATAAAAGCTTAAAAGAAAATTTAAAAAAATAAATATAAATTTGTTAAAAATATTTAATTAAATTATAATTAAATATAATATTTAATTTATATTTTAATAAAAATAAGAAAAAATGAAAAGACTTTTTCAGAATAAATAAATGATTTTTAGAGTCATTAAATAGTAAATATATAAAAAGGTCATTATTTTATAAAATTAATTTAGTCAGTTGTTCATCCTTTTTAACTAAAGAATAAAAGATATTTATTTATTTAAATAACCAAATGGTCAATTTGAGAAAATATTTATTTATAACTTTTTTTATTTTTTATTATACTTACAAAATAAAAAATTAAATTAAAAAAGAATAAAATAATAATTTTTTACCTTTTCACATTTTTTATTATTTATTTTTAATTCTGAAGAAGAAGAAGATTTTGTTTCAAAATTATGACATTTACGTTTGTGACAATAATGTTTATGATTATTTTTGTTTTTTTTATTATTATTGTTGTTATTTTTCTTACAAAGACAAAACATTTTTTAAATCTAAAATTAAAATATAATTTAATTAATATTTATAATAAAAATATATTTATTATTTTTTAAAAGAAAACAAAATTAACCACTCAACTAAATATAATTTACTAAATACTTTATTTATTTTAGATTTTTAGTTATCGGCTTGTTCATTCCTTTTCTTTTAATTTTACAATGCTCTCAAGAAAAATAGAAAAAAAAGATTTTTGTAAAAACAAATTATTCTTTTCTTTTTATACATAAAATCAATGTCTGGACAGAGAAAAAAAGAAACAAAAATAATAATAAATATTTGGCAATAATATTTTTAAATTAAAAATATATATAAAATAATTAAAAATAAAACGTTTTTTTATTCTTTTTGAAAATATTTAAAATAAATTATTATTTATTTATAATTTTAAAATATAAAAAGATTTTCTTCAAATAATTTAAAAAAATAAAAATACTCAAAATATGGTTTTAATTATTTTTAACTTTCTTAGATAAATATTATGTTTTTGTTTAAGTTTGTTTTTTGATATTTCTTGTAAAGAAAGATTTACCTTCACTAAATTAGAAATTTTATTTTCAAATTAAATTAAAGCTTAATTAATTTAAAAAACAAAAATATATATTTATTTTTAAATATTTAAAAGAGAAAATATTTTATATTATTTATCTCTTAAAGCTTAAAATATTAAATATATCCTGTTTTTTAATGTAAAGAACAAAAATAAATAAATAAATAAATAAAAGCAATTCTAAACCAATTTCCTCCATAAACAAATTAGAAATATTTTCTCTCTAATTTTATTTTAAATATTTTTTTTCAAAAATTCTTATTATTCAAAAGAAACTATAAATAAGTTAAACTTCGCCTTTCAAAAACTCCAGGGCTTTTTAAAAGACTGGGAGAGGTTTAAAAGTTGTACATGTTGCTGGGTACTTTTGGTGGGGCATTCAGGAAAATTATGGATTTTTTGGTGCGGGGGTCCCTTCCCGCCGAAACAGCCCCCGTTCTTGGTCTATCTCGGGAACGGGAGGAGATAGCGGAAAATTTCCGCTTAGAGGGCCCCGTCCCACGATTAGTAGATGACGAATAAAAAAATTTTTTTGAAAAAAGATCAACGGGGAACCCGGTAGGCGCGAATTCGCAGACGCCCCATATATTCGCCGAACCATAACTTTATGGGGAGTTGATGTAAAAAGTCCAAATTTTTTTTGTAAGTGTATCATTCGATTTAGAAGGATTCTACAGATTTGGAAGTGAGGTGACACTCAAACGTGGCAATGAACTGGGTGTTGGGACATTTCAGTGCCAAAATGTTGAGTGCAAAATATGCCATGTGATGGAGGGTTTAATGAGACTCAAGAATATATATGACATGTTGGGGGTACATTTGAGTCTGAGGGAGTTAGAGTCTTTAAAGATTTCGCGACTAAAAGGGTTTTTTGACTCTAACTTTGCGGAGAAATTTTTTAAAATTTTTCTTGGAACGGATTTGAATTCAAGGGCTATTGTTACATCATTTGAGATGTTTTTTACAAAAAAAAATTTTTCAAAATTTTTCCAAGGGGTACCCCAATTGAAATATTTTCGAAAATTTTCAAATGACCTTAACTTTATCAATTTTGGTCGGATTGAAATGAAATAAAGTTTAATAAATAAAACTAAAAATTAGTTATTTTTTGAGTGAAGAAAAATTTGAAAAATTTTAGGGTTAGGGGTAGTTAGGGTCGAATTTGTGAAAATTCGAAATTTTTCTGTTTTTTGAAAAAATTTTGAGATTTTTTTCATGGGATTGGACTCAATGTATTTTTATAAAATCAAGCATAATTTTTAACACCTAATAAAATTTTAAAATTTTCAAAAAAGGTAACTTTTGAAATAGTTATGATTTTTTTAAATTTTTGGTATAAAATTCCATCAAAAATTTTGAGTTGAAAATGGCAAACATCAAAATTAATGTAATATGGTCAAATGATATATCATTTGAAGGCCCTCATAACGCTGAGTCTAAAAATATTTTTATTTAAATTTTTGGGCCAGTTTTGACCAAGTTACAATAGATCGAAATTAAACTATGGAGATTATTATGGAAAACACATTTGAAATTGAGGATACAGAAGACCGAAGACCCAATTTTTTAACCGAGGGCCGACGGCCCGATGAGAGACCCATCTGCAATGATGAACCAAGGGCCGAAGGCCCGAGGAGTGACATCCATTTGCAATGAAGAACGAGGGCCGAAGGCCCGAGGTGAGACACCCTTCTGCAATGATGGAACCGAGGGCCAAGGTGAGACACCCATCTGCAATGATGGAACTGAGGGCCAAGGTGAGACACCCTTCTGCAATGATGGAACCGAGGGCCAAGGTGAGACACCCATCTGCAATGAAGAAACGAGGGCCGAAGGCCAGAGGTATGACATCCATCTGTAATGAAAAAACGAGGGCCGAAGGCCCGAGTGTGATCAATCAGTATTAAAGAACTGAGGGCCGAAGGCCCGAGGTGAAATATCCATCTGCAATGAAGAAACGAGGGCCGAAAGCATGAGGTTTGGCATCCATCAGAAATGAAGAATGAGGGCCGAAGGCCCGAGTGTGACATCCATCTGAAATAAAGAACCGAGGGCCGAAGGCATGAGGTTTGGCATCCATCTGAAATGATGCCCGAGTGTGACATCCATCTGAAATAAAGAACCGAGGGCCGAAGGCCCAAGGTTTGGCATCCATCTGAAATGATGAAACGAGGGCCGAAGGCCCGAATGTGACATCCATCTGAAATAATGAACCAAGGGCCGAAGGCCTGAGATGACATCTGTAATGAAGAAACGAGGGCCGAAGGCCCGAGAGCGACTAAAAGGGTTTTTTGACTCTAACTTTGCGGGGAAATTTTTTAAAATTTTTCTGTGAATGGATTTGAGTTCGGGAGGTGTTGTTACCCCTTAAAAGTCATTTTTTAAGAAAAAAATTTTTTCAAAAATTTATCCAAAGGGGTACTCCTATTGGCATATTTCAAAAAAACTTCAATCGACCTCAACTTTACGAGTTTTGGTCGGATTGAAATGAAACAAGGTTTATTAAATGAGGTAAAAAATTAGTTATTTTTTGAGTGAAGAAAAATTTAAAAATTTTAAGGTTAGGGTTAGTTAGGGTCGAATTTGTGAAAATTCGAAATTTTTCTGTTTTGTGAAAAAATTATGAGATTTTTGCCATGGGATTTGACTGAAGATATTTTTATAAAATAGAGCATAATTTTTAACACCTAATAAAATTTTAAAATTTTCAAAAAAGGTTACTTTTGAAATAGTTATGATTTTTTTTAATTTTTTATATAAAATTCCATCAAAAAATTTGAGTTGAAAATGGCAAACATCAAAATTAATGTAATATGGGCAAATGGTATATCATTTGAAAGCCCTCATAAAGCTGAGTCTAAAAATATTTTTTGTAAAATTTTAGGGTAAATTTTGACCAAGTTGCAGAGGTTCAAAATTTAAACTATCGGGATTATTAGGGAAAACACATCTGAAATTGAGGATACAGAGGGCTGAAGGCTCAATTTTGGCATCTATCTGCAATAATTAATCGAAGAGAGACCCATCTGCAAAGAAGAATCGAGGCCCGAAGGCCCGAGGAAAGACATCCATCTGCAATGATGGAACCGAGGGCCGAAGGCCGAGGTGTGACATCCATCTGCAATGATGGAACCGAGGGCCGAAGGTCCGAGGAGTGACATCCATCTTCATTGAAGAACCGAGGGCCGAAGGCCCGAGGAGAGACCCATCTGCAATGAAAAACGAGGGCCGAAGGCCCGAGGAGAGACACCCATCTGCAATGATGGAACCAAGGGCCGAAGGCCCGAGGAGTGACATCCATCTGCAAAGAAGAATCGAGGCCCGAGGAGAGACATCCATCTGCAATGATGGAACCGAGGGCCGAAGGCCCGAAGTGAGACACCCATCTGCAATGAAGAAACGAGGGCTGAAGGCCCGAGGAGAGACACCCATCTGCAATGAGGAACCGAGGGCCGAAGGCCCGAGGAGAGACACCCATCTGCAATGAGGAACCGAGGGCCGAAGGCCCGAAGTGGGACACCCATCTGCAATGATGGAACCGAGGGCCGAAGGCCCGAGGAGAGACATCCATCTGCAATGATGGAACCGAGGGCCGAAGGCCCGAAGTGAGACACCCATCTGCAATGAAGAAACGAGGGCCGAAGGCCCGAGGAGAGACACCCATCTGCAATGAGGAACCGAGGGCCGAAGGCCCGAGGAGAGACACCCATCTGCAATGAGGAACCGAGGGCCGAAGGCCCGAGGTGTGTCACCCATCTTCAATGAGGAACCGAAGGCCCGAGGAGTGACATCCATCTGCAATTTTGTAACTGTGGGTCGAAGGCCCGAGTTTGCCATAAGAATGATCTAACATTGGGACAATGGGTAATCGAGTATGGAGAATTCAATGGACATGGTCATTTTGGTGCCCAAATTGAGTTGGCATTGAAACGACCTATTAAATATTTATTCAAACATAATGTGAGATTTATTGGGGATAATAGTTATCGACTATCGGGAATTTTTTGGGACATGTTATTATGGTGCCAGAGTTGAGTGTCGCAATGAAACAGCCTAATAAAAAATATTTAAAAATAATACGGGATTTAAGGGAATAATATGTAATCGAGTATGGGGAATTCAATGGGCATGGTCATTTTGGTGCCAATATTGAGTGTGGCACTGAAATGGCCAAATAAATTTAAAAAAGTCGTGATTTCGTGGGGATAATGAAAAATCGACTTTTATGAAGGTGCGAGTGCCGAAAGCTGAAGTGTAACATACATTTGGACCACATCACATTTAAAAAAGCATTCAAACATTCTAGCAACGCGCGAAGCGCGCCCCAAAGCCCGTTAGGGCTTTTCAAAACCCATAAATATTTTTTTACACTAAATTTTTTTAACTTTCCAAATTTTTCAATACATTATGCTATTCTTACATCCCATGTACTGCACTACTGAGTAGTGCACGCTTCCACTAGTTATTAGCAAATAATTAAAAAGTACGTAGGGCAACTTTCGTATTTTTGGACGAAATACAAAATTTTTGAAATTATCAAATTAAAATTTTTTGGGCTAAGTTCGTATTTCGTAATTTCGGTACTTTCGTTATTTCGTGTTTTTGAGCCTTTTTTATTTAGTATTTTATTTCCCTTTTGCCCCTTCCTGTTACATATATGAATTTTATAAATTAAAAAATAATTTTATTAAAAAATATTCCTTTGTTTAAATTATAATATTTAATTTAAAACAAATTTATTAATATATATTAAAGTATCAATATTTAATTTAAAAAATTAAGTAAAAATATAAAAAAAAAGTAGAAAAAGGTACAACAGTTTTTATTTATCTGGGTGATAAAATAAATGTGAAGATCATAACAATAATTTATTACAATGTTTTTTTATATTTATTATTTCCTCCTTTTCCTCATCATTTTGTTTTAATCTTCTTCTTCTTCTTTTTCTTTGTTTTTTTATTTCATTTCTAAATTTTTGTTCATTTTCTTTTTTATTTTTTAATCTTTTATTAATTAATTTCCAATCTAATTTTTTTAAATGATGTGAAGATTTCCAAAATTGTTGTTTTTGAATATTTAAATGAGTATTTTCTAATTGATTACAAACTTTATCAATAAATATATTTAATTTTTGTTTTAATTGAAGACGAACTTGATTACGATAAATTAATAAATTATTATTATTATTATTTACATCATTTATTTTAAAACAAGTAGTAGATGACTCATTACTAAAATAAATAAATAAATAATATTTTGAAATAATTAAAATTAATTTTACCTAATTTTAGAATTTCTTTCTTTTTTCTTAATACTCAACTCTTTAGCAAATATTTTTTTTGTTGATACTTTTTTAGATGTTAATTTATTATTAATTATATTATTATTAGAGTATTCTTTAATTTCTTTATTATTATTTTTTATTGATAACTTCTTTTCAATTTCCCTGTCAATTATTTGTGTCTCTTTGGGATTTACTGCTTTTAATTGAATCAAAGAAGTTAATTGTTTAAGCTATAAAAATATATATTTATTTAAATAAATAAAAAATATTTAATATTAAAAGTAAAAAAACATTTTTATTTTTAATATATTCTCTGTTGCTATGAAAACATAAATAATTAAAAAATAATTAAAAAAATATAAATAAACCTGTTCAGGTGGAATACTTGAGGAAATACATTCAGCTAATTCTTGTAAAGTCATTCCTTTATGAATATTAAGTATTTCTTTAGTTGGAGATTTTTTAATTTCTTCTTCTTTTTCATTATTATTCTCCAAAACATTATTATTTATTATTAAATCTTTTGATTTATTAATTTCTTTATTTTCTTCTCCATCCAAAGATTCATCATGTTGTGAAAATGTTATAGGAATTAATTTAGGCATATCAGAAAAATCAGAAGGTTCTTCTTCTTCTTCTTCATTTTCTACTCCTCTCTTCTCTTTCTCTTCTTGCTAAAAAATAAAAAGATACAAATATTATCACTTAAAATTAAAAGGATTATATTTAAATAAGTAGACGGATATTGAGGTAGAGGTGATGGATTATATATTTTATTTTAATTTAATTTACCTCATTTAATAGTAATCTATCATTTTCATGTCCTTTTGGTATATTTTGTTGTTGTCCAATTAATTGAGGTGATAAATGTGCATTATTTATTTGGCAATTATTTAATTGCAAAAAAGATTCAAAATTATTATTATTTTGAGAAATTGAAATTGGAAAAGATGAAATAGTAGTAGTAGTTGAAGGAATAAAAGAAGTTGATGGACCTATTCCTATGCTAATTCCATGCCCTGTAGCACTAACTGATTCACAAGAACGTACCTAAATAAATAAAAATAATTTTTCTAAATAAATTAAAATAAACTTGAGAAGAATAAGGAGAAACCATTGGGGGAGTATAAACAGAAGGAGGTGATCCATCAATAGATTGGATACCACTATCAGGTGTTGAAGAAATATGTGATACACATGGATGAGTAACCAAATAGGGATGCCATCCAGATTGAGAATTACTAGTAGAAGCAATAACTGATACAGTTGAAATATTATTATTATTAAAAGATTGTTGTTGATCATTATTATTATATTGACATGGGGGAATATTTGATGATAACGAAGATGAAGGTAATAAAGGCCTTTGGAGATTTGTAATTTCAGAAGTAGTAATAATAGAAGAAGAAAGTGATTGATTATTATTGGACTAATTAAAAATAAAAATAAATAAATAAAATTTAAAAATAATTACATGTTCTACAAAGTTTAGCCTTTGTTGTTGAGTTAAAGGAATATTATTGCTAGTTGTTTGTTGATGTAAATCAATACAACAATTATTATTATTTGTATTATACATATCCATATTTGTATAAATTGGTGGCTCAGATTGACTTAAATTAATTTAAATTATATTTTAAAAAATAATCAAAAAAATATTATATCTTTTATTTTACAAAATAAATATTAATTTTTTTTAATTTTTTATTATTTTAATAAACAAAATAGAAATAACTTTAAAATGTTAAAATAATCCGTCAAAGGTTTTTATCCTTTTTAAAAAAACTAAAAGAAAATTCCAAAAATAGAAAATATTATCTTTTTTATTTATTATAAAAAACCTAGGTAAATAATCTTCAGTAGTTATTACAGTTGAATTAACTAATTGAGAAAGGTCTATTTCATGAAGATCTTCACCAAGCATTACTTCTGAATTACGTTGATTTTGTTGTTTTACTTTTTTATTATTATTTTTTTGATGTTTTTTTAATTTATTAGGTGTTTGTTTTTGAAGAGAATATTTTTCTTCTTTTCTTTTATTTTCTTTTATTGGAGTTATTTTCCGTTTTTGGCATTTTTTAATTGTCGCCAATTTTGGAGAAGTTGGTGAATGAATATTTGTTGTTAAAAGACCAGAGGTAATATTTTGACATTCTAAGGTATTACTACAACTAGCTGCTAAAGATGTAGAAATACTTAAAGTATTATTATTATTATTAGATGATAATTGTTGGCTATTTGATGATAAAACCTAAAAAATTAAATTAAAAAAAACAATATTTGTTACTCTTCAAATCTTTAGAAAAAAATGATATTTTTGAATATTTTTTTCAATTCATAAAAAATAAAGCTTGTAATATTTGGAATGTCTCTCCTTTTTTTATTTATTTAAAGCACAAATATAATAATTTGTTATCCCTTTCCTACATCAACAAACACGCAATTAAATAAATATTTATTCCTCTAAGACTTTACTTTGCCAAACAACCGTTTTTGGATTATTTAACATTAAAAATAAGTTTAGCATTAATTTTTGCATAATATACGTTAAAGTAAAAAATATTTGACAAATTAAAAATATACTATTATTAATATTTTAATTTAAAAATACTTGTAATGAAGAATTATTGAAAGGTAATTCAATAAAAGCTTTAGTAGAACAATTATCTTTTCTATTAAATAATGCTGCTTTATTAAAAGATGATGACGTAGTTGCTATTTTTGGTTGAATTGGTATTACTTTTGAATTTTTAAGTAATATATTTTTAAGCCTTTTTTGCTGTTTTGGTCTAGGCAAAATTGGTGGCACCCCAGAAGGAGCAGGCAAAAAAGGTAAAGAGGTAATAGAAGGGATTTGTTTACCCTTTGGATGTAAATGAAGCATTTTGGAAGCAAAAATAACGGAAGAAGGGTTAATACCTCTAACTGAATTACTACAAGATGGTAAGAGCATTGAGTTGGGTAGATTTGAGAGAAGTGATGATTGCTAAAAAATATTAAATAAAATATTATTTAATAAAAAAAATTAAGCATTATCTCTTTTTTTGACTATCTTTAGCTTTACATATAAAATTTTATTTGTTTTTTTGACTCTGTCAAAAAAGTAAAGTGTGTACTCTTTTTTTAATTTTCCAACTCTTTCAATATTTTTCTTTACAAATATTTATTCTAAATAATAAAACTAAAATAAAATGAAAAGCAACGAAAACAAAAAACTAAATTATTCTTAAAAATTAATTTGATAGTTTAAAGTTAAAAAATAATAAAAAATGGATATGTATGTACTTATATTTTAATCTTTTAATTATAAAAACATTTTAGTATATTTATAATTAAAATATAAATATAACTCTATATAATTTAGAATCTTTTAAGACTTATAAACAAATTAAAAGTAATCTAATTCTTCCATTTTATCCAAAATATGTTTTTGTTTACACGAATTATTTGATTGGACTAAGTTAACCCCTCTTTCCTTATCATTTTTACAATCCAATTTAGAGCTTTAGTTGTTGTTCTCACTTTTTCTTTTCAAATAATAAAACATTTAGAAAAAAGAAAACAAGCGGTATATAGTGACAGAAACTAAAAAAATGGATGAAACGCAAAAATGTGGAATTGGCTAATGGAGTAAGAGAATAGAAGAAGGACAAAATGCGGGAAAGAATGAATTGACTCTTCCTATGGCCACTGCCACCATTATTTAAGCAATGGATTGTCGGGAATGGGTCGAAGAGTAGTAAATGTATTATTTGAAAAAAAGGTCCACTGGTTTGAATAAGAAAAAATTGCTTCTTGAAAAGATGGAAGGTGAAAGCAATAAATGGATATAAAAGAAAATATATATTATACATACATATAATAATAATCTTCTGTTTATTCTCTATATTGTCCAACTCGTGGTAAATATACTTTTTGGCATAAAAAGAAAAACTAAAATAAAATCTTAAGAATATGTATATATATAGTTAAATAAAATAGAGAAAGCTAAATGTTATGAGGATAAAGAAAATTATTGAAATAGAAAATTAATTGCTATAATTAAATAATAATGATAATTCTAAGGTTAATTATTAAAAATAAAATCAAATACGAGAAAATTAAATTATTAAATTAAAAAAAATAATCTCTTAAACTAACCTCTTTATTATCTGCACTAGTAGAAGCCATCAATATATGTTTGTTGTTATCATCACTTAATTTCTCACCATTTTTGTTATTAAGTTCTGTTGTATTATTTGAGGCAATAGCTGGTCTAATTAAAAGTCCAAAAAGAGATTCTTCTGCTCCATCTTCTTGACGACTTTTAAACATACAAGGAACTGCTTCAAAACTCATCTCTCCATTATCAACTTTTTCAATTCTCTCAATTAACCTTTCTTCCTCTTCTGTTTCTGTTGATGTTGTAATATTATTAACCATTTGTTTCTGTTTATGTTGTTTCTTTTTCTTATTTTGGTGAGGCCCATTTGAACAGGGCCTTTCTTCTACCAGTTTGATAATGATTGATTTTGTTTATAGAACAGCTAAAGTTGTAGGTAAATTTACAATTTTTTATTTTTGTTGTTATTTAAAAATAATTTTAGTAAAATTTAGCTTTGATTATAATAAAGAAATTTATATCTTTTATTCTTACTGAAATTAAAAATAATTTATTTTTTTATAATTATTTAAAAAATTAAAAAAAATATCGAGACGGCATTTTAATTATTTAAATAATTTTTGTAGTCAAGACAAGTGATTTAAAGAATATACCAAAATCATACTTCATACCTCGATATGAAGTAAGAGATAAAACTAGCCGGTATGAGCATGAGCAAAATCGAAAATTCCAATCACTGGTCAAGAAACGTTTTATTCAAATTCAATAAAAAATTTTCCTCAAGGCTAAAAAATTATTAAAATACATTTTATTGTTAGTCTTATGTATCTATTAGATCAATAAATTTCAGAATTAAAAAAATAATGATTTTTCAAAAAAAATTTTTAACGTAATTAGTTTTTAGTATAAATTTAAATAATTTGGGTATTTGATGCGTTAATTTAATACAAAAACTAAATTTTACAATATTTTTGAAATTTGTGTTTACGCAAATTTTGAAAGAAATTTATCTACATATATGCTTGTTGATTATTGATTGAAATAAAGAAAAAAATTAATTTTTATTAAATGCTCTTTTTTAAGCCTTAATCAGAATCACTAAAAGATCAGAATTTTTAACTTTAATATTGATATTTTAAATTATAAAAATAAAAAAAGGAAATAAAAATTAAAGGAAGGATTACCAATATTTTCCTTTACTTTTTAAAGGCAAAATATTTATGAGTTGTGAATATTGTTAAAGTTAGTGTGATGATTTTATTTATGAAAGATGAAGAAAATTTAGACAAACAAATAATTGTAGAGAAAACTTCGGGGATCCTTAGAATTTGAAGAAAAAAATATTTATATTGATTAATAGAAAGGTATTAAATAAAAAAAGATGAAGAATTCATTCGTTATATTTATTGGAATGGTGTAGTAGCTAGCGTTCATTTATATTTTAATTACATAAATATGTATACAAGGTGTAAAAAAAAATAAATGTAGGAAAATATTTGTAAATTTTTAAAGGAAAATTAGTTAAAAAAATTTAAACATATAAAAATATTAAAATTTATAAATAAATAAAAATAAAATTTAAATTTTTTTTCCGTATTATATACATGAGTAAATGCAGATGGTGTAAAAACTAGAAAAATGATATTTAAATATTCTTAATAGATCACAAATACATAGTACAGGTTAAAAAAATTTACTTTAGAGTAGATAATAAAATTCCGGGAAATAAGCCTGAAGATTCCTCTCATGGTCAGTGGAAAATTACTAGCTTGGTGTTTGCCCCCCGAAATCAAAATCATAGCCTTTTTAATAGAAAATACTTAAAATTATCAATTTTTATTAAGACTCAATTGTCAGAATGCGAAAAGTCTGAATAAAAAAATAATTTTTTTGCTTATTTTTTTGCAAACTATTTATATACATCATATTGTATGTACTTAATTGAAAAATTAAGTATATAAATGTGTGTATATAAGTGAATTAATGAGCGACAAGTGTTTTAATGGATTTATTTACGTTCGCGTTGACGTGAACCTGATTGATGACAACGCTAACAAAAAATACAAAATGGCATTTAAGAAATATCATTAACGCTCGTGTGGGGTTCAATCGACTTTTTTATACATTTATTTAGTCCCGTGGGTTGTAAGTATTTAATTAAGTGAATAAATAAAATGAATGAATGGAGAGGACAGCCAAAAAAAAGAGAACAACTCCTCACACAACAGCTTTCTTCGACACAAACCCAAGCGGAGAAGGATAGACAACAGTGTAATGAAAAGTGGGTAAGCAAAGCAATATAGAGAGAAATAACAATGTGAAGAGGCGCGGGTACAAAATATCCAGAATACATAATGCCCAATCTATTAAAAATGTTCAAAAAAGCACATTCAATAAAGATCAATAAATGAATATATCCAAAAGATAAAGTCAACGGTTTTCAATAGAAATATAGTGGATAATTTTAGAAAACGAAGAATTAAAAAATATTTTGGATTTAGATGTGTTTCAAACAAATTAATGGAAATAAATTACATGTAGTTTCATTTTTATACGAATTTTTTTCAAAATATACATACATATTACATAAAAACAATTTACTGTATTTTCCAGAAAAAATATATTATCAGTTCTGTAAACAAAAGTCAGCAATATGTACATATATAGCTGGTTAATACTTCGTATTTGAGTATTTCATACATAACTTCTCATTTGTCAGTTCAATTATACGTAAGTATATTATCTTACCGCAATAAAATCATTTAGTATACATATTTGATGATTATTATCCAATATATTTATAAGAAAAAGTTAACAGGATTAGCAAAAACAAACGAAATATAATATTGATGGGCGTTTTGTAATTGGACTTTTTATAAAGAAGAAATTTGTTGGTAACTACATAGTAAATATAGTTAGAAGAGAATGAAAAAAAGCAATTGTCACAGCAATGTGGTGATGGTTTTGTATGTGAGAGTTTTATGAATGAGGAGAAATTTAGGAAGAGAGTAGCTTTAGAGGAGTTGAATGCAGTGAAACTGCAGTAGAGGTGAAGAGGACCAGAAAATAGTAATAGTTGCCTGGCGCAATGACAAACGTATGGTCTCAGCAATAAGATGATATACATTAAATATATTGAATATCTCCTTTGCGTCTCCTCTGTAAGGAATTCTCTAACATTTTAGTAAGGAGGAATTAATAAAATAAAAAAGAAAGAATAACAAGAGCGCGTTAGACAACTTGAAATGTTACAACTTGTCAATTTTTATTGTCTATTGAAATGCAGCGACAATGAGGTAGAAATTACATAACAGATTGTCTAATTGAGTTGTTATCAAATTTTCTAGATAGTAAGAATTGGGGAAGTGCTGAAGCAAGTTATTTTTAATGACGACGAAAATGTTTGTTTTAATATTACCATTGAACAAAATACAATATATCATCTAAACTAAATTTGATACTCGTCATAAATATACAAAATATTATGAATTAACCTTCCTTTACAATCAATTATACATTATATACCTATATGTATGATATAATATTTTACCTTCATTTATTTTAATTTTTTTGGCAAATTTTTGATTTTACCTACATGCATAAAACAAAAACTCCGGATGGTAGAACTGGAGAAAAGAGGATATAAAAATGTACATAGATATATAGACCGGACTTTTACGGAGAGTTGAAATAAAAGGAGAAATAAAAGCTAAACATCGCTCGCAGTTATAAACAACGCCACAAACTAGAAAAACCGGGTGATATATTTATTTATAAAGAATTGACGGTGAATGAATAAAAATTGAAGTGGAAGACATGAAAAAATAAATATATTTAGTTGTTTGAATGTTTTAGGAGAATTGATAGTTGACTGAATGATGCGGGTGGCGAAAGAAAGAAAAATAAGGAAAGAGATTTTCTGGATTGAATTGAGATGGATTGATTGTTTGTATACAATCGGTTGGGTGAATGAATTAATAATAATAATAGATGAATTAATATAAATAAAAACAAAATATTAATAAATCTAAATATTTTATTTTGACTTATAAGTGTAAAGGATTATTATTAAAAATTGGTATATTTTTAATCAACATTTATCTTAATTTGGCTATTAACCTTTAAAAAAAGTTTTGTGTTCTTGTCATGCCATAAAAATGTTTACTTAATTTTCAACTACTCTAGAAATACCTATGAGATAATTTTAAAATTAAAAATCATTCTATAACTTTATCCCTTTGTTTCATGACTTTCTTCCTTGTTGTTCAGAATTTTATGTTTTTTATCACGTTGCCTTGCTCATGGTATACCAAACGGAAAAGTCCATAATCCTTTCGAACATCTGGAAAGGTCATGGAACAACGGGGGATGATTATGGAAATTATTTAATTTTAAAATTAATTTAATTTTTAATATTTAGGAATTATTTTACATCCTTGATAGAGTTATTAAAAAAATATTTTTAACAATAATATCCTTTTTATTAATAATATTAAAAACATTAAATATTTACAAACTATTAAAAAATTATGTATTATAATTTTTTAATTTATTTTATTAATATTCGTTTATTTGCTTCCTGGAAAATTTAAAAAAATTAAAATAATAAAAATAAAAATTAAAAAACCTCCAAACATTAAACTTCCACCACCCATTCCACTTCCATAACCATATCCATAACCTGGTGCAGATTGAATCATTTTATTAGAAATAATTGTTAATAAAATAAATAAACAACAGAAAATTAAAAATAATTGATTCATTTTTATTTTTATTTATTTTAAATATTTTTAATTAAAAAATATATTTTTGCATTATTTTATATAGTAAATTTTAGTTTATTAAAAAAAAATTAATTTATTTATTTCTTAAATACATTATTATTTTGAAAGTTATTAATAGTTTATATTATTTTTAAATTAAGGAAATAAAATTATTAAATTATTTATTAATAATAAATATATTTAGCAAATTAATTAATTAATAAAAAAATTTAAAGCTAAATTATAATTAATAATAAAATAATATATAGAGATTAACATATCTATTTAATTCTTGATAATTTTTTAAATTTTATTTTTTTAATTTTCATATTAATTAGGTAATATAAAAAATATATTAATAAAAAATTATAATTAATTTTTTTTAATTTTAGTTATTTTTAATATTATTAATTATTTTTGCCATTGCTTGTTCTAAGGTTACACGATCTTCTGTATCTTTATCACCTGTTTTAAAAATATTATATTGAATTCCATTATCTGTATATAAACAAAAAGCTGAAGATCCATCTTTATTTTTATGGTCAGGAATTGTCCAATGTACAGATTTTGAAATTAAGTTAATTCCTTTAATTATTATAACACCCCAAGAACCTCCATATATATCTTCCATTATACGACGTATTAACTATTTTAAAAAATATAAATTATAATTTAATAAATATATATATTACTTGCATTTGAGAAGAAATATCTCCATTATTTGTTACTTCAATTGTTCGTTTGATTATATGTTGAATTATTTGCATTGGACAATTGTCAATAGCTACATATATTTAAATTTAGATATATTTGTTATTTTTAATTATTTTAAATTATTTACCAAAAGACATTTTCTGATTTAGTAAAAATTCAGTAAAAAGAATAATTAAAAAATAATTTGAGTTAAATAATTTTATTAACATTTTTAATTTAATTTTATTATTTATTTTTGATTTTATTATTTTTTAATAATATTATTTTATATTTATTTATTTTTGATTTAATACACTTATAAGTATTTCTTTTTTATATTTTTTGTCCTAAAAAAAGATGGTCACACTTAAAAGTTGAATTTATAGCGAAAATATAAAAGAATTGAAAAAGTAAATTAATTCATTTTTAAAGTCTTCATTTGCCTATTTTCTATATATTTTGTTTTGTTTTTTTTAAATATATAAATGGCCTTATTTTTATTGTTAATCTTTTATTAATTATCTTCATTTAATTTGTTGCTTCTTATAATGAAGATGATTTTGGTTATAAAGAAGAAAATGGTTTTGTCTTCAAAATAGAATATAAGAAGGCAAAAAGCAGAGTTCATTTGATATAAGAATTAGTTTGGCACCCTTTTTTATTTATGTTATTAATTAATAAATTAATATAATATAATTAATTTTAAATTATTTTTTTTTAAAGGATTTTTGTTATTCTTGGCATTTTATTTGGATAATTCTGTCTCTACAAAAAAGGCAGATAAGAAAAATCCCTCTGGAACTAAAGTGAAGAAGAGAAAGAAGTAAGGAGAAAATTGATATAAGAATATATAATTAATTAAATAAATATTATATAATATTGTTTTTGTACAGGGTTCGTCCTCGGCCACCGCCGCTTGACCGACCACCACCACTAAAGAATGATGAGAAAATAGCTGTTTATATAGTATCCAACTATCAAAAACTACTATAAAAACCCTCCATTTTCACTTCCCCCAATCACTTGTCTATAAAAACCGGACAAACATAATGACAAACTATTCTCAATTATATAATTAGATTTATAATTTTTTAAAATTAATTTATAGAATTAATATTAAATATGTCAATTTTATCAAAAAATAATTCTAAATAATTCAATTTACCTTTATATTTCTTAAAATTATGTCTTATAAATTACTTTTAATTTCATTTTTATTTTTCGTGAAAATTTTCCTCGCTTGAAATTTTTTTAAGCAGCTGTTTCTTTCTTATTTTTTCTTTATTCTCATTTTATTGGCACTTATCTCCTCAACATTTTCTTTTATTTTTCACAATTTTATTATTTTTTTAGTTTTTTAAATTTAATTTATCAAATAAATTTGATTCTAAGTAAATAAATAAATATATCCTAAACTTTTTCAGTCAACTCATTATTCTTTACCTAATTTATTAAAAAAAAACAAAAATCAAAACATTACTCAAAAGCAATTTTTCAAACTTTTCTTAAAACATTTAAAATTAAAAAAATATAAATCTTTAAAAATATTTTAATTTCAAAAGAAACTATAAATAAGTTGCAAGTCACTTTTAAAAAACTCCCCTGGCTTAACGGGGACCGGGAGAGATATATAACTGCGACATCTTGGGGGGCACTTTTGGTGGGGCATTTGGGAAAAATCCGAAATCTTTGGTGCGAGTGTCGCAAGGCACCGAAACGGCCGGGATTAGAGTGCTAACTTTGAAACGGGCGGAGATAGCGGAAAACTTTTGCTTGGAGGGGGCTGGCCCACGATATGTAGATAAGGATTAAAAAAAAAAATTCAGAAAAATCTCAACTCTAAGGCGCGAAGTGCCTTCTTAACCCTTTTTAAATGTTGGCATTTTGTCCGTGGATTTCCTTAGTGACCAAATATTGCAAATGCTATTAAGCGAACGGGTAGATATAGTGGAAAATGTTTGGGAGGGATAATGGGTAATCGGATATGGAGAATTTTTTGGGATGGGTTATTTTGGTGCCGAACTTGAGTGCGGCAATGAACAGGACGTTTTTGCTTTAAATTTTAAATAAAAATTTATTTATATTGTGATAATATGTAAAGGGGTATGGGGAATTTTTTGGGAAGGGCCATTTTGGTGCAGAGTTTGAGTGTGGCACTGAACAGGGAATTTGATTTAAATTTTAAATAAAAATTGGAGCATGCTCAGAGAATATGTAATCGACTATGGAGAGTTCAATGGGATGGGTCATTTTGGTGCTGAGTTTGAGTATGGCAATGAAATGGCCGGTCGAAGATTTAAAGTGCATTTTTGAGTGGAAAATGAAATTTATGGATTTGGTTCTTAGTTGATGTATTTGTAGCCATGCGATGTGGCTATAAAAAGTTTGTTGGCCACTTGAGTCTCGGGTTAAAATTTGGTGGGATATAATTCTGCAAGTGTTGTTCTCTTATGTCAATTTTTGAAATCGGCGTGTGAATCCCAATTTCAAAAGCCAATATTGTGGAGTATTTTATGACGTTCCTAAAAATATATATCATGTTGGGGGTACACTTGAGTCTCAGAGAGTTAAAGTCCGAAAAGTAATTCGGACGCTGACGGTTTTTTGACCGTAACTTTGCGAAAATTTTTTTTTAATTTTTCTGACTACGGATTCGTATTCAGAGAGTGTTTTTACCCCATATAAGACATTTATACGAAAAAAAATTTTCCAAATTCCAAAGGGGTTCTCCTTTTGGAATATTTTCCGAAAAATTCAATCGACCTTAACTTTTCGAATTTTAGTCGGATTGAAATGAATCAAATGTTATTACATAAAGCAAAAAATTAGCTATTTTTTTTAGTAAAGAAAAAATTGAAAAATTTTAAGGATAGTGTTAGTTAGGTCTGATTTTTGAAAATTCGAAAATTTTCGGTTTTTCGAAAATTTTTCGGTATTTTTGCCATGGAACTGGATTGAAAGTATTTTTATTAAATTTGGTATATTTTTTAAAACATAATAATATTTTAAAATTTTCAAAAAGGTTACTTTTGAAAAAGATATGATTTTTTAAAATTTTTGGCATAAAAACGCATCCAAAATTTTGAGACCAAAAATGGTCTACCCCAAAAATAATGAAAGTGTACAAAATGATATACCATTCGAAAGTTCTTGATGAGTTGAGTTCAAAAATATTTTTTGAAAAAATTTTGGATAAACTTTGACCAAGTTACGAGGAGTTAAATTTTTGTACAACGGGGTTTAAAGGGCAGGCCGACACTTCCGGACCGACATTTCCGGACCAACGCTTCTGGACTCAAACTTCTGGTCCAAAACTTGGATATATATTTAGTACCATGCTACAAAGTTGTTGAATAAATTATTATACCAATTGGTCCTTTAAAGATGGAAATAAACTAATTTCTTTGTAAGCTTTTGTGGGCGTCCGGAAATGTCGGTCCGGAAGTGTCGCTCTACCGTTTAAAGGGTGAGGAGTAAGAAACTAATTACAAAACCTGATTTTACTCGCTCATGTTGTAGAGCATGTTTTGGAGGTCAGAAAAACATATCACCTGTTTGGGGTCCACTTGAGTCTCAGACAATGGAGTCCTAACAGTGATTAGGACTCTGACGGTTTTTGACCGTAACTTTGCGGAAAAATTTTTAAAAATTTTTCAGATACCGGATTCGTGTTCAGAGAGTATTCTTACCCCATAAAAATCATTTTTTTGCGAAAAAAATTTCAAAATTTTTCGAAAGAGGTCGTACCCCATTTGGAATATTTTTGAAAAATTTCAATCGACCTTAACTTAGCGAGTTTTGGTCGAATTTGAATGAAATAATGTTTAATAAATAAAGCAAAAAATTAGTTATTTTTTGAGTGAAGAAATGTTGTAAAATTTTATGGTTAGGGGTAATTATGGTCGAAAAACTTAAAATTCAAAAATTTTCGGTTTTTTGAAAAAATTTTGAGTTTTTTGCCATGTGATTGGACTAAAGGTATTTTTATAAAATCAAGCATAATTTTTAACACCTAATAGATTTTAAAATTTTAAAAAAGGTCACTTTTGAAAAAGTTATGATTTTTAAAATTTTGGGTATAAATTTTATCAAAAATTTTTTGTTGAAAAATGGCATACATCAAAAGTTATGTAATATGGGCAAATGATATATCATTTGAAAGCCCTTGAAGAGCAGAGTCTAGAAATATTTTTTATAAAATTTTTGGGCTAAAAATGATCAATTTATATGAAGTTGAAATCTGGGGGGTGTGTAGGGTTTCACTTGGTTTGGTGTATTGAAATATTTTAGATAATATATTGTAGAGAATTCTTTGGGATTTCGAATGATATATGGATTAAGGATTTCATTAAAGCCATTGCAAAATTATAGCGAAAAGAGTAAATGCAATTTGGTCGGGGACCTCGTGTACGAATTGCAACTTGTAATAAAAATATGCTAGGATAACAATTTTTATGACACAAATTTATATTTTTCCATAAAAATATCATTTATCATTGAGTTTAAATCAATATTTTCTATTCTACATACAAAATTTGTTATAGTCGCCCCTTAAAGCAAAAAATTTCCTTAACTTACTTCCAGTTAAAGATTGAGACTCGCCGTTAAAATTTACAGATTTATTAAATGGTGGTAAACTGTGAACGAGCAATTCAATAAATTCAATAAAAAGTTTGTAGCACGAATCTTTGGTACCTAAATTGACATGGTACAACTTTTAGATAAAAATCTCGAGTTTTACCCCGAGTCTCGACTTTGTTCTCGGTATCAAAATTCAATACCGATCTCGATAGAGAAGTTCGAGCCCAATTCTGAGCCTCTAGAGACAATTTAAACAGTCTCGACCCCGAGTCTCGATTTTGGTCTCGGTATCAAAATTCAATACCGAGCTCGATAGAGAAGTTCGAGCCCAATTTTGAGCCTATAGAGACAATTTAAACAGTCTCGACCCCGAGTCTCGATTTTGGTCTCGGTATCAAAATTCAATACCGAGCTCGATAGAGAAGTTCGAGCCCAATTTTGAGCCTATAGAGACAATTTAAACAAAAGTCTCGAGTCTCGACCCCGAGTCTTGACTATTGGTGTCGAAAAAAGCCTATATAAGCTTTTGCATTTCTCCCATAATTCGGTTTCCAACCATTCAGTTACAAAATTTAAAAAAATTATCAAAAATTTAAAAATGAAAAAATAAAAAATTTAAAAAATATTAAAATTTAATTTTAGACCCAAATTACTTCTTTTATTGTTCTTCTCTTCTTCATCATCCTCTTCTTCATCTTCCTCTTCTTCTTCTTTGCTTCTTCTTTTCTTCCTCTTCATCATCTTCCTCTTCATCATCTTCCTCTTCATCATCTTCCTCTTCATCATCTTCCTCTTCATCATCTTCCTCTTCATCATCTTCCTCTTCATCATCTTCCTCTTCTTCTTCTTTGCTTCTTCTTTTCTTCCTCTTCATCATCTTCCTCTTCATCATCTTCTTCTTCTCTTCTTCTTCTTTTCTTCTTCTTCTTTTCTCCTTCTTCTTTTCTTCTTCTTCTTTTCTTCTTCTTCTTTTCTTCTTCTTCTTTTCTTCTTCTTCTTTTCTTCTTCTTCTTTTCTTCTTCTTCTTTTCTTCTTCTTCTTTTCTTCTTCTTCTTTTCTTCTTCTTCTTTTCTTCTTCTTCTTTTCTTCTTCTTCTTTTCTTCTTCTTCTTTTCTTCTTCTTCTTTTCTTCTTCTTCTTTTCTTCTTCTTCTTTTCTTCTTCTTCTTTTCTTCTTCTTCTTTTCTTCTTCTTCTTTTCTTCTTCTTCTTTTCTTCTTCTTCTTTTCTTCTTCTTCTTTTCTTCTTCTTCTTCTTTTCTTCTTCTTCTTTTCTTCTTCTTCTTTTCTTCTTCTTCTTTTCTTCTTCTTCTTTTCTTCTTCTTCTTTTCTTCTTCTTCTTTTCTTCTTCTTCTTTTCTTCTTCTTCTTTTCTTCTTCTTCTTTTCTTCTTCTTCTTTTCTTCTTCTTCTTTTCTTCTTCTTCTTTTCTTCTTCTTCTTTTCTTCTTCTTCTTTTCTTCTTCTTCTTTTCTTCTTCTTCTTTTCTTCTTCTTCTTTTCTTCTTCTTCTTTTCTTCTTCTTCTTTTCTTCTTCTTCTTTTCTTCTTCTTCTTTTCTTCTTCTTCTTTTCTTCTTCTTCTTTTCTTCTTCTTCTTTTCTTCTTCTTCTTTTCTTCTTCTTCTTTTCTTCTTCTTCTTTTCTTCTTCTTCTTTTCTTCTTCTTCTTTTCTTCTTCTTCTTTTCTTCTTCTTCTTTTCTTCTTCTTCTTTTCTTCTTCTTCTTTTCTTCTTCTTCTTTTCTTCTTCTTCTTTTCTTCTTCTTCTTTTCTTCTTCTTCTTTTCTTCTTCTTCTTTTCTTCTTCTTCTTTTCTTCTTCTTCTTTTCTTCTTCTTCTTTTCTTCTTCTTCTTTTCTTCTTCTTCTTTTCTTCTTCTTCTTTTCTTCTTCTTCTTTTCTTCTTCTTCTTTTCTTCTTCTTCTTTTCTTCTTCTTCTTTTCTTCTTCTTCTTTTCTTCTTCTTCTTTTCTTCTTCTTCTTTTCTTCTTCTTCTTTTCTTCTTCTTCTTTTCTTCTTCTTCTTTTCTTCTTCTTCTTTTCTTCTTCTTCTTTTCTTCTTCTTCTTTTCTTCTTCTTCTTTTCTTCTTCTTCTTTTCTTCTTCTTCTTTTCTTCTTCTTCTTTTCTTCTTCTTCTTTTCTCCTTCTTCTTTTCTTCTTCTTCTTTTCTTCTTCTTCTTTTCTTCTTCTTCTTTTCTTCTTCTTCTTTTCTTCTTCTTCTTTTCTTCTTCTTCTTTTCTTCTTCTTCTTTCACTTTTTTGTATTGTTCCTTCCCTCCCCTTTTGGGGTTTCTTATAATGAAGAGATCTTCCCCCAATATAATTATGTAGTCACCTGGGTTAATCTTGGACTTCGCGCGCCTTGAGCAACCCAGCTGCTATATAATTTGAGGGTTTTCACAACACACTCGGTAACAGCACTTCGGTGCATTGCACAGTTATCGTTTGTTCGAATTTCTTAGCTACCTCAAAGTGGTTATTTCTGACCTCTGTTGAGTAATAGAATGAGGTGTTGTCAATTCACCTACTGGTAAAAAGCATGTTTTCGGGACAAAAAAAATAAAAATAAAATTTTCGGATCTAAAATATAATGCATACTAGCCTACTGAGCGGTTGCCAATACTGGTATGCATCATGCTTTGAACCTTTAGGTGGGCCTCATTCTTGACCTCAACTCTGGAAGGAAGTCGCCCAGGTAGACTCCGCTCCTTTTATTGTACCCCCAACTTTCGCACCATTGGGAATCCACACATCATCTGGTACCCCCCAGGTGATGCCAATTCTGTGCATCTTTCTGAGGGCTGTATTGGTGTACGGCATAAGCCTTGGATAGATCCTTTCCCTCACTTCCAATTATTAAATTTATTTTGGTGAATCTGGCCACCACCTCTCACCATTATCGATTTATTGATTGCGGAGAATTTATTTATATTTCATTTGATTTAAGTTCTGCTTCTTGACTACGCAATATATTTTAAAAAGTAATTTTACGTTTCTTCTTTGTTTATGCGTAGTTATTTAGCAGAACTTCCTTTCTTACACTTAATTATTATTTGGACCTATTTTTTTGTTGATTTTTGATTTTCCTGGGCGTATATGGGTAACGGTTCTATTTTTTAATTTTTTCCTGGGCGTAATGGGTAACGGATCCTATTTTCTCCAAAATTATTTTTATTTTTTATCATTTTATTGTTTTAATTTTATTTTCTGCTCTTTTCTTCTATCTTTTCCTCTTCCTTTGTCATTTTCTCTCATTATCTCCTTCTTTCTAATTATCTTTTTCTCTTCTTAAATCTTTGGGTTTAAAATTAAATTTTAATATATTTAAAAATCATGCCAAAAAAACAAGAATTAAAGCGCAAAAAGAATCGCGAAAGCTATTTAGCTATCGCTAACCCAAACAGCTCTCTTCAGAGCTCTGATGATTCTGCGCAGCCAGAGCCGTCTAATCAGTATTCTAACCTGCATATTGTTAACAACCCGTCTCAGGGTGGTGATTCTGTTCCTTCGCAAACCTCCCGATTTTTCCAAAATCAATTAATGTTTACTTTTGATAATGTTTCCATTTCTGACCCAACTGATGATATTGTTCCTTCCACACCTCATACCCCAACAACACCATTGACCCCATTTTCACTTAATTCCGAAGCCTTTGTGCCAAGGAAGCAGAGGAAGACACGTGATTCCTCTGTCGACACTTATAGTCTACTTTCTTATTGTGATTCTTCCTCACATTATACATCCCGTGCTTCTTCCTCTTGTAGTATATCCTCTAATACTAAGCGTGGGCGCCCAAAAAACAAGCGTAAAGGTGTTGGCGGTAGGCCAAAAAAGCAATTAACTGCCCCAATCCATAATGTTATAGATTTTTCCAATTTACCCCTTCTTAATTTTGTCACCGAAATTTCAAATGATCACAATTCCATTTGTAATCGTACCTTAATGTCCCTTCACGTAAATGACCTTCCCAATAATCCCCTTCATATCGAAACACTCTGGAATAATCTTTCAGAGTGGCTATCTAGCAACGATATTTATGCGTTCCTTTCTTATTTATCAACCATTACTAACAACCGAGTTGTTGTAGTAAATCCCATGGGTACAAACCCAGATTCCTTTAATCCAAATTTTTCTAATGAAGAGATCCAATTCTTATGTTATGGTCATGTCCATGGTGAAATTCCTGAGATAATTTTGTTTCCTCTACATTTCCCTGGACATTGGACCTTGGTAGTATGGGATTCCACCCATGGTACCTTTTTTATAGATTCATTGTCGTCGCCTTTTACTTCAAGGTTAGACAATAATGAGCGTATTCTTATTCTTCAATTTTTTATTAACCACCTCACTAATATTCCTATTAATGAAATAATTATTACTTCGTATCCTTCCCACCTTTTTACCCATCAAAACGACGGCCATAGTTGTGGGTACTTTATCTGTTTATATGCCGAGGCCTGGCTTTTTAATTCCCGTAATTTATTATTCCAAAATTTTAATATTATTACTCAACAAAGACGGATACTATGGCACCTTAATGAACTGTTGTCCAATGATAACGTTCAATACCACCCTTTTTCGGCTCCACATGTCGTCGAACATGTTCCCAATGAAGGCGTTATCGTCTGCGATGAGCCTATCATTTTCTTACAACCCGACCCACCAACAAAAACCTTGCGGCGATCAGATCGCATTAAGACCCGATCAAATGATAGCACTTCCACTGCTGTCATCCCCATCCCCGTACCTTCTATTTCCTCCCAAAATCCCATTGATAGCTATTGTACCCGTCGCCATAAAGGCTTTCCCTGCGCTGATGTTCGTGCGAAACATACAGCAGACCTATATGACTCTGGTAATTTAGGCGATGGTGCCTGTTATTACTGTTCCGCCCTTTTACTAAATTCCGAAATTAATATTAATCATAAATACCAATATAAAACCATTTCCTCTTCTTATTGTTGTGGCTGTGGCGGTGTTTCCCTCCCTTCTTATAATATCCCTCCTAAACCATTACAAGACCTTCTTAAAGGCGATACAGCCGAATCCAAGGAATTTCTTAAGAGTGAAAATGTTTATAATTCCCTCCTAGCCTTTGCCTCCATATCCGTAGGTCACCAAGATTCTTCTTTACATGGTGCCACATGCTTCATGTTAAATGGAGAATTTACTCGCCATTTAAGTTCCATGTTTTCAGGGAACTTAGTCCCCTCTTTTTCCCAATTGTATATCCTTGACGCTAATGAAGCACTGGATATACGCACACAAAACATCCAAAGCGGTGGTGATCGTGTGGACCCACAAACCCTCCAAAAACTCGACTCTATCCTTAGGAACTCCCACCCCTTCGCTAAACAATATAAGAATTTTCATACACAGTATGAAATTAGTTAATTATTTTATTTAACAAATAATTTTATATTTTTAATTTTTTCTTTTATTTTATAGAAAAAATGTTGTTATTTCTTTTTTTTAAAGCCATAATTACTTTTAATCACAAAACTATTGTTCTATCTATTTTTTAGCCACAAATCTATTTTAATAGTAAATAAATTAATTTTTTTTAGTTCTTTTTTAAAATTCTTTTTACATTAAATTAAATTATATAAATAATAATTATTAATATTTTTGTAAAATATTTATAAAAATCTTAACTTTTTATATTCTTTTATGTTCTTTTTTAGACATTCGTTTTTTTAAATATAATTTAAATTTTTTATTTATTTTATCTAAATACTTTCTTTTTTTTTCTCCTGTTACTATGACATTTTTATTCAATTTATTTATTTATAAAAAAGTTTTTTCTTGAAAATAATAATAAAATATAAAAAAGTTAAAAATCAATATTTATTTTTATTTTATTAATTTAAATATAATTATTTAAAATACCTATGTTTGATTCTGATTCTGATAAATCTGAAGAAATAAGCTTGGTTTGTTAATAAAATTAAATAAATATATTTTATAAAATTATTTTATTTTTTAGGCAGAGGCTAGAAGACCATACCAAATAAATTTAAATAAAGATAATAATGAACTTATTAAAAATAATAATGCAAAATTTGTTATTAAAAAAACTAAAAGAAAAAATGTATTTTTTATTAAAATAAAATAAAAAATAATTTAAAATTTAATTATAAAAATAATAATATCTGAAATTAATTTTAGTCCTAAAATTTAATTTTAATTTAATTTTTTATTAATAATTTAAAAATAACAGATTATTGAATTATTAATTCCTCGTATTTTTATTTTTATTATTACAATTATTTATATTTTTATAATTGCAATTATTTTTTATTCTATTGAAAATGAAAATGAAATAAAGGTTAATTAATTATTTAAATTTAAATTTAAAAATTAAAAGGAAGATGAACATTTAAAAGAATTAATTGAAATAACAAAAAGAAATTTAATGGCACAATTACATAATATTTCACCTCAAATTCCAATTGATAAACTTTATAAAGAAACTAATCAATTTAGTAATAAATTACTTGAAATTGGATGGAAAAGAGGTAAAAAAAGAATGTCTATTATTCCAACAAAACAATTAAATAATAATTGGTCATTTATTAATTCACTTCTTTTTGCTACATCTTTAATATCAAGAATTGGTTATTTAATTAATTTTTATATTATTTTTAATATTTAAGGATATGGACATTTGGTCCCAATGACATTAATTGGAAAAAAATTAATTTTTCCTTTTGCTATTTTTGGTATTCCACTTTTTATATTAATTATTTCTGATTTATCTAAAACTTTTTCAATATTTTTTCATTGGATTTATAGAATATTAATTAAATATTTAAGAAGAATTAGACTACAAATAATTAAATGTTCTAAAATAAATAAAAATAAAGAAAATGGAAAAAAAGCTTTAAGTAATTAATTAATTAAATATTTTAATAATTTAATTAAAATAAAAAAGGATTAAATAATTTAAATAAAAAATGCCAAAAAAATTACAAATTTTATTCTGAACAAAAATCACCAACATCAATAAGTTCACTAAATAAATTACAAAAAGAATTAAATAAAAAAGAAGAAAATAAATTTGGATTTGAATTAATTATTTGTTTATTTATTTTATTTTTATTATTTTGGACTTTATTATCATTATTATATTTTTATTTGGAGAATTGGAATATATTTACTTGTTTTTATTTTGTTTTTATTACAATTACTTCTATTGGTCATTATTTATTTATTTTAAAAATAATTATTAATTTTTTAAAAAGGTTTTGGTGATTTTGTTCCTAATTCAACAATTTCTATAATTTTTACAATTTTTTTAATAATTCCAACTTTTGCATTGTAAATTTTAATTAATTAATTAAATATTTATTTATTTATTTAAGTATTACTTTGCTAATTGATTTAATTGGAATATTTTATATTAAAAAATTTAAATATATTTACAATTGGACAAAAAGAAAAACAAAAAGAAGAATATAAAATTTATATATATATTTACATATATTTTATTTTAAAAATTATATATGTAAATCTAATAAATTATTAAAAAAAATCTACAATTTCAGATTTTTTATAAGCTAAATTTTAATTTAAAAATTATCAAATTTTTGAAAAAATAAAATTTAATAAAAAGTTATAATGTTAATGTATAAAAACATAAAACTTTAAATATTTATTTCATATTCATTCATGCAATTACCGTTCCATTATTGTGTGTTTGGCTTGACAACGCCGAATGGTTGTTCTTCAATCTTTGCTGGGTTTGCTATGTATGTTCTTTACTTTTTAATATTTGTTTTAAATTTATTAATTTTAAGTTTCTTCATAACGTTTTCTGCGATTTGGTGCTTTTGCGGCAAAAAGAAGAAGTCAGCAGAGGACAAGGAGGATAAACAAAGAAAATCAAAATTAAAGTCTCCTATTGCACCTGAAAAACGTACTAATTCTGCTACTAAAAAGAGACGATATTCAGCCACCCCCGATAAAGCAAAGAGACAAGCTGCACAAGCCAGAATTCGAATGCCGATTGTAAAACAAAATGCTGGAAATATAAAGGTAAAGGAGAGGGAGAGTGCCAGCCAGATGAAGAAACGAGGAGAAAAAGCAAGCCGAATAGTTTTATCAACAACTACATCAAGTCCTACCACAGATAGTGCTCTGCTGACAATTGAACCAGATGAAGTTGATTTCAAAATGGAAGAAAAGAAAGAAACGAATAATTGATTTAATTATTTTCTAAATAATATGTAATTGTAATGTATTAGCTTGTTATTTGATAATAAACAATAATTAAATTAAAATGTGTTATATTATTTATTATTACAATTAAAATAATTGTTTAGAGTTTAAAAATTAATCCAATTAAGCTTCATTTTTAATTAAATAATTTTTTTTTTAGTTTTTCTTATTTCTTTTTTAATTATAAATTAGTTTGATTAATGTTTTTATTATAAACAAATTTTAAAATAATATTAAAGATTACCTAGTAAACAATATATATTTGTATTTATAACTGAAGAATAAATAAGCGAAAACCATCAGTAATGTGTGAGAAAAAAGTAAAAAAAGATCAATATATGTACATATGTATATATTTACTTTTTAAATTGATTATTATTATTATTAAAACTGCATAAATTTTACTTAAAAATGACAAAAAGTATAAATATACAGTGTATTACTATTTGTACATTTATTTTATCTTCAATTATTTCCATTAATTTTTGGCAAAATGTTAATTCTCCATTTTTTACATTAAATAAATAAATATAAATATTTTCAATTTTTGTAAATTTATTTTGTTTTATAATTTAGCATTTGACTTAAAAATATAATTTAAAAAATGGTTTACGGAATTGCTAACAAAACTATAAAATTATTTTTATTTACTACTAATTTATTGATTTTTGTTTTTGGTGGTTTACTTTTCAGCTTTTCATTATGGGTAAATAAAATAATTAATTTTAAAATTTATTTATTTATTAAATTTACAGGCAAATTTAGATCGAAATTTTGGTTCACATTTACGTGATTTTACTCAAAAAATTAAAATGTATAATGAATTAGTTGACAAAGTTGCAAATGTTAATTTTTATATAAATTAAATTAATATTAAAATATTTAATTATAGTATCAATCTTCATTATGGATTTTAGTTGCAATTGGAGCTCTTTTAATGATTGTTGGTTTTTTGGGATGTTGTGGTGCTTCTTGTGAAAATATTTTTCTTTTGACTTTGGTTTAATATTTAAAAATTATATTTATTTTTTTTAAAGTTTTCAATTATTTTGATAATTTTGTCATTAATTGAAGCTTATGTTTTAATTGCTTTATTTACAAATAAAGATGTATTACTTGATGACTTACAAGGAGCTTTTGCAAAAAGTTCTGAAACTTTTGAAGGACGACAAAATTTAAAACCAATTGAAGATCTTCTCCATTGCTGTGGGGCTACTGCAAAGACTAGACTTATTTATATTAATGAAGGATTATGTTTTGGAGAATTATCTAAAACTGTTTGTATCCTCTTTTATTTTAAATATTATTTTTTTTTAATTTAAGGAAGATTGTTTTAACGTTATTAATTCTAAAATTGACATTTTGGGTGCTACAATTGTTAAATTTGGCCTTTTACTTTTATTACTTCAATTAACATCTGTTTTCTTGTCAAGCCTTCTATGCAAAGCTTTTCGAGATTATTACTCACCTATTGGATATTCTTCGACTTATTATCGCAATAATTGATTTATTTGTTTATTTTATTTTTTTGACAAAAAAATTAAATTTTAAATATTTACATTTATTTCTCTTTTAAATAAACCAGCCGCTTCGCGACTGGAGTAAAGAAACCGCTTCGCGCTTGTAACACTGATTCTAGAAAATTTTGGGTAAAATATAAGAAAATAACCCCTCAAAACCCCCTCTTAAAAATAAAACTTCAATTTAAAAATAAAAATCAACTTTAAAAATAACCCGCTCCTTAACCCCTGTAAAAAGGCAACCCCTCATTCCACAGCATAAAAACAATTACTCATTAAAATCTCAGTTAATAAAAACTCCCTTAAAACCGCCTAAAATACAAAAAAACTTAAAATCCATCCTGGTTAATCTTTAAGCATAACCCCCATTTTTAATATGAAAAGTGCTGCAATTTTTTTAACTGTACCTTTGTACAATTGTATATTTGTAATTTTTTACAGTCGTATTATTGTACAGTTGTACATTTGGATTAGCCGACATTTTTGCTAACTTTAGCCAAGCATTTGCCAAACTTTTGCCTAACTTGAGCCAAAAGGCCAAACTTTAGCCTAACATGAGCCAAACTTGGGCCACACTTGAGCCAAGGTTGAGCCAAGCATGAACCTAACTTTAACTTGGGTAAACTTGAGCCAAGGTTGAGCCTAACCTGAGCCTTGCTTGAGACAAACTTGGGCCACAATTAAGCCACACTTGAGCCAAACTTGGGCCACACTTGAGCCAAGGTTGAGCCAAACTTGGGCCAAACTTGAGCCAAACTTGAGCCAAGGTTGAGACAATCTTGAGCCAAAGTTGAGCCTAACCTGAGCCTTGCTTGAGCCAAACTTGGGCCACACTTTATCCTAACTTGAGCCAAACTTGAGTCTAACTTGAGCTCAAACCATGCTCAAACCATGCTCAAATCGAGCTCAACTTGAGTTCCAATCAAGTTCATCTCGAGCTCAAACCGAGCTCAAACCATGCTCAAATCGAGCTCAACTTGAGTTCCTATCAAGTTCATCTCGAGCTCAACTTGAGCTCAAATCGAGCTTAAATCATGCTCATCTTGAGCTCAATTTTACTGTCCGTGCTGTGTTTCAATCTAGCTATTTTGTCCCTACATTTTTTTAAGGAGTTTCACTAGCCCTTGCCATTTAGAATGTTTTTAACTTTATTCTAGAATCATTTTTACAAGCGCGAAGTGGTTTCTTTATTCCAGTGCGCGATGCGTGCTGGTTCCACCTATAAGAGGAATATAGGGTGTTTTTTTAAATTGTTTAAATAACTTTTTTAATTTTTATTTATATGAATCTTTATATATATTAATGTATATCCATTCGATAGATAATGGAAAGGGCTATCGTCGAACAATGTCGAAAAATGTCAAAAAACATGCATGCGTCTAATTTGCTTCATGTGTTTATTTCTCATGCGTCTAAATGTCCCCTCGCGATTACTTATCCTGCGTCTAGATGGCTCATTGCGATTAATTGTCCTGCGTCTAGATGGCCCCTTGCGAATACTTGTCCTGCGTCTAGATGGCTCTTTGCGATTAATTGTACTGCGTCTAGATGGCTCTTTGCGATTAATTGTACTGCGTCTAGATGGCTCATTGCGATTAATTGTCCTGCGTCTAGATGGCCCCTTACGATTAATTGTCCTGCATCTAGATGGCCCCTTGCGATTAATTGTCTTGCGTCTAAATGGCCCCTTGCGATTAATTGTCTTGCGTCTAGATGGCCCCTTGCGATTAATTGTCTTGTGGCTAAATGGCCCCTTGCGATTACTTGTCTTGCGTCTAAATGGCCCCTTGCGATTAATTGTCCTGCGTCTAAATGGCCCTTGCAATTAATTGTCCTGCGTCTAGATGGACCCTTGCGATTATTTGTCTTGCGTCTAGATGGCCTTGAAACATTTTAAAAAAATTTTCCGACCTACGAGTTCGAACCCGCATTGGAATTAGCAAATCAAGCACATTACCACTACACCACAACTCATCTTATCCATTTTTCAATAAAAGTTCTTTTGTCTTTGCCTACCATCTCATAAATCTCAATTTTTAAATTCCATTCCAGAGGACATCTACCTTTTATCTTTATCCGATCAGAACAATTTTTATACCATTGGATAGCCCAAAGTCTGAAGGTGTGCCCTCTCGCTGGGACCAACTCTGTACTTTTATCTACAAAAAAGTTGTAGTCCAAAAACCACAGTTACTGCCCCTTTTTCTCTTAAAAAAAAACACGTTTTTTGACATTTTTTCGACATTGTTCGAATTTTTTCAAAAAACGTTTATATACATTCGATAGCCCTTTCCCTAATCTATCGAATGGATATAACTTTATATATATAAAAATCAAAATTTATAAAGTTATTATAAAAAAACTCAAAAAACACCCTATTTTATTCTTATAGGTGGAATTTTTTACATTTTATGAGGTAAAAAAATATATTTGTTTTAATTAATTCCTCAATCCTAAGTGATTTATGTGTTTTAAGATAATTTAATAATTTGTCAAAACAACTAATTTTGAGCCCTGAAATGTTAAACATATTTTCACAACTCTTTATATTTAATATATTCCCATTTTTATATAACTTTAAAATTAAGTTAATAATAATTAAAAGGTTTATATAAAAGCTTTTATTTTTTTAATTATTTTATTCTTTCAAATAATTACATTTCATAGTATTAAAAATTAAATTATTCTCCAATATTCATAATTTTAAATATGGCTGCTATCAAGAATTATTTTGTTTTATTTCTATTTTTGATTTTAATTGTTGATGGTACAAATTATTTAAATTCAAATGATATTCCACAATTACGACTTAAAAGAAGTGATAATCAAGGAGGGAATTCTAAAATTATTTTAATAATTATTGTTATGTAAGTTTAAAAATAATAAAATATTTTTTGTTTTAAATAAATTAATTTATTTTTAAGAGTTCTGATTGTTTTAATTGCTGCTTCTGTTTGGTACTTTATTGGTAAGGCTAAAGCTGAAGAAGAAAAAGAAGAAATTAAAACAATTGAGATAAAAAACATAACAAGGAAGACTAAAACAATTAATAATAAAAAATAGTGAAGAAAACAAAAATATTAATTAATTAATTTATTTATTTAATTGTTTTTTTATATATAATTATAAATAATAAATTTATTAAATTAAAGTTTTTTTAATTAAAAATATTAAAAATAAAGGGCTCATTTTTTGAATTTATTTTGAAAAAAAAAGTTATTTTTTCTGTTAATTCATTAACAACAAAAACATTTAATTTTTTATCATTTTTTAAATATAATTATTTCTTCTTATCTTTAATTTTTAATAATAATATAAACAAAAATATTATTAAATGATAATATTTATAAATAAATAAATATATTATTATTATAATATTTACTCTGATATTTTTATATAATTTGTTTTTTTTAAATTTATTTTTATATAATTCTTAAAATTAAAAAATATAAAAATTTATTAATTAAAAATTCTTATTAATAATTTTAAATAAATAAATAAATAATAAAAATATTAATCACACATTTATTTAAAAGAAAAACGTTTACTTTTTCATTTATTTATTTATATTATATTTTTAATTTATTTATGATTAAGCAATATTTTAACCTTTATTTTTTAATTTATTTTATAAATAAATAAATAAAAGTTTTTAAATTTAATTAAATAATTTTAATAATTTAATTAAAAAAAATATTCAAAAAAATCTTAGTTATTTAATTAATTTAAATATATATATATTTTTATTTTTTATAAAATAAATATATTTTAAAATTAAATTAAAAAATGGTTTATGGTGCAGCAAATCAGATGATTAAATTCTTTGTTTTCATAGCTAATTTTTTAATTTTTATTTTTGGAGGTGTTCTTTTTGGATTTTCACTTTGGGTAATTTTATATTAATTTAATAATTTTTATAAAATAAAATTTCAGGCAAATTTAGATAAAAATTTTGATAAAAATTTTCGTGAATTTGCTCAAAAAATGCATCTTGATAATAAAATAATTAATTTATTAGCACAAGTATTTTTATTTATTTAATTAATTAATTAATTAAATAATTATTTAAATAGTATCAATCATGTTTATGGATTTTAGTTGCTGTTGGTGCTCTTTTATTAGTTGTTGGATTTTTGGGATGTTGTGGTACTGCATGTGAAAGTTTAGTACTTTTAAGTTTGGTTAGATTTAAAATTAATTAATTTAATTATTTTAATTAATTAATTTAGTTTTCTATTCTTATTTTAATTCTTTCATTAATTGAACTTTATGTTCTTATATCTTTATTTACAAATCGTAGTGAATTATTAGAAAATTTGCATAGTGTATTTGGTATATAATATTTTTATTTTAATTTATTTATTTTTTAAAGTTAAAAGTGCTGAAACAGAGGATGGACGTAAGAATTTAAAACCTATAGAAGATTTACTTAAATGTTGTGGAGCTACTGTAGAAACTAAATATATTTATATTAAAGAAGAATTATGTCTTGGAGAATTAAAAAATAAAGTTTAAATTAATTTAATTTTTTAAAAATTAATTAAAAAAAGGAAGACTGTTATTCAGCATTAATTGGTAAAATAGATTCATTAGGTAATGGATTATTATTATGTGGAATATTACTTTTACTTGTTCAATTCTTTTCTATTATCTTTTCAAATATTCTTTGCAAAGCATTTCAAGAACATGGACCTATTAATTATGCTTAGATTTAATAAATAAATATTTAATAAAATAAATATATTAATTTTATATAAATGAAAATATACAGTTGTATTATTATTTATTCTTTTTTTTCTCTTTTATATTCAAGCAAGGGAAATCTTCATTTTATGATCAGATTTGAAAAAAAATTAACTGCTAAAATTATCTAAAATTTTAATCCAAATATTATAAATAAATATATTTACAAAACAAAATTATAAAAGTTAAAATTTAATAAAATTTATTTTATAAATTTAATTATTTTGTTATTACCTTTAAATTCAAAATAAATATTTTTCTATTTACTTCAAGAGAAAAAGACTATTTATTTTCTGGATTATTCTATTCTTTATATAAATTCACTGAAAATACTGTTAAATCAGGACAAAATGATCAGAATGTAATTCTGGTGATTAATAAAAATAAATTAAAAATGACTACAATTATTGCCCAATTCCTTCAAACAAATAATTATTTAAATATTAATTAATTAAATATAATTTTATTTTATTTATTTATCTTTATATTAAAAATAATTTTATTTAATTAATTTTAAAATTATTATAAATAGGCCAATCCATTAAATTACCAATAATTTTTATTTAAACAAAAACTTCACACTGTGAGATATTTAAAAAGAAAAAGACATTTCCTCTTTTACATTTTATAGTCTCCATTTATTCTTCCAAAACACCTTTTCTTCTTTTTATATGTCCTCAACAAAAGTAATTTTATTTTAAATTTAAGTCAATTGCCAATCTTTTTATTTTCTTTTTTTTCTTAAATAGAAAAAGGCCCTTTTTTATTTAAAATTTTATGTACTAATTTGGAAAGAATTATTATTTTAATTTTTAATTTAATAAATAATAATAATTTTTTATTTTTTTTTTCAAAATTTATTAATAATTTTATTTTATCTTTTTTTTATTAAATTTTTGCCAAAATATATTTTAATTAATTATTTTATATAAATATATTATTTTTTACTCAAAACCAGATTTTAAATTAATTAATATTTTTTTATCAATTTTTAAATCTTTATATTATTTATTTATTCTCTTTTAATAATAAAAACAATTTCAAATATTATATATATACCTTTATTTATTTTAAAAAAATTATAATAAATTATTAAAACATTTTTCCATTTTATTAATTTAATTTCTAATTTATTTAATTTATTTTTTTATTTATTTGTATTTTTTATAAAAACAATTTTCCCATATTTATTTATTTTTTTTTGTGTCACGATCATCTGGAATTTAATATGTTTTTTTAGATAAAAGACTAAAAATTAAAAAATAAATAAATTATATATTTTTTTCTTTTTTCTAATTCAATGTCCAATTCAAAAATATTTTTTTAATTTTTGGCCATTTATTTGTGAAAATCTATCCCTTTCTTACTCATTAACACTTGAAATATTTTTCACTAAAAAATCATTTGCGCAAATAAAATTTAAACAAAAAAATATTTTTATTTTTTTAAATTATTAAACAATTTATTTTTTACTTTATTTTTAAATAAAAATATTTTTTAGATTTATTTATAAATATTTTTAAAAAATAAAAAATAAATTGGAGTCAATTTTCTCCCTCAAAAAAAAAATCAAATCTCAAACACTCATTTTATTCTTTTTTTTTTATCCTAAAAAATACTTTTATAACACAAAATATATTTTTGAATTTTTTTAAAATTAAATTATAAAAATAAATTAATTTATTATTATTTTATTATTAAAAAAAATTTATTTTTTATTTTCAGAGTATCTCATATTTCAATATTATTATTATTTTTAATTATTTTAAAAATATTTTTTAATCCAATTATTTATTTATTTTTTTAATTTTATTATTATTTAGTTTATTAATTATATATATTCTTTTATAAATTATTTAAATTTATATTTATATTTTTTTATATTTTGTTAAAAATAATTATTTTTGTCTATTTATTTTTCTCTCGTAATGGCTAATCTCCCCTATTTTTTAAACACAAAATGCCTTGTGTATGTATTTATTTACTATTGTTGTCCATCAATGACCGATTGCCCTATGAAATAAAAAATAGTAGTTTTACTTAATCCTTTCAATTTTATTTTTAAAAATATATATTTTTAAATTTAAATTCTTCATATAAAATATTTAAAAAATATTATAATTTAATTTAATTATGACTGATGAAAATATAAAAAATAAAAAACAACATCCTTTTAAAGGTTAATAATAATTTTAAAATTAATAAAATTTATTTTTAATTTAAAAAAAAAAGATAATTTATTAATGTGCCAATCACTTAATTCTGTACCTAAAACTTATATAAGAGAAACATTAAATGAATTAATTCCTCTTTCTCAATCAAATCGTTTAGCCAGTCTTCCAAGTCTTTCTTCTTCTTCTCCTCCTTTAAAATTATTATTTAATAATTATCGTCAGCCATCATTAATAAATATTGGTATTTATTTATTTATTTAAATAATTATTTTTATTTTTAGAATCTAAAAAAATAAAACAATTACCACCTAGAGCAATTCCTCAATCTTTAACTAAATCATTATTTCCTAAAAAAAGAAATAATAATAGAATGACAATAGAAGAAAGTATTTTTTATTTATTTTATTTTTTTAAATAAATTTTAAAAAGAAAATCTTGATGAAATAGCTCCTCTTAATGAATGGGAAAAATTAGAATCTGGAAATGGAATTTGTGGAAAATGTGTTCTTTGTTTATTACTTAATGCTATATTTGTTTTAGCTCTTTTTCTTGCATTTCTTATTGGTCATTTTGCATCTGAGGCACATTTACCTTTAAATAATAATAATAAAGTAAATATATTTAAAATTAATAAACTAACATTATTTTAATAATAAAGACTAATAACTCCTTAACTTTTAATTCTTCAATTAATAAAATTAATGAATCTTTAATAATAAAAAATCACCAAAAAGAAGAAAAAAAAGAATTATTAGAATTTAAAAAGGTAAAAAATATATTTTATTAAACTAAACTGACACAAAAACATTAATTTATATATAAAATATTTAACAAATGTTAAAATAATAAAAAAGAGATCACCAACTTAATTTCCCTGACTTTTCTTACTTCAATCAGCAATCCTTCACCACAACAGAAGAATAACTCTAATAAAATTATAATTAATTAAAATACTAACTTTAACTTACAAATAATTCTAAAAAGGCTTTTTTTGCTTTTATTTTTTATTAAAAATATTTTAATTATAATTAATTATTTATTTATAGAATATTGAGAAAAATAAACAAAAAACAATTAAAGATATTTATCCACCACAATTTGATGAAGATATTTTAAATAATCAAAATAATAATGAAGATTTTGGTATTATTTCTTCTATACAATTTATTGAAAATATTGTTCATCATTCTAAAACAACAATTAATTCTAAATTAGTAAATTATCCAATTATACCTTTACCTAAAATTGTTTTACCTAAACATTATAATATTTATGTAATATTATTTAAAATAATATATTTATTTTTAATTTTTATTTTTTAAAGTTAGATTTAACTGAATTTTATGGCATTGTTGATTGGCCAAAAATACGTGGAAATATTTCAATTTTATTAGAATCATTTGGTAATTCTACAGATGATGAAATTATTTTTCATTCTGGAACAAATATTTTTATTCAACGTATTAAACTTTATTATCAAACAGAATCAGGAAAAATTAATGTAGAAATTAAATCTGTTAAAAGACAAATTGAACGTGAATTTATTCGTTTAATTTTAAAAGAAAGATTAAATATTGGATGGTTAATTAATTAATTAATTTAAATTATTTATTTATTTATTTAAAAAAGGTATTGGCTTTATATTGAATTTAATACAAGAATTTGTCAATCAGAAAATGAAGGTACTCATTGTTTTCCAAATAATCCTTTATCATCTTCTTTACCTTCAAAACATCAATTAGTTAATGGTTTTTCAACTAAATTTGAACCTAATTTTGCTAGAACATTTTTTCCTTGTTTGGATGAACCTTCAATTAGATCAACATTTAATTTATCTGTTTTACATTTTAAGGACACTTTAATTTTATTTAATACAAAATCAATTGAAAATAAAGAAGAATTAAATAATAATAATAAATTATTAAAAATAACTTATTTTGAAATAAGTCCTCCAATGCCTTTATATTTATTTTCAATTGTTACTTTACCTTTTAATAAACCAACTATACAAGTCAAAACATCAAAAACAAATATTAATTTAAATATTTGGAGTACAACATCTCAAGATATTTTAACTTCACATTTTGTTGCTAATTTTTCACCAATTATGTTTGACAGATTACAAGAAGATTTTTCTGTTTGAATTTTTTATTTTTAAAAATTAAAAAATATATTTTAATTTTAAAGGTTAAATATCCATTATCTAAATTAGATATTTTTTTAACTCCAAAATATCCAGTTGGAGGAATGGAAAATTGGGGATTAATTATTCTTCATTCTGACACTATACGTCTTTCAATTGGAGATAATACTTTACCAATAAATGAAGATATTATTATTAATTCAAAAGAAGAAGAAAATAATAATCAAAGAAAAAATCTTTTAGCAATTGATAAATTAGCTGAAAAATATAGAATTGAAAAAATAATAACACATGAATTAATACATCAATGGTTTAATTATAAATATATTTAATTAATTATTTAATTTTATTAAAAAAAGGTTTGGTAATTTAGTTTCAATTTGGGATTGGGAAGAACTTTGGTTAAGTGAAGGATTTACTTCCTATTTTGTTTTTGATTTTTTAAATTCTAATAATTATCCAAAATTAACAGAACATGAATATTATTTAAAATTAATTGAATTAATTAATAAACAATCAATAAATAATGGAAAATCTTCACTTATTAATAAAATTCAAAATTCTAAACAATTAGATAATCTTTTTGACAATATTCAACTTTATACTAAAGGAGCAGTAATTGTTAAAATGATAAAAGATTTAGTTGGACCAATAATTTTTAAAAGTTCAATTACTCGTTTTTTAAAAGAAAATGCTTTTAAAGTAAATTTAAAAATATAATTAAAATAAATATTAATAAATTTAGTCAGTTGATAGAAATTCTCTTTGGAATATTTTTCCAATAAATGTAGAAAATCATGGTGCTATTGATGATAATATTAAATTAAAAGAAGTAATAGAATCTTGGCTTATTAATAAAGGAATACCACAAATTGAAATTAAAAGAAATTATGAAGATAAAACAATTCAATTAAAACAAGGTCAAACAGATAAAAATAATAATTTAATTTATTTAAATAAAAAAAGAAGGAAAAGAGAAGAAGAAAATAAAATAAATAATTGGATTATTAATGATTTAGAAGAACAAAATAATAATAATAATTTAACAAAAAAAGAAATTAATTTATTAAAAAAACAACAAAAAAATCAAAGAAAAAGAAGAAAACAAAATAATAATATTTTTTCATCAAAAATAAAAAATAATAATAAAAATAATATTTATTTTACAAATTCTTCAATTAAATTTTTAAATAAAAGAAGTGAAAAACAACAACAAAATAATAATAATATATTATTATGGTTAATACCTTTTAGTTATTCATTTGGTTCTATAAAATCTAAAAATGGACAAATATTTAGACAATTTTGGTTAATTAATGAAACTATTCGTTTTATAGATATTGGATTAGAAAAAGAAAATTATTTATTAGCAAATCCTCATTGGATATATTCTTATAGAGTTAATTATGATTTTTTAAATTGGAAATTAATTATTAAACAGGTTATTTTTATAAATTAAATTAATTAATTTAATTTAGTTACATAAAAATCATCAAGAAATACCAACAATGTCAAGAATTCAATTAATTGTTGATTCAGAATATTTTCTTAAAGAATCACTACAACCTCATTTATTTGTTTATTTACTTAGGTTTTTTGTTTTTAATTTTTTAAAATTAATATTAAATAATAAAATGTTTTATTTGTTTTAATTAAAAATATATTAAAATAATTAATTAAGTTATTTGGCTAAAGAAAATGAATTAGGAGTACTTTTAGTTGGTTTAGATGCATTACATTCATTTTTAGAATTATTTTCTGCTAGTGAAATTTTTGGTTCTCTTATTGTACATTTATTGCCAGTAATATTAAAATTGGATAAACAATTAATAATTTCTACTAGTGAAGGAACTGATCCAGAATTAGCAGCTTTATGGCTTTTAAATCCTCTTCGTTTATCAAAACTTTATCAATTAAGATGTTCAGCTAATTTAGGTACTTGTGCTGAAAATAAACAAGTATTTTTTAAATAAATAAATAAATAAATAGTTATATAAGTCAGCACGGTCGTCGTTCCAATAACCGTCCGAGTACCTTGAGGATAAGCCGGGGAAGGCGCAGAAGATACTTTTAAGTCACACATTCGGACAAAATAATAGTTTATTAAGTGAGTTAAAATGCCAAATACCTATATGATCCAAAATATAGAAATTAATAATCTGCTTGAGAGGTGATGGGGTATAATAAGACTCTAATTGATAAAAGTGGGGGTTATAAGAGTCTGGACCTTGTTCCCCGCCTTACAAAATAAATAAATAAATATAATTACTATTTTAATAAAGGTTCGTAAATGGTTAATATATCCAACAGTATTATCATCAGATAATTATCAACAATTAATATCAATTTGTTATCATTTATTTAAATATTCTAATTATTCAGAATTATCATTATTATTTAATTTAATTAAACAACCACAATCAAAACCTTTACATTCAATTATTAGACAATTAGCTTCAAATTGTGTTCAAGATGAAAAATTAATTTATCAATCAGTTTTAGATATTATAAATACAAGAAATGTAATTATATATTTAAATGCTTTAAAAGTATTTTTATTTTCTTAATTTTAATTTAAATATTTTTCTTTAGAATGAATATACTTTAAATTATAATAAAAAATTTCGAGAAATTTTTTGGACAGAACTTTCAAAAAAATTAAATATAAATGAAAGAAAAATACTTTTTGCTGTAAATACAGGAAAATCAGATTATATGGCTAGAAATTTACTTCATTCAATTCATTCATTGGGAGAATTAAATTTAATTGAAAAAATATTATTAAATCAATGGCCTGATAATTTACGTTTAGAAATTGTAATAATTAATTATTTTATTTTAAAATATATTTTAATTTAAGGATTATTTAAGAATTAAACTTTCTTGGATTGAAAGTGAAGGAAGTGAACAAATTAGAAAATACCTCATTAGAAGAGAATTTGATAAAGAAATATAATAATTATATTTTTAAAAGTTATTTAATTAACAAATATTTATTTATTTATTTAATAATATTAATTACTAAATTTACAATAATTTTTTAAAATATTTTTAATCTTTTGTAGATATTACAAGTTTTTTCTTTTTTATAAAATTTTTATTATCGTTGAATATAAAATATTTAAATTTATTTTCGTCCATAATATCCACCTCCACTACTTCCTCCACCTCCAGGCATACCACCACCACTTCCAAAACCACCACCACTACTACCACCACTAGATCCACTACTCCATTGATTAAATCCTTAAATTATAAATAATTTTATTTTATTTTAAAAAATAAATAAACCTTGTGATGATGATCCTGATTGAAAACCACCGCCTGAGCTACCTCCACCACCCATTCCTCCATATCCATAACCACATTCAGATAAATTAATTGTAATTATTAAAATTAAAAGAATAAATGAAATTAAATATTTATTCATTTTTAATATTTTTAATTAAAATAATTAAAATATAATAATTTAATTTTAAATAATTTTCTTCTCAATTTATATATTAATTTTAAAATAGTTTACAGCAAATATTAATAATTTAGCGAATAAAATAATATGCCCGTTCCAGTTTGATTAACAAAAATAAAAGAGTAAAAATTAAATATTTTATCAAATTAATTCTCTAAATTAATTAATTAATTAAAATATTTAATAGCTTAGTAATTCAATATAAAAATTATTATTAATTTTACTGTCATTGAAAAAAATGAAAAATTAATGAAAAAAAAAGTAAATGATTATAATAATTTAATTCAAATAGTTAATTTAAATAAATAATTGGGAGCATTTCAACTGCAACTGAGTCATCGTTTTAATGTTTAACTCAAGTTTTTTTCTAGATACAAATTATATAAAAATACAAATGATAGCTCATTTGAAAGAGCTCTTCGAGCTGAGTCGAATGAGATGAAAATAAACGAATTTAGTTGAATTTGAACAACGTGACTCAGTCAGTTGAGCCAGACTCAGTCGTGCAGACTCACAATCAGTTTAGGTGTACCAAATAATTTATTTATTAATTACTTTTGAAAATAAGTAAAAGGATTTCTTCTGTTAGAGAATTACAGTCTTAATATTCTCTACTTCATTAAATACTTTATTATTCAAAATATTTACATATTGTGTAAAAATGTCATTTTATTAGAATAAATAAATTATTTAAAATTTTAAATTATTTTAGGTTAATTTCCAAATTAATTAACAATTTTAAAATTACTTTAAACAAATTGTTTAAAAATATACATACACGTTTTTAATGTTTGTTGAGTGACAATATATATATAATTAATAATATTAGATTATTTGTATATTTTAAGAAATAAAATTCTTCCTTCTGATAAAAATATATAATTTTGACAAAAATCAACATATTTACTTACAATTATAATTATATTATTCCCCATCATTTTATATTAAATTATTTTTAAAAATTTTAAAGTTGCTTTGAATTCTTAAGTTTGATGAGCAATATTTAATACAAAAAACAAGGAAAAATAAAATAAAATTTGGGCTTTAAAAGAAAATTAAAAAATAAGAGATATATATTTAAACAAAATAGAGAGAATATGTACATATTGGATAAGAAAAGGCATAACCTGATAGTTTTATATTAAAATAAAAAATTATATATATTTACACAATATTAATTTATAAATATAAAATTATATTATCTCTGACTTAAACTCATTAATAAATAATTAAAAATAACATTTTATTTTTTTATTTGAGAAGTAAGAGAAAATATTTTTAATATTAATTGACAAAAATTCTTCAAAAAAGGAATTTTATATATATAAAACAAAAATATTAATTTAATCTGACTTTGTTGTAACCCTGTCTGTTCTGCCCGTTTCTTCACAAATTATTATAAAAAAAATATATATAAGTATAACTATTATATTTAATTTATATATTTAAATAATTTCAATGTTCATGACCAGGAGAAAAACTTGACTGATCCCATTGGATAACTGGTGACAATTGATTAGACAAACTACCTCCATGTTGTGACATTAAAGGATCTTGTCCTTGTAAAGGTCCACGATTCTAAATAAAATGATTAAATTAAAAAAATAAATAAATAATTAACTTGTTGAAAAACAAATTCTTCCATACTTAATTCTCCATAATTATTGACATTAAATATTTGGCCTAATTGAGATTGATTATTCCAATTTGCCATACTAGAACCTTTAAAAAATATCTTTAAAATTTAAAATATATTTAAAAATACCAAATTCCATAGGTTGTTGTTGCTGTTGTTGTCTTTGTTGATGTTGAAGAAGATTATTATTATTTGTTATTGATGTTGTTAATACATGTTGATTTAAATAACTAGCCATATCACTAGGCGCACTTCCAATAATAAAAGCAGTTGGAGATTGACCAAAATGTGGTTGAATTGTTGACATTTTTAGAAGAGAAGCATTACTTCCTGTTGGACTTGCAATTTGCATTTCTTGAAGGCTACAGGCAATTTTTGCCTTAAAAATAAATTTAAAAAAAAATTTTTTTAAATACCTGAGGAGTACTAGATGGTGAAAAACTTCCAATTAATTCTTCTGATGGTTCTTGTTTTATACATTTTCCATGTTGTGTAGAGGAAGGTAGGCATATTGGTGGTGATAAGGCATTTGGGGCTGGTAGTTTACATGGAGGTACATTAATCCCATTTTTTTCCAATTGACCCTCTAAATCCTTAAAAATATTATTAAGTTTTAAGAAATAATAATTATATTTCTTAAAAAATACTTGAATTCTTTGGAAATATTGCCTGGAAAGTTCTTCTAATTTTGAAGTCTTTTGTTGATGCCTGTTTAAAATATTTATAGGTATATTGTTAAAATATTCAAACCTTATCATAATTTCTCTATCTTTTTGTAATTGACGAATATAATCACAAGAAGCTTTTAAAATTGTACCTTTATTTAATTTCATTTCTCTATAAAATAAAATATTATTTAAATATTATTTCATAAATTTTAACTCCGCAGTTGATTTTGGAAGCATTAAACCTAGTTCTTTAATTCTATCATTAATATTATATCTTCGCCTTCTTTCAACTAAAATATAAAGATATAAATTTATAAATAAATAATAAATTTACTCATATTATGAATATCCTTTTTACGTCTATCTTTATAAATCTCAACTTCAGTCATGTTTAAATCACGATTAATAGTAGTAGCCTGTGAATTATGAGATCCTCTACTATTATTTACTGTAGCAGGTCCACTGACATTAACACCAGGAGCGCCCCTTCTGATAAAATTCCTTAATTTAAAAAAATCATTTACAAAGATAAGGAATAAAAAATTAATTTTTTAGTCTTTTTAAATATTTTTACAGACCTAAGAACAATTTCACGTAATTTCTGTTCTCCTCTATAAAATCCCTTTTTCCTTTCCCCACAAACTCCTCCAAAACTATTTTGTCTTTTTAAAACAGATTTTCGATCTGATAAAAAGGATGATTTTTGGTTTTCTATTAATTCAAAATTATTATATTTTTCAATTTTTTCTCCACTTTCCCATTTATCCTTCTCATCATTCTTCTCCTCCTCTTCCTCCTCATCATCATCTTCTTCCTCATCATCCTCACCTACATTTTCATCTTTTTCTCCCTTTCTATATTCCATAGAGGAAGAATTATAATTATTTAAATTATTTAATAATAAAAAATTTTGACTATCCAATTGAGGAACATACTCTATTTCACATGAAGTTGGTGCACTTGAAGAAATAATTTGACGAAAATCATTATCATTTTTAGGACTATATAAACCAAAAGCACCATTAGCTGTTTGAAAACCAGGAGACCCACTTTGAATTGATGCATTCTTTAAAAAATAATAAATTTTTTAAAATAAATAAAATATTTAAAAACAGAGGAATCTCGACTACAGGCTGTTGATAGAGGAATTGGTCGACTTGTTTGTTGTTGTTGGATAGATGTAGTGCAACCGTAATTATTCTTTAAAAATATTTTTTTATAAAAAATGTATTCAATTTTTTTGTTAAAATATTAAAATAAAATTTAGGGGATGAGAAAGGGAATTAATTTTGACAAACTTTTAAAATTTTCAATTTTTAGTAAACCTTAATAAAATTACCTGACGATTGTTAGCTTGTTGTTGTTCACCCTCAAGTGAAAGAATTTCATCAATTATAAATTCATCTAACTATAAAATTTAATTGAAATTTAGAATTTAGTTATTTATTAAAACCTGTTGCTGTTGACTATCTGTATTATTTTCCGTTCTTTGTGAATTTTGTTGCTGTTGAAGATAATTCTGAAGCATTTTTAATTAAATATATCTAAAGGATAATTTTTAATTAATAAAATAAGTAATGAATGAAAAATTTATAAACTTAAAACAAAATTATTTTTTTATATAAATATGTACATATTATTATTAAATTAAAATATTAAAAAAAAAGTAAAAATAAAACAATTAAAAAAATTAATTTTCTATTTTTGATTTGGATTTTTTACTCAATGATGAACTCTGATTTTTTATTTGAAAAGAGCAGACGTAATAAAAAAACTAAAACTATAATAAAAAAAGAACACCAAGTAAAAATGGTGTTAGTTTATAGTAATTTGGGGGGTTTGGCTTTAAAAATAAAATTGGTTATTCCAAACGAAAAAAGTAATTAATGACAATTTCATGTCTCATAGAACAAATAATGAAGATTATAATATATTTTTACTACTAAAATGGGAAGAAAAACTATATTTAAAGTTTGGATAAAAATAATAAAAGAATTTAAAGAATTGTTTTAAAAATAAAATTTAATTATTTTATTAATTAAAAAAAAATAAAAAGTCTTTAAAAAACTTTTTCTACCTTTTAATTTTCGACTACAAATTAACAAGAAAAAATACATACATACATGTTTATTTTTATGTAAGAAATCGAGAATTTTAGAAAAAGTAGGAACAGATTATAGAAAAGAAAGAGAGAGAGAGACTATAGCAGGCTCTGAGTGTCTCTTATTGATTGACGACCCCTGGAGCGCCATTGCTGTTCTCAAAAGAGAGAAGTAAAATATTTGGAAGCATCGTCCAAATGTTTGCCACCCTATTTGCCTACACTACATAATATAACTACTACCAGACACCACTATATAGACACACAGCAGTTTTTATTCTTTTTCTCTCTCTTTTGTTTTCTAAATTAATATTTATCTTCTTTTATTTTATTTTCTATATTTTAATGTGTTTTGTGTCTTTAAAGAAGTATTTCCCGACAAATTGGCAAAAAGCCAAAAGTTCGACGTCGACAAAACCAACTATGGAGTTTTTTGGATTAAAAGGGGGTAATATATAATAGCCAGCCGATTTATAAAGAAAAGAAGATAAAAATGGCTACCAATGAGTGAAAATGAAGGCAGAGAAACAGATAAATTAGTAATTGATCAAATATCCTTTTTACTACTGGCTAGTTTAACATACCTATGTACATAGTTGTATTAAAAATTCAAAGAGCAAGGCCCAAATATTTATGTTAAGAAAAATTAGATAGATTAAAGTTGGAGTGACAAAGATGGACATTTTTATTACTTTTTTTTTAAATATATTTTTCACCGTACATATTATATTTTTGGAAAGAAATGTTAATATAATAGATATTAAAAGAAAAAAGGAAAAAATAAAAATTGGTTGAGTTTCTGATAAATTGTTTGAGCAAAAGTTAGTCTTATTATTGCTTGTGTTTGATAAATTTTGGTAACAGAAAAAAATATGGGAGGGAGCGGTTATTTTTGGTGTTTGAACAGAAAAAATTTAAAGTGTTGTAAAAAGATAAGAGAAAATAAAAATTGAGAAAAAATATGGCCTCGCTTGATAAGAGAAAATAAAATTAAAAAAAAAGGATGGTAAAATTCTATATCTATTTATTATAATTTTTTCTCTCTCTTAAATCGACAAATATCACAAACACATAGTAGATTTAAAAAAATAAAATTTTTAAAGAATTTAAAAGGATAATTAACGAAATCTTTCAACATGCGCAGATAACCCTTTTTTATTTAATTAAAAAGAAAAAAGTAAATTTTGAGAAAAATCCTTCCTATATAAAATTTTTTAAATATTTTAATTAATATTTTGTCAATGATAAATTAATGCGCAATGTGTCTGAAAGAATATAAACAAAAATATAAAAATAAAAAGTCCAAGAAAAACGTCAGTTTTGTAAAACCACGTGGAGCCGGTCGTCCCAATGCTGGCAGACGACCAAAGATGGACGGAGAGTTATGTACATATTTATGTAAAGAGAAAAAAAGCGCCAATGGTTGGGGAAAGGCCTCGTGGAGAGGAAGGCCGTTTCGCCAACTGTTATTTTCTTTTTTTCTTATTTATATATGTTTAGAGTTCATCACATTGATTTTAGATTAACACGAGTTAAAAGTTTGCTGATAATATAAATTTTTATAAAAAGATTAAAAGTTTATATAAAAGAATATTATTTATATTTTAATTTAATTTAAAATAATAATTTAATTTAAAAGTTTATTTTTAATTAAAAATAACTTTTGTTCGTTTATAGAATTAATGGAGTTATTTTAGAAAAATCAAAAATTAAATATTAAACTAAAAAGCAAAAGCTATTAAAATAAAAATATTTACAAAATTGATTGTTTATTTAAAAACTGAAAAAATAAAAGAGAAAAAACTTTAAATAAAATAAATACAAAAAATTTGTATTTTAATCTATAATTAATTAATAAAAATAAATAAAAGTGTAAATTTGTAAAATTAAATAATTAATTTTATTTAAAAAAATAAATAAATATATTTATTTTTAAATTAATTTTTATTATTCTTCAATTATTTTCTTTTGGAATATAATAATTATAACCCTTTTTATCCCAATTAACATTAATAATATTTTTTCGATTATTTTCAGGAATATTAATTTTTAATTGACGTAACTAAATAATAAATATAAAAAATATATTTATTTTAATTTTACCTCAAATATATTATTCTCAAGTTGTATTAAATTAATTAAATTATTAAAATATATATAATACTTAAATTTAAATTATTTTTATAATAAAATATTAAAAAATACTCTTTTACCATTTCTGTTGAATCAGGCAATCGACCACAATTATGTTCGATTATAATTTTCATTTTATGATTATATCTTTTTTAAAATAAATTAAAAAAAGTAAAAGTTTTGAGTAGCAGGAAAAGGTGAAAATTAAAAAAAAACATTTATTTTTATTTAAAATTCATTTAAAATATCACTCAAAATTAACTTCCTCTAAAAAATATCTATTCTAAATTTTAAAAACATTTTTACCCTTTAATATATATTTAAAAATTAAATTAATTACTTTAATGGATCAAGTTTTAAAGTTTTGTTATAAAATGAAGGACAACTTCTTAAAATTTTATTTTTTTTTAAATTAAAAAAAATATATAAAAATAAAATTACCTTTCATAAAATATTCCACCAATAATAAATGAACCTTTTGATTGATTAAATTTTAATTCACTTAAATATATTTTAAAAATTAAAATTTTGTTTTTTAATAAATGATTTTTTTATATTGTCAAATTTTTAAAAATATTATGAAAAAAATTTATCTTAAAATAAGATTGACAAAAATTTAATTACTTAAAAAAATTGAAATTTTAAAAAATATTTAAAAAAATAAAACCAATTTTTAAATTATTTTTAAATTTAAATAAAATATAACCTTATAATAACATCTTTCTCAGGGCATATTTCTTTAATTGATCCCTTAAATAAATAAAATAATTAATTAAATATATATTTAAACAATTTGATGAATTTGAATTAATTTAATATTTATTTTAATTTTTTCTTCATTAATATTTGGAGAAGAACATTTAAAACAACCATCAATTAAAACAAGAACTTTATCTAAATAAATATAATTATTATTTTTAAATTAAATAAAACCTTGCATATAATTAGCTTCTTTTTCATTTATAGTTTTTGGATAATTTGGTTTTATAATTGAATTAACACTTTGAACACCAAAACGGCCAAAAAAATTAATTTTAAAGCAATAAGAAATTAAACTAATATTTAATAATTAAATATTATTTTTAATTAATTTAAAATTATTTTACTCATAATTTTCTATTCCGCAATTATTTAAATAAACTAATTCATCAAAATTTTCAAGACAATTAATAAATTGTTCATCTTTAAAATTATTATTAACAATTATCTTTAAAATAACAATTATTATTTTTTAAATTAATTAATTTACTTCTCCATTTGTAATTTTTTCATTTAATATACATTGACCAAACTTATTTAAAAATATATTCATTTCCCCATGAATTTTCTAGAAATTAAAATTATTATTTTTTAATTAAAAAAATAGTTAGAACACTCTAAATATATAATACTTTACCTAATTATTTAAATTAAAAATTATTTTTAAATATTCTCTAACCTCTCCATAATTATTGGCATTAATATTTTTACTAAAAATTATAATAATTAATTAAATATTTATTAAATTAATTAATTTTAAATATTACATAAATAATATTTTAATTAAAAGATATATTTGAATAAACATTTAAATATATTTTAATAAAATATTTAATTTTATTAAAATTAATTATAATTAATTAAATAATAATAAAATTTAATTTTTCTGATATTTAATAATAATTATTATATAATTTATTTATTTATAATAAATTATGATTCACTATACATATTTTTTATTTTTAATATCTCAATAATTTAATATTTATTTACAAATAATAAATATTAAAATATTTATTAATTATAAAAATTTAATTTTCTATTTCATTAAATTATTTGCTTTTTCAGTTAACAAATTATATATCAATTATTGGCCTTAAAAATGTTAATCAATTAATGAAATTAAAGAAAGTAGACTTTATTTAAAAAAAAATTAAACAATTTATTTATTTATTTTCTCTTTCTCCAAAATGACAGATTCATATGATTAAATTAATTTATTTATTAAAATATTAATGCAAAGAAATTAAATATAATAATAATTATTATCTGATTATAAAGAAAAATATAAATATTTGTAAATAATTAAAGTAAAATAAATTAAATAATAAAACTCAAAAAATAATAAAAATATATTTCTTATTCTTAATATTAAAAAATATATATTTTTACCAATTTTCTATATTGAAAAAAGCACTTTTAGTGTTCGTACAAGTGTGTTCTTACTCTTTCTCTCCCAAGGGAGTACATCAGTAACAAAATAGTAAAAAAACAATTTCTCTCTTAAATTACGCATAGTTTCTGAAATCCTTTTTTATTGACCATTTTAGCTTTTTATATATGCTTTTATTTTATTTTTTTCGTGACCATGCTTTTCACACTTTTTTCTTTTTATAATATTATTTCATCCTAAGAGACACTTTTCTCCGATTTTCATCATTTAAATTTTTTCATTTTCAGTGTTCTTGCCTTTTTTTCTTTTTTTTATTGTTCATTTTTTCCGGGCTTAACTTTATTAAAAAATTGCTAAATATTCTTTTTATAAATATTTTTATAAAATTTTCTTAAATAATTTTTTATATTATTTCTTTTAATAATTTAATTATTTTTTTAATTTAATATTTATTTATATAAATACATAAATATACCCTATTTTTAACTTTAAAAAAAATTATTTTTTCTAAAATCAATTATAGTTTCTTTCTTTTAAATTACTGCATTAACGTAAACGGCCTCCATCCCCTCAAATTGGGAAAAAATAATCGGCGATTGCGGCCTTTATTTTTACTTCTTTTCACTATCAATTATCACAAATGACAGTCAGAGAGCTCCCTAAAAATTATTTGGCTTTTAAAATAGATGAAATAATGACAAATATGTAGAAGAAAACCGATAAATTAAGGAATGCGACAAAATTGTGAGTAGTGTACTTTTTTGCCTTTTTTTGTCTATTCCCGTTTGCTATTAATTTAGCAGAAACAGCTGCTTCATATATATAATTTTCTTACAAATAATAATAATAAACCTTTTTTCTCATTTCCACAATGCACAAACCAGCACGCTTTTTTCTCGATTAACAAATAAAAAAAGCGCATGCTCTTTTTTAAGCAAAAAAAAAATTAAAAAAATCCAAAGAAAAATAATATAATAATATGACGAATATTTTAAGTTAAATAGAAAATAAATGAGTCAGTTATAATTATATTTATTAATTTTGCGCATTCCTTCTTATTTTTCTTTTTATTTTTTTGGTTCTTTTCCGTTCTGCGCCACCCCCCATTTCGGTGCCAAAATTTTGAGTGCCAACTAATACTTTTAATTCATTAATATTTGAATTATGTATAATCCTTATTTTTGTTGTATTTTTTGATGATCGCTGGTCAATAAACAAGTATATAAAACAAATTAATGTAATAAAAATTAAAATATATAAAATTAAAAAATAATCAAATTAAAATGCCCTATAATTACGACACACTAATGGTAGAATGTCCTGATGAAGCAAATTCTGCAAAGTTTTTTCAAAACTGCGGTTTGCTTATTAATAAATTTTATATAAAAGTATTAGTTGGCACTCAAAATTTTGGCACCGAAATGGGGGGTGGCGCAGAACGGAAAAGAACCATTTTTTATTTAAAATGTAATAAATAATATATAAAAATTTTTTTATTTTAAACTTTTTAAAACCTAAAATAAATTTTTATTTTATTTTTAAAAATAATTTCTTTAATATTTTCACCAAAAATTAGTAAATTGTTTCATATATATTTTTTTAAAATTAATTATTATTATTTAAATATGTAAATCCTATTTTTTCTATTCCAATGAAAATAAAAATTATCAAATATAATTTCAACATTAAAAATATTTATTATTTTCTCTATATTTAATATTATTATAAATACATATATTTACTTTTTGTTAATAAAATTAAATAAATTTATAAAATAATTATATTTTTCAATAAATCCTCTTTGTATATAATTTTCATTATATTTATTCTCTTTTTAATTTATTATTATTCTCACTTCAATTGCGAAAGGTTTAAACACTACAAAATAATTCAAAATTGATTTTTCTTTAAAATTACACACACACAACACTTTCTAAAACTTAAATATATTTATTCTAAATATTTAAAAATATAACTTAATTTAAAAAAAAACTTAATTTTTATTAAATTAATTTATTTTTAATTATCCATCAAATTAAATATTAAAAGGTATTTTTGAATAAAATATTTATGTATATATTTATTAAATATTAGGCCCAATTAAATTTCCATCTATCTAATTAATAAAGAAATAGGGGGGTAGTTGATGGATAAAAAATTTGATTCGTAGAGATAGCTAAATCAATCCTACCTTTTATATATTTTATTTTCTGAGATTATTTCGGCTGCTCTACTTATTTTGTGTTGAAACTCGGGGTTCGACAAAATTAAAATATTTAATAATCGAGTTCGAAGCCCTAATTTGATCTTTTAATTCTTGATACTATTTAGATATATGTATTTAAATGATATTTCACATTCATAAATAATTTATAATTTTTCAGTAATTTTTAAAAGTTTAATTATTATTCTCTTCTTTTGTATTGAGGCCCTCAAACTGGACGTCATTTCTCATCGCCAAAAACAACTTAACAGGAGCAACAGTAGCAAAAAGCTGTCATCAAAAAATCCTCAGCAACAAAACCATAAAGCGTCTACAATTAATATAAACGGAAATAGCCGAGGTGGGGAATGAACGGTATCTAGTAGTATATATTAGTGAATATATTGGTGAGGGATTAAGAAATCAGGAATTATTAAATACGATAATTAGAAATGTTTTTTTTGAAGGTTGTTCTTTGTTTCTTAAGTTACTTCTCTCCTATGTTTTTAGTTTTACACAATAATTTAAAAAATTATTTAAATTGATAAAGATTACATTTATTACAGATAGCACAATTATTGGACTAACTAGAAAACACTCGCATCGTTCATCACAGCATAACTTTAATAAAAATTCTCATAATTATCAACAACCACCACTATCTTCTAACCGGCTTAGGCATCATAGCAGAGAAAGGAATTCGCCTTCTTCTTCTGTTGTTAGCACCAGCACTAATAGTTCAGTAGTTTCTTTTGATCAACCTAGAGAGCATAGAAAAGATCATTTTCTACCAGCCGATAAATTTGCTCTTTGCTTTCAGGTGAGAGTAATTGATCAGTTAAATATAGATTATTTAAAACTTTTTTTTAACTTTAATACTCCAAATAATAAAAAAATCTTTTTTGTGTTTCAAGCTTTAAAATAAATTAATTGATTTTACCAAAAGGGTCGTAACCTAAGGGATTGACCACCCAAAGGATCGATACAAAAATATTATTATCATTAAAAAATTTTTTCTAATAACTCTAATTGTAAGTTCAATGAAATTTTTTTCTTGTTTCCCGGAAAAAAATTTAACTAACAAATTATACCAAAAATTTATATTTAAAAGAATCAATAATAAGGTAATTTATTTATTTTTAATGGTTTGTTATGTATTTCAATATTATATATTTTGAACTAATCTAAATTTTATTTATTTTATATTTTGTTATTTTTTACTTTTGTAGAAGGCACTCATTGTTGGAAGGAAATTAGACGATAAAATTCGGCTGGGCTCTGCCCATTCCATGACTGAAAAGCAAATCCAAGGCCAACAGGCCAAAGCATTGGCAACAGCTATTGAAAATACAGGCAACGGGGGAGCTGCAACTGTCGAACTGGAATTTAGGCCAAATAATAATAATGGAGTAATTTTAAAAAATATTAATTTTATTTAAATATTTTCTTTAAGGCAAATGCTATTGGCGATTGTAATATAAATAATGGAAGCCAATCAGTACGTAGCAAATCACCTGGTGGGCATATAATTAATAAAATTTCTAATTTTGCTCGTGGACGCTATCGAAACAGCCTCAGCGAAAAACAAACTAATTCTATTTCCTCGGACGATAAAATTAGAAAGGTTTTTAAATTATTAAAATCTATTAATTAATCTAGTTAATTTAGGATATCAACCGGGAGTTGACAAGATGTCGAGAAAGTGGGGAAACAAGGCTGGATCTAAATTCATCAGAGGTTAAACAAACATATATTTTTTAAAATTTATTCTCTTGAAATAGAATATATAGCCAGCCCCTACGATATAATAAAGGAAGATAAAAATAATGTTGAAATTTTTTTAAATTTATTTTTATTAAAATATTTAATCGGTTACTTTAAAATATTTTATTATTTTTGATTCTTACTTTTTTAATTTTTAGCTTACCAGTATTCCCAATTCAATACAATCATTAACACAACTTACAGAATTATTTCTTTATAAGGTATATATATATTTTTCTTTAATTTAGATATTTTTTAGAATAAATTATCCAGTTTACCTCCAGTTGTTGGCCAACTCATTAATTTGCGTATTTTGGGCCTTAGTGAGGTAATTTAAATCTTCAAAGGCTTGTTTATTATTTAATCTTCAGAATTCTTTGTCTACTCTTCCAGAGACGCTTTCTGCACTAAAGAAATTGGAAACTTTAGATTTACGGCATAACAAAATCAGCGAAGTTTTAAAATTTTAAATAAAATTTAAATATTAAAAATTTATTTAGGAAATTCCTGCAGTTGTTTTCCAAATGGAATCATTAGAAACGTTTGATTAAAAATTTAAATATTATTGAAATATTTTTTAGTCTTTGGCTTCGTTATAATAAAATTAAAACAATTTCGCCAAATATCAAGTATTTTCTTAAAATTAGCCTTTTTATTCTTAAAATAATTTTTAGGCATCTAAAACGTTTAAAAATGCTTGATTTGAGAGAAAATAAAATTTCTGAATTGCCAGATGTTATGTCTGAAATGAAATGCCTTTCTATTTTATTGCTTTCTTCAAATCATCTTAAAGCTATTCCCGAAGGTTTTTATATTATTTTTTAATTTATATTAATTTAAAAAGAAATTGGTCAATGTTCCCAATTAACTCAACTTGATTTACAACATAATGAACTTGTTAAATTACCTGATAATATTGGTACATATTCCTTTTTTAATTTATTTAAAAAAATATATTTTAAAGGTTCGTTAAGTTCATTAAAACGTCTTGGTATTCGTTATAATCATTTAACTGAATTGCCTAATTTATTATCACAATGTACTTTGATTGATGAATTTGTAGTAGAAAGCAATAAACTCCAAGCTTTGCCTGTATTTTTAAAAATATTTTTATAAAAAATTTTTTTTATTTAAGGATGGAATTCTTTCAGCATTTCCAAATTTGAAAAATATTAATTTGAGTAGAAATCAATTGAGTGCTTTACCACAGGGAGGATATGAAATGGCTGTGGTAAGAATTTATTAAAACAATTTTGGACAAATGGAAGTGATTTTAGATATTTTCCTAAAATTTTTGTTCAAATATTTTTTGATCATTTTTAGTCTGTGAATGCAGAGCATAACAATATAAATAAAATACCTTTTGGTATTTTTGCTAAGGCCGGACAACTTTCAAAGCTCAATTTCAAGGAAAATGAATTAATTGATTTTCCACTTGATTTTGGTTCTTGGATTACATTGACAGAGTTAAATATGTCTAATAATGATATTCATGAACTTCCTCCTGGTTTTTTTTTAATTTTTATATTTAATTTAAATTTATTTAGAAATTGACAAATTAATTAATCTTGAAGTTTTGGTACTTTCTACAAATCGTTTTAAAAGACTTCCCTCACAAATTGGTTCATTGAGAAAATTGAGAGAACTTGATTTAGAAGAAAATGAATTAGAAGCTGTTCCATCAGATATAGGATTTTTAACTGCTCTAACAAAGCTTTGGATTCAGGTTTGGATATCATATCAGGAGAGGAATTCCGAATTTATAGAATAAAGATATTGGGGAAAACGGAAAAAAGGAAAAAGTTCAAGCGGCACTAAAATATAAAATTTTTTCGATTGAGTAAAAGATGCTTGAAAAAATTATCTCCACCGCTTTTCTGGCTACGGGTCTGGTTCAGATTGTTAGAAGATTTTATAAAAACATTTTTAGTCAAATCAGCTTACTTCATTGCCTAGAACAATTGGAAACTTATCTAATTTAGTTGATCTTAGAGTTGGCGAAAATCTTATAACTTTCATTCCAGAAGAAATAGGTCATTTTTTGCTTTTTTTTAAAATATCTTTTAAAAATTCAGGACATTTGGAGAATTTAAAAAGTCTTTATTTGAATGATAATCCAAACTTGCACAGGCAAGAAAAATATTCTTATTTAATTTATATATTAATTTAAATTTTAGTTTACCTTTTGAATTGGTGCTCTGTTCCTCATTAGAGATAATGTCAATTGAACGTTGTCCACTTACACAAATTCCTTCTGGTAAGAAAACTATTAAATTTTTACTTTAATTAATTTTTTTAAAGATATTACTGAAGGAGGACCCTCACTTGTAATTCAATATTTGAAAATGCATGGTCCTTATAGAGGAGTGCTCAATATTTGAGTCAATTAATATCATTCTAAATAACATTATTTTATTTCTTTTTGTTTTTCCTGTGCCGTTTTTTAAACTTCTTGCCCGTCCAAATTTCAATAACACTTTTTATATATTACTATCTATACTAAATTTTTACTTTTAAAGTAATTAAATATTCATAATTCATGTCACAAGATGATTTTATAAACGAGCCAAATAAATTAAAAAAATTTTTTTCATTTTGATCTGTTATAAATTTGGTGTCGCTTAACTAATCTCTTTTGATAAAGAAAATCTACCTAAAAATTATAGTTTTTAAGTTATACGCAGCATGGCTGGCCACATTGCAAAGCGAGAATTTCCTGTAAGGGGTATTTTGTCTGTGGTCTGATCCGGGCAATTAAGGTGTCATTCGATAGCTCTCAAAAAACTGAGTCGATCAAGGGGTGGAGTTAGTCAAGCGAATGTTTTTGGGCCGAGATATAGATCCCTGAAAATTGAAAAACCATAGGGGGATCAAACTCATTTTGGAAAAAAATTAGTATGATAGCAAAGAGCTCTTTGAGACCTATCGAATGTGACCAAAATCGTCTTGATTGAATGATTTTGAACAAAGTTATGGAGGATCGAAGTTTGCTGGAAACACTCAAACTTGGACCTATTGGGAGTGTTTTATCACTTCTCAATTTTTTCGCTCATGGTTGTGGAGCTCTCCCCTCTATGGTTTTTCAATTTTCAGGGATCTGTATCTCGGCCCAAAAACATTCGTTTGACTTACTCCACTCCTTGATCGACTCAGTTTTTTGAGAGCTATCAAAACTCGATCAATACATTTACACGACAAATGTGGTAAAAAATTGGCCTCAAAAATTATCAATAACACAATGAAACAAAGGATTCTACTATCTATGGCTCTTGTATCCTTTGCCATATAACTGTTAATGGAATTTTCAATAATAGGATTTTAAAGAAAGATGTTTTTAAAAGAATTTTGTATTAATTTTTTCAGATACCTGGCCTAATCTAAAAGTTCAGTATGTTATAAAAACTTCGAAATTACTTCATAACATAATAAAATATTTACATAATTAGTATATTTTTAAATATTTATTTAAAAAGCAATTAATTGTAGTTATTTTCCATAAAAATTCTTAAATAGGAGGAACCGCCAAAAGAACAAAATGAAGTTTAAGTGGTGCCAATTTCTACTTTTTTGTGATTAAACATAAAGAAAGATCGATTGGGTTAATAAAATGGAGCTTTTTATATATAGAGCGATTGGGTGTGGTAGAAAAGAGGCAATAAAGTCAATTATAAGCAAAACGGAACATAAAAGCATACAACGCCACAAAGAAATTAGGCAACAATCTTATGACCACAATACAAAAGATAGGTCAGTTACTATTGTTTAATATATTTGATCAAAGTACACTGCATGGTTTCTTCTTCTTTTTCTTTTGTTGCAGAGCCGCCTTTGTGGCCATTTCGAAAACTTCACGGATTCCCTAAATGTATAAAAATTAAAAAAACATTCTTGAATTTAAGGAAGATGGGAGTTTTCAAATCAAAAAAATTTAAATAGCAATAACAACAAAACATTTTACGAAAAATACCAAAATAAAATTTGTGGGCAGTGGGCAGATTTAAGATTTTGCATAATAATTATATCAAACCTCTTTTGTCTTCGCACTACATTCAAGATATGCATAAGCTCCTTAAGAAACAAACGGTGATTTACTTTAAGTTCAATATAAATAACCAATCTGCTCGGCAACGGACTTTCCCTGCTCTGTCTTGATAGGATCTTGCTTGTTCCGCGAAAGATCGCGAATTGTTTGCGGGTCATTGCGCAAATCTTTTTTATTGCCAACCAAAATGATAGGCACCTGGAGAAATCAAATCAAGTTTTTAACTAAACTACTAGAAAATTCTTTTGTAGAAAGTTATGATAAGTTAAAGCGGAGAAAAGTCACAAATAGTCATTTGTCAAATAATGTTAAGGCAGCACACAATGTGTACGTTGATTTTAATGATGCCATAATTAAAAAATGTTATAGCATCATTAAAGCAAACATACAATTGTGCTTAATAAGCTATGATTTTCAAGAAAATCAGAAGAAACAAACCAGCTACTGAACATTAAAATACTCACATTTGGACAAAAGTGACGAACCTAAAAGAATTAATAAATAAAAACAAAAATAATAACCTCCGGTGTCCATTTCTCTGGAATATTGTCAAGAGAATCGGGGGAATCAATGCTGAAGCACATAAGAATAACATCAGTGTCCGGATAACTAAGCGGTCGAAGGCGGTCATAGTCCTCTTGACCGGCAGTATCCCATAGAGCCAACTCGACCTAAAATTTGAAAAATTTTTTGTTTTAAATTTTTTTAGTATTCTTGTATAACGTACACAAACGTTTAATGTAAATATAGAATATGTCTCGGTGCTGCATATATAATATGATCCATTTTTATTTAAGCGAGGGTCAAAATAAATTCTTAAAAACGAACCTGTTTTCCGTCCACCTCAATGTCTGCGACATAATTTTCGAATACAGTCGGAACCTAAAATTTAAATTAATAATTGAATAATTAAAAATAAAATTACATAGACATCAGGAAACTGGTCCTTACTAAATACAATCAAGAGGCAAGTTTTTCCACAAGCTCCATCACCAACTATTACAAGTTTTTTGCGTATAGCTGACATATATTATTATTAACGTATTAAAATCTCAAATAAAAATTATGATTAGTTAAATGATTAACAATTTTTGGCAACAATGAAGATGGGATGGCATTTTTTCTTTTTGTTTACGGCATGACTAAAATGTTTTATCAGGAAAAAATTAATTCGGCGGAAATAATTTAAGAGAGCGCCGTGTAATCACTTTGAGGAGCTTACTCCCCTCTATGGTTTTTTGATTTTCAGGGACCTGTATCTCGCCATATATTCAAGTCATGCAATTAGAATAGTACCATTAGACTCAGATTGTCGAAGTGAATTGAATAATTATTTTCAACTTTTAGACATGCAGTAGACAAAAAGAAAAAAATACCATTCCATCTTCAGTAGTGCCAAGTTAAAAATATATTTCAGTAATTTGATTATAAGGTAGGAAATGCTAAACTTTTAAATCCAATAAATCATGCAACTTGATTTATGTATCAAGATTTACCACATAGAAAATTGTGCTATTTCACAGACAAGCACTCTATACATGTTAAAAAATAAATATGATCTAGAGAAAAGAATATAAAAATAATCTCAATAAACGGGGGATATTCAGAGTCAACAATTTAGTGCACAAAATCCTGCAAATCAGAAAAAATGCGGGATTGCTGGTTATCTAGTAATTCGGTGCCCTTAATAATAGAAACACGATAGACATTATAAATCGACGAGACTCTGAATCATCCTTACCCGTTTTGACATTAATTATTTAAAAAAGTTCAAATGTCGAAAGATCAAATCCGTAAATTTTAATTCGTCCTACATTTAAAATATAATTTCTTATTTCGTCACATTTTTCGATTTTTCAAAAAAATAATAAATTTCTTGTTAGCCTTATTCTTATAACACTGATGATAAAAATTTAACAAAATTAGTTTATTAACAAAAAAAAACAATTTATCGTACTTATACATATTATAAATTAATTTAAAGATTTACAAAATAAAAATATTTTACTAGACAAAAACTGAAAAATGACACATTTCCAAGAATGATAAATATTTTAAGGTAAAATAAAATATTTAAACAATTTCAAAAATTTGCAGCATATTTGTATATTATGGGATTGAGGAGTCTTAAGAAAAGCGAGCTGCCCAGTAGGGTTATCGGATCCGGATCCGAAAAATCCGAATATCCAAAATTTTCGAATCTGTTCCGGATATCCGGCAATTCTCTTGGACTAGTGCCCAGAAGAGGAAAATCTGATATATACTTATAATACAATGACTTTAGTTATAAGAACACCGGAATATAAGGAACAAAGGTTTAAGGACTCTTGCGGGCCGTTCCCTTGTGGTGTCCTTATAAGAGGAATCAACTTTATTTGAACCTAATTTTTTTGGTATTAATTTTTTATAAAATACAAAAATCAAATAATTGAATTTATTAAAAATTTATTTTTTGTGTATATCTGCAATATCAGTATATGCTACGTCGCAAAAGCAAAAGATTTAAACACTTTAAAGCCTAAATTTCCATATCATTTTCTTTTTTCTTACGTCAGGAAGTAAAAAAGCCTCTTCCTTTCTTGACAAATTGACTTTGTCATGATTTCTCTTTATAAGAAAAATTCCCAAAGAATAAAACATTTTTTGTAAATTTTTTTATGAATCTTTTTTTCTCATCGTTTTTTGCCAGTTAATAAATAAACGAACAAAAATTGAAAACGAAAAAAGAATAATGGATTTTAAACTTAACAAAGAATTCTAAAAAGAAATATATAGAATGCGGCAAAAAAAAAGTTGAATATTTTTTAAAAATTTAAAAAAATATTTTATAAAAAAAGTTCAGGGAACTTTTACCTTTTTATTTTAATTAATTTTTAATTTTATTAATTTTACTTTAAAATTATATATATTTATTTATTTTTTCTATTTTTATATATTTATTTATTAAAAAATTTGTTTAGTAAACCGAGCGTTATATCAACCAAAAAACAGGAAATAATAATGAAAGGGATTGATAAGCTCTTTTTGATTATACGAGAATAAACGAATGATAAAATTTGGATTGTTTAAGTTCTTTTTTTCTAAAGAATATATTTATTTTAAATTTATATAAATATTTTTAATTAATTCAAAAAACCTCAAAAAAATGCTTTATGATAAAGTAAGGCTTAATGGCTTTAGTTTTTGACTTAACTTTTATAAATTGGTAATAAAGAGTTAAGCCTGACCTGCACACTTTAAAATCTTAGACTATTGAATATATATGTAAGCCAGCCAATCGGGTAAAATATTTTTGGTAAATATTCACAAAAATTAAAAAATTTAAATTTATCTATTTAATAATATTTACCTATATATTTTAATTAATTAAAGTTAATTCCAAGTCCAACTCAATGGACTTTTGACCAAATTAAAAAGCTTTTACTCATAAATAATAAACCAAAATATTCTCAATATTTCTCCAATACTTTTATTCTCCTTTTAAATAATATATTATCTCTAATTTTTTTTAATCTAATTAATTTATGTATAATTTTTAATTATTTTTTATTAACTCAATAAAAATTAAGTATATTTATAAATTTAAAATAAAATCTTTAAAAAAAGATATATTGAATTTAGAGATGAAAACAATAAATTAGAATAAATAATAAAAAATAAATGTAAATCTAAAAAAACACGTCAGGATGTAATGAATTAAATTAAAAAATTACAACGAAAAAGGGTATACTTTTAATGAAAGGGTTGATTGGTAAATTATTTTTCTTTTTTCAAACAGCGTGAGAGTGATGTTTTCGCTATTTTTTTCTAAAGCTTTTCTGAACTTTTCTTCTTTTTTTAACCAATTTTTTTAATGCTTAATATCCCATTTCTCGAAAACAATATAATAATAATAACTAGTTATATATTTAAGAATTAAATTAAAGAAAGAGAACTTTTATAGAGAAAAATAAAAAGAATAATAAAAAATAACAATGACAACAACCAAAAATATTCATCAAAGTTTTAAGCTAATTTATTTATTTTTAGCACTTTTTAATCTTTTTTTAATTAAAATGATTTAGTTTTTTTAATTATTTATTTTAATATTAAAATAATAATAATAATCTTTTTTTTTAAATATAATCTTTAATAAAAATCTCTATCTTTTTTAGTTATAATATTTATAAAAACAAAAACACACTTTTTTACACTGAAAAGAAAAAGTATATTTATTAATTTAAATATGTGTAAAGAAAGAAAAATAATTAAAAAAAACTTTAGTTTTATGTAAATTTAGATGACATTAATTTTAATTAAATATTATTATTTTTTTAATTATTTTCTTTGTTTTTTATTTTCTTTTGTAAAAAGTAATGGTTATGATGGATATACAGGTGGTCAAAATAATATTTTAATTAAAGAAAAGTCAATTAATGGTGATCCTTCAAAATCTTTACTTCATGCAGCAAATATTAAAAAAATTCCTTTACCGCCAATAGCACCTCCTAGGCAATTATTTTTATTTATTTATTTACTTATTATTTAATTAAAAACAATTTAATTATAATAAATAAATAATAATAATTTAAGGATTCCTCTATTTTCTTCAGAATTAAGAGAAGATTCAGGAAATAATGGAGTAAATGATGGAAATATTATTGGTACAGGTAGTGGAAATAGTAATTCAGTTAGTTATAGACCAGTACCTCCACCTGTGAGAAGAGAAGTTAGAAGTGAAGGAGAATGTCATTTTGGTAAAAATAAATAATTTTAATTTAATTAATTAAAAAAAGATATAACACAATGGCAAATGCAAGCACAATCAGCTATTGCTAATGCTATAATGTTTGACAGATCTAGTGGTATTAATTGTGATGAATGTCTTGAAAGATGTAGTAAACAATTTCAGGTAATTTATTTTATTTTAGATTAAATTAAAATAAAATAAAAAAGAATCAATCAACTGAATGGATTTGCCGTTCTTTAACTTATGATCATCGTTGGAAAATTTGTGATTTATTTGCTGTTAATGGTGGTGATTCTCCATATAATTTGTTAGATTATGAAGGACGTGATTATTTTCAGTTAAATTATTTTTAAATAAATAATTAATTAATTTAAAAATAAAAAAGATATATGCCAGCACTTCCTCCAACAGATATAGAAATGTTAGGAATTAATAAACAAAATAATGAACATTTTAATTTTACTACTATAAATAATAATAATAATGAAAAACAAAAAGCACTTTCTGAAATTATAGAAGAAATAAATATACCTTTAAATTTAACAGAAGAAAAAGTAATTATTTTTATTAAAAATAATTATTTATTTATTTTATTTAAAAAAGACAATTATTAATGAAAATATTACTACATCTACAACAATTTCAGAGCAATTATTTCCTTCATTTTTATCAAATAATAATAATTCTTTTGATAATTTACAATCTTCAAATCATTTAGTTTTTTTATTTATTTATTAAAAAAATAAAATAAATTTTAGTTACAAAATATTGAAATTGGACAACAATTAATATTTGAAAATAATTCAAATATTAATTTAAATAATTTATTAATTAATTCTTCTTCTTTAGAAGAAGAAGAACAATCTTCTTCTAAAGAAATAGGAAAATCATTATTTGGTTTTAAAACTTTTGAGGTTTTTTTAATTATTTTAATTATTATTTTAATTCTTAAAAAAAGCCTCAAAAAGATGTTCAATTTAATAAAAATTTAAATAAAACTCATTTAATACAAAGACCAATTTTAAAACAACAAAAAATAATAACAAATAATGCATGTCCAAAAATAGGACAAATATCTTATTATATTGAAATTGAAGGAAAACTTGAAAGAAAAAATTTAGAAAAAATAGAAAAAATAAATGAAATAAAAAATGAAATAGATTGTTTAAATAATTGTGATAATTTTGGAGGAAAAACAACAACAAATTATTGGTAAATATTTATTAAATTAATTTAAATAAATTAAATTAAAAGTAATTCTGTTCAATGGACAACAACAAAAGGATGTGAATTATTTAATAATTATGCTACTCAAATATTTTTAAATAATTCTAATAATATTTTATTATTTTTACCTTCAAATGAAACTGAAAATGCTAAATATTTTGAAAAAGTTTGTATTGAAAAAACAATTTTAAAAGGTTTTAATTTTAATTTAAAAATTTAATTATTTTTTAATAAAAATAAAAAAAGATGAAAATCGTCGTACATTTACAGCAATTCCTGGATATATTCTTGTTGGGTTTGTTTTTTAATAAAATATTTTAATAATTTTATAGTCATGTTCAAGAAGTTTCTAATGCTGGTTCTTTGTCAGAATGTTTAAAATCTTGTTTATCTGCTTCTGTAAATTTTGGATTTAATTGTAAATCTTTAATGTTTTATCCATCTGATCAAGAACAGGTTTTTTTTTAAATATATTTTTAAAATATATTTATTTTAAAGAATTGTTTAATGAACTCAGAAAGTAGACATACTCAATCTGATGTTTTTGTCCCAGAAGAACAAAATGTTGAATTTATGATTTATTTAGATTTAGATACTACACAATCTAAACAAAGATTATTAATTAATAATCCTTCAACAATAAATGAACAAAGACGTTTTTATGTTTTTTAATTAAATTAATTTAAATAATATTTAATTTAAAAAAGGATTCTCCGATTTATGAAAAAATTAAAAAAAATATTACTGAAGAAGAAGAAGATGAATGGACTAATTGGTCAAAATGTCTTAATTCAGAAATAGCTATTGAAATGCGTCATCGTTATTTAAAATGTAGAAAATCAAAAGATATTAGAAAATGTCCAAAAGAAACAATTCCTTGCAAAAAAAGTTAAAAATAAATAAATAAAATAATTATTCTTTTTTTTAGAACCAACAATAAAAATTCATCGAATTTGGAATTCTAATAATAATAATAATTCTAATAATCAACAAATAAATGAAAAAAATAAATTTGCAATTTTGAGTGAATGTAGAGCAGTTAGAGATGCTTTTGGAAGAAAAAAATGTCCATACGGAATGAGGCAAGTTATTTATTTTATTTTATTAATTAATTATTAATTATAAAGATGGAATGTTATGAAAAGAGAATCTTGTTTAAAACCTATAGATTGTTAAAATTAAAATTAAATAATTTTATTAAAATTAAAAGATAAGAAAAAGAGAAGAAAATATTTAAATTAAATTATATTATTAATATTTATTTATTATTAAATGCCATAAATATATTTTTAAATTTAATAAAAATAAAATAATATTTAATATAAATAAATATTGAGATCAAAATAATTAATTTAACAAATTTCAATATTTATAAAATCATTAATTGGTTCAATTACTTCTTTTTCTTTTTTTATTAATTTATTATTTAAATTATTAGCTAATGGAGATTTATTAATTAATTTATTATTATTATTATTATTATTATAAATAATAGTATTTCCATTACTTCGAAGTGAAAGAAAATGACTATTTCTAATTAATGGAGTTCCTGAAGGAGAATCAGAAGTTGATAAAGAATTAATAGGAGAATTACGAGAAAAATAACTTAAAGTTTTTCTTTGATTTCGACGACGAACTTTTAAAAAATAAAATTATTATTATTATTATATTCTCTTTAATTAAATTAAAAAAATAATTAACCAATATCAGAAAGATTTAAATCTTTATTTGTATGACTATTATAACAAATAATTTGTTTTGGTAAATATTTTGGTGATATTCCAGTTATTAAACAAGCTGAGGCAGCCTAAAATTTAATTAATTAAAAAATAATTATTAGAAAATAATAAAATTATATTATTTTATTAAATTTAATAAAATAATTACCTTAGCTACCATTATATGTTGCCTTTCTTTTAATAATTTACTTTTAAGTCTATTAGCAAAAAATTCAGTTTTACCAAAATAAGCAAATGAATTAGTAGCAGAATTAAGAACAACACCAAAATCAGATAAACGTACCAAAATACTTAAAATAATACCAAAAGAATCAATTCCATAAAAAGTTTCATAAATATCAAAAAAAATTGGTAAAGACCTTTAAATAAAAAAATAATTTAATTTAAAATATTAACCTGAGAATAAGAAATTTAATAGCAATAAATATAGAAACAGTTCTAGATACTTTTTCTTTTAATTCTTCTAAAGCAACAATTGAACGACTTCTATTTTGTGCTTCAAAAAGACTTTAATTTAAAATTAATTAATTAATTAATTAAAAAAACAAACGTTCTTCTAGCTTTTAATGAAACAGCAACTTTATATTCAGTAATTGCTGTTAAAAAAGTAATTAAAAGAATTGGTCCAATTGTTTGTGTAACCATTGCTATTGTTGTACGTAACATATAATACTTTATTTTTTAAATTAAATTAATTTAATTTAAAATAAAAGAAAACAAACAATTTTAGATTGTCTTAAAGATGTTGGAAATAATTGCATAGAAAAAGTATTATGAGCAAAAGCAAAACAAGGAACTAATTCAAATTCAAAAAATACAGAAAAATTAATTAAAAAGGCAAAAACCAAAACAAAAACTTTTAAAAAATTAAAATTAATTTTAAAAAAATAATAATAATATTAAAACTTGGAAAAATAAATGGATGTAATATTTTTCGAATATTTGTAGATTTTTTATAATTATTTGAAGAAATAAATCTTTTAGAAAATGAACGTACAAGACCTCCACTTTTAAAAATTCCACTATTTTCTGTGGCCTCTTCCATTGAAGAAAATGATTTTTGAAGTTGATCCTTTTTTTATTTTGTATTTTAATTAAAAATAAAATATTACATTTCTTTTAGGTTCACGTATTCTTGCATATTTTAAAGGCCACCAAACAACCAAAAAACGTCTAAATGTAATAAAAACAACAAGAAGTGTCTATAAATTAATTAATTAAATAAATTAAATTAAAAAATAAACTAACAGAAGAAGTAGTTGATGAACTTACAATTCCATGTGTTATTAACTTTTAAATTTAAAATTAAAATAATAAATTAAATTAAATACTTACAACACTACTTTGTTCATTCCACATAATATTTGTATTTAATAAAAGAATTGAACAAGCTTCTAATGAATGATATATAACAACCATTAAAATAAGAAATGAATCACAAATACAAAGAGTATATAATGCTATTTAAATTAATTTATAAATTAAATTAAATTAATTTAAATTAAATTAATTACCAGCAGTTAAATCTCTATTAAGTCCAGCACGGGCTAAAAATTTAATAGCAAAATGACAACCAACAAATGCTAAAAGTGCAGCAATTATTGTAATTGGTCCATCTAACCAAAGAGAAATTAATTTAATTAAATTATCATTTAAATCTATAAAAAATTAAAAAATAAAATAAATTAATTAATTAATTAATTAATTAACCATATCTATATGTACAATTTGAAATAATTAATTCTTCTTCTTCTTCTTTTAATATCATTTTTTAATTTTAATTAATTAATTAAATATATTTTAATTAAATTTAATAAGGAATAAACACCAACAAATTTTAATAAAAAAATATAAAAAAGTAAAATAAGGAGAAAGACAATATTCTAAATTAAAAAGTTATATAAATTATTTAAAAAAATAATATAAAATTTGGGGAAAAATAATTAAAATAATTAATATTTAATTTAAATAAATTGTGTGAAATATATATAAATATTAATTAATTAATATAAACTTTATTTAAATTAATATAAACAATAATTATTAATTGCGTGTTTTATATATTAAAATAAAAATTTAATTTTAAATTTAATAATAAATAAATAAAGTAAAATAATATTATTAAAGGATATTAAAAAATAACAAATAATATAAAGTATTTAATTAAAATATATATTTTTTATTCAAATAATTGGTATTTTCTAAAAAAAATAATTTTTATAATTATTTTCTTTTTAAAAATCATTTCTTATTTAAATATTTACATTTTTAGTATTTTTGCCTAATTAATTTTAAATAAATGCCAATTTATTTTATTTAAATTTTTTTCTTTTTTTTAAGAATTTGTTACATTTTTTTTGAAAATATACTTTTAAATAAATAAAAAGAAATAATTAATTAATTAATATATTTTAATTTATATTTACTTTTAAAAGATTAAAAAATTAATTAATTAATTAAAATATTTAAATAAAAGATAAAAACATTTTAAATTATTTTAAAATAAATAAATAAATATATTAAAGATCTAAAAAAGAAACATTTCTTCCCTTTTATAAAATATTCCTTTTAAAGGAAATTTGATAGAAATATAAAATTAAAAAAAAAACTTTTAAAATAAATAAAATTTATTGCAATTTTTTACTGATTGATGGATAAAAAGGAAATTTTATAAACTAAAAATAGTTAAAATAATTTATTTAAATATAATTAACTATAAAAAATTAAAAAAATAAAAATTATTTTTTTAATATATTTGTAAGTTTCAGACATAAATATTAAAATAATTGTTTTATTTTTTTTAATTTATAATATAATTATTAATTCTGGGAAATAAAATAAAAATTTAAAATAATTATTAGCTTAAATATATTTTTTTAAAAATTAATTTTATGTTTTAAAATCTATAATTTTAAATTATTTTTTGTTTCAAATATTTAATAATTTGTTTATATTTATTTATTTATTTTAATATATATAATTTTAGAAAAAAAAAGTTTTAATAAAAAGTTAGTTAAAAAATAAAAATATTAAAAAAAATAGTAAAATTAAACAAAAGAAGTTTTGAATATTTAATTTTTTTGACACTTTAAAAAATGAGAGAATGTCTAAGTTTGTCATATATTTTTTTGTTTATTTATTATTTCTTTTAAAAAAAATGTTGGAATTATAAATTAAATTTATAAAAAAATTACAAAATTATTTAAATAAATTTATATTTTTATTTAAAAAAAAAGAATAAAAATTAAATAATTTAATTTAAATAAAATAAAATAAATAAATTTATTTTTAAAAATTCTTCTAAAATTTCTTTTATTATTATTTAAAATGTGTGAGAGTGAAAGAGAATAATAAATAAATAAAAATAAATAAAAATTATTTATTCTTTTTTTCTAAAAACCAAAACATATGTTTTTATAATTTAAAAATATAATAATTATTTTTAAAATAAATAATAATAATAATATAATTTATTAATAAATTCAAAATTAAATTTAAAAAAATATAGAGGGTGGTTATTTATTTAAAAATATAATAATTTGTAAATAAATAAATAGAAATTATTTTTTAAAAAACTAAAAAGGATATTATTTTTTGTGCTTTGAACAATTTAAAAATAAAAGAATAAAAGTAGCCTAGTAATATTTAAAATATTAATAATTACAAAATAATTAAATTACCTTTATAATTAAAAATATATTATTAAATTTTATTTATAAAATTATTCACAAAAGGAGTAAAAAATAAAATATTTTCATGAATAATTAAAATAAATTTAAAACTATTATTTTATTTAAATATTAATTTTATTTAAAATATATCTAATAATAATTATATATTTATTTATTTATTTATTGTTGGCCTTTGAACAAAAAAAAAGAGAAAAGTCTCTCTATTACTATAATAAAATAAGTGAAATTTAAGGAATAAATGTTGACATTTTCTTGTTTCATTTTTATTTTAAAGTGGAAAATGTCATTTAAAAAATGGAAAAGCTTTTTTTCCCATTCCTTTTTAGTGCCGAAATTTTAGGTGAATCTGCCAAAAATGGGTATTTTTTGTAAAAAAAGAAATGGGATGGGAAAATAAACTAAAAAAGTAAAGGAATAAAGAAAAGAAACAAAATATACCTAAATTAAATATATATAAATTACAATACAAACAATAAAAATATATAAAAATTTAAAAAAATAATAAATTACCTTTTTATTATTAAATTATTCTTTTATTTAATTTAAAATAAAAAATTAAATTTAATTAAATACAACAATAATTTATTTATTTATTTAATTATAATAACAAAATAATACATTTATATTAAAAATATTTATTTCTTCTTTTCCTCTTCATTTCATTTCTTCTTTTAATGAAATATGTTCAAGTTGTTCTTCACTAACTTTTTTACTTAATAATAAACTGTCAGATGTTGGAGTTAATGATTTAAAAGCAATAGCTGTTTCCACAGGTTTTGATAATAATTTATTTCGTTTTTTCCTTTTGTCATTTGCTTTTTTTTGATCATTAATAATATTTGGTGATTTACTTCTTTTTTCCATTTTTATAGGTAATAATTTTGGAGTTGTTGATTTCTTTTTATTTTCTAATTCTTTTAATTTTGGTTGTGGAGATTTTGGTCTTACTGATTTTATTGGTTTAGCTTCTTCTTTTTTGACTTTACGACAACAATTGAAGAATGACATACAACAACACATATTTATATTTTAATTGAAAAATAATAAAAATTAAATAAAATTAATTAAAATTAATTAATTAAAAACTTACAAAATAAAATTAAGCTAAAAACAAATATTTAAATAAAAACTTTGAAAAAATAAAACCTTTTTATATTAAAATATTGTTTAAGTCTGTCTTTCATTCTAACAGAATAAACAACAAAATAATTTATTTTTAATTTATAAAAATAAATAAATAAAATTAATATTTTTGTAAAATATATTTTTTAGTTAAATATTTGTACATTCTTTTAAATGCAATTTTAAGCACTCCTGACATTTTTGACGAATCTTTCAAATAAAAAAGAAAATAATAAAGACAACAATAGAGAAAAAAAGGGATATTTATTTATAAGTAAATATATAATATTGAGATGAAAATAAATAAAAAAGGAATTAAATAGTCTGAAAAATATTTATTAAAGATTATTTTGAAAATATTTAAATAATTTTTAAATAAAAAACTTTCTCTAAGCAACTTTCCCAGTCATCAAATAAAATAACCGTCTATCAATTAAGCTACTAGTTAGTATATAAATATAAGAATAATATATTAAAATATTCTTTTTTTTTAATATATTTATTATTTAAAAATAATGTTTTTCCATTATGCATAGGAATAAGCCGCGACCCTTTTTAATTTTTTTTAATGATAAAGTCGCTGACAAGATGCCTACGCAAAATGGATAAAAAATATTATAAGGAAAATATATTTAATTTTAAGGAATTCTTTTTTGAGGACTTAAATTTATATTTTATTAAAAATGTAAAGAATAAAAAATATTTTTCGCGCAAGGTCATTTTCTTAAATATTAGGTAGTTATTATAACCAACTTATATAGTCAATATAGTCAATCCACTTTATGCTATTATTAAGGGGAGGAGCAAGTTATAAAACATGTATTATTACAAAGTTTTTTTTTAATTGTATAATTTTTGGAAATTTTATTAAATAATTTACTCAAATAAAAGTAGTAAATATATTAATTATTACCCTTTACTCAAAATTTAATTTTTAACTAATTTTAGATAAACTGTCAAAATCTGGAAAATCATCAAAATATATACAAAATCTAAAAATTGCCAGAATATACTAAAAAACAAAATAAAAGTTTATATCACTAAAAAGTGCTTAATAAAAAAATTTTTTAGTAAGAAACTTTTCAAGCCTATCTGCTCAAGATTTTCGTACAAAGTTGTTTTTCGATACAAATTCCCCCTATGACCAAAGCTCCACAAAATTGCAGATTTCATAAATTTCTAATTTTTCTCGTTGTGCATTTCGCTTGCACAAAATTTCTTTGAAAATCCCTGCTACGACTCATAATTATTTAAATTTTGTATTTTTGGCAAAATGTTTTTTTAATCTTTGATCGCTTAGATTTTTTCTCTGTTTGTTCTTCTCGTATTTATTCATATTCTTTTAGGAATAATATACAATTTTGAAATTTCGTCAGTTTAAGTTGTAAGAAAATTAAAATTGATTTTTATTTAGAATTTAAAATCAATTTTTGATTTAATTATTTGAATAATCGTTATGAATAATAAAAGTAAAAATCTGATGGATTTGCTTAACGCTGATGGTTATGATATGGTTGAGAATAATGAAACAAATTTTGCTCCTCATCTATCTGAGGTTATTGTTTAATTAAAATCAATTTAGTAAATACATACCGATTTTGGCCACTCACATTGAGAATTCACATTTTATCAAAGAAATTCGGATGATAAATGACACCAAATTAGGGGAATTTGTTACTAGAGCTAATATATGTGCTCTCAAAACCTAAAAAACAATAAGGGTTAAGAAATTATCCATATTTTTGTGTGTCGGTATTGTGGATATTTTTCACATTTATTAAAATTTTATTTTTAAGTTATCTCGACCAGTCATTAAGCGAGTGTGTGCTCTAAAGAAGCTTCAGTTGGAGAGTTTGAAGATAGAGACGGAATTCTATCAGAAGGTCTATGATATTGAAAAGGTTATCGATTAATAAAATTTAAACGCTTGCTAATTAATGATTGGGGAAAATGGGAGAGTGAAACGGAATTGTTGATATACCTATTATGAAGTGACTGGCCTTTTTAGCTAATCATTTTGGCCACTCTTTTCTTATAACAAAAAAATGATTAAAAAATTTTTCTTATCTTAAAAAATTTATCTTGTTGAGGAATTTCAACCACTTTTCGATTCTGTCAATGAAAAGCGTCGTGCTATAGTAATTGGAGAACATGAACCAACTAATGACGAAGTCGATATGCCGCTTTTGCATGGAGTGACTCAAGAAACATTGGAGGTTCTAAATATTGAAATATTTTTATGTCTATTTTTTTAGAAAATTGAGAATTCTGCTCCGGTTGAGGGAGGTGAACCTTCTAAAGGTATTCCAGGATTTTGGTATAATGTTCTTAATAGTGTTGGGCAAATTTCTGACATGATTAAGGTAAAAAAACGTTATATTTAGAAATAATTCGATCATTTAGGAATATGATCAGCCAATACTTCAATATTTGGTTGACATCACTAGTGAATCACTTGCTAATACTTCTGTAATTTTACACTATGAATTTTTTATTTTTCTTTGATTTAAGGGATTTACTATCTCGTTTCATTTTGATAAGAATCCTTACTTCGAAAACTCTATTTTGCAAAAACATTATCAACTGCAATTTGGACTGACTGATGATGACCCGTTAGTCATTCTATTATAAAATATTTTGCAAACTTTTTATAATTATAATCTATAACTGATTGTAAAAATCATTTCAATATTTTTATCTTCTTTAAACTAATATTTAAAGATTTGATTATGACGGACCAACTGTTGTGAAAAGTAGTGGTTGTGAGATTAATTGGAAATCTGGAAAGGATGTAACTCAAAAGGTTATCAAAACAAAGCAGAAGAAAGGACCAAATGGTGGAAAATTCATAACTAAAATGGCAGGAATCTACTTTTAAATTAAACTATTATATATATAATTCAGGTGCACAATGAAAGTTTCTTCAACTTTTTTGAAAATGCTGAAAAGTCATTGGACAATGACGATTTGAATGTTTGTTTTTTGGCAAATAATTTTAAAAAATTTTAACATTTAGAATGAAGAACAAGACAAAATTCGAGATGATTTTGAATTAGGACAAATTCTCCGAGATCAAGTTTTTAAATTGTATTTAATGTTAATAAATTATCTATTAGGTCGTTACTCGTGCTGTTTTGTTCTTTACTGGTGAGGCTTCAGAAGAAGATGATATGGATGACTATGATGATGAGGAAGATGACGATGGAGAGGAAAATAATGGGATCAATAGTGACTCAGATCTGTCAGATGGTCATGAGGCTATTAAATTAAGCAATAAAAATTGAGGGCAAAAAGAGACATTTTATTTAAGTTAATTCTATCATTTATTTTTTGTCACTTGTTACTTATATTATCTTCAAAAAAAAAGTTTAGTTGTTTATGATTTACATATTTGTTGTAAGGATTGGAATGTAAAAAAGAAAAGTAGAAATAACAATTGAATTAAATATTTAACAAACAAATCAACAATTTTGTAAATATAAAATCTTAACACATTTAACTTTTGTTTTTATTCCTCATCTGCCACTCTGCGTGATGCTTCCTCTTTTCTTCTCCTTTTGAAAGCTCTGTAAGGTTTAAGTTCGTCCAACCTTCTCACTTTTGCCATTCTTTTTAGTAAGTGCCGCTTTTGTTTAACAGCAATAGCTGTAGCTGGATCCAAAATTAACATTGCCTTAATTGAGATCAAATGAGTTAATATAATTAAAATAATTTCCAAACTTTAGCTTGCTCTGAGCGCCTTTGCTTTCGCTTGTTCCTTTCGCGTTGATATTTGGAAAGGAATGTTGAGAATTCTCGATCTCCAAGTTGCTTTCGAAAAATATTTCCAACTTCAGAAGCCAATGTTTGCATGTCAATGACTGCTAAAAATTATTTATTAATATTGAATGATAAATTTTGTCACATTTTTCTTCTGATGTTTTTGAGGAATCATTCATTTCACGATAAATTAGCGGCAAAAAATAATTGCATAAGTGCCCAAACTGTTCAGAGCCTATAGTACATTTTAACATTAAAACTCCGATCATTTTTAATATACAAAGGCGCTGAAAAGCTAATGCTAAAAAATAAAAATAAATACTTTAAACCTTTTTATTAATCCCTGCTTCCTTAATAGCTTCTGTCCAACAAATCTTCGATAAACGTCTACATATATTTCCAAATTGTTTAGCAATATCCAAACCAAGCATAAAATAAGTCAACAAATGAATTATCTATAAGTAAGAATTTAATTTATGTATTTAATTAAATAAATTACCAAATCAGCCAAAGCGTCATCCCAAAAATTTCTTCTCCTCTCATTTATTACTTCTTCATTTAAAAGTATTTTTACCTCTTCAACTTGTTCTTCTAAATCTAAATCATTATCTTTTCTTAAATTATTTTCTTCTGATTCTGTTGTTTCATTTTTAATAATTTTTGTTTTCGATTCCTTATCTTTTACAGAAAAATTTTCTAACAGTGAAATAAGGCAAACACATAATGAATAAAGTAAAGTTTTTTGTGGGAATTCACTTTTTATCTCATCAGAAGTTGTCCTGTAAGGATATAAAATATTCAATATCTTCAAATTTAAAAAGACCTATTTTTATTGGAATAATTATTTAGGAGAGGGATTAGCTTTTCTCGAATATGTTGATGTCTAATCCATGTATTAAGAAATTTAGCTGCAGTAATAGAAAGTTTTAACCGCTCAGATGACTGAGAATGCGTGTTTTGTTTAACAACCAAAAGACAATGCTCTAGATTATCTAGAAAATTAAAAATATTTGTGCTTATGCATTATCAGTGTGCAGATTTTTAAACTAACTAGTTCTACACAAACTAGATAGTATTTAGATATAAATTAAATTTATATCATTTCTAATTGTATCCTTTAACGTTTAAAAGCTTTATTTTTTTAAGAATTAACAGTCCTGTTATGATGCATATTATTTTTTAAATTTAAAACATTTAAATACTATCTAGTTTGTGTAGAACTATTTAGTTAGGTTAAAAATCTGTACAAAGATAATGCATAAGTACCAAAATATTTTGAAATAAATTTACAAGGTTAAAAAAATAATCTTACCAATAAAATGAAAAAACCTCAAAGAACAAGTAAAGTCATTATATTTATTTCCCTCTCCTTCTATACTAATATGTTTTGATTTGTGTTTTTTCAAAGTTTTTATTAAGTTCATTCTGTTTGACCTTGATTTTCTTGTTCCAAAGTCATTAGAATGAAAAATTCCTTTAAAAAGTTCTTCAGGCATATTGTCAGCGACTGCCAAGAAAAGTTCGCAAAACGATAATTTAAAATCATTAGTTATCTTAATTTAATATTAGTTTTTTTAATCTTTAAAGTTTACATTGGATGAAAATGTGAAAGGATCAATGCAAAATTCATTAGAAGTCTTTTTGATAATTTTCATTAATAGATGTTTAGTAAAATGAGGGGAATTAGAAAGCACAAATTGAGTAAATAAACGCCAAGCGAGAATACGAATTGATGGCTGAAACTTGGGAGAATAAATTTAAAAAAATAAATGCCTTTCGTGAAGAAAGCCAATCAGTTGTCGCTGCATACAAATCATTAAACGGACTGGCAGTAATTGAAGTAAAGAGTTTTCGCAAACAAACTGCGATAAATTGGAGACATTGCTCGTTTTCATCATTTTGTAGACGAGCAGACAATTTTAAAAAAACTAACATAGCATAACGATCATTAGCTTCCTAAAAAAAAGATATTAACAATAAATAAAATGAATAGATTTTAACCTCAGTAAACTCAGTGAGAATTGAATTAATTAGTTCCAATGCAGATAAACGGCCATCAACAATATCATATTCTGCTTGGTTCAGAAAGAATTCCATCGATTGTTCATAGGTGCGCATTCCCTGTGGATGATTTATCAGATAGAGAATAATTACCTAAATAGAAGAAATTAATTCAATAAATATTATAAGTATAACCAAACCTGTCTACATTGACTTCGAATATTTGTGGAAGGTGAAGTTATTGCTTTTTCTGAGAGATATTCAATAATATTTGTAATCTAAAAAATGTAAATGTTTATTTTATTCTTTAAAATACCTTTTCGTCATCAATTTTAGTATCAATAATAGCTTTAACCAAGTTAAAAGCAGTAGTATATTTTTGTGGGTCAAGAATATCATTCTCTACATAATTAATTAAAAGTTGCAATCGTTCAGTATGCAAAGAAGTAATTGGTGAATTTCTTAAGAGATGTGTAAAACACTTAAAAAGATTCTGATGTAATTCAATAATTGTTGGTCTATTGGCAGCATGTCCATGTGATGCATAATCATTTAGAATAATAAAAAGTTGATCAACTAATTCGGACTCATGTTCTTTTAACGATTTCAAAGGCCATTTGAATAGATAAAATATTGAACGAAGTGAAAGAACCGTTACCTTTAAGAGAAAATTATAATTATGTATAAAGATTCTAAAAAAACTTTTGTAAAGAATTACGCAAAAATTACCTTATCATATTTCTTATTTAGTGATTCCAATAGAAGTGGTACAAATTGCTCCAATAATGGGATAATTTCTTTAGTTTGATGATGTTTATAAAGCATGGTATCAAAATCCTGAGAATTTTCTTGTTCATCCTGTTCACTATCTATAAAATTTAAAATAATTTTATCGGCAAGTAAAATAATATATTATAATTATTTAGATATGTATGAATATACTTTTATGCATTATACATATATATACAATTAGAAAATTAAAAACAAACAATTTTCAGTTTCTGTATTAATGGAACGTCCTTTCAACTGATCGATCAATATTTGAAAGGCAAATTCTAAAAAAATATGCATCTTGCTCTTCACTGCAACTCGATGGATAACACCAATTCTGTCAAAATGTATATATAATTAAAAGTAAATTGGTAACAACATAAATGGTAGCCATAAATTAGGGCTAGTTATTTTCTAGTTATACATAAATAATTTGTAAGCAAATAAACAATTAATTAAAATAGCATAAATAATTCCTTTTCATTAAAGGTTGCCAATTCTATGGGCTGGATTACTAAAAACCTTATTCTCTTACCGTTTTGGTTCTGCTGGTAATAAGAGACAATTAGGAGGTCTTCGAGCAATTTTATTTGCAAAGAAATTTGTGTTGCTTAACCTCTCCTGTAAAAATAAGAAATATAATTTTAAAAAATAAAATGTAACCTTATCTTCTTCCATATAACGCATACATTTACGCGCCAAAATTAATGAGAAATTAAGCTGTTGAATGGGAGGAATTCCACCAGAATTAATTCGCAATCCAGTACTCAATGCCCTAAGCCAATCCGAGAGCTTTCGTATAGTTTCAGCTTTTGGGCTCGCTTCAACTATCTTAAAACAATATATTGTTTATGAAAAGAAGTAAAATATTAATACTTCACGAATTTGTTCCAGAACAATTTCATCCAATGCTTTTTCACTGCCAATAAATTTTCCAATTTGTGTAAGAGTATCTGCAGTTTTTTTGTTACTAGTCATTGCTTCAGGAACTCCGTGAGACTCTGAGCGTATTTGAGTTATCTGTAAATCCTGTTGAGATAAATCTTGTTGCTCGAGATAGTTATTGCCAAATGCTTCCCATTTGAAAATCTAAATAAATAGATTTTATAAGTTATGAATATACTATATAAAAATTGATACCTCAACTAGTTCCTTCAAACAAGCATCTAAATCACCCGGTTGTAAATCCTGTGCAATCGCATTAATTAACAAGTGAACGGTAAATACCATAACATGAATCTACATAATCAAAAACTAAGTAATGTATCAACAAAATAAATTCTACTTGATATCCTTTATTCATAGTTTGTTTAAGTTCTCGAATTACTGTTGGGAAGTGTGAAGGACCAAAAATCCTAACCAAATTGATCATTAATTTCCGTGCCCCATTTCTAATACTAATTGAACGACTCATCAATAGATGATTGAGGGTGAGAAGACATCTAAAAATGACCTTAAACTAGAATTAAAGTTAAATAAATGCTGATACCCATTCATATTCTGATGTACAAGACGTTGTGGAAGCCATTTAAAAAGACGAGCTATCGCAAGAACTAATGGAGCACGGAGTAACTTTTCGTCCTCGTGCTGATAAATGTTAGCACTGAAGTTCTGAGCACGGCGATGAGTGTTAAACTGGTTCTGAAAAATAGTAATTTAGATAGATCAAAGTCAAACAAGATTTTTATTCACTTGAGGACGAAGCAATTCTCTAAGTTTAGGAAGCAACTTTCCAGAAACAAAAATGAAAATTTGTTCTTTTTTGCATTGTTTTGTTGTTAAAATTTGTTTCTGTTCATTTTTGGCAATTAAATTTTCAGCATCTGTTATATTTGTAGTCACTGTTGATTTTTGTGGTTGTTCTAATTCACGCAGATCAAAATGAAAGCCATCAAGTATTGCTATCACAACACTAGAAGGATGAACAGAAAAAAGTTAAGCGAAAGAAATTTAATTACCGAACGAATTGCTTTACACGTTCCTCAGTGTTAATTTGCCGTATATATTTCATCAAAATTTTGACATATTTATGCCAAGGAACCCTCTTAAGAATGGCAGTAAACAAATTTAAAGCTTGTTCAGCAAGTGCAACGCGATTAGGAGCATTTTCAAGGAAATAAGGCTCAATGATTGGAAAAATATACTGTAGTAAAGGCAAATACCCAATTTTAAGCTATAAATGTATATAAAACTAAATTAATATCAGAAATTAACCTCTTCATTATTTAAACGTTTTGCAAGCTGATTAAATGCATGTTTACGTTTATGTATTTGAATATGTAATGCACATTCAAAAAAGTTCATTTCTTGGTCTAAAAATAGATATAAATTAAAAATAAATATATTATTACCTTCGATATTCGAGTCAATAGTATCATGAAACGTGGTATAACAAATTTCTCTCAATTCTGTCAAACGAGTACCCAATGGGAATGAATGCATAAGTTGAATTAAACATTTAAAAAATTCCTGGCGAACAGGCTATTATTTTAAAAGGTTTAAAATTTAATTATCATAAGATCACCTCCATTTTCTCATCATTGCCAATCTGTAAGCCACGTATAACAAGAGTAATCAAATGGGAACGCAGAAAGTGATAGGAATCAAAAAACTCACACTTGTGCGAATTTTGTTTAGAGATAAATATAATCAGCTGCCGAAAACAGTTGGCAGAGATACCGCGGAGAGAAATATCAGAAGACTTAAATTATATTACGTTTAATAATAATTTAAATTGGTTAGTTTTTTACATGAATCATGGCATAAGCATGTGAATGAGCAAGTAATGGTAAAAATTCATGAGCTCCATTGACCAAAAGCTTGTCACATTCTTCGCGTTCGTAATAGTCGTGCAAACATAGAAGTGCCTCGCAGCGACGGTCAGCATCTGGTTCGGCTATTCTCCTAACATCCCAGCTTTCAAGAGATTCTATCAACTATAAATGTACAATTGAGTAAAGCATAAATGTATGTTTATAAATTCAGAATACCTTCAACAAATTCAATCCTTCATTCATTATATATTCGTTCGCACAAAGAGATGAACAAATCTCAACAAGTTGTTCTCGCAAAGATCGCCCATTCAGAACTGAGAAGAGAGGACCAATTAATCTAAAGAAATCATTTTATTAAAAAAAATAATTAACCGAATTGCAATCAATGGATTTTTCATATAAATAGAAAGACGAGAAAAAGTTGAAAGAAGATTATGTACTTTATCAATGGATTGTCGACGTAATACTTTTCCATTTTTATTTGTAATATATTGAAGAAGCGTGCTTGCAAAAAGTCTTCCAAATTCTGGATCATGAATAAAAGAACTAAGTCTGAAAAAATAAATAATAATTTATAAAAATTAAAAATTAACTTGTTAACGAATTCAAAATAAATAGTTGGTAATCGAGCAATTAATAGTTGTTCAGTCTTTAAAGATTCATCATTAATAAAATGAGAAAGATGTTCAAGAATTTTGCTGACATTTAATTTTGAAAGAACAAGACAAACTCCAAAGGAAACTAAATATTTTTTTAATTAAGTAATAATTATTTTAAATTTATACTTTTAATATCTTCATTGAATGTTTCTGTTCTGGGTAATTCCATCTGAGGAAGTGATAAACATAAATCATTTTCATTGGAAATAAAAATATGATCGACCTAAAGCAAAAAATTAAAGTTTAAATATTTAAACAAAAATTACTGATAAATTAAGAAGTAAACAAAAGGCTTGTACAATGCCAATATGAACACTTTTTATCCTTTTTTCTTCCTTGTTAAATATTAATAACTGATCACAAAGTAAAGAAAAAGGAGTTATTTTTTCAGTAATATCAGTTAGTGAACTTTTATGAAATTGAATTAATAAAGGCACGTTAAGTAATGGTTGATATCTAATTGTGTAAGAATTTTTTTTTTTAATTTTAAAAATAAAAAACCTTGGAATTTTAATCCAAAAACAAAACATGCGAATTAATGAAGATGGCAGTAAAATTAGAGACTTTCGTTGTTGAGACCGTAAAGTTACTTCAACAATCTTTCCTTTGGTATTAATTAATGGGCTCAAAATTTCATTGAAAAAAGTTTCAAGTGCAGTAACAGAAATAATACGTGATTCAAAGGTTTGAAGAAACTGTAAAAAGAAAAATATGTTCAGAGAAACTTCTTGCTTTTCTCATTTTTTAATTAAATTATAAATTTTTTTAAAAATAAAATTATTTACTTTAATGAAAGTTTCAATAAAAAGCAGACGTAAGTTTTTCAATTGCCTAACAGGTGAAATTTCTTCATCTATTTTATTTTGCATAAACCATTGATCTCGTAGAAAAATTATTTTTCCAGACAAAAGCAAAGTATTAAAAAGAAAAGTTGTTTGACCGTCATTCAAGGAAGGACCAAGAAAAAGGAAAATATCAGTTAGCGATCCAAGTACACTAAATTAAATTTAAAAATTAAAAAAAAATATAAAATCTAACCTTTTGAGTTTATTTAAAGAAAGTGATTGAACTTGAACTTTTTTAATATCATGAAGATTATCCAATGTTTTTGAAATAGAAATATTTCTTAAAATATCATCAGAATCTAAAATTATTTAAATTTATTTAATTTTTAATAAAAATTTACCAAAAAATGAACAGATAGGGCAAATCATAAGTTGAAGAAAAAGCTCCAACTCTTCAGATAAACAATTGGCCAGAAATCGAAAAATAGCAGTCCGTTTAGCATTTCCCCTTTTAGGAATATGTGTTTGTAAAGAACCATAAAGAAGTCTTAATATAGTGATTTCTTTTAATCAAGTAATAATTAAAAATACCGTAACAAAATTGGAATAAAATCTTTTCGATGCTCATCAAGAAGGGGAATTGCATTTGAAGAATTTTTTCCAACAGTTCGGCCATGCTGTTCGCAAGAAAGTGCTTCTATTTGTTGAGAATCAACACTAAAAAGGACGAGTTGATCGCGAAAATATTTTTCATCCAGAAGCCTCTCCAACGATTTTCTAAAAATTAATACTAATTGAAGAAAACTTTTTAACATTTTCCAAAAATAAGGCAAATGTAGAGATAAATTTACAAAAAAAAAATAAAAAATTATTGATTGCACCGTTTACCACCAATATTTATTATATAGCAACAAATCGCATGCTAATGATGGGATTTTAAATTATATCCCACACCTCGGCATTGTTGCATTAAAAAATCAAAGATACGAAGAATGAAAAACCTGTAAGGAGATAGCCAACTATATTTATAACAATGCAGACATTCTAGTGCCAGACGTTGTATTTCAGGATCATTGGCAAGAAGAAGCTTTAAAATTATAAACAATAAAATTAGTAAACATTATATTCAGAAATAAATTTAATAAAATAAATACTTAAAGATTTCTAAAATAAATAGTAGAAATTATAAAACCTCATAATATATTTCCTGTATTGCTTTTTCATTGTAAATTCCTCGAGGATTAGCAAAATTACAAAATAATGAAAGAAAAGCCTTTAATGGACCAACTGTAACACTTCTACGTATGTGAAAATTTAACGGACGAATAACATATCCTCTTTGTAGATCATTATCAACTTTTGAATTATTATTAATAAATTCATCGACTTGTACAAATTCTTCCCTATAAAGTAAAATAAATGAAAATAATTTTAATTTAAATAACATATAAAGAAGTAAAAATTTTGAAGATAAATAATTTGTTCGTTTTTCTGGTTTAATTATATCAATTGGAAGTTTAAGAAGAAGACGCAAAAGTTGAAGCCGAAAGGCAAAATAAGCAGGAGGAAGTTGTCTAATTGGAGAGAAAGAATTCAAGAGGTCAGATGAGCCACCTTCGATTGTAGTTGTTTTTTCTTCATTTGATTCAAAAATCATTTTCCAGCAGAGATCTAATGCTTGTTCAAAACAATCCCAAAATCCATCAAAACCAATTCCGCGAGCGTAAGATTCAATCGGCTCGATTAGTAATGGCCAATAAAGAGTAAAACGTTCGTAGAACTGCGCTAAAAGCCAATCTAGCACCAACTAAAATATTCATTATTTGATTGAAACTTTTTTTAATATATCTAATTGTAAGAAAATCTTACCAAAGCCACATCCGAACCTTTTCCTAACCCTTGGATGTTCTCGTCATTGTTAATAAAAATTGTTACAAATGAATCAAATTTTAAGCGCCTGAGAAGTTGAGCTCTTCGGCGATAATTATGAAAATCCGCCGGGCATTCTTCAACTTCAATTAAAAGAGCGAAAAGTTGTGTCATTTTGTCCGAATACTAAACAAAAATTTTAATAATGCTTTAAATACTTTCAAACCATAACGAATAATATACAATTTATTAATATAGTAATAGACATGAATACAAACATAATTAAAAAATAAAATACCAAAGACTGTTCAAGAGAATCAAGAAGAGCTCGAAGACATTTCAACCGAATAGAACCATGTGGACTTCGAAGTGCACGTCGCATCAACAAACTTATTGAGTGAAACTGTCCTTCTAATTGCTCATCAAAGTTACTTAATTTTTGAGTTATTTAAAAACTAAATTCTGTAGCTCACCAAATGGAATGAATCTTTTGTTCAATAAATGTAAGCTCGACTTCCATTTCTAAACCAATATAATATTGAAGTGTAACAAAAATTGTTGAGTAAAAATGGAAAATCCGTGAAAAAAAAATTAAAAAAAAAAAGAAGAAAATTTAATTTTTTATACAATTAATAAAAATTAAATAGTGTTATACGTATTAGAATTTCGAGTTTGATAGATTAACAGACTAAACAAATTTCTTAACTGCATAGACTCTGTTACATCAGACATTTGATCAGCGTACAAAGCACCTGCTTATTAAAATTTTATAATTATTCTACAAAGACCATACCTTCACGATAACAACGCTCAGCCAACATAGGATAACGATTGTGAAAACATAGAATGGCTCTCCTTAACGATAATAAAACCTTCCTTTGCCTTTGCGCTAAAATTTAAAAAAGATTAATTAAAAATATCCCAACTACAACCTTTAAGTAAACAATTTTGTTTATTCTCTTCTCTCAGCAATTCTTCAGATTCTTTTTTAAATTCTGAAAAATAATTTAGCCCAAGTTGCAAAGCAACTGAATCCGCAAGGTTTTCATTGTTTAATGATGTCATTTTATAAATAATTATTATACTTATGTATTATATATAGATAGGTCAAAATTCAAAAAATAAAAGTTGATAAAACTATAAACTAAATAGCTAATTTTTTAACAATTAACATTATCAAAACAGTAATCAATTGGTGGTGCTTTTCCACATTTTAAAACAGGACTTCTTTCAACTGGAAGCATCAGCTTGATGAATTCTGGTAATTGAAGACCATGACGCTTTAATAAAATATTTATTATTGTATAATTAAAAACAAACAAAATTAACCTTTGATAATTGAAATGACTCCAAAAGTGCAATAATTGTGCGAGATGAGGCAATTCCAGTTCCATTACAAGTGTAAACATGTCTTAATGCAGAGGCACCAGAACTAAGATTTATATTTAAGGAATTATTTTAAATTTTTAAAGAATAAAAAAACCTGTAAAAAAGTTCAAGCCGTTGAGACTGATAATCAGTGCAATTACTAGCACTTGATAATTCACCCCATTCCTGCCGGCCAGGCATCCAAGCTTCAATGTCGAATTTTTGTGAGGCAGATACACTCAATTCTTCAATGCACATATCCAATAAACTAATTTAAAAATTAAAATTAAAATAATAAAAATATACCGACAATGGAGTCCTAATGAAGAAAATAAATCTTTTTGGATTTGAACTATTCTCCCCAATTCATTATAGCTTTGTTTTTCAGTGCAGACAACGAATATTTCTATCTTTAAAGATTTAAAATTAAATTTATTACAAAAGTTTATTTATTTCAAAGGTAAACCTTTTTGAATTGATGAACTCTATAAAGTCCACATTCTAAATGACCACTAGAAATTTCAGGACGAAAACAGGTGCTTTCAGCTAAAATATAAGTTGGCAATTGATCTTGTTGAAATATGCGCCCTTTAATTCTAAATACCTCCATCTTTATTTTGAAAAATTAATTTAAATTACGACTTAACTAAACTTAAAATGAATTAATAATACACACCGATTTGCAATTCCCATTTCTGCTGTACCGGAAAGGCAAATATTTACATCATCAACAAAACTAACGTGATTCTGACCGTTATAAACATCGTTTGCGTAATAAACACGATATTGCATGGGATGTTGTCCAGCCTGAATAGGTTGAACACCGCATGCTCTAGTTGTCGAAATCTAAATTTTAAACATTTTTTAAATTCACAATACGTACATACTGGTAAAATATCTTCAACATGAATAATCTCGATATTTTTAATATTAACATCAAGTTTTAGTTGCTTATGGATGAAATTAAAGGCATAATCTAATAATACACGTTCAAGATCACTAAGAGTTCCTTAAAACAAATAAAACAAAGTTTTGTAAGAATGATCATGTCTTTTAGTATATAAGGTTCAAAACACTGAGATAAATACTTACCAAGTAAAGCATAATTTCTACGACCAGAACAGTGTCTTGGCCAACGAATAACACCCCATCCATCTACAAGCTTTTCAGCAGATTTCAACCAACTTTCTTCTCGTTTCAAACCACCAAAATACTCTATTATTTTATTTTCATTTTCTGACTTTATTTCTTTAATACCATTTAAGTGTCGTGAAATAAAAAATGTTTGAGTTTGTATAAAATAACTATGAAAAAATTAAAAATATATTTTGTTAACATAAAAAGAAACCAAGAAGGTGAAAGAAAAGACAATGACAGGCATCTGGTTAAAATAGTAGACATTGAAAAATAAATATGAATAAAAATTTCAAAAAAATTATGCAATTTTTTAAGGGGCATACGCGACTGATCAAGGCTAAATGGTCGCGGACGATTTAACGCGGACAAATGAATAGTTCTCGACGCCTACTAATTGTAAGTTAAAGAAGTACATTATTTTGTAAGTTTTATTAATAAATAAATACATACATACTACTATTTATAAATAAAAATGAATAATTACATAGATCAAAAATAGTTTTTTTACATTTTAATTATATCAAACATGGAATAGAAGAACAAAACAAATGAATACCTATATTTTATGTTCTCTTCATCTAGTGACCTTTCCTTCTGAAAGTGTGCTAATTGTCAGCTCCGTGTGCACTTCCAACGTTTCCTCGCCGCCTTTCCCATATCTGCGGTAGACAAAATAGATGAATACTCCAAAGATACAAATACTAGAAAAAAGTTAAGAGAAATTAAAGTTTTTATTTAGAAATAAAACAAACATTAATAGAAGAGTTACAGAGATAATTGCAATAATAAGCCACAGTTCGTCCATTTCTTTTATCCTGAACAGAAAAAAGTTGACAATACTATTTTAATATTTAGAAGAAAAAGTATTAATAGAAATAAGTTTAGCTTTTATATTTTATTTTAAATTAGAAATTAAAATATAAAAATAATTTTAAAACCTTTAAATTATATTACTATTTTATTTTTCTTAAAACAAATTGACATCGTCTTGAGTCCACTTAATTTGATTTTGGACTACTTTTTCTTTTATTTTTATTTATTTTTCTTCTTATTCTTGTATATTTACTATTAAAATAAACTAAAATAATATGTAAATATCTTTTTTTTTTCATTATTTTTATTTTTAAACTCTCCCTTTGTTAAATTTTTTTTTAAATAATTTTTATTATTAAATTACATTAAATATATACCTATTCTTTAAAATTTAATCTTTTAGTTTTTCTTCAATAATTAATATATGTACCAGTGTTTTCGTGACCGGGTTTCGGTCATGACCAAAAATGACCTGACCTGACCGAACTTTTTGGTCAGGTCAGGTCATTTTTGATGACCGGGCCGGTCACGCAAACACTGTTATGTACATATACTTTTTATTTTAAATTTATTAATAATAGAAAATATATATTAATTTTGTTTTTTGATTTATTATAAAAAATATTTAAATAAATTTTTTACTTTATTTTTTTTTTCAAAGAAAGATTTTTATTAATATTATTGAAAAAATATTAATTAAGTTTTTCCTTCTCTTTTTTGCTCAAATGACCTTATTTTTCAGTCGGTCAGTTCCATGTATTAGTTAAAATATTAATACAAAGCTAATTAAAATTTTTGCATTTATTTTTCTTGTTTTGTATTTATTTATATTTTAATTAAATAAATAAATTATTTAAATAAATAAATAAATTATTTTCTTATTTTTCTAAAATTATCATCATTCTCAAATGGCATTAAAAGTCCATTCCTACCTTTTTCATTTATCCATTGTAAGAAAAAGGGGATAAAGGTCCAACTGACAACCTTTTGGTATTTGTTGACAGATAAAATCGATTCTTTTTCTTTTCCTCAAATTTTACCATTTCCTTATTTTTAAGCATACTTGAAAACATTAAAAAATGTTTTGGCCCATAAATGGAGTAAATACTTTTACAACAACAAATGTCATAGTCATCATTGGTGGCCACAAATCGTTAAAACTCTCAATTGGATAAAATTAAAAAAAAATTTTATTTTTTATATCGAGGGAAAGGAAATTCAAAATATATAATATAAATATTTTAAAATTAAATTGACCTCAAAAAATAAAAAATCCTAAATTATTTATTTTTTAATAAATATTGAGGAATTTAAATATTTTTTATTTTTTCCGAGTAGTACTTTTCCTTTTAAAAAAATTCTTTGTTAAATCCCTTGAGTCTTTTTTGTTAAAATTTAAAAAACTTTTGACTTATTTTTGTTTTAGTCTTTAGGGATTTATTTAAAAATTCGGTAAAACTTTTATTTTTTATTTATTTCTTCTTTTAAATATTTAACAAAATAATTAAAATTTTATTTGTTTATTTATTAAAAATATTTTTTACCAACTTTTTACTAAATAATTTAAATAAATTTTTTCTTTATTTTTTTAAATTAATTTAAAAAATATTATATATAATTAATTTAAAAATTTTTTATATTTATTTTCGATTATTAAAAAAATAAATAAAATATTTAAAAAATATATTTATTTATTTTTGAGTGAAGAAATTAAAAAAGAAAAAAGTCCGTAAAGATTTTTTTAGTTGTTTGGCATTTTACTTTTTTTGTTCAAAAGCTTTTTTATTCCTGGCATTTTTAGCCATTCAATTTTATAAATTTTATTTTTTTATAATATTGATTTTTTATTAAATTGTTTTTTTAAATCCTACAAATGAATAAATAATTTTAAAAGTTTAATCATTTTTATTTAATTATTTAAAATTTATTAATTAAAAATTCATAATTTATTTAAATTTTAAGTGTAATTTATGTTGGGAATAGAATTATGCAAGAAAATTATCATCTCAGCAGTATCTGGTGAGGTGAAAGATATTGTAAATTTTCGGTTCATCTCCAGTAACCGCTAACCTTAGTATCTCGGGTTAGGTTTTGGAATGGATAAATTTTCAAAATTTCAGGTTTTGGGTTATTTTCAGCACTGCAGGCGAAATTTTTGAAAATTTATTGCGTCTAGTTGCTAAAAATTCACCTTTCCAGCACTGCAGATGAAAATTTGACCTTTATTTTTGCTATAAAAAATTTTAAAACGAAAGCAAAATAAACAAGAAAGAATTAATTGTTAAAAATCTGTGTGTTTTAAAGGAATCGAACCTTCATTCAGAAAACCAAAGACTTGCATTTTATCCACCTAACCACACTTTGATTGGTGAAATGCCAAGTAAAATGTAAATAAATCTTTCATACTTTCTCTTCTCCCCAGCAAGAGAAAATCAAAGAAATTAAGGGGAAAGAAAAAAATATAAGAGAGAGTACAACGAGAGAAAAAAATGAAGAAAAATAGTAGTATTTGGTGTATCTCACCAATCCTGTAAAATACAAAAAAAAATAACAGGACAGGACTCAACAGGACTAATCCTGTAATCCTGCCAATCCTGTAAATCTTAAAAATAACAGGATTTTAGCACAGGATCCTGTAAAATCTTGATCAGGATCCGGTCCTGTCCGCACTCTACTTAAGTGAGACACTGAGTCTGAGTGAGAGACATTTGATTCTGAATAAGAGACACTTGAGTCAGAAACATTTGAGTCCCAGTATTTATGTGTTTTGTTCTTTTAAAAAGTTTGTAAGTGTAAATGTTTTTATTGTCAAGATATTTTAAGTATTGTTTTCTGCTATCCTCTAGTAAATAAATAAAATACTACTAATATTAATATTAATTCATCATTCAATCACATTCTCATTTTAACATTTAAAAAAATCTATCCTTATAAATATTCTCGTATTTTATATCTTTATCGTCATTATTTATTTATTTTTATTTTTTTTGTTCTCTTTTCTCGTTTCTAACCAAACGCCCACACGCTGTGAATGAATTTTTAAAACCTTTTTTTAATTTATATTTATTGCGATTTTTATACTTACAGCAAAGATTATTTTTTTGTTTTACAAATTTATAATATTAAAAATGATCAAAAAACTAAAACTATTATAGTTAAGTTAAAATGTTGCTATTTTTTAATTTAAAATTATTTAATTTTAATTTATTTTTTAAAGTATATTTATAATAATAAAAACTTTTATATTAATTTTCGTAATTATAATTAATTAAAATAAATAAATAATAAATAAATAAATTATTTATTTATATATTTTTTTAATTTTCTAATAAAATTGTAAAAAAATGTTAACGACAGTCACAACCTCATTTGAAAACGGCGCCGGTACTTCGAATAATAAATCTAATAAATCTGTCCGGGAACAGTCGGACAAACAAAAATTAAAATTAGAAGAAGAAAAAAAAGAAGAAGAAGAGGAGGTCATTGCCATTCCTCTATGGCAGGATAATAATCAAATAATAATAAAACCACCAATGGAGTCAATTCCTGAAGTTGAGGAAATTGAATCTATTATTATTGGTTATAATAATAATAATATTGGTATAAAATAAATATATAAATATAAAAAATAATTTAAATTAAGTATCTCCAAATTCTACTAATTATTTAATTAATAATAATAATAATAATAATTTATCAAAATCTCCATCAAATATTTTAATTAAAAAAAGAAAAGAAGTTTATAGAACAGAGGAAATTGATACTCTTGTCAGGTATTTTTTAAATAATAAAAATAATTTTTATTAAAAAATTAAAAAAAAATTAAATAAATTTTTGAACGAAAAAGAAAAGAGAAAAAAAGAGATGAGAGTTGGGGGCTATTTATTTAATATTTATTTAATCGATGCTTACGGGTGTGTGATTTGGACTAAAATAATAATATTATTATATAAAATGTATGTAGTAGAATAGTAATAATATATTTAATTATTTTTACATTTTTAATTTGATAATTAATTAATAAATTTATTTATTTTTAATTTTTATTGACCTTTTTATATAAAAAATGTTTTTTATTATTATTTTTTGACCAATTCCTTTTTTATTTTTCTTCCATTTTTATATGTAAAAGTAATTTATAAATAAATAAATAATAATAAAATATACCAAACTTTTTCTCTGACTCGTTGAGTGGCTTATTTTTTTATTTTTCATTCCCTCATTTTTAAGTGTTTTCTACATCTTTATTTTTCTGTTATCGCTAAAAAGAAAAAAATATTTATTTTTGATTTTTTTTTTACAAATATGTAATTTTTTCTTGCACATTTTCTCTCTTAATCATTTTTAAATTTTTAACAAATAAATAAATATTAATTTAATAAATTGATTTACATATTTTTTACCTTCAATAAGGCTATAATTAATTAATCTAAATACTGGATTTATTTATATTATTATTTTGTTATTTGTAATTATATTTCATTTTTAATTATTTTTTCTAAAATTAATTTTATATTTTTTTACCATTAAAATAATTTTGAGAACTTTTATAAGTTTAATTTTATTATTTTTTTTTAATTTTTATTTATATTTGAAAGAACTTAAATTTTAATATTCATTTTTTATTACCTTTTTTTCAAAATAGGAAAAGAATTTTTATTATTTTTTTATTTTTATATTTAAAAATATTTTAATAAAATATAAATTCACAATAATAATAATTATTATTTATTTTATTTTAATTAATTATAATGGATATAAATAAATATAAATACATATTATTTTTATTTTTCAGATATTTTTTTAATACAAAATTAAATTCAATTTTTATAATTTTTTTAAAATATTTTTTTATTATTTTTTGGCCAATTCTGTCTCTTTTTTCAAATAAATAAAACAAAAATTTATTGTTTTTAAATAAAATATTTTTAAAAAACAATTTATTTAAATTGGTATTTTTTATTTTTTAAAACATCTGTACAAATTTATTTATTTTCTTTGACTTTTATCAAAAAAGCTGACGACACCGTCTTTTACAAAAAAATTACTAATACATATAAAAGAAAATTAAATTTATTTATTTATAAATTTATTACGAAATAATAATATATTTTTTATTTTTTTAAATTTTAGTACTTTACCAAAAGAAGTAATTCCACCTGAATGGGATAAATTAGCTACTGAAGAAATTGTTAATGATCCAAAGTATTTAATTAATTATATTTATTTAATTTATATTTAAAAGAATGGCCCATACATATATAACAGAAATAAATGATGGAATACCTCCAACAGCTAGAGGAAATAAATATTCATATATTTATGAATCTAAATTAGAAGAAGATAATGAAGAAAAAGAAAAAGAAGAAAAACAATTAAAAGAAGAAATTAGTGAAAATGAAAAAATATGTAAATCAACACAAAAAGTTTATTTTATTTTTTAAAATTAATAAATTATAAATGTTTTAGATAACAAAAATAACTAAAATAACAACTACACGTTCTGTTAAACAATTTCCAATTGAACCTAGTAATTTATTTTTTGATATAGATGGAAATCCAATAATTAATGGTTTTGATGGTTTTATTTTATTTTTAATTTTTAAATTAATTAATTAAATTAGAAGTAATTTCTTCTTCTTCTTCTCCATCTCCAGCTATTGTTGGAAAAGTTTTGTCAAATTTTGAATGTTCTGAAGATGAATTATTACCTTCAAGTTCTGGTGAAACAATTATTGCTGAAGAAGATAATTCTGTTGGTATTAATTTAATAAATAATAATAAATCTTCTTCTTCTAATTGTAATCAACAAAAATATAAAAAAGGTAAAAAAATATTTAAATTTAATATTTTTTTTTAATTTTTATAGAAACTCCAAGTAAACCAGGTATTCCACAAATTAATGAATGTTTTGAAGAAATAATTGATGGAGAAGGTGAAATTGGTATTTTATTTATTTTTTTATTTTAAAATTAATTATTTAAAGTTCCTTTAACAATTTCTTTATTTTGGTCATCACCTAAATTTAATGGAACTGAAGGGCCTTTAATTGGTTATAGAGTAGAATTTAGACGTTCTGAATTAGAAGAATGGGAACCAGCACATGATGATTTATTAGGTGAAAATGAATGTAAAAGTTAGTTTTTATTTTTAATTTAATAAATATTTATTTAATTATTTTCTTTTTCTTCTTAAATTAATTTTTAAAAATATTTTCTCCATCTTTTAAATAAAAATAAAAAACGTGCTTGCTTGCGCAAAAAATAATTTTCCTATTCAGACAATAATTGTCCAACTGTTTTATATTCTCTTTTTTTCTTTAAATCTTCACACATTTATTTGCTTTTAAATTTAAAAAAGTTGTTGAGTTTTTATTTGATTTTAAATAAATAAATAAATTAGTCAGTACATCTTCTTGACCTAATTTTTAATAATCCTTAAAATAAATTAAAATATTTTTTAGAGACAAAAAATTGTCGGAGTAAATATAAAATTAAATATTAAATTCAAAAAAAAATTTATAAAAATTCCTTTACTCCCATCCATAAAATATTATTTTTTCTTTTCTCTTTTTCCAAATTATTTTTATGATCATAAATTTTATAAATAAATAAATATATTTATTGATTATTGTGTAAATATTATTAGGTATTTTTTTATTTTATTTTCCCTCAAAACGAAAAAAATCAAAAAAGAAAAACTAAAAATTATTAAAATATTTATTTATTTTTAAAATAAATAATAAATTAATTATATATTTTAAATATTTCCTCTTTTAATTAATTAAAAACAACAAATATAAAATGATTAAATTTGAAGAATTAAAATATTCTTCTTTAGAATATTTTAATGAAAATAATAATAAACAATTTTTTAAAGAAAAGAAAACTTTAATTTATTCAAATTATTGTAAATATAAATAAATTAAATTTTAAAATAATAATTATTTTTATTTTAGTTACAAATTTGGATCCCGAAGATAATTATCAATTTAGAGTTATTGGTGCTAATATTGCTGGATTTGGTTTACCATCTGAGGCATGCCCACCAATTCGATTAAGACCTGAAAGTACTCAATTTAGCATAAAAGGTTTGTTTTTTAAATAATAATATTTTATAAATAAAAATATATAGCAGAATGTCCACCTCTATTTGATCGTCCACAAATAATAAATATAGAATCTGATTGTATAACAATTAAATGGAAGCCACCATCTTTATTTAATTTAAAAGAAGAAATTAATAAAATTAATTATTTAGTTATTATTATTTTTAATTTAAAAATAATAATAATAATTATTATTATTTTAAAGGTACAATATAAAGAAATTAATTTATTAAATTGGATTAATGCTATTGAATTGCCCATTAAAGAATGTCAATTAGAAAGTAATTAATTAATTATATTTTTATTTATTTTTATTTAAAAAAGTTTTAAATTTACGTCCAAATGGAGAATATGAATTTAGAATAATTTGTAAAAATGAAGAAAATGGTAAAGAATTAATTAGTCCTTCTTCTGGTTTTATACGTATTAGACCTTCTCCATCTATTAAAAATGAAGGAATTTTTAATAATAAAGAATTATTACCTCCTGGAAAACCAAAAGTAATAATAATTAATAATAATATTTAATTTAAATAAATTAAAAGTTAATAGAATTTGGTCAAAATTGGATTAAATTAAATTGGGAATGTCCAATAGAATCTTCTAATTTGGCTTATTTAGTAGAAATACGTGAATTTGGTAATAATAATAATAATTGGAAACAATTATTTGATAATTTAAATAATAATAATTATACAACAATAAATAATAATTTTATTGGTTAGTTTTTATTTATTAAATAGTAAAAAGACCTTGAATTAAAACTAAATTTACTATTTTATATTATTTTTCTCTTCTATTTTAATGGTTTTACTTGCTGTGAATAATTATTTAGTTAAATTAAAATATTTTTTCTAAATAAATAAATTAATTAATTAAATTAAAAAGTAAATAATTTATCTCCAAATTATCAATATGAATTTCGAATTTGGAGTATTTCATTAATTAATTATTTATTACGTTCATCTATACCTTCACCTATATCTGAACCAATTAATTTGTTACAATTATTACCTCAATTAAATAATAATAATAAAAAAGTACCTGAAAGACCTTCAGCACCTGAATATATTGGTAATAATAAATTAATAATAATAAAATAATATTTATTTATTTTTAGAATCTTTTCCAACTAGTTTAACATTATGTTGGCAACCAGCTAAAAGTTCACTTCCTGTTCAGGGTTACGAAATTGAATTTAGAGATTTAATGCAAGATGGTTTTTATTTTTTAAATATTTTTAAAATAAAATTAATTTTTAAAAAAGCTACTAATTGGTATCGTTTAACAACAAGTAATCAATTAATTAAAACTTGTAAAACAAGTATTGGTTCACTTTTATGTGGTCATCAATATCAATTTAGAATATTAGCTAAAAATTATATTGGCCTTTCTAATCCATCAGATCCTTCTCCTTTAATTACTATTAGAGGAGAAGAAGAAGGAATAATAAAAACAACAATAATTCCTTTAATGGAAGAAATATTTGTGAGAGAATCTCCTCCACTTCCTGATAGAGATGGTTTATTAAAATATTAATTTAATTTAATAATTAAATAAAAAAAGATTCTCCTCCTCCAATATATAAACAAATAGAATCTTCATTACAATGGAGAGATCCAACATTAAAAGAAGTTATTGATTACTTAAAAAGTCCTGATCTAAATTTAGTATTGAATTCTTCTGGTTATTTACAACATTTAACATTTAATAATGATTTAATTAAAGAAGAAACTAAAAATTATGGTTAGGTATTTATTTTTTAATTTTTAATAATTATTATTTTAGGTGGTATTGAATGTTTAATTAATATTTTAAATTCATCTAATAATCCAGAAATATTACGTAATGTTTGTGGATCTCTTAAAAATTTAGCTTTTGGTAAAACAAATGATACAAATAAAAAATTAATTTATCAAAAAAATGGATTAAAAGTATTTAAATAATTTTAATTTTAAAAAATAATTTATTTATTTAAAAAAGGCACTTTCTCAATTGTTAAAAACTTGTAAAAATTCTTTTGTTCATGAGGAGGCTACTGGTGCTTTATGGAATATTTCTTCATCTGATGAACTTAAAGAACCAATTTTAAATCAAACAGCTGAAATTGTTATAAGAAATGCTGTGTAAATATTTAATATTTAATTTAATTATTTAATTTAATTTTAAAGAATTCCTTCTTTTGAAATACTTTTTGGACAACAATCTAATAATAATATACAAAATAATAATAATCGTAATCCTATAGCAATTGTTTTTAGAAATGGAACAGGAATTTTAAGAAATATTTCTGCTGTTAATGATCAAGTAATTATTTTTTTAAAAATATTATATATTTTTAGTCACGTCGATTTCTTCGTTCGTCACCTGGATTAATTGAAACACTTTTAAATTTTTTACATTTTGCTGTTCAAAAAAATCAATTAGATACTAGAAGTGCTGAAAATGTTATTTGTTTACTTAGAAATCTTAGTTATAGGTTTTCTTTTAATAAAAATAAATAAATAATTATTAAAAAAAAAAAGAATTCAAGAAGTTATTGATAATAAATATAATCCAAATAAATCTAAATATCAAATAAAAAGAGATGAATTATTATTACACAATCAATTATTACCTTCTTCTCGTTCTGAAAGAAGTAAATCAGCACCTTCAGGAAGTCCTAAAATGTCTACAAATTCTAAAAAAGGAAAACAACTTTTTAGAAGAAGAAAAAAATCAGAAAATGAACTTTCTTTAGAAACAAAAGAAATTAATTTAAAAAATGTTTTTTTTTTAATTTAAAAATAATTATTATTTAAAAAAAGGTAGGAGGTCCTCAATTACTTTGGAATTCTTCTACAATTAAACTTTATTTAAAAATACTTGAAGAATCTGCAAATTGTGAAATTCTTGAAGCATCTGCTTCAGCAATTCAAAATTTAGCTGGTTGTCCATTTTATGGATCTTTATTAGTTAGAGAAACTGTTAGAATTGAAAAGGTAATTTAATTAATTAATTAATTTATTTATTTATTTTAAAATAAATAAAAGGGTTTACCAATTCTTGTTGAATTACTTCGCCTTAGAGAAGATAAAGTAGTTTGTGCTGTTTGTTGTGCTCTTAGAAATTTAGCTTTAGATCAAGTAAATTAATTTAATTTTTAAAAATATTTTAATTTTCTTATTTTTTTAAAGCGTAATTTAGAATTAATTGGAAGATTTGCTTTAGCAGATATTTTAATTAAAATTCCAAATAATCAACAATTTGAATTAATAAAAGAAGAACAACAATTAAAACAAAAAATTAATTTATTATCTTCAGATTTAACATTAAATGCAATTCTTGGAATTCTTTGGGAAATTGTTAAATATAATTATGAAATGGCTAAATTAGTACATCAAACTATTGAAGTATATTTAAATTAATTTAATTAATTAATTAATTAAGGGTACTGAAAGACTTAGAGCTTTAGCTAAATCATATCCAATTTATGGACGTAGAACATGTAAATATGCTACTCAAGTAATTTAAAAATAAATAAATATTTTTATTTATTTATTTTTTAAAAAAAGGTTTTATATATAATGTGGCAATATAAAGAATTACATGAATTATTTAAAGAATCTGGACTTGAAGAATCTGATTTTTATAGTAGTGGAATATTATTAAATAAAGGAAAGTCACAAAGTAAAGAAATTATTATTCAAAAACAATTATTAGAAGAAGAAGAAGAAGAAAATAAACATTCTCCATCATCTATTATTACTACAAATACTTTAGCTAGACCTTTTTCATCACAAGTATTTTTATTATTATTATTTTATTATTATATGTACATATTTTTAAAGGGAATGGAAAGACCTTCAGCCATAACAAAACAATTAAAATATAATAATAATAATTATGAAATATTTAATTGTACTACTACTACTACTACTACTACTACTCCTCCTTTTAATAAATCAGTTAAATATTATTTTAATTAATTAATTAATTTAAAAAAAGGTCTCATCATCTATTAATAATAATAATTACAAATCTTTTTCAAATCAAAAACAACCTTTATTAATAAATAATAATAAACAAATACCCAATAATCAATTATTATATTCTTCTATTCAAAAGGGAAATGGACATCACGAAAATCAACAAAAAGAACAACAAAGAAGACAATCAATTGATAGTTGGGTTTAAAAATATTAATTATTGTACAAAATAATTTAATTTTTTTATTATATTAATTTTTTATATCATATTATAAAAAATAAATAAAATTCCAAAATATTTAAAAAGACCCAATTGATGGATATTTTAAATTATTATACTAAGATTACCTCAGATTTAATTTTTGTTTAAAAATGTTGGTTGATCTGAGGTAATTTTATTTTTTATTTATTTATTTATTTTTTATTTCACTTTAATAAAAATTTAAATTACTTTAATTTCTCTTTTAATTATTTTTTAAAATTTATTTTATTAAATAATTTGTCTCAAAATGACATAAACATTTTTTAAATTATTTAAAATAATTATTATATTTTAAATGAAAGTTGTAAATACTAACAAAATCCTTGAGAAGTGCAAAAATAATAAAAACAAAGAAAAAAATAAAAAATTGTGATAAAAAATTAAAAAAAAACATTTTAATTAATTAATTTTAAAAATCTTCATCCCATCCATCATTATCTGACCCACAGGCAAAATCATCTGTTAATGGAAAACGATCAAAATTACGTGTATCTGTCAGATTTTGAACCTTTAAAAATAAAAATTAATTTTTAAAAATTAAAAAAAAAACTTTTGGTCTAATTGGAGGACGCATTGTATGATTACGAAAGGAAATAAAATCAAATCCTTCAAACCTTTAATTTAATTTAAATTAATTAATTAATTAAATTAATTAACCAAATATTATTTCTTATATCATTAATATTTTCATAACCAAGTCTTTGTGTTGATTTTTTTCGACAAAGTAAAAAAATAAATAAACGAGCATTATCACTAATATAACGAGGAAATGTTAACATTTGAACACCTTTAATTATTGCACCATAACTTTAAATATTAATTTAATTAATTTAAATAAATTAATTAATTTACGTTAACATTGGTTCAGAATAAACAAAAGGTGGAGAGCCAGTAAGCATTTCAAAAAGAAAAATACCCAAAGACCAAATATCTACAGCTAAATCTTGGCCTTCATCCAAAATAACTTCTGGGGCAACATATTCCTTTAAAATATTTAAATAAATTAAATTAATATTAAAAAACAGTTGTTCCACAAAATGTCCAAGCTTTATCCATTTCTGAATTTAACCGTTTAGCAAAACCAAAATCAACTAATTTAGGGATTCCATTAATATCTAATAACATATTTTCTGGTTTTAAATCTCTTTAAAAATAATTAATTTTAATTAATATTAATTAATTTAATAATAATAATACCTATAAATTATTAAATTTTTATGTAAATATTCAAAAGCTTCAATTGCTGCAGCACAATAATATTTTGCTTTTTTTTCATCCAAACGTAAAAAACTTCTCAAAACTGTCCATAAATCACCACCTGGACAATATTCCATTAACATATAAACTTTTTCAGAATTTTTAAATGTTTTATATAATTTAATAATAAAATCACAACGACAATTAATTAAAATATTTCTTTCATTTAAAACATGTTCAATCTAAAATTAAATTAATTAATTTAAAATAATTAAAATTAAATTTAAATTACTTGATTTTTATTTTTAATATGTTGTTTATTTAATATTTTAATTGCATATATTTTATCATCTCTATCAATATGCCTAACAAGATTAACACGACCAAATCCACCAATTCCAATAGTAGTAATTGTTTTTAAATCAGATAATTCAAAACTTTTAAATTCATCTTCTTTTTTTAAACTAAATTAATTAATAAATTAATTAATTAATTTACAAACTTTTTAATATTTTTAGAAAAAGTTGTAAAATATTCTTTTTTATTATAAAATATTTTAGATAATCTAATAATTAAATTATTTAATTTAATATTATTTTGATCACCAAAACAAGAAATTAAAAAGAAGACCATTTTAAGATTTAAAAAATATTTATTATTATTTATATTAAAATAAAATAAATTATTAAAAATAATTTTAAAAATATTTAAAATAAAAATAGAGCCTTTTAAAAATTAAAATAATAAAAGAAGAAAATTTTTAAAAATAAATAATAAAATAAAAATTATTAAAAAAAATAAAGCCAGACAAAAGGATATAAAAATAAATATTACTAAAAATAGAAATAAAAAATTATTATTTTTAATGTTAAAAATATAAACGTAAAAAAGGTTAATTTTATTTTAATAAATAAGAGAAAAGACTTTTTTATATTTAGAATTAAAATAAAACAAAATATTAAAAAATAAATGACTAAAATTAAGTATAAATGAAATAAAAAAATAAAAATAATTAAAAAGTTAAATATTTTAATTATTTAAATTAATTAATTAATTAATTTACCAATTATCAACATCACTATTATTATTATTAATTTGATGATATTCATTAGAAGAAGAAGAACAATTATTTTCTTTTAAATTATTTATTTTTTCTTCATTAATTTCAATAATATTTGAAGAAGATAATTTAGAAGTTATTTGTTCAACAAGCATTTTAAAAAAAGAAAAACTTTCTAAAAAATTAATAAAATAATTAATTAATGAAATAAATGTTGTTATTTTTGTTGTTGTTATTTTATTATTATTTGATGAATTACTTTATTTTTTAAAAATTAAAAAATAAATATATAAAATAATTTTAAATTAAATATTTATTTATTTATTGATTATCCTAAATATATATTTTTATTTTAATAAATAATTATTGACGTAAAAACTAAATTAAGGAAATAATAAAAATGTGACAAAGAAACTGGTAAAAAATAAAAAGAAAATATAATTTAATTAATTAATTTTAAATAAAAATTTTAATTTTATTAAATAATAAAATTGTAGTAAATTTATTTAATAATAATTATTAGTTGGGAAATTTATTTAAAATAAAAAACTTTTTTTATTTTATAAAATTCATCAAAATATAAATTAAAAAATAATTTTCGGAGTTTTTTTATTTAAATAAAATTAGAGACAATAAAATAATTGATAAGAAAAAATAATGGAAATATTACAATAATTAATATAGAAGGTAAATAGATTGTAGATATTTTTTATAATTATGAGACTTATTTAATTATAAATATATTTTTTAATTTTAGACTAAAAAATAAATCAAAAAATTTAAAATGTTTTTTTAAAAGTTTTGTATAATTAATTTTAGAAATATTTAAAAAACAAAAAATTAAACAAAATATAATAGTTTAAAAATTAATTATTTAAAAGGATCGATAAAGAAATATTATTTAAAAAATTAGAAAATATATTTATTATTAATAAATAGGATACATAATATGTACATATAATAATATTTAAGTAATTCTGTTATGTGGAAAAGAAAAAATTATTTATTAATTTTTAAAAAATATATATTTTAAAATATTTTGAATATATAAAGGACATATATATTTAATAAATTAAATTAAGTACTTCATAATTATTACAGCTGGATTTATTTATTTATTTATTTATTTGTACATATATACATATATTTATTATTTTATTAAGGGATAAATTGATTGCTTTCTAAATAAATAAATAAGAAGAAAAGAAAAGAAAAGTCTTTGTCTGTCTGGGAAATATAAATACAAAATATCAACAAATAAAAGATAAAACAAAACTCATAAACAGGGTTTAACAAAATATGCACGGAAAATCCCAAAATATGCGCATATATATGCACAAAAAAAGGTCCAAAATATGCACCGAAATATGCAAAAATTGCTCAAATATGCACTAAATATGCATCAAAAATTGCGAAAATGTGGTTTAAAAATAAATAATTATTGCAAAAAAATAACATAAAATTTAATTTCGCCTTTCACAATTGCATATTAAGTATTTTTCTAAATTTGTAGGATCAAATCTCATTCTATTCTCAGCCAAAACATTCTTGTAAATCGAAAAACTTCTTTCAATATCTGTCTAACATTTAAAGATTATTTTTAGCTTGATTTAAGTAGAAACCCTAATACCTTCTGTTGACAAGGCTGGCAAAAGATTAATTTGGAATTTGTTGTATATACCCCATCCGGAAATTTTGAAATCCATGACTTAAGCATTTTCACTAAATACGAATTTAAAAAGAACACAATTGTTTAAATAGAAGATGGAAAGTGAGAATAAGAGAGAGAACGTTTAAAACAGAGATTGATAGATAAAATATATAATTTACGAAACGCCAAAAAAAATATTTTGAATTTTACCCAATTCTGCACCAAAATTTTAAAAAATACACAAAAAATTGCTAAAATATGGACCAAAATATGCAAAAATTGCTCAAATATGCAACGATATGCAAATATGCACCAAAGTGCCAAAATATGCAAAAATATGCTATAAGAACCGGGTCCCAAACACTTGTACCAATGTAAAAACACCATTTTTGAGCTTCTCTACTCGTGGCATATCCGCATGCAAAACATGTATTTGCATGTTTTGTTAAACCCTGCTCATAAATAAGATCTCCAAAAATATTGACGAAAAATTGGTAAAATATTGAAATAGAATAATTATTGACAATTTGTCATATTTTACATTTGCTGATATTTTGCAATAGTAGAAAAATACACACAGAAAATTAGTATATGAAACAGAATTTTGTAATTCTGTGGAAAAAACACAGATCTGTTGATTTTCCCAAGAATTTTATTCCCGCAAAAATGCGAAGGTTTTCCGCATATTTTGAGGTGTTTTTCCTGAATTTGCGGGTTGCGGGTACACAGAATTAGATTGTCCAGAATTTTATGAAAAAGATTTTCCTCTGATTCTGTGCTAAGAATCCAAAATCTGGTGGTATTTGAAATAAACCCCTTTTAAATATTATTATTTTAATTTATTCGTTTAATCTAGGGTGCCTCCCCGTCCCCGTGCCCCCGATCCCCGACATTTTTGGAGGTTTTCCCCGACTCGAACCCCGACATGCTGCCCCCGACGTCCCCCGTCCCCGTCCCCGAAAGATTTGCTTTCCCCCGACCCGATCCCCGAAGGTCTCCCCCGACGTTTTCGGGGATGACAAGCACCCCTGATGATGGAGTTATTGAAAAATATTTTTAAAAATTTTGACAATTATTATGGAAAAAGTGAATTTTTGGCAACTAGAGTTCAATTAATTTCAAAAATTTTCGCCTGCGGCGCTGAAAAAATGAATTATTCCTTATTTGCGTATTTTTAACCGTACATATCTTTTACGTTCAAATTACATTTTTTAAAATTTTCTGACAACCTTGCTCTTAACCTATATGTGGTTCGATTCCTAGGAAAATGGTATTTGTACCAGTGTTTTCCTTCCAATTTTTTCAGTCACCAAAGATGACCTGAACATGACCTGCATCTTCGGTCAGGTCAATCCGGGCATGTCTGGTAACATGTGGTCATGACCGAAACTTGGTCAAGTGAAAAGAAGAATTTTTGGCAACTAGAGAAAAATAAATTTTCAAAATTTCGCCTGCGGCGCTAAAGAGGAGAATATTTAGCATTTATAGTTAGCAGAGAGTTTGATTTCCACTGTTTGAGTTATATAAATTTTTTAAATAAAAAATTTGCTTTGAAAAATTAATTTTTGGTTACCCCGACCCGACCCCGAACCTCCACCCCCCGACCCGAACCCCGACGTACTTCCCCGACCACCCCCGTCCCCGACCCCGTCCCCGAAAGATTTGCTGTCCCCCGACCCGAACCCCGACATGCTTCCCCCGACGATCCCCGTCCCCCGACTTTTCCTCCCCCGATGGGTCGGGGAGGCACCCTAGTTTAATCCATTCACGAAACCAGAATATTTTTGATTTAGTTGGGGCCACCATTCTTTTTTATGTTAATTTTTAAATTTTAGTTCTCAACTAAAAATGTAAAAAAAATAGTGAAATAACGTTGAAATAATAAAAAATATAAAGAAAAAGCGAATTTTTGACAAAAAAAGTCCAAAATATTGATGAAATATTGAAATCAATAACCATCCTAAAGCTTCAAACTATGCTAAAAGCATGTTTTTCATGCATTTAATGCTTCCATTAATTCGCAAAAAATATTGATTTCAATATTTTTAGAGACTCTACTCATAAACAATTATTTAAAAATTATTTTTTATTCTTTTAATTAAAAAATAATTTCTTAAATTTTTTTTATAAAATTTTAAAAAGTAAAAGAATATTTAATTAATTAAATATATTTTATTTTAAATTAATATTTAATAGAAGAAAATCACAAATTATATTTTTAATAAAAAAATGGAAACAAATTAAGGCTCCATGACTTTTTGTCAAAGGACTTTACGTCAACGGATCATCCGTCAATATTTGTTAATGGATTTTAAGTCAACGGACTTTTTGTCAATGACTAAATATGCATATATTTAATTGAGGAGTTTGTCTATATGTTTTCCGAGATTTTATAGTAAACTGATTGGGGAAGTAGAAATGGGAGCTTTTATATAAGTGTTTAAAAGTTCGATACTATATAAACAGCGTATTTTACCATTCTCCTGTTCTACGAGCAGCGCCAACTGTCTGTGACTCAAACGTCATCGAGGAACGTCAACGGTCAGCTACACAAACGGAGGAAGCTCTATAGACCAAGGTTTTGCGAGCTACGTTAACGGCGGTGGTGCTTGAGACTAAGGTTTGGCGAGCTACGCTAACGGCGTTGGTTCTAGAGACTAAGGTTTGGCGAGCTACGCTAACGGCGTTGGTTCTAGAGACTAAGGTTTGGCGAGCTACGCTAACGGCGTTGGTTCTAGAGAGGTCTTAGGAGCTAAGCTAAGGCGTTTGTTCAATAAACTGGTGTCTTAGGAGCTAAGCTAAGGCGTTAGTTCAATAAACTGGTGTCTTAGGAGCTAAGCTAAGGCGTTTGTTCAATAAACTGGTGTCTTAGGAGCCACGCTAAGGCGTTAGTTCTATGAGCCAAGGTTCTAGGAGTATGCTAACGTCTACAAGATACGCCAACGGTCTACAAGCTACGATAACGGTGATGGTTCTTGATGGTGGTGTGTAAAGTCAGAGAAGGTAGGAGATCGACTTCCTTTATTATTTCTTTTTATTGTTGTATATTATTTAGCGCGGTTTTCGGAGCCAGTGTCGACAGCTTGACTTAAAACTTGACTCATGCTTGATCATGTTTTAATTTCTCTATGTATTGTTTTGTTTGTAAATGTTTTAATTATGTTATAGTCTATTCTTTGTAGTTTCTGTTGTGTTAGACTATTGTAAATTTGGGTATCTGGATGATTATTTCGTTATCTTGTTTGTTTATTTTGTTGGAAATGTTTATATTTATGTATGACTTTATTGTTTAGATTATTTTTTTTTACTTTTTTTCTTTTTAAATAATTTGTTGACAAAAAGTCCGTTGACATAAAGTCCAATGACGAAAAGTAATGACGAATGGTCCATTGACGTAAATTCCGTTGACGAAAAGTCGTGCCACCACAAATTAATCACAATTTTATTAAATAAAAAAATATATTTATTTTAGGATATGTCAAAAGATTTTTTTAAAATAATATAAAAATAGCTATAATATATTTATATAATTAATTTAATAAATATACCAACCTACTAATTGTGCTTTGTGGCATCTTTTTTGTTGTTTTTGTTTACAATTAATATTTAAATTTGTTTTTTATTGTTTGTTATTTATATTTAAAAAACAAATAAAATAGAAATTTTTTTTATTAATTAATTCCTTTAATAAATAATTTAAAAAAAGTAATTCAATTTTTATGCTACATAATTAATAAATAAAAATAGTAAAATTAAATTGAGAATTTTTTAATTAATTTTTTTATTTTTCTAGAAGTTAATTAATTGATAACAAAACAAAGAAAAAAAGATTAAAAATTAGATTTAAAAAAATGTTTTAGTTACTATAAATATAAATTAATTAAAAAGTAATATATTTATTATTTAAAAATCTATTTTAAAGAAAAAAGAAAATTAAAAAAGATTTAATTTTTAATTATTTTGATATTTATAACTAACAATTTTATTTATTTATTTAATTAAAAAAAAAAGAAACTTCCTCATTCTTAGATATAAACAAATAAAAGTAAATATATTTATTCTAAACTAATTGTATTCAACAAAAATATAAAAACATTTTCAGACATTTAAAAAAAAGAAAATAAAAAGTTAGAGAAAGAGAAAGATATATAAATATAACTAATCCATTTTATAATATTTGTAAGCAAAAAAGAGTAGCAGAATTCACGTGAATTTCATAAAATTCTTTAGAGAAACTATTTTTTTATTTTAAAAAGACTTTAAAAATATTTAATTTTCTCTTTAAAAAATTCATCAAATTATAAAAATTAAGCTTTTTCTTTTTTATTTTTTTCCGAAAATATTTTTAATTTATGTACTTAAAAATAGTATTTTTAATAAATAAAGGTCTGATAATAAAATCATTTTATTTTTTTAATATTTTTTTATTTATTAACGTTAAAGATAATTAAAAATAATTTTAATTTTATTCATAATCTTTAAAATAATATAAAAACAAAAATTGTAGTTTAATAAAATATAAGCTAAGTTGTCGCTGTAATTTTTTTATGAATCTCCTTCTGTTCCTGGTGCTCCAGGTGGTAAAGGAATCTTTAAATACATATTTTAGAAAAAAATAAAAACAAAAAAATTAAAAAAAATAACTGTAAATTGAGAATCACTGTTTCGAGTCTGTGGTTGTGGTGATGGTTGTTGTTGTTGTTGTTGTTGTTGTGACTGATTGTCTTCAACATTATCACCATTATTATTACCTGGCTGATAATATTGTTGATTTAAATCTAAAATTTAAAAAAATATTTATGTTTAAATTATATTTTTTATAAATTTATTTATTATATCTCTTCTATTATTATTAGATTGACTCCAACCTCCTTGTTGTTGTTGTTGTCTACTTCCATAATAATTATTAGGAGGAGATATTGGCTGATTATTATTATTATCTAAAAATAATAATTAAAATAATAATTTTTTAAAATTATAACAATTATTATTTTCATGATATCCACCAAAATATCCATAACGGGAATAACATTGACCAAATATTAAAAATAATACAAAAAAAGAAAAATTTAAAGAATTCATTATTTTTAAATTTTCTAAATAAATATTAAAATTAAAATATTTTATAATTATTTTCTGTAAATTTAAAGGAAAAAATATAAATAAATCAAATTGAAGAATAAAAAATTAAATTAATTCGGCGAATTAATTTACTTACAATTAGCTTTTTTTTTTAATTTTTTCTAATAAAAATATGCCAATTTTATTAATTTAATTACTAATTTAATTTTTATCCATTATTATTTTAATAATAAAAAAAGAATAAAACAAATAATTTAATTTAAATATATTTATCAAAAGATGATGATTGAAAAATCGAAGTTAATTCGCAAAAGATTGTGAAAGTTCTTAAACAAATATTTTGATTAATATTAGGCGTTAATTAATTAATTTTAAAAACCAGTTAACTTTCGTTATTACGTTCACAAAATTAAAAAAAAATTAATTAATTGAAAAATATATTTTATTTAAATGATTAAATATTATTAAATATATAAAATTATATAATCATTGTTCAATTAATTCAAAGAAATTATAGCTTAAGGCATATCTAAGCTAATTAATCAATATTCCTTCTAGATTTATGAATTTCCTAAATACGGTGAGAAATATAACCAATCTTTTGTAGCTATATTTTCAATAAAGTTACTAGTTTATCTACTTTTAATATTTATTATAAATAAATGATAAAATGTGTTTTAAATAAAATTAGAAATATTTTGGATATAAAAACAATCTAATAAAATTTAAATTTTCTTTTATCCAGTCCCAGGAGCTCCAGGAGTAAATATTAAATTTAATGGAATATTCGCAATACTTGCTGGTGGTTTATGTACGAACAAAGGAGCAGCAGGAGCTCGCAAATGTGCAGGAGCCTTCCTACAAAATATAATTTATGTTTGAAAATAAATAACAAGCCTTTAACTTCCAAAATATTTAAAAATTATTAAATTTTTATTTCTTTAAAGATTTTCTATTTTAAATAAACTTGCTTTTCGACAATAAATTTACCTATGTCCTGATAAGAGTAAATTCCTTCCTCTAACCCCAAAATTTCGATGAACTACTGCTGCATTTTTTGTATTTGGACGACCACGAGAAATAACTGGATTAGACTTAAATCTCAAATTTGAAAAAGTTCGGGGAATATGTGATGGAAATGAAGGTCTGGTAATTCCCTTAGCATTTGCTGATAAATAATTTGACCAATTATCAAATAAAAAGAAAAGGAATATTAAAATGAAGAATAAATTTTGAAGTTTTATATTAAAATAATACATTTTATAAATAAATATACGAAAGAGATATTTAATTGTAAAAGAAATTTTTAAAAATATAATAACACTAATTTTTAATATTTAAAGTTACTTAAGTTAGAATATCTCGTAAAATATGACAATGGGTATTATTTAAATAAATTTAAAAGTAAATAGGACACCATATTTATAGACTTAATGAAGAACGTGTTTTTGGCGAGTTCCTTTTAACGTTCTAATTTATTATTTTTTGTAATTATTTCTGAATTAACTTTTTTAAATTTGTCCTTTTAAGTTGTTTAACGAATTGAATAATGAGAGATGTATTTATTAATTACAATTAGTTTATAGGTATATTATCTTCTGACTCAATTGTACCGTAGGTTTAAATCTCACTCTTATTTAAAAAAAATGAAGGCTTTTATTGTAGTGTCTGAAACTAGAAAAAGTCACAAAACACGGGAAAAACAAAAATTAACGTAATACTCCTCCTCGCTAATTGTCTTCGCGTCTAATCGGCGCGCCTAAGTGGTAGCGCTAATTGTCTTGCTTCGAAGTTAAATTACAATTAATTTTTCAATGCATTTTTTTAACGCAAATATTTATTTAATTTGAAAATTTTTAAATAAAATAAGATTCTATATTGAACTACAACTTAATTTATGTTTGCATTGATTATATTTACAGAGTAGCTTTTACTATATTATATTTACCTATATAATAATTTTTCAAATTTAATGCGTCAAGAATTAATAATGTCAGTGTTTCCTTCGCTACCTACAAATTTAGATAGTAGACCTATTCATATTGGTGATAGATCAACAGTATTTGTTCACAATTCTGGTTCCGAATTTTTTGCATTGAAAATTTCGCCCGAAGCAGCATGGCGGAATGAGGTAGTTATCCCAAATTCCTTTTAAAATAAATTTTAAGATGAAAGTCTACCAAACAATGAAGAAACAGTGTGAAAAGGACACTAGCAATAAGTTCAATCGTATACAGAACCTACTTGACTTTGGCGAACTCCCTGAAATCTTGCGTAGTCATAGTAATAAGCAACATAAATGTTACATTATGACACGGTTTTAAATGTTGAAAATAAATTTTATTTTAGTCTTAAAGGTATAACAACTTGCGGGATGTTAACGCATGGATGAGACGAGTACCTGGTTTGACTGAAGCAATGAAATTTAAAGCAGCTCGGGAGGTAAAGTTACAACATTGCGATGGTTATTTTAACATATAATATTTGTGCAAATACCTATGAGTATTGAATGCTTTAACCAGTAAATTTAGCAGAATTTAAATTTTACCTTGAGCTTTTAATTCTAAACTCGAAATACGACATTTTGACAAATATGTAATAGCGTTTATAGTCCACCTTTTTTTATTTTCCTCCTTTTTTTTTTCGTTGAGCAATCACCAAAATTTTTATCTCTTGTGTGTTTAAATGAGAATGACCGATAGAAAATAGTCATTTACTCAATTATTATTCAAAAAATATGAAACAACTTAAAGCTTTTTCATTTATCGATCTTTATGAAAAACTGAAATTGAGCGACAATGATTTTGATGCTTGGCTAGAGCAACACCCAAGAGATTAAAATTGCGTTTGGTGACTGCTCAAAGGAAAAAAGAGAAAAACAAAAAAGGTGGACTATAATCGCTACTATTACCATTATATGTCGTTGTATTTCCCCTCTGTCATTTGAGAAATTTTCAAAATTTCGTTTACAGAAACAGTCTCCAGGGGATTAAATTATTTTAATTTTGCAGACACTTCTTGCTTTGAAGGAGCTTCATTTACTTGGCTTTGTCTCAAGAGATGTCAAAATGGATAACTTTGGTGTCCATATTACTAAGGACCACAGACTCAAGTTTTGTATTTATGACTTTGAATTATCTCAAAAATACATCGATCTTGAAACTCGTAAATTAACTGTTCGAAATTCTAACAAAGGACATGGTACAACCGAATATGCTCCTTTGGTCCAAATGAATGGATCTAGGGTATTTCTTTTTGTTATTTGAAAAATGTACATAATTTAGCCATCTTATCCTGTTGATGATGTTGAAGGTTCATTAAATAAATACTTTTATATACTTAAATATTTAGGATGGTTCTACTGCTTGTACAACATTTTCTGTAGCGAAATCCCATGGTATTTATTAATTTAAAAAAAGTTCCAGTCCACTTTTTATACATATTCTATTTATCAGGAATAGGTTTACGCCAGATCCTGAATTTAGAGTATCTAATGAAAATTTCAGTGACAAATATAATTGGATCAGGTTTATTGTATTCTTATTTAAAATGTTTGAAAAAATATGAGATCACCCCTGAATATCAACACCATGAATATCGTCACCCTACATATCAACTGACCCTGAATATCAACTACTTTTTGATCAACACATTTTTTCTTTCGGCTTTAGTATAGTATACTAGTGGTAAAATTTCTTATCAAAAGACAACAAGCGATTTGTATCGACGATCTAAGTCGAATGTTACCACTGAAGTAATAAAACACCCCCAATAGGTCCAAGTTTGTGTTAAGACCAACAAGCCATGGGCTCAAAAATAAAAAATAATAAAACGCTCCCAATAGGTCCAAGTTTGTGCCAGAAAGAAAAAAATATGTGATCAAAAAGTAGTTGATATTCATTGTCAGGGTAAGTTGATATTCAGGGTGTTGATATTCAGGGGTGGACCCTAAAATATATAAACTTATTTTAGCTTGTGTTCGAATAAAAAATATTTGATCTACTAATTTTATTTAAGATTGGCAAAACAAAGGATGCAGAAAACTGGACAAATATATTGGTATTTTTGGACTTTAAATATTGGTTCAAAAAGTTTGAGTATTGCGTTTATTATTTTAGTGCACAGAAATATGATTGCGTGATGAGTACAATCTTCAAATTAATTCTTAAATGGTTAAAAACGCCTGAAGTTTTCGAAATACGTTTCTATGATGAGGTATATTTATGTTATATGTATAATAATACAGCATGTATATATATTAGAAATCTCTTCTAATTTTTCTTTTTTGATTTCGGCTTTCCTAGCTACGTGTTTATACTGTAAATATGTAAATATTTCAATAAAATTTTTATCTATCAAAAAGTTTTTAACATCATTCTTTTATACGTACATATATTGGGGTTCATTATTCGAATTTTTAATTTGATTTGAATCAACTTACTTAACAACTTTTTATCAAAAATAATAAAAAAAAATTCAGATATTCTCAATTTTGAAAAGAGGATATTTTATTTGTAAAAATGATGAATTAACTGTTTGTAATGCTCACTGCAGGAAACACTATAACACGGATCGTCATGATGCTTAACAGTTTTACTAATTGTTAATATTCTAACAGTTTACTTTGTTATGTTACTTCGTATTTATTATATATTTTCTGTTTTATTTTTCCCATATTTATGCTAGATATGAATTCGCAAAACTTTCGAATAAATTTTGATTTTTTCCATATTGACTTTTGTGAGCTCTGAAATGGCTCCTTTTGTCGTTTTGAATTTTTTAATTCTAAAATGTTTTTATTTTTTAATATATAATATTTTTTAGTATATTACGAATTAATGAATATGAATGTTCCTAAAAAGAGAGGCTTCGATTCCTCTCAATCAGAGAATGATGATATGCATTCAATCAAGAAGAAAACAGCAATAATGCCACAAGGTAAAGAAATCAATTTAATATTTTGCATTTAATTAAAATTATTTACATATTTTAGTTGCTGGGAAAATAACTTGTATTGAATTGGAGAATTTTATGTGTCATTCAAGTCTAACAGTAGGTTAACCAGTAATCACAGAATTGCGGGTTCTCCGAAAAAACATTTTATGACATTTAGATTTTGTAATTTTAATTTGTTGTTAAGAAAATAAGCTCCGAAAATAGTAAAAAATCGGTGTGCGTGCTGTTTAAATCTAGGTTCGTGATTCTGCATACTTAAAATTGATTCCAGATTCGTAACAGCGCATTTTTACTTTAGAAAATTTACTTTGATGATTTATAAACAATTTTCGGAGAATCAACATTTCTTTTGGATTAACGATTAAATTATCTGTGTTGTATATTTTTTCAGCTGAATTTTGATATTGACAAATATAATTGTTCTTATATTATCGGTCCAAATGGAAGTGGAAAGAGTGCATTGTTTGCCGCTTTAAATATTGGGCTTGGAGGGGCTGGTCGATCCAATGAACGGGGAAAACGCATTAATGATTACATTAAGGAGAATGAAAAGTAAGATTCAGCTTTTGAAACATTTTAACAATAAGATTAATTATTTGGATAGCTTTGAAATTTTTTTAAGTTAATAGGTCATTAGTTCATTTTTACAGTTATTCATTGATTCGGATTCATATTTCAAATGAAGGCCCAAATATGATACCTGATTATGGGGATGTGATAATTATTGAACGTCGTATTACATCGAAAACTTCGAATATCATTATCAGAACTCGTTTATCTCATGATGGAAAAGAGGAAGTTGTTGTGAAGAGAAATTATAGGCGCGAACTTGATCTGATACTTCAACAGTTCAATATTGATTTGGAAAATCCTCTTTCGTGGCTTTCACAGGATCGAGCACGTCAATTCCTACAATCAATGAAGCCACAAAGACTTTATGAAGTAAATTTTATAAAATTTTAATTTTTAAAGAAATTTTTAGTTGTACAAAAAGAGTTCAGAAATGGATGGAGCCGAAGATTTATTTCGTAATATTGACTCTCTTTTTGAAGAATTGACTAGAGTTATCGGATCAATGGATAAGGAAAAAACTGCCAAAGAGTCAAAATTTTTACAAATGAAGGCACGTTATGATGCTGTAAATCAGCTCAATAACAAGAAATCTGAAATTCAGAGGCTTTACTGGTATCAACTTTGGGCGCCTGTAAGGGATGGAGAAGCTGTATGATTTGATTCTTTTTGTTCTTTAAAATAAAATAACAGGAGATAGAAGCACTCAAAAAGAATCTACAAACTACTGAAAAAAAGAAAGAGGATAAATTAAATGAAAAAAATGAACTTATTGTATGTTTCATTTTATCTTAAATTCTTATGTTTTTATAGAACAAACTTGATGAAACTAATAAAAAACAGAGAACTTTTGAGAATGATCTTGATACTGCCTCTTCTAGATGTAGAGCACATAATGAAAAACTTAATGAGGAAAAAAGAAGGGCACGTGAACTTAATTTTGATCACCATGACTTGAGTGAAAAAATAAAACGAAAACGATGGAATTTACAGTTACTTGAAACTCAACTACAAAAAGCAAATAAAGATCTTCATGATTTGTTAGTCAGGTTGTGTATTTTTTTATTTATTTGTATTTAATTTTTAGTTCTGGTAATGACGTAGAGACTGACAAAAATAAACTGAGTGAAGATTTGTCTAACGTGGTTGATCAGATGAAAACAACCGAGTTAAAACGAGAATCACTCTTCAAGGAGTTGAGTTTAGCTGAAGCTAGTTATCAAACTCTTAGAACTAATTTAAAGGTAAGTTTTTTATTTGAAAATTTTTATGGATATGGGGCACTATAGATTTTTTCGTCACAACCTCAATTTAATATTCACTTTTATTTTAGGAAAAATCAAATCAATATGCTCTATTAGAACAGAGGAAAACACGCATTGTTGATGAAAAAACTTTATTTGAACAGTCGAAAGTTGATAAACTCGCAATTTTTGGAAGAGATGTGCCTCGTTTGATTGAACTTATTGATAGCAATATTCAGCTATTCAAAAAACGGCCGATTGGACCTATTGGAAATTATATAAAATTAAAAGATAAAAAATGGGCAAGTCCAATTGAATATTGTTTACGGAACATGCTTGGAACATTTTTGTGTGATTCTTCTGCCGATAGAAAGGCTCTTGATGGCATATGTAGTTCAATTCAAATAAAAAAGCCAAATGTTATCACAACAGAGTGATTATTAATATTTTTAATTAAAATTAATGTACTTTATTTAACAGATTTATTGATCAAAAATACGATTTATATGGAAGAGAACCACCTATGGAATTTCCTACAATTGCTCGTATTTTGGAAGTTGATAATCCTACTGTTTTTAATTATATACTCGACAAGGTTCGTGCCGAAAGTGTTCTTCTTTTCGAAAAGGACATTGATGCACGTAATGTTATGTATCCAAAGGTTAAATTTACAATATTTTTATATATCTTATTCCAAAAATAAAGCAATCCTATTTTAAACCCTCAACTATTGCCAACTCTTGAAAAGATGTTAAAAATAAATCCTCTAGCTTTATTTTAGAAAATATATAATTTTAAGCCTCCAATGAATGCATTCAAAGCTATAACTTTGGCCTGTAGTGAAGTTAATCCACAAAGGGGATCTCGACCTTATCAATATTTTCGCGGTACTATGAACTTCAAATCACGTGTTTTGGACAACAATTTTATGTCATGTAATTTGAACGATTTTAATGAACAGTTGGAACAAGTAATGAATATGATAAAACAAAGAATTGCAGAACTTCAAGAGGTAATGTTTATTAAAATAATCAATAAAAATTTTATAAATTTTTAGTCAAAGTTTTCATTCCAAGAATTTGAGGGTGAACTTACTGCTTTACGTCAAAAGAAAAATCAGACCGAGGAAAGATTAAATGGGTTGAATGAAAAAAAATATGAGATTGAAGAAAAATTAAATAAATTAGATGATATGTCATTAAGTGAAAACAAAATTACTAATTTGGTTTTATTTTTTTTATAATTTTAACTTTTTATATTTAGAGAAATTCAATTAAAGAAAATGAGGGAGAAAGGAAAATTTTACATGACAAATTAACTGAGCTGGAAAAGTTACTTTTAGAAAAATCTGAAAAAATTACTGAAACTGAAAGCAAAATTGAAGCTGCTCAAAAAAGAGCTGATCATCTTAAAAATGCATATAATCAAATACAGGTTACTTTGACTTTTAATTAATTGTTAATATTTTAATTATTTAGGCTGATATAGAAAGTTGTCATCTTCAACTGGGAAAAATTCAGAATGGATTGGAGGAATGTGATAAAATAACTGAGCGAACGAATGATTTGATTATTAAATACGGAAAACAAATTGAGGATAAAACGTTAAAAATTTATTAATTTAAAATTATTTTTTATTTTTCAAAATTAGGAATTCTTGTAAAAGAAGACAAGAAGAGGCTGAAAGTAATAGAGATCTTATAAAAGTTTGTACTGAAATTGGGAATGGAATACCTAACTTTGACTTGATTCCTGAAACTGTCCATTTAAATAGACAAATAGATGCTATTCAAAATGAGATCAGAAATGCGGAAAAAAAGTTATTTTTTATAATCTAAATTAAAATTTATTATTTTCTATTTAGTAAAGAGCCTGTACCAACAGCAGAAGACTTGCAAGAGTACACGGTTGTATATAAACAATTTAAAGCAAAAGTTAAAATTTGGACAACAAGATACGAGGTAAAATTATTTTTAACTTATTATATAATTTTGTCAGATGTTAGAAAATATGATAAATGCACGTAAATGTAGATTTGATTTGATTAGAACTTCTCTGCCTGGAAAGTTGGAATGTTGGTTTAGAGATCATATGAATTTTCGTGGATATAAGGCAAGTTTGGATGTTCATGATGACGATGGAACTATAATTATTAAAGTAAATATGTTTAAATTATTTATGTAAATTATTTATAAAAGGTAATGACCCATAAAACAAAGGATTGTTCATTAGCAGGTGGTGCTATTGACGAAAGAGATCAGCGATTGCAGAGAAAAGTTTTACAGGACTTAAAAGGTTTATTTTACATTTTTATTATTTTAGATTATTTTTTTTTGTTTTTAAAGGACTTAGTGGTGGTGAGCGTTCATATACAACAGCATGTTTTATTATGGCCTTATGGAAATGTATGGAATCACCTTTTCGTTGTATGGATGAATTTGACGTTTTTATGGATATGTAATTAGATCTTTTTAATTTGTTTAATTTTAATTTTAAGGGTAAATCGTAGGCACATTATGGAAATGTTGGCAGATATGGCGAAGGATAGTAATGAAGTTCAATTCTTTTTTTTCACTCCTCAGCCTATACAAGAGCTTAAAAGTAAGTTTTATATAAACTTTTTAATTTTTAGTCAGGAAAAGTGTAGCTCAACGCTGCTTAAACTAAAAATTAGCATAATCTGAACTTTTCCATATAAAGGAATATTTTATTATGTTTTTGCTTTTACATTATTTACGTTAAAAAAGGAATATTCGGCTTTCATCTTTCTATTTTTTTAATTTTAGGAGATATGTTCGAAGTATTTACACTTAAGCGAATTGCTGGAATTTTCAACGAACAACAAGAAAATCGTTGATTAATTTTATTATTGGAGATTTTCACTGACTTTGATTTTTTATTTATTTAATCTTTGCTTATCTTTTTCATTATTTTTGATAGATAAATTTTATAAATAGAAATCCATGATTATTTTTTTGTTGATAGGCCTGATTTTGATTTTTACGTTCCTATTTATTAATTTCAGGTTGACATTATTTTTATATTCTTTTTTTTATATTTCAGTCCACGTTTCCATGGAGAGATAGAAAATAAATAAAATATTAAATATAAATATTTACAAGAATAAAATTTTTAAATCTGATGGAATCGATTTTAATTACTCAAAATTTCGCAAAATGGTTAAAATTTTACTTTTGATTCGATTAATATTGATAATTTTTGTTTTAATTTTATTTTATTTTATCTCTTCAAAATATGCAATTATATTACTCCTTTCAATAATGAGCATTATTTTAGCATTTAAACAATGGACAAATGTAGTTAAATTGAGAGTATTTATTTTCCTTTCGGTTTTTTTGAATTTTTATGGAAACATTAAAAAATTTTTTTTAGAATTTTATTATATTACTTGGTTTAATTATTCTTTGGTTATCACCTATAATATTCTATTTTGGACTGTCAGTAAATTTAAATATTTTATGTTTAAATAAACCTTTGGGAGTAGTAATTCTTAGCTTAACAATAACTTCAATTATTTTATTTCGAATTATGCTTTATAAATGGCTTTATATGTTACGCCAAAAGGCAATATTAGATTCTCTTTGTAAACATCCTTTATCGTGTGCCACATTTTTCAATCATTTTTTTATTCGAATGGAGATGATATTTACTAGTCAAAAAAGTGATGAACATAGAAAACTTTTTTTAATTTGGATAAATAGGTTTAAAATTAAATTATTAAAAAATAATAATTTAATTATTAGAAGTTTTAAAAGTTTTTTTACATTTTTGAGTTTAATATTTTTTAATTTTCCCAATATCAGTTTTGGAAATAAATTAAGAGAGAAAATTGGAGTTAACTTTATTGGTGTTAATTGTCAGTCAAAATCCTCAAAGGAAAACTTAAATCAAATAGAAAAAGATAATATTATTAAACAAAATCTTTGTAAAAAACATGTTCAATTTAATAAAAGTATTTTTATAATTAATTCAACACATAAAGTAAGTCTTTTAAAAAATTTTTAATATAATCATTTAAGCTTGGGAAACGATTGGTTAAAATAAATAAAAACAGTAAATATTTATTAGAAAATCATCATTATTCTACTATTGACAGTGCAGGAGAATTAGCTGATATTATTGATTCACCTAGTATTTCAGAAAAAAATTAAAAAATAATAATTTTTTATTAAGAAATAATTATACAAAGAAAACCAAAAGTTCCGAGAACTCCAATACCCCAAACAACACCAACGGATCCACAAGGGCCATTATTACTACGTCCAATATTATTATCTCCAATTGATATTTTAAGCAATCAAAATCAAGAAAAAGAAAAAAAGAAAAAACAATTAATTTTAACAAATAAGAAATGTAATATTTGTCCATTAGGTGGTGTAAGTTGTTGTATTCAAAATATTCAAGCTAGTATTCATTACTATAACCTTTCAAAAGATGTAAATTCTAATAAACAAATTATTGAAGAACTTTATGAAACAAAATAAAAATAATAAGAAATTTGAGATTTTAATTACAAATATATAATTTTAATTTATAATAAAATGTACATATCTCATTAATTAAAAATAAATATATTTAAATAAAATACATATTTATAATTACTTTTATTGCTTTACAACTGTGAACTTTTGTTTGATCTTTTGGGTTTATAATCATTCAATTTCATTTTATTAATTTTTTGATTCATCTAAATTGCATTTGTTGAATCAACATAATTAATTTTTTAAATAAAAACTATAATATTATGTTAAATTTTATTTTATATTTTAGATGATATTATTAGAACAAAATAATCGAATAATTTATGAATTATTGGAACAAAAATTTTCTTCGGCAAAAATAAAGTTTGTTTTAAATAATTTTTATAACAAAAAGTTTAAGCGGAAAATTTGATTCTGTGAATGTTGTCTTTGCTGATTTTGATGGTGTTATGTATAAAGTTTCCAATCCTGAAGGAGAAAGATTAAAATTAATGGTAAAAAAATAAAACTAAAATTTTTAATTAAAAATTATTTTAGCTCAGTATTTCTTTAAAATTTTACAAGGAATTGCAAGAACATGGAGCTGATGAGGTTTTTTTTAGAAAAATTTAGTAAAGTTTTGATTTTACAATAGTAGTTCTTTTTGGATTTATTATAGAAAATATTACACTTTTCTAGAATAGCAGGCCCTTTTTGCAGCTTTAAATAAAAATAGAAATTTCCTTAAATATATTTGTTTTAATAATTTTCTTAAGTTGATCAAAAGGGAATATGAAAAATTTTTGAGAAATGCACCAGAGTCTGGATATAATGTTTCTCTTATTTTTAATTTATCTGATATATCTAATAATGATTTTATGGAAATTGTTAAAAAAGCTTCATTTTTGAAGCGTAATTGTTTTGCTTCTGTTTTTGAGAAATATTTCCAATTCCAAGAGGCAGGCCAAGAAGGAGAAAAAAGAGCTGTTGTTCATTACAGAGATGATGAAACTTTGTTTATTTTTTAATTAATAAAAATGTTTTTATTGGGGAGAGGAATATTAAATTTAAATTATTGATATTTTTAAAGATAAAAACTGATGCTAAAATCTATTGATTCCCATTATTCTAACAATAATTTAAAATTTTTTTTAGGTTTGTTGAGGCAAAATCAGATCGTGTTACTGTTATTTTTAGTACAATATTTAAAGATCCAGATGATGTTATAATTGGGAAAGTATTTTTACAGGTTATTTTCTTTTTATATATTTAAATTATTCAAATTAATATTTTTTCTTCAAGGAATTCCGTGAAGGAAGAAAAGCTAGCCAAACAGCACCTCAAGTACTTTATTCTGTTGGAGAACCTCCTCTTGAATTAAAAAATAGTCCAGAAGCAAAAATTGGCCAAAATGTTGGATATATTACTTTTGGTTATTTTTAATTAATAAAATATTTAATTTTAATATATTACATATATTAGTTCTATTTCCAAGACATACAAACAAAAAAACTAGAGATGATACAATTAATCTTATTTACACTTTTCGAGATTATCTTCATTATCATATAAAGTGTTCAAAGGTTTTTTTTATAAAAAATTTAAATAATTTTATTAAATAGGCATATTTGCATTCACGGATGAGAACTAAAACAAATGATTTTCTCAAGGTTCTAAATAGAGCAAGACCTGAAATTAAAGGTGAAAAAAAGACGATAACTGGAAGAACTTTCTTACAACATTAAACTTTAAAAAAATCAATCCAAACATTTTTATTTAAATATTCTATATAAGAAATCAAAAGTAAAAATTGAGTCAATATTTCTTTATTCTGGTGATATTAATCATTATTTACTCCCTCATTTTCTTCTCCATCCCTGCTTTTTCTAAGAAAACGCCTCTCAATTCCAAATAGTTCATCTCCAGCTCTTGGCCCTCTTTTCCTAGAACGAGTACTAGTTGGCGAATCACCATTGCCACTAAAGCGTGTTAAAGGCGAAATTGTGCTACGATTAGGTAATGAAATGTTCATTCGACTTTCTGGTGACAAACCAGTTTCTGAATATTTAAAAAATATAATTATTTTATAAAAAACTACCATTTTCACTAAATGTTTTATCGTCAAAATTTAAGTGATGTCGAAATGATTTATCACTAATAGGAGAATTGAAAGAATCGTAAGGTGGTGAAGGAAGATTAAATTCAGGTGTACGATCCTAAAAACGAAATCTTAAGATAATTTTAAAATTTTAATTTACTCTATTCCGGCTATGCAACAATGAACTATTTATAATTCGACCTTCTGAGTATGGAGTGCTTATTTTCGGATCACTGAATCTTTCAGAACAAAAGTGAATTAACCAGATCAATGGATAGAAAATTTGATAAAGCATTGATGATAAGGCATAAAAAATGACGAACAAATTGTCGGTTATTGTACATATCTAGAAAATAAGCAAAATCTAGAAGAAAATAAAGAAAAGATTTTAATGTTTCTCGCATTTGTTCCAACTCGAAAATCGACTCGAGCCGGAATAAAGAGTATTGTTAGAATAATCATGTCTAAACTTACTATGCGATGTTTGACAAGTTTGAGTTTTCGTCTGCTCCTATATCGACAAACTACAGGATCCCTAAGAAGTTCAACGGCTTTAGGCCTGTTCAATGGGCATGGATCAATCATCCAGGCAATAACGCGGCGGAGATCAGTTGACAAGGCTAAAAAGTCAAATTATTATTGATTTGAGTCATTAGTTAAAATTAATAATTTAAACTCAAAAATTTATTGTACCTATATACCTTTAATGTATTTTTCATCAATCATCCTGTTACGAATTTCCTGCCAAAAAATTCCATTGCTAGGCAAATCCAAATCCGTTGCTAATTCAAGAATAGTCATTCCAAGGCTAAAGATATCAGCTGCCTTAGTTGGTTTGTCGTTAAGAACTTCTGCTGCCAAATATTTGCCATCACCTTCAGAAATACTTCTTGGATCATCCTTTAAATATTTTTTTTAATTAAAAAATAAATTAAAAATACTTTATTTAGATCAAAAACTAATCCAAAATCACCCAATTTGCAAATTCCATCAGATGTAATAAAGATGTTAGAAGGTTTAATATCAACATGGATAAGGTCATGCGAGTGCATATGTTCCAAAGCCTAAATATTAAAATAATTTTTAAAATTAAAATAAGTAAAAAACCATGAGTATATCGATGAGATAATACCAAATCTCTGGTTCTCCAATTTCATGTCTCTCTCTAGCAACATCATCTAAACTCCCACAGCATAACTCTGTTTGAATATATAAACGTCCCCTCTGTTCCCAAGCTTTTACAAAATGAAGCAGATTTGGGTGTGGAGGTAACATTTCATGTTTATGGACTTCTTGAAGTTTTTCCCGTCTGTCAGCAATATTTCTATAAGTCTCCAATGCACATTTAACTGCGTACATTTTACCGTCATCTTTTGAACGAACACTGACAACCTGAAAAAAAAGAAAATAGTAATATTAACTGGAAGTTTAATAAACAATTTAATAAATATTGATTAATTAGAAGATAAATAATACAAAATTTACAAATAAAAAATCAAATCTAAAAATTATATTAAAATTAATCTGAATTAAATTAAAAAAATTAAATTATTTGAAAAAAAACCTCGCCAAAATCTCCACGACCCAAACGTCCATGCATGTAAAATCTTTGCTGAAGGTAAGTTTCTTGAGTATCCGGGTGATAATGAGGACTCAATCGAGGCCCTTAAAAACAAACAAGGGGATAAAAATGATAAAAATATTTACGATCTGAAGGATTTTTGAAGGAAACAATCCGTGCAAATGGCTCAATATGTGCTCGTATTATACTATAACGTTGTACATTCGGTGCTGATTTCATTAGCCTTGGGGCCGGAGGTATTCTATAGCGAGATGGAGTGCCTCTAAGAAGCTTTAAAAAAATTTTTTTATTTATAAATATTTTAAACTTTTTCTCGTTTAGTTGAGAGAGGTTTATCAAACATAAATTTTCCAGTAGGAGAACATCTTGATGGAGTTATAAAACCACATTCACCACGATCGGGAGTACTTTGCATTTGTTATGTGACAATATGTATAAATGTGATTATCTATAAATAGTTTTCTGAATAATTAAATGTTTAAAAAAATATTTAACTTTTAAGTAAATAAAATATAAAATAAAATAGTAATATATTTATTTATTTATTTATTTTTTGTAATTTAGTCAATATTCTTCAAAAGAAAATTGATTTTTTTATTAAAAATGGCGCCAAATTTAAATTAAGGAATTCCGCTTTAAAACATAATGTCTAAAAATATTTATTAAAAAGTTCAATAGAACTAAATAAAGTAGACTTTTAAGTCTCACTTTCTCTTTTCCTATTATTTACTTTAAATAGCCTACATACATATGTAAAATAGAAATTTCCTGTAAATCTGAAAGTTTAGGTAAATAATAAATTGTTCTATTATTGACAAAAAAATAATTGATGATATTATTATCCACCAAAAAATATCTCATTTTTATTTACTTATATATTTTTAAAAATTAAAAGTTCAAAATTGAAAATGGACTTTGTTGTAACTGAATATAGAAAATGGAATTTGAGAATATACGTAATCATATCTAAAGGAATCCACATATATATTTAGAAGGAAAGAGGAAGAAAAGCTAAAATTAAATATATTTATGTAATGGCTACATCTCTTCTATGTGGGTGGCCTAACTATTTTTGAATTTTTTGAAATTAATTGTTTCTTTATTTTTTTATTAAACTTATTTTGTCAGATAATTTTTTTATTAATAAATTATTTTTAATAATTTTTAAAAATTTCCGATTTATTTAATAAATAAAAAAAATTAGCATCTGTTGCGAGAATAGGATCATTTAATAATTATTAATTCTTTTACCAAAAATAATTATGAGCTTTTTATCCTTTCAATATACAGATTTTTATTATATTTCCTTCCTGGATAAGGAAACAAAATCTACCAATTGACGATATTTTATTTACATAATATATATTTATATATTTATATAATATTAAATATATTCTTTTTTTTAAATATAATAATAATAAAAATATTTTCATTTTTTCCCTTGAGATTGATACCTTAAAAATAAGAATTTATTTTAAAGATAATTATTACCTATTTATTTATTATTTTTTTAACATTAATTTTACAAGTTTATTTTTTCTCATATTTTTTTTTAATTTATAAAATAAATTTAATAAATAAAAAATAATGGTTATTCATTCTTCAAATAAATTTTTATTTTCTTCATCTTATATTTGTAATTCTTCATCAAAACAATTTTTTCCTATTTTTTTGTCAACAGTTTTTTTCATTTTTCTTGGAATTGGATCATTTAATATTTTAGCTGAAGGATTTGTTCTTCAAGTTTATTTTTAATTTAAAATAAATATTTTTATAAAAAATTTAATTTTAATCAGAACATTTTATTTTTTTCACATGTATCTAGCTAAAAACACTTAAAAAGATATTTTAATTTATAAGTAAGTTTGAACGTTCTGTGGAAAAGTGAAACTTCCCTTTAACCAAAATTTGAATAAATTTTATGGTGCATTTATTAAATTATTTTATTAGTTGAAAATCCTGAATTTTCAACCAGAAAGAAAATTCTTGAATATTCTAAATCCAATTTTTATTTATAAATTTTAATTTTTAAAGGAATTGCCATTATATCGAAGCATTCGTGATACTGAAATAAAAGCAACACCTTTAATTTTAGTTAAATCCCCAACTAATTTATTTGAAAGAAAAACACGTGCTTTTAACTTTAAACGTTTAAATAAACTTCGTAATTTTTGGCAAAGAAATGAAGTAAGAAAATTAAAAAAAATTATTTTTTTTTAATATTAAATTTTAGGCATTAAGGATGGCTTTATTTCCAGAACAAAAATTTATATTTGAATCTTATTAAAAAAGTGAATAAAAAAGAAACTCAAAAAGATTTCTGGAAAGGAAAGTTAAATCAAAAATTTTTTTAATTTTTATATATTTTAATGAAAAATTGATAAAATTTAAAAATTGTTATTTTTAAATTATTCTAATTTTGGAGAAAAAGTCACTCACTAGTATTTTTTATTTTTATTTTAAAAATGAATATATACATATATTTCAATTAAATATATAAAATAAAATCAATAAATAAATAAATATTAATTATTTTATTTCATTCACATTTTCAGCCTTTCAAATTATTTACTAAATATTTCTTTTATTTTAACCAACCAACCGCAAATACCTATATTTAATATTATTTAGTTGCTATGTATTTAATTAATATTTAATTAAAAAAACCCAAAAAATAAGAAGTTATTTTATTTTTTTAAATAATAATGTTAATTAGAAATTTAAATGTAAGATAATATTTTAAGATTAAAATTCAAAAATCTAAATTAAAATCTAATTTTTGGAATCGAGGCTATTTTCTTTAAAAAATTGTTATTTAAATCTTTTTATAAATTAAATTTAAAAAATAAATAAAATTTAAGAAAATTATTATTTCATAATTTTCAATTATTTCTATAAAAATTTTTATGGAAGATGATCATCAAATTAACAATTTATCTTGGAGAAATAATCGCAGAGTTTGTTATTTTCTTTTAATTATTTTTTTCTATTTTACATAAATAGGTATGTCTAATTTATTTTAAAAAATAAATTTTTTGTTTAAAAATATATTTCTCTATTTTTTATTAAAATCAATTTTTAAAAATAAAATTAAATGTTTTTTTCCTTTTGTGAGTAAAAAAAGCTAAAAAAATGTTGAGAAATTAGAAAAAAAAGAAATATAATAAATACTTAAGAGTATAGCCAAATACTCCAAAGTACTCCTTTTATATTCTCTCAACACAAAGAACATTTTTAAAAGCTTAAGAAATAAATAAATAAATATTATTTAAATAATGTATCATTTTAATATTATTTTTTATTTAAATTATATTTATTTAAAGAAAAAACATTAAAAAATATTAAAAATTTAATAATTATATTTTATTTTATTCTCTCAAATAAAATAAATATTTTTATTAAAATATTTTAATAATTATATATTTAGAATAAAATGGCTTTCTCTTCTAATTTATTATCACCAGTAGAACATTTTCGTCATTCTCCATTACGAATATATAATCGTTTAATTATTAATATTCTTTCAGAATTTCTTGGAACTTTTTTATTAGTATTAATTGGATGTAGTTCTATTGCTCAATTTATTATTTCTGAAGGAAAATTAAATAATCATTTACAAGTACCAATATATTTTTGAAATAATAATTAAATATTTTTTAAGGTATGTTTAGCTTGGGGTTTTGCTATTTTTCTTTCAGTTTCTGTTACATATAAGACTTCTGGTAATTAAATAAAAAATAATATTTTTTATTTTTTAAAGGTGGGCATTTAAATCCTGCAGTTTCATTAGCTATTTGTTCACTTGGAAAATTATCTTTTATTCATTATCCATTTTATGTTTTAGCACAAACATTTGGAGCTTTTTTTGGAGCATTTTTATGTTTTCATATTTATATTGATTCTTTTAATAAATTTGATGGAGGAATTCGTTCTGTTGATGGAATAAATGGAACTGGACTTATTTTTTGTTCTTTTCCCCAATCACATATTTCTTTATATACTGGTAAAATTAATATTTTTTTCAAAATTATTTTTAATTTTTAAGCATTTATTGATCAATTTGTTGGGACAGGTCTTTTACTTCTTTTTGTTTGTGCTATTATTGATCCTCGTAATAAAATACCAGCTTATTTACATCCTTTATTTTTTGGTTTTATTGTTTTTCTTATAACTTCTTCTTTTGGAATGGTTAAAATTAAATTTTATTTAAAAATAAATATTTTTTAGAATTTGGGAACTCCAATTAATCCAGCAAGAGATTTTGGTCCTCGTTTATTTATGTTATTTGCTGGTTATGGATTAAAAACATTCTAGTAATTTATTTGTAATAAAAAATAATTTAATTAATTATAATAGTTGGAACAATTATTATTTTTGGATTCCAATAATTGCACCTCTTTTTGGTGCATTAATTGGAACATGGCTTTATCAATTCTTTGTTGGTATTCATATATCAGATGAAAATATAAAAGAAATTAAAAAGGATGATAATATTAAATTTGATGACAATGATGCTTTAAAACTTCTTACACCTATTTAATCTTTATTTTTTTTCACACAAAAAAAAAAGTAAATATTCGAGGGAAATTATTATATTTTAGGAGTACCTTAAAAAATTGAATTAAAAAAAAAAAAGAATAGAAGAATGTATTAATGAAAAAATAAAAACAAAGTAAAATAAAAATACTTTCAATTAATCTAATGATTCAAATATAATACTAAATAATTAAATAAACAAACCAATTATTTATCTACATAGGAAAAACCCTGTTTTAAATACTTTTCTCTGCAGAGAAATGTGATTTATTTTAAGCTTTTCATATAAATCCCCTCCAAAACTTCTTTTATTTTGACCATTTTTGGAAAAAATGGATATACCAGCGTACGGATATAGAATTTTTTGATACGGATATGGATATAGACCACGTAGATATATCCATATACGAATATGAACTTCGTGTATAATTGGATCACTTGTTTATGCATCGTAATTTATTCTTAATTCTGGTGTAAAATGGGAACTTAATAATTAATAAAAAAATTTCATTTTTGGAACTGGAACTGTTTGGAACCGGTTGCGGAACTAGAACTGCAAAAATTTAAAAAGCAGTTCCGGAACTGAATCGGTTCCAGTGGAAATTTTGGAACTTTTACATCACTGGTCCTCAGCTGATGGAGGAGAATGCCCCCCGTCTTTCGTAGCAGGAAGTCGCCATTCTTGACCAGGCCTTTTTTAGATTTTTTTAGTGAGAGCGAAGAAATTTAGGGTAAAAAGTTACTTCAAAAAATCTATAAAAGAAGTCAAAAGTGGGTGGACAGTCTAATAAACAATAACTCACTCAACACTCATCGTACTGTGCTTTCTCTGTCAATCAGCCACAAACTTGGAGCCGATGTCATCAGCAGATTCTACCGTTGGACCGAAGACGCGGACTCAACGACTCCGGAGTAGAGACTTTTACCATGGCCAGTTTTCTAAGTTTGTCTAATAAAAAACTTGCTTTGCTATTAAGGCATGATCCAGCGTGCAGATGTCAACGAACTTCTGGTCAAGAATGGCGACTTCCTGCTCCGAAAGACAAACGCAGGCGAAACAAGGCTGGCATTGAGCGTCAAATGGGCGGAAACGATCCGGCACTTTGTGGTTCTTGAGGAGGGAAAGGATGTTTTCTTCGAAGAACAAGGACATCGAGAGCAGGAGGTTGATGCCCTAGTTAAGTGGCATGAGAGAAAGAGAAAACCAATCACACTGCAGAGCGGAGTATTGCTTAAAAGGGCAATAGCGAGAGAGGAGTGGGTGTTGACTCATGAATCAGTGACTCTCGGTGAACAGATCGGAGCTGGACAATTTGGAGAAGTACGGTTTTGCTTGTCTTTTATTTGTCAAATTTATGCCTACTTTAAGGTCTTCAAAGCCAAATTTAAAACCGCACAGGGCACAAAGGTCGATGTCGCCGTCAAAACACTCCGAGATGGTGAAGCAGTGAGCAATCAGAAAAGGTAGATTTTCCAAGGAGTTGTTCTTAAAATAACTTTTTTTTAGCTTTCTTGGTGAGGCCCGGCTGATGCGCCAACTTCGTCATGAAAACGTCGTTAGAATGTTTGGCGTCGCTGTATATGAGCACCCAATGATGATCGTCATGGAATTGTGCACGGGGGGCAGTCTTCTCCATCAGCTGAGGACTCGCCAGACTTCGCCCGGAGAAAAGTTCCGTTGGGTTTTTGAAGCGGCCAAAGGCCTAAATTACATAAATTCTATGGGATACGTACATCGGGACATTGCTGCGAGGAACTGTTTGCTGACCGAAACAACAACACTCAAGATTGCTGATTTTGGTCTCACATTAAAGACAAAACATATGCAGACGGAGAGCCTTGGAAAAGTTCCTGTAAAATGGTTGGCCAAGGAGGTATGTTTTTTATATATCCGTCTATTCGAGAGATGTTTATTTCTTCAGACGCTGGAGCTCGGCATCTACAACGCTCACACGGACGTTTGGTCATTTGGTATCCTCTGTTGGGAGATATACAGCAACGGAAAGGAGCCATATCCAGGGATGAGCAATATGCAGGCGAGAGCTCACATTCTGCTTCATGGCTATAGAATGACTATACCTGAGGTTACCATATTTTTGATTATTTAATTAAAATAATAATTAACTAATTCAGGACGTTCCTGAAAATGTTGCTGGACTGATCAAGAACTGCTGGGACGGCAATCCTTCCGGGCGACCTCACTTCAAAGAAGTAGTTGAAATGCTCCAATAGATGTGAGAGAATAAGTCAAATATACATAAGTAATTGATTTATGTTTTTGTATATGTCTCTGTATGTATTATATTTAGTAATATTATATATGTATGTAGATAAATAAATTGGTTTGTTTATTTAATTATTTAGTATTATATTTTAATCATTAGATTAATTGAAAGTATTTTTATTTTACTTTGTTTTTATTTTTCCATTAATACATTCTTCTATTCTTCTTTTTTTTAATTCAATTTTTTAAGGTCGCCATTTTTCTTTTCACATTTTTCTTCACTTTAGCTCCAGATTTTTAAATAAATCTAAATAAATAATTGCTTAACAATGCTAATATAAATTTAATTTTATATATGTAGTATAGTTCTAAATATTTTCCCTCTAATTCTTTTATTTTTTTTAAATCCCAAAACTTCAATAATAAATTATACTAATATTGAATATATAAATTTTTTCTTTAACTCAATCCTGCTTTTGCTGTTCACCAAATGTCACAGAAAAAACATAAGTTTTATAAAAAGATTGGGAGAATATACATATACATTTATAACAAATATATAGGTGAAGTGGAAAGTAAAAATAAAAATATTTAGTAAAAATATAAAGTAGAAAAAATCTAAGAATAAATAAATATTATATTATTTAGTAATAATATATATATTAATTGTTTGTTTGTGTACAATCGTTTGTTCGCGCTTTTTACAGTTTTAGGGTAATAGAAAAAAAGAAAATAATTTTTTGTGTAAATTATATGTTTACACTCTTCAATCCATCAATTTCTCATAACTTTCACCAAATCCTGTCAATCCATTTTTTCTTCTTTTATTTTGAAAAAGCTGCCGGATTCAATTTCACGCAGAGAGAAATAAATTGTTTGAGAAAAAAGATCAAAAATAATTCCTTTTTTCAGTGTGGTCGGGTAATGAAAAATAAAATTAAAAGCATTAGGACATTTTGAAGAAATTAAAAAGAAGAATTTAGCAAAATGTGCTTAAGGGATGACATTAAAGTATTTTTAAATTTTTTAAACTATTATTTTCATTCTTCAAGACAACAAATAATATCCGTGCATATATATATTCAATTATATTTTATTTTCTTTTCAATTCTTTTCTTCAAATAAAAATGTATTTATGCTTTTCTTATTTCAATTTCTTTATATTTGGCCTATATCCAATTGTTGATATTTACTTGTAACTGAAACTATTATTTATTTAACATATTTTTTTACTAAAAAGATTCAGATGTCTTTTTTTACTTTGATAAACATTTTTAATATTATTTAATTCTTCACAATTTATTAATTTAAATAATTTATAAATAAATAAATTTATTTTTTCACTTCATATTTATATAAAATTTTCTTCAAATAAAATTTAAAAAAATTAAATTAATTCCAATTTCTATTTTTTTATTATTTTTAAATGTTGTGATTTATTTGCTTTATTTTTCTTCTTTTTAGTACGTAATATATAGGTATATATTTATTTGTTAGCCAATGGCCACTCCTATTTCTTTTTCTAAAATATACTTTTTAATCTTTAAAATATATATTCAATTCTTATATTATTTATAATAAAAAATAATAATTTTTTAATTAATTTTCTAATTATTTTTAGTATTTAAATGGCACAAAATAAAAAAATAAATTCTAATATAATAAATAAAACAGAATATTTGTATAAAGGAGCAGCTTACAGATCTGTAAGTATCAGAGGAAATTAGAAAAAATTATAAAAATAATAAATATTAGGTAGCTTTTGGCACTTGGTCAGTAGGAGATGCTTCCCGCAATTTTGAAGAAAAGAAAAGGTTTAGCCATTCATCGACTAGAGCTGAGAGAAAAAAAGAAATAAATTTAATAAATAATTGCAGGTAATTTAAAAAAAAATAATTTTTAAAACTTTTACAAAATATAATATTTAGAAATAAAATTACTAAATATAAAGAAAATATTTGTAATTTTAATTAATTAATTAATTAATTTTAAGTAATATGTATTTATGATGGAAATAAGTAAAAATAAAAATATTAAGTAAAAATTCCCTTATTTATTTATTTTTTTCTTCTTGACAACAACTGTGTTTTAAAAAAAATAAAAATAATTGTTTTTTCTATTTATTAATTTTTTAAATGAAATCCAACTTATATAAAAATATAAATTGTCATGTTTTTCCCTTTTATTTTTTAATATCCTTCTTTTATAAATTCCGCCCACATTTTGTCATATAAATAATTTATTTATTTGTTGCACACACATATTTTGTTTTCTAAAATATTTTTTTAATAAAAGAATTACTAAATCCCCTAAATCACAATATATGGATTTTTTCCAAAAATTAAAAAAAAAATAATTTTTTTCTATTTAAGTTCACAGAAAATATTTTCTCTAAAAACTGAAGAAAAGAAAAATGAAGTAAAAACAGAATTAACCGAACAAATAAGAAAAAGTAGAGAAGAAATTAATGACAAAAATTATCAAACAACTTTTATTAATAAAAATAAAAATATTTTTGAAAAAATGAATAAATTAAATAAAAATTCTGATTTTTATTCATCAACAGAATATGTTAAATATAATAATAATTTAATTTTTGGAAATTCAATATCTTCACTTAAAAATGGTTATTTTTATGTATTTATTTAAATTAATAATATTATTTATAGTTAATTTAATGACAAAATCTTTTCCTCCTTATTCATTAGAAACATTTAATTTATTTAAAAATAATAATTATTTTCCTTCTTCTAATCAAAATTTTAATTATAAAATTTATAAAAATAATTCAATGCAAAGGCCAAGAACAAAAAGTTTAGATAATGGAATATGGTTACTTATAAATTAATTAATTATTTTTAATTTTTTTAAAGTTTTTCACTTGGTAATTTTCATAGAAAAGATAAAATTAGGGAAATAAATAAATCTTCTACTACATCAATTAATACTATACATGCAATTAGTGAAAAAGGAAGAGAATATTTAAAAAAAGATTCAAAATTTTCTTCTACATCTTTAAATATATTTAATTATTCACGTTTAGAACAAGCAAAACAACTTTTTAAAAATTTTTATAATTCTACAACTTTAAAATTAAAAAAGAAAAAAATAAAAAATATTCAACAAAAACAAGAATTAAATATTTCAATGTATGGATCTGCTGTTGGCCCTTTTTTTGAATTTCGGTTGTTATTATTATTAAAAAATATATTTATTTATTTATTATTTTTAAAGAAGGCCATGTAAAGAAGAATTACCATTATTACCTTATAATATTTATTATAAAGTAGAATCTTCATCTGAATGCTCCAATCATTCAAATTCTATTATTAGAAAAAATAATGAAAATTTTAGATTAATAACAGCTGATCATACAAATAAACAAATAGAAAATTATAATAAATCAACATTTCCATTAATTGAAGAAAAAGACAATTCTGATCGATTAGAGCCTTTTTCAAATTTAATAAAAAATCTAGACAACAATTCACCATCAACATCCTCATTCTGCTCATTCACATCTCCCTCAGCTTTTTCTTTATCATCTGAAAATAATAATAAACTGAGATTACCTAAAGGACAATTGGTCAGTATAAATAATTTAAAAAATACCGTATTTACTCGATTAATTACCCTCCCTCGATTAATTACCCCACCTCTATTAATTACCCCCTCCATCGATAGGTTGAAAAAATAATTACCCTACCTCTATTAATTACCCCCTTCTCCACACTCTATTAATTACCCCTTATTAAATTGAACCATAAATTACTACATATCACTACATTTTTTTTAAAAATTAGAGTAGCACAAGGCCGGTTAACGGTTTAACGGATTTTAAGAGACCTGAATATCTGTTCCGATTAATTGAAAATCTACGGTTTACCGCCCGGTTTTCCCGGTTTTTTAAAAAAAAGTTTATTTTAAGTAAAAATCGATAAAAAAATCAAATAACTTGATTTTTTATGTAATTTATTGTAAGTGCATTCAGGGTTGTCGTAATTTGTACAGATACATAGGTGCATTGAAGTAAATTTTTATTTTCAAAATTGAAATTTTTTCTCAAAATTTTCGGGTCTGGTCTTGGATTTAGCAAAAATGTATGGTCAGGTAAATGTTCATAAATTTTGAAGTTTTTAAATTGCAGGCAAAAAATTTTTTAACTATAGCACTTAAGTTGCCAAAAATTCACCTCTTTTAGCGCCGTAAGCGAAAATGTTACTTTTATTTTTATCAAAATGGCTGACAGATAATTAAATTGTCGAATTCATTATCCAAATTTTCATATTGTTAAATCACAAAAACGGTTTGAAAAAATAATTACCCTACCTCTATTAATTACCCCACCTGTATTAGTTACCCCCTCCAGCTACAGGTTGAAACAATAATTACCCAGGGTAGTTATTAGAGTAAATACGGTATATTATAATTTTTAGTCTAATATTTCTAATAATGAATTATTAACAAAGCCAAAAAAACAAACAATTAATCCTTTTTTATTAATGGCTGAATCGCCAGATTCAGCTTTTAGTGATTCTATTGAAGATAATAATTTTATTAATAAAAATAATAATTTTACGAATTGGAATGAATTATTTAATTATTTACGTAAGGAAATTGTAAGTAAATATTTAAATATTAAATTTAAAAAAATATTAATTATTTAATTATTTAAGGTTGAAATGAATGTAAAAGATTCACAAATCCTCCATAATTTAGAGGACATTCAAAATGAATTAGAAGATGTTCTTAATTTATGTAGAATTTCATAACACTAAAAATTAATAAAATAAACACAATTTTATATCGTGGCATATCTGTTTGCATGTTTTGCACAGCCCTAGCATAACCTTATTTATTTAAACCCAAATTTAGAGAGTTCAGTATAATTTATCTAAGCTTGAAGAGCTCTTTCGAATAATCTACCATATGTACATTTTAAAAAATTTTTGTAATTTAAAAAATTATAGCACCCAAAGCACGTAAGTACCGGATCAAGTATTTGCCTAACATAAGCTTCATTTCTTTCTTAAAATCGTTAATTTTTAACATTAGTAGTAAAAATATTTAAAAAAAGAGAGAAATAAAATTCAAAAAACTTTAATTTATCAGGTTTTAATGGTGCTATGTAATTTGGGTTGTGGTAAATTAGACAGTGAGTAATTTGGACAGTGAGTAATATGGACAGTGAGTAATTTGGACAGTAAACCTTTTTCGGAAAAATTAGTAATATAGACGGTGAGTAATTTGGGCAGTAACACTTTATTTTTAAAAAATAACTAAATGTTGAGTAATTTGGACAGTAAATCCTTTCAATCTCTTCACTTATTTTAGATTCAGCTTCGAAACTATATTAAAGCCTTGAAATGAAAAAAGAGTTTTCCCTTTGTTTGACTTTGTTTCAGAAAACCAACTAAGTGCCATATTAATATAATTTTTTGAGTTGGAAAATAATTTACAAAGTTTCAAATTATTTATAAAATAAGTGTAAAAAATAAAAAGAATAATTTCTATCCTAAAGGTGGAGCGAAACTTCCGGACGCCCACAAAAGCTTACAAAGAAATTAGTTTATTTCCCTTTTTAAAGGACCATTTGATGCTATAATTTATTTAACAACTTTGTATCATGGTAATAAATCTATATCCAAGTTTTGGACAAGAAGTTTGAGTCCAGAAGCGTTGGTCCGGAAGTTTCGGCCTGCCATCTTATATTATTTATTTACATAATAAATGTGTAAAATAAAAAAAAAATATTTATACTTTTTCTTTATCTTCTTTTTCAATAATTTATTCGAAAGAAACATCTGGAAATATCAATGCAGTGATAATTTTTAACTTTAAAAAAATAAGGATTTACTGTCCAAATTACTCAGCATATTACTTATTTTTTAAAAATAACGTGTTACTGCCCAAAATACTCACCGTCTATATTACTAATTTTTCCGAAAAAGGTTTACTGTCCAAATTACTCACTGTCCATTTTACTCACTGTCCAAATTACTTGCTGCCCAAATTACTCACTGTCTAATTTACCACAACCCAAATTACCATCCACGGTTTTAATTCCCCTTTACAAGGGAACATATCAACATGATACTCCCCGATTTTGACAAAACTAATATTATTCGAAAGAGCTTATTGAGTAGTCACAGAATCTAATTTTTTACTTGCCCTAATTAAGGTATTGCAAAGTTGCGAGCTTTTAAAGTTTCAAAAAAGAGCCACACTTATGATCACCTCTCATTTTCCTTTTGTTTTCCATGCGGCGGCCGTCTGCCTTCTCTTCTTTTTCTTGGAGTAACTGGCGGCCGCTGCAAGGAAAGGAAAAGAGAGAAGAGAGGTGATCTTAAGGCCGTAGTAAAGAGTAGAGAGAAAGGAACGCTTTGAAGAGGAAATGGAACATTTTTTTTTGAAAATTTAGAAGCTTGTAACTTTTCGAACCTTAACTCTAGGGCATGTAAAAAATTAGATTTTGTGTCTACTCAATAGCTCTTTCGAATGGTATAAGTGTTGTCAAAATCGGGGAGTATCAGTTGATATGTTCCCTTGTTAGCTAAATAATTAAAACTTCATCGTCCAATGAAAGTTTAACTTCTGGTTTACTCTCAGTTTTTCAGAAAGGCGAACAAATTGTGATAAACATTTTAGATCAACAATCCGTTATCGTTTTTTTAGAAGAATTAAATAGAATTTGTAATTACTTACAATTAGTAGTTATGTATAAATTTAAAACAAGATCGTATTTAATTAAATCTGCTTCACTGCGACAAAGTGGACTTTAGCTAGATGCGGTTGATCCTTGAGTCCCACTATTTGAGTCTAAGCATAAATTTCTTTTTAGCTTAAATTTTTTATTGTCAAATTTTGATAGACATTTATCATTCAGAATTTTTAAAAGATTTTACAAGTTTAGAAAAAAGAAGAGAAAAAGGATTCTAGCTAGCAATCCTATAAATCCACAAGATCCTCTTTAATCGCCTATTTTGTCAAATTCATAGACTGCTTTTTATTACTTATATTTTTTCATTTTTTTAAATTTTTTTATTAATTTTGACTTTTAAAATAAATGAGATCAATTGATTTTCTAAAAACGGCTTACCAAGTTGTTTTTTATAAATGGTTTTTTTTCTTTCGTGGTTGTTGATATTCAATTTTAGGCAATCTTCACCAATCTGGGCGCCGCCCCAAATAATCGCACTGGGATAGTAAAAACGTGTTTTTAGGGGTTATCGAGGTCGCTGATTATGAATATGATCTTATCACTAAACCTTATCATTTTATCACTAATTTTAAAAATCACAGATTTTATCATGGATACTTCCCAAATTACTCAAGTTATTAATAATAAAGAATCTGCTATTCAATATTTACAACAACATAACATTTTACGGTCTGTACCACCACTATGCCCATCATGTAATCAGCAAATGAGCGAAAATTTTGATAAAATCTGTGATTTTAAAAATTAGTGATAAGAAAAAACTGATATCATATTCATAATCAGCGACCTCGATAACCCCTAAAAACACGTTTTTACTATCCCGGTGCGATTATTTGGGGTGGCGCCCAGATTGGTGAAGATTGCCCAATTTTAACATTAACCTATATTTTTAAGAAAAATTTTTATAATTTGAACTAATTTATGGATCCTTTTGAGCTTTTGGAGCCTGTTGATATTTTTCCTAAACTTCCTAGTGATTTGGATAATCAATTGTCTAGTAAAAAATGGCAAGAAAGAAAAGCAGTGTTAGATTCAATAAATGCCATTTTGGTGGAGAATCCTAAATTAATTGATAACCCAGATTATGGTGATCTAATCGACAAGCTTACAAAGGTTTCCGTTCAAGATATTTTTTATTTTTATTTTAGGTTCTTAAATCTGATGCAAATATTAACTGTGCTGCGGTTGCTGCTAAATGTCTTACTGGATTGGCAAAAGGGCTTAAAAATAAGCTTGGGCCTCATTCATCTTCAATAGCTCCTGTTATATTTGACAAATTTAAAGAAAAGAAACCTCAACTTCGTGACCCGTTAATTGATTTGATTGATGCTGTTCTTGCAAGCACTGTAATGATTTATACAATATTAACTTTATCTATTTGTATTTATTATGTAGAATCTAAACAATCTCTCATCTTGTATATTAGAGGCTGCCAAAAAGCCTAATCCAAACCAGAAATCTCAACTTGATCATTTTATTTATAGAACTTTTCGCTCTCTTTCCAACAAGGATATTCCAAAGGGGCTTTTGAAGGATTTAATTTCTTCTTTGATTAATGTTAGTTTATTTAATATAATCTTTTTTCAATTTATTTTCCTAATTAAGCATACCTCCGATTCTGATCCTGAAGTTCGTGATGCTTCTTGTGCCGCCTTGGGTGCAATTCAGAAATGCATTGGTGAAAATGCTCTTGCTGTTTTTCTTGGCTCTGAAATCGTTAAAGACTCTACCAAAATGTCAAAGGTATTCATAATAAGTATTGCTTATGGCCGGAAATGTCGTTAGTGATATTTTAATTATTCAAAGTCTCAAAAATCATTATTAATTTAATCACTCATCTATAATTCTTGACATTTTTAATGAATAAATTTTTATTTTTAAAATTCTTTTCAAGATTGCTGAGTATCGTGAAAAGTGTATTTTTGAAGCGACACAAAATATCAAGGTTAGTATGTTTTTTTGCATAATATTATAATAGTGATGAAAATATAACTGCTTTTAGAGTTATATATATTTCATTACGTTTAGCAGACATCTGAAAATGGGATCACTTCTACAGCTTCTCAACAGAAAATTTTAAATAATTTAAATCAACAACAGAAAAGCAACGTAGTGAATAATCAGCAAATAGATCCTTTTGAGCTTTTGGAGCCTGTTGATATTTTTCCTAAACTTCCTAGTGATTTGGATAATCAATTGTCTAGTAAAAAATGGCAAGAAAGAAAAGCAGTGTTAGATTCAATAAATGCCATTTTGGTGGAGAATCCTAAATTAATTGATAACCCAGATTATGGTGATCTAATCGACAAGCTTACAAAGGTTTCCGTTCAAGATATTTTTTATTTTTATTTTAGGTTCTTAAATCTGATGCAAATATTAACTGTGCTGCGGTTGCTGCTAAATGTCTTACTGGATTGGCAAAAGGGCTTAAAAATAAGCTTGGGCCTCATTCATCTTCAATAGCTCCTGTTATATTTGACAAATTTAAAGAAAAGAAACCTCAACTTCGTGACCCGTTAATTGATTTGATTGATGCTGTTCTTGCAAGCACTGTAATGATTTATACAATATTAACTTTATCTATTTGTATTTATTATGTAGAATCTAAACAATCTCTCATCTTGTATATTAGAGGCTGCCAAAAAGCCTAATCCAAACCAGAAATCTCAACTTGATCATTTTATTTATAGAACTTTTCGCTCTCTTTCCAACAAGGATATTCCAAAGGGGCTTTTGAAGGATTTAATTTCTTCTTTGATTAATGTTAGTTTATTTAATATAATCTTTTTTCAATTTATTTCCCTAATTAAGCATACCTCCGATTCTGATCCTGAAGTTCGTGATGCTTCTTGTGCCGCCTTGGGTGCAATTCAGAAATGCATTGGTGAAAATGCTCTTGCTGTTTTTCTTGGCTCTGAAATCGTTAAAGACTCTACAAAAATGTCAAAGGTATATTCTCCATTATATCATTCAGTTTTTTATATTTTAAGATCGCAGAGTATCGTGAAAAAGCAATTTCTGAAATTCCTTGTGCCAATACTGACGTTTGTTTTTTTATTTTTATCTATATTTCATTTATTCTTACGTTTTATTTTTCTTTATTTTAATTACATAATATTTTTTTATTTTTTGTAGTTTTCAACTTCTGCTCCACCTTCGAATGCGAATGTTAATAGTGTGGACGAACCTAAATCTAAAGAACAAGATATTCATGCTAAAGTTACAGATATTCAATCTAACAATAAAGTATCTGTTCTTGCTTCTTCAGAGCATGTAACTTTTTGAAACGTTTTTTATTTTTAAATTATATTCATTTTATGTCATAAATTTTTAGTCATCTTCTGAAGATGATGTTTTTTCTGCTCGAAATCAGAAAACAAAACAAAAACCTGTTAAAAATGCTACAAAAAATCAACAGAAATCTGTCGAGGTAGCTTTTCTTATTTTTACTAGGTAAATTTGTAAAATAAATAGCATAAAGAAGAGATTAATTGTAAGGCAGAGGTTCAAGTGCCTGAGTTTTTGTTAAATCTTAAAAGTGATCGAGTTCTTCGGCTTAAGGAGGAAAAAGCGCTTAAGGTTTTTTTTAACTTTTTGTTTTAATTTTAAAATTTTTGACATTAAAATGGAACTTTGATACACCACAAGCTGAACATTTGGAACAACTAAGTTCTTTATTGATTGCTGTGTCGAAGCCTCCTTTGACTGGACAGTTACTTAGTAAAGATTTTAAACAACACATTAAGGCTATTGAATATCTTAATGAGGTACTTTCTAATTTATGCAAGAATCTTAAAATTTAATTATTTCATTAGTCTTGATTTTTTACATAGGTTCATGCAGCTTCACCAGAATGTATTATTAACAATATCGATCTTCTTCTTAAGTGGTCGACTTTGCGCTTTTTTGACACAAATCCATCTGTTTTGATCAAAGTACTTGAATTTATTCTGGCTGTTTTCACACAAATGGAAGCAATGAATGAGGTTCTTAATGACCTTGAAATGCAATCTTTTCTTCCTTATTTGCTTTTAAAAGTAATTTAAAAATGTTATTTGTTATGGATAATTTAGAATACATTTTAGAGTGGTGATTCAAAGGATTTAGTTCGAAATCAAGTTCGCCGAATCGTACATATTTTAAACACCATTTCTGTTCCTGCTAAAATATTTCCAAATGTTCTTGATAGCCTTAAGACAAAAAATTCGCGACAGAAGGCTGAAAGCCTTGCAATTGCTGAATCACTAATCGAGGTACTCTTTCATTAATATCACTAACGGTTTAAAAACTAATATAAATTTGGACGCCGAAATCGAAAATAATAATACATGTTATTTATAGACTAACTCTGTTTATAATTCAGTTAATGGAAATACAATATAAATTTTAAGATTATTGGTATTACAATAACTAGCACACCTCAAATAACAATGCGTACCTTTGGTGCTTGTATTGCCGAGAGAGATGCCGCTGTAAGAAATGCAGCACTGAATGCTATTGTTACAGTTTATAGAGGGATGGGATGTGACCGTGATAAAGTTTTTTCACTTATTGGACAACTTGGCGAGAAAGAACGTGCTATGCTTGATGAACGTATTAAACGAACGGGCGTATTTGATCCAAAATCTGCGAATAGGCAGCAAACAACTCGAGATGCGTCAACCAGTCGGTTAAATTCTAGAATGGAAAATAGTACTCAACAGCACACAACAAGAGCAAGATCGGCGAGCGGGTTTTACATTATTTATATTTTTTACGTGATTAAAAATTTTTAACAGACCGCGTCGGCCAATCGAATTGACATTGCATGGTAATAACTCGATGATAGCAGGAGGTGCTGATGATACTGTACGTGGTCCACGTCGTTCACATAATGTTACTGCTACTGGTCTTTCTTCTGCTCATTCACACGCTGCTTTAAGTTCGACATTAAATCAGGTAGTTTCATTTAATATTTTTAGTTTTAGAGTTTTGATTTCAGACAGTAGGTGGTCGTTTCCAATTGGATCCGAAATTTTTTGAAAATGAATTTGATGATAATTCCCCCACACTTGGTAGAACTTTAGTTAATTCGGCAGGAGCTAATCATTCTGGCTTAAATTCAACTTTTACTAAAAATGATGGACCAGAACGCGGCATTTTATCTAGTCGAAATTTTCCTCCTGGCGGAAGTATTGACCAACAGGATTTACAACCTATTGTAATTAATAATTGTTGATATTAATAAATTTTATATTAAAGAAGCCTGTAATCCGTCCTGTAAGCACATTTTCTCGACGTAGTGAATCAGTATCCTCTATATCGTCATTAGAAAGTACTGAATATATTGATAGAGCAGTTCATAATGTCTCTTGTCTACAATTAAGTCTTGCCGATGAGGCAATTGCACAGGTTTATTGTTTAAACTTTAATCATATTTAATTTTAGTTATTACATCTTCTTAATGATTCAAACAATCGTCAATATATAATTGATAGATCAGAACTTATTATGAAAATGGTTGTCCTATTTATTTTTTAATTTCACAAAATATTTTAGATTGTTACACAAGTTTTTCATATTCGTAGTCAACATCTTGAACAACTTGAATCTATTAAGGAAGCAAAGAGAGACGATCAGAATAGTTCAAAAGAAAATGAACTTAATGAATTTTTACGATCAATTTGCAATTTTCTTTCGACGGTCATTAACAATTTTATTTTAAAATAAATTTTTTTTTAAGTTGACAAATGAAACTCATATAATGAAAAAGATAAGTGCCGACACATTACGTGCATTTATAGAAGCAATTCTATCGCTAGTCTGTGATCAACGCCTTTCTGGATTTAAGGATCAAGTTAGAGAAATAATTAATAACTTTACAATAATTAATCAATTTAGGTTTTCCGTTCTTTGAATGTTGTTGTCATTCGTCTTTGCGAATTTACTCATCCGAGCGTTTGTTTTTTGGCTTTGATGAAATTAATTATGAAGTATCAAGCAACTGAGCCTAAAGGAAAAATGATGGATTTGCTACGTAAATGTATGATTAAACGAACCGAAACGCTTACTGATCCCGCCATTGTGGATATGGTTTGATTTTTTCTTTTAATTTTGAAATGCTCCTATTTTTCTTGTTTTTCAAATAAATTCTTTTAGATTGACATTCCTACTTTGCTAGAACATATAAATACTTACGTTACAAGATTTTATGTTTCTAATGATGGACGTGAATCGGACGTGTCAGTAAAAGAGACTTCAAAGTTGCTCTTTATTTGCGTTCAACGAATTGTTGTCAAGAAGAAATATTCGGTTTGTTATATTTTTATATTATTCATTTTTAACAAATAAAATTAAAAAACATAATTTCAGATTCTCAATTACCTAGATCATTTTCCGGAAAATTCCCAAATTGTTGTATATGTAAGACGTTGTTTACGTGCTGTTGGTAAACGCACCGCGGATGAAAAAACTCCTGACGGATCTCCTCCATTAATGGATGAAATGGAAAAATTTTTTATTCGCATCAACGATGACATTTTCTCGGGGGTCAGTTTCCAGTAGTCCATAATAAATTTATAATTCTGAACGAGCCGTTTTCATTAATTTTATAATTCCTAAAGGCAGTAGAGGATCTCTACAATTTTATGGACATCCACCCAGAACAGAGTGCAAACTTGGAGCAATTTATGTCCAAATGTGACTATGCAAGCCTAATTCGCAGAGCTTTTGTCGAAATTCGAAAATGTCGCATGGAAAGGAAACCGCTAATACCGGGGTAATCACTTTAGCGATATAATTTTTTGAATGAAGTTTAAATAAAAATATTTTTAGTGATTCTGTTCGTCGAATATTGCCAGAAGAAACACTTTCATACTTAGACAAAAATAATCAACTTATAAGCTGTATAGATGAATTTACCGCGTTACTTAGTGGAAGTCCTGCTGCAATGTTTGGGCAATCTCAGAAATCGACACCCACTTAATTTTTATACAATTTATCTAAAATTTTGTTCAACGAAGTGCCTTTGATTTATATTTTTGTTTAAAAAAAGATATTGAAATAAATATATGAATATATCTTTTTGTGGAGTAATTTAGCTCCAAAGTACAAAAATGCTTTGTTTGTGCTTTTTACTATAAACATTACAGATTATAATTTAAAATTTCTTTAATCCATCTATAGGCAAAAGCGGCATTATTAAATCTTTTGATTTTTCTTTAAAGTGGCTTTTGAATATTCTTTGTTTCCCTACTATCTCTTCACTTTTCCAACCATCTCCAATACTTGGTGGAAATTGCTTGTCCTCAACAGAAACAGTAGATTGGGAAATATAGTCATGGTTTTTTATTTCACTGACTGCTAAATTTGCTCCTTGAGTAGGTATTGAATGCTGCGGGTAGTTCTGGGGACCGATCGGTTGAAAAAACTTGAATTAGTTTAATAAATGGGAAAAGTAATAAAATCGAACATTTAAGAAACTTCCAAAGTCGAGGCCTCTTTCATTCTCATAGCCTAACCGAGAATTTACTCCAAAACGTCGGTTACCCAACATCAATCCATTATCATCTTAAATATCGATATTTAGGAAAAACTTTTTGAATATTTACCAGCCAATGATTAACTTATGTTATAATTTTGTTAAAAATGTTATGATTCTTTAATAATTTTCATCAAATTCTATATTATATTTACAAAATATTTCTGATAACTCACTAATAGCACCAAATCGGCCGGGTCCTATATTTAGTCCAAATTGGCGGTCAACTCCAAATCCAAAAATATTTGCTCCTTGATTATGTCCAAAAAGTAACTCACCAGTAAATGGATTGCGTGTGAGAGTAAATGAGCCTAGGTTTACTTGTTGGGAGTGCACTGTTTAATAAACAAAATTTTAAAAAGATATACAATTTAATAAGGAACCTTTCAACGCCAGAAAGAGAAGAAATGAAATTATTTTGAATTTCTTATTGTATTGTTGGTATTTTATTTACGGTTGACAAATGGGGGGGATTTGCAGCTCTCGAAAAATTGAATCGATCTAAAGGTGGAGGAAATCATAAAATGTCTGGGTTAAGATAAAGGTTCCTCCCTGAAAATCGAAAAAATATAGGAGGGACCAAGCTCAACTTTGTGGTAAAAAATCAAAAATAAAAATTAGTTCGTTTGAGAGAGAGATCTGAGTCGATTGATATAAAAATCAGTGTGATTGGTCAAATTTGAACAAAAGTACGAACGATAGAAGCCCGCTGGAAAAACCTTTAAGCTTAAGTGTCGTATTTTGTTCTATCTATTAAAATTAAAACTAAAAATTAACAGAGACAGATTGCAAACAGTCTAGGTAATCACTTAAAATGACCTTCTGTCTATTGAGCTGTCGAATGGCACCTCACTTGCCAATATTGACAAAATACCAACAATACAATAGAAAAGCCATTATTTTAAAGAAAATGTACATTTCATTGATTCTGCAATTTCGAAGTATTATTAGAAAAATCATTTTGTAGATAACAAAAACAACTGCTTTTTATGATGAACAAAGCAATAAAATTATGGGAAAAGAGCGCGGATAAATTTTACAAGAGAATATATGTAAAAGAGAAAAATTTATTAAATGACCTTCATCTACTGAATAAAAAAATTTTCCAGCATAATAAATATCAAAAAATTAAAGACCTGTATTTTTTCATAAATATATATTTAAAAACTAGCCAGTACAAAAATCCAATGTATACAGAATAATTATTTATATATGTAAAGGGTATCTGTCTTGATTTTTCTGTTTGATAAAGATTTAATAATTTAGAAAGATACCCAAATGAAATATATAACAATCCGTTTAATTAATTAAGGAATTATAATATAAATATTATTTATTATTATTATGATAAATTTGGGAATTTATAGGGAAAATATAATTATAAACGAAATAAATTACACAGAATGCACAAACTACACATAAATATAATATAACAAAAAAATTTTTTTTGAGAGAAATGCTAGTCAGAGAACACGAGGAGTAGCAGTATTGTGATGTGGCAGACGATGTAATTGCTAAAAAAATTTTAATAACAAAATATTTTTTTGTTTTTTAGCTGTTCCGATAGAGAAATAAAAAAATAACTCTGTAAACCTTTTATAAAATTTCCTTTACCTTGGTTTGTTCACCCATTCTAACAAACGGCTTATGCACTTCACGAATGCGATTGGCACCACCATAGTGAAGACGGTCCCAGCAAGCCTCACAATAATATTGGAGACAGCAAACATCACCACAAAAATAAGGAGCATAACGGTCTTGACAAAGTTTTCCATGACAGTTATCACACATTTGGTCATTCACTACGTATGGTTTAATCTCAACCTAAAATATTTAAAAATGTAAAATTTATTAGTAAATGCATACTCGTTTAGTGCTATCTGAATGTGGAATATTCACAAAACGACCAGCCATAGCTGCTACATATGATTTGAAAGTATTGAAGGTAACTCTGGCAGCTCCTTTTGGATATTTCATCTCTGGATCCACATCAATTCCTGCATAGCAAACTGAGCCATAATGGCTTTCAAGAACAAAAGCTAATTCGTTAGCCTTCGTTGGTCGTGGCACTCCACCGATGAAAATCTGAAGTAAAAAATTATTTTACTTAAAAATATCAAATATGTTATAACAGTGCGACGAGGATCCAAAAAGCTAGAAGGGCGAGGCATATAGTCCATATCAGTCAAACGCCATGGCCGAATTTGTACAGGCTTTTCGCGCACGGTTTTGCTAGATAAGAGCATATAATAACGGTCCCCTTCGCGATAACATTTTGAAATGAGTCGCTGCACAAAAACCTCCTCAAGGTAAATAAGAAATGCATAACCAGTCACTTGCTTGCTTGAAGCTAAAATTAAAAAAATACCTAAGTAATATATAAAAATCTTATTTACGATGTTCTTTCTTTACAGCATAAGAAAAATCCATAGAACGGCACGGCCAATCCACAAGTAAAGCACCAAATCTTAAGATATAAAATAAAAGTTTTTAATGTTTTCTAAAATATAACTTACTTTTGAAAAGTTTGCTTAACCTCAGTCTCTGTTATGTCGATTGGTAATCCGCCAACAAAAACTTTTCTTGAAAATACTTCATTGTCAAAAAACATTGATAAAAAAGATGGGAATGGGGATCTGGTGAAGTATAGGTGGTTTTTTTTGTAGCGGTTCAATTTACACAAGTGAGGTGTCATTCGAAAGAGCTCGGCGAGCTGAGTCGAACTAGCCCTGAACGAAGTCGAACCAACTACTCTGAGCCGAGATACAGACCCCCGAAAATTGAAAAACCATAGGGGGGAGTAAGCTCTTATTAGTGATTACCGCGGCTGCTACTAAATTATTTTCACTGAATTATTTTGTTGTAATTTGCGCCGTAGAATAACGTATCTACCTTTGTGTCATTAAATTGGCTGTTCTTAAATTTTTGATAAATTAATTATTTATTTGTAATTTGCGCCGTAGAATAACGCATGTACCAAAAAGCCAACCAGGGATGGGCTCTCACACGAAGAAGTGATAAAACACTCTCTGTAGGTTCAAGTTTGGCGTGTTTCCAGCAAACTTCGATCTTTCATAACTTTGTTCAAAATCGTTCAATCTCGACAATTTTGGTCTCATTCGATAGGTCTCAAAGAGACCTATCGAATGAGCTATCATACTCATATTCGACTTTTCCACCCCAAAACTGAGCTTACTCCCCCCTATGGTTTTTCGATTTTCGGGGGTCTGTATCTCGGCTCAGAGTAGTTGGTTCGACTTCGTTCAGGGCTAGTTCGACTCAGCTCGCCGAGCTCTTTCGAATGACACCTCACTTGTGTAAATTGAACCGCTACAAAAAAACCACCTATACTTAACCAGATTCGGGAATGGGTGAGCAATTTTCTTAAATTTAATAAGAATAATAAAACTAAAAAAAAAATAATTAAAGAAAATGAGGCAACAAAATTTACTATCTAAAATATAATAACACAAAAAATAAAACCAAAAACAATAAGAAATTAAAAAACATAATATTTTTCAAATTAAAAAAATACTAGGTATTTATCGGATACAGCCCAACTAAGCGCCGACCTACTAGGCGCGGGCCATCTAGGCGCGCAATAGATACTAATGAAGAGAATTAGAGATAAAAGGAAGCGAGAGACTCATGCGCCTAATCGGCGGGTGTCTCTAGTAGAGATAGGAATTTTTAAAAAATCGGGATCGGGAAACGGGAAATTTAAAAATTGAACGATCGGGACGGACCTTGATCGGGAAAATCGGGAATTCCCGATTACGAGTTCATCCCGATTTCTCAAAAAAATCAGGAAACAGGATCGGGAAATCAGGAAACAGGATCGGGACCCGATCCTGTTCCTATCTCTAGTCTCTAGTGATGGAGCCACTTTGCTGTATTCTAAATTATTAATTAAGGTTCCCGGACCTTTCGTCAATGAACTTTTCGTCAATACCTTTCGTCACTTAAGTCATATTTTTAAAAAACAAACAGGTAATCTCTTAATTTTATGTAACTCGGTACATATTTAATTTTGTAAAACGTGAGTGGTACCATTCGATTCAGCTCGACGAGACGAATCGAATAATATGTCTTTTTTCGCTGAAATGTTTTTTTCAAAAAATAAAGTACTTGATTAAAAATCATGGATAAAGTCAAATGTTAGACAAATCTGAGTTCAGATTCGTAATCTCCGCCCCAAATTACCTCTAGAAACATGTTTTCAGAATTATTTAACTTTTTTCAATGGGATCTAGATTAAAGATCGGAATTTTGAAAAACCCGGGACCGGGAAACGGGAAATTTTAGAATGGAACGACCGGGAGGGAACCCGGACCGGGAAAATCGGGAATTCCCGCTTTTTTCCAGTTCCAAAAATCACCGGGTCCCGACCGGGAAAACCGGGAAACCGGGAAAAATGACCGGGAATTGGAAATTTAATGACCGGCCGGGACCCGAACCGGGAAAACCGGGTATTCCCGATCCCGTTTTCATCCCGGTGACTCAAAAAAAGCCGGGAAAAAGGACCGGGAAACGGGATCGGGACCCGTTCCCGTTCCGATCTCTAATCTAGATTATTTGGGATGTCTGTTTGTTTTTTAAAAATATGACTTAAGTGATGAAAAGTTCATTAACGAAAGGTATTGACGAAAGGTTCATTGACGAAAAGTATTGACGGAAAGTTCATTGACGAAAGGTTCATTGACGAAAAGTATTGACGGAAAGTTCATTGACGAAAGGTTCGGCCACCTTAATTAGCACCAGAAATTCAAATTTAAACCTTGGCATTAAAAAATATATTTACAGTAGATATTTGTTACAAAATTTACTCTTTATTTTATTAGTGTGATCTGATTTTTAGGTTTTTAAAAAATACTAAATTCTAACTAAAATTTAACGCAGCGTAGCCTCGGCCACCGCCTCAGCGTAGCCTCGGCCACCGCCGCAGCGTAGCCTCAGCCACCGCCGCAGCGTAGCCTCAGCCACCGCCGCAGCGTAGCCTCAGCCACCGCCGCAGCGTAGCCTCAGCCACCGCCGCAGCGTAGCCTCAGCCACCGCCGTAGCGTAGCCTCAAGAATGATGAGAAAATAGCTGTTTATATAGTATCCAACTATTAAAAACTACTATAAAAACCCCCCATTTTCACTTCCCCCAAACATTTGTCTATAAAAGACAAAAAACAAACAGACAAACTATTCTCAATTATATAATTAGATTGTACTAACTAGTTAATAAGAATTTTTTATTTTTTTCATTTGCTTCTTCCGGATGAATTAGCAAAATTGTTGATTTAATTAGTTTATATAATAGAATAATAAATCAAATAAAGATTTTTTATTTTGTTATTTATAATTATTTATTTATAAATCATAAGAATGCTTAAAATTATCATTTTTTATTTTTTATTATCGTTGTTAAAATGTTTATTAATTTATTCTCAATTAACTACTCCATTAATTCAAAACTTAGATCAACAATTATTTATTGGGTAATTTTTTGACAAATTTTAATTTAATAAATTTTTGGAAAAATAATGTAATAATTTAAAGAAAAATTTATGAATTAAATAGGGATAATTCTATCCAACAAAAGAATGAAAAATCTATTGAGGTTCGATTGTTAGATGAAGAAAAATTATTTTCAACCACAAAAATAATGAGTTAAATTTTAAATTTATTTTTAAATTAAAAAAAAATTGACAGAATCTACAAATTTAATGCCAATAGGCTTAAATGAACAAGCACTAAGTCCTGAAGGTCGTGATAGTTTAAGACAACAATTAATGTCTGGTGAAGATGATAAAGAATTAGATGTAATGTTAAATAAAATTGAAAATATTGCTAAACAGGGCGGTGGTTTGCAAATATTTTAAATTAATTATTTTGGTTCTAGTTCACTTTATGAGTCCAATGAAAGTTTACGAGTCCAAACGATTTTGTCAAGGAATTAGAATCCCATTTAGTGATTACAGGAATTGATCCAGGTCACCGGGTCCTTTTTTAGTTTTTTAAAGAAAATAGGGAATTCCGGTCAAATTTTCATCCCGTTTTTTAAAAAACTGAAAAAAGAACCCTGAAACATGACCGGGATCAATTCCTGTATTCACTAAATAAGACTATAATTCCTTGACAAAATCGTTTGGACTCGTAAACTTCCATTTGAACTCATAATGTTTTAGGACTCATAAATTGAACTAGAGCCATTATTTTATTATTCTTTAAGTCAAACCTTTGCCTTCTGGTGTATTAGAACCAATGCTAAATAAAAGTGGTTATGATCCGAGAAGTGCTCCTCAGTTTGTTCAAGGTCGTCCTGTTGAAGTTCGTGTTGGTATTTTAGTTCAATCAATTGCTAACTTTCAATTAGCTACTATGGTTTTTTAAATAAAAAAACTTTTAAAATTTTTAATTTTGAGGATTATGATATGGATTGTTGGTTAAGAATGACTTGGAGAGATCCTCGTTTAGCATTAAATCTTAGTACACCAATTCTTATTAATGATGAAATTTTTTTAAAGTTTTTTTTCTTTACAAATAAAATTTTTTCAAAGAAAAATTTGGCGGCCAGATATTCATTTTGTAAATGCTCGCAATTCTTTATTTCATAGAGTTACTCGTCTTAATTTTTATGCTTTTGTATTTCCAATGAGTGGAAAAGTATTTTTTGAAGCTCGTTTATATGTTAAGCCAAAAAGTCAATTAGTTTTATGTAAATATCCACATGATAGTCAAATACTTCAATTACGTATAAGTTCTAGTAATTAATTTTATATTTATTAAAAATAATAAAAAAAGTTTATTTTTAGTTGCTTCAACAAATGATTCTGTTAGGTACATAATTAATTAATTTTTATTAATTTTTTTAAATTAATATAGTTTACGTTGGTTTTCTCATCAATCAGATGCTATTCGTATTCATGGCCATCTACAATTACCTGAATTATATATTGATGGTTTAGAAAATAAAAATTGTCAAAGTCAAAGAAAAACTGGTTAAAAATATTTTTAAATTAATTATATAAAATTAAATAATATTTATAAATTATTAAAAAGGAAATTTCTCTTGCTTAGAGGCACGTTTTCTAATGAAACGTAGTATTGGTTATCATCTTTGGCAAACATATGTACCAACGGCAACATGTTTTTTTACTACTTTTTATTTATTTAGATTTATTTATATTATTTTTTAGGTGTTTTATTCTCTTGGATAAGTGTTTGGCTACCGGAAGAATTTGTTGAAGGACGTGTTTTTGTTGCTTTAACTGTTTTTTTAACACTTAGGTATAAAAAATTATATTTTCAAATTTATTTTAAAATCCATAATATTTATATACATAAATATAAATGTTTTATAAAAAAAATTATTTTTAGTGCAGAGAGTAGCTCAGCAAAAGAAACATTGCCAAGAGTAGGTAATTAAAAAAATATTTAACTTTCTTTTTTTTAGGTTTCTTATGTAAAAGCAATTGATGTTTGGTTTGGATTTACTTCTGTCTTTGTTTTTGTAATTTAAAAATTTAAATTTTATAATTTTAAACATTTAGTGCACAATGTTACAAGCTTTAACTGTTATTGGACTTGAACATAGAAGTCGTCAATTGGTTGTTTTAAATTTTTAAATAAAAAAAACAAAATACTTTTAGAAAAAAATAATTACAGAGAAAGCCAGTGAAATAAGTGCTTATAAAATTTCAATTCTTTTATCAGAAAGTCAATTACATCACAGAAATGCATTAAGATTTGATACATTTTTTAAAGTAATATAAATTATTATTAAAAAAAAATTTAATTTATAGGTTATGTACCCAGTTATTTTTTTTATTTTTCTTTTTATTTATGTTTTTGTGGTAATAGAGGGAGATGAAAATAAATGTATTCAAAATGAATTAAATCAACAAAAACATAATGAGCTTTAATTTATTTTTATTAAAATTTTATTATAAAAATATAAAAATCTTTATAAATTTATACAAAATATTTAAGATGGTACTTTTCTGTTATACTTCACTTCCATCCATTTTAGTTTAAAAAAAGTAAATAAATTTAATCCACTAATATTTAAATTAGGGTGCAGCCCCGACCAATGTCGGAGGACGGGGTCTCGGGGTTTGGCCTGTCTGCTGAAATGTCGAGGGACGGGGATGTCGGGGGTTTGGTTGGGGAAGAGAAAAGTCGGGGGACGGGGCTGCACCCTAATTTAAATGATAATTCGCATATAGGTATGTAAAGAAATAAAAGTCAATAAGAAAAGTACCTTTAAGGGTTAATGACTATTTATAGGTAAAACTAATCACAGTATATATTATTTATTATAAAATTATAATTTTACTTAATAGACAATTAATGATTTCTCATAAATATCAGAAACTGAATCAAAATCAATTTCCCGTGGTGAAATTGGATTTGAACGAAATGAATTAAGTGCTGCATCGGCTAAATTACTAATTGATCCTTGGTCAAATCCCATTTGTTTTAAACCATTAGGGCAACCAAAATCGGACATAAATGACCGCAATTGATCAGCTAATACATTTCCAATTATATCAGTACTTGCTGTACTCTAATATTTTAATAATTAAAAAAAATATTTTTTTTTATACAGATAAATTAGATCCCAATAATTGGCTAGCTTCTAAATGTCTTTGTGGATCAGCACATGTTGTGAAGATAAAATCAGCAGGTGATGTGCAAACAACAGACAAACCATGAGGAATAAGTGGATGTTCTTTTGTATAATGTTGATCAAAATAAGATTTTCCTTGAGAACTTATTGGATAAGAAAGCCCATGACATAAATGCACACCCTTTATTTATTTATTTATAATATTTTTATTTAAAAATACAGCATTTCCAAAACCCATTCCTGCAAATGAACTAGCCATCATCATATAAGTACGTGCCTCTTCATCCTCAGGATCAAAAATAGAACGACGAAAATATTTTCGAACAATTTGAAGTGCTTCTCTTACCCAAACATCACTAACCTTTAAATAAGAATTTTTTATTTATTTTTAAAAATTATTAAAAAAAACTACAGGATTTGACCCTTGATAAACAGGGCGAATATCTGGACGTAATGGACGTGGAGAACGTTTTGTATATGATTTTGCTGTATAAGATTCTAAAGCATGACAAAGAACATCAAAACCGCTATAAATAGCTACATTTCTAGGCATTGACATAACATTTAAAGGATCAATTATTGCCAAATTTGGTTTAATACAACGAAGTCTAATGCCTGTTTTACATTGTTTTTCAGGAATATCAATAATTGAAACACCAGTTGTTTCACTACCAGTACCAGCAGTTGTAGGTATCTAAATAAATAGAAATATTTAAAAAATAAATAAAACAGCAATAAGTGGAAGCATTGTTTTAGTAGGAATAAGTCCACGCCCAAATGGTTTTTGAACAAAATCAAAAAGATGAGCCTCTAAATTATTTGCATATAATGCTGCTGCCTTAAAGAAGATTTATTTAAAAATGTTAAAAAAAATAATTCTTATTATAATTTTAAAAATTTCAAATAATACTTTAGCTGTATCAATAACAGATCCACCACCAACAGCCAAAAAGCAATCATATGACTTTTTTCTAGAAAAATCAATTGCTTCTTGCATACATAAAAGAGAAATAATTAAAATTTATTAAAAAAATTAAAACTTTGTTGTGATGGTTCACAGTGAATTTGATCAAAAACATCAAAATTAATGCCCAATCGAGTTAAAGAACTTGCAGTATTTCTTTATTAAATTTATTAAAAAAAAGACTAAAGAAAAAATATCACTCACATAAAAGCAATTGTTTTTACAACATTTTTATCAGTTATAATTAAAGGATTTTTTGCTCCAAACATTTGAACGTCAAAACCAATTTCTAATGTAACTCCTTTACCAAAACGTAAATTAGAACTAGACATTTCAAATGCATATTCTAAATCTTCTGTTGCCTCATCAGAAAAAATAAGGAAAAAATATTTTAAATTTTTCAATAAAATTACTTGGAGGACAAGCACAACCACCAACTTGAGCTATTTTAATGATATTTGATTTATTAAAAGTCCAGTTGGTAAAAATAGAAAATTTGTTAATAAAAGTTTTTCCAATGAGAAAATTCATATTCCTTATAATAATATGTATATATAAATTAATGAAAAATTAAAATGTTAAAATACTTATTAGTTTTTTGAAATCCAAGCAACAAAAAAGACAAAAAGTGTGATAATTCTTTGACCTTATTTTTTTTTGAAATTCTTTGAAAAAAAATAATTTAAAATATTTTGAGATAATTACAAAATAAATATTGAAAAAAATCAAATAATTAATTAACACAATAAATTTTAAATAAAATTTAAACAAGAAAAAAACAAAATGTTTACTACATAATCTCATAACTATTTTTATCATTTCTTTTTGATCCTTTCTTTCTTCCACCGAATCCATATTTCTGATTTCTTGTCATTCTACTAATTTTCTTTTTCTAATTAAAAATGTATTTATTTATAATTATTTAAAAAAACCTTTAAAATTCCTCTCTTTTTGTCATATTTTGGATTTTTTAATATTTCTTCTAATGGCTGTTTATTTCCTTTTTTATGCTTTTTTGTAGCTTCTAATAATTTCTTTTTTGATTTTAATTTTTGTTCTTCACGTGACTTTTGCACTTTACGAGCAAACTTTCGTTCATCACGTAATCTGAATTTAAATATATATTTATTAAAAAATAATTTTTTAAACCTTCTAGCATTTTCTTTACGTTCTTTAATATTTTTTGTTTGAAGAATTTTTCGTCTTATACGATCCATTTGATTATCTCCTTTTGCCATTTCAGCAAAATAGTCTGAAGGTCGATTAGTTAAAATGCTAAGAGTTTTAAGACGTTGTTTTGCACTTTGAACAGTATTAAAACTTTGTTTATAACTAAAATTTGAATAATCAAAAAATTTATGAACTCAATGAAATGGCTTTCCATTCTATTAATTCTGATGTAAAAAATTTAGTATTTAAAGAATTTATTTAAAACTTAGAATTTTTTTTAAACTTACGAATTCTAATTGTTAAAATTAATTAAAATAAACAAACAAGGCAGCCTCTCGCTCCAAATCCTCATCAACAGAATTATTATAACAAAGTACTGGAGAAAATTCCAAATGTAAAGTTTCCATCCAATCTCTTTTAGTAATAAATGTTGACATTTTTCTCAACATTTTATCCTTTAAAAATTAAAATCTACTTTTATTAAAAAAAATAATAAAAAACCTTTTTATAAATTGGTTCTCTCTTTTTAATTTTTGAAATAAATAATCCAGAATTATTTAAAAGTCCTTGTTTGAAAGCAATTTGTAGCTAAAAATATTATGTAATCAATAAAATAATTAAAAATATAAAAACTTCATCATCTTCATCACTATCTTCAATATGTTTATTTATTGAAATTTTGCTTTTGTTAACATCTGAATTATCTTGTTCGAGTTCTTCAACATCGAAATACTCATCAGAAGAAGACATCTTAATCAAACCTTATTTTATAAAAAATTATATTCAGCATTTACAAATTGACAAATAACTTCCACCTTAAAATGTGACACTCCTAAGTTACGGCTAGATAGAGATAAGGGAGCAGTTCAGTTGAGTCAGGACGATTGAGTCAGACACGGTTGAGTCAACGTCTAAAATATTTCACCTAAGTTTTTTCCTAGATCGCATTATATAAACATACGAATGATAGCTCATTTGAAAGAGCTCTTCGAGCTGAGTCGAATGAGACCAAAATGAACGAATTTAGTAGGCCTCAAACGAAGTTAGGAGAAACGATGACTCAACCGTGCTGACTCAACCGTGTCTGACTCAATCGTGCTAACTCAACTGAGGTGTACCCGAAGATAATTATCCAAAACAACACGGCGAATTCTTGGGAAATTAGAGGAACTCTAACAGTCCCACAAAGAGAAAAATACATTCATTATTCTCTCTCATTTTTACACTTTTTATTTTTCCTACTCTCTTAATTTACACATTCTTTCGTTTTTAAGCAAAACCCAAGGGTATAGGCTTCAACAGGTTTTGAAGACAAAATGTACAGGCAACAAAAGGATTGGATTTGTACAAAATACCAGTGGACGAAATGGTAGGCATAAATTTAGAAAATTTTTTTCATCAAATTATACACATTTGAGTCTCAAGTCATTTTTGATATTCTGAATTCGAAAAGGCGATATGTTATGTATATGCAAGTATTGGGTCGCGTTGAAAAATTGTAACGAATGGATAGATCAGTATGTAAACTATATCATACAATCACCTCGCTACTTTATCTGAGTGTAAAACCATGAAAAATTGACATTTTCATGCTTCACTCCACCATCATTTCATATACAGCGCCGAATCTCTTTATTACATCAGTTTCTCGGCTGATTTGCAATGCAAGAATATATTTGTGAAAGATCAGAGCATTATTGTTCAAGATCTATATATATTTTTGTAGAAATTAGAGCTCTGAATCAAAGTAACTCGAAGACTATCTCAATTTATTTAAGACTCTAATTTTTTTACACAAGTTTTAAGTCCTATACCCTTTGGTTTTAGACAAAACGTAATAGACAAAATGTCATAAGACCAATATTGGACGAAATGGTCGTCAGCACTGACGGCGAAACTTCATTTTCTGCGACAAAGTTGGATTTAACTAGATTCGTTTAATATTTGAGTCCCACTACTTGAGTCAAAGTATAAAGCTGTTTTTATTTGGATTTTAGTATCATATTCTGATAGACGGGTTATCATTCCGCATTTTTTCAAATTTTTACAAGTTTAGAAAAAAGCAGGGAAATAGGATCGAGACGGCTTCTTTGAAATTCTAGCTGGCAATTCTATAAATCCAGTATTTTATTATTGAAAAATTTTTACAGGACAAGATCCTCTTTAATCGCTTATTTTATCAAATTAAGAGACATGCTTTTTTTAATATATTTCTTTATTACTTATACATAATTTCCTAAATTGTGAATGTTCTTGTCATCTTGTTTTTGCTCATTAATTTTGGTAGAAGGGTTTTATTTAATTATGTTGGTAGTTAAGGTTTTTAGCTTTACTTCCGTCTATTTTACTAAAATTGATTTGCCGAGGGTCAAAAGGGCTTTTGCTAACAACAAAATGAGATGAATGTGAAAAGGATGGGAATTATATAATAAAGAAGAAACTGAGAAGATAAAACGAGAAAATGGTTAAGAAAAGCTACAGAATTTAGTGAAACTAATAGAGAAAATGAACAAAAAGCTAGAGAAAAGTAGTAAAGCATTGGGACAGCTGCCACTAGCTTTGGACTCATTGTCAGTTGTTGGACTAAAATAAATTCCTCTCATTCTGGTTTCTTCTTTTCATTTTGTAGCAGATTTATTATATATTTCAATTCCCAATCCTCTTTCTTATTTTTATTTATTCATCCATTCTTAACTGACCGCGACTAACTGACCCCATGGGTATCAGAATTTGGCACATCTTTTACTCTTTTTAAGAAAATATTTTAGCATTGACTTTATTTAAATATAAATATATATTTACTAATAAAAAAAAACAAAATTTGTTTAAATAAATTCTCACAATAGAGTATAACTAAATTTTAAAACCATCAGTCATTGAAATGACAAATTTTAACATTTTAATTCTTAAACCCATATAAAGTAATTAAAGATTTTTTTCTTCTTTTTTTACTACATATTTAATAAAATTAAATGGGTTAGAGTATAAAATTTGGTTATCAGCCAATGCAAAATAATTTTTAATCTTTATTTCTTCTACATAATATTTTATTTTTATTTGTTTATTGAGTAGAGTTTGCTCATTTTTTCGATAAGTGTTTTTAATGGGGTCAACACCAAACCCTTAAAAAGTTTTTTTGACTAAATCACATTTTAATAAATATTTGAAAAAAATGCTTTTAAATTATTAAGTTTATATTAATATTTATTATTTATTTAATTTTATTTATTAGTTATTCTCTCTCATATTTTTAAAATAATTAATTCTTTTTAGTTACTTTGACAACAACTTTTAAACTAACAAACTATTTTATTGACTAAATTAACAAATATTATTTATTATTTTAATTTTTATTATTAATTTAAATTTTTAAATGAAAAAACGTTAATTTGTTATTCAAGTTTATCTATATTTTATTAAAATTTAATCATTAAACTTTATTTATTTAATTTTTAATTATATCCATTAATCCGTCAAAATAAAAATATGTATTTTTTATTTAAAAGATTTAATAGTAAAAATAAATAGATAAAAAAGAAATAATATATTTATAACAACTGGCATTTTTATTTATAAAATAATATTTATACATGATATTAAATATATACTTTATAAAAAATATATTTATTTACTACATTTTTTAAAATTAAGATTTTATAAATAAAAGTTTTATAAAATAAAATAATATATGTCCAATTAAAGTATATATGCCTTCTAAAATTATTTTATAAATAACAATTAAAATATAATTTATTAAATTTCTTTTTCCAAAAGTTAATGAGCATTATTAAAAACTAAAATATTTATTTATTTAGCATTAATAAGAATTATTTATTTTCTTTTTTTACAAAACTTCAATTTGCCTTAGATTGTTTTATTTCCAATTTTATCTAAAAAACTAATTTAGAAAATGTTACTTGATTTTTATATTAATTTTTTATCTATTTTTATTTATTATATTAATCGCTCTGTTAGCTTTTGAGCATGACAATAATGTAAAATAAAAAAAAAAAAAAGTTGAGAAAAATTCTAATTGGACACAAATATTATTTTTGGGACATTAGATCTTTTTAATGGTATTATTGTCCTAAATTAGAGCTTATTTTAAATTAAAAGAATTAATTATTTATATAGAAATATATTTTTTAAATTTAATGACATAAAAGATTATTTTATAAATAAATAACCAAAATCACAACATTTACAGTCCATTTAAATTTTTCAATTGAATTGTTCAAAACACAATTCTTTTTTTACATTAATAGAATGAGAGAGAGTAAAATAGAATTATCTCAAAAATATATTAAACACCTCTTTTCTCTCTTCTCTTTTTAATTTATTTTTAAATTATTTTAACTATTAAATATTTAAGTATAAAAATTAAATATTGATTTTTACTTTTTTGGCAACTTTTTTTTTTAATTTTTATATTTTATAATTTAGAAAAATATTTTATTTTTCTTTAAAAATTTTATTTATCAATTTTTATCTGAAAAAGCAATAAATCCTTTTTATTATTTTTATTTTTCTAAATGGGGGGCCACACAGCAAACTTTTTTAAATGTCGCCAGAAAATTTCTAGTAAAAAAAATAAAAACATTCGCCGACACCGATCAATTTATCTACCCATATTTCCATTAAAAATTCTGTACTTTTTGTCTCCAGAATTTTAAATAAATATTAATAGGAAAGGAAATAAAAAATAGAGAGCAATTTAATTTTTTTTCAGATTAACATTTTTATATTTATTTTTTAAAATAAAAATTATTTAATAAATATTATATATTTTAATTAATTCAAAATATTTAAACTTTTTTAAAAAAAAAAGAAAATAAAATGGATAAGGTTAGTAGAATATTTTATTTTAAAATTTAAAAAAAATATTTTTTAAATTATTTTTAAAATATAGTTACAAGCAAAACTTCGTATTAAAAATGAATTAGGACGTGCTTTATTAGGAGAATTTATTGGAACATTTATTCTTGTTTTAAGTATTGCATGTGTTTGTGCACAAGCAATAATACCAAAACCTGGACTTAATCAAACAATTGGAATTAATTTAGGTGTTGGTTTGGGTATAGCATTTGGTGTAGCTATTTGTGCTAAAATATCTGGTAAAATTAATAATATATTATTATTTATATAATTATTTAAAAAAAGGTGGACATATTAATCCAGCTGTTTCTTTAATGTTTTTAAGTTTTAAACAATTAGCACCAATTCGTTTTATTTTATATTCATTAGTTCAATTACTTGGTGCTTTTTTTGGAGCTTCTATTGCTTATTTAGTTTATTGTGGTAATTTAAATTAAATTAATTATATTAATTATATTTAATATTTTTGATGCAATTAATAAATTTGATGGGGGAATTCGTCAAGTTTATGGAACAAAAGCAACTGCCCATATATTTGCTTCATATTCATCCCCACATTTGGGAATATTTAATGGATTTATCGATCAAATAATTTCTACAGCTGTATTTTGTCTTTTAATTGCTCATATTACTGATAAACGTAATCATTATCCAAATTGGGTACAACCATTTTTAATTGGAACTTCTTTTGTCCTTATAGGAACTTGTTTTGCTTATAATGCTGGGTAAATATTTAAAATAATTATTTTATTTTTTTAAAGTTATCCATGTAATCCAGCACGTGATTTTGGACCTCGTTTATTTACATTAATTATTGGTTATGGATGGGAAGTTTTTTCGTAAGTTAATTGAAATAATATATTTATTTATTTATTTTTTAAGATATAATAATTATGGATGGTTTTGGATTCCAATAATTGCCCCATTTATTGGTGCTCTTCTTGGTAAATATTTTTAATTTTTTTAAATTTTATTTAAAAAATTTAGGTGCTTGGATTTATCAATTTTTTATTGGAATTCATGTTCCAGTTGATGAACAATATGAAGTTGTTACTACAACAATAACTACATCTCAACATCATCGAGAAATGCAACCATTAGCACCAACAAAAGAGTAAATTAATTTTAAAATATTTATTTATGTACATATATTATTTTATTTTTTAAAGAGCTTCACCACATAATGAAATACAACAATAAAATAAATAAATATAATTATAACTTTAAAAATGTTTTTTTTCTCTCCATAATTTTTTAGAATATTTATTTAATTTAAAAAAATAATAATATTTTAATAATATTTTGGAGAAAAATGCTTTAATTCATTTAATGCTTTTTGATATATAATAGTAACATTTAAATAATTATTTTTTTATTTTATTCTGACCCCAAATGTTACTAAACTTTTTTTTTAATTTTACTATAAAATCTTTTTTTTTAAAGAAGTAATTTTTTATTATTAAAAAAGGAACTAATTATTAAATATTTTTTTATAATAAACTCTAATAATAAAAATCTCTGACCTAAAAAAAGTCAATTAGTGTTGGATATATATTTAATTATTTATTTTCGCATTTCTTTTTTATTATTAAAATGTTAATAATAATAATATTTTTTATTTTTTTAATAAAACAAAAAATAAATTGTATTATTAATCAACAAAATACATATTGTGGTTATTATTTACCTGGAACTACTAGTTGGAATATCGGAATTAATTCTTTAACAAATCAACCAGAAAATGGAAATATTGGATGGGGAAATAATATTGCAGCATTTTTTTTAATTTGTAAAACTTGTAATAGATCTGGATAAATTTATTTATTTTTTTTAAAAAGAAAATTAAATTAATAAATATATTATCACAATATTTTTTATAAAAATTAAACAAATATTTTAACGTAATTCAGTCAACATAATTTGAGGATTTTCTAATAATTGTTTAACTTTATTACTAAAACGAGCTAAAGTAGCACCATCAATTACCTTTTTTTAAAAAATAAATATTTTTAAATTAAATTATAATTAAAAATTAACTCTGTGGTCAGCTGCCCAACAAATATTAACAATTCTTTTATTTTTTAATTTATTTTCAAAATCATCAAAAATAACAATTTTTCTTATTTTTCCAATTGCTCCAATAGCTACTTGTGGTGGAAATATTATTGGATTCATAAAAGTTCCTCCAATCTAATTTTTTAAATAAAAAAATAATTTAAAAAAAATTCAAACTGATCCAATATTTGAAAGTGTAAAAGTTCCATCTAAAATATCATTAGGTAAAAAATTTCCTTTTTTTCCTTTTTCTTTTAAATCATTTAATTCTGAAGCAATTTGCCAAATATTTTTATTTTGACAATTTTTAATATTTGGTACAACTAAGCCATTTGGTGTATCAATTGCAACAGAAATATTATGATAATGCTTTTTTAATAAAATTAATATTATTTTTAAAAATAATAAAAAATACCTTTAAAATAATATTTTCATTAATTAAATCTAAAGAAGAATTTAAAATAGGAAAATCAAAAAGTGCTATAGAAATTATTTTAATAAAAAAAGGCAAATATCCTCTTAAATTTATTTTTTCATTTTTTAATAATTCTTTTATTTGAATTAATTCTTCTATTAAAATTTCATCTCCATAAACAAAATGAGGAATTTTTAAAGATTCTGTCATTGTTTTAAGCATTGAACGAGTATATCCATTTATTGCTATTTTTGTTATTTTTTCTTCTATAATAATTAATTAATTTAATTTTATTAAAAAAATAACCTTTAATTATTTTATTTTCTTTTTTATTTTCTTCAATTATTTTATAAATATCTTCTTTTAAAATTCTTTCATTTTGTCCAGTTCCTTTAATTTCTGATAAATTAATTTTATATTCATTTATTAATCTTCTAACTGCTGGTGAAGCTAATATTTTTGAATTATTTTCTAATATTAAAATTTAATAATTAATTTTTAAATTTAAAAAACTTTTACTATTTTTAACCTTTATTTTCTGGAAAAGATTCTGAAATATTATTTTTATTTTCTTCAGATAATTCAACATCTAATAAAATTTCTCCAACTTTAGCAATTTCATCAGGTTGAAAATATCTTTTTATTAAATTATTTTTAAATTATTATAAATAAATACAATTTATTTATAATTCCACTATATCTGCTAGTTATTGTTACCAAAGCTTTATCACTTTGTACTGAACAAATTTCATCAAATTCATTTACAAAATCTCCAACTTTTACGTGCCTAAAAAATTAATTTAAAAATTAAATATTAAAAAACCATTCTTTTAATTGAACTTCAGCAATACCTTCACCAATATCAGATAATTTAAAATTAACTAATTTTCCAAAATAAATATTTGTTGTATGTAAATATTCAAATCGATAATATAATGAAGTTTTATTAATTAATAAACGTAAAAAATTCATCAAAAAATACTTTTTTTTTTAAAGTGAGAAAATTTTATATTTTTTTTGTAAAATTAATTTTAAAAATCCAAATCAAAAAATAATTTTGTTTTTTTTTAAATTAATCAATAGTTGGATTGTAAATATTTGCGAATATATTTGTGTGTGTGTATGTGTAAAATATTTATTTAGACATAGAAAAAAAATATTATTTAGTGTATAAATAAATAAATTGGCCAAAAATTACTTTTATACATACATAGCTTAACATTTAATAAATTTCTGTGACAATATATCATGTGACTCTTTTATACATAAATATACCTCTACCATGTGAGGAATTTATTTTTTTCTTGCCTATTTATTAGTTAAAAAAGCTTTTTTTAATGCTTTTTATTTTAAAAATCAATATATATTATTTGTTAATATATAATTAATATATTTATTTTATTTTTAATAGTGTTATGAGGAGTATTTGTGGATTACTTACAGAATCTTCCCCGTCATTAATTTCGGGATTAAAAGGACAAATTCAACAGAATTTTCGTGACGATATAATGGAAAATCTTCAAAAACTTATTGATTCCCATCAAAAAGTAGAATTTAGTCAACAACCAGGATGTAGTTCTTCTATTTTAAATAATTTTAATAATAATAATGGATCTCTTAATAATAATAATTTTGGAAATTCTTTAAATTTTCCAATTTGTTTGGATTCAAATTCATCAATTCTTAAATCAACAATTGTTGCAGGTTATAGTAATTAAAAAAAATATTTATAACAAAAATAGGCCAACTTTTATCATGTTTTGTTATTGGAGGAGAATGTCGTCTATGTTTTCCACAAATGAAAGCACTTTGTCTAGGAGATATTCCAACATATAAAATTGATGAAATGATAAAGAATTTAGCAATAATAAATCCATATTCAAGTGAAGAACAATTAAATGTTTTGAAAAAAAATCAAATTGTTCCATCATATCTTCCAAAGTATTTTTAATTTATTTTTTTAATTATTAAAAAAAAAAGATGTGAATTAATAACAAAAACAAATGCTGAAAGATTAATTGCTATGTTAAAATTAACTGGATCTCCTGCTCCTTTTGATTTTTTAAATAATCAATTAAGAAGTTTATTATTTCCATTAAAAGTTGCACATGATTGTTTTGGTGGTTGTTTTGGATTTCTTTATCCAACATTATCACCAAATCCTTGTTTAGAATGTAAAACTTGTCATCAGATGTTTAAACCTGAAGATTTTTGTAAACACACACATAAACCAACAGATGGAAAAAATACTTGTTTTTGGGGATTTGATACTACAAATTGGCCATATTATATTAGAATTGATGATGAAAGTAATACAGAAGAAGATAATTTAATATTTAATAATTTAAGAAATAATTCTTTAGAAGAAGAAGAGAATAGATTAGCAATTTTTATTCAAAATTATTTGTCAAGACAACAACAACAAATTATTACATAACAAAAATATTTTCCTTTTCCACCCACAACCATTTTTTAACTTTTAATTAAAAAATTATTAAATTGTAAAAAAATTTTAACCATAAATCGGGCATTTTTAGATTTTTTAAAACATAGTATTATATTTTTATTTTAATTAAATTTGATAAAAATTTTTATATTTTTTTATTTATTTATATAGAATTCTAAATAATATAATAATTAGTTTATTTCTATAAAGACAGAACTTGACCTAACAAATAAGTACGTTTCTAAAGGAAATAATTGTTAAAAATATTTTAAATATATAAAAGCATTAAATTTAAATAAAAAAGTAATGATCTTCCAATCATTGACTTTTTGTCAAAGCTAAATAATTTCTGCTTTCTTCATTTTCAATGATGGCTTTCTTTTCTGTTTTGTTTCTTCATTCAATTCGAGTTATTTTTCCACTTCTGATGCTTCCATTTCTGATTATTACAATGATTTTGCTTTGTTCTAAGAAGGTAGGAGATGAAAGATAACTTTGAGTAAATTTTAAATTTACAGAAGAAAGCGAAGCCAGCAAACGCGACAACTATAAAGGCCAAAAGACGTACAGAATAATTATTTATATTAAATTAAAAAATAAAAAAATTAATTTTTTTTAGCTCCACCAAATACTCGTGATGATGAACCAAGGAAGGAAGGTGTTGGTGTTGGCAAAGATTATCAGACATTGGGTAATTTGGATGCAGATATCTTCTTAAAAGAGCAAAATAAAAAGGGAGCTACTCAGAAAACGGTCAGCAAGACGAGTGTTATTTCTAAAGAAAAAACTAAAACAAAAGGCGGAGATGATAAGAAGGATTCTAAAGACAAACAGGTGTTAAACAAAAACAAAAAAAAAGAATTTTAAATATTTAAAGGATGACAAAAAGGAAGAAGCAGCAAAGGATGGAGGTAAATCTGCTGCTAAAACAGCTATGGTCAAAACGCAGCAGGCCTTAACGGTACCACCAAATACTAAAATTGGAGAACTTACTGCTGACAAAAAGGATGACAAAAAAGAAAATGAAAAGCCAAAACCGAGTGGGAATGAAGCAGAAAAACCGAAAGAGACTGCAGCTGATCAAGGAGGAGAGGACTACGAGTCTTTGGATAATCTTGAGAAACCAAAATAAATTGTAGTAATAGAAAATAAAGAAAAGTAAAATTGAGAAGAAATTTGTGATATTTCCTCTTTGTTATAATAAATGTTAGGTAATTAAATATATATATTTTATTGTTGTATTTACATTTAAATATATAAATATATAATTTTTTAAAATTAATTAATTAAATTTTTTATTTGACAAAATAATAGTAATTAAATAATTATTTAGGTAATTACTTATAATATTATTTTATTATTTCTATTTTATTTGTAGTATTATTACTTTGAGCATCTGATATAAGAAAATCTAAATCATTTAATACTTGATGTATTTGCATTGGTGATGCCTTAATTATATAAATTTATTTATTTATTTATTTATTTACATTAAATTCCCTTGCAATAATTTCTAATACATTTGAAAGTCTCATTTGTTTACGACCAAACCAAACCTTAAAATCTTTTTTTTTTTAATTAATTAATTAAACCTGAATATTTCTAGCATTTCTAAATTGTCTTTTTTTATAACAAAATATTTTTAATAAAAAATCTCTAAATAATTGAAACCAAACGCCCATTGCTATAATACCCAAACTAAGAAGAAAAATAATTATTATTAATTTTATAGGATTTCCTTCTGTATTTGGAAATAAATCACCAAAACCTAAAGTTGTAAAACTAACAACAGCAAAATAAAGATGATCAGAATGTAAAAGGGGAATATCTTTTGATGATAATAATAATGCTGATCCAAAAAGACATAAAATAAAAATTAATATTGTTGCTAATAAAGGTAATTTTCTATTATTTTGTCCAATTGAATGTGAAAGAAATTTCTTTTTTTTTTTATTAAATTAAAAAACAAAAAGTAAGAAAAAACTTTATATTTTAAAGAAAGTGAAAGAGTTATATAAGCCTTTGTTATATGTTTTCCCATATTAGCTAATGTTAACATACACAGTGGAATACCCAAAGGAGCATAAATAATTGTAAAAAATAAAGAAAATGATGTTGATGGTTTAATATTTCCATAACCTTTTATTTAATAATAATAATTAATTAATTATTATTTAAAAGAAAAACCAATAGTTGTTAAAGTTCCAAAACAAAAAAGAAATAATTCAGTAAAAGGATATTCTTTAAGTTGTTCATCCAATAAACGATAACAAAAAACACCAAATAATAAATAAATAAATAATAATAAAGGTACAGCTAATTGAGGACCTACAAGCCTCAGTAACTACAAAAATTTTATTTTAAAAAATTAAAAAAAAAATTAAAAAAAAAAACTTACTATTATTCCCTTTTCTTTAATTTTATATTTATTTTCAAAATAATTATTAAAATTATTATTATTAATTTCTAATGAAGATTTAGAAGTAGTCATTAATTAAAAATAATATATAAAATAATTAAAAGTTAAAAAAACACGCAATTAATCAATAAATAATTGAAGAGAGAATGTGAGAATAATTAATTTAATTAATTTTTTATTTAAAAAATTAATTTTTATTTTTTTATTTTATTAATTAAATTATTTTAATTATTAAAAATTAATTTAAAAAAAAAAGATAAATTTTTACTAAAAAATAAGATAAAAAAATGAACGTATAATATATGTATATGTATATAATTATTTAAATGATTATACAACATTTTCTTTTATTTATTTCATTTGTTTTATTATTTAAATTATTATTATCATTATTATTAGATGAAATTAATATATTATTATTATTATTTTGTTGTTCAAAACTTTTAATTGTAGAAGAAGAAGATATTCTTCTATTTTTAATTTTGTTTAGTCTTACCTTTTAAATTTTAAATATATTTATTTATTTACTTGTTCAATAAGAATTTCAACATCTGGCCAATCACTTGAATTATTACATAAATATGAATATAAAATTTGTCCTTCACGATTAAGTAAAATACAACCACTTTGTTGATTTTTATTATAAAATTTTTCTTCTAGTTCATTATTAGAGGAAGTAGAAATCTCTAATGGTTGATCATTACATAAAAATTCTGTATACTAAAAATAAATTTGAAAAAATAAATAATTTTATAAATTTATTTATTATAAAGTAATAATAGAGACAATACTAAAAAATGGAATTAAAACAAAAATAAAAGGCAGTAAAAGTATTATTTTTTTAAAAAAAGAGGAAAATATTTATTTTTATTATTTTCTTTAATTTTTGAAAAATATTTATTATAAATATTATTTTAATAAATTTATAATATTTAAAAATACAATATGTAATGCCCTAATTCCAGCAATTGACAATGTTGATTGTCTGTTCATTAATAATTGTTTCATAGATTCACTTTCATTTAATAACATTCTAAATGGCATTCCAATTAATTTAAGAAAACCTCCACCACCACCTTAATTAATTAATTAATTAAATTATTTTAAATTAATAAACCAATTGTTGGTCTTTGTGTTAATAAAAGTATATCACATCCTAATTTATTAAATTCTGTTAAAGAATCAAACATTTTCTTTACATGTTCATAACATTCTTGAACTGCAAAAGAAGAAACAACTTCTAAAAATCTTAAAAATAAATTTTCAATTTATTTAAATTAATTTAACAAAAAAACATAAGAGAATAAGTTGATGATTGTATATATGAAAGAAGAGAACCATTTTGTGCCAAACGACTTAAATGGCTAACCAATTGAATATCTTTTTTTTTTATTTTTTATTTTAATATTAAAAATATAAATATAAAAACCTTTTCCATTTTTTCCTAATTCTGATCGTTTTTCTGGTCCAATTACAATTTCTAAGTCTTTATCTAATTCAGAAAGAAATTCTTCCCATTTAATAAAAGATTCTTTTAATTGTTGAATTATTAAAACTTAAATATTTTTAATTATTTTTAATTATTTAATTACATTTTTCTTTTGATATTTTTTCTAATTTTTGATTAAATTCTTCTAAATTTTTAACTTGTAATGCTTCATAAACTTTTGATAATTTAACGCCAATATCTGCACTAATTACTCTTGATTGAAGAAAATTAGCAGTAAAACTAATTTTTGAAGAAGATTTTAATAACTTTAAATTAAAATAAATAAATATATTAATTTAAAAAAAAAGAAACATTTTAAAATTAAAATATGTTTACATTATTTCTTTTGTTTTTTTTTATAAAAACTAATAAAATTCTAGACTAAACATAATAAATATATTTTAAAGGATTTTATCTTTTTTTAACAAAACTTTTTTTTTTAAAGTTTCATTTTACAAAAAACATAAAAAAACTTTTTATTTTATTTTTTAATATTTTTATATCAAATAAATTTTTAACATTTTCCTTCATTTAAAAAAATTTTTAAATTTAAAATTTTAGGTTATATGATTGAAAAATCTGTTGTTTTTTTATTACAATTTATTTTTTTAATTTTATTGCCTTTTTATTGTTTTCCTTTAAATGTTTGTTTTATTTATTTTTAATTTAAAATTATTAGATTTATTGGGCAATTCCTAGTCAACAATGTTCAATAAATCAAATAAATTCACCTATAGAACCACAAATATTTGGTATTAAAACAAATAAAGAACAAAAATTTCATGGAACAGAAGTTAAATAATTTTTAAAATAATTTTAAATTTAATTTATAGATTGTTATTTTTTATGAACAACAATTAGGTCTTTATCCTTATTTAGAATTTAATAATTTAAATAATGAATTAACAAATAATAAAACATTTATTATTAAATATATAAATGGAGGCCTTCCACAAGTAAAATTAAATAAATAATATTTATTTATTTATAGAATATAAATTTAAATAAACATTTGGAAAAAGCCAAAAATGATATTTTAAAAGCAATTCCAAATCCAGAATTTTCTGGGCCAGCAATAATTGATTATGAGAAATGGAGACCTGAATGGTCATTAAATTGGGCAGATAGACGTATTTATCAAATTGAATCAACAAAAGAAATAATTAAAAAATATCCTGGTATTAGTGAAAAAGCAGCAACAGAATTAGGACGTAAACTTTTTAATAAAAAAGCTAGGCAAGTTTATTTAAAAAATAAATAAATAATAATAAATATATTTAATAGGAAATTTATAATTAAAACAATTCGATTAGGTCGTCAACTTCGTCCAAAAGCTTTATGGGGTTTTTATGATACTCCTTTATGTAATTATGATGCTGGTGAACAATGGCCTATTGGTTGTTTAGAAATGTTTAGAAAACATAATGACAAGTAATTTTTTAATTTAAATTATTTTATAATAATAATAGACTTTGGTGGTTATATGCTGAAGTTAGTGCACTTTATTCATCAATTTATTTATATCCTGGTGACCGAAAACGAAAAAAAGTTTTATGCGAAAGACATATGCATGCAAAAATATCAGAAGCTGAATGGATTTGGTTTTTTAAAATTATCTTATTTTTTTAATTTCAAAAAAGGTCTCTTCGTCGAAAAGATCGTCCAGTTATTTTATTTACAAAAATTGAATTAGATCCTTATAATAATTCTAAAGATTTGTTTTATTCAAAAGAAGAACTTTTTTGTAGTTATGAATGGACAGCTCAATTAGGTGTTGATGCTTTAATTGTATGGTCAAGTTCTAAACAAATTAAAGAAAGATGTCAATCAATTTCAATTTATTTAAATACTATTTTTGGTCCGTTTGTTCAAAAATTACTTGAAAATACAAAAGAGTTTGTTAAATGTTTTTTATTTATTTAAAAAAATTAATTTTTAGTTGTTCAGTAAGAATTTGTCATGGACGTGGCCGTTGTATTCTTCGTGATCGTCGTCGACATCATAAACCTTGGCATGGACCTGAACATTGGCCTCGAAAACAATTTACATGTATTTGCCCAAGAAATGAAACTTTTTATGGAGAATATTGTGATTTACCTGATCCCAAAGAAAATAAGAGAAAAAAATTTTGAAAGATATCAGAGATTTGAATTGAAGCAAAATTTTGATTTTTTTTTAATTTAAAGTTGAGATGATTCAATAAACTCAAAATTAATTTTACTAAATATTTCTATTGAATTATAATAAATAATAAGTTAATTAATAATTTTTATTTTAATTTCCCTACTTGTTTACATTCCTCTGTCTTAGAATACATAAATTCAGCCATTTGTACCAATGTTTTATCAATATCCACTTCATCCGTTGCATTAATTATTTCTAATTCTGGAAGAACAATAATATCTCTAATTTTTTTATCATTAAAATTTTCAGAAGAATTCCTTAATTCTTCATGTTCAATACTTAATACACTAATTTGTGTAGAAGGTTCAGGCATTTCTCCGTTTAATTCTGACTAAAGGAGAATAATACATAATATTTTTAAATTTTATAAAATCTTAAAAATAAAAAATAATAATTAAGATGTCTTGTCTTGTATTTAAAAGAGAAAAATATATTTAGTATAATCTTCTTTTTTTATTAAAACAATTAAATATATATTAAATTAAAAAATACATTTTAGGTTAATAAATAAGTAGTAAATTAAATAAAAATGAAAAAAAAGAGAAAAAAACTAATTATATTGCTATAAATGAATGCGCAAATTCCAATAAATACTTAATAGAAAATTTAAATAAAAGAGAGAAAAAATTCATAAAAAAAAGTACGGCACACCTATTACAAACAATAAAAAAATAATGTCTTAGGTATTATTATATAAATTGATTTAATAGAAAAATTTAGATTTCACACGCAAATGCTAAATAAAAATTAAAAAGAGAAAAGAAAAATGACGAATTTATTGTTGAGGTTAATATAAAATACCATGATATTTACTAAGTTTTATGTATGTATTTGTACTCAATTTAACAGATGTGGTCTTTTATTTAGTTTAATTTAAAAGGACTCCGAAAATAAGAAATTCAGGCAGCATTTAAATAGAAATAATTAAAAAGTTTACGAATCAAAGAGATTGAAACATAAATGTTGAAATAAAAATAATACTCTTTAAAATACACCATTCTAATAATTACCTATAATAAATAAGTTCTAAATTTCGTTATTCGTCAAAATAAATTAACATTTATGAAAAAATTTGAGAATTATGAGCAACCGAAAATAACTAATACATACATATATAAATATTTAGTACAATGGTATTATTAGAGTAAATATGGTAATTAAAATGAATATTAAGGCATAAAAAATTCTACAGTAATTACCTTTCTAGTATGGAAATGAAACTTTTCAAAACTCCGGCACTCTATCCGAGCCTGTCGTATATGGAACCTCTGACTAGAGATCGGAACGGGTCCGGGCCCCGTTTCCCGGTTTCCGGGCCCCTTTACCCGGTTTTTTCGGAGTCATCGGGTTGAAATCGGGACCCGAATTCCGGGTTTACCCGGTTCGGGTCCCGGCCGGTCATATCAGATTTCTAAAACCCGGAACCTGAACCCGATTTTTCCAAAATTCCGGTCTCTACCACTGACGGCAAAACTGAATTTTCTGCGACAAAGTGGGATTTAACTAAATTCGTTTAATACATATTTGAGTCTAGAGCTAGGAATTTTGAAAAAAGCGGGTCGGGAAACGGGAAATTTAAAAATTGAACGATCCGGCCGGGTTCCGTACCGGGAAAACTGGGTATTCCCGATTTCGGTTTCATCCCGGTGTTCAAAAAAACCGGGAAAAGGATCGGGAAACGGGATCGGGACCTGATCCCGTTCCTAGCTCTATTTAGTCCACTATTTGAGTCCAAGCTAAATTTGTTTTTACGTTTAATTTTAATTGTCAGATTTCGATAGAAGCGTTTTATTCAGTATTTTTTCTAATTTTAAGTTAAAAAAGATTAATGGATGAAATTAATTCAAACTCTTCCAAAATTGATGAAAGTCTTACAATTCAATCTGTTCATTACCCGCAGAAGCGTTTCTATCGCCAAAGAGCGCATAGCAACCCAATGTCTGATCATGATCTTGTCTACCCAGTTTCGCCTGAAAAGTAATTAGTTTAAAAAATTTAAAAAAAGTTAAATTATGTATTTTAATAATGAATTGGACTGAACTTTTTTCTTCTAATCTTGAACAATGTTTACCTCAATTTGCTGATATTGGATGTGGATATGGTGGATTGTTAGTTAAACTTTCAACAATGTTTCCTGATATTATGATGGTTGGAATGGAAATACGAGTTAAAGTAATTTTGATAATTTATTAAAATATTTTATGTATTTAAAATAAAATGTAGGTTTCTGATTTTGTTCAAGATAGAATAAAGGCTTTGAGAGAACAAAATTCTTCTAAGTATGGAAATATTTGTTGCGTACGAAGCAATGCGATGAAAAATATATCAAACTTTTTCTATAAAGGACAACTTTATAAGATGTTTTTTCTTTTTCCAGATCCGCATTTTAAGAAGACAAAACATAAATGGCGAATAATTTCAACAAATTTACTTACAGAATATGCATTTGTTTTAAGGCCTGGAGGTTAAGAATAATATTGCTTTTATTAAATATTTCATTAGTTAAATTTAGGTATAATATATATAGTTACGGACGTGGAAGAACTTCATAAATGGATGATTGATCAAATTGGACGACATCCTCTTTTTAGACATTTAGAGGAAGAAGAAAATGAAAAAGATGTGGTTATACCACTTTTGAATGATTGCACAGAGGAAGGACAGAAGGTTACTAGGAATGGTGGAAAAAAGTGGTTGGCAGTGTTTCAACGACTAGAAAATCCTGAAAATGAGGCTTAATTTTTATTCTTCTTTGTTTTTGTCATTAAACATTGTTATTTTGTCTATGGCTGAAAACTTTATCAAAATAAATCAAATTTTTATTAAAATAACTTATTTCTAAACTTAATATCTACACATTTGTTTAATTCTTATTTCATTAATATTAATTTCAATTAGTAATAATGTCTGAGCAAAGTAGTGGTAACTTTAGTTGGGACTACGAATCGCTGGGTCATTGCTATTCTGTGCCTGTGCATATGGCTGCTGGGGCATTTGCTGGAATGGCAGAGCATTGTGTAATGTTTCCATTGGATAGTGTTAAGACAAGAATTCAATCCCTTTGCCCATGTCCTGAACGGGAATGTCCAACACCTTTTCATGGAGTTGCCTCAATTGCCAGGAGAGAAGGTTTTAGGCGGACTCTTCGTGGTATAAATGCTGTTGCTTTTGGGTCTGTCCCTGCACATGCATTGTATTTCACCTTTTATGAAAAAGCCAAGGTTTTGTTTTTAAATTTTGCTTTTTAAATTTTTTCAAGGTCTTTTTAACTGGAAACACTTATGGCCATTCGAATACTTTTTCATACGGGCTTGCTGGTATTGCAGCTACAGTTGTACATGATTTGATTATGAATCCAGCTGAAGTTGTAAAACAACGAATGCAAATGCATTATAGTCCCTATGGTGGATCATTGGAATGTATACGTTGTGTTTACAAAAGTGAAGGTATTTCAGCATTCTATCGGTCATATTCGACTCAACTTTTGATGAATGTCCCTTTCCAGGCAGTCCATTTTATGAGTTATGAATTCTGGCAAGAAGTTTTTTCGTAATTTAATAACAACTAAAATTGCAAATTTAGTTAATAAATCCGAGCCACCGATATGATCCAAAATCTCATTTAATTTCGGGTGGACTTTCTGGAGGACTTGCAGCTGCGTTAACGACTCCTCTTGATTGCATTAAAACGGTATTATTTTAATTTCATTTTTTTCTTTTATATTTTTAGGTCCTTAATACTCAGCAGTCTCCACAACCTTTATTAGACCAAAGAGGGTCTATTTTATATTTTCGAGGTTCATATAGAGGTTATTTTATATGATGTGAACTTTTTAAATATTTTTCTTTTAGGTGTTTTTGACGGTATTTATTCAATATATTCAAATCGTGGATTTCCCGGTTTCTTTTCTGGAATTCAAGCCAGAGTTTTATATCAGATTCCAGCGACTGCTCTTAGTTGGAGTGTTTATGAATTATTTAAATATTTACTCGGCGAACAAAATGCACAAAATATATAGTAAAAATTATTTTTTCACCAATAGCTGTTAACAAACGCATATTATATTTTGCAAATTTTTATGTATTACCTCCACAAATGTTCTATCAATTAAACTATATAATTGTGCGTTTTTTCTTTTTTATCAGAATTAAAAGACATTTTAATTGTTTTTATATTATTTTTGTTGTTTTTGATTTTATTCGAAATAAACTTGCGTTTTAATATGTTATTTTTTAAATGTTTTCTTCGTATATTTCCCATTTTTGGTTCCAATACCTATCTTTATTTGTAATGGAATTACCTCTTTATTTTTTAATTTAGTGTAAGATGTCAAGTTCAATCTTTTCCGGTGATGCATCAGGTTTTTTTATAAAATAAATGTTTTAATTGAAATAAGGTTAAGGTAAAACCCAAATTGCTCTAGTGATTACGTTTCTTGCTGGTGGCATGACGATTGGCTATTTTTTTGGTCGGCGTTCAGGACTTTCATTTGCTGTTCGTCATAACAAACTTGTTTCATTGGAGAAAGACAAAATTGCCGACAAAGTTGATTTAGAGGATATTGGTGATAAAAAAGTATTTTGTCGTTGTTGGAAATCAAAAAAGGTATGAAAAAATAGGTATGATAAAGTTCATTCTTTTAGTTTCCATATTGTGATGGAAGTCACACTGCACATAACAAACAAACCGGCGACAACATTGGGCCTTTAATTATTCAGAAGCGAGAAGTTTAAAAATGACTGCCACTTTTTTATTTTCACTTTAAAGTTATTTAGAATTTTTTTAAATATATCCATAAATTGTGATGATAAATTCAAATGATTTTGTATTTTTTATATATACTTGGAAGTTTTATATATTTTATATTATGGTTATACATACATATACATTTTTTATTAAATTAGAAAATAAAAAAAATTTAGATTTATAATATATGCGTTTTACTTCAGTACTTGGAGATTCTAAATCTGTCGAAATTTTTATAAGTATATGTCTTATTTTTTAAATAAATTATTTTATTTTTTAGAGTTTTTGGGAATTGTTTCAAAATTGTGCAGGAGGAGAGTGGTTGTGCGAATTACACCAAATGAATTTAGTTTTGTTAATATATATAGCCTTAGAGAAGGAATTTGTTTAGATTTTCGTTTACTTAAGGTTTTTTTCTATTTTATATTAAATATGAATTTAAAAGGATCAACTCTTTTGTTCTTGGGTATTTGAAGGAATTTCGGCAGAGAATAATGCAATTTTCTTTGAACTTTCCATTGATGATTTTATTGGTTCATTACAAGCTCATGAAAATCAAGCAAAATTTAAATTAATAAAGAAGGAAAATATTCCCCATTTAAGAATAGAATTGAGTGCAAATGGACTTGTTAATGAAATTCCAATTAGTCTAATTCTTGTTAGAAATTGGTTGGATTATAATCCTCCAGACATGGGACCACCATCTGTTGCTGTAGCACTACCGCCTGTCCGAAATTTATCTAAAATATTAGCAGCCGTCAAAAATATAGGAGCAAAAAGTGCAGTGAGTTTACATAAAATCTTAAAAATTGTAAAAGTTTTTTTCAATTATTGCGCATATTTTTTGTTGTCTTTTGTAAATAATTTAAAAATAAATTTTCTTTTCGTAATTAGAATTGTAATTTTAATTATTTAAATATTTTTTCAGGCATTCAGGGTAAATAATGTCGGAGAGTTTAGTGTTTGTGCAATTACTGATATGGCAAAGGTTGACGTTTATGCTGGCGATTTAACCAATTTATCATTATCTGGATCAACAAATAGTTAATTTTTTTAGTGACTCATAATTTTTTCCTTTAGCCACACCAAGAAGGTCATTGGATAACTTTTTTTCTATTGTTTTGGATATTCGAATGTTATATCCTTTTGTAAACAGTCTATCGCCATATATTTCTCGCCTTGCAATGAGTTTGTTTTAAATATTATTTTCATTAAATTAAATTATTGTTAGAAATCGTAACTGGCAAAGGTGCAATATTTTCTGCTAGTGAACTTGAATGTAAATTAATGCTTTATGTTGCTGGTCAACAACAAGATTAATTTTGTTTTTTGTTTTTTCTTTCTCTTTTAATTTATTTAAAAATAAATGTAGCAAAATTTAAATTAATTATATCATTGTTTTAATAATACTTTATTACATACTTTCTTTTTCTTTAATTTTTTACAATAATACAGTAAATAAAAAGCAAAAACAATGGTTTCACTTGATAAGAACTTCATCTGCGCTTGGCCATACGGCATTCTGAAAGCAATGCATTGGGTAAGTCAGAGATGAATTAAGGTTTTAAATGTGAAGGGCTAGGCTGGAGGTTCTAGATTACATATATTTGAAACAAAATTAAATCCATAGTAATTATCTTAATTTTTCAGATTATTCCCTTGGTTATAATAATAATTTCTTCCATGGTTGGATACTTTTACGGTTCAATTGGTTTTGTTGTCTATTCAAGTTGGAATATATTTTTTCTGTGTTTTATTAGTTTCATTGTTTACCTTTTTGGTCTCCAAAAAATTGATATACATTTCGGTGGTGGATTTGCTTTTATTCCATTTGCTTTAATCGTAAAAATTTTAATTTAATTTTTAAACATTTACCCACGTTTTAGGATTTTATTATTTCTTTTATTGGTGTTTTAGTATATGTATTTAGTTCAATTATATGTTTTATAGCTGTAATAAGTTCTATTGTCAGTTATAGTTTCAGCGTGATATTTGCATTTGCTTCTGTAACGGTAATTGTGTTTTTTTGTTTAAAATATATTAGTAATTTAAGGTTCTGTGTTTGCTTTCTACAGCCTCTTTTGGCTATTTTTTTATTCTAATTTATCGTGCTATTCCAAATGGACAATTCCGCTACCTTTTTTCGATGATAATAGAAGGTAATCAAATAATCTCAAGAAATTTGCCAGGACCGGGAGGACAGAGCAATGTTATTTAATGTGATTTTGTTTTTGTAAAACCTGTATAATTTTATTCCGGCTAAAATATTAAACAATTATTCTTTCTTGAATTTATTTCTCTGTTCTAATATATAAAATTGTAAATGACCATTAAATTGTCTCTCTATTTTATTTTTATAAAATTTAAATATGTATAATAATAATAATTTTGTTTAAAATTGTATTTTAATCAATTTTATTTCAACTTTTTGCTTGTTATAATTTTTGAATCTTTATTGATGGTATCACAAAATATTATTCGACCATTGGAAAACAAAGTAGCTTTAGTTACTGGTGCTTCTCGTGGAATAGGTAGAGGAATTGCATTACAATTAGGTAAGGCAGGTGCAATTGTTTATCTTACTGGTAGAACTCCATCTAATTCACAATCAAACAAAATATTACCATCACTTGAGCAAACAGCAAAAGGTAAAAAAAATTAACTTTTATTAAATAATTATTTATAGATATCACGGATAATGGAGGTTATTCTCATCCTATTTATTGCGATCATTCTAAAATGGAGGAAGTTCGCTTGGTTTTTAAACAAATTGAGGAAGAACAAGGTGGACGTTTGAATATTTTGGTGAACAACGCCTATTCTGGAGTCACTGTAATTTTATTAAAAATATTTTTTACGACAAATTTGTTAGAGTATAATGAAGAATGCAGGAAAAAAATTCTGGGAATGTGAACCTGAGTTTTGGGATAACATTAATGAAGTCGGTCTTCGTAATGTTTATTTTTGTTCTACATATGCAGCACGCTTAATGGTTCCTCAACGTTAGTTTTTCATAAAATATTTTAAATTTCTTTTTAAAGGAGAAGGATTAATTGTGAACATAAGTTCAGCCGGAAGTCTCAAATATTTATTTTCTGTGCCTTATGGAGTTGGAAAGACAGCAGTAGATCGAATGACTGCAGATATGGGAATTGGTAATGATATTTTAAATTATTTTCTCAAGTAAAATAACATGTCGTTCTATTTTTAAACACAATTTCAATTATATTATAAATTCATAAAATTTAGAACTTCAGTCATTTGGTGTTACTTGTGTTTCGTTGTGGCCAAGTTTTGTCCGAACAGAAATGGTTTCATTGAAAGATAATGAAAGCTCGTTCTCTAAAGCCGCCGGGATGACCATTGTTTATTTTTTAATTTATACCTTTACATACAAAATGAAATACTAATTGGAATCAAACTTAAATCATTTCTTGATTTAAGGACTCATTTAAATCTTCATTGGCAACCGCTGAATCGACTGAATTTGTAGGAAAAGCAGTAGTTGCACTGGCAGCTGATTCAATTAAAATTAAAAAAACTGGGCGAATTCATATCACTGAAGACTTGGCATCAGAATATGGATTTACTGACAAAAATGGTAAATGGATAGATTATATTTTTTGAAAAAATACCCAAATATTAATTCTTTTAGGAGTTATTCCATCCAATTTTCGTAGTGTTTGTTCTGCACTTCAGTTCCTTGGATGGGTTACATTCGCAAAACTTTTCCCTCGATTTCTCAAAGTACCAAAATGGATCCTCCATTTTTCATCATACAAATTCTGAATGTAGAGATTTTCAAATTTTTGACACATTTTCACGATGTCACAAATATTTTTTAATATAGTAGTAAAAATTAAAAGCTAATAAGACATAATGTCCAAAGAGACAATAAATTCATACAGTATGAGTGTTTAGAATATTTCGGTATATGATACTACCTGACGTCAATTTTACGGCTTACAAGCTCTATAACTCAACGAAAATTGATTTTTGTAGAAATTAGACCGGAAGAGAACAAGTGCTTCAGCTCCTTCACTAATAAAACCCTTTCGCTGTGAATCCATACAAAATCTGATAATTTAAAAATAAGAATTTAGGTAATAGTAGTGTTTATATTCTCCCTTCTTTATTTTCCTCCTTTTTTCTCTTAAGGAAGCATCAATCGTCATTTTTAACTCTTGGGTGTTCAAAATGAGAATGGCAGATAGAAAGTAGTTATTTAGTCAATTTGTTATTACTTATATTACAGTGGATTTATGCTAGTACTATTTACTAGAGAGCGAACTTTTCAAAAAGCCGGGCGCGGTACCCGGACTTTTTTCCCTGATATCCTCATGATTTTTATAATCTTTTTTAATATTCGTTTATATTTAATTTTTAGGATAATGCTTGCTTAAAGGAAAAAAGGAGGAATATAAACACTCCTATTACCAAAATGTATTACGCCTATCCTATAAACTTACAATGAACCACCTCTTCCTAGAGAATTTTGATAGCGAATTTCTACCTCAAATTCATTGAAAAATTAAAATAATTTTTATAGGAATTACAAAAGAATTAGGCAGACATGGAGTAGACTCTCTAAAGTTAATAATATCAATTGAAAAACAAATGCGTGAATTTTTATTTGCCTTAATAAAATAAATGAATTTTGTAAAAAAATATTATTTTACTTTTATCAAAAAGTTGCATTCACCAACACCCTTATATTGTAATGTTTTATTTGTTTCATCGCTTTTAAGAATAAGTTGTTCACCACAATAAGTTTTTGTTTTTTTAACTTTACTGCACAAAATACCGGTCAAACCCTCAGGACATCGACAATTTGAACAATTTTTAGGGTCTGTGTAACCAGAATAAAGGCAGGGAAGTTGATAAGAGCAACTTGCTAAAAAATATATAAAACCAATAACAATATTTTTAATTTATTATTACCATTGCAATAAGCAAAATTCATTTTTTTAACATCATCAAATGACAACCGAAAACGTTGGCCTATTGTTGCTTGATAGTTTTGATCCTTAGTGAGTATAGTAGGCATTCCTTCCCGGGCAAATCCCTCAATATTTTAATTTAAATTATTATTATTAAATAAATCTACAAAGGCATCATAATGCATAACAGAGTTCAAATCATACTAAAAATAATAAAAATAACTTTCATATTTCTTTTTTCACTTGAATGCCAAATGTAGTCATCAAAGAGGCAGAAAATTTAATGAATTGGTTTAAAAAACCAGGTAATATATTATTAAATTGGATTTGAATAAATAAATCACGATCCCAACGAGATTGCTCATGGAAAAAACCAAGAGCATGTGCTTAATTATTAATAAAAAAATATCAATTCAAAAAAGTAATTTAACCTATTTCATGGCTAACCACAAAAGGGTTATCACAATATTTTCCAATACCAATTTGTTGATTGCGACCTTTTACCATCCCAACATTAGAAAAACAACTGAATTATTTAAAATATCACAAACAAAACAAATTACCCTGATCCAAAAACAAAACGTAAACCAGAAGAATCAGAAGGCAAATGATCTTTTTCCGTAAATGTTAGGCAAGTTGTTTTTTCCCAATTTTTTATTCCTAAAAGAACAGCAGAGCGATTAACGCCTCTTTGAATAACAAAAGGAATTGGAAATTTTTCCCAACGACGGTTCAAATTTGACATCAAAATTCGTTTATTTCTCTTATTAAAATATGAAGTTAGATCCAAGTCATATTTTTCGCTTGAAGTTGGACAATTATTAATTTTACAATATTCCATTTTAGATAATTGTGAACGGTAATCTCTATAAAAATTAAAATATAATCAATAAAAATGTTTCCCAAAATTATGACTTGACAAGTGATTTAAGCTGTTCTGCAGTAATTACCAAATCCCCTTCAAAAAGATAGGGTAATTGTTCTGGTTTTTTTTCATACTTTTCTGATGAAAATTGCCAATTGTTCAAACTTTGTTCATCAGGCAACTGAACAGAATAATATACGTACAAATTTATAAGAATAATTCACTGTCTCAAGCCAATAAGTCATCATTTTTCGTTGGATTGAACATAATTCAGTCATTCCATTAATATAAACGTCTACATCATACTTTAAATTAAATTTATTTTCATTCAATTAATGTTTAAATTTTGGATATTTTACCATTGATTTAAACGTATCAGGGTGTTCATTCATCAATTTATAATACAACTCAGTGTTTTGATATTCCTAAACAACTCAATTTACTTGAAATAATATTTATACTTATTACCAATATAACGCCAAAAATAAAAAATATTAAACATAAAATTATAAAAAATAAATTAAATGGATAATTAAAAATTTCTTTAAGCATTTCTTAATTTAAAAATTGGAACTAATGTTTAAACCCACTATTTACACCAAAGAGTGAACAATTGATTCATAATTGTTCACTTCTAACATTTCCTCAAAGATAAAGTTTATTCTCAACAATTTATTTCCTTTTAAATTATCACATAGGTATACATATGAACCGAAGAACACAAAATAAATAAAAAAAAAATTAAATTAAAGGAACAATAAAAAAGAAATAAGCTTAAATTATAGGGTAATTCCAAGGTTTAGGGGCCCATTTTTTACCTTTTTCCCTATTTTCTTGCTTTGAGCAAGTAAGAAAGGATTTATTTTGGTATATAACATGGGGTAAGGGGCAACTCACAATCTTCCAATATACAGTCCAGACAACTCACAATCCGACAACTCACCATCTTCCCAAATCACCATCAGACCAAAACACCATCTAAAAAAATATTTTAAGTGATTTATTATATTTTAAATTAAAATAAACGTGTTTCTTCGTATTTTTCAATGTTTTACGGAACAACTTAAAAATTTCAAATTTTCTAATCTACATGAAAAACTACGTTTGAAAGACAACGATTTTGACATTTGGGCTTGAGGAGCTTGGACTTTTTTTATGGAAAATGAACCTGTGTGTTTCAATTGTATTTTATAATTTTTGGCACCAAGTTTCAATAATTTATCCTTGCAAACATGAATAAAAATTAATCCTTTTTAATTGTTACTCCAGAAAAAAAACAGGAAAAGTTTGGGGAAAAAATGAAAATGAAAAGAATGTAAAAATGGGCCCTAAACCTTGAAATTACCAATTACAGCTACTTGTTAATATTATAATATAAAAGAATAAGGTCATATCTAAGGGAATCCTAAAACATTTTTTTAGAAAATTTGTGTCACGAAGGAACTAAAGATAAAGAATTTATGCAGTCTCACCCTTTTTTAATACAACCTTAATAATAACAGGAGATTAAAAAGCCCAATTGTTAATACCTGAAGAAATATATAAAAATTTAGTTAACAATTTTTGATTCTTCCATAGATCGATAAATATGCCTTTTCTGTTTTGCAAATGGAAGTTCCATTGCAGCCACATAAAATATATAATAAAATTAATTTTTTCTATAAAATACCTGTAAAGGCCAACCATTAATTACAACTCCAGCTTGAATAGCAACTCCAATAACGACCGCTAATTCAGGAAAGACTCCATAATTTGGCACTTTACTAAAAACAAAAAACTTTTATTATATTGTTAATAATTACTTGAAAAACTGTCCAACTAGTTGACGAATTTTTGGAATTCTGGTTGAACCACCAACTAAAACAATTTCATCGACATCATTTGGTCCAAGTTGACAATCTGACAAAGCAGCTTTAATCGGTTCGACAATACTCGCAAACAAATCGCTATTAATATCTTCAAATTCTCTACGAGTTAACTATAATAGAAAAATTATTTCATATAGGAAAAACAAAAAATCGAGGTACTTGTTCGGTTTGTACCCACAAATTTTTTTAAATATGATAGCTCATTCGAAAAAGCTCCTCAAACTGAGTCTAATGATATCAAAATCAATAAATTTGGTTTTAATGAAAAAGGTTACGAACGATAGAATGTAGATCAACTGAGGCTGTTAAATAGTTGCATAGTTTTAATTGATTATAATTTTGTTAAAAGTCAATTAAATTCGTTAATTTTGATTCATCTCGACGAGCTCCTTCGAATGAGCTATCATATTTACATTCTTAAAAAAATTTATGGGATACAAACCAAACAAGTACCAAAATCGATGTTAACCAAGTATTCAAATTTTCCAATAGACCGGAAATTTAAATTAATCAAAGTCTCAGGCAGATTTGTAAGATGCAACTTTGCTTCTTCAATCGCAAGTCTTAATTTTTATTATTAAAAATATAATTTAAAAATACCTCAATTGTTGGAGGTCTTCTCTTTTTGTTAAATCCTTAGAAGTTTGTTGTTTTATTCTCTGAAAAACAGATTAATCATGATAGATATTATACAAAAAATCTTTTATACCTTTAAAAGCAAACTGTAAATCCGTTCGTTAAAGTCTTGACCTCCAAGACGATTATTTCCAGCCATAGCTTGGGTAACAAAAACCTGAAAAATTTTGTTTGAATTTTGAAAAAAATAACCGCATTGTTGAGCCAAAGAACTGAAACATCCATAGTCCCACCACCTAAAAAATGTTATTAATTTTTATAATATTTTTATTCGTCAAACGACTAATTATAATTTTAGTGAAAAATGTTTCGTCTACTTCTGCCAAATTTACTAAATACAATGAATTTGACATTTTCAAAGGACAAATTAATTTATCCACGTTGAAATGCCCAAAGTTTTAATTGATAAGATCAACTTTGGGTTTGGACTGTGGAGACAAAACCAAATGAAAACATAACCCACTCAACTATAGAAAAGTTTAATTTAAACTAATTAAAAGATTATACCAATATCAACCACAACAATATATTCTACACCCTTTTTCTCGTGAAGTCCATAGGCTAATGCCGCGGCAGTTGGTTCACTTATAACACGTCGTACGTTCATTCCAGCAAGATTTACAGTTCGAGAAGTATAATTTCTTTGCATTTCGTCAAATTCAGTAGGAACAGAGATTACAACTTCTTTAATTCTAGAACCATAAAAATCAGCTACCATTTTTCGAAGATAGGCAATAATAATTGAGCCAATTTCCTCAGGTCTAATTAAACTAAATACAAATAATTTTTATTAAAATAAATTTAATTCTAACCGTTTAGCACCCTTTTCTTCAACTTCAAAAACAGCAAACCCGTCACCATCCAATTTTATCGTAAATGGATAACGATTCCTGTCCAACTATGCTAATTAAATAAAAAGTATATTCATATGAAATTACCTGAAATTGTGGATCATCTTCTTTAAAACGTTTGCCGATAAATCTTTTAGCGTCGTAAATTGTGTTAGTGGGATTTGTTTCTTGTTGCTCGACCGCTTTTGTTCCAACAACAAAATCGCCATTACCTCTAAAATTACAAAAAAAACAAATTTCAAGGTAAGACTTTCGAACACAGACGACAAAAACTATTTTCAAAGTTTAAAAAATGCGGAGAGGCTAAAAACGCTAAAAAGTGCTCAAAAATGAATTAAGAACTATAATTCAAGATAAAATTAATTGAAAATCGAAAAACTATCTTTGCCCCATAAATTTCCCTTGCTATAATCATTTTGATTGCTTTTGTTTTTAGAAGAAAATTAAGAGAAATTTTGTGGAGATGAAAAATGTGAGACACAAATCCCACCACAACACTTCAGCAGTAATTCAAAATAATAATCATTAAAAAAACTTACAAAAAACCAACAATGCTAGGAACGCTATTTTTGCCCAAACTATCCTCCAGAACAATAGTCTTCCCTGTGGCTGGTAGAAAAACTGCTATGGAAGAATATGTTGTACCTAAATCCACGCCTGCAATTTTCGGTGGCGGAGGTGGACCATATTTTTGTACATAATATCCAATAAAAGTAACTGTTATCGCTGATATACCTAAATAGCTTACTTCTATCACTATAAGTATATAAAAAATTACCAATTAAAGTAAAGGTTGTTGACATTGAGAAAATAAAAATTATCAACAAATAAAATCTCTAATTAAAATACAATTAATAAAATATATAATGGAACATCATGTTTTACATCATAGGAATTTGTATATTTTCTTGCTTTTGACCATTTTATAACTTTTCTCTTTACTGGCTTTTTTTATTTTCTTTTATGAAGTCAGGCGCACAAGATATTACGCGAATAAGAAAAATAAATTCAAAATTTGGCATAATGTAAAAGGGAAAAAGATTAGCTAGTTCTCGCGCGTGCGTCAACGGGCTGAAAGTGTTGTACTCTTATCAATTCTTTATTTTTTATCCATTCCAAAAATTTATTGCTTATAAATTTTAAAATTTGAGGTAATACATAATTATTAATAACGAATTAAGGCCACAAGATGAATAAAATTGAAAGTCTTGCAGTTACCTACTTACAAGATGTATGTTTTTAATAATTTTATCTAATAAAATTTTGTTACAAAACTTTAGGAAGGTCATGTAATAATTCCCATTAATGCTGCCATAAAGATATTTACTTTTTTAACACGCGATTGTATAGAAAATTGTAAGCTCGTATGTAGAGGCTGGAAACAACTAGTTGATTTTGCCGATAAGCAGCTACCTAAGAGATCTATTGACGCTTTGATACTTTCTTCAAATCATGAATACACAATTACAATTTATTATTCGCACTTCAAGAGAGTATTTTGTCATCGCAAATATTTTTATGACAGGTATTTATTAACTAAGATTTTCTTGCTAATATTAAGTATTTTGCTTCTACAGAGATATTGACGAAATTGAATATAAAAATGCGTCTAAAATGCAGAATGAGTTCAATGTAAAGACCTTCAGATTTCCATGTGGTGAGGTTCTCCCTTGTGTTTCTGATAATATGAATTTCACTGCACCAGATCCAGTGCATCATTTATTTTGTAGAAGTAAGCATTTTCTAATTTTATTTGTTTTAATAAGAGAATATTTAATTAACTTCTAATATAGAAAATGAACGTTTCAATATTTTCCATCGCGGAGGACATTATACTCGAAAACTCTTTACCCCTCCTCTTGGGTTTTATGAGCGTCTTAAAAAAATGTTACATAATGGCTATGTCAAGCGTCTTGTTTTTCAATCATTCACTTTTACGGATTTATTTGTTGAGAAGTTCTTTGAATATTTGAATGGACCTTTTAATAATTTGGATGCCGTTTATATTCATTGTACGCTTTCGATTTTATATATATTTAAAAAATTCATTTAAGCTTGTAGTTTTCGTCACATAAGATCTGGATATTTTCATAATCTTTTGAACTTTCTTATTTCAAAAGAATATTTTATTGAAAGATCTACAAATTGCTTACCTGAACATGTCAGCAAGCAACTTCTTGATAAACGTTCAATCAAAATGTAATTTTTAAATTTTAAGATTAAATACCTCAAAATCATTTATTTATGTGTCCAACGAAGATTTATCACTAACGGTCCTTTGTTTTTCTGTTTAGTCTTGAGCATAAAAAAATGTTTTTGCTTTAATTTGACGCACTAACCAAGATTTAGTTGTCGGGTTCTAGATTTTGAATGTCTCATCACAAAGGAAAATTTTAATTGGGCTCACTAATTTATTTTTGACTCACCAATTTTTGTTTAAATTAAATCAAGTGTCGATTGGACCTACTAATTTTATAGGACAAATTTATTTCTCTAAGCTATCAAAAATATCAAAACCTCCCATTTCCTTTAATAATTAAATATTTTTTAGGGCCGAGGTTTTCTATTTTGGTAGTGCTTTCGCACGTCATCACCAACTACGGGACGATCTTTTTCTTATCGATGATGAAGCATTTTTACATTTTGCAAATTCGTTATCAGTTTATCCAAATATATCAAGAAACTTTTTTGGCATTGCACAGTGCCGAATTACTCCAGAATTTGCTCGGCGATATGGAAAAGTATGTTTAGTTTAAATCATTTAAATTTTTATTTAAATTAACTATATATATTTTTATTATTTATTTCTTAGATAGTCGAGGAAGCTCAACAAAATCATCTTTTCGCCAATACACATCTTTCTAATTATAAGAATAGTATTTGGTTATTTAAATATGTGATCTTTAAAAATTTAATATATAAACTTGATTTTTGATTAATTTTCTTATTTTTTTATTGTCGATGTTCTTGTCATTAGTTTATTCTATTTTATCTTTGTTTATTTTTATGTATTTTTGTTTATAGAAAACTTTTTAAAATTATGGAGGAATATGGAATAGTATGTCTTTTTAAGTACTTTTAAAATATTTTGTATTAAAGGTGGAATTGTATGATGGTGTGATAAGTGATGTAATTAATCAAGTGCGACCTGTTTTTTTGGATGATGGAGTTGATATTGAAATATTGCGTCATCTGAAAAAGGTAGACTTATAAACCTGTGTATGTATGTATATAATTTTTGACAGTCCTGGGAGGAACGGCTTCGCTCTACACATGGTACTTTATTTAAAAATTATATTTTAAATTTACCTTGGCAGAATGGTTTGTGTGCGATGGTTCGGAATCTAAAGTGAGAATTTTAGGAATCTTAATATTGTTCGATTTATTTTTCAGTTAATTTATAAAAATTTAGAGTCAGACTGGAACTGAGGTTTCACAGTTGGATGGCGGTGGACCAACTATGACTGACAGGTTTTATCAAATATCCAGTTTATTATTGTATAAAAATACTTTTTAGCTCTTCGGAAGAGGATGATGTGGAGTCAACTGATTGCAAGGAATCTGTTAAAGAAGCCGATGTGGTCAAATGTTCGGACGAGGAGGAACCGCCTCTAAATTCGGATGATGATGGTGATGATGAGAACGTTGAAACAGTCTTCGAGACTGATAATGTTATTTTCTTTCATTTTTTATTTAAATTATTTTTTAGATAGTCCTTTGTCAATTCGATAAAGTAAGAAAATATAGCTTTTACTTTTAAATAAATTTTCAGATTGTTCGAACTCGAAAGATGTGGAAGTTTCATTTAAAAGAAGGAGTGAGTATTGTTTGAATAATTAATTTAAATGCCGAATAATTTGTTAATTTAAGATTATGAACATTTATGGGAATGAGTTTTGTTTTCGACGATGTAATGGGGAAGCAGAATGGTAGATATTGGATCGTTATAAAACTTATTTCTTAAGATCTCTGATATTCAAAAAAAACATTATCTTTTGATAAAACTTTCTCTATTTTGTTGAATCATTTACTTGTTATTCTATTATTCAATATTCTTACCTTTTTCTATTATGGTATTAATATTTAAATATCTTTTGTTTTTACATAACTCATTTAATGAAAGAATTGGAAACAATCGTTTTGGAGGGTTGCAATTTCTTCCGTCAATATCTGGTTTTTTCTACTTTAAGTGGACGGAAAATATCTATAAGGCAAATTCGACCATACGATGATTCTCCTGGTATCAAAGGTATTTAAATATGTTTCTGTTAATTAAAAATAATAAAATATAGATTTTGAGTACAAGTGTTTATCTCTTATTGATACGCTTACAAATGGGACAAAAGTTGATATAAACAAATCAGGCAACTTTTGCAAAGTTACATATGTATTAATAAAGAGATTTAGGTACTCAGGTTGACTTTTCGCCAGGAACATTGTTAGGAGGGAATTTTGAATTTCAATGTGGAAGTGAACGTTGTATAAGCTATTTCTTAGAACCCATTATTTTGCTTGCACCATTTTGTAAAATTCCTATAAATGCTACACTTAAAGGACTAACAAACGTACCAGAAGAGTTAAGTGTTGATGCGATAAATAATACATGGCTACCTGTATTTTCTCGTTTTATACTGTCTGATGGTGATCTTCACATAAAGGTTTTATATTTTAATATATAAATTTAATATTTAAATTATAGATAAATAACAGAGGTTTTCTACCAGATGGAGGTGGGTCTGTAACGTTTGTAAGTCCAGTAAAGAAGAATTTGAGATCTATTCAACTTGTTAAACCTGGAAAAGTATGTAAAGTTCGAGGTCTTGCTTATGTTTGTAAAGTTTCTCCTTCAATTGCTTCACGAATGGTTTTTTAATTTAATAAAATCTTGTTTTCAATTAAAACAGATTGAAGGTGCGAAGAAAATGTTACATGGTTATATTGCTAATGCTTACATAACAATTGATCAGAGAAAAGGACCACAGGGCGGGATGTAAATATTTTTCTAAATCTAAAATAAATAGTTACAATATAAATAGGTCTCCTGGTTTCGGAATTTTCATAACTTCGGAGACTACAGAAGGCGTTTTCTATTTTGGTGAAGCAATGTCCAATCCTAGAGATTCGCAGAAAATTCAATTAATTCCAGAGGAGATAGGTGAAAAAGCGGCAAAAAACTTATTAAACGAAATTTATAAGGTTTAACTATTTTAATTTTGAGTTTAAATTTTAAGTTTTTAAAGGGTGGTTGTACTGATTCCTCTGTTCAAGCTTGTGCTGCTACATTAATGACACTTTGTGATAAAGATATTTCTAAGTTTTTGTTTGGTCCTTTGACGTTTCATTGGTTGTATTTATTTTTATTATAATAATTTAAGAATTTTTAGTGTTCACACTATGCGCAATTTACGCTTATTTTTTAATCATACTTTCAAATTAGATGAATTGTGGAAGATAGAAAAAAAAGAGTTAAGTGAGGAAAGAAGAAGTCTTACTGGAAGTGAGGATAAATGTTTGCTAACATGTGTTGGAATTGGTTATTATAACATTAATAAATTGTTGCTTTAAAATTTAATTGATGTTGTTTTTCATATTTTGTTAAAATATTTTATATTTTAAATATACATACGAACTGTACGTCGTTTAAACTTAAATATTTGAATGAATCTATAATTTAGCAATGCAAAGTAGTAAATTAAATTCTCATGTTGCAATAATTTCTGACTACGAATTAATGACAAATGAACTAAATCAACGAAACAGTTCTCAAAATTCCGAAGTGAATGATCTGCATTCGCTTCCTTTTCTTCTCGATTTTATAGGCCCTGCGCAAGTATCTAGCTTCTTCAACAGAGAAAATCTTTATCATGAAAATATGAGGGCAACTTCATTTCGTGGCCATATTCTTTTGAACAAAGAAGTTAAAGTTCCTGAAGGTTATAAAATTTATACAGTGACTGAAGATGCAAAAACAAACGGTGATAATTATTTGTTTATTAAAGTTATTTTATAGTTGCAGATGGTCTTGAAATGAAAGCATTTCAACTCAATGGGGTCAGTGCATCTATGAATTTTTGGATAAAGGATAAATTGCTTAAAGGCCCAAGCAAGATGGAGGATGCGTTAGTTTCTATTTATATTGCAGAAGCTTTGTCTCTTTAATGTTTTTCATTTTAATAATAAATTTATAATATTTATGATGTTTTATATTAAATTTTTTCTCAAGAAAGGAAATATTGTATTTAAGTTTTCTTGTTTATTAATTTTTTAATTGATTTCAAAATTGATGAGAAAAACTGCTATGTTTATAATATCGTTTTTATGTTTTGTTCAATTTTTTATTGTTTGTAGCGAAGTTCTTTCACTAACTGTTGGTATTGGAGCAATGGGTGCCTTTGGATTTTTTACAGGTCTTTATACTTACACGAAATGCAAAAGTATGTATATAAATTTTTATTTAAAAAATAATTGAAATCTTTTAGTTTTTGAGTGTTGTGGAACTCCATGGATCAATATGGACGTTGCTCATAGTAATTATATGTTCTCTATGACTTAACATTTTGGTACTTTATTTAAGGATTGGAGGAGGAGGTTGAGGAAAGGCTTTATGGACAACATATAGCACAGAGAATTGTTATTAATGCTGTTCGGGCACATATCACTAAACAGTTATATATATATTTTTTAATTATTTTGAAATTTAATTATTTAGAAAACCAAATAAAGCATTAGTTTTATCATTTCATGGTTGGACGGGAACTGGAAAGAATTATTTGACTCAAATGATTGCGAATGCAGTTTATAAAAAGGGATTCAAAAGTCGATTTGTACATTTTTCTGTTGCTACATTGCATTTTCCATATCAAAATGAAATCGATAATTATAAAGTTTTTTTTCGAAAGAATTTCTTTAAAAATTAATTATTCAGCGTCAACTAAGGACATGGATTTCTGGTAATTTGACTGAATGTGAGCGAACAATGTTTGTATTTGACGAAGCAGACAAGTTACCCTTACAATTGCTCGATGCTATTGTCCCTTATGTTGAATTTTATGATAATGTAGATGGTATTGATGCAAGAAAAAGTATTTTTATATTTTTAAGGTAAATATGATTGTCAATATTTAAATAAATTATATTTTGTTATTTTTAGTAATGGAGGTGCGAATTTAATTGCCCAACATGCATTAGAACATTATAATAAAGGCTTACCTAGAGAACAAATGTTCTTTAAGGATTTGGAAGAATTAATGCAATTGAGTGCTTATAATGAAGGTTTTTAAGATAATTTTTAATTAAATAAATATTTTAGGAGAAGGCGGACTAAAAATGAGTAGAGTGATAAGCAAGCATTTGGTTGATTATTTTGTACCTTTTCTTCCATTAGAAAGAAGGCATATAATTATGTGTTTTAAAAATTATTTACGGTCTAGAAATATTGTTTATACGCCTGAACAATTAGAAAATCTTGCTGATTCACTTCAAGTATTTAATTATTGTACTTAATATTTAAATATTTTTGTTTCTTTTTTTTCTTAGTATTTTCCTAAAGAAACACCAATATTTTCAACTTCTGGGTGCAAACAAGTAGAAAGGAAAGCAGATTTTATGTATGCTGACGTTATTAGAGAAGCTCATTTAGCCAGTCAATATAAGGATGAAATTTAATTGATTCGATTAGTTTAGTGACCCAATTCCTTACGGGTTTAATCTTTTGTGTTTTTATCTTTCATATATATGTTTAAATTTCGATTGTTTTAGTATTTATGTGATGATTAGAAGAGATTGGTAAAATCGCACTGCCCGGGATTCCAATTCGGGATTAAAAAATCAGGATTTGGGACTAAGAATCCCGTAAACTCTCGATCGGGATCCCTCGCCCCGGTACTAGTGATGATTGAGTCCTAGACTGAAAAGACAATTTTCTTTTGTTGCGGTCTTTGTGCTTTAATTTTATTATCACAAAATGGAGATACATATAGTTTTTATACTTTATTCCCATATAAAGATGTAATATTAATTTAACTTTTTAAAGGTATTTATTGTATATATATATTAGTGGTAATTATGAATATGTCTAAAAATAACAATCAGGGAATTATTACTAAAACAAAAATGGATACAGATGTGATAGTCAAACCGATAGCTGAATTTTCTTTGTTTGATCTCTTAGTTCGCCTTATTGTTGCAATGTTAGTTGGTAAGTTTAAAAAATTAGGTTTTATTGTATAATTGAAAATGCAAATTCTTTCTTTTTATAAAATTTAATCAAAATTAGTAATGAGTGATTCATGCCTGTCGGGGCTATTAAAATTTTTATTTAAACGTGTCTAACTGTGCTCTTTTATGATTTAATCATATTAACTCGAATAGAAATGTTTAGAAAAGATGATGACTAATTTTATTAGCTTATATTAATAAAAAAAATTTTATAGGTGTGATTGGATATAATTTGAGATTATTTATTCCTTTAACGCGCCGAGGATTTTTTTGCCATGATTTCTCAGTTCGATTTCCATATCGTGATTCAACTATTGAATCGAATACTATATTTTACATTTCTATTCCGATTCTTGTTGTTTTGGTTATTATTTTTTTAATTTTAATTAATTTTTTTTACAATTAAAAGGTTTTAATTGGTGAATTCTTTCTTAATAAACCGAGCAATCCAAGTAATTCAGAATTTTGGAATTTTGATGTTTTATTGTGGAAAACATTACAATTTGGAGGATTTACAAGTTTTTTTAAAATTAATTTAAAAATTATTTATATTTTTTAGCTGTTTGGATGTTTGGTGTTGGCATAAATTTTTTATTATTTAATGTTATCAAAATTTCTGTTGGTCGTCTTCGTCCAAATTTTGTTTCTCTTTGTCAGCCATATACTGAAATTACTTCTGCAGATAAATGTTTAAATGAAACTCCAAATTATTTTTTTCCTGGTGATTTATTTAAATGCAACAAAACAAATGTGGATAGTCCAAAAATTATTGATGCTAGATGTAGCTTTTATTCTGGTCACTCTGCTCTTTCAATTTATTTTGCTGTGTTTATTATTGTTTGTTTTTTAGAAAATAATAGATATTAGAATATTTAATTATATTAATCTAACAAAAATTAAAATCTTTAGTTCTACCTCTAGTTAAGATAAATTTAAAACAGAGCTGCCAGATGAAAAATCCGCAATTTCATCGAAAAAAATCCTCATTTTGGGCAAAAATCCTCAAATTCACCGGAAAAAATCCTCATTTTTGGGCAAAAATCCGCAAATAATAAAAATGCTTTGGCCCAAGTGGTTGAATCTTTTGGGTTGACACCGAAAAATTTTGGAGATCTAATGTACTCTAGTTAACCAAAATTTACTTTTCAGCGCCGCAGGCGAAAAATTTTGGAAATTTTTATAGTCTAGTTGCCAAAATTTACCCAAAAATAGCAATTTTTAATTAAATTTCTGAAAAAATATCAAAAATCCTCAAAAAACAACAAAAATCCGCAAATCCTCATTTTCAAAAAAAATCCTCTTCAACTTCTTAAAATCCTCAAAATGAGGATAAATCCTCACATCTGGCAGCTCTGATTTAAAATATATTTATAATAATTTAGTATTTTTTCATTTTTCGTTTTTAAAAATTTCTAATTTATTTTTTAAATTTAACTATAACAGCTATATACACATATTCGGATTTTTTCAAAAAGTTTTGGGTCTTTCGCTGCTCCAGTTCTTCCTCTTCTAATTGTCATTTATTCAATAATTATTTCACTTGGTAGTTTTGTTTCTGTTTCGAGAGTTTTTGATCATAAACATCATCGTTTGTATATTTTTTTTAAATAATAATTATTATTTTTTAGCATCTGATGTTGCTGTTGGTTTTTGTGTTGGTGCAATAATTGCTATTTTATCTGTTTTTTTCCATCGGAATTTCTTTTTTTGTGATAGAGAGATGAAAAAAGATGTTAATAATAATAAAGTTATATCTGAAAATACTCATATTTAAATATATTTAATTTTATCTAGGTTATTTTAAATATTTAATTATTATTCCAAGTAATTTATTTTGCCCAATATTTTTTTAAACCGAGTGCTCAAATATATAAATTTATGAATAAAAAATAGAGAAAATTTGTTTTTATTTAAATATTTAATTAGAGAAAGGTAAATATGTAGTTGGCTTCCTACCTGTCTGCAAAGGGAATTTGTAGAAGGCAATAATTGCATTTTTGGCGTTTAAAGAGATGCACGCTTATTTTTCCTTCTCAGTTACAGTGTTGTCTTTTAGCACTTGGAAAAAGAAGAGAAAATAAAAATAATTAAAAACATATTATTTTATTATGATCAAAGAACATCAATTTTGGACAACATTCTCAAATAAATTTCTAAAATATCGAGGGGATATCAACCTTTACTGGGATTATAATTAAGGGATAAAAACCAGAAAAACTTAAATATTTAGTTAATTTCTAAGGAAATATTAAAATTTGAATGTAAATGTTAAAATGAATTTAGCATATATTTTTACTGTGTAAAACGAAGCCATGTTCCAAATTTATTATCATTAATCTTTGATCATTTATAAAATATATTTTCACTTTATTACTTATTAATTATTTTTATTTTCTCTCCTTTTTCCAAGTGCTAAAAGACAACACTGTAACTGAGAAGGAAAAATAAGTGTGCATCTCTTTAAACGCCAAAAATGCAATTATTGCCTTCTACAAATTCCCTTTGCAGACAGGTAGGAAGCCAACTACATATTTACCTTAGAGAAATAACAAAAAATTATTTTAAAAACTTGTGATTGGATTAAAAGTTTAATTATAATAGGTATTTATTTATTTTTAATTAATATATAAAAAATTATTATTTAAAGTTATAATTCTTTTTTTAAATGTTAAATAAAATTATATTTATTAAAAAAAATAAAATACCTAATTAATTTTAAAATAAAATTAACAAATGTTTGTAAATAAATTTTTGTCGACATTTTTTTGATACTCAGTGAGAGGCTTTTTTATTATTGAATAATTAATAATAATATTATTTAATTATAATTAATAAAAATAGAAAAGTTCATTAATGAGGGAAAATAAAATTAAAAAGGGAGCCTCATCTGTTTTCTTATTTTTACTACTACTATTCTTTCTTTTTTTAAGCATTCGGTCAAATTAATTCCTTCCTCTCATTACTCATTTTTGAATTATATATAAAAATTATATTTATTAATTTAAATAATAAAAAATAATTTTTTTTTTTAATTTTAAAATTAAATAAACTTAAAAAATATATTTAAATAAATTTAAATATTCTCCTATTTTATTAAGGATTTTTATTTTTTAATTTAAAAAGAATATCGAATATTTAAAAAATATAAAACCTTTTTATTTTTATTATTTTAGAAAGTTTCCAATTTTTTAAATTTTATATTTTTTGTATTATTTTAATCTAATATTTAAATTCTTAAAATTTTATTATTGTTATGCTTTTTTGAAGAATTTTTTCTTTATATTTTGTTAAAAGAAGTAGAAAGTACCCTCTCTCTCTTTCTCTGAAATAATTAATTATAATTATCCATTAGAGAGTAGAATATATATAAAATAGAATATAAAGATAGGACTGGATATGGATCCAGACCTCGATTTTTCATTGACTCCACATCTAGAGTCTGGTCCAGGCAATAAAATAAATCAAGATCCAGAATTCAAATCAAGGATTTTTTAAAATTCCGATCTCTATTAGAATATATTCAAGTATTTTAATAGAAACACCCTTTGGCATTAATTTTTAAAAATATGAAGTACCGGTGTTTCTATTAAATATTTTATTTTAAACTAAAAATTGAAAAAAATAATCTGAAAAAAAGCTTAGAAGGATTAAATATCTTTTTTTCTAAAAAAATCTTTCTATTGGTCAGATTTAAAGTATTTAACTCAAATTTCAATTTTAAAAGCTTCTCTTTGTGTATTCTTTCTTAATTTAAATAAAATAAATATATTTTAATTTTTAGATATATTTAAAGAATATTAAATAATATTTTTATTTATTTATATCAAAATAATATAATAAATAATAGAGAAATTACCATTTTTAAAAATATTTTTATTTTGTCTATTTTTTTACTAAAAACCTTTTTTCAGTAATAATAGTTAGCAAACAAACAATCGGACATCTATTAGTCTCCCCTTTCATTTTTTCTACCTATTGAATGAACACTAGTAAAACATAAAATATATTTAAATAATTCTTTATATACATATATTGTTCTACTATATATAAATATAAATAAATTTACAAATAACCATTTTCTATTAATTTTTGTTCTTTTTTTGTTTCTTTTTATATCTTTTATGTTTTATAAAATAAATGATTATTTAAAATTAATTTTAAATTTATTACTTTATCTTTTGACCACTCCTATTTGTTTATAATTTTAATATTTACTAAAAATGACCAAAATATATTATAAGTGCCAAAAGTATTATCCACTAGTTTTTATATGCTTTTTTAGTCCCGCCGACACTTTAATGCTTGCAAATGAATCTCCCCGTGGAAAAGGGAAGAAAATAAACATTTATTTTGTCCAGATATTCAAAAAAAAAGTTTTTTCTTTTCTTTTATTTATTTCCTTTTTCACTTATCATATTTTTATTTAGTAACTAAAAGATACGGCAGCTGACAGAATTTTTTTTAAGGAAAAAGGATAAAAAGAAAAGAGAATGACACTTTTGAGTGAAAAAGAAAATGAGGGAAAAAAGAAGATCATTTTTAAAAAAATAAAATAAAAATATATATTTATTATTATTTATTATATAAGCAAGCACTCACTCAATCATCGTAAAGTTGTCTTTTTTTCTTCTCTTTTTTTTTTTTAACTAATTATTTTAAAAACTTAAAAAATATTTTTAATTTATATTTTAAATGTTATTAATTTAAATTTAAATTAATTTATTAAATTAATAATACCAATTGCTTATTTTATTTAAATATAATTATTTAAATAATATATTTATTCTCAAATTTCTTAAATTTATTTTTTTAAACTTCTTATATTTCTTTTCTCTTTTTTTAATTTTTTCTATCATTATAATAATAATCCTTTTCTTAGTACAAGAAACAAAGAATGGTTAGCACAACCAGACTCGAATAATGATTAAATATTATTATTATTATTATATAAAAAGAGGAAAAAGCTGATCATTTTCTTATTTTTTTTAAACTTTCTTTTTTACAAATAATTAATAAAATAAATATTTTTAAATTAAATAAATATTATAAAACAAAAAATAATAATATATTAACAATTTATTCTTTTTAAAAATATTATTATTATTTGATTATTATTTAAGGTCAAATATTTATATATAAAAACTTTTTAAAAATAAATTAATATAACTCAGAAAGCACTGAAGCATTAATATCCAATGAAATATTAATATAGAGAGAGAGAAAAAAGTAAGAATATATTTATTTATTTAGTTTTTTTATGAAATGCGCAGTAAAATAATTGAGAAAAAGTTATAATATTTATTAAATAAAAGAAAGTATTTTTTTTAAAATAATTTAAAATATTTAATTTAATTTTTATTTATTAGTCACTAATTATATTCTCCTTATTTTATTTTTCACTAAATTTTTATTTTTTTTTGTTCAATACTCAATTTTATAAAAATTGCCGAGTAAAACATAATTATTTTTCTTTTTCTTTTATATTTATTTATTTATTATTCTTAAATAATAACAAATCATGACCACCTGCCGAGAATTATATAATAATAATTTTATTTTAAAAATTTGTTTTTTTATTATTAATTTTATTATATTTTAAAATATATAAAATAAATAAATATTTAAATTTACTTAAACATTTCTTCTTCTTTTTCTTCTTCTTTTTTTTCATTTTAGAAAATAATGTTTCTATTTTTCCTAATTTAACTAAATAAATATTTAAATTATAAAAAATAAGTAAAATTAATATTATTTTAACATTTTTGAATAATTATTTTATTTTTCTAACAAAGGGAGGTACTTTAGGTGTCCGTGGAAGTTTGGGGCGAAACTTTGCAGAAAGATAGATTATACCCTACTTTTATTGTGAAATTTTCACCGTTTTTGCTAAGGGACACCTGGGACCGAGTTATAGGCAGTGATGCAAAAGTTCCAAAAGTTCCACGGAACTAGTTCCAGTTCCGGAACTATATTTTTAATTTTCATAGTTCCATTGCGGAACTAGTTCCAAAGCAGTTCCAGTTCCAAGAACAAAAATTTTTTATAAATTAGTATGAATTTTCCATTTTTCCAACAGAATTAAGGGGAAATTATGATGTATAACTAACTGTACACTTATACGAAGTTCAGTGTTCATATCCAGATATATCAGCGTGGTCTATATCCATATCTGTTTCAAAATTTTATATCAGTGTGCTAGTTATCAGGGTTGTGCCGGGTTACCCAAGGTTTAGGTTTTTGTTTTGTTCTTTAGAAATGTTTCTTTTTTAGTATGATGACTTTAATGATCTGGTTATTTCAGTTTGTGTTTATTTTTGCTAGCGTAGAAGGACACCCGAAGGGCGACCAACTTCGCTAGTAAAATAAATAATCCAATTACTAAGAGAATGGCTTAACCAAATATTATTAATTAAATTTATTTTGAGATATATCTTAAATTATAAAATATATAAAATTGACTTTATTAATTTAAAAAAATTCTTTAAATTATATAAATATTATTTTTTTAAATAAATTGTGAGAAAATAAAAAGATTTGCATTTTTTTAAATTATAGACAAATTTTTGGAGAAAAAAGAAAGAATTTTTATTTTATTTATTTTAATTGCTTTATCTTTTTTTATCCAAATGTCTATTTTTAAGGTGTATAAATAGAAAATAAATAAATAATAATGTTGGCATTAGCAACGAATATTTTTTAATATATTTATTTTAAAGGGTAACTTTATTATTAAATTATATTTTATTTAATTAAAATTATTTAAAAAATATATTTTTTTTTAATTTTATTTTTGTTTTGACCTACATAAATATTTTTTAAATAAATAAATAATAATTTTAACTAAAAACACTTAAAAAATATTAAATTTAATTTTTTTTCATTTATTTTTCGCGCACTCTTTCCTTCTTTAATTATTTGTTCTTTTCATTTTCTTGCTTCTTCTTTTTTTTCAAGTGGTATTTTTGCCACTTTTTAAAATCTTTTTAGATAATATAATTCACCCAAATTCATGGCCATGTATTATTTAAAAATCTTTTTTTCTCTTCTTATATTTTATAAATCTTTTATTTATTTTTTTAAAAATAAAACTGACCAAAAATATTAAAAATTTTATATAATTTTTAAATTTTATTATTTTTTTATAAAGAAAATATTATTTATTTTCCTTTTATAGTAATAGGGGTATTTCTCAGTTTTTTTTATCAAAAAAATATTTTACATTTATTTATTTATTTTCAGTTTTTTGATAATAATTATGAGTCCTAAACCTTTTGATGATGAATTATTTATTGAACCTTCTGGAGATTATGATGTTATTTATGGGGATTATAACTCTTCGTAAGTTATATTTATAATTAATTAATTATAATATAATATTTTAATATTTTAATTTTTAATATAATCTATTAAAAATATTCTAATAGAAAAAATACCTTAATTTTAATAAAATGTTTTTCTATTTAATTATTGAATAAATTCTTAAATTTATACCTATAATATTTCAATAATTTCCAAATTTTATTTATCCTTGATTTTGGTCCACCCCAGAAGATCGAAACCCAAAAGACGATGAAAACAATTTGTGAACTTGCCAGTTCGGTCAAATCTCTTAAAATAATTTGGTCCCATTCAAACTTGGACCTACAAGGAGTGTTTTATTATTGACCGAACTAGCAAGTTCACAAATTGTTTTCATCGATCTTTTCGATCTTTTGGGTTTCGATCTTCTGTGCTGATCCCCTTGATTTTTCTTTTTTAATTAATATGTATATGTAGGTATTTAATCATTTTTATTTAAATAATTATATTTAGGTATTAATTTTTTTCAAATAATATCTAACGAAAAATGTAAAATTCATATTCTAATGAGAATCTAATTTACATATTTTCTAATTTTTCCATATTTACATATATACTTTTTAAGAGAAAATTCAATTTTAAAAGAAAATTTGCTAATAAATAAATATATGTATTTGTTAAACTTTTCTTAATTATTATTTTTAATAATATTTAATTAATTAAAGAGTACATATTTCTCTGATTATTTTTATGATTTGTAAAGTTAAATTGAGATATATTGATTTTTGACAAAATATTTTATTTATTTATTATTTCCTTCTTGCGCTATTTAATTTTTTCCCAACCCTCAAAACCTAATAGAAAAATATATATTTTGTTTAGAAAATGAAATGATGCATTGGAGCGATAAGCTAGTCAGTGTAGTCACTGTTGAGTATATTATTATGAGAGGATAGGAAAAGGAAGGAAATTTAAGAAGAAGAAAAGAAAAAAAGAAAAGAGAAACTCTCAAAGAGTGGACAACAGCTACTCTACTACGGCCAATTTTTTTATTCTTTTAGGGTATACTTCAGTTTTTGTTTTTCAATAGCCTCTACTTATACCGACAAAATTTTAGCTTTTTAGACATTAAAAATGGACTATTGAAATATAAAAAACATTATTTTATGAAGAAAAAAAAGAAAAAAAATTAATGAATTAAATGAGAAAAAATATTTTCTTTTTTTATAATGATTATAATACATATATTATGTATATACCGTATTTCCTATAATAGTGCTCCTGGAGTACTATTTTTCAACCTACCTCCAAAACGGAGTACTATTTCAGGGTGGAGCACTAATTAAGGGTGGAGTACTATTTTTCAACCTACCTCCAAGATTTTTTGACCAAAAATTTAAAATGGTCATGACCGGTCATATAACCGAAATCGTCAAATGTCACTGACCGTTATTTAATTTTTCCCCTTTTCTTTTCCTTCTTTCACTCTTACATGGGGAATAGAAGAATTATTAATGAGAAAGATTTATTTAGAATTAATTTGAATCTTATGTTAGTTGAGTATGGTTAAGTGGTTAGTGTGTTAGACTTGAGTCCAAACTTAACTGTAGGTTCGAGTCCTTTGATGTTTGCAATTTAGTTCCTGTCGTTAATTATTATCAAATTTGTTTATCCTTATTTTTCTTTAATTTTTAAACATTTTAGAAGAAAAAATAATCCTATATTTTTGATTCAACGTTAAAAAAGGTGAATTTTTTGGCAACTAAAGTAATAATTTTTCAAAAATTTTCGCCTGCAGCGCACAAACTACCCGACACCCGAAATTTATGAAAATCTACCCGACCCGAACCCGGCACTTGAGCTCACCCGCGGCAACCCTGGTCGGGATCCCAGGAATCTGAATTTTTTTATTTTTAGTGCACCGATTGAGCATTTTTTCGCAGTATTCTTTTGCTACCCATTAAAAGCATAAACTTTTGAATTACAGCCCTATTTATCTATTTAAATCATTCATTAATGAATTAAGTTTATTTAAATGTATTCTTTTTAATTATTACTGTCCTATAAATAAATTTAAAACAAAAATATATGCCATATGAATTTTTGTAGCCCTTATATTTCAAAAATTTTCCGGTCATGTTCGGTCATGACCAAATGTGACCTGACCTACCGAAATTGCGATCATGGTCAGTTATTTTTGATGACCGAAATTTCCGGTCAGGTCAGGTCATTTTTATGACCGGGAAAAGGCCGGTCACGCAAACACTGATTCACAACACAATAACATTTTATCAGACATTTTTAGACTAAAAACAAAAAAAGTAGCTATAAACGATTGCAGAGAATAAATAAATGTTTCAAAGAATAAGCACGTTATTTTTATATTTTTTAAATAGAGTGGAGTACTATTTCAGGGTGGAGCACTATTTCAGGGTGGAGTACTATTTTTCAACCTACCTCCAAAAGGGAGTACTATTTCAGGGTGGAGCACTAATTAAGGGGGAGCACTATTATAGGAAATACGGTATTTATTTATTTATATAAAAAGGCTTGGGCAAATCCTTTTCCTTTTTTTCTTTTTTCTAAGTATTTCTCTCTCTCTCTCTATTGCTCTAATTTATAGTCTACTTCCTTCCCCTAAAAATATTCATCAACATTTCTACTCCCGAATATATAATTTATGTGAAACAAATTTATATTTATTTATTTATTGTCCTCTCAGAAAAAGTCCTTTCCTTCATTTTTTATGTCATCAGCTCATAAATAATATTAAATATATTGGCATTTTATATACAATTGATTAATGAATACTAAAGGAAATAAAAGAATCAAAAAAGAGTTAAAATGCCTAAATTAATTATTTTTTAAATATTTTAATTATTTTAAAATATAGGTTTTCAATAGAATTTTTTTACATTTCTGCTTAATTTTTTCTCTTTTTTTCTCAAAAAGTTTATTTATTTTTCTTTTTTATGAAAGGAGATTATCTTTTCAAATATTATATATTTATATAGTGATTACCAATTTGATTATTTAAAATAAAAATAAGCAGATTGTGAACACATAAATAGGAAATAAATTTTATTATTTAGTCTTTTATAATATTTATATTTTTAAAATATTTATTTAGAATGGGTGAAAAAAATAATCCTTCAGGCAAAAGGCCTTATATTCGTCTAACTAGTGGACTTCGAAATATGAGTAGACCCATTGGAGGTGAAGTTAGAATGCGTTGTGAAGCAACTGGTTCTCCTCTTCCCCTTCAATTTACGTAAATTTTAATTTAAATTTAAAAAAAAAGAATTTTTTTAGTTGGCTAAAAAATTTGGCTCCATTAGAAAAAAGTAGAAGATTTAAACTTAAAAATAAAGAAATGTCTTCAAAATTAGTCATAATAGAATTAGATGTACTCGATTCTGGTTATTATCAATGTTCAGCTAGTAATTCTGCTGGAAATATAAATAGTACTGCTGTACTTAGGGTAATTAATTTATTTATATTTTAAATTAAAGACTAATATCATAATCTTTTTTTAATAAATTGAGGAAAAAAATATTAAAAAGTTTCGGCATTTCTTTTTAATTTTTTATTAATACATAAATTAGGTATTAAAAATATAATTATTTTTACGAATATTATTTATTTATTTCATTAAATATTTATTTTTTCATCTCTCTTTATTAAATATTTATGCAGTAAAAAATAGTTTTTAAGTCTTTTAATTAAGATAACCTTATAAATTAATAACAACGAATATATCGAAAAAAATTTTTCTTGAAATTTAATAAATTTGTTCTCTTTTAATCTTCTCTCAAAAAAATAATATTAAAATCTCTGTAAATTTCCTCACTCTATTTTACCACTTTTATTTAATAATTTATTATCAATCACTTACCGCCACGATATTTCTTCCTTCTTTATTTATTAATATAATATTCTCCTCATTTTGGATATTTTTTATTTTTTTCTGTCCACTTTTTCACAATCGATGTTAAAACAGAACAAAAATATATAAAAATATGTACATTATTATTATTTAAAAAATATATTAAACGATTCTTTAGCATTATTTTTAAATTAAATTTTAGCATTATAAATTAAATTATAATAAAACTTCAATATTTTACAAAATAAATTTTAAAAATGTTTTATTTTCTATTCTTTCCAAATAAAAATTAATCAATTGACCAGTAGTGCCTCTTTTCAAAATTAAAAAAAAAAAGAAGATATTTTCTGACCTTTTTCTATATTTACATTTATAATGCTTTCTAAAACCTTAATATTTATCTCTTCTCTTTTTTCTCAATATTTTACTCATACATATCTCTACTAGCTTTTTTTTTTTATTATTTTTAAAGAAATTCCTCAAACTAATAGAAATTTTTATTTTGTGTGTATATTTAATAAATATATTATTTTAAATTATTATTATTTCGAAAATAATTTATTTAAATTTATTTTCTATAGGTTTCTTCATCAATTTCTTACCCTTCTTCATCTTTATCTAATAATAAAAAAAGACCATTAGACGGGGGTCGACTTGGTCATCATCGTCATCATTTAAAACATCAACAAAAACATCCAGAAGATAATTTAGGAGAAGAAGAAGAAAACGATTACGAAGGATTTTATGATAATTCAGATGATGAGGTATTTTTAAATATTTATAATTAAATTTATTTAATTATTTTTCTCATTAGTTAATAAAAAATATTTTAATTTATTTTTAGATGAAAAATATTAACAATGAACATTCCTCAGATGACTCTTGGAGAGTCCCAAGTTCTGCTGCTGGTCCTGGGTATATACCATTAAGAAAAGAAGAATCTAATAATAATAATAATAATGGTCGTTGGTTAGATGGACAATCAATTCGAAAAGGAGATTGTATTATTTATAAAGGAGAAGTAATAATTATTAAATTATTTTTTTATTTAATATATAATTTTAAAGGCATGTAATCAATTTCTCGAAGGAAAAAAAATAAAAGTTCTTATTGACCGAGAAAGTATTTATGATGCAGAAAAGGATTTATTAGCTGCATTAATGACTGTTAGTTTTTTCTTTTTAAAAATATTTTTGAATAATTTTTTAATAAAAGGTTCGTGTTGTGCCAGGCCTTTCAGAAAAATGTCGTCATTTTATGCATCAAATAGCTTGTTATCATATGTTTAAAATTTGTGATCCTTCTATTTCTACAAATTTAAATATTATTTCTCTTTGCCGTGATGATTGTAATAATATAAAGGTAAATAAATAAATATTTAAATTTATTTATTAATAGAATTCTTTTTGTTCAAATGAATTTACAATGGCTACTCAACATGATCTGATCGGCGATGGACCAAAAACTCTTCTTCCAAATTGTGAAACACTTCCTTCTTTAACACAAAATTGTTTACATATTTTAGGAAGATCTGAGGTATTAAAAAAATAAAAAATTAAATTTGTTTTTTAAATTAAAGTCTCCAACTAATAATCCTTCTACTACTACATTACATTGGTGCTTTAAAGGTTTTGGAACTAAATATTTGGGAAATTCTGCCATTACACGTAGTAATAGGCCTTGTATTGATTGGCCTAATTCTCCAAATGGAGAATTTAATAAAAGAGAATATCCACAATTAATTAATGCTAAAAATTATTGTAGAAACCCTTCACGAAATTCTCAATTTAATGAACCTTGGTGTTATACATTTTCGCCAGGTGGTCAATCACTTATTGCTGAGCCTTGTAATGTATGTATAAAATTAAAAAATTAAATTTTATTTTTTTAAATAGGTTCCTCGTTGCCCACCTAATATTTATCCAGAACTGGATGATTCTTCACATTTAACAACAAATAATAATAATAATAATGTTTTGGAATCATTTTTTTCGTTTTGGAATTCACTTTCTTCCCAATCACAACTTCTTGCCTTTACTTCAGCACTTGGTGCATTTGCTTTTTTACTTTTTATATTTTTTATATGTTGTGTTTGTTGTTGTAAAAATTCTGAACGAAGACGAAGAAAACATAATAATAAAAATAATAATGGGCAATGTGGAGAAATGAATGAAGGTGATGGTTGTGGTACTATTTGTGGTGTTGGAGGAACACTTCAACCTGAAAGTGCTAGTTCAATGATTTCTGGAAGTTTAGCTAAACAACAAAAATTATCTATTCATCAACAACAACAAATTTTAAAGCATAATTGTAATGGCATTGGAGGAAGTGCTGGTGGTGGTTCAACAACTCTTTCTGGAAGTGATATGAATAGTGCTTTTTATCGAAAAGTACGTGATGAAAGAATACGTTTAGGAGGTGGAAATACCGAAGAATTACTTAATCCATTACTTCCATCAATTGAACAACAATTTCAACTATGTGGTTATCAACAATCACAACAATTATTTGAAATGCCACAACAACAATTTAGGCCTTCATATTGGGAAAATAATGGAACTTTAAATTCAGCTACAGCTTCTGCATATCCCCCACATAGTTCTGCTTATTATGCACCACAATCTATGAAATCACAACAGGTAAAAAACAAATAGATGAGATATATTTAATTATTATTATTTTAGGCATATAACAGTCCTCATACAAGTACTGAACCTCCACCAGCTGAACCATATCAAATAGCACATATACAAGAACGACAAATTAAATTTTTAGATCGAATTTTGGGTGAAGATTCAAGTACTCAATTAATTTTGGGTGAATGGGTTGGAGGAATGTTAAGTGGAGCTGCTCTTCAAGTTTATTATTATAATTTTATTTATTTATTTTTTAAATAATAGGTTGCATTAAAAACATTAAAACCAAATATGCCTCAACATTTAATAGAAGAACAATTTAAAGAAGAAATTCAAGCTATTGGATTTTTTGAACATCCAAATATTTTAAGACTTTTTGGTGTTAGTTTTCTTGGTGGTCGAAATCTATGTGCTGTTTTTGATTATATGATACATGGAGATTTAGTTGAATTTTTAAAAGTTAGAGAACCAAGAAATATAAATGATATAAATGATGAACAAGAAAGGCAAAGAAATTCTGAGGATTTTTTAAAAATATCTTTACAAATAACATCTGGAATGAATTATTTATCTTCTAATGGTTTTATTCATAAAGATCTTTCTGCTAGAAATTGTTTAGTTGGGGATCAACAAATTATTAAAATATGTAATTTTGCTAAAATGAAAACACAATATGAAAGAGATTATTATAAAGTTTGTTTAGTTTAAAAAATAAAATTTAAATATATTTACTTATTTTTTAAAGTTAAATAGTAATTGTCGAGGTGTTCCACTACGTTGGATGTCAAAAGAAGCATTAAATGAGGGAAGATATGGACAAGCTAGTGATGTTTATGCCTTTGGTGTTTGTTTATGGGAAATATATACATATGCAAGTAATATTAATTATTTATTTAAAATAAAAATTAATATTTTTAAAATTAAAGGACAGCCATATGAAGGTTGTACAGATGAACAAGTTATACAATTTGTGGTACAAGAAGGAAGTTATTTAGCTATTCCAGAATTTTGTCCACCAGCTGTATATGCTCAAATGGTTGAATGTTTTAATGAAAATGCAAATCGTAGACCAAGTTTTGCTGAATTAAATTCAAAATTTCAGGTTTATTTATTAAACAATTTTTAATAAAAATGACTTTTATTTTAGAAATGGTGTCAAAATGGCCAAATTTCTGCTTTACATATGCAACAACATCGTGCCAATAGTTCTATACATTCTGGTGGTTCTGGAAGTGGAATTACTACAAGTAATAATGGAGAAATAAATAATAAAATTATTAGACAAGGATATTCTTCAATTAGTGGAAATGTACCTTCACCTGCACCTAATAATAATAATAATAATAATACTACTATTTTAGCTGGAAATTTTATTGAAGATAAAAATAAACAATTAAAACAATTAATTTCAAATGGAGGAATTGTACATAGCACTCCAATAGGTTTGAAAAATAAATAATTAATATTTATTTATTTTTAGTTCAAAATAATAATAATAAAATATTATTAAAAGAAGATAATAATAATAATAAAAAGAAAGGACAAAGACCTATTCCAATGGTTAGAAGGAGACAAGCATTTACAGATGAAGATGATTTAGTAGATGATGATTATAGTAGTAGTAGTAGTGAAGAAGAAGAAAGTCATGGAAGTTAATAATTTTTGAAAAGAAATATTTTTAATAAAAAAAGAGCTTTTTTGTTATCACAACAGGGTTTTATTTAAAATTTGGACAAAAATATTAAATTAATTTATTTGTTTTTTTAACTTAAAAAATATTTTTGTCCTTTATTTACTTTAATTACCTCTTTTTTTATATTTTCTTTGAATCTCTAAAATAATTCTTTTTTAATTTTTTCGATTGATTTATTCATCCCATAAGCGCCTAAAATTTTTTTTATTTTCGCAATTATATATTTAATTATTTTTATTTTAAATAGTTTTTCTTATTTCCCTTCACTCTTTTAATTTGAAAGATATTTTTTTTAATTTTAATCATATTTATATTTTTAATTATAAAATTTTTTTAATTTTTATGTTATCCTGCATTTTGGCAATTAATTTCATTAATAATTTGTGAAAGTCCTCCTTGTTGAAAAACCCATTGTCCGTCAATACAATTTAATGTAGCTGTAATTATTGGACCAGTAGGATTTGAAGGTCCTCCTTGATTGATATTAAACTTTTTTTAAAATAAATTTAATTAATTAATTTTATTAATTATTTACTTGCATAAATACTGTTCCTCCATTTATTGCCATACAAGTAATCATAATATTTATACAACCATTTGGATCAGTAACAATACCAGATGGAATCTAAATATATATTATAAATAAATAATTAAATAAAAATAAACAGGTGTTGTTGTTGTCATTCCATTTCCTGGTGTTAACATTAATTGGTTAATTGAACAAGCTGCACAAGCTAAAAAAATTAAATCTAATTTTAATTTTATTATTATAAATACCAGGAATTGGTGGTGGCACAATTGCAGTCATACATGAATTTACATAATTATTAAAAATTAAAATAATTATTATTATTTGTAGAAAAAAATAAAAGAAAAAATTTCCATTGTTTGGCATTAAATATAGAAAGGTAAAATAATTTTTTTCTTTCTTAATTTTTATTCCAAACTTACCAAAATAAAAAATATCAAACCGGAACTTTGTAGAAAACAATAATTTTAATTTCAAAGTAGAGATTTAATTATTATATGTACATTTGTATATTTATTTGTTTATAAAAGTGGCAGAACCTTATTTTTCTTTTTATTATAATGACAGGTTTTTTTAAAAAATAGATAGAAAACTCTTTTTAAAAATAACCAATTATTTAATTTTAATAAGCTTTATATATTTATAAAACTTTTAAAACTTTTTAATTTACTTATAAAAAATTCTGAATACTTTAATTTTAATAATTTTGTTAATTAAAATATTATAATTAATATTTAATTATTATGCGTCATTATCCATTCCATAACTTCTTATATTTTATATTTATTTAATGTCGTCATTCGTAATTTGTTCTTTTGATGATAACTACAGCAATTATGCGCAAATGAAACAAAAAATGAATAAAAAAAGATTTAAAAAATAATAATAATTTTAGCTTAAAAAGAAAAGGCCAAGGTTAATTTTTAATAAAAAAAGGTAAAAATACCCTTAGGGTAAGGAAATGAAGGACAAACTTTTTTATAAAAAGAGAGCGCAACAAGGACAATTTAATGTGATGAACAAATAAATATTCAAAGGAATGACAAAAGTACTATAAATATTTAAAAATATTATTATTTAAATTGTTTTTAACAAAATAAACATAAAATATTTATTATTTAAAAAATATTATATTTATTACCTTTTAATGCTTTTTAATTATTTATTTATATTTTCTTTTTTATTTATTTTAATAAATGGACAAAGTCTCTTTGGTGGTTGTGGAATACGTCCTCCATTTCAATTACCTCTTCCATGTCCAACTCCAATAGCAACAATTGTAAAAAATATATTAATTTTATTTTTAATTTTATTTTTAAAATATTTATAGCCATGTCCTCTACCACCTCCACCTTGCCCTCCGACATTTTGCCCTCCACCAGTAAATTAAAAAAAAAATTAATTTAATTAAATTAAAAAAAAAAGATTATTTGTCCGCCTCCACTTCCACCTTTACCATGTCCTCCACCACTTCCACCTCCTCCTCCATGTCCATTACCACCACCACCATGCACATGTTCTCCACAATTTGGGGGAATTGCTAGTCCAATTGGCGGTTATAGTACATTTGGAGGTTATTATTATTTTAATAAATTAAATTAAAATTATTTTAAAAGGATATCCTAGTAATGATTGTTGTTGTCAATGTAATACTCCTTGTAGATATAATAGTATAAGAAGAGTTAAAACACATGGTAAATTTTAAAATTAAATATTAATTTTATTTAAAAAAAGGATCACAAATATTTGCTGCACCAAATGAAGATAAAACAAATGAAGAAGATTCAACATGTAATAGTATAAAACTTAAAATAGCTATACAAGAGGTTTTTTTAATTATTTAAATTATTAAATAATTTATTTAAAAATTAAGAATATTATTAATGATGATCCAAATACTTCAAAAAGTAAATTTAAAAAAAAATAAAATAATTATTATTTTATTTTTTAGGAGAGATACAAAAAGTAGCAGAAGAAAAACTTTTTACTAAAATTAATGTAAAAAAAAATAAATATAATTTATTTAAAATAATTTTTATTTAAAAAGGTTATTTGTGCTAAAGGTGATTTTTCTTATTTAGCATATACAGATACTTTTTGTCAATCTTCTTATGGAAATGGTAAAATTAATTAAATTAAATTAATTAAATCAAAATTAGTTACTTGTTATGCATATCGTTCACTTGATTTATTAGAATCCAATAATAATAAAGAAATAATTAAAACAACAATAAGTGATATTGATTTAATTTAAAAATATTATAAATTAGATAAAAGAGCTTTTATTTAAAAATACACATTTATAAATTTACATATATTTTTTTTTAATATTTATAAAAATTAAATATTAGATTTTTAAATCGTAAATTTTATTTTATTTATTTTAATTTATTTATTGGAATTTAATGGAGCAAATGGAGAAAAAGAATCTCACTTTGCTTTATTTTCACATAAGTGAGCTTAACAGTGATATTCATTTCTCCACTTAAACCATCAATTCCTTTTATATTATTATTTATTTTTTAAAATAAAATATATTATTAAATTTATTTAATAAATAAAAAGAAATAAAGAATTAAAGCTTTAGTAGTAAGGGTGGTGGTGATGTAGGGGTGTATTTTGTTGAGTCAACGAAAAATAAAAAAATTCAATGTTTAAAATTGGTTTTTTAAAAGGTAAAATTCTTGTCTTTATATGTATAATATATTTATAAAATTTATCATTGTGAATAGTTTTTATAAAATAAAATGACTAGTTGGTAAAAATTTCTCAATAAATGTGTTGTCTTATCAATATATATATTACATAACAAACCTTTTAATATAAAAAAGATAAAATAAGAAAAAGAAAGGTAAAATATTTAAGAAATAAATATATATATCTAAATTAATTGAAAATAATTGAAAATTATATTTAATAAAAGATTTTATATTTAAATATTAAAAGTACTAATAATATTTAATATAAAAAATTATATAGAATTATTAATCAGAGAAAATATTATTTTATTTTTTGATAAAAATAAGTGTCTATTTTCCTTTATTTTAGTACTTTGCATTATTATTATTATTAAATAAGAGAATCAAGAAATGGGAGTGCCTTTTTAAAAGGCTTATATAAAATAAGAAAAGAGAACAATGAAATTTAAAAGGTTTTTAAATATAAAAATAAAAAGAGAGAAATAGAGAAATGAAATAAATGGATCATAAAAGGAAATTAAAAGCCTTAAAACTATTTTGTTAAAAAAAATATTTAAACAAAAAATATATTTAATAATTCCACATTGCCTTTTCTTTTTTATTTATTTACTCAACTGTGTATATATTATCTTAGTCAAATCAAGCCATTCTCGATAGACAGGCAAAAATGACAGGTGTATGCCCTTTTAAATAAATTTAATAAAAATAATAACTGAGAAAATAAGAAAATGTGTTTGATTGTTTAATAAAATTGTATAGTCAAAATAAATTCCAATAGTAAGGACATTCTTTTAATAAATAATATTTATTACAATTAATTAAATAAATACTCGTATTTTAATTCAAATTATTTAATAGTTGGGAAATTAATTGAAGATTAAAAATAAAATTATTAAAGAAGTCTTTCAATGTTAATTCCTTACACTTATTTTCTCAGAACACAATTGTTAGATCATCTTAAATTTTCTTAGCTCATTATAACTGTAAAAATTCATTTAAAAAATTCCCCTTTTTTCCTTTTATAAAAATATTTTAATATCAGACGTGGAAAAAAGTTGGAAAATGGAAATTGAAGATTAAACTAAAATTGTTTGAAAAATGAGGCGACGATTGACAGATTGTGACAGAAAAAGGGAAAGAGAGAGAAAAAAAGAGAAAGATGAAAATAGAAGAAATATTGGCAAAAAAGGTGCGACTAGGTCTTTATCACACATTTATTCAATCATTCTCACTTACAACGTTTATATTTTTTATTACTATTTTTACATTATTATATAGTAATGTTTTGAAGGAAGAACCGTTAGCGTGTGCGTGTAAAATAAAGAGATTGTGAATGTGAAAGCGAAACATTAGCAGCTGCATAAATAACAAGGAATATAAAAAATAGACGAGAAATATTTATTAAAGCATAAATAGAAATTAAATGATTTGAAAATTTTTAAATTAATGTGTAAATATTTTTAAAATTACTATACAACTGTAGGTTTTCAAATTGCGAAAAATTCATTTGAGTCAAATTCACTTTAGATATTCCACGCTTTTATATAATTCAGAGTTCCAAATACTACAGAAATAGAGACTGATCCAGAACAATAAAGCTCTAAAAATCCACTAGTGTTTCCAGTGCAAATAAGGTGTGAAACAGAGGTAATAGGGAGATGAGGCATTGTGTATACGAAGCGTGGTGAAGCAAAACACGACATATTTCAATTCGGTACGGATTTACTCTCAGATAGAACGTCGAGGCAAACGTATAATATGTATTTAAAACTGATCTACTAACTATTGTTTTCATAAACGTACCAAAGCGAGTTAAGGAATATCTAAAATAGTTTGAGACTAATTTTTGGTGTGAAAAATGGAATTATAGTTAAAAGAATAAAGAGTAAAAGGAATTAGAGTTAATAATTTAGATGCATTTATTTCAAATTCTGATTTTTTGAGGCTAGAGGATAACCTTTAATCCCCATGTGTTTGTACACTAAAGATTTATTTAAAATTAGTGACCGGAACTTTTTTGTCTAACAGGATTATATTTTCTCTTCAGAGCGCCTGTGATAAGGCTACTCTCTTGTGTGATAAAGACGCAGAAAATATGTACAATTCTGGAAAAGAGCAGGTCACAATATTTTTCTCTGACCGCAACTTTCCACTGGTCAGTTTTTCTGCGTCTTTTTTACGTGAGAGAGTGGCCTTTATCACAGGCGCTCTGAAGAGAAAATATAATCCTGTTAGACAAAAAAGTTCCGGTCACTATTTAAAATAAAAGGTTTTCATTATATCTGACCATTCCATCACGTTGGTCTTTCGACTATTTTTCATGAAAATAATAAGAGAAAGATAAAATGATAGAATTTGATTGGAAAAGTACATAGAAAGAAATCAACAAAATGTAGTAAAAAGATGGAGATTTTTGATAGGCAAACAGTTTTTTTCTAATTGACTGTTTTTTTGGCCGCCTGTAAAATAACTGGTGCACAATTTGCCAAAGCGTGCTGGTTTTTTCTTAAAGTATTTATAAATTTATAATTTTTTGCTTCGTTTAGAGATGTGCCACACATCTTCAGATCAACAAAAATATTTGGCGGTCCTTAATGAGCTTAATTCATTTCCATGTTCACAGTCTTATTGGGCAAGGGAATCAAGAATGTTAACATTAGAAAGTGAATTTAGTCCGTTGGAATTTAAAGTATTATTTTCATTCATTTATTTTTAATTTAAAAGATTTTTTTAGCTATTAGAATTTGATGTTGCTTTAATGTTTAATAATGCTAAAGATTTAAGTTTTAATGCACAAAAAATGTAAGTATTTTAATTTTTATTTTATAAATATTTTATTAGATTCCAATTAGAAAAATCAGAAAAAGTTCGACAAAGAATTAGTCAATTATTTTCTGTATTACTTGCAGGAAAAGTAGATCAGAAATTCTCTTCAGGTATTATAAATATTGTGATTTTTTATATTTTTTTTATTAGAATTAGTAGGAGCATTAAATATGGATATTTTACAAGAGATGTTTTTCTTTGCTTTTCCTGAACAAAGAAATTCAACAAAAGGAAGTCTTCAAGTTTATTTAACTTTTGCTTGTAATCAACCAAATAGTCTATGTAATGTTGCGGTTATTTTAAATTAATTTTTCAATTAAATTTCAAAATTTTAGACAAAACTTTTTGCTTATTATCTTGGTGCAAGTGGTGAATTTCAATTAGATTTAAATGCCAAAGAAAGTAAAGATGAGATTATATCTGCAATGGATGCTGTACTATGTAAATAGCATTTATTTTTTAAATTGTTTTTTTAGTTCGTCTCTTTGACAGTTTAATTCAATCAAATTTTGGCGATCTTTCTTTACACAATATTGTACAAGTATTTCAAATTTTACTGAGAAATTGTTTTGCTGATTCTATTGGGTTAATTCCTGATGATTTTTACAGGTTTTTTTAAATTTATTCTGTAAGTTTTTGTAAATTTAAGTCGGCCCGGAATTTCAATTTTAGCGACGATAGAACGGCCATCCGTTTGTTGGCACCTTTGTTTGCCAGTTCTTGCACATGTCTGGCAAAAACGAGGTCAGCCTCAACTGGCTAAAATATTTGAACCATTTCCTATAAATTTTGTAAAGATAGGACAAACATTGGAAAAGGTTTTAACTGATCCTAATATTTGTCATCAATTGTCCACTAATGTTGAATTTATCAGACTTACACTTCGATGGGTATTTGCTTCACCTTTGAAGGATATTCATAATAGTTAAAATAATTTTGTATAATTATTTTATTTTTTTGTTTAAATAGATCTTTCTAATCAATTAGTTATTATCCCTGCTAATATTTTTTGGGTCGATTTAAGTGGTTTAGAACATTTTTGGCTTTATAATTTGGATGTTGAAGAAGAAGATTCACCTGCTGAAATTGAAGAACCTCAACGAGAAAAAACAGTTCTTAAGGTTTTTAAAATAATTTTATATAATAATTACCTTTTCTTATAGATTGATGAACATCTTCAAACACCTATTAGACTATTAAATAGCCTTTTTATCTCTTGTAATATTTCTTCAAATATTATTGATCAAGAATTAGCCTCTATTTCAATTTTAATGCCAAATGTTTATTCTATTTCCCTTTTGACTTTAATGGCTTCAGAAAATTGGAAAATAGCTTCAGAATTATTTTCTAAAGTTTTTTATATTTTATGTTTTTCCTTTGAAATTTTTTAATTTTAAGTTTGTTAATTTGCCAAAAGATTATCTTCAAAGGATAATTATTCGAATTCAACATTTACAAATATTAATTGTTCAAAGAAAACTTAAACTAGCATTTGAACTTGGTCTTGAAATTTTTGATGAAATTATATTGGAAGGAAAAAAAATAAATAATTTAAATGAAGATATTGAATTTAAAACTTTTTCAGCACTTATTATTTCTCAAGTATTTTTAAATTAAATAATTAAAAAAAAAATAATTTTTAGGAGCCAGTTTGGGTTAAACTTTCACATCAAAAAGATACCCTTTTATATCTTCAGGTAATTATTTTTTGATAATCTTTTAAAATTAATTTTAGTTACTCATTTTTCATATTTGTTGGCTTTCATTTTCTCGTTTCCAAAATTCTTTATCTACTAAATTGGTTGAAAATGCAAATTTCCTTTTTTTAACAATGATTTTATTAGCACAATCTTGTTGGAAATATTTTGGTTTTGGTCTTTTTGAGCAATTAATTGAACATTTAATAAATAAAGTATTTAAAATAAATATATTATTTATTTATAAATTATTATTTTCTTTAAGAAAAACTTTCATTGTCCAGAATTACTTTATTATTTGAAAGAACCTTCTTTAATTGAACAACTTTTTGGTTTAGATAATAATATTTTGATATGTTTTGACAAAAAAGGAGAAGAAAGGTTTTTAAAAAATAAAATTCATTAAAAAATATTTTTTTTTAAGTTTAAATTTTTTAACTTCATCTAATATCCTTTCACAAATCCAAGAAGGTAAATTAAGTTTAGCTTCCAAAGAACTTTCAACGTTTGAAATTTTAGTTAGTTTTTTTAAACAAAACCGTCAACGAATTGCTGAAATACTTTAATTTTATTTTTTTTATTTTTTCCAATATTTTGCCAAAAAATTAAATAAACTAATTTTATTTTTGTTGATACATATATAGAACTGTCAAATCTTTTTTTCAAAATTGTCTGAAAAAAAGATATTTTTTTTTTAATAATTTTGGTGATTTTCAAATAAATCAAGATTTGACTTTTTTTAAGTTATTTAACCTATCTAATTTATTTATTTTAATAATTTTTAATATTTGTTATAATTAATATTAGCACCTTTTATTTGTTTTTGATTTATTTTAAAACTTTATTTTTTTTAATTTCTTATTTTAAAATATATACAATATTTAATTTTTAATTATTTTATTTAATCAAAGCAAAAAACAATTCACAGGAATGCAAAAATAAAATTAAAAAAAAATATTATTTTGTATTTGATTAAAAATTATATCGGCAGGGAGGGAAAATGGGTAAAGAAAATGCTGATAAAAATAAAAAAATATTTTTGTATTTAAAAATAATAATGTTTTTGTATATTAAAAAATAAATAAATAAAAATTGGGAAATTAAATACAATTAAAATATTAAAAAAGATTAAATGACTAAAAAAATATTAATAAAATATTATTTTTAATTATAATTATTAGGGAAGAAAATAATTGGAGAAAATAAAAAATTAATTATTTGAGGATATATTGTTTAATATTAATAATTGCAAAAGAAAAAATAATTAACATATTCCCTCTAAAATATTTTTTTGATTATTATTTAGAGAAAATATATTAATTAATTAATTAATTATTTAAATCACAGCTTTAATTCTTCTCCTATTTTAACGATTCATTATTATTTATATTATTATTATTAGTATTATTACATAAAACATCTACCAATGCAGAAGCATCAGGTCCTTGTGATTGAGGAAATGTTCGGAAAAGTGGAGAAGAGAATAAGGAAAAAGCAGCAAAATTATTTGGAATACAAGGAGTAGCTGAGAATGAACCAGAAATATTATTTGCAATATAATTTTCAAAAGTACCAGAATAACAACCAGCAATTGAATTAACAGAAGGAGAACAAGGACTTTCATCTTCCAAAGCAAAATCTGATACAGGTGATCCTGGAGAATTAGAACCACCACAACAATTATTATTATTATGAAGAATTGAAGGTGAAATATCTCGATCAAAAGTCTCTTCTACAACTTCTGTCCTTCTTTTACAGGCTTGGTCAGCAGACTCACTATAGAATTTTAAAAAACAAATTTTGTTGGAATTAATTGAGAATATTTATAATTTTATATTTCTAACCGTTTTCTCCATTTTGTTCTTCTATTTTGAAACCATACCTAAAAAATATTTTATATTTTTTTAATTAAAAGATTTATTATTTATTTAACTAAATTTTTGGTTTACAAATAAATATTTTTTTTTTGCGGAAGCTTAGGAATGAGAAAAAAATTAAATTAAATTTAAAAAATATGTACATATAATTTGAATTACAAAAGAAGAATAAAAATGGCAAAGTTTTAGATGGACAAATAAATAATACAAATATATATTTACATAAAATTAATTTTAAATATAAATTATTATTTTCTTAATTTATTTATTTTCAAATAACTTTTTGTCCTTTAAGTGATTTATATTTTAAGAAAATATGTTTTTAAACAAAAATGACTTGTTAAAAATTAAATAATTTTATTTAAATATAAAGGTATTTGTTACCACTTAAATAAATGCAACATTTATAATTTGTTTTATTTTCTTTTATTTTCCCTTTATTTCATTGTTGTCTTGTATTAGAGAGGGTTTATTATATCTTTTTAATTTTTATTCTGTGCCAGGCAAATGCATCACCCAAAATAGGCATCATTTTCAGGTAAATATATATTAAAGGTAAAACCGACAATTTAAAAAAAAGAGAAGAAGAAGATCCCCTTTTTATTTTTGCGATTTGTCCTGAGAATGGGAAAGTGCGCAAAGGAAAATTAAAGAAAAATTAAAAATTATATAAAAAGAGAGAATTAAAAAGAAAAATGAATATTTATTATTTATTTATTATTCAAAGATTGTGGGAATTGCGGAAAATTAAAAAAAAAAGAATTAAAATATTTAGTGTAAAATTTTAAAGTAATTAGTAAACAAATAATATTTTTGTATTAATTAATTAATTTAAAAATATATTCTTTCTATTCCATTTTACTTATATTCTTTCCCTTTATCTTCTTCCCTTCAACTTAAATAATATTTTATTTTCCTCCCTTTTTTATTTATTTTAAATTGTGTAATAAATTCATAAAAATTATCTTCATCATATGAGTTTTACATTAAAAATTAAATACATTAAAATAAATAAATAGTATTTTATCCATCTGGATATTTTTTTCTTTTAAGAAAAAAATGAAAAACATGGAAAAAGGACAAGAATTACCCGAGGGGGTAATGGAAGACTCTTTTAAATGAAAAATAATGCAAATAATGCATTTAAATATATTTGTTGAGAGAAATTAAAAAATAAATTTAAAATAATAATAATAAATTTAAATATTATTTTTATTAAATTATTACTTAGTTTTTTAAATAAAAAGAAATATCTACCGCTAATCTGCTCATTATTCAGGCAAATAATCCAGAAAATAAATAAATAAATATTTTTTCTCTTTTTTTTTTATTTTATAGGTTATAAAATCGCCACAAACAGTCGCTCTTCCCTTTTTTCTTATTTTTACAATTTTAACCAATAAATTCCCGCTAGCCAGGCAGAGAAAACAAATCTTAATTTAACTAAATATTTTTGGCAACATTTTAAGCAGATGCCCTCCTATTTAATTTTTTTATTTTAAATTCTCGATTCATCCATTAATTTTTTAACGGAGAAAAATAAATAAATAAAAAGAGAAAAACATTATTTTTTACTATAGAGAAGAAAAATATAAAAAGAAAGAAAAGAATTAAGAAAAATACGGTAGTTTAATTTAGATTATATTTATATGTAAAAGAGGATAATATTAAATAAAACTAACTTTTACTTGACTTTCAGTCATTGATAATTCTTTGGCTAATTGTGCCCTTTCTGTGCCTGCCAAATATTTTGTTAATTCAAACTTTTTTTCAAGCATATAAATCTATAAATATTTTAATTTTAAATTTAATTAAAAAAACTTGTTGTCCACTAAATGTTGGTCTAGATTGTTTTTTACCAATTTGTCCATTATTTGCAGTACTAGGGGAATGTTGAGAAAATAAATTATTATTATTATTTGTTATTGTTGGTGATGTAGAAGAAGAATTATTATTATTGTTATTATTATTATTTATTATTTGTGATTGTTGTTGTATTGTTTCCATTTTAATTGTTTGAGGAAATGAAGGAAGAAAAAAAGCTCTAGATGCTGTTAAAGGTCCTGAAAATTTTAATAAAAAAAGAAATAAATAAATTTATATAAATATAGTAATAAAGATAAAATAAATTAAAATAATATTTTATTTTTAATAATTAAATATATTTTAATCAATTAATTAATTAAAAATACCTACCTATATTATTATTATTTGTATTATTACCATCTTCTCTACAAATTGACAAAGAGTTTTGTTGTTGTAATAAAAGAGAAGATTGTAAATTATTATTATTATTTAAATACTTTAAAAAAATAAATTAAATTTAAAAAATATTAAACAAAAAAATAACTTTATTTTGTTGTTGTTCATTTTCATATAATAATTGATTATTATTAAAATAATTATTATTATTTGTTTTAATTGAAGGAAATAATGTATAATTTAAATATTGTGAAGGAATTATTTGTTTTTGTGAAGAAAATAAATTTTGAACAAAATTTTGTACAAATTGTTGAACCTGAACTGTTGTGTTATTATTTATTTGTAATTCTTCTTCTTCTTCTTCTTTTTCTTGTTTTAATAAATTTAATTGATTTTGTTCAGAATTAGTTAAAATACTAAAAATTATTTTTATTTTTTTAAATTTTATTAAATATATTTTACATTTTTTGTTCTTCTTCTTCTTCTTTCTTTTCAATTTGTTCTGAAGTTCTTTCAGCTAAAATTGAATTAATTGAATGTTTAGGTTTAGAACTATTTTCTTCTTCAATATTATCTTCATTTGACCAAATATTTGGTGAAGAAGGGAAAGAACCCAAAGAAAACATAATTAATTAATTAATTAATATTCTTCTTTAAATTTAATTAAATAAATAAATAATATTTTCGTCTAAATTATTTATTGTAGAGAGAGATGATTGATTTAAAAAAATAAAATATTTGTTTCTCTCTCTCTCTACAAATATTTTATTTTTTTTCTAAATTTTATATTAAAATATTAAAAAAAATCCAAATATAAATAAATGTTTTAATAATTTTCTTTACTAAAAAGTAATAAAAATTGGCGGTGAATTTGCTCGTCAAAAATCGTAAATTTAAAATATATATTTATTTAAAAATATATTTAAATAGTCAAGAAAATATAATAAAAAGAAGGTCGCAATTAAAGCAAAATGATGAAAAGAAAAAATATTTGGCAAATGTGGTAATAATATTTAAAAGAGAAAATTAAATATAATATTAAATTAAATGAGAATATAATAATAATAATATTTTTAAAGAAAATAAATAAGAGAAGAAGATTTAAAAAAAGGCGGAGCAATTTAAAAAAAAAAGAAGAAGAAGAAGAGAAAAATATATTTATTTATTTATTATTATTTATTATTCAATTAGAAACCAATTGAATAAAAAGAAGAGAGGGAAAGCAGCCAATTCTCGGCCATTATTATTTTTTTAAATTCTGGAAAAAAGAACCGCCTTTTTTTTAAAAAATAAAATAAAAATAAAATAAATATATTAAAACTTTTTTATAATTTAAAAAAAGAAAAGACAAATAAATAAATAAATTATTCTCTAAATAATTCGTTGTAAATAAAATTAATAGGTCGAGGTTTTAATTAAAAATTACTGTATACCCTTAAGGGTTTAGTAATAAAAAAATAAAAATTAATTAAAAAGGAAAGAAAGAGAGAGAAAAAGATTTGTTTTTTTAAATATATAATATTAAAAATATTTTTGATGTTTAATAAAAATTAATTAATGTTTATTATATTTTCTTTTAAAATTAAAAAATGCCGAAAAAAAAATAATTTAAATTTATTTTTATTTTTATTTAATCCAACATTTTTTAAATAATTTTTGGCACAAAAATATTTATTTATTTTTTACCTCTTTATATTTACTTTGAAAGATAAAAAAGAAAAAAAGGATTTAATTTTTTAGACTTTTTTATTAGAATTTTTAGAGGTTATAAAAAAGAAGAAAAAAAATAATATTTAAATTAATAGAAAATCTTTTTAATTTATTGAAAATAAAAAAAAAGAATGGCTTCTTTTTTTTAATTAATAAAATATTTAAGATTAAATGTAGGTATTCAATATATTAATTTAAATATATTTATAGCAACAAATAATATTAATTTAGAAAATAAAAAATTAAAATTTTAACAAAAATTATTTAAAAGAATTTGATTAATCATTTTATTAAATTAAATTAAATATTTTATTTGGCATTAAATTTAAAATGGCATTTAAAAAATGAAATTTTATTACTAATAAAAAAATAAAATGTTAAAAAATTAATATTTTTTTAAAAAAAGATTACCGTCCTTTTTTTAATATTTATTTATTTGTCAACCTTCAAATAAATAAATAAATAAATATTATTATTATTATTATTATTGCTACTGTAAAATATACCAAAATTATTTTCTTCTCTTTCACCTATTATTATGGTGATTTTTTTTGGTTTTTTATTCTCGGCCAATTTTTTGGTTATTGAATTGTAAATTAATAAAATAATTTAAAAATAACCTTTACTTTTATTTTATTAAAAAAAATATTTTGTATCATTCAACCATTACTAAAATTCAATTTTTATAGAGGACAATAATAATAATAAAATATATTTATTTATTTATTTATTTTTTAATAAAATAAAAAATAAAAAACGCCTCAAATATTTTTGGGCATTTTTTTAATTGTTTTTTTACTTGCTTATAAATATATTAATTTATATTTTAAAAAATTAAATTGTCTCTTCTCATGCACAATTTAGGCTCCGATTAATTTATATTTTTATTTTTACTCTGTCAGTGTCATAATTCGTTCCGGCACATTTCCGGTAAAAGCCATCAGCGCGTGGCTGACAAAAACATCTTAATGGAATAATAAATAAATAATATTTAATTATAAAAGAAAATATAAAAATATTAAATTGTTTTCTTTTAATATATAAATTAATTAATTTAATTTTAAATAAAATTAATTTAAAATAATTAAATGAACAATTAAATGTCTGTTTTTTTATCGATCGAGTAAAGTATCCCGCTGGGCCAAAAATTAAATGGTGTCGGTCTACACGAAAATTGACTTTTTTGTGTTCAAAGTAAGGAAAAACTAGAAAAAAAAGAAAAGATGGAAGAATTTAATTAAAAATAATTTTTTTCAAATAAATATAAAGTTATAAATATATTTTGATTATACCTATAAAAGCGGTATAATTCTTTTTAAAATAATTATTTTCTCAGAGAGAAACAAAATTAATTATATATTTACTACTAGAGGAGTGCCACATTTAATAGATATATTTATTTATTTATTTTTATTTTATTTGCGCGAATAAGAATTTGAAAAAGTTTATAAAAGTTTTTTTTAATTATTTTGGAATAATTGTTTTAAAAAATAAAAATTATTTAATTATATTAAATCTGTAAAAATGAAATAATTAGAGAAAAGAATTTACTTATAATATTAAAAAAAAGAGAACATTTTATTTATTTTTTATCAAAAAAATAAATAAAAATATACTGTATATTTTAACGAGAGTTGCTTTGGGCAACAAAAGTTGATTAGTTTTTAGTTAATCAAAATTCTCCCATAATTTGGAAATAAAGAAAAAAGGAAGGAAACAACTTTTACGATCGGCTGACGGAAAGAATGGAAGAAAAAAGAAAAGGAAAAAAATTAAAAATTAGTTACTATATTAAATAAATGGATTTTATTTATTTATTTAAATGGAAGATAAATAAATAATTAGTAAATTAAAAAAATAAAATTAATATTTAATTTTATAATATTTTAAATAAAAATAAATATTTATAATAATAATATTTTAATATTTCCATATGTTTTATATAACCTATAAATAATAATTAATTATTATTATTCTTTAAATATTTTATTTTTCCCGCAATTTTTTATTTTTAATTTATTTTCTGTCAAGTCCATTGCTTCTTTATTTCAGTTATATTATAATATTAGAGAGGAGAAAGACCGCTAATTATATATTTATTTATTTATTTATAATAATCTGTTGTGGCCAGATGGGCTGTCAAGCTTGAAAATAATAATAATAAAAAAGGTTAAATTGCTTAACTCTTAAATATTTTTTAAAAAAATATTTAATTTATTTTTAGTTTTAAAAAACAGCCAATATATTATAATAATAATATATACATATGTCCTTAACACTCAAACGGGAAAATAAATAAATAAATAAAATCTTAATTTTTTCTACTAGAAATAGAAGGCCAATTAGCTTCTTTTTTTAAAAAAAAAGAAATATCCTTTTCTCTTATTATTTACCATTATTTTTCCGGAAAATAATAAAAGATCTAAAAAGAAGAAATAATATATTTTAATAATTTACATATTATTTGAAATAAGAGAGAGGTCAATTATTTTAATTTGTGTCAATTGTTATAATTATTTAAAATAAATAAATAAATATTATTTTAATTTATAATTAAAATTTCCTAAAAAAATATTTTATAATTTAATAAAATATAAAAATATTAGTTAATATTATTAAAATAATAATAAATAAATTAATTTTATTAGTTATTGCTGATGCTGGAATATCACTTTCTGAATGAGAAGTAAAAATAATATTATTTGTTTCAATTTCATTTTCTTCTTCTTCTTTTCCAGATTTATTATATTTAGGACGAAGTAAAGGAAGACCATCCTTTTAAAATAAATAAATTATTTAATAAAAATAAATAAATAACCTTAACATCATTTCCATCTTCTGTTTGTTTTATTAAACAAGATTGTAATGTTCCCTCAAGTAATTGAGTACAACGACCATCTTCTTTATCTGTACAAGTACCTAATAAAATATATTTATTATTTAAATATTTTAAAAAACAAGTTTCAAAAGCTGCTCCTTGTTGTGTTGTTAATGTTGTATTTAAATAATTACGACATTTATCAGAACAACGTTGTAAATCATTATTATTATTATTTGATTCACATTCAGAAATAAATACTTCCCATTTTGAATTACACTTTTAAATTAATTTAAATTAATTTATAAAATATAAAATAAACATGTAAATCAATTTCACAAATTAATTTAGCCAATAAACAATGTTTTGGTAATTTATTTGGAAGAAATCCACATTTTTCTAATTCATATCTGCCTGGTACACAACTAGCATCTGTTCTTAATAATATTCTACCTTCACGATTTTGATAAAGATTTAAAGCAGCTTCACGGCATTGTGGTTGACAAGTATTTGTTACACTAAATATTATTATAATATTTATTTTATTTTATTTAAAATAAATTATTATATATTTTAAAAATTATTTTAATTTTATTTAAAAAAAACCAAGCAGATTGAAGTACAGCCAATCTATGTACACAATCTGTTGAATTTTCACAATTTATTGCTGCATTTTTACATTCATTTGATTGAAATGGTTGTTGTTGTCCATTTATTAATTTAATAAATAATAATAATAAATTAAATATTATTAAAAACATTTATTTCTTAAAATTTAAAATATATTTTAAAATAATAAAATAATTAAAATGAATATTATTTAATTAATTCTTTTTTAAAAGTTTATATTTTAAGGAATAGATTAATTTATAAAATAAATATTATTTAATATTTATATTTTATTATTAAATATAAATTCTTTTATATTTCAAATATTATTTACATACTACTACTACTACTTTTTAATCCTTTCTCTCTTCTATCTATTATATTAAATAAAAACTTATTTTTTAAATTCTTTTAAAAAATGCTCTGATTTTATTAAAAAAAAGAAAATAAGGAGATTATATTATTTAAATAAATATTAATTAAATAATAATATAAATATATTTAAAAATAATATAAATATAATTTTATTTTTATAAAAAAGAAGGTATTTCTTTAAATATAACAATTTTTGACTGGCCTTTCCATTAAAATTAAGGGATGATTTTTCGCTGCGCGTTCAAACAAAATTGGCTCAAATCTTTTGTAGATTTAATTTTGAGGAAAAAAAAATAAAAAGAAATTTAGGAAAAATCGGAGAAAAAAAAATAAAATAAAAAAAGGTAAATAAATAAATAACGATTTTTGTGATCTATATATTTTATTTAAAACTAGCTAATATTTTCTTTACTAAAAATGACCGCGCATGTGTATTAGCAAATATTATATATTTATATAATAATGGCCTATTAAAAGTTGAGATATTTTGAGGACAGAATTATTAAATAAATAAATAATAAAATTATTATTTTTTAAATAAAATCAATTAATTAATAGTTTAAATAAATAAATATATTTATTATTTATATATTTATGTGTGTGAGGAGCTTTTTTTCTTTGTCTTTTCAATCCGGTTGTGTTGAGAAGCGCAAGTATGTAAAAATAAAATGACTGGTTAAATAAATAAATAAATGAAAACAAATATATTTATTTAAATATTATTATTTATTAAATAATGGCCAGTTTGTTAAAAGAACAAAAAAACAAAATATTTGTATAGAAGTGAATTTATAATAATATTTTAATTTAAATAAATAAATAAATAAATTGTTCACAAAATTATTTTGAAAAAAAAAAAGAATTTATTAAGTGATGAAAAACTTAGCGTAGAGGGAAGATTAACAACAAAAATAGCATAGGTAAATATATTTACAAGGTCATACAAATATATTATTTCAATGAAAATATATTTATTTATTTATTTGAATGACAATCGGCAATTTTTGTTGAACTAAATATTTAATTATTTTTTATTAAATAATAATATAAATCAATGATGAAACTTTTATTAAAATTAAAAATTCTTTGAAGTGACGCTCTTTTGATAAAAAACAATTTAAATTAAATAATTAGTCATTAAATAATTTAAAGTTTAAAGTTTAATAAATGTTCCGGAAATGAAAATAAAATAATAATATTATTATTTTATTTAATTAATTTGATATTTTATTAATTTTTTTAAAATAAATATTTGAGACAAAAATAATTAAAAAATATTAATTAATTAATTAATTACTATACCTATTTAATTAATTAAACTAAAATATTTTGATTAATTAGGTAGTCAATTAATTCTTTTAATTCTTTTAATTATTAGTTATATTTATTTAAAGATAAAGTTCAAAATTATTTTAATTAATATTTAAAATAATATTTTTATTAAAAATCAATAATTTTAATTAATTATTTAATTAAATATATTACACAAACAACCTACGGCCATTGAACTCTCAATTTTCATTTTCCTCCCAAAAAAGGATCAGCCGTCATTAAATTTTATTTTACAATGAACATACATATCATCAATCAGTCAATCTAAAAAAATGAAAAATTTTTTAATTTTTTCTTCTCTTCTTTTCCTTTCCGTTTATTTATTAAATATAATTATAAAACTAAAATTTTATTCATTTATTTTCTCCGCCTTTTTTTTTTTAATTTTATTTCATCACAAAAAAATCTTTACCGCCCCCAAATCCTTTTAAGTTATCGAAATTTATTTAAAATTATTTATATTTTAAATTTTAAGTTTTTCTTCCATTTTTGGTTATTTTAATTATTTTGTTCTATCATCGATATATAAACTTTTGTTAAATAAATAAATATTTATTTATTTTTAATACTAAAAAAGAAAAAAGTAATTAAAAATATAAAATTGCGAATTGCCTATTTATTTAATATTTACCGAAACCAATCTTTTTTTAACCTTTTTTTTATTCTTTTTTAAATTATTTTTATTATATTATTGCGCAACTATTTAATTAATTTTTTAGTAAAAATAAATAAAATGTCTATTAATAATATAAATAATGAAAATAATAATAATAATAATAATCAACAAATGGCAAGCCGTACTAGATTTTTATTACTTTTATTAGTTGTTCTTTGTCTTATGATTAATTGGGCTAATATTTTAACTTTTAATTTTACTGTGGTAATTTTAAATTAATTTAAATATAAATTTAAATATTATATTTTAGATTTGTATGAAACCAAAAGAAAATAATAATACAGAAATTGAAAATAATAATAATAATAATAATTCTGATAAAAGTTGGTTAACTAAAGAATTTACTACTTATGAAAAGGTAGTAATTAAGAATAATATTTCTTCTTTTTATTTTCTCTTAATTTAAATTTTTAATTAAAAGAATCAAGCAATGGCTATGGTAGCAATAGGAGCATTAATAACAAATATACCAATAGTAACACTTATTAATTGGTATGGACCTCGTTATTTATTTACTGCTGTTGGCTTTTTTGGTGCTATTGCAACAGCTTTAATTCCTTATTCTATGAAAATGGGATGGAATTGGTTAATTAATTAATTAATTAATTAATTTAATTAATTTAATTTATTTTAAAGGTTTTTAATTGCTAGAGCTTTACAAGGAATGGCATTTGCTGGTGATATGGCAACTTTTGGACATTTTGTTACTTATTGGACTTATCATAAACAATATGCCTTTTTTACTGCTACCCTTTGTGTTTATGTTCAATTAGCTCCAATATTTACTAATCCCGTCTCCGGAATTTTATGTGAATCTTCTTGGGGATGGCCTGGTGTTTATTATTTTCATGCATTTATTTCTGTTATTTTATTTTTATGTTTTTATTTATTTTATCGAAATGATCCAAATAAACATCCATTTGTTAATGAACATGAAAAAAATAAAATTGCTAGAGGTAGAGATTCTACTGATTCTAAAGCTCAAAAATATGTGCCATATTTGTTTGTTTTTTTTAATTTAATTTAAATTAATATTTTTAAAGAGAAATACTTCGTTCACCAGTAGCTTGGGCTGTATTTATTGGAGGTATTGGAAATTTTACTGGTATTAATCTTCTTTACCAATTTACTCCAACTTATCTTTATAAGGTAATAATTAATTAATTTAAAATTATTTTAAATTTAAATTAAATTATTTTTTAAGGTTCAAGGTTTTCATGTAGTTAAAACAGGATTTATGGCTGCATTACCTCCTTTAGGTCAAGCTTTAATGAAAGAATTGGCTGGATTAATTAATGATAGAATTTCAAATAATTTAATGAATGAAAATATTAAAACTAAAGTATTTAATTCAATTGCTTTTTGTTCTATGGCTTTTATTCTTGTAATTGATTCTTTTGTTCCTTCTGGACATGGAAATTTAGCACTTTTTCTTTTAACAGCAGCAGCCTTTTCACTTGGATTTAATATTGGTGGATTTTATAAAAGTGGTTAGTTATTTTAAAATAAATAAATAATAATAATTTATTTATTTATTTAGGTTCAATGATTGCTGGTCCATATTCTCCTTTTGTTATGGGACAAATATCTACTTCAATGACTTTAACAATGTAATTAATTAATTAATAATAATAATATTTATTTTTTAAAATTAATTTAAAGGTTATTAGTACCTTTAATTGTAAATCCTTTAACTCCAAATAATACTAGAGAAGAATGGGCCTTGGCTTTTTATGCAATTGGAGTTATAATGGTTTTATGTAATATTTTTTATTGTTTCTTTGCCAGTGCTGAATTACAACCTTGGGCTACTGTTCAAGTTATAAAATTTAAAAAAAATAATAATTTTTATTTTTTTAGCATTTTCATGAACGTATGAGAATAAAAGGAGTTAAAATAGATAATGAAGATAAAATTAAATCAGAAAAGCCATCATCTACTGTGCCAGTTATTGCTGCTTAATTTATTTTAAATTAATTATATATTAACATAAAAATAAATATTAAATATTTTTTTATAAATATAATAAAACTTTATTTCCATTTTTTTTTTAATTAAAAGTGAAAAAATATTTTAAATTTTTTATATTTAAAAATGGCGAGAACATATTTCAGAAAATTTTTTTTAATTTTGTTGCTTATTATTATTTTTTTATAAAATAATTTAAATAATATATTAAATTATCCAAAATTTCGAATAGTTGTAAAATCCTCATATTCAAATAAATGTTTATTTTGTGAATAAAAAACTCTTGGATCACGAGGAAATCCACATTTTAATACAAATTTAATAGTTGTAGAAATACATTCATCAGAACGCCAAATATACCTTTTTTAAATTATTTTTTAAAATAAATAAATAAATAGATTTACCAATCTCTTCTTCTTCTTTCTAAATTATAAGTATGAAAAGAAGAACAAATATGATTATGTGAAGGTTCTTTTCTTAAAACTGTAGCTTCATCAGATTCTTCACATTTTAATCTACAATAAATTAATGTTTTATTATTATTTATATTTAATTCATCAAAACATCCAGGATTTAATTCTGAAATTCTTCCTTCTTCAAAAAGAGAACAACGAGAAATATTTAAGCCATGATTAATACATTCTAATGATCTTTCACCTAAAGAAAAAAAGAAAATTAAAAAAAAAAAGAAAAAACAAACTCCAATAATAAGAAGATTTTCCTTTAAATAATGGTTCCATATTATTTATTTTAAATAAAAATAATAATAAAATTAACAATTTTATTAACATTTTTAAAAAAAAGTAAATAAATAAATATGTAATATTCTTTTATTATTAACTATTATACTATGCTAATCAATGAGAAATGTCTTTGGATTACACAGAAAATTAAACAAATCTGGTTTAGTATTTATGTAATAATTTTTTTAAATAATACAAAATTGGATATTTTTGGTTTTTTATTCAATTCAGGTTTTTTTAAATAAAATTAAATATACAAATATATTATAATATAATAATTTATTTGTTTATTTTGTTTTAATATCTTTTGCTTAATTTTTGTAATTAATGATTATTAAAGATTTTTAACTAATTATTTGATAATAATTTAAAAAAATTTTTTATTCATCATTAATCCATAATAATACTTATTTTTGTTTATTTGAATTTTTCCAAATATAGGTGGCTGTGGCTACGCCGTTTGGTGCTGGTTCTATTATGGCGGTAAGGGAGGTCAGCGATGGTGGGTGTGCGACCTCTTAACATTTATTTTTGTCTTTGTTGGGATTAATTCTTTGATCTAAGATGTTGTTATTGCAATTTCGTGTTTTGGTTTAAAGAACTGTTTTGACCAATTATTTCTTAAGTTCTTTTGTTATTCACGTTTTTGTTTTGTTCTTTGGAAATGTTTATTAGTACGATGACTTTGTTGATTAGGTTACCTATTTTAGTTTTTTGTTTTTTTGTAAGGAAGAAGGACGCCAGAAGGGCGACCAACTTCGCTAGTTTAATTAAAATTATAATGAAAAAATATATTTTTAAATCTTTTAATTAAAATAATTATTTAATTTATTTACGACAAAAATAATTTACTATTACAATTACAAATAAATATATAATAAATATATCTTATAATTATTTAAATTTATTTCTTCTTCAATTTTCATTATTTAAATTAATTTATTCTCTCGTTTTTAAAGGCATTTCCAAATCATAAATATTTAATAATGGAGAAATTAAAATTCTCAAATTAGAAAAAAATATATTTTTAATAAATATAAATATTTTTAAAATAATAAAAAATATTAAAATAAAAATAATTAAAATAAAAATAAATCCAATTGAAGTTGGAGAAAATTCTGTTGAAGAAAAACTTTTTGGCAAAATGTAAAATCTCATCTTATTTAAAGTTTTTATTAAAATTTATTGATTTTCATATTTATTTAGAGTTATTTATGAAAAAATGTTGCCATTTAATCGCAAATAAATAAATATTTAGGATGGACATTTTGGTGCTGCTATTTTTTTTTATTTTGTTTCAGTGATAATGAATTTAAAATTAGAACCAATATTTTCACAATATTTAAATAATTTAAAAGAATTTCCTTCTTTTGTTTTTCATGATTTGTTAAATCAAGAGGATATTATTTTAATTGGAACAAATTATGGCCGATGTTTTAATTTTTTATCAGAAAATTTAAAACTTGTACTTATACATGGTTTTTTTTTAAATTTATAATAATAAATTAATATTTTAATTAAAGAAGATTATAAAAAAAGATATATTATGGCAATTGGTATTTGGCCTTTATTTCAGGAAAATGGTATTATTACTTTAATTTATATTATATCTTTTTAGAAAATAAAAATATTTGGATTCACTTTCGTGGTTCATCGATTTCTATTTTCAAAATACTTTTTTCTCCTTCAAATTCTGATATAATTGGGTTTTCACAAATAAGAGAATTTTCTACTGAACATTATGGATTTTGTAAATCTTTTGCTGATTTAAATAATAAAAGAATGTTTTTACCTGACAATGAAGTTTTAATTTTTTTTAAATTAATTTAATAATAATTTAAAAGAATTTAATTAATATTTTACATATTTATTATCAAAATGGATCTGAACGAATTTTACATTTAAGTGAAGAATTTTTAAATAAAAATAATAAAGAAGAATTTAAAAATTTTTTTAAAGGATTATTAATGGGAATTGAATTAATAAATGGTATTTTTATTTTAAAAAATTATTTTAATATTTATTTTTCAAAGAAAATTATTTATTACTTGCATTTGAAGACAGTACAATTTGTATTTTAAATTTAAAAAATAAACAAATTATTGATTCGGTAATATTTTAATATTTTTATTTATTTTTTAAAAAGTTAAAACATCCAAAACATTGTGAATTTCTTTGTTGGTCAATTAATAATTATAAAAAACAAACTTTAATTGCTATTTCTGTTATTGGTCAACTTTATTTACTTTCTTATTTTCCAGAAATTGATCAAAAATTAAATGTTGAATGTATTTTACAAAAAACTAAAAAGTTGGTATTTTTTATTAAATTTTGAAAAATTAATTAATTAATTTTTAATTCATTATCTTCTTTTATAAAAATATATTTTATATTATGAAAAATAAAAAATAGCCAAATTATTTTTTAAATTAAATTTCTTGTCACGCAAAAATAAAAAATAATATTTTGTTTTCTTTTCTTAAAATAAATTGATATTAAAAAATATTTTTATTTTCTTTTCCATTTTTAGTAATGTTAATTATACAGCACTTGCAATAATTACTGAAAATAATTTTAACGGAAATCCAAAAATAGCGGCAGGATTAAATAATGGAGAAATTCAAGTTTTTAATTAAAAAGTTTTTGTTTTTTTTAATATTTTTAGATATTTTCTTTAATTCCTTCAACAAAAAACAACCAAAAACCACCAAAATGGTCAAAACAATTAAATATTAATATTAAAAATATTCATTTTAATTCAATACAATGTCTTAAATGGATTATTAAAAAAGAAGAATTAAATAAAAATAATTATTTTATATTTCTTTTATCTGGTAGTTTTGATCAAAAATTTTCTTTTTTTCAATTATTATTTTAAAATAAAATTAATTTAAAATTATTTTTGCCAAGAAAAAACTCAATTTTTGAAAAAAACTTTTATTTAATAATTTGGTTAAAACAAGCCAATTAAAAAAATAAAACAATTATTGTGCTTATTTTCTACTTTAACAATTTGTTTTTTCTTTTATTAATTTTAAATTTATTTGTATTTTAATATATATTTTAAAAAATAATATTATTCTTATTTTTTTATCAAATATTTAAAATTAAAACAATTGAATATTTTATTTAAAATTAATTAAAACAATTTTCTTTAATATTTTTTTCAATAATAAAAAATTAAATATTTACATATATTTTTCTTTAAAATTAATTTTAATTAAAAATCATTATCTTTTCTTTCTTTTTTTATTTATTTAATTATATTTTGGTCCTTATAATTAATTCATCGTTGTCAAAAAATATTAGCGCTAGAGCAAAGAAATGCAACAAGAGATTCAGGTGAACCTGGTTTTGGTGTTCTTTTTCTTTTAAGTCTAGGCATTCGAGCACATATATTTCTCATTCTAGTAAATATTTCAGAACGTGATTGTGTTGGAGAAGAAGGAAGAGAAGAATGTTCTAATATTAAATTATTTCTTTTATTTAATTTATTATTATTTAATAATTCTTCAGCAGAATTTACATCCTCTTCTGGTAAATAAATAATTGAAAGTTGTTTTTGAGGAGAAATAATTCCTTTAAAATATTTTAATTAAAAATAAATAAATAAATAAACTTAAACTTACGGTTATTGTTATATGCCTCTGATTTATTTAATAATATTAGAATAATTAAAATAATAATTTTTGACAAAAAATGATGGTGAGGAATATTTTTTTGATATTTTGCTTGTATTTTATTCATTACCTCTAAACTAAAAAGAAAATATTTTTTTAAAAATAATTTAAATTATAAATATAAAATAAGTTAACATTTTCATAAAATAAAAACTAATAAAAAAATTATTTTAAAATAAATAATATTATATAGAAATAAAAATGAAAAAATAAGAATTGCGTGAATTTTACCACATACTTGTAAATATAAAATTATTATATTATGTTAAAATAATTTCACATAATTACTACAAATATAAATGATTTGAATATGTGTTTATTTGATTTTTACTTAATTTTTATATTTAAATTTTTTATAAAATAAATATTAATAAAAAATTATTTAAATAAAAAAATTTAAGAAATTAATAATAATTATTTATAATAATTATTAAATATATTCTATTTATATAGAAATTAAGAATGTCAATTAGCGAAAGGTAAAAAATTAAATATAAAAAATTACAGGAAGGTATTTAAAAAAATGAACTATTTTTAGTACTAGATTATAGTTACTAATTATATCTATGTACTACTTTAAAAAAAAGAATTAAAACATTTTTGCAATACAAAATAAATTATTTTAATTTCCATTACTTTGACGTAAATTTAGATTTTAAAAGTAATTTTATAAATTTAATAATAATTTAAGAAAAAAAAAGAATATTAATTAAAAAATATATAAAATAATTATAATATATTAGTTAAAAATTATGAAAATAAAGTTTCAGTTTTTTAGATTTTAATATTTTTGTTTCATCAAAATTATAATAAATATAAAAAATTGTAAATTATAATTTAACTTTTAAAATTCAATTTCTCCTTTCATCAATTAAAAAAAGTCAGATTTAAGAGAATTTTTTCATTTGAATACACTAATGATTACTAGAAAAATGAAAAAAAAATCAGACTAAACTTTAAATAATTATATATTTTAACCTGGTTATTTGTAACCCACGTTACGAATTCTTATTACACTTCTGTTTTTTATTTTACTTGCGTCATGATAGAAAAATGGCACCTTTTGAAGTTAAAGCAATAAATTCCACTCTTTAAATGATTTACTAAACAAGAATTTTGAATTATATTTTTAAATATTTGAAAATAATAGTCATGAAAATTAAACAAAAAAAACCGAAAAAAAAACAAGTTTAATGTCGCAAATAAATCAAAAATATAATTAAACAAATATGCAAAAATTAATAAATTGTAGACCTCCTTCTGCTCTTAAAATTTAGAAATTTCTAATTTAATAAGTTTTACTCAATAAAATGTTGTTGGCAGTTGGCTTTCAACTTTTACTCATAATTTTTCATTTAAATAAATATAACAAATTTATTAAAAGAATTAAACCAATTTTTAATTTTATTAAATCCTGAAAAAAACAACAATGCAAAAATAGTCAAATATATTCGAAAAGTAATAAAATAAAAGAATTAATTATTGAAGAGCTATCATATGTTGGTGTTTCTGCCAATTTTCTTTTTTGCTTCATTTTGGTATCAATTCATTTATTCTCCTTTGAACATAAGCCAAACGCGAGGGCTTTCGATGTATCCTAAAAGCTTATTAAACTGCTAAAAGAATAATTAATAAATTTAAAAAAATTGTAAAAAGTTTTAGAAAATAAATGAAAACATTATGATTAACAGTATATTTTTTGGAAAGTCTTTATTATGAGATCGCTTTATTTGTATTAAAATAAAAATAAATTCTAAAAATATTATATGTGGCATTTATCTAATATCCACATATTTTGTCTTTCTCTGCAATCTTTCTTCTAAAATAATTAGCTAAAAAAACATTTTTAATTTAAAGGATGAGATTTAAAATTAAAAAAAGAGTACTAGCCAAGGCTTTAATGCCGGCTATTGACTCCATATAAAACCAACAAATAAAAAGATTAAACCATTCAAATATTAAAAAATATAAAATATTAATGGACACCACCAACACAAACGTTGTTCCCAATAATAACGATATACTTATCACTTTTGATGTTCTGAATTTTGCCAGCTGACCTGAATTGAATTCTGAGGAGAGATAACCACCATGCTCAATCAACATATGATTTTTCAGATCTGCCCATTCGCCCAATTTTGATTGACAAATTGTGCATAAATATCCATGTTCATCTTTCCGATGCTCCTCCATATTTAAAAAACGATTGCATTTAAAGTCACAAATTTTGCATTCAAATTTAATGATACCAGTGTGAATTCTTTCATGTGTAGTTACCTTGAATACAAAAAACATAAGAAAAAATTATTTAAGTAGTAACCGCAGTCTCGCTAATAAATAATTCCTCGCAAAAATGACATTGATAAGTTTTAGTGAAAACATGAGACATTTTTTTGTGTTTTCGCAATTTTCTTGGCGTGAGGAATTTTTGAGTGCAGAGGTTACATTTGAAGCCGGATTGTTGACCGCGATGAAATTTAGCTCGATGATTGAAGAGCCTAACTTCAGTGCATAAATTTCGAATTGGTATACATTCAAAACAAATAAAGACCTGCAAATAAAATTTAAAATGATTAAATGAATATATGTGACCAATTCGCAAAGATGATTAGGGATGTCTTCTTTACTTGGAACAGGCTTAAAGCATTTCAGGCATTGTACCCATTCATTAGATTCTGTGTGTTTTTTCGCTATGTGTTTTTTCAAGGAATGCTCGTTTCGATAGCGTTTATCACAAAACATGCACTGAGGTGAAACTTTCTTTTTGTAGATACGTTTTGGTTGAAATAAAACACCATAACGATCAAAACGTGCCGGAACCCCGCCTGTTAATTCACCAGGAAGTGGAATTCTAGAAAGAGAGATATTTAAACAAAAAATAAAAAAACAAACTCATTTATGTCAACTTCATATTTTGACGCCTCCAAATCCTCTTGAGGAGGTATAAATCCACCACTAATTATTTCGTCTAATCTATTTGTTTCAAGCTCTTCCTTTCTTTGTTGAATCATCTCCTCTTCTTGTTGTATTGCATAAGCCAGATATTCAATTGGATGTTTATCACGTAAATGTCTCTCATAAAGATGCCGCTCAAGAAACCGATTTTTGCAAATACGGCAACGAACCATTTTCGAACGGACTAATTTACGAATCTCAGAAGGTTTCGTCGGATGTGCCACTGCAGCAGAAATCTCATCAGAACTTTGCGAATGAATAACAACAGGAATAGGCTTTATTGTTGTAACATTGCTCAAACCTGGACAAAAAATATAATTTACAAAATAAAATCTGAAAATAGTATGATATTTTAAATGTAAAGTACTAGTCAAATAAAATTAAATACCATTGACAATGTGATTATTTGAGGTAGAAGGCACTGCAGTACTTTCTCCCGAGGCAGATGCAGCTGGTGCTGCTCGATTAGCACTCCAAAATGAAAAGGATGTACCATTTATAGGTGCTCCAGATTCATTTAAAATAATGCGTTGTTTTCCAGTGCTGCAAGGATCTCTTATTCGCCTCAAGATTTCGCCAATTCCAGTAATTCCTTCCTTAAATTTACTCGAAATATATATATCAAAAATATTTTTTAATAAACCTTTAATCTAGCTGTTCTTTTTTCTTCATATTCCAGCTCCAAATCAATCCTAAGTTTTCCTTTTAATTCTATGCAATTCAGACCGTTGTTTCGATAAGCCATTTCAGTAAATATAAAATGATGGATAAATCAATTATGAATTTTGAAAAATTAAATTTTACGACATGCTAAAGCATACATTTAATAAAAAATAAGTTTTAAAAGTTTTATAACAATTAACTAAAAAACTTGAACCAAGAAAAGTCTTGGTAGTTTATCGCCAGCCATTTTCTTTTTTTCTCTAAAGATTCTCTCTAATGGATCTTTCTACTGTATAATTTCTATTGAGCGAAAGACAGTTGAGCATGAATCTTGAGAGTGCTGTTGAAATCAAACAAAATCAATAAAATGGCACATTCAAAGGTTTATTCGAAAAATCTCTTCAAGATGAATCGAATTATACCAAATTAAACAAAATCGGATGAATTTGGGTAAATTCTCATTCAAAAACTATTCTTTTATGCCACCACTATGTTATAGCTTGCCGTTTCGGTCTTGAGCCGAACTGGCGAAATTGAAATGGCCCCTATTGAATAGTACCCTGCCGATCTTGGTGTGGATGTTATTTTCTTAATCGAATCAATTGCAAAATACATAAATATTACTAAATATATTTGTTTATTAAGTTAAAGAATTGTACTTTTGATAATTTTATCATTAAGTATTTTATATTGCTGATATTATGGGCAAGGGAGATAGAACTGCATGGAAAGCGAATTATTTTACTCGGATTATTGTATGCTTTTAAAAAATATTGTAAACCGAAAAATAATTTAGGAACTTTTCGACGATTATCCGAAATGTTTGTTGGTTGGCGTCGACAATGTTGGATCTAAGCAAATGCAGGAAATCCGTCAGGCTATGCGAGGTTTAATTCATCTTTTTTTTTAATTTTAAAATCAGGACATGGCGAGATTTTGATGGGAAAGAATACAATGATAAGAAAGGCCATCCGTGGACATTTACAAAAAAATCCATTGCTTGAAAAATTGCTTCCATATATTGTCGGCAATGTTGGATTTGTTTTCACTATTGAAGATTTGTCTGAAATTCGCAAAAAGTTGCTAGAAAACAAACGGGTTTCTCTATTTTTTATCAGTTTTAACGCTAATTTAGGGTGCTCCAGCAAAAGCTGGTGCCATCGCGCCTCTTGATGTTAAATTGCCTCCACAAAACACCGGAATGGGTCCAGAGAAAACATCCTTCTTCCAAGCGCTTCAAATCCCCACTAAAATTTCGCGTGGTACTATTGAGATTCTGAATGAGGTTCATATTATAAAACTTGGTGAGAAGGTTGGTGCTTCTGAGGCTGCGTTGCTTAACATGTTAAACATTCAACCGTTCTCTTATGGTCTTGCAGTTCAACAAGTTTGTTTTTATATTTATTCATATATCTTTTTAGGTTTATGATACTGGAGCAATTTACTCTCCAGATATATTGGACATCACTATGGATGATTTAAGGGCACGTTTTATGAATGGAGTGCGGAATATTGCAGCTGTTTCTCTTGGAATTTCATACCCAACTAAGGCTTCTGTTCCACATATTATTGCCAATGCGTTTAAACGTTTGTTGTCAGTTTGCGCCGAAACTGATGTTACTTTTAAAGAAGCTGAGAAAGTAATTTATTTCTAAAATATTTATTTTTGATTTTTTCATTCAAACAGCTTAAAGAATATCTAGCTGATCCATCTAAGTTTGTAGAAGCTGCTGTGGTGACAGCACCTGCTGCCACTGCAACTGCAACTCCAAAAGAAGAACCTTCCAAAAAGGTTGAAGAGAAGGAAGAGTCCGATGACGATATGGGCTTTGGTTTATTCGATTGAGCTCTTCTAGTAATTAAATTGACTTGTTGATATGAATTTGTTGAAATAAATAAACATTTGTTTTAATCTGATATTTTTTCATTTGTTTATCTGTCACTAATTATCTTTTATTTATATTTACTTATTTTTGAATATTTTAAGAGATTTATAAACAAAGATGATTATTTACAAGGATGTTTTCACCGGTGGGTTTAGTTTTTAACGGGTTTTCAATTGAATAGAAGGTTACTTATTAAAAAAAACATTTTTTAGATGACGAGCTTGCTTCAGATTCGTATCCTATGAAGCTAGTTGATGATCTCATTTTCGAATTTAAAGGGCGCCAGGTTGTTCGAAAAGAGGGAGATATTGCCTTGTCTGGCGCAAACCCATCCGCTGAAGAAATGGATGAAGGGACTGAAGAGCATGTTGAACGAGGCATTGACTTTGTACTCAATCATCGTCTTCAGGAGATGAATTGTTATGAGGTGAATTATTAATTTTTCTTTTCATTTTTTAATTTTAAGGATCAAGCAACTTTCAAATCCTATATAAAGGATTTTATGAAGAAAGTTATTGAGTACATGCAAAAACAAGGAAAGTCAGCCGAACAAGTTGATGCATTCAAGAAGAAAATTCAGACTTGGGTGGTTTCTTTGTTAAGCAAGGAACGTTTCAAAACCATGGCATTTTTTATCGGTACTTTTAATTTTATTATTTAGGTAATTTATAAAATTAATTTAAGGTGAGAATATGGCAGAGGGGAAAGGAGAAGGACAAGTAGCCATTGTAGAGTATCGTGAAGAGAATGGAGAAGAGATTCCGACACTAATGCTTATCAAAGAAGGTAATTTTAGATTTTGTTTAAATTTATTAAATTATATTTTTAAGCATTGGAAGAAGTGAAATGTTGATAATTATGATTGAAAAATGGTATTTTTGACATATAATTGATTAAAGTTATATATTTTGTTGTTTTGGTTAAAACTTTTGATATCTTTATAAAATTAATGTTTATATGTGTTTATTTAAAAAATATAATAATATATGAACAGAATCTAATTAATCATTTGGAAAAGTTTAACTTTTTGAGAGCATCTTCAAGTTTTGCCATTTGTGCTTAAATGGAGAAAATTTAAGTAGTTCTTGTTATTAAACAAACTTTTAACGTCTTTTGCTAGTTTCTGAACAGCTTTCGGATGCTCCAATAATTCAATTCTCTGAGTATATGGATTATAGTTTACTTGAAATGGTCGAAGAATTGTTGCAGCCCAAGCCCTGAATTTAAAAGAAATTTTTAAAATATAATATTTTTATCTATATAATAACGTTAATTTGTTTTTAGCATCGGTAAATGATTCCGCAACAAAATATTTTGGCTGATAAGAAGTAATTGGATATTTTGTTTCAGCTGTCATTGCTGGGTCAAATGGAAGTAATTCTGGCTTTCCACTTAATGAATATTCCAATTCTCCAAAACTAATAAATTAATAAATATTGTTGATAAATTTAAATAAACAAACGAGCTAAGTAGGCCAGCACCATAAGCCTTTTTCTCTCCTTCCTGTATACAAATACCATATTCAACAGTAAACCAATATAACTTAAGTTTTGGAAAAATATAATGACAATTTTTTTCTAAATCTCACAGATGCAAGCTTTTCTATCACTTCATCTGAAGCCCCTAGTGAAGCCATTCCAATTTCCTGTGAGAATTTTGCAAAATCTGGATCAGCAAAAAGAGGCACATGGCCAAGAAGTTCATGGCAAACATCTGGCTCTGGTGTATAATCTGGCCTTGAATGATGCCGAATATATTGTGTTGAATGAAATACCTTTTTAAAGTTAAATAAATATTTTTTTAATTTTATTAAGTTTTACCCGAAAAGATAATCCTGCCAAAAAGTCTCTTGAACTAAGTAAACCTGCAACTGGTCTTAACGTGAACCCAGTACAATCTTTATAATTAATTATAATAAAATATTTAATAAAGTTATTCACCTTTAAGAAATTCAGAAACATTTTGTAGTTGTGGAATATGATTTGGCCCATAACAACAATTTTGTTGTAATAAAGGAAATATCTAAATTTAATTATTAAAAATATTTAAAAATATTATTTTACATAATTAAATTCACGACATGCATGTGTTGGGTAAAGTCCTACTAATTCTTCATATATTTTTCTCCATGTTCTTATTTCCTCTTGAGTATATTCTACTTGAGGAATTTTATCTCCACTAAATATTAATTTATTTTTTTATTAATAAAAAATAATAATAATTAACTATCGAAATGATGCAGCAATATCTGCAAATTCTTTGCGTCGTGCCCTATATATTTCATCATTAAAACCCTAATTATAATAATAATTATTTTTTATTTATTTTCTTAATTTACTGGATGATCAGCATCAAGTTCTGCACCGTAACTTAAAACACGATTGGCAAAATTGTCAATATCAGATATTTTCATTGGAAACCAGGGAATACTTTCTTTATTAAAATAAAAATATTTTTATTTATTTTTACTCAAATAAACTTTTTAAATAAATTATTTTTAATTTATTCCTTTTCAATTTTACTAACCAGGATTTTGACGTATTTGTGAATTATGATCATGCACTCTAGGCTTATGTAAACCAGCACTTTCAGCACGACGTCGAAATAATGAAATAACTTCCTCTAAACTTTCTGGATTTGAATCTTGAGAACATTCTACCATAAATTCATAACAGCCTGGATGAACTTTAGAAGGTCGAGACTCAATATGTGTTAAATTAAGGTTTTTCAACTAATTTAAAAAAATTTTAAATTTTTTATAATAATAAAAAAAGACTTTGAAAACTTTAAGAGTTTCTGCAAGAGCACCAGCTTCTTCTTTAAGAGTAAATATAAGAGTTGTATGTGCTTGATTTGGATCTACTTCAGCAATATATGAGTCCATTGTAAATATCTAAAATAAAAAATATTATTATTTAAATAAAAAAATAACCAAATCATAATCGATCTCATCAAATTTAGTCTTTGTTTCACAATCAGTAATAAGACAAGGTACATTACTTAATGCTGTAGCCATTTTGTTAAATAAAAATAAAACAAAGAATTTTTTTATCAAAAATAAATATATTATAAGTACATATAAATATATAAATTAATTAATTAAAATAAATAAAATATTAAGATAGTGACACATGTTTAAAATAAACACACGTGTAAGATTAAATTATTTATTTGCAAAAACAAACAAAAAATATAAATATTTTTAATGACCTCTTATTTAATTTTTCTATGAAATTTAAATAAATTAATTATTTCAATGAAATAATTAATTAAAAGAGAAAATAAATTTAATATATACCTTTTTACCTTCTCCCGATATTTTAGAGAGTTGCTAATTTTGATAAGAAAAATTAAAATTCCTTTTTTTATTATCTCATAAAAATAATATTTTCTATATATTTATTAGTCAAAGGTTTCTTTAAAATTAATTAATTATTTTATATATAAAATCATATGATTTAAATAATAAATAATCATTCCATAATAATATTTAATTGTCAATTAATAATTAATTTTAACTCCAAAGTATATTTATTTTTTATAATTTTTCTTATCATTTTTTAATTTTTAATTTTAAACCATAAGACTAGACAAAAAATATTTTTTTATTATTTAAATAAATAAATATTTTATTTTAAATGATAATACCTATTTCTCTTAATATAATTTTGTAAAAATAAAAAAATTAAATTATTAAAAAAAATATTTATTTAATTTATTGCTTTTTTGTTAATCTATTTAAAGTTTTGTGAATATTTTGTATATTATTTTCTATTTCTTCTGGTTCTTCTATATTTTCTTTATTATTTTGTTCCTTTTTTTTTAATAAATATTAATTAATTAATTAAAATATATTTAAAATAATACTTTTCGATTTTTTCTAAAAGGTCCATATCGTGGAGAAGCAACTATTTGTTGCTCAGGCCAATTTGGGGGTGGAGGAGGAATATAATTATAAAAAGGTGTAGCTGGCCTCCAAGCTGCTCCATAAGTTGACCCTTTTTTAATTAATTAATTAATTAAAGATAAATTTAAAAGGAAAAAACGAACAAACTGGACAACAAAAATAAGGTCCAATATCAACAGAATTTGTAGCATAACAATAACTTTGTGGAGGACATTGAGGCCAAGGCCTTTTTGGATCACATTCTATAGGTAAAGGAGAACCTCCAGGACAGGCACCTGCTGTAGGAGGAATTAACGGATTTCCTTTTTAAATTAAAAATAATAAATTAATTAATTTTTAAATTAACAAAAAACCAATTCCTGAAGGTATTTCTGGAATTCCAATTTGTGGTGCTGCATATTGACTAAATTGACGTCTTTTAGTTAATCCATCTGATTCAAAATTACCAAAATTTTTAATTGTTGATTCTCTGTCCTTTGAAGAAAAAAATTAAAAAAGAAGAAGTTCCCTTAGATTATAGTATATTTTAAATAAATAAATATATGAGAGAATATTTTAAATATTTTTTAGTAAATAGGTATTCAAGAAAATAAAAAATTACTTTATTTTTTTGTTGATCATCCATTTGTTTATCTTTTATTATTAATTCTTTTTGGATTTGACCAATTACTGATCCAAAACTATTATTATTAACTTAAAATATATATTTAATATATTTAATATATATTTTTTTACTTTTTTGATTATTAATTATTAATTCTTCATTTTTAGGATTTATTGATTCCAAAGAAGAATAAAATGGAATATTTTCATTATTTTCAAGTTCATCATCATTTTGTAATAATTCTGATTTTAAAATAGGATTTGGTTCTAATGGTGGGGAATATGCAGATTCTGAAAGATTTGGATCAGCCAAAACAAAAGAAGAAGAAAGAGAAGATTTTTTAATTTTATTTTGTTGTTTTTCTAATATTTAATAAAATAAAATAATATAATTTAAATTAAATAATTAATACCTTCTTCTCCATAAATTTCTGGCAAAATAATTGTAAAAATAAAAAAATAAAAAATAATTAAAAATAATTTTATTCTATTTATATTAAAATTTAAAATATAAAAATTTCTATAAATATTTTTGCCTGATGAAGGAGACATTTTTTAAACTTTAAAAAATTTAATTAAAATTAATAAGAAAATATTTTTTAAAAAGAAAGAGAATAAATAAATAAATAAATATATCCATTTTTATGAAAATACTAGAATTTTTTTAAAATAATTTATTATTTAAAAAAGACAATAAAAAAATACTTTTATGGTCATTTATTTACAAAATAAATAAAAAATATATTTTTTCGTTATTGGTGGTCCATTATTATTATTATTATTATATTAAACAATAATTAATATAATGACGTACTTAAATAAATAAATAAATAATAAATTATTATGAAAGAATTAATATATAAAAATAAATATATGCCATTGTCTTATATTTTAAACAAAAATATTATTATTTATTGTCCACTTAACAAATATTTTTTATTTTTTTTTTCGTTAATGATCTTCTCCTCTACTTTTTTTTAAGTGAATTTTTGTTTCTTTGCTTTAACAAAATTAAACAAGTCTTTTAAATATTTTTAAATTTTTTATAAATAAATTAGACAGAATGCTAAATAATAATTTTTAACTGCTAAATAAATAAATAAATAAATAAATAAAAATTAAAAATATGTAAAAGAATTTATATTTTTATTTATTTAATTTATTAAGAATAATTTAAAATAATTTTACTTTTCTTTTAAATTTATTTAAAAATAAATTACTTTATAATATTTATTTATTTATTTATTTCCAAATAATATTATTTGCCATTTTTTACTTTAAATATTCCCTAGACATATGTACTACATACATATATATACTCCTCTATATATATATAATCAATAAATATATTCTCTCTCTCTTTCTTTAATTTTCTCAAAATTTTAAATAAGCAGAAAATGTCCAAGAACAAAATATTATTTTTTTTTAATTTTTTTGAGAATATTTTTTAAATTAAATATCTTTCTCATTTAAATATATTAATTAGTTATTAATATTTTAATTATTTTTTAAAAATTTAAAAAATAAATTTAATAAAGATATATAATTACTTCTACTTTTAATCCTTTTACTAATAAATATTATATATAAATATTATATAAATAAATATGTCAAGGTTTCAGACTAGTCCCACTATCCATAAAGGCTGTAGACTTTTTTTAGCGTGAGTTCCTAAACTATTATAGTTAAGTTAATTCCTTTTTTAAAAATTATTTATTTTCTTTTAAGGGATTTATTAAAATAAAAGAAGTTTTTTAATTCTTTATTATGGATATATTTTGTAAAATTTTTTTTCCAAAAGTATTTTAATTTTTTAACCTCAAAAATGTTTTAATAAATAATCTTCCTTTTATTTTATTAAATATTTTAATTAAAGAAAAAGATATTTTTAATTAAAACAAATTTGTTGTATTTTTTAGAAAATAATTTTAATTAAAAATAATAATAATGGCAAGTAGTAGTAGTAATACAAATAATTGTAGTAATTTTGCAGAAGAAAAACATCCACATCCAAATATGTTAATTTATAGAAAAATGGAAAAATTAATTAAGTAAGAAAAATAAAATATTTAATTAATTAATTTAATTTATTTTAAAGTCAAATGTTAAATTCTGAAGATGGAATTAAAATAAAAACTGTAAAAAGTTTTCTTTCAAAGTATTTTCTTTTAAATTAATGGCAGGCCAAAACTTTCGAACTATTTTTGTCCAAAACTTGTATATAGATTTACTATCATCTTAAAAAGTTGTTAAATAAATTATTATACCAATTGGTCCTTTAAAAAGGAAATAAACTAATTTTTTCTTTTTAATCTTTTATGGACGTTCGGAAGTTTTGGTCTACCAAATAATTATATAAAATATATTTTTTAATTTAAATAATTTTAGAATAGTTTCAGTATTTTCTGGACAAGATTTAATTACATGGCTAAATACTGTAATTAAATAATTAATATTTTTATTAATTTTAAAATATTTTTTATAGCATATAGATGTTTTTGATGATTTAGATTCTAATCATTTATTACATTTATTTGCTTCTCATGGATATATTTTTCAAGTAATTATTATTATCATTTTAAAATTATTAAATAAATAAATATTTTATAAAAAAGGTCGATGATCACGTAATTTCAATGAAAGGAGGTGATACTTCTTTTTACCGTTTTCAGACTCCATATTTTTGGCCTTCTAATTGTTGGGAACCAGAAAATATGGATTATGGTTATTTTAAATAATTTTATTTTAAATTATTTAATTTTAAAATAGCTGTTTATTTATGTAAAAGAACAATGCAAAATAAAGCACATTTGGAATTAGAAGATTTTGAAGCAGAAAATTTAGCAAAATTACAAAAAATGTTTAGCAGAAAATGGGAATTTGTTTTTATGCAGGCAGAGGCACAATATAAGTAAAAATAATAATAAAATTAATATTTGTTATTATTTTTTAAAGAGTTGACAAAAAACGTGACAGAATAGAAAGACAAATTTTGGATAGCCAAGAAAGAGCATTTTGGGATTTACATAGACCATTACCTGGTTGTGTTAATACAACAGAAGTATTAAATAAAAATAAATAAATAAATATTTATTTTTTAGGTAGATATTAGAAAATTAAGTCGATCTGGAAAATCAAAATATAATAATTGTAATACTTTAATTATTCAAAATGAATGTCAATTAAATAATATTAATAATTTAGAAGTAAAAATACCAAAGTAAAAAAAATAATAATTATTTTTTTTAAAATAATTTAACTTTTTATAGAGAAATTCGTTTTTATCAAAAACCTGGTAGAAAAAGATATACACAATTAAAAGATAATTTAAAAATTGAGGTTAATTATTTATTTAATTTAATATTATTATTTATTTTTAGATTAATGAATTACAAATAAAATTATCTAAAAATTTATTAAAAACATCAAAATTAGCAGAAAGTTATTTACAATATTATGGACATAGGTAAATATTTAATTAATTATTTAATTAATTAATTTTTTTAAAGAGTTTTATTTGATGCTTTTATTATACAAATGGGTTCTCCTACTGATCCATTTCAAGGGCAACCAGATCCATGGATTTCAGATACTGTTGATTTATGGCAACATGACAAAATGTTTGAAAAATAATTTATTTTTTAAATTTATTTTTAGAACTGGAGATATTTCAACTAGAAGATTAAAACTTTGGGAAGAATCATTTGAAGAATTATTAATAGATCCAGTATAATTATTTAAAATTATTTTTTAATAATATTTTATAAATTAAGGTTGGAAGAGAAACATTACAAAAATTCCTTGATAAAGAATATTCTGGAGAAAATTTGCGTTTTTGGATGGAAGTAAAATTAATTTATAATCTTTTTTTAATAAATTAAATTTTATATAGGTACAAAAACTTCGTAAATGTAGTTGTCGAATGGTACCTGTACTTGTTACAGAAATATATAATGAATTTATTGATTCAAATGCTCAATCCCCCGTGGTCAGTTTTTTTTTCAAATTTTAAAAGTTAAAATATAAAAATATTTTAATAAATTAAAACAAAATAAATAAACTTTAAAAAATAATAAGATACAGCATAGTTAAATAAAATAGACTTTAATTTTTTTCAAAATTGGTTTAACAACATTAAGTAATTTTAAACATTACAATCATTCAATTCTTTTATTCCACTCCTTTGATAAAAAAACTAACCGTAAATAATAAAATATTAATTTAAAAATTATTTCAGAATATTGATTGTAAAATAATGGAAATAATTGAAGAAAATTTGAAAAAAAATCCAAACAGATGGTCATTTGATGAGGCAGCGGATCATATTTTTTGTTTAATGAAGAATGACAGTTACCAGAGATTTCTTCGTTCAGATTTGTAAATTGGGGGGAAAATGGAAAAAATTAAGAAAATTCAGGAAATAATTTAGATATCGTGACCTGAACATTTCCGGGAAAAAGGCACGTTTGCCTATTTTTTAAAAATTTTATGCTTAGAGTTGCATGCTTTTTTTTAAATGTTTTTTAATTTATATATTTTGCTCTTTTTTTATTGCTTTTTGCCATTTATTAATTTCAGTACTCATTATCAACGCTAATTTTACGAAAAGCTTCACGCAAAGCACCTTCTAGAACAACAAGTACAAATCAAGATGAAACAAACAGCAATTCTCACCTTTAATAAATGTTGGATCATTAATTAAAAGTTGGATAAAAGAAAATTCACTAAATAATCTTCTGGTTCATTTATTTGAGTTGATTGCAAAAAAAAAAGAAAGACTAAATAACTAGCCATATCTATGTTAACAAATGGAAATAAACAAACAGCAATATTAGAAGATATTCTAGTTATTTTAGTGAATATAACAACCACTTCATTAATTTTAATATTACTATAATGTTCAATTACTTAGTTTTGCTTGCTTAGTTTTGCTGTTTTTGTATTACGCGATTATTCTTTTCATCTCATATATAGGCCCCAGGCCTTCGTGTCGCAGCTCTTGAACTCGGCAGGCAATTAGCTTCTGCAGCTACAAATATCACTGGTAGTAATTCTTCAGGCACTTCAAAACAGCAAAAAGATCAAATCGAAGACCAACAACAAAATACAGGAAGTTATCTTAGCTCAACAAATTCAAGAGCCTCAAAAAAATCTTCATCACAAAGTATCAGTCAACTAACTGTGGAGAATATCTAAAAAAAAGTACTTGAAGTACACAAAATGATTAAATCAGGTTCATTCATTTATAAAAAAATATAATTAAATGAATAAATATGTAAATGTTTAAAAATATTTTTTATATTTGTTTCCTTTCCATTCTTTTTAAAATTCCCATATCTTTAATATGATCTTTAATTTTGTTCCAATTAAATAAGCTTTCGGTAAATGTGGTAGAAATTTTAACACTATTTCCTTTATAAACAAGGTCGTCTAGCATTTTAAACAGTGAAAAATATTCATTTGAAATGTGCTGTAATTCAAATTATTATAATTTATTAATTGATAGACCCTAATTATACATATTAAAAAAATCATACCAAAAAAATTTGAGGATCAATAGAATTTATAACATTAAAAGAATTTAAATTAGGTAAACGTTTTTGAGTTTGAGAAAGCTATAATTTAATTTTTAGAAAATTTGATATTTAATTTATACCCTCAAATAACAATTCCAATGAATATTCCAATCCATATGCAAAAGGCGATAATAAACTGTAAATATTTTGGCGTGATAATAACAAACAAAGAAATTATTTGGCTGAAGTTCTTTCTTTTAATTTATTTAAAAAATTGAAACCTTTAAGTCATCATTTCCGATTAATTCAAAATTATTCTTATATCTACAACCTTCAAAACTAAGAACATAAGATGATCCAATAATTGTTTCACAACAAATCTTAAGTTTATAATATTAAAATAATTTATAAAAACCAACTATACAATATGGAGAAACTTTCATATCTTTTTCATTTCTTGTCTCTGACATAAAAGCACGTCGTGCAGCAACTTGCATATCAGTAGGAAAATTAAATATAGAAATCAAATTTTTAAGAATAATTTTTACTTGCTGCCTAACATGTTCATAAGACAGAAAAAAAGGATGTTTAGCTGAAAATTTAATAAAAATTTAAAAATTTTTGTGATACATTCTGAATTTGCAAATAAATATTCAGCATTAGAATTGAATATTTTAACTGCATGAAAATATGCATAATCACAAAGTTCTTGTTGAAGTTTTTCAGAATCCCACATCAAAATTGCCTTAATTTTTGTTTTTGTCATTTAAATATTTATATTTTAAATATAAACTTTTAGTATACTAGCGTAGAAGGTCGCCCTTCGGGCGTCCTTCTACGCTAGCAAAAATAAACACAAAAAACTGAAATAACCAGATCAATAAAGTCATCATACTACAAAATAAACATTTCTAAAGATAAAACAAAAACGTGAATAAACAAACGAACTTAAGAAATAATTGGTCAAAACATTTCTTTAAACCAAAACACAGACATTGCAATAACAACATCTTAGCTCAAAGAAATAATCCCAACAAAGACAAAAATAAAAAATAAATATTAAGAGGTCGCCCACCCACCATCCCTGACCTCCCTTACCACCAAACGGCATAACCTAAGCCACAACCAAACGGCATAACCTAAGCCACAACCAAACACAAGAATGATGAGAAAATAAGCGGTTTATATAGTATCCAACTGTCAGAAACTACTATAAAAAACCCATTTTTAGTTACCCCAATCATTTGTATAAAAGGACAGACAGACATACGGACAAACATTTTCAATTATATAATAAGATTAAAATTGAAACTGTTAAAAAATCTAACCTTTTCTCTAATATTATCTCTAGTTTCTAAACAACTGAAACAAATATTTTCTTCATTTTCATCAAATATGCCAAAAGGGTCACAAATGTCCTTTTGAGCACAATTTGTAAAATAACCAGATCTTTTCTTCCAGTCATCAATTTGTGATAGTTGACATTTCATTTGAAGATGATTTCTATATTTTGTACTTCTTGTTTTAACACCCGTGCAATCATTCAATCTTTTAATACCCTGATTTATTAAAATTAAATATATTTATTTTTATTTTTTTTCTTCTTAAATGCCTTAGCGTTTAATCTAAAACTGATAATTAATTGAACTCACACTTAAGGTTTCCGTTAATTATTTTTACTAAAAAATATTAAAATTATTAGATTAAAAACAAAAATTTACTTATGTTAGTAGAAGTTTTGTTTATATTACATATATTATAAATATTTAAAGGCCTCTTAATTTTTGAAAAAATAATAAACCTTATCCTCTTCGTCTGGAAAAATTGCTAAGCAAGACAGGTCAATTGTTATAGAATTTAAATTCGCATTAAAATCTGACAGAAAGAATAAATTAAATATTTTGAATTTGTTTAAAAAATTGGTTAAAAATATGTTTATACATATGAGTCTATTTTTGCATAACATAAAAATATAAAAACAAAGATTTAGGTACTTAATTGGATTTATTTTACGCTTTAAAAAATTTTGATAAACAAACTATTATCTTGGCGGGAAATGCGATGTTGTTCAGAATTTTCACATGAATTCGTGTTATCGTCAGAAACGATTTCAGTATTAGGCTCAACGTGAAAGGATAGTGGAATTTTATTTGTCCTAAATATTATCAAAAACTTTTTTGTATTATGATTCAAAATAATATAAAATTCACAATTTTAGCATTGATTGTGACTTGTTAATCTTTTCACATTCATAATCTGTAATGAATTGCAACTAGAAAAGAAAACAAATATAAAAATTTATTACTATACCTTACTCTTCTCCAATGACGCCAAGTAACATTATCATCATTTCCACCATTTGAGAGAACTTTTTTTAATACATCACGAAACTTATTACGCAATCTACACCACGTATATTGCATCTCTAGTCCTTAAAGTTAATTTATTTTGTTTATAATTTTAATTCAAAAATTGCCAGTATATTTAGATTTGTCATCTGAAAGAATTCCAGCTACTTCAGCAAAAGCAGCTCTCCTGTCTTGAAACTGAGAAGTTAAAAATAGTTTTCTTCGTTTTTATTTGAGAAATTATACTTACAACATTATATGTAGTATGTAGAGAATAGTTCCATATAATTGGATACTTTTTGACTATATCAATAAAAACTTCTTTGAAGTCTATGGTAAATTTTGAAAAGAATTTGATAAATTTATTTTCAAAAAATTAACCTCTTTCTGTTGAGTTCTGTCCTTCTATTGTGAACATCAAAGAAAGTAAAATTTTAAGAACGATTTCAGAGATCAAGTGATAAGTTAAGCTTTGTCCCTATGTAAATTTGAAAACTTGCGACTAGGCCAAGTTGTCTCTAGTTTCCTCTTTATCTCTTTATTTAGCATACTATTGCGCGCCAGCCGGCCGGCGCCTAGTCTGATTGTAATGTTTTTCTTTCTGAAATTGGTTTTGTTTAAGCTAATTATACTATATAGAAAAATTGTAAATTAAAAATATTATATTTTTTTAGAATTATACAATAAAAACGAATACATATTTATGATGAACATGTGTACTTTTGCTGAAAATAGAGAAATGTAGCAACTTTCTAATTAACAAAATTAAGTCTGACTTTTAATAGTGGTAAAGGACGACGTCTAGATAAACTCGATATAATTGATCGTCGCATTACTTCACTCAATTCAAGCTGTAGGTATGCGATTCAAATTAATACAGATGCTGTGACCTCGACTATGTCATTTGAACGGATTGACGGCCGATTGTAAATAATTTCAAAACAATTGTGAATACTTTTTTAATTTTAGCCTTATATGTGGAAATTCACGTGGAACAGTTTCAATTGTCGATTTTGAGTCATTTACGAATTTAAATCCAACTGTTGAAACATATCCGCTTAACTGTAAAATAATTCACACTCGGAAGAAAAGTTACCATCAGCATATGGTTAATGGTTCGCAATGGTATCCAGTCGATACAACCATTTTTGTCACTACAGGAATGGATAAATTACTTAAAGTTTTTTTCCGATTTAATTAGCTGAATTAAATTATATTATTTATATTTGCAGATCTGGGATTCGACAGGATTAGTCTCAGTTGAGGACTATAAATTTATTCAACCGGTTTCGCATTTCCATTGGATTGTTTCTAGTACTAATGCTTCATCATTGATAGCTGTGGCCACTGTTTCCTCTAATCTTTCTTTCATAGATCCAAGGTTTAAAAAAAAATTTTTGCTAGGTAAATCTTAACTCCAGAATTGGTCAAATTCCTCTAAACATTCGTGCGAAGGATCAAAGAATATACAGTGTTCGTTGGCTTTCTTCCTCGAAGTATATTTTGGCAACTGGTAGTGACCAAGGAAAAATTGCCCTTTGGGATGTTAGGTTTTTTATTTTCATTTTTTAAAATTGTTTTAGAAGTGGGAAGGAAAAGTTTGAAGAAGTCTTATCGCCTGATTGTTATTACTCATCTTTACCAAAGAGACGAAAAAGTATAGCAAATTCTAATAGAATTACCTGTTTGCGTTCTTCCACCGACGGTCGTTTTTTGATTTCTATGACTTATGACCATAATTTATGCTTTTGGAATCAAAATTTGAAGCTTTTATCTTGGACTAAGGTTTAATAAAACAAGTATTTTTATTAATTAAATCTTCAGCTATCGGATTCTGATAATCCACCTCTTAATGATGCTATTCGGGTAAATTTTGATATTAGTGATGAAGGACGTAAACTTTGGGCTTTTATTCCATATGAAAACGATATTTTGTCAATTAATTTTCTCTATCGCCAATTGAGTTCTAGTAAAATGATACCAACTGATCTTGATAATGTTTTGCCACTTCGTGGTCATTTTCAGAGAGTTCTCTCATGTGCTTATCGTTATGGTTGTCAACAGGTTTTACATAAATAATTATTTAATTATTCTAATTTGAAGGTCGTTACTTCTTCAAATGACCGTTCAATTTTAATATGGGAACCAGCAATAAATACTGTACTTGATGATTCGACTGAATCTCAAGTTCAACAAATGTACAAAGATTCTTTTAGTGATGATGAATTTGTCTAATATGTTGATTCTTATAATGGTGTAATAACTATTCAAATAATTATTTAAGGATGACTTTGGTTAAGTGGTATGATTCATATTTTCCTATGAAAGTTTGAATGTTTTATTGTTGTTTCTAAATGTTATTTGCGCTATGATGAATTCAAGAATTTTAAAGGGACGTAATTCTGAGTTAAGTGAAGAGGAAATATTCTGAGCGCTTTATTTTCGAACACTTTTTTTAAATAGCAGTGATGATAGTTATGCGTAAACTAAGTGGGAATTTCTATTTTTAGTTTTAAAATTTTTATTTCAAGGAAAATAATTATGTACCTAATAATACCATTCCTGATTATTATGATTTATCCCTATTTTTACTATGTAACACTATTATTTGAATTTTATTTTTAATCTTTATTTTTACTATTTATATTCTTGCGTATAATTTTTATTGAACTTTTTTTTATTTTAAGAAAGTTGAGATCATTTTACCCTATTAATTATTGTACGTGTCTATAATAATTTAGTATAATAATATGTTCTCAACCAAGATCATTGTTCGTTCGTTTAACTGCAGGTATATTATAAATTAATTTTATTTATGTTTTTTAGTGCGAGGATTCAGTCTCAACTAGGCGACATGGGAAGTGGTGCTGGAAAGGGTGGTGGTAGTGGAGGCTCGATTCGGGATGCTGGTGGCGCTTACGGGAAGCTAGAGGCTGCAAAAGAAGAAGAATATTTCCATAAAATGGTGTTTGAATTATTTTATAGATATCTTTATGTTTCTAGATGATTGCCTTTTTTGACAATTTTTATAATAAATAAAATTCAAGATTAATGCGGATTAATATTTTTAGAAACAAGCTCAACTCAAAGCTCTCAAGCAACAATTGGTGCGTGAACAATCACATCATGAGGAGCAGGCAAAACATCATACAGATGTGATTGAACGACACAAGAAGCGCATTAAAGAATTGGAGGAAGAAGCTTCCAACTAAGAATTTAAGAAAATTATGATAAGACAATTTGCTGTTAGATAGATTTTAATATTGATTGGGCTTTTAATAATAATTATGCTCCATTTTATATTTTTTATCCGAAATCTTGTTTAAGGCTTTTGTCCTCAAGTATTTATTCCAAATATTTTTTCTTAATCAGAATTTATATTTTATAGTTTTTATTACTTCTATGGACGTTGCAATTGTAGTAAGTTATGAATTTAATTCGATAACTTTTTCGATTAGGTTGACGAGATTGTAAATCCAGATGACTTGGAGAGATTCAGGAAACAATATTCGGAAGAAAGCAGACATGGAGCACCCACAATTCAAACGGCCTTTTATTATGCACATGCATTAATAAAGTCAAGCAAAGAGGATGTTAGAACTGGAATTTATATTCTCGAAGGTTTAAAAAATTAGTATTTGAAATTTAATTTTTCATTAAGGTATCTTGAAAAGATCAGATTCAGGTATGCCAAAACGTGACTATGTGTATTATCTTGCTATTGCTCATACTCGTATTAAAGTTTGCATATTTTGCATTATTTAAAAACAATTTATAGGAATATGACCGGGCATTGGAATATATAAATTTGTTGCTGTCAGCCGAAAGTGACAACCACCAAGCTTTAGATTTGAAAGAGCTCATTGAACAACGCATGAAGCGAGGTTTGTTTTTAGAAGGTCATTTGTGTTATTTATCTTATTTTATATGGTCTTGTTGGTTTGGCCTTAACCTTTGGAGTTGGTGGAGCTGCAATTCTTGGGTTTGCTGCAGCTGCTGTCATGGCGATAAAAAAGAAATGAAGTTGTATCAGATTATATAAATTCTATGAATGAATTTTCACCTTGATAAATTTATTCATTTTCGTTCAACTTCCTACTATTCCTTAAAGTTATTGTCTGATGTTTTCAATGGTAAATTTTATTCTATTATCGTTTTTTTACTAGGTTATAGTCCTAACAAGTTTTGTTTCTCGGTGGTTCACTATTTGTCAATATATTTTCACTTTAAACTTTTAGAAAAAAATAAATTTTGATTAATGGAAAGTCAGGGACATAATGAAACACGTTCAACTGAAAACTCTGCGATTGAGGCATCAATTGAGTGTGGCGAATTAACTGACCAAACAACTGTTAGATCATTAAATTTTTTAGTTAGAATTATTTCATTAGTTGGGTTGAAACCGAAAGAGAATTTACCAGTTAAAGGTGTACTAATCAATTTTGCTTTAATTTTGATTTTTGGTATAGAATTTAATATTTCCAATTGAAAATTAATTAAATTCAGGTGCTCTGGTTGAGGTATTTATACATACTATCGGTCCATTTCATCGTGGTTTCTTCTGTGATGATAATTCAATTCGTCTGCCTTATAAGACTAGTACAATTCCTCTTTGGTTATTGGCCTTTTATTGCATAGCTCTGTCAAGCATAAATGTATGTTTTTTTATTTCTACATAAAATATACTATGCTTCATCCAGTTTATCATTGGTGAATATTGGCGATTAGTTGATCCAAAAACAGCCTCGGAGTTGTTAGTAATGTGTGAACGTGGAGAAGTTTTCCGTGTCCGGTTGCTTATTCGTTTAGTTTTCTTTAAAGGTATTTTTAAGTTAATTATTCTATATACCTATTTTTTTAAAGGATTCTTTCTTGTTGCGTTGATTGCTACAATGATTTTTACTTCATTGGCTAAGTTTACAGTGGGACGTCTTCGGCCACATTTCTTGGCGATATGTGAACCAATAATTAATGGAAAGGAAAAAGAAGCCGATTTCTGTTCTTTACTTAATAATCAGCACTTTTATGTGGAGAACTACACTTGCTCAAATAATTCAAATCAAGCGATTGACGAGGCTCGTCTAAGTTTTTTTAGTGGACATTCAAGTCTATCGATGTGCGCGGCAGTTTTTACCGTAGTAAGTTCAGCAAAATGTTTATTGCAACAATTCACTGAAGATTTTTAACCTCAAAATAAAGTCCCATGCAGTGGTTGGAAATTCTCATTTTGCTCGTACTTCGTAATACAAATATTTTTTCCCTCGTACTTGTAGTAGTAGTAAAAGTACGACTCGTATTTTGAGTATAAGGTACAAGTTTTTGCGACTGATTCCTACTTATACCTCGTACTTTAGTAATTTTTTCCTTCGTACTCATACTTCATAGTACGAGACGAGTATGAATTTCGGTAAGACTTCCAACCACTGGTCCCATGTCAACGAATTTATTTTTACGTAAGTAGGTACTTTATTTCTTCAGTGAACTTTTCCAGAACGGCTATATTTTAGGCACTTTCCAATGGTTATTTTTTACAGCTTTATTTGCATTGTCGGTTGAAACCTTTGGTTAATTATGTGGTAATTATTCCTCTTGTTCAAGTTTGTGTACTTTCTTCTGCCATGTTTATTGCTTATTCACGTATTAGAGATAATATGCATCATTGGTCTGATGTTTTCATTGGAATGGCAACAGGATCAAGTGTAGCTACATTTGTGGTTTTTGTTTTTTATTTTTTATAAATTGTTCATTTATTTGAGGGCCTAAATATTGTTGGTTTTAAATTAAGACAAAATAATTTGGAGGAATTTATTTTACTAAAAGACAAAGGAATGTTGGCAGAGAAATGAGAGCTTTATCTATTTACAACATAACAATTACTAAATCATAAATCTGAGTTTTTGTAACATTTTCACTTTTAATATTATATTTTTATTATTATATATAAATATTTGTATTTTCTCTTTTTAGTGAATAAATTTGAAATAAATAAAATACTCAATATTTTTAATGTACTTATTCTTTTCCAAATGAAAATGTGAAAATATTAAACAAATGAAATAAAATAGCTTCCTCTTTTTTTATTTAAATAAAATAATGTTCTTTTTTTCTTCCAAAATTTCTATAGACTGAGTAAAATTGGAAGAAATTGTTTATGAAATAATGAAGAAACAGTTAAAGATAAAAAGAACTAACTAACTACATACAAGACTTCCACATTTTTTAAGTAAATTTATAGAGTTATTTTTGAATTTTAAGTGTCAAATCCTTTGAGATTATCAAGTTATATTTATCGGTAACCTAAAAAAGGTTTCGAATATTTTTGAAAAAAAGTTTGTTTCCCATAAAATATCACGTCCATTCATTTCTTTTATTCTCTAGGGGAATATTTGAAAAAAGGCCTAAAAATATGTATAAAGCAAAGTGATTTTCTTTTACTTGAATTTTTTTAATATTTTGCTCTTTTTGAATTAAAAATATTTTAAATAAAAATTTCAAAAAAAAATTTACAAGAAATAGAGAATTATTATTCTGTCCAATAAACAAATATGTTGCATAATATTTATATATATAAGAAAAGTATTTATAAAATAATGGGATTTATTTCTCAGGAAAACTGAGCATAATATTTATATATATTTATTAATTCATTCCTTTAGTAGTATTTGCGCAAAGAAGCTAGTAAAAGTAGACAATTCCTTTTAATAATTTATTATTTTATATATGTACTACTTACATAAATTTTATTTTGGTTATAAATTTGTCTTTTCATTTATATTTATTTATATTAGAATATCCGATTACGACAAAATTTATTTGAATATTATTTTCTTTTAATAAATATAAAAAAATAAATTTTATTTTAAATAATTAAAAATTAATTTATATTTAAGATATTCTGACTTTTTTAAAATTTTTTAAGGTTTCCATTTATATTTGTGCTTATATTATATTAGTTAGTCTTTTTATCTTAATCAAATTTAAGTTTTGGTTCAGATTTGTCTTTACTTTTTTTTTAACTAAATAAAAGTGAGTAAAAGAAAAGAACTGAATTTTTTTAGTCTAAAAGAAAGGAAATGGAATGATGAATTTTTTAAAAATCTTAATTGCATGAAATATTTAAATTATTTGAAATTAAGGCTATTTAAAACAAATTAAATTCATATAATAATATTCTTTGTTATAAAAATTTCTTTCATATAAAGAAAAATTAAAAGAATCTCTAATACTTAATTATGTTAAGATATTTTTTAAAAATTTTAAATTTATATTTATGAGTAAATTCTAAAATATTATTTTAATATTATTTTTTCAATTTTTATTGTCCATATGTTTATTTCTTTCAAATAATACCTAAATCCATTAATATATATATAATTGTATATATCCACCCTCAATTACTAATTTTTTAAAATATGATAAATTTAAGAAAAAATATGTCTTTTGTTAATAAAAAATTTATTCAAAGATATTAAGGAATAATAATAAAATTATATTAGAAAATAATTCTAAAACTAAATAAAAAGTTATAAGCTTAAAATAAAAAATAAAAAAACTTTAAATAAAATTTAATTTTTCTCCACATTTAAATTAATTAATATAAAATATTTAATAAATATAAAATCCATTTATGGTTTTTATATAAATCTTTTTTTTTTAATTCTTCTCTTTCATTTTACTATAATCCACCCGATAAAAAGAATTAAAGAAAGAACATACCCTAAAACCACCAACAAATTTGTCCCCTCACATTCACTTTTTTCTTTTGCATTTTTGGGTTTCTTTTCATTGGACACAAATTTTAAGGAATAAAAAGGAAGGACAAAAATCTCGTCATTTGCCAGTTTGTTTCCTTCACAAACAAATATATATTCCAAGTTCTTTTTATTTTTTATTATTTTTTTATCTTTGCTTTTTAATTTCCGTAAACATTTTTTATGTAGATCGAATTTATCTATTATATTAAATATATTATTTTATATTTTTGAATAACATTAAAAAGAAGAAAAAAAGTAAAAGAATAATAACTAAAAAATATTTAGCAAAGTGTCAGATTAGATTGAGAGGAAAAAAAGAGAAGAGTCAAATAGCTCTACTACTAATTCTACTTAAAAAAACCTCGTCATTCATCTCCTTTAACTTGAGAAATTTTTTGCCTTTACTTATTTGCCTTTTCTGTTGTGCGCTTTTTACGTGAATTTAATCTTTAAAAAGATAGAAATGATGATGCTTGGAGGTGGAGATAGTCGAAATACCAATTTTATTTCTCCTTCAATTTCAAGCAGTCCATCTGAAAGAAGAAAAAGAACAACAACAAATAATAATAGTACAACAATTAACAAAGAATTTAATTTGCCAGTCAGTACGGGTATTATACGACATTATAATTCAAATGGTTGGTCAACAAAAAATGCTATTAAGTTTGTTTTGTTTTTTACTTATTTAAAATAACATAAGCATTCTCATATAGGTTGGTGATTGTAAAAAAACCTCAAATTAGAAAGTACTCTTTTAAAAGAGTAAATATTATATTTAAGAAATTTTTGTATTTTTTAAGCCTACCAGGACCATCTAACCGTTTACCTTCTTTCCCTAATGTCAGCCAATTAAAACGACAAAATTCAACTTTTAATCGGGCAATAAATATCCAACCTTCTCAACAACAAGAGACAGAAAGAGATAGACGCAAATCACGTGCATGTTCATTAGCAGCAGCAATGTCAACCAGAAAATTAAGTTTATTTAATAGATGGAAGAATCAAGCATTATCAGATACAGCACTGGATGGAATTAGTGAAGAAGAAATGATTGAATATAAAGAAGCTTTTCGTTTATTTGATAAAGTAATTTTAAATCTAAAAAAAAAAATAATTTTATTATAAATATTTAGGATGGCAATGGATCAATTTCTTCAAAAGAATTGGGTGTAGCAATGCGTTCTTTAGGCCAAAATCCAACTGAACAAGAATTATTAGATATGGTAAATGAAGTAGATATTGATGGCAGTGGTACAATTGATTTTGCTGAATTTTGTCAAATGATGAAAAGAATGAATAAGGTAAAAAAATAAAAAAAATAGTGATTTTTTAAATTTTCAGGAGAATGACAGTGAAAGTATGTAAAAACAAATCTACAACAAAAATATATATTTATTTTTAGTGATTCGCGAAGCATTTAGAGTTTTTGATAGGGATGGTAATGGATATATTACAGCTGATGAATTTCGATATTTCATGACACATATGGGCGAACAATTTAGTGAAAATGAAGTTGATGAAATTATTGAGGAAGTAGATATTGATGGTGATGGACAGGTAGAAACAATTATTAATAAAGAAAATGATTGATTTATTTTTAAGATAAATTATGAAGAATTCGTTAGAATGATGGCATCTTAATAAAATTTTTATTTACCAAAAAAACATTCCAGTTCAAATATTTTTATAAATTTAAAGAAATTATTTTTTTGTTGCTCTACTATGTATAAATATTTGCGAGTATTTTTGTTTTATCATTCTTTTTAATAAATAAATCTCTGTACAAAAATATATAAAACATTAATATTAAAAAAAAATAAATTTTTAATAATTTGAATTATGCTGATTAGATGGGAAGAACTAGAGTAGATGATTTCTTAGCACAAAATGCCATTTTGGCCATTCGACCCATCCATTTAAGTCCATTTTCTCCTCCTGGCACATAAGAAAGTAGAAACCTGAAAAAATTTAATATCAAACATTAAAAACACTAAAAGTAATTGAAAAGTTATGAAAGTTTTTAAATTTTTAGAGAAAATTTTAAAAAATTACCATATAAGGGCAAAGGCCTCAAAACTTGAGGCAAAAATTGTAAGTGCCGTACTTTTAAGCCAAAGAGATGTGTAGAGAGTTGTGATGACACTGATAAAATAAACAGCCGTAACTAACCGTCTTGACTCGGAGAAGAGAAATTTGAAATAAGGAATTGGACCCCAAAGAAATCCAAAGCTAAAAATTTTAAAATTAATTTTTAGCTTTTTTACAATAAAAAAACCTGACAACAAAAAAAGCAGATCCAAGTGTATTTAAAGCTGCAAATTTCCTTGTTTGAATAATGAGAATTGGCAGTAACATCATTGCCTAAATTTTTTAATAAATAAAAAAATAAATTTTCAAAAATTAACCGTCGTAAAACAAAAGCCAGCAGCAAATAAACAAAGAAAAAATGCAGCAATGCGTTGAAAACGACTAAGTCCACAAGGATTGGAATCTGCTGTTACTTGACCATTTATTGAAGTCGAAGAAGAAAAACTCATCCAACCAATACGTCTGAATTTTTCAAATAATAAATTTAATTATGTTTATTACGTTAAAAAAGTATTTTAAAATAATAATTTTCTAAGATTGTTATTTTTGAAAATCACATCAAACTAATGTAAGGAACCCTCCTAAATGGTTTTTCGATTTTTAGGGACAAGTATCCCGGCTCAAAAATTTTTCCTAGAAATAAAACTTATGTATTCATGCTCAGCTCTTCGAGAGGAATCGAATGATGTGTTTCGACTCTTATCTCGGCCCCCGTAACTATACCGACCCCTAGAAGTCTTCCACACAAAAATTTTAAAATAATGTATAAAAAATAACCTGTTTCTATTTGAAGGAAGTTGTCCATTTTGTTCATGTATTTCGCTTGTTAATCTTTCAGTATCATCAACACTGTCACTAGTTTTGAAGAAACCATTAAATGATTTACTGACTTTGGAACCAAATGTTGCTACATTAAAATAATTTCGATTGTGGGAACCTGATTTATTTTTTTGTTCATTTACAAAATCAGCTAAAGACATCCTAAAAATAATTTTATTAAAGAAAAAATTTTTAACAAGAAATAAAAGACAGCGTATAACTATATTATATTGTCATTTGATATTTTAAAATTAGACAAAACGAAAATTTATATAATGCCAAAAATAATAAATGCTAAATATATATATTTTTTAAATGAAAAACAAAATAAATCATTGTAATTAAATGCGTGACACGACAATTGTACAGTGGGACAATTGTACAGTGGATAATTGTACAGAAGACAATTGCACAGAGGACAATTGTACAGTGAATGGTGGTTAAGTGGTTTAGTTTCAATGGAAAATTAAATAATACATACAATAAAGAATAATTAAATTTTATAAAACTATTAAATTAAAAATATGAATTTCATTTTCGGCACTTTTTGAAGATTAAGAGGTAATTCTGCGGACTTTTTCTGCGGACAAATACATATTATTTTATATATTTTTGGTATATTTGATTTGATTTTTGCCTTAAGGTAAGATGAATGTATATAGGTTAACAAAGTATACATAAAATAATTTTTTACCTTGTCATTTACATTTTTTAATTAATTATTCATAAAAATGATTCACACAAAGCTGAATTTGGAACTGCAGAAACAAAACTTGAAAGCTACATTCATGAATTTGTTTGGAGACAACGTTTTAAAGTCAAGCTTGTTTTTTCATTTAATTTTACAAATTGTCAATCATGATTCTTATTTGTGTGAATAAAGTCTATGTATACCCATATTGCCTTAGGAAAAAATCAAATATACCAAAAATATATAAAATAATATGTATTTGTCCGCAGAATTACCTCTTAATCTTCAAAAGGTGCCGAAAATGAAATTCATATTTTTAATTTAATAGTTTTATAAAATTTAATTATTCTTTATTGTATGTATTATTTAATTTTCCATTGAAACTAAACCACTTAACCACCATTCACTGTACAATTGTCCTCTGTACAATTGTCTTCTGTACAATTATCCACTGTACAATTGTCCCACTGTACAATTGTCCTAGCGCCATTAAATGTGGTGGCACGACTTTTCGTCAACGGAATTTACGTCAATTGACCATTCGTCAATACTTTTCGTCATTGGACTTTATGTCAACGGATTTTTCGTCAATAAACAAATTTTTAAAATAGAAAAAAAGTAAAAAAAGAATCTAAACAATAAAGTCATACATAAATATAAACATTTCCAACAAAATAAACAAACAAGATAACGAAATAATTATCCAGATACCCAAATTTACAATCGTCTAACACAACAGAAATTACAAATAGACTATATAACATAATTAAAACATTTACAAACAAAACAATACATAGAGAAATTAAAACATGATCAAGCATGAGTCAAGTTTTAAGTCAAGCTGTCGACACTGGCTCCGAAAACCGCGCTAAATAATATACAAAAATAAAAAAGAATTAATAAAGGAAGTCGATCTCCTATTTTCTCTGACTTTACACACCACCATCACAGAACCATCACCGTTGTCGTAGCTTGTAGACGTTGGCGTATCTTGTAATAACATAGCTCCTAGAACCTTGGCCAACAAACCACCGCCGTTAGCGTAGCTCGTAGACCGTTGACGATGCTCGTAAACGTTAGCATACTCCTAGAACCTTGGCTAATAGAACTAACTCCTTAGCATGGCTCCTAAGACACCAGTTTATTGAACAAACGCCTTAGCTTAGCTCCTAAGACACCAGTTTATTGAACTAACGCCTTAGCTTAGCTCCTAAGACACCAGTTTATTGAACTAACGCCTTAGCTTAGCTCCTAAGACACCAGTTTATTGAACTAACGCCTTAGCTTAGCTCCTAAGACCTAAGTCTCTAGAACCAACGCCGTTAGCGTAGCTCGCCAAACCATAGTCTCTAGAACCAACGCCGTTAGCGTAGCTCGCCAAACCATAGTCTCTAGAACCAACGCCGTTAGCGTAGCTCGCCAAACCATAGTCTCTAGAACCAACGCCGTTAGCGTAGCTCGCAAAACCTTAGTCTCAAGCACCACCGCCGTTAGCGTAGCTCATAGACCGTTGACGTTGCTCGTAGACGTTGGCGTATCTTGTAGACGTTAGCATACTCCTAGAACCTTGGCTCATAGAACTACGCCTTAGCGTGGCTCCTAAGACACCAGTTTATTGAACAAACGCCTTAGCTTAGCTCCTAAGACACCAGTTTATTGAACTAACGCCTTAGCTTAGCTCCTAAGACACCAGTTTATTGAACAAACGCCTTAGCTTAGCTCCTAAGACCTAAGTCTCTAGAACCAACGCCGTTAGCGTAGCTCGCCAAACCTTAGTCTCTAGAACCAACGCCGTTAGCGTAGCTCGCCAAACCTTAGTCTCTAGAACCAACGCCGTTAGCGTAGCTCGCCAAACCTTAGTCTCAAGCACCACCGCCGTTAGCGTAGCTCATAGACCGTTGACGTTGCTCGTAGACGTTGGCGTATCTTGTAGACGTTAGCATACTCCTAGAACCTTGGCTCATAGAACTAACGCCTTAGCGTGGCTCCTAAGACACCAGTTTATTGAACAAACGCCTTAGCTTAGCTCCTAAGACACCAGTTTATTGAACAAACGCCTTAGCTTAGCTCCTAAGACACCAGTTTATTGAACAAACGCCTTAGCTTAGCTCCTAAGACCTAAGTCTCTAGAACCAACGCCGTTAGCGTAGCTCGCCAAACCTTAGTCTCTAGAACCAACGCCGTTAGCGTAGCTCGCCAAACCTTAGTCTCTAGAACCAACGCCGTTAGCGTAGCTCGCCAAACCTTAGTCTCAAGCACCACCGCCGTTAGCGTAGCTCGCAAAACCTTGGCCCATAGAGCTTCCTCCGTTAGTGTAGTTGACCGTTGACGTTTCTCGTAGACGTTGGAGTCACAGACAGTTGGCGCTGCTCGTAGAACAGGAGAATGTTAAAATACGCTGTTTATATAGTATCGAACTTTTAAACACTTATATAAAAGCTCCCATTTCTACTTCCCCCAATCAGTTTACTATAAAATATCAGACAAACATATAGACAAACTCCTCAATTACATATATGCATATTTAGTCATTGACGAAAAGTCCGTTGACTAAAATCCATTAAAAATATTGACGGATGATCCGTTGACGTAAAGTCCATTGACAAAAAGTCATGGAGCCATTAAATGTGGTGAATATTCATTTAGATTTTTAGTTTTGGTTAATGGATTTTAATTTTTTAATTATTCTCTGCTGATTTTTCTTCATTTATTTTTTTCTGATTTTATTGTTGCTCCTTTCAATTTTACACTTAAATACCAATTTTCTGCTTGGGCAATTGCAATAGTTAAAATCTAAAAAAAATAAAAAGATTTTTTAATATTTAAATTATTATAACCTGAATTATATTTGGTTGTACTATTTGGTCTATAGCTAATTCTTGTCCTTCAATATTAACATTATTTGAACAACTTAAATCTAATTCATAATGTGTAGCTTTTTTTGTTTGTCCTGCTATAAGTGCTACAAAATAATCAGCTTTATATTGTCGAAGACTTTGTAATCCTTTTAAATATGGAAGAGGTTTTCCTTGTTCCCAAAAATGTTCAGCTAAAAGAGGATCAATTTCATCACAATGAAAACGATCAACACGAAAAGGTTCTATAAGCAATGGACTCTCAGAGCAATGTAGAACTAAACGAAGAGGACAAGACTAAAAATAATTAAATTATTTTTTTGTTATTATTTTTTCTAAAATTTATTTACAGTGCTCATAAAAAAACGTCTATTATGTCCAAGAGCCCTAACAGCTTTCCACATTTGTTCTAAATTGCCTTTTGGTCCATAACTTTCAGCTTCTTTTTGATGCATCTGGACAAATGTTTTTATTGGTATATGTTGTTGACGAAGTTCAAAATCATTGCAAATACGTCCCCATTCCTTTTATTTTTCAAATTAGTAATTATTTATTTTGTTTTACTTGTTCACTAACTGGACCAGTACCAGCAAGAATACTATATGCTTCAAATTCTCTTCGACTAAGGAGACCATCATCATCCAAATCAAAAATATCAAATAAATTCATTAACATTACTCTTTAAAAAAATATTAAAAAAATCGATTATCAAAACTTGAAAGGTTTTGTTAATTTATTTGTTTTTTCATCAACAATTTTATCTGATTTTTCTGGTTCAACCATTTTAAGTGCTCTACAGAATTTAACTCTAATTAAATGATTGCCTGCTGGAACCTATATTATTTAAAAATTATATTTTTAATAAATTATATATATTTTATTATATAATTTATTAAAATAAATAACCTGCATCCATTCAGTTGTTGCCATCTTTAAATTAAAAAAATATTTATTTAAATATTATAATTTAAAAATATTTATACTCCTTGTTCTCTACGTTTAGTAACACCAAAAATAGTTGGTTGTAAATATAATTCTGAAGACATCTTTTTTTTGAAATAAATAAATAAATATTTTTTTTAAATAAAAATATAATCTTACAATTAATCCTAGAACAGAATTATGAAAACGATTTAATGAAGAATCAACTAAAAAATTAAAATAATTTTATTTAAATAAAATAAATAAAAATAACTTACTTAATTCATTAACACAAATACCTAATTTTATTTTTTTTGATTTTTCTAGAGTAAAAGAAAAAGAAATACAATTAGTTTCAGTAATTTCTCTTTGAATAATTAAACTTTTTAATTGAATTTTTTCTTCTAATTTTTCTTTTTTTAAAAAAGAATTATTAATTTTATTTTCATTTATTTTTATTTCATGAAATTCTTTTGAATAATTTTTATTATTATCAAAATTATTATTTCTATTAGAAAATAAAGAAGAAAGAGATTCTGCACTTTCTGAATGTTTTAACATTATAAATTTATTTGTATTTGATGATGAACAATTTGAAACTTTAAATTATTTAAAAATAAATTAAAATAAATAAATAAATAAATAAATAAAAGAAAGAAAAGTAAAAAATAAAAATGCCAATAAAAATTAAAAAGAAATATTATTATGAGAGAAATTATTTTTTTCTTTTCCACCTTCAAATAATAAATTAATATTATTATATTAATTATTATTTTGTAGAAATTATTTATTGTCACGAATATATAAAATATTTAATTTTAAATAAAAACCTTTATGTTGTGTATTATTTAAATATTCATTATTTAATAATTCAAATCCATCTTCTTCAACAATTTGTGTATTTAATGTTCTTAATCTTTTTTTAATTTCAATTAATTCATAAATTAACTTTAAAAAATTAATTTATATTAATTTAAATAAATAAATAAATAACATTTTCAATATCTGTTCCTTTTTGTTTATTTAATTTTAACCATTCAATTAAATTAATATTATTATTTGTTATTTTATCAATTTCTAATATTTTTAAATTTAATAATTCCCAATTTATTTTATTTTCTGATCTTGAAAATAATTCTAATAAATCATATATTTCATCTAAACCTGTAGAAGGTATATTTTGATATATCTTTTTTTTTAATTTTAATTTTAATTTAAATTAATAAATATAAAAATAAACTTGAAAACATTCTTCAAAAGAAAATATTTCATCAAAAAATTAATTAATTTTTAAATTATTTTTTAATTCTTTTTTTACCTTTATCTGTTGCATATGGACGTAACCGACGTAAATCCTTTTTTTAATTAAAAAAAATTAAAAATATTTTTTTTTTTAATTTTTTTAACTTGAATTTGTACATCTTTTCCACTACATATAATTACATCAAGTAATTCTTTTAAAGATATTAAACGATAATTATTATTTTCAAATTCTGAAGGACCAATTTCTGTAAGAAATGCCTCTCTTTAAAAATAAAAATAATTTTAATTTTTCTTTTAAATAATTTAAAAACCTAAAAATACGTAAAGCATCAGCTCCTCCATGATGTCCAAATAATAAAGGATCCATAAATAAATTTAAATAAATATTTATTTATTTTTTATATTTTTATTTATTTTAATTTAACTTTTATTATGTCACCTTGACAACTAAAAATAAATATATATAAAAATAAATATTAATTAATGATTTATTGTTACATTTAAATATTAAAAAAGAAGAAATTGTGGGGATTAAAATTTTAAAAATTAATCTTTAATTATTAAAATTAAAATAATTTTTAAATTAAATGATTTTTTAGAAGAAGAAAAAGAAGAAGAATTTATTTATATAAAATTAAAATAAACTTTTTGTAAAATTATTTTTTTAATTTTTCTGAGAAAATATTATAATAATTTTATTTTTTAATTATTAAAAATAAATATATTCTCTTAATTTTATTTTTTTAATAATTTAATCTTCTACTTTTTTTTCTTTCATTGTTTTTATTTAAATTTGAATTAAATTGAAAAAAGCATCAAATTGCATTTTCTCATGAATAATAAATATATTTATTTAATATAAATATATTCTTTTTATTTTTAAAATAAATTAATTGTTAAAAATTTATTTAAAAAAATAAAAATAAAATAAATTAATTACTAGAATATTTTTTTATATTTTTTAAATAATAATATTTATTTATAAATAATTAATAAATTTATCAAAAAAGAGAATAAAAAGTCAAAAAATAATAAATGACATTTTTGCCATTTTTAGTGAATTAATAAATTATTATTTTGCCCTTTCTTTTTCTGTAGATCATCAATTCATTAAAAAATTAATTTATTTTATTTAAAATTAAATAAATAAATATATTATAATTATATATTTAATTAATAAATATTATATTAATATTTTCATTTAAAAGTTCTTTTTTAAATGTTTATATCTCTAATTTCTAAAATACAATTTTCCTTTTTTTATCACTCATTTTAAATAAATATTTTCTTTTTTAATTGTTTTACTAAATAATTATTATTTTTTTCTTTAAAAAAACTTTTTTTAATTTAAAAACATTTATTTCTTATAATTATTTTACTTTTTTGACATTTTTTATTATTAAATATTTATTTATTTTTTATTTTAAATTTATTATAAAATTAATTTAGTTTCCTCTTTTTTTTAATTTTAATAAAAAGCAACTTTTTTTAAATTTTATATTTTTTAATAAAATATCTTCCGGTTATATTTAAATAAAAAGAATGTACTAATAAATAATATATTTATTATTTATTTAAAAATAAATTAACTAATTTTATTTTTTTATTTCGATTTTCTCCTCATTAATTTTTATTTATTAGTTTAATTTTTTAACTTAAAAAAAAAACATTAAATGTCCCTATAGAATATACAAATTATTTGAAAAATATTTTTTGTAAATTTTTTAAATAAAAATTAATTTCTTCTTAAATTTAATTTAAAAACATTTTCTCTTTTTTTTTCCTTTTTTAAAGTTTAAAAAAATTAAGCCATAAAGTTAATTGAATTTTAATCCTTTTTTATTATTTTAATTATAATTAATTAATAATAATATTTTTTATTTCTCTTGGGATTTTTTTTTTTAATTTTATTTTTTGGCTTCTTTTTTATTTATTTATTATAAAATAAATTTAAAAGAAGCCTAATAAATAAATAAATATTTTTATGAACTTTTTGCAATTTTAAATAAATAAATATTTTCTAAATATTTATTTTTTAACGTCATTTACACCTTTATTTTTAAAATAAGTTAGTTAGCTTTTTTTCAAGCGGATAAATTTTGTCATGCGAAAATATTATTTATTATATACTTTTAAAGATGTTCAGCACAGAATTTACGAGCCATGAAATTGAGTGTTTTTTCTTTTCCACCCACATTTTATTTTTTAAATATTTTTTGTTTTAAAAATCGATTATATATTTTGCCAAATATTCTCTCTCCTTTTTTTTAAATTATTTTTTTAATAAAATTTATTAAAAACAATTTTTAAAGAAAATTTATTTTAGAAATATTGAAATAATAAATAAATAATATTTAATTATAAATAAATGAATAAAATAATTTTATCAAATTCATGTTTTCCATTACAATATAAATTTGAAAATATAACAGAATATGTATTAGAAAAATTAGGAGAACGTTGTGCTATGGTAATTATTAATTATTAATTTTTAATAATTTTTAATTTAAAAAAAGTCTTCAATAATTATCCCAACAGCAATAATTTATGGTTTTATATTATTAATTGGTCTTTTTGGAAATATTTGTACTTGTTTAGTTATTTTAAAAAATAAATGTATGCAAAATCCAACAAATTATTATTTATTTTCTTTGGCTGTTTCTGATTTACTTATTTTAACACTTGGACTTCCAATGGAACTTTATGGAGTTTTTGATGTTTTATATCCTTATAAATTTGGAGAATTTATTTGTAAAGGAAGAGCTTTTTTAATTGAATTTACTTCTTATGCATCTATTTTAACAATTACTTGTTTTTCTATTGAACGTTGGATTGCTATTTGGTTATTTTAATTTAATTTAATTTAATTTAATTTAATTTAATTTAATTTAATTTAATTTAATTTAATTTAATTTAATTTAATTTAATTTAATTTAATTTAATTTAATTTAATTTAATTTAATTTAATTTAATTTAATTTAATTTAATTTAATTTAATTTAATTTAATTTAATTTAATTTAATTTAATTTAATTTAATTTAATTTAATTTAATTTAATTTAATTTAATTTAATTTAATTTAATTTAATTTAATTTAATTTAATTTAATTTAATTTATATTTTATTAAAGTTTTCCTCTTCGAATAAAACTTTTTTCTACACTTGATAGAGCAATTCGTGTAATTATTACTGTTTGGATATGTGCTTTTATAGCTGCTTTACCTGTTTTAGATATTGTTGTTGTTAATAAATTACCTCTTCCTAATTGGGCATTTGAAAAACAAAAATTATTATTATTACCTTTAATTTCAGATGATAATTCTACTATTAAAAATACAGTTAAATTAATTAAATAAATAATTATTTTTATTTTATTTTAATTTAGGATACTTGTGCATTAGATTTTCATAGACCTATAGCTCAAAGAAATTTTATTTTGGCAGCTTTTTTTATTTTCTTTTTACTTCCAGCATTATTAATTACACTTGTTTATTTTCATATATTACAATGTTTATGTTCATCAGTTCGTTCTTCTAAAACTATTTTTGCTAATGAAAGAATTCAAAAAATACGTTCTCGTAAAGGTTTACTTAAAATACTTGGTAATTAATTAATTAATTTTTAAATTAATTTTTTTTTAATTTTAGTTTCTGTTGTTGTAATGTTTTTTCTTTGTTGGTTACCTTTTCATATACAAAGACTTTTAAGTATTTATTTAAATGAAAATACTAATTTAGAAGAAGAAATTGAAGAAAAAGAAGAACCTTCTTCAGCTATTTTTTCTTTATTTAGTATTGTTTTTTATATCTCAGGATATTGTTATTATTCTAATTCTGCTTGTAATCCAATTCTTTATAATATTCTTTCAGCTAAATATCGAAGAGCATTCTGCCGTACGGTAAAAAATTTTTTTTTTAAATTTAAAACACAAAGGATTCTCATTAAAATATAAATAATATTTATTTTATTTTTTACCAAAATATTACTTTAATTAAAGTAACATTTTTAAGGTAAATGTCCAGTTGACTCCCTATCTGACCGCAAAGAGAATTCGCTCTTTTCTTTACTTCTCTTGCATTTTTGGCGTTAGGAGAAGTGCACACTTATTTTTCCTTTTCAATTATACTATGCCTTTTAGCAATTGGAAGGAATAAAACAATTAAAATTAATTAATAATAAAGTGAAAATATATTTATTTTAAAGACCAGATATTAATAATCAAGTAATATAAATTTGGGATGTCATTATTAAATATATTTCAAGAAGATCAGAACAACCTTTTATGGGATTATTGAAGGGATAAAAACCAGTAAAAGGTATTTTGGTAGTTCAGCTTCTGTAAAATGTCTCATTTGACGAACCATTCTGAATCTTAATCTCAATTATATTTTCATTTTATTATTAATTAATTTTAATTATTTTATTCCTTTCTTTCCAAGTGTCAAAAGGCATATTATAGTGTAGAGGAAAAATAAGCATACACTTCTCCTTACGCCAAAAATGCAAGAGAAGTAAAGAAAAGAGCGAATTCTCTTTGCGGACAGGTAGGACATCAACTGGACATTTACCCATTTTTACTTTCATAAGTATTTAAAGATTTAATTTTATTTAAAAATATGATTGAGAACAAACTTTAATTTAATTTTACTTTTTCTAGATTTTTGGAGATAAAATAGCTATTAAATTATTAAATGAAAAACATCCCTCATCATTATTTGGCCCTACTCTTCATTCTAATTTAAATACAAAATTATCGGCTAGTTCAGCATTAAGACATACAATCTCTCCAAAACTTTCATCTGCAAGTAGTAGACCTTCTCTACCACCACCACCATCAACATCTTTTTCAAAATTTTATATAAATGGAGGAAATAATAAACAAATTATTAATAATAATAATAATGTTGATCGTTATGCTTGGAGACAATTTAATGGAGGAAATAATAATAATAATAATACAATTATAACAACAAAAACAATGATTGAAGGAATAATAACAAATAATAATAATAATAATATTTATGTTTCTCGTAAACGTAAAACTTGTAGTTCTTCAAATATTGGAAAACAAAAATCTTCTTTTAATTTAATAAAAACAACTAAAAGAAGAGATACATTACCTACTAATTCAATTAATAGTAAAAGGCAACTTATTGTCAAAGATGATCATTTAGATAAATAAAAAAATTAAATATAATTAAATGAAATTTTTAATTATTAAAATTTTGTTTTTTAAATAGATAAATTTATTTTTTATAAAAATAAAATTAAAAATTAAATTTTATTAAAAATTTTAAATTATTTATTTTTTATAACAAACCAATTAATAATTTTTAAAAAGTTACCTGACCTGCCGGCTATTAGACTCAAAGCTCCTATACGAGTCTACGCTCATGTGCGAGCCTAGTAACTGAGCGGGTGTCTTCAGAGGCGTTATATAGTGTGGGGAGTTAAGTGATTGGGAGCGCCAGTAGGAGTGAGTATATCTGGAGGAGGTTTTGTCTAGGTCCTCATTGTTACTTGGTTAAGTTAGATTAATGAGTCTTAGTTGGGTCTTAGGGGATTGGGGACTACGAGTGTTTCATGGGTCTCACTGTGGCATCAGCCATTGTGGTGTTCTTCGGACAGGACGTGGAGGCTAATAAGACAAGGAATCGGGGAATTAAGAATAACCATAATGGTACACAGAATGAGCTATATAGAATGGCTCTCTAAGAGTGTTCCTCAAGGAAGGTTTTCAAGGAATGGTTTTCTAGCTTAAATGTGATTGGGATTATATATGGGAGGTGAGGGGTGAAAGTCTAAGGATGAACTTTGTTGATTAGTGTATACGCTTTCTCAGTCTGTTGCGGACTGTTGGGAAAGGTGATCCTTCATATGGTTTGCAGGAAGGGAATTAATAAGGTGAAGTGCAATGTATCTTGTGAATGGATGGTTAGAGATGGCCTAAGGAGATAAGTGGGTGAATGGATAGCTTAAGTGGGCTGGTGGGAATTGGTGATCATATGGGAGAGTTAGGAGTAAGTGGTGATCAAGTTCACCACGCTACAAAAATAATTTATTTTTTTTTAAATTTTATTCGAAAATCTTAAACAAAAATATCTAAAACAAAATTATAATTAATAGTAATTTTATACTCTAGGTATTATTTTTCCACTTTCATCAACTATTAATTCTCCACGTTCAATAGCAATTTCCTCATCAATTTCTTCTAAAAATGTTTCTTGTCCAAGTGCATAACATGCATAAAAATAAATTCCAACAACAAAAAGTGATAAACAAATACAAACAGTAATTCCTCGATAATTTCTAATAAACATTTCTTTAACTCTAATCTCATTAACTTTATCAAGTTGACGTGCATAACCTTGATGAATTCTAGAAAGTTCATTAATATCAACAGGATCCATCATTTCATATTTTTGAAATTCTTCTTGAATATTAGTATCTTTATATATTTTCTTTAATTGTTCATTTGACCCTCTAACTGTTAAAGGAGCATCAGAAACAAATCGAAAAATTGTAATAAGACCTAAATAAAAATAATAAATAAATTTAAATTAATTATAATAAATAATACCAGTTGGACATTTTGTGATCAATTTTAAGCGAAAAAGCATTTAAATAAATCTTAAAATATCTTTAAAAAAATAAAATTTTAATTATACAAAATATATTTAAAATATTAAAAAAATTAACTTTTAATAAATAAAAAAAACAATTAAATATTTAAAAAACTTTAAGAAAAAAATTTAACAAATAAAAAAGGTTTTTAAATTTAAATATTTTCATCAAATTTCATCATTTTTTTCAATTTTTTTCGAGAAATCCATTGCTCCAAAATTGTTTTTTCTTCCTTATCTTTTTTGTAAATAATTTCTTCTATCGAATAATTTAAAGGATTATTAAAAGGTTTTTCCATAAGTTCATCTAAAAGTTCAAGTCTTAAAATATCATTAAATCCAATTAATTTTTGATTATCTGGAATTGTATCAATACGTAACCAAGGTATAGATGTAATCTTTTTTTGTAAATAATTATATCATTTATCAAATAATTTTTTAAAATTAAAAAAGTCCTTCCCCCTTATCTCCACAAAAAACTCCAGTAATTAATAATAATAATAAATACCCTCTCATCAAGTAATAAATTTAAATTTCTTGAACCAATATCTATATGATTTTCTTTATCATCAATATGCATTATAATTTTATCTAAATCTCTAAAACAAATTCCAAGTTCACGACCAATCTAAAAAGAAATAAAACTTAAATTGAATTAAAAAATAAAATAAAAACTTTAAAAAAATGTGAAGTGTGTGTAAAAGAAAATAATTTTAGCCAAAAATCTTCAAATAATTTTTCCAATAAACTTTGATAATATTCAGGATAAGAATACCTAATTGAATTTAAAAATAAAAGAATAGCATAAGATCCTCTTTTAATCATTAAATCAGTCTAAAAAATATATTAAAATTATTTATAAAAAATTTAAAAAAAACAATTTCAAAATTTGTTTTTTCCAAATTGTAAAAGTCACAAATTTCATTTAATTCATTAATTGCATAATTTTTTTTGTTAGCAAATTCACTAAATTGATCAACTCCATCTGTATATTTTTAAATTATGTATAATTTTTTAATTTTTTCAAAAGTAATAATTTTTGATTTAAAAAATGACTAAAATTTAAAAAAAAAACTAAAATAATGTTTAAAGTTTAATAATTAAAGATTTTAATATTTACTTTTTAAAACATACATATTTCTTTGTGCAAGAAAATATAATTAACAGGAAAATATTCAATCGTTAAATGTCTATATTTTTTCCATTTAGGAATTTTTTGTTGTAAAACCTTAAATAAAATAATATAATTATAAAGTTAATATAATAACCTTAAAGAAAATCCAAGAATTTGGAGATCTGATATCATAAAATAAAGATAATTTTAAAGCCATTTTATTTAATTTTTTAAGAATAATCTGAAATTAATTATTTAGTAAATTATAAATTTAATGGGGGGGGGGGGGGGGTATCATTTGAGCGACGCCGTTTGAGCGATGCCGAGTGAGCGACAGCCATTTGAGCGCTGCCGATTGAGCGCTACCATTTGAGCGACCGTTGTAAAGGTCTCATTTGGGCGACGAATTTTAAGAAACTTCATCGCTCAAATGGCTGTAGCTCAAAATCTGTCGCTCAAACGGCGTCGCTCAAATGAGACGCTCCCAAATTTAATACATTTTGATATTTTTCTTTTAATATATAGATATTTCGAAAATTATTTTTAACGTTTTTGACTATTGAGTCCTCACAGTGGTTACACTCAGCACATAGAAAAATTTGTGTAGTCTCTCGTTTTTCTTTTTCTCTATAATTTAATCTCTCGTTTTAAGCATTACTCTCGTTTTTCATTTTACCCAGAAATGAGGTTACCTACTTTAAAATCCAATATCTCGAAAACGGCTTATACGATTTTAAATCTGTCTATCCATTTTATAGATAATTGTTTCAAGATTTTGTTCAAAAAATTTTATAGGCTCATATACATTTTTTGGAGAATTAATACAGCTTTAATTTCAAATGAAAACAAGAGCAAAAATTTGTAAGAATGCGCATGAAAAAGCTTAATTTTGACCAATTATGACGTAACTCATAAAGCTGAGTCGTCTGAAACCAAAATAAAAAAGATTGGAAAGATTTGAAGGAAGTTATGATCAAAAACATAGTAAATGATCAGGATTTTCAATAAACCATAACTTATCCAAATGAAGTTATTTTTTCTTAAAATTTTGTAGAGTTGCATAGTAACAATAGGGCTACAAAATTACAAAACTAGAAAAAATATGGATTGGGGGATCCTGTTTTAGGAGCTACAATTTTCATCGTAGTAGTAAAATTATTAAAGAGATCAACGATTATCTAAGAAAAATTATATGAGATTGTTCAATTTTTAATGCTGAGTCGATTAAAACCAAAATTAAAGTGATTGAATAACTTTGAAGAAAGTTATGGCCAAAAATATGGCAATTTTCATCGATTTTCAAAAAATCATAACTCAGCTATTTAAGTTTGTACGCAGCTCAAAATTTGTACAATTGTAGTAAAGATATAGTGCTACAACTATACAAAGTTTGAAAAAATTTAACGAAGAATTTCTCATATTATAAGTTCCTAATAATTCCCCTTATAGAAGAGAGAAATTTCTCTCATTGACCATTTTATAACCTTTATTGCTTTTTGACCCTTTTGCAATTTTTTACGCTGCTGACCATTTCTCCTTCTCTCTTCTTTTATTTCCAAGCATCTCACCGTTGCCTAACCTACCAGATATGACGGCTAACGCATACCTATTTTTCCTCTGATGCTATGACACTTTTTCAACTGAGTGTAACCACAGTGAGTCCTACAATTAAAAAAATATAGAAAATTATTATAAATAATTACATTGTTTCTTGTTGAAAATTTTAAATTTAACAAATTTATTTTGATATCAGTATTTTTAAAATATATATATATTACATAAATTAAATAATTAATGTGATAATGTCATCATATAACGACGAACAAACTACGTTATTAACTCCAATTTCAAATGCTTTATCTATTTCTTTAACAAAAAAATACTCCAAAATTTCGGATCTATTAATAGAACATATAAATGATTTGGATGTTCAACTTCAGCATTTATGTGGATTTGCAGTTTCTTCTGGTGGATTAATCTCTGATGATTTTCGGCAAAAGTATGCTCAATTTATTTTTTCAATAATTTAGAATATATTCATTTTTAACAACTAATCTTAAATAATTCTGAAGGATATGGCCAGTATTAGCTAAAAATCTTCCCCTGGCAAGGCGCTTAGCACCTCACGAACACTTTAGTATAATTGAATTTAAACATGCATGTAATAATAGTGATAAAGCAAATACTTCTAACATATCTGACTCTGATTTTGAATCTGCTCTTTCTGAATTTTCTGACTCTTCAGATGAAGATGAGGATATTAGGAGGACTGATAATGGTGTTGCTTCATGTTCTCCGGTTTTTTTAATTTAAAATATTTTAATAATTTAAATTTTAGAAAATTTCTTTTGAAGAACTCCAGTCACATCCAGATTGGAAACAAGTTGAACTAGATGTGATAAGAACACTTTCTCGGTTTCCACCAGATATTGAAGATGGAGAAAGGCAAAAACTTCAAGAACAATTAACACCATTAATTGTACAAATATTATGTCAAAATGAGAATTTTCATTATTACCAAGGTTATATTTTAATTAAATACAATATGCCAAAATATTTATAATATTTCTAGGATTTCATGATGTTTGTCTAACATTTTTGCTTATATTGGGTGCCGATGAGGCCTACAAAGCAGTGCAATTTGTTTGTCAACGCGGGTCTTTTGGAAATTATTTATCATGCTCTCTAGAGGAAAGTGTTTTACGAGAATTGGATGATATTTATGTCCTTTTGTTTCTACATGACAGTGCAATTGAAGAAAAAATGCGTACTCTTGAATTGGGTACCTTATTTGCGCTTAGCTGGCCATGTATTTGAACTATTTTTTAAATTAAATATTTTTACAAATTTAATTTAGTGACATGGTTTTCTCACGCTTTGCAACATCATTCTCAGGTTTTACTATAAACTATTTTTGAGCCAATAAATAAAAATTCAAGGTGGCGCTCTTCTTTGATTTTCTGTTGTGTTCTGATTATCTTATGCCTATCTATGTTAGCGCCGCTTTGATTTGCGAAAGAAGAGAAGAAATATTAAATTGTGAACAAGAGATGCCCCTGATGCATAAATTGTTGAATCATGTTATTTTTATTTTTATTTAAAAAAATTACCTTAATATCAGGTTCCAGCAGAAATAAATTGCAATCGAATTGTATCAACAGCACGTTCTCTTTATGGAAGTTACCCACCTGCTGTTCTCCATGACTATAAAAAAAAATATGACAACATACGTGAACGACAACGTCGACAGAGGGATATAATGGAAGAAATAGACAATATCAACAGAAAGGTTATTTTTAAATTTTAAAACAAGTATAGGAAATTATCTGAAGATTTAATAATAAAAATTTTAATCTTCTTTATTTTTAGAATGAGCGAATGATACTACAAAGAAGAAGCTCTCTACGTCTTAACGTGTACGAATTTGCTAAACCTTTTGCTGTAGTTGGTAGTGTAGCAGCTATTGCTGTTGTATATTTTTATACTAAGAATGGATTTCCAATTTTTTAGTCAAAAATTTTAACCTAGCTTATACTGACTTTAAAATTACATAGATTTAGCCAAATATTCTATAAAAAATTGAAAAAATTTTTGTTACACTAATTGGACATTATTCTTAAAAATCCAAACAAATTATTATTTTACTAAATAAACATATGTATATCAGCAAAATATTACGATTACATATGTATTTACCATTTCCCACCCTTCTTTTTCTTTATCTTTTTGGCTTGGTTTGGCCTTTGTTGTCGAGGTCCTTCCATGGTTTTTTGGGTCACCTGCGACGGTGGATCAGTACTAGCGGTGATAGACTTTGTGCTGTAATCACTAAAAAAATACAATATAGATATGTATTGTGTAGCATTATGATTCCTAATAATTATAGCACTTGATCAACCAAAAAAGATTTAATAATTTACATATTTGCCGAAGTACTTGCTGCTGCAGCTCCTTGGGTTCCCTTCCCAATTTCGCGATCTTTAAATTTCTTGTGTATTTTTTTACGATATGACATTCTCTCTTGGCGAGGTAACCAGCGCTCGGGGTCTGGTTGAACTGTAGGGTCATAATTTTTGGGTAATCGACGCCGCTTTCTACGTGAAGTTGACCTCTTATTGATAGCATTTAAATTTATTTTTTAATTAAAATTTTTGGTTAATACTTACTTCGTTTTTGTCCGTTCCGTGTTCATGTTTCGGTTTTAATGCTCTCCAACGCTTTCCAAACTTTTCATAACCAGCATGTAAATTCCTCATAATAACGGACTTCAATCTCCAATCCAAATTTCTAAAATAGTTATGAAAGAACTTACAAATGAAAAATAAATTTCAAATTCACTAACTTTATTTTTAAAATTTGTTTATAAACTTTTAATGCTTCCTTGCTATTACCCATCTCCTTTAAGACATATGCAACTTGTGTTTTAATAGGCGCTAATTCTTTCTGAATTGCAAGTTTATCAAGTCCATCTTTGGACAGAGAAAGTTCACATTCTTCTATTAAAAAATAAATAATTATTTAATTTGATAACTTCAAACCTGAAGCTTTACAAAGTAATTCATATGCTTCATTCAACTTTCCACTAAAAATTAAATGGCAAGCTGCATTGTACATCAAATTAAATGTATCCAAACTAATAAGGTCGACTTCTTGAGTGCTACCTTGTGAATGGAGCCGGGCTTGCACCGCTATAAAATTTGATCGACGAATTTCATCAAATTCATCACTGTGAGTACGCAACAATTTCCTAAATTTCGATAAAGTTTTTAAACTGTTTATTTTGTTACTTTAATAAATTCATTGCTTCTTCGAAGTTTTCCATTCTGTACGCAATCTGAGCTTTAAGTTCCATCACTCTTGGCTCATTTTGATCTAATTTTCTGATCACTCCAATAGCTGCTTTATCATTTTTACTGTGATAAAATCGGTAGGCTTTGTCAAAAGAAGCTTTTTCAATAATTCTTTGTGATGTCATTTTCTTAAATGGCAAATACTTCACTTTACCATAAATTTAAAAATATATGCACAAAAAGTCTAAAGCCTTAAAAAACTAAAAAATAAATTTTTAGGCATGTATTAAACTACAACCATTTGTCCATAGACAGTGGCGTTTTGGTAAAGCCTAATCTTTGTAACCTTAAAAATGCAACGGTAGGATAAGCAAGTACCGATATTTTAATTATTTTAAAATGGCTATTGTTATTTATTTAAAGGTAAGTGCAAGAACAGGAAACTTTAAAGCGCAGTACCGAAATTCAAGATGAACGATTCAAAATAACACGGCGAACTTTTGGAAAATTAGAAGAAATTGACAGTCTCGCAAGAGAAAAATACATACATTATTCTCTCTCATTTTACTCTTTTCTTTTTCCTACTCTCTTAATTTACACATTCTTTCGTTTTTAAGCAGAAAGAGTGCGGCAAAACCGCATATGCAAGATCCTGCAACAGGACTGGATTTTGAAAATCTTTACAGGACAGGATTCGGCAGGATTAGTCCTGTAAATCCTGTAATTTTGCATATCCTGTTATTTTATTTACATGATCCTGTACAGCATTACAGGATTTAGCCCAAAAATAATCTAAAAATGTTCTAACATGTAAATCCTTTATTAAATGCTAAAAATAAGATAAAATTTATTTAAATTTGGAAATCAATGTGTAATTTATGTTGGGAATTGAATTATGCAAGAAAATTAACATCTCGGCAGTATCTGGTGAAAGATATTGTAAATTTTCGGTTCATCTCCAGAAACCGCCAATCTTAGCATCTCGGGTTAGATCTTCGAAATGGATAAATTTTCAAAATTTCAGGTTTTGGGTTATCTTCAGCGCCGCAGGCGAAATTTTTGAAAGTTTATTGCGTCTAGTTGCTAAAAATTCACCTTTTCAGCACTGTAGATGAAAATTTGACGTTTATTTTTGATTTAAAAAATTTAAAACGAAAGCAAAATAAACAAAAGAAAGAATTAATTGCTAAAATCTGTATGTTGTAAAGGAACCTTCATCCAGAAAACCAAAGACTTGCATTCTATGCATTCTATCCACTTAACCACACTTGGATTTCAGTAAAACCAATTTAAATGTAAATAAATCTTTCATACTTTCTCTTCTCCCCAGCAAGAGAGTCAAAGAAATCAAGGAGAAAGAAAAAAGCAAGAGAGAGTACAACGAAAGAAAAAAAGGAAGAAAAATAGTAGTATTTTGGTGTATCTCTACCACGAGACTCTAATTTTTTTACACAAGTTTTCATTCCTATACCCTTTGGTTTTAGACAAAACGTGATGGACAAAAAGGTCATAAGGGCAATATTAGACGAAATGTCTGTCAGCACTGACGGCGAAACTACATTTGCGACAAAGTGGGAGTTAAATAGATTCTTTTAATATTTGAGTTCCACTATTTGAGTCTAAACATAAATTTGTTTTTAGCTTTTAATTTTTAGTGTTAGTGGTTAGGAAAAAAGGACATAAATCATGAGAGGCCTACTTTGACATTATAGCTAAAATTTTTGATATTTTTTACAGAATATAACACTTTAATATGTCTCAGATTAGAACCAAGGCTCGTTTAGATCGTATGGTGGAATGGTTCCGAAAAGAAATGCCATCGAAGCCATACATGTTAACAAAGCCTCCACATCCTCGCGAATTTCCATTTCCTTGGTTTCTCAATACGTATGTGTTTATTTTAAATTTAATTTTTAATAATATAAAAATTTAGTTTCTTCAAAACTTTTGGACGATTTTGCGAACGTCAAGGTGTTCACTTCTACAACAATGTGTTTAATAAGACAGAGATTGGGCTTTATCCAAAGGATTGGAATCCTCGGGTTCATGGAATTTATTGCCATTGGCGATATTATGGGACTCGTTAGTTTTTCATTTGTTTACAAACTGTAGATTTTATATTTTAACATGATTATGAACATTTAGGTCCAAACAATTATAATTTTTAGGAGATATTCCTTTCACAGAAGTAAAGCTTAGTGATCTACGTGCATGGCTTGGTAGGCGTAATTATTCTCCTAGAGCTATGTTAGTCTTTTAAACTGTTTACCTATTTTATACTTTAAATTTTTTAAGATTGGCTGAATTTCGTCGTTTGTTTTTTCAGTATCGAAATGATTATTTAAGCGGTTCTTATTATCAGAATCCGATTGAACATCTTTTCCGTATTCTCTTTACTTGGCTTTTCTTGATGTGGCTTATCAGGTTTTTTCAAAATTTTTATTTATTCTTTACACATTTTTCTAAAGGGGAGTCATAATGGGCTATTATGATCATACAAAGGAGGCTCTTTACCATTGGTGAAATCAAGATTTGATAATAATTTAAATGAATAGATGACACTCAAATTATTAGAAAACAAGTTTTTAGTAAATAAAGCAGTTGAATTTGTTTTCTCTTTTTTTCTGACAAGATCTTTGTTAGGGAGAGATTTTTTAGATAAAGTTAATATATTTAAATTGTTCTCTTTTTATTATATTTTTGTTTAAAACAGATTATCAAATATTATTTTCTACCAAAATAAAATATAAAAAGTTAATGGGTAGTTCACAAAATGGTCATTCAGAAAGAGGTTTTTTGATAGTTTTGGAGGGACTTGATCGAAGTGGAAAAACTACTCAAGCTCGTCTCTTATTTGAACATTTTAAACAAATAGGCCTTAATGCTCGAATTCAATGTTTTCCAGGTTTGTTTTTAAAATCCACTTTACTACAAAAGGAAAGTAAGAAGGGAAAATCTGATGAATAACTAACTACTTTTTCTTTATTATCAGAAAAAATTTAATTCAAAGTTAGGATTAAAATTCCATTTTTTATTAAAATTATTTTCTAATTTTTTCATTGGAGATAGAGAAGAGCCAATAACAGGGCCAGTAATCAATAAATTCCTTAAAGATGCTAAGAGTGTGGCCGAAAACTCCGAGGCCATTCATCTACTTTTTTCTGCTAATCGATGGATTTTAAATTCAGAAATGCATGAAGAATTAATTTCAGGAAAGACGTTAATTGTTGATCGGTAAATTAATTGTTATTTTATACCTACTTTATTTTTTTAATAGTTATAGTCATTCTGGAGTTGCTTATTCTATGGCTAAAGGAATTGATAAATATTGGGCCTGTCAATCAGAAATTGGTTTAATTCGTCCAGATTTAGTATTATTTTTTGACATTTCCCCTGAAAGAACAAGTACTCGTGGAAAATTTGGAGAGGAAATAATGGAAAGAAGGTTTTTAAAAATTGATTTCTTTTTAATTAAATTTAATCTTTTTAGTGGATTTCAGCAAATTGTTTATGAAAAAATGAAAATGCTTTTTGACGGAAATTATTGGAAGGTTTTGATATTTTTAATTTAATTTTTTGAATTTTTAAGAAAATTAATGCTTCTCTTTCAATACAAACTGTTCATGAGAATGTATTAGAAGAGGTTTCTTTTTTGTTGGATAAAACGTATAAACCATTGAGGAAATTTACTTTAAATGACTTTGGGATTTAATTTTTGTAATTCTATATACTATTTATTTTTATAATTTAAAATTCAAATAATTATTTAAATTATATTTATAATTAATTTGACCTTTCAATTTGTAATTAATAATCTAAATGGGTAATTTATTATTAATTTATGTTGTAATATTTATTTTAACAAATAAGGACAATATTTATACAATAAATGGAATAATATTATTTTTTGTTAGGAAACGAATCGAAGCATTTTGGGTTAGAAAATAAAAAAATATAAATGTATTTATATATTTTGGGTTAATTTTTGTTGAAATTATTAAAAATTTAAAAAGTACTTAATATTTCTCTTTAAAAATTTAATTTTTCTCATTATCAGAATATTTTTTTTGAGAAGAGAAAAAATTTGAAATACTGCTAAACATGTTATTATTTCCTTCAATATTCTGTAATTTTTTGTTATTTTTTGTAATAGGAGGTGTTGAAGAATTTCTTGAAGAAAAAGAATTTTTTTTATTTAATAATAATATTTGTCCATTTATTGTTGAATCAGCAGGCATTTTTTCAATTTCTTCACTATGACCTTTAGCATTTTTTAAATGTCTATCTAAATTTGTTTGTTGTCCAAAGCAGCGATCACAATGTGAACATCTAACTAGTGAAAAAATTAAATAAAATTAAATAATAAAAACAAACTTAAAAGGTTTTTCTTTATTATGAATATTACGAACATGACGTTGTAAATTAGAACTTATAGAAAAAGAACGTTCACAATGTTGACACTTAAAATAAAAAATATTTATTTTAAATTAATTACTTTATATGGTTGTTCTCCAGTATGTGTTCTTAAATGTCTAGTTAAATTAGCTGAACGTGGAAATATTTTTTGACAAAATCTGCATTGATAACGTTCTTTATTTGTTTGTCCTACTGTTATATTATTAGTAGTATTATTATTACTACTACTAATATTATTATTTTTATTTTTTCTTAAATAAGCTTTTTTAATTTTTCCAATTCCTTCAGATTTTCTTTTTGATATTTTTTGATTTATTTTATTAGTATTTATTCCAATATTATTATTATTTTTTATTTCTTTTTGTTTTCTAATTTTAATAACAGAAGTAGAAGAAGGACAACAATTATTATTATTATTATTTATTGTTGATTGCCATTGATTTATCTAAAAAATAAATAAATTATTTTTTAAATTTAACTAAATTTGTAGTTAACTGGAATATAATTATTATTAATTAATGATCCTTTTTGAAGTAATCCAAGAAAAGCACTAGCAGAATATAATGATGCTAATGTTGTTTGATTATCTAAAATTGTTTGTTGCTTTCCTAATATCGAATTATTATTATTTTTTAATTCATTTTCTTCTTTTTTTATTTTTTGTTCATTATTATTTTCTTTAGTAATTTGAATAGAAAAATCAGAAAATGATGGTGATTTAATAATTAATTTATTTTTTTGGGATTTTTCAGAATTATTATTTATTTGTAGAGAATCATAAAATACATTTGGAGGTGTTAAATGTTCACTAAAAAATAAAATAATTAATTTTTTTAATATTTATATATATTTTTTACATATCCAAATGAGATAAACTAGAAGATCCACATTCTTCTGTTGTAGAACTTGGATCTGGAGAACTTTCCCCGTCAGAATTAGGTAATTTATTAGATTGTTGAAAATAATTTGATAATGTAAAAAAATTTTCATTTTCAATAATTATTCCATTATTATTATTAACTATTTTTTAAATAAATAAATAAATAATTATTTTAAATAAATATATTTAAACTTGTATTATTTAAATTTCGTGTCATTGCATTAGCTGCTGCCATTGCCAAAAGAGAAGAAGAATTAGAAGATATATTACTACAATGTCTAGGTAATAAAGGAGAATAAAAATTATTATTAATTGGAGGAAAAAGAGAATTATTATTATTATTATTAGAAGATATTAAAAAAGATGGTGGTAATGGTAAAGAAGAAAATTTTTGTGTTGATTTTGGTGTTAAAAATAAATTAGTTGATTGTTGTTGAATTTGTTTAAAAATTAATGAAGCTGGAGAAGAAGAAAAATATAAAGAATTATTTAAAGGTGAAGAAGAATAATGTTGTTGTGATCCAAATAAAATTTCAGGTGTTATTATTGAAGAAGAAGAAGTAGTAGTAATAAATAACTTAAAAATTAATTAAATTAATTAATTTATTTATTTATTTATTTACTTTTTTATCATTTTCTATTAAATTATTTTTATCAAAATTTTGTTGTTGTCCACCAAATATTATTGGTTTAAATAAATTAGAAGAATTAATTGAAGATAATGAAGAAGAAGAAGAAGTTTTCATTTCTGAAATAGAAGAATGTATTCTTCGATGTCTACAAAGATTAGAATGTTGAGTATATGCTCTAGGACAATAAGTACAACGAAAAGGTTTTTGTGGATATAATGTAGGTGAATGAACAGAACTTCTGTGTTGTTTTAAACCTCTTAATTTATTTTATTTTTTAAATTTTATTTTTTAAATAAATAACCCTGCTGAAGAAAAATTTTTAGAACAAAGTAAACAACGATGTTCAATATTATTATTATTAGATAATAATGAATAATTATCAAGAGATGAACGTCTTTGACATATTAAAAGTTGATTATCTTGTAATAATGATGACCTTTGAAATATTTATTAATATTTACAAAAAATAATTATTTTATTTTTACCTTTTTTCTTTATTTAATTCTTTTTTATTTATTAAATCTTTATTATTTAGATTTTCTTCTTTTTCTTCTTCTTCTAATAAATCTAATGAATTAATTCGAAGTCTTGGCTTTGGTTGACTTTGTTTTCTTCGACGATGACAGTTTTTTCTTTTTTGTTCAAAGTCTGTTAAAGTTTTTGATTGTTCAATTGAAGAATAATTATGACGACTTTTAAGTAATTTATATGAAAGAAATTCTAATGAACGACAATTTGTTGAAGAAGATTTAAATAATTGGCTAATTAATTAAATTAAATATTATTTAAATTAATATTTAATTTTATTATAGAAAAAAGGAAGAAAAAGTAATTTATAATATTATATGTATTACCTTTTAAAATATATATTTTCTCTATTTTATTTATTTATTCTTTCTCTTTAATTTCAGTTCCGGATGAAGAACAATTACGCGGATGAACCAAAAAAAAGGAAAAATTTAAAGAAATTTCTCTTTCACAGTTAAAAATAAATAAAAAAACTTTTCTTTTTTTTCAATCTTTTCATAAAGTTAAATAATTAAAAAAAGGGCAAAAAAGGAAAAGATATATACAGGATATAAATATATATATTTTATTTTAAACAACTTTCACTATTTTTAAAAAAGGAAATGATCGAGAGAATCTCTTTCTTTTATTTTATTTTTTAGATTTTTAGTAAATTCTTTATATATTTTTTCAATAATTGCACGATCATTACGTTTTCAGCTGCCCATCGGCATTTATTCACTCTTTTTTATTTTTTCCACGCCGATGGCGCAATCTGGGTCAGTAGAAAGATGAAAACAAAGAAGTAAATAAAATAATAATAGCTGAAGGGGGTTATAAGAGAAAAAGTGAATGGGAAGAAAAAAATGAAAGAAGAAGAAGAAAAGTGAAAATCTCCACCGCGTGTCCCATTTTCACCGTTGAATTAAAAACCAAAATAAAAAAAAGAAAGAAAGTGCGATGAGTGGGGATTTAAAAAAAGAAGAGAATATTCATAAAAGGAATTTTTATAAAAATTAAAATAATTATTTTTTTAATTATTTAAAAATTAAATCTTTTTCTAAATTATCCTTTCAGAGAAGATAAAGTTAGGAAAAAGTTTTATTTTTTGTATAAAATATTTGAAAAGATTAAATAAATAAATTAAAAAAGAGATAAATATTTTGAAGAAAAATAAAAAATAATTTGGCCATTTTTATTGTAAAAATTTTACTTTTTTTATTGTGTTGTCCATCCTGACCTTATATATAAATATACAAAAGCAATAAGTAAATTTTAAATTCCAAAAATAGGAAAACATTGAAAAAAAGAAACAAATAAAAGAGAAGAGGTCAGAGGCAATGCGCGATAAAATTCTGGAGAAGAATAAAAATAAATAAAAAATATATATATTTAGTAATATTATTACTTTTAAATAAATATTTGAGAAGAAGTTATTATTATTTTCCAATAAAAGAAAAATATATTTTTAATATTAGAAAATAAAATTTTTTTTATATTTAAGGGAATTGTTAAAATTTATTTATAAAAAATTAAAGTAATTTATTAATAGAAAATGATGAGTGAGTAAAAGAAAAATAATTTTTATTTTTTTTGACAAAATAATAAATATATATCAAAAGATTTATTTAGATTATATATATTCGAGAAATATATTTATTTATTTATTTATTATTTTGTAACTATTAGTAGTAGTACTATTTTTAATATTTTTTTACACTTAAGGACTTTTGTTTTTTTTTTAAATTTTGTAAAAAAAAGAAAGAGAAGAGTAAATAAATGGCAAACACCTAAACACCTTTATTTATTTTCTCGTCTCATCTCAATCAAAAATAAAATTGACAATTTCTTCTTTTAATACCTTTAAAATCTCCTTTTCCTCTTAAAAATCCTTATATAATTTAAAAGTTATATTTCCCTTGTAAATAAATAAATAAATAAATAATTACCTTTCTGTTTTTTCTAAATTATTATTATTTATTTTTGTTATCATTATTTGTTCATCAATTTCCTTAAATTGTTGTTGTTCTTGAAGATTAATATTATTATTATTATTTTGATTAATTTCCTTAAAAATAAAAAAATTAATTAATTAATTTATTAAAATATTTGGTTTAATTTAATATAAGAATATTTATTTATTTATTTTCCTTCGCTAATTATTTTAAATAAAATAATTTTGTTTATTCATTTTATGTTCTAAAATTATTTATTAATTATTATCAAATTAATAAATAATAATTTTTAATAAATTTATGTCAAAAATCTTTAAAAATAATAATTTAAAAAGAAAAAAAAAAGATAATTATTTTTAAATTTTTAAAAGTAGGAGAGCATCCGGTATAACCAAAATATTAAAAAGAAGCTTTAAAAAAAGGAAGGAACCATCATCTTCTCGGTTGGACGCATCTTTTAGAAAATTTTGAAAAAAGCTTCCCAAAAAGAATGCCAAGACGGCAATTTGTTGCTTCCCTTTTTTTCTTCCATTTTTATTTATTTATTTATTTTTATTTTATATGCATTAAGAGAAGCATCTACTTATATATATTTTTGGTAAACAATACATACAAAAAGATAAATAAGAAAAAAAAGAGATAATTGGTTGTAGGCCGGCTGTTGGCCTGTCCAATTAGAAAAAGAAGAGAGAAAAGAAGAGAAAAGGTAAAGAAAGGCCTTACGGATCGGAATTCCTTTTTCTTTTTTATTCCAAAGGTGAGTTTATTATTCCCCTTACTTAGAAAAGGCCAAGAGGAGCCAGAAAAACAAATATTATTAACTAAAAATTTTTCTTTAAAGAATGGCCAAACTAAGGAAGAAGAATATTTTAAGAAGAAAAAGGTGAATATAATAAATAAATAAATAAATAAAATAATAATAATAATAATAATTTAGTAGTAGTAGTCCATTAGTGAATTGTTTAAAAAAGGAAATATTTGCCCTCTCAAATATTCAACAAAATAATAATAAAAAAAAACAATTTAAAATTAATTTTTTAATAAAAAAATAATGTAAATATATATTCTACTAAAATATTAAAAATTAATTTAATTTTAGAGTAATACAATAATTAAAATAAAAATAATTTTCTTTTTTTACCTTTTGTTTTTTGTCTTCAAATAATTTTTGATTTATTGTTGTTTTAATTATTTTTGTATTTTCTTCATTTTGATATAAAATTTTTGACATTTTTTTAATAAAATTTTTCTAAAAAAAACTTTTATAATTTAATTAAATAATAAATAATATTTATTAATTAAAAAAAATAAAATAATTAATGTTCTTCTGCTTTGTTAGCGCTATTCATTGCTTTTTCCTTTAAATTTGTTACTGTAATGAAAATGAATAATGAAATTAAAAGAATTATAAAAATAGATTTATTTTTTAATAAAATATTTTTTGAATTTTTAAATTTAATTTTTACAATTCTTTGTTTAACAAATTAAAAATAATAAAAATTATTTATTAATTTTTAATAAAAAGTTTTCAATATTTTATCTTTAAATTTTAGAGAAATTTTATCAAAAAATTAGATTAAAATTCTTTACTTTTTTAAAAAATATTCATTTTAATTTTTTAACAATTTTATAAATTAATTTTTTTAATATTCCTTAATAGTAAAACACCTGGCTTTTCATTTTTATTTAACCTCTTAAATATGTCCTCAATATGGCAATTTTTTAAGAAAAAGAGATAATCTTGTGTTTTAGAAAGAAACAGGCCAAATTGACTGGCCAAAAGAAAAGAAATAAATTAAGAAAATAGAGAAGAGAGAAAAAAGGTTTTATTTTTAATGTTTTTTTAGTTGTTGTTGTTTTTAGGCATATTTTATTTAGAAAAAGAAAGATGGGCATTAATAAGAGAAGCAGATATTTGGAATATTATTATTATTATTCCCCTCATACATATTAGATTTTTAGAATTAAATCAAAAATGCAAGGCATTCCCGAGAAGGAAAAGAGAAAAAAAAGAGAGAGAAAAAGGGGTTTATTAATTAATTTAAAAAATCAAAATATTTTAAAAAATATTAAAAAACGAGGAAAATTAAATATTTTGAAACAAACATTTTTAAAAAATTGTTTTGTAATTTTTTATTTAAAAATAAAAAAGAAGAGGAGAAATATATTTAAGAGAATAAAATATTTATTTATTAAATATACAGTAATATTTTTAAAATATGAAGATGAACGTATATTTATTTTACTGATGATGACGGACGGAGGAAAAAAATACTAAGAAAAAGTTTAGTCATGCGAGAGGAAAGAAAGTTGGGAAGCGCTAACCAATTTTGATTTTCACACTTCAAGGCACTAAAAGCTTTTAAAATATAAAAATTTTATAAAAAACTTATTAAAAAAAAAATAAAAAATTTAAGAGATGTGCCAAAAATATTTTTTTATTTTATTTTTAACAAACAAATAATTTAATATGTATTTTATTGGGTATTATTATTTAGAGGATAACCCCATTAATAACAAAAAAGAAATAGATTGATGAGAGAGGCAGGTGAAATTGCCACAAACAATTTTTATGTCAAATAATGCAGCCGAAGGCTTTCACACTTTTTTTCTTAAAATTTTTTTTTTATAAATTTTTTATTTTAAGAAGAAATAATAACCATCTTTTTAAATCTTTTAAAATAATTTTTTAATTTAATTTATTTAAAATATAGAAAAATTTAAAAATCAACAACACAAACTAAAAAATAAATTAGTTAAATAAATAAATAAAAAAAAGAAAGATCAAACCCTTATTACCAAAATTCCTTAAAGAGAGCAAAGTTAAGAGAAGACATATTCATCAAAAAAAAAAAACTAACTGATTTGGCCAACCGATGAGCAAGCAATATTATTTAATAAAAATATAAAGAACATTTAAAAAGGTATAAAAAAAGGTTTTTGTCCTTTACTTCAATAAATATTAATAATAAAATAAATATATCTCTCCTCAATATTGTTAAAGAAATTGGAATGATGATGAGGAGATTGAAGGGTGGGAAAAGACAAGAAAATAATAAAAGGAAAAGGGTTTTTAAAAGAAGAGAGAAAGACCGTATCCCTTATGCTTCTTCCTCTTTTCTTAGCTGGTGCCATCCGCCTTTTCTTATTTTATTTTATTGGAGGAGGTCCATCATTGCATTTAAGCAGCTAAATGGCCCCAACTTTTATTGCATTACCTAAACATCCATCCCTGAACATTTTTAATATAATGGTCGTCTTGGAAACAATTATTTTATTTGGCCTACCAATCATAAGAAACTTGTTTAGAACTGGCAGATGAAAAAAAGAGGAAGAGTAATAATATAAAAATAAGCAGAAGCCTAAATGAATTAAAAATTTTTTAAGAAATATTATATTCAAATATATTTATTAAGTTATAGTTACAAATAAGTAAAGAGAAAAATTAATTAATAACGTCATTACTCTTTAACAAAGAAATTCTCACATAAATATATGTAAATTAAGAAATGCGTAGTCTTGTAATATATTATAAATGGTAAAATAAGTGAAAAGATGTTAAATTAAACAAATACTGTATTTTAATACGAATATTTTCATTTATTAACATCTAATGTTAAAAAATTATAACTTAATATTTTTGTTATCTTCTATAGTTACAAAGAATCAATTAAAGAAGAACTTATATATATTTATTAATACATTTTAGTACTTTCTATTCAAAAAATCCAATGTCAATTTTTCGTACAATTGAATATCCACAGTTCATTTCACTCTCATATATATTATGTACATAAGGTTGTTGGGTGATTTAACAATAAAAAAGGAAAACAAACATTTATTGTTGTTGTTGAGATTATATTAATATAATATAAATAACCTCGGCCATGTAAACAAATATAATTTTAATGCTCACAAGATCATCTAGAAAACATCTTTAAATGAATAGAAAAAAGAATATTTAAATAAAATTAACTTAGGGCAACTAATTATAGAAAAGACGTTATTTTTATGAAAACTAAAATGTTGACGGTGAAACAGCGACACTGAATCGACGGGACGTTATCGTCGTAATTTTTTAAGTCGAATGTTAACACTTGGATGGCTCTATGACTTTTCGTCAACGGACTTTACGTCAATGGACCATCTGTCAATACTTTTCGTCAATGGACCTTATGTCAACGGACTTATCGTCAATAAACAATATTTTTAAAAAAGTTAAACGAGAATTTCGTGTTAAATGTTACAGTTCATTGTAAAATATACCTATATTAGTTATAGTATGTATTTAGTTATTGTATTTAGTAATGGGGTGTTTATGATAACTTAAATTGTGTATTGATCTTATTGGTGGTGATTTCTAGAGAGGTCATGTCCAGTTATGCTTCTTTTTAATTAATAATCTTTTCTTTCATTTTAAAAAATATTGTTTATTGACGAAAAGTATTGATGGATGGTCCGTTGACGTAAAGTCCGTTGACGAAAAGTCGTGCCATCCACTTGGATAGGGGAGAAGTGTATCTATGGAATATTTTTCTAACTTTATTTTAGATATATAAAATGTGTTCAAGGGTTAATGTTGTTGGAGTTCGTATTTTAGAAAATCCTTCAAAACCAACAGAACCATTTAAATTGGAAATAACTTTTGAATTGTTTGAGAATATTAAAGAAGGTTTTATTTTCTTTTTTTTTATTATTAGAATTATTAGATGTTGAATGGGAACTTGTTTTTGTTGCAACAGATGGAAAGGAAGAACATGACCAAGTTCTTGATTCTGTGGTTATTGGTCAAGTACGTGAAGGCCGGCATAAATTTGATTTTGAAGTTCTTAATTTTTGTTAATTTGTTTAAACATATGCTTATTGTTAGGCTCCAGCACCCCAATTACAAAATTTGCGTCCGGAGGATTTTATGGATGTTACACTTCTCTTATTGAAATGTAAATATCGTGATCAACTTTTTATGAAGATCGGTTTGTATTAAAATTATTAAAAACCTAATCAAGGTTAGAGAATATATTATCTCTATTTTTAATAAAAAAGCATTCGCATTAATATATCCTCTGCAAAGTTAGTAAATGTTTATAAATCAAATGAGAATTCTATTTTTTTAGGTTGGTTTATCACACACACCTACATTGACGCTGAATTGATCGAAAATCCACCTCCTCGTCCAATAATTGAAAAGGTTTTTCAATTATAATTAAATTAATTTTAATAATTTTAGCTGCAAAGAACTGTCGTCACAGAGGACGTACGGGTAACAACCTACCCAATAAAATGGGATGAAGACCTGAATGGAGTAGCTGGTCTGTCTCAATATATTTTTATACAACATTTATTCAATTTAGAGGTTGAATGTGACACAATGATGGATGATTCTGATTCGAATGGAACTACTGGTAATGAACAACATTCTGTCTCACAATCACAAGATCAGCAAGCCGTTGTTGGAACAGATTTATAATTTAAGAAGAACTTAAATAATTTTTTGTTCGTTTGCTTAATACAGGTCTCATCATTGTAAAATGTCTATTTTTTACGTATTTATTTATTAACAATATAACTATTTTTAAAAATTTGATGATTTTTTTATTTAAAATTTTATTCGAGAATATGTTCATTCAAACAGAATCATTATCACATAAAAATCATAAAAAGTTCCCATTTAGTATACAAAGGGGTTAAAACAATGAGAACTGAATCTTAAATAAAACAGAACGGTACCAAGCGGCCATGACATTACCAATTTTAGAAAATATTTAGACAATTAAAACAGCAGATTTTTTATAATTAAGCTACAGAACTTAGTTTTTCATTTTCAGTATTTATATATTTAAGCTCTCAAAAAACTGCTAAATGTAAAGAAAAATAGACAAAGGCTGCAGTCAAAAACGACAGAATATTAAAGGATTTATGTAAAGACCAAAGAAGATCAAACACGTTTAATTCAAATCTTTTTTATTGTTTGATCTCCTTTATACGGCCCAAATATTTTATAAGTTTTACATTTATAACAAAGAAGTAAGCTGCTTTGAAATATGGAAGTATGTGCAAAATAAAAAATCGGGAGCACGTAATCTAAATAATGAGGCACTTATTTATTTAAAATTTTGGAGCTGGTGGATGTTCATATCCATATTCATTGGCATCATTCATATCAATAGAGTTAGACAAAATTGCACCCCCTTCATCTCTTTTTTGAACTGGTACCTTCAGAACGAGTTTAGACTGAGAATCCTGAAGAGGTGATGGATGAGCAAGATTTTGCTGACGTTGTGAATCATTTAAACTTCCATTGTTTGGCATATGTAGAATAGAAATAGGACCAATGGAATTATCTGGCACGTTTTCCAAATCCGCATCTAGATCTGCCTCAACAGTGCGTCGATAAATGGGGTTGTCAAAATGTAGAACCGCAAAATGTCTAGGACGTTTATGTTGGTATATATATAACTGAAACCAATTAAATGAAATTTTGTATAAGAAAAAAGAAATACAATAGCAAATGCAGCAAAGACGATCAACAATCCAAACAAATAAGTGCTCATACTGAAATTGCCCTCATCTTTTATGTTACGTAAAGCTAAAAACAGAATTCCGTAAGTATCTAAAAATAAGATTTACATTCACTGGCTGCATCTGCTATCATTCCAATTGGATTGAGTGGTACACAAAGCGATGAGTTTCCAATGTCGATTTTGAAACCACGCTCACATGCACATGAAAATGGTAGTTCCTTCAATGGCATTTCACGATCTTTCGATTCACCCTCTAAAAACAAATTTATAAGAAAAGAATAAAAAAGTTTTCTCACTATATAACGCTTTTGGTAAACAAATATGTTCACAACTACTAAACTCGCATTTGTTTGCATGTTTTGGTTGAGCTTGTTCATGATATACTCGTACAGTCATTGGGCCTGTGACTCCACTCATTAACTAAAAACAAATTAAAATTTAAATGGAAAAAGTGAATACAAACTTTTTTGATTTCTCCTCCATGGAATTTATTAACAGAAAGAACTCCTTCTTGATCCCAATCAGTCCAATAAAGACGTTCTTCAAAAACAGCTAGCGAAAATGGATGGCGCAAATATTGATGTGAATGTAAAATAGTTCTAATATTATTTCCCCAATAATCACTACTGCTAATTTGTTTTGTTTTTGCGTCAGCCCAATATAGTTTTTTATCCAAAATATCAACTGCCAAACCATTTGGCCAGCGAATAGTGTTGCCTTTAATAATTACCTATAAACATTTAGAAAACATCTTTTTTATATCGTTTTTCAACCATGCGATCTTTTCCATCCATTCCAGCCCTCTCAATTCGCGCATTCTCACCCCAGTCTGTCCAGAAAATTAAACCAGCAGAAGGATCTACAGCAATTGCTCTCGGTTCATCTAAGCTATTACCACTTAATATGACAGTTCGCTTTTTAGTGTTTAAGTCATATACATTTATCTACAAAAAAAACAATGGTTATATCAGTTTATTCTAAGTAAGTTGCAAACTAACAGTATCAGTTCCTGTATCTGTCCAAAATATAAGACCATGGACCCAATCGATCGCTAAGCCATCAGGGGTGGTTACATCATCAGTTATTCTGGTCAAATTAGGTCCATTACAAGCATTGTTAATGCTTTCAAACGTTGCAAGATCACCTAAACCATGTATTCCCGAGCATATGACAATCTATTTTGAAGAAATAAAATTTTTTATCTAAAATTTGAAAACCTGTTCTTTACTAACATCTGACCAAACTAATGTTTTGTTTTCATGCCAATAATCAAGAGCTACAGCAGATTCGAGTTTATTAATCAGAGGATGATATTTATTAGTAACAATATCGTATTGGCGAATTGCAGCACGATTTGCTAAAAGTAATAGGGGATCTGAGCCACGAGCACGGCATTTATGTGCGACAGATTTTTCCATGTTTTTACCAGTCACAGCAAGTCTATAATGTAAGATTAAGAAAAGTAGAACAAATATTTTAAAAAGACGTTTAAAGTTTTATGGTTTATGTTTTGTGATGTATTTATGTTAAGTGACTTTGACGTTGAATTTTACTTTTCATTATGGCTAACTAAATGACCTACCTATATCCTGGATAACAGTCGCATTGATATCCGCCTGGCTTATTAATGCAAATCTGATCACAAGTTCCCACTTGCTCACACTCATTTATATCTAAATATTTAATAAAATTTGCTTAATAAATTCATTCTTCGATTATAAACCTGTGCAAACACCTCCTTTCAATTGAAATCCGATATGACAGTGGCAAATCTTTCCAGTTCCAAAACCAGTATTCCGACATGAACAAGCATTGTCATTGTCTTTGCATAGAACTGTTGAAATAACAATATATTTTTGATGATTAAGTACTACAAACTTATTTTTTCTTTACAGACAGATTTGGTGCAATCATTTGTAGCATAATTTTCACGACAAAGATCTTGAAGGCGAATACAACGCGTTGGACTTTCATTAGGACAAGTATACTCAGTATCCGAGTCACATGAATGTACTGACAAGTTAATTGGAGATGTGCAGTTTTTCTCATCAGATCCGTCTATACAATCATCTGTTCCGTCGCACCAGAGATTTTCATCAAGACAACGCCCATCTTTGCAAGCTTTTTGCCCAGCTGTACATTTTCCATTTTGACAGTTTAATTCATCGCTCCCGTCAAAACTAAAAAACTTTTATATTTGATCTTTTAAAAATAAGATATTACCAATCATCATCTCCATCGCAAAGCCAGAATTTGCTTATACATTGGGCACCATTTCTACAAGTAAACTCCTAAAAAGATGAAATGTAATATAAAAATACATATAAGTAGAAAACTACATTGGATGTACAATTCAAAGGGTGATGATGCGGGTGAAGATCACCCGGTTTACAAAACATTTCATCGGAATGATCAGGACTGAAAATATTATTTCAAAAATAAAGATAAAACGAACCAATCAGGTTCACCATCACATCTCCATTTTGCGTGAATGCAAAAATTGTTTGATTTGCACTAAAAATAAATGCGTTATACTATACTTTAACATTTTTATTTAGCTATGTATTAGAGAAATGATGAGGGAAAATTGTATTCAATTTCATATATTATTTGATAATAATGATTTAATATAATAAATGAAACTTTAAATTTTCCAGCGCTCTCGCAAGTCGCTTCCTTGCAATCAATCTCGTCACTTCCATCCTTGCAATCATTATCGCCATCACAAATCCAATTTTTGTAGATACACTGGCCGTCTTTACATCTAAAGTAGGAAATTTTTTGTAATTATCTTAGAAACTTGCTGACTTGAATTCACTGATTTTATCGCATTTATCCTTGGGTTTATCGGTACAATTTACTTCATCCTTCATATCCATACAATCAGTCTAGTTTACTTAGATGAAGTAAAGAAATTTAAATAAAATAAACCTGTCCATCACAGACCCATTCTTTAGGAATACAAGAGGTTATGGCGTTGTCAAAACCTTTGCACTCGAAATGATTTTTATCACATTTAATCACTATAAGTCTAACTTTATACATAAAAAATTTAAAAAATTTACGAGGACACCCTTCCTCATCGTCTTTCAACAAACAATCAACTTCACCATCGCACCGCCATTTTGATGGAATACACAAATGAGAATAAAGTCCAACTGGACTCAGATGTGAAAGCCATGGATTTTCATTATCAGTTTTAACACCATGTTCCGTTGTCTGACATGCATATTCATCCTTCAGGCATTGTAGTTGAGGATTATCTAAAAGGAAGTTTATCTATAATAGACTAAATATAAATAAATACCGCAATTTTTTTCATCCTCTCCTTCTTTACAATCAACCTCTTGATCACAAAGCCAGGACCGCGGAATACAACTCTTTGTAGACGGACAAAGAAACATATTTTTCGGGCAATTATCATCTTGAATTTATTTTGATACTTAAAGTAGTATTTAAAAAACCTTTTCTGGTCATTCTTGGAATAGGATTTTGAATGTTGGTACGTCCAAAAACAATATTCTCGAAAACAATAATAATAAATATAAAAAGGAGCATACTTATATGATAAATTCTGTTTAGCATTTGTGGAAATCTAAATTTTAATAAATTTAATTTGTTAGCTTGAATTTAATTTGGAAAAATAACATGGCCGCATTGCTTTAAATATTTTTATCTATAATGTTGATAAGCAAAGAAACGTAAAGAATAGTGCTGAAAATTTAAAAAATTGATGACTAATCAAAACTCAACGCTGAAATGAGTCGAACATATATTATTATGATATACATACATAGTATGTACGTTTAGAAATCTTAGAGAAATAGTTTGTTCTTATATATTTTTATAATTTTCAGACAATAACGTAATGATAAAATTAATACTATTTATATATGTATTAAATATAATTTGTCTGGAAATTTTCTGTTTCAAAACAATTTGTTAGCACAAATGCTATCTCGCAAGTAAACGTACATACGTATATCCACTTTACCATTTTTAACGTAGTATAAATTTAAAATGGTACTACACAGTAAAATCTCGGTGAAAAAAATTTTATATTAATTTTTGCAATATGTACTTAACGGCAAAGGGAAGAATCCGGGTCCCGAAATATTTTCCCGTTGAAACTTGTCTAGGAAGAATACACCGAAATATTTAAAATAAAAGTGTCGTCCAGTGCTGGGTATTGGACGTTTTGTGGCTCCGGCTCCAGCTCCGGCCATTTTTAAAATTTGGCTCCGGCTCCAGCTCCGGCTCCGGAGCCAATCGGAGCCGGCTCCGGAGCCAAATATGTTAAAAAAGAAGCTATGGTAGCTCCGGCTCCGGCCATTTTTAAAATTTGGCTCCGGCTCCGGGCATTTTTAAAATTGAGCTCCGGCTCCAGCTCCGGAGCCGGAGCCAATCGGAGCCGGCTCAGGAGCCAAAATCCGGAGCCATACCCAGCACTGGTGTCGTCTAACATTTATTGAACAAAAACAGTTAACATTTTATTATCATTTATTCCAACATAACAAATAACTGAAGTCAAACGGTTTTATATCATATAATTCTTAACGATATGACTTCTGATAACGAGCACGCGCACCAGGTCCACCGAACTTCTTTGGCTCATGACGTCTTGGGTCAGCAACAAGTAAATTACGATCATAGGCAACAAGCTGATCTTTCAGTTCTTTCTTACTTTGCTCATCAACATTTTTCTGGTAATATGCAACTAAAACTTTTGCAATTGATTGTCGAATTGCATAAATTTGCGCAGTATGGCCACCGCCTTTGACTCTAATGCGAATATCCATTCCGGCAAATTTGTCTTTTCCAACAATAAGCAAGGGCTCTTGAAGCTTCATACGCAAAATTTCTGGTTGTAAATATTCCAAAGGGCGTCCATTGACCTATTAAGGAAAAATGAATTAGATATAGTCCAAAGACATTACTTTAAAAAATAATTTTAACCTTGATTAACCCTTTTCCCTTTTTGGCAAATGCCACAGCCGTTGCAGTTTTCTTTCTGCCAAAAACCTGAACTGGTTGTGCAATTACTTGCGGCTTTTCAACTGTAGTCATCTATTTAAATAAAAATAAAAACTGTGATAATAGTTAACAGATATTAAAAGCAAAAATACATTTTGAATGATAATAGAAATTAATTCAAATTATTTTAATGTAAAATAATAATAAAACAATTTTATGACTCAATTTTTTCATCATTTTCATTCATTTCTTGTTTTACTTCATCAGAAGTAGAAGGATCCCACCAATCAACACAACCAAGGCCCATATCAATCATAGAAGCCTAAAATTAAATTTAGATAAAATAGAATGTAAAAATCTGACCTCAATTGTCATTGCACTTGTAGAGTCGTTTGAGGACCCTGGCTCCAAATCTTGATAGCTAACCGAAACAACTTTAAATCTAAAAAATGATGAATAAAAATCGACCATTTTATTTTAGATACCTCACTCGTCTTCCTGGATCCATATAAAATTGAGTAATATTATCTTCATTTTGATATTCCCAATACCATAATTGAACATTTTCATCACTAAAAGGTTTCTAAAAATTAATATGCAGAAAAATAAATTTCCATAACAAACAATTTTGAAACATCTGGAAGTTTGTCAGGTGCAACTTTAATATCATTGAAAAAATGAAGAGTTAAAGTTAGTCCATCCCTGTTCGATTGTGAGATTATTCCTTCAAGAATTTCATTAACAAGTGGTTGAAAAACAACATAACGAAAGACCAACGGAGTATGGGTAGATGCATTTCCAGGCTAAAGAAAAGAATTTTATTAATAAATTATAAAGTATAAACATACAAGAATAAAAGAATCACCAATCTTTTTAAAATCATAAAAAGTTATGCAAAGCCCAACATCTGGAATGACCTGAGAATATTTAAGTATTTTATGTATGTATATAATAGAAACGAGCATGGGTTTTCCCTGGAATCTGGGTCCAGTCCAAGTTAATAAATTAAACCTAAAGTCAGGGTCCAGAAATAAAAAAATTTCTATATACTACCATAATAGAAAAGCCATTAAAATGATTAATAGAAACCGGTTATGTTTACTCACATAGTTAGCAAATTTCTTGTTTATTTTTTCAACTAATGTCGACAAAAAATCACGCCCAAGCACGTTAGGAAAGATTTCTACAATATGGCTTATTGTTGTTAGAACAAACATCAAGAAATTTTTTAGTCATTTCATTGCAAAAATACTTTATTAACGGAGGGTTGGGGTCACTTCATTACCGCCAGTAGTCCCAGTAAAAACTGAGCCATTTCAGTACCAAAATGTTTTTGTAGTGAAAAAGTGGTTTTTTCTTCACTTTAATCTTCTTTCTTCATTTTTCGTAACTTATTTTACTTGTTTTATTATATTTATTAAATTTTTGTATGGTTCATCAAGAAAATAATTAAATTTTGGAAAAACACTGGTACTGAAATGACCCCCGCACTCTAGTAAGAGGGGACTTGCACGGGTACAGCCCGATTAGGCGCGGGCCGACTAGGCGCGACTTATTAGGCGCCGGCCGACTGGACGCGACATACCCGAACCCATGATTTTTTGCCGTTGGGACGAAATTCGTGCGATTCCTGTCTACGAAATGCCTGGACACGCTCTAGTAAATAGAAGAGTCAAGTAAAATAAAATTCGCAGGATCTTTTAAACAGATTGGGTTTAAAAAAAATTTACAGGGCAGCATCCAATAATAATAAACGAACACAAATCTATTTTTTTGCGTCTTATGATTACTAATCGGCTCATATTCCAACTTCTCAAGCGGATGAATTCTATTCAAATAGCTAAACGTGGATTAAAAACTGAGGAACTACTACCTCGTGGTGGCCGAGCCTTTATTAATGGTTTTTTAACTCTTTTCTATATTCCTTAATAAACAAAAATAGGCAAATGGATTGATGCTTCCAATGGACATAGATTTGATGTTTTTGATCCCTTTTCGAATGAAGCAATTATTGACGTTTCTAATTGTGGGCCACAGGATGCTCAAATAGTAAGTAGAAATACTAATTTTGAAAATTACCTTATTTTTGTAAGGCTGTAGCAGCCGCTCGTAAATCATTTTCTCGTTGGGCTTGTGAATTTACGGCTAAAGAGAGGAGCATAATATTGCAAAAATTTTTTGAGATTATGAAGATCAAGGAGAATCAATTAGCCGAATTATTAACAATGGAACAGGTACAATTTTTAAAATTTACATTTGATTGTATTTTCTAGGGAAAACCTTTTGCAGAATCACAAGCCGAAATTCAATACTCTGCCTCATTCTTTGAATGGTATGCTGGAGAGGCTCGTAGAATTTATGGGCAAATTGTGTCTCCATCTAAATTAAATAGGCAACACTTACATTTGCGTGAACCAGTTGGTGTTGTAGCTATTATAACTCCAGTTTGTTTTTTATTTATATCTTTAAATAAAAAAATTTAGTGGAATTTTCCATGTGCAATGATTTCTCGAAAAGTAGGAGCTGCTTTAGCTGCCGGGTGTACAGTGGTTATCAAACCCGCAGAAGACACGCCACTTTCTGCACTTGCATTGGCTGAAGTATGATATTTAATTGCAAGTTTATGATATAAATTATTTTTAAAATATTAAGATTTCTCAACAAGCAGGGGTCCCTAGTGGTGTTTTCAACGTTATTCCAGCAGATAGAGAAAATACTTCTGAGATTTCAAAATTTCTTTGTTCTTCTCATGATATTGATTGTATATCATTCACTGGAAGCTCGACAGTCGGAAAAATACTTTTGAGTCAATCTGCATCGACAGTAAAACGAGTTAGCCTCGAATTAGGAGGAAATGCACCTTTTATTGTTTTTAATTCAGCCGATTTAGACAAGGCTGTTCAGGTATTTATTCACTTTTAAATTTTATTTACTTTTACAGGCGTCAATTTCTTCTAAATTCCGTTGTTCTGGGCAAACTTGTGTATCATCCAATCGTTTCTTCATAGAAAAGCCAATTTATGAAGAGTTTCTTAGTAAATTAAAAAATAAAGTTGAAAAATTAAAATGTGGCAATGGAATGGAGAAAAATGTTGATCAAGGACCTTTAATAAATAAGGCAGCAGCAGACAAGGCATTCACTTTTTTAAAAGTTCTTTATAAATAAATATGATTAAGGTTTTAAATCTTTTAAAAGATGCATTGGAAAAGGGGGCTGAGCTTATATGTGGAGGTGAACTTATATCTGATACAACACTTTTCATGCCAACAATAATAACAAATGTCAATAATGAAATGGAAATTGCAGGTGCTGAAATATTTGGACCGATAATTGCAATTCAAACGTAAGAATGAAATTATTTTATATTTTAAAAGTAATTTAAATTTAGTTTTGAAACTGAAGATGAGGTTGTTCAAAGAGCCAATTCTACAAGGAGTGGACTTGCAGGTAAATTTTAAGTGATTTTATCTTTATTATTTTAATTTAGGCTATGTTTTCTCAAGAGATTATTCACAGATCAATAGAATCAGCAGAACGATTCATGTTGGTATGATTGGCATTAATGAAGGTAAATTACATTGTTACATTATCTTTTGTCTTGTGGTTCAAATAAATACACAATTAAGGAATGATCTCTTGTGCTGAAGCGGCGTTCGGTGGAATTAAAGAATCTGGCTTAGGGAGAGAAGGGGGTGCGCAAGGGATTGATGAATTTACGCAGTGGAAATATTTGTGCATAAACACAGAATAGATTTTACTTGCCTATTAAAAATTTTATATCTTGAAATTAAAAATTTTACTGAATTTTTTTAGACTAAATGATTTGCGAACTTGATGAAGTTTCTCTGGAAAATATGTAGGTTATAAATTAACGGTTAACAAAAAATTTTATTTTCATTTTATTTCAATTTATTGAAATTTTGCAATAAATTTATAAAAATTTTCTAATGAAAATAGCGAGTTTATTCTTATATTATTCCATAAAAAGTAACAGATTTGTTGTAAAGTGAGCAATTATTTTACTAAAATGTACAAAATAAATTTTCAAAAAGATCACATAACTTACAAGCTGTAAAAGATTGGACGATCATTCCCAAGCTTTTTGGATACCTTGGTGCCGAGATATCCTCTTACAAATATAACTGGCAACTGTCAAAAAAACCATAACAAGGAAAATGAACGCATAATCAAAATCGTCTTTTAGAATGTCAAATGTCCCACTAAAAAACTTATTTTATAATTTTCAATTTATAATAACCTTGGCATAACATGAGTGTAAAAGATATCTAATCCAAATGCAAAAATAAGTGAACTGGACTCTAGTCCTGATGGTCTATAAATATTAGATTTAAAAAATTTAAACAATTTTATTAAACTACGCTGATCTAATCTGTCGAACTTGCATAACCGTTTGATTATAATTTATAAAATCTTCAGTAGCGAAGGGTAATTCTGGTATATACGGAATAAGCATCTCTTCCCTGTGTTCCAGTAACATTTCTAACGGTCGTCTAGCATCCAAAAAGCGCCTAGACATTTCTAAAATTCCACCAGATGGAAGAGCAATCAAAATACTTCTAGAGGTTAATCCTTGCACTATAAAAAATATTAATATTAGAATAGATCTAAAGTAATTTTATTAAACTTGTTTGTGTTGTAGAAATTGTGTTAATTCCCTGAGGAAAAATATAAGTTTGTGTAAGCACCATTGGTGATCGTTCAATAGAAGATAATGAATTAAATGCACTCGAATTTATTTGTTGAAGTCCTTCAAAAAGTTCAATAACTCCGATTTCAGTTCTTCGAGCTTTATCATTCCAATAACTAATCTATTGATTTTACGTTAAATAAAAGTACAAAAATAAAAAATACCACAATCCAATTTTCACAATGTATTATATGAAAAGGTGGATTTGCTCTAGTGTATTTTCCACTATAAACTAAGAGACCGCTAACCGGATCAAATAAATTTATACGAAGTAAAGACTCAGTAGGATTAGATGAAAGTATAGCAATCAAATTTGGATTAGAATATTTGTATAGAACAGAACGATCACCAAGCACACGACCCTGACTATGTACTTTTTCTTAGATAAAAAAATTTATTAATAAATACAGAATTAAATACCGTTAATATCTTTGCCTTTAACAAATTCAATAATCTCATTTTTAACCGAATTACCAAACCCAGGCAAAGTGGTCTGCCAACGTTTTACTAAAAGTCCATCTTTGTCCAAATTTATTTCATTTCCTGTCTAAACAAAAAAAAAAAAAAATATAAAAATTTATTTATAACCAAAACTCCAGAACTTTCATCAATCATTGAAATAAAAATAGGCCTAGTAATTTCAAAATTTCGGTTTTTAATATTTGGCAAAAACTCTGCTTTATTTAGATTATTATTGCGTAAAATTAATAAAGAATGGAGTTGTTCAGAGCTAACAAATGGACATAGTTCAACACGAAAAATACCTCCAGAAATCTAACCAAGAAAATTTGACATTTCTGAAGAAAATTAGAACAAAATTACTTGGATTTGTTGAATTAATTTTCCCGTAATTGGATTAAACATTAAAACGTTGGAATCGACAGAATCCTGAATAAATTAAAATATGTATAAAAAAAGAAAAAAACTTTGGAATTAAAAACAACAGCTGCTTGACTAGCCCATTGATAGAAAGAAGTACCACGTAACAAAAAGAGGGGAACCTTAGCTTTTTTATAGGCAGAAAATTTATTTCCAAGAAAATAAGTCCAAATCAAACGACCAGTTCCACTATCCAATCCATGTAATGCTCCTTAAATTAATATTTTTTCAATAAAATTTTTTAAACCTGGAAGTGTACTAACAACAATCATTTTACGCATATTGAAATAATCTCGTTCGAATGGACCATCTTTTGAACGATATACCTGATTAAAAATTTGTTTAACCACTGTAGAAATGCTAAATTCTCCTTGAAGTAGCAAATCAACTGTTTCAGCAATACTCTCGGATGTTTTAAGAAAAAATCTATGTAGCTGTTCAAGTTGACTTCGAATTCGAAGCAGGAAAGACCGAAATACAGACTCTAAAATTCAATTGTTACAAAAATAAATGTGGATATTCCTTAAATATAAAATATCTAAATTATTTTTAATTTTTATCAAAAAAGTTTTTTAAGTTATTTTTTAATTTACCATTCTGATTAAATTCAGATTCAATTTGTGTTTGTGATTCTGAAAGTGGTAAATCAACCATGAGAACATCACTTATCATAGCTAAGGATTCATGTCGAATCCAAATTTGTTTTAAAGATTGATTAGCTTGAGTAAATTCATATAAAGACAGTGAACAATCAACTCGCTCGACAAGAATCTAGAATAGATACAAATAATTTCATAATAAAAATTTACCTTGTACTTTCCTTCGAGAAGTGGAAGAACTTTTATTTCTTTGACACTAGCAGAAGAATTAACAGTCTGTAATCTAAATTTTACATGTTCACTTCGAATTTCCAATTCTCCAATATCCGAATCAAAGTATGACTCAAGAATTCCACTCTCTTTAGGCTTTTGATTTAAATCTAGCTCTTCTAAAGGATTTTCTAGTAAAAATAAGCCTGTATGCATATCAAATGCACGATACTTTCGATCCAATTTAATAACAACAGATGAACCATCAACACCATGAAAATCAATCTTTTTGTCGTTTATTCGTCTCCAAACTAAATTTATTTAATTAACAATTCTAATATTTCAAAATTGAAAAAGGTAATTTTTTTATTTATAAGTAAAATAGTTTTACAAATATCTCCATTTTCAACGTTAATTTTTCCAAGAACATTCAGATTCGATGTAGTTATCAAAATTTCTTGCGATCTTACTCGCTCAAACCATGTTTGTTGGGGACACCCTAAATAACGTCTTTGCCTGCAATTATGAAAAAATATATATAGTTAAAAATTAGAAAACCAGTCAAATTTCCCAACTTGATCTAAATAAATTGTAGAGCATAAAAATGGGAATATTAAAAATATACAGATAGAATAAAGAACGCCTTCCATATTTAATTCTTAAAAATTTTAAAATAAATGAGATTATCAAAATTAAATTTTAAAGGTGAAATTTTTAAATGGAAAAATTCTCCCTTCAATTTACAATTTTTATATTTAGATACTAAATATTACATAATTTTAAATCAAAATACGCATTTTTTAATTTATTTGAAGAACAAAGTTTGGTAATACTACTGTTTATATGCGACATTTTTGGAAAAATTTGCTTTGAGGGCCTAGACTCGAAAGTGGACAATATATAGTCATTCGAAAGAGCTCGTTAAGCTGAAACTAACGAGACCAGAATCAGCTCGCGGTCTCAATTCTGGGGCGAGATACAGACCCCTGAAAATCGAAAAACCATAGGGGGGAGTAAGCTCATTTTTGGGGTGAAAAATTCGAATACGAGTATGATAGCTCATTCGAAAAGAGCTCTTCGAGACCTATCGAATGAGACCAAAATCGTCTTGATTAAACGATTTTGAACAAAGTTATGAAGGATCGAAGTTTGCTGGAAACACGTCAAACTTTGACCTATTGGGAATGTTTTATCACTTCTTCATTTGGGCGCCCATGGCTGGTTGACTTTTGGTACATGCGTTAATCTACGGCAATAATTACAACAAAATTATTAATTCACTGAATATAATTTAAGAGCAGCCGCGGTAATCACATAGAGGAGCTCCCCCCTATGGTTTTTCGATTTTCAGGGGTCTGTATCTCGCCCCAGAATTGAGACCGCGGGCTGATTCTGGTCTCTTAGTTTCAGCTTAACGAGGTCTTTCGAATGACTATATTGTCCAATTTAGATTCTAGGCCCTCAAGCAAATTTTTCCAAAAAATGTCGCATATTAACAACAGTATTACCCAAAGTTTTCTTGCGGCAAATCGGGCCTCTGACCAAATCGCGGGCCGATTTGTCGAAAAATAGTATTATAAAATTTAATTAATCTTTCTTGAATTATTTAATTTTTCACTTAAACTAAACCACTTAACCATCTCTACTGTACAATTGTCCACTGTACAATCGTCCATGTACAATTGTCCCACTGTACAATTCTTATGTATAATTGTCGTACCACCTAATAAAGAATTTAGAGACTATTTACTTGCGACAAATCGTGCTGCGATCAATGGTCCTGATGATTCTGGCTTTATTTAAAATATTTATTTAGATTTACTTATTTAAGATTCAATTTGCTTTGTTTTTTCATAATAATAATGCGTTATTTTTATGTCAATTAATAAAATTTGGATCATTCATAATGAACAATACTTTCCCTTTTGCTAATTTCAAATTTTCCGAAGACTTCAGAAACAAATCCTGGGTTCAAATTATTGAAGAAGAAGAAAATAGGAAAGAGGCGGCATTATCTAAAAAGAATAATTCTGTCGTAGGCGAACCAGAGGTTGTTTCTTCAAATTCAAAAGATGGGGTAGAAGAATTGAAGAAACCAGTCGCTGATATTATTTCCGAATACCGAAAAAAAGAAACTTCTGACATTGTTGGATCCCGCACAAATAGGAAGAGAGTGTTGTCAGTTTTGCCTACACCAAAAATGGAATGGGCTGAGCCAAATAAGGTTAGCGCGTTTCATCATATAAATTTTTATTTTTAGGGATGGTGTTGGAAAAAAGAAACAATTGTCCGTCGTGAAAAAGAGATTCACAGAATGAAGGAACGTTCAGCCTACTTGCGATATATTGAACAAGTTCCGAGGTCAGCCAGAAAAAAGAATGTACATCCTCGAACTCCTAACAAGTTTATTAATTGGAGTAGACGATCTTGGGACAAACAGGTATTTTCTATTTGAATCTAATATTTATGTTTTAATGATGTTAGTTCGTTGAAACAATGAAATATAAAATTAAATGGTTAAGAAAACTTGTGTTGCGAGTTATAAACAACCTGTTTTCTACCTGAAGAATTCAATTTTGTGCTTATAGTTAATTTCAGGTTAAAATGTGGAAACTTGCGGTATATGAATGGGTTGGTGAATCTCCAACTTCAAGTGTTTACGGCTCTTATTGTTCATCCGAATGTAGTGATGAAGAACGGTCATTGACAACGGAACGTTCTCAATCTGTGGACAGACCAACAACGTCAAAACGTGTCAAGCGTGAAGAGGGTATTAAGTTGAACGATAAAATTCTTAGTATTCCATCAACAACTGACAATATGGCATCTTTATTAGGTTCGTTTTGTTAATTATTTTTTGAAACTTCTAACGATATTTAAGGACATTTTGATTTGGATACACTTCGTGAGGCACCAACACTTGTGAGTGACGAATCAACATTGAAAGCTATTCCCAAACTAAGTGGACCAGTTACTCGTTCAAAAAGTTATGCTTCAGCAGTGGTATCAGTAAAAACATCGAAGGGACCAACTGATTTCAGTCATCTGATTTTGAAAAAAGAACCAAAAGAAAATTGATAAAAATAAATACGATTTTATTTGATTCCAATTTTTTATAAATATAATAAATCACATGGCAGTACTTGTATATTTGATGGGCACTCACACCTTTGTTGCCTTGACATTATGAGCTCTGGACCATTTTGAATTCTTAATCTTTTTGTGCTTTCTGAAATGTTCCTTTTTGCTGAAGAGTGTATGGGCCCAAATTGTCACATGGTTTTTGCTTTTAAAATTGTCACTGTCCATTTAATTATTAAATTTTAATTGATTAAATCTTTTTGCTATTAGATACCTATAGTATACGAGATGTTTATTTTCTCTGGATATTCATTTCTAACAATAAGACGTTTGTTTTGGTTTAAAATTTTTAATTTTTTTTCATTGCTATATAGGCATAAGATGTACCCTGTTCCAAAACCAGATACTGCTCCGGAGTTGAATCATGATGTTTTGCTCAGCGTAGCTGAGAAGCTGCTGTTCTCTGTAATTAAAATTCTATCGTAATAATGTTTGGTTAAAAATTGTCTTTGATTTTCAGCCAGATAACGATTTTCGTTTGGATTTAAGAGATTCAAATGCGGATGTCATCAACTTTATGGTTTGATTTAATTTTCTAAAATTTCCCTTGTTTTGCTTTCGGCAACTAAATCAAAAATGTTTAATTTTTAAGTATGTATATAGTTATTAGAATTGTGAAAATTGTCACACTCTCATTTTAATTGAGATGGAATCACTTTACCTTGCAAAAGTGCCAACTTTTATTGATTTATTTGCTTACGGCAATCAAGTGCCTGTAAAATATAGGGACGTTAAAATGATTTTTTTCAATGACTATTTTATCCATGGACTATAAACTGGACTAGAACCGCTATGAACTAGTCTATATATTTATTTGATATATTTTAAAATTTTTTTAAAGTTTGCTGGTCCTGTTTGCCGATTGGCTTTCTTCATTCAATTCAGAAGGCTTATTAAGTTGAGCGTCAATCTTACAGAAATACATCTTAGTTGTCCTACTCCAATTCAAGGCGTTAAGGGTGTGCTCGCAAATAACAAAGAGGTTTTTTTAAACTTATATGGTAAAAATGAGTTGTGTTATTTGTCTTTTTTTTTTTTTTTTGCCATAAGGAAATAATATGTGTATAAATCAAAATTTCTGGTCAGTTACGTATATTGCCTTATGGAAAAAATCACAAAACATGTATCTTATAAATATAACAAAGCCAAGTCTACAAAACTAGTCAAGAGAAGTAGTAGTCTATTCTACACTAGGGACTTTACTGTGTAGAATATATAGATTGCCTTTTATGTCTCCACATTTTTTGTTAGAAATACCGGTTTTTGTTAGATCTGGTTTAGGAGGCATATTATTATTAGCAGAATTTCCTTTAGTTTTTTCAAGGACCTTTTGTTGTCAGCGATCAATTCTTTCTTGTTTTGTTTTTGCGAGGAGTTTTACAACCAAAGATTGTTGACTCTTTCTTCAAATTTGGACTAAAGAGCGTCAACAGCGAGAGCAGCATTAGTAACTTGGAGGATGGGTCACAGCCTTCTTATTTCAGTGGTGATATTCACATTTGTGAAAATACCTTAACTGAGTCTCAAGCTGAATCTCTTATTCGTCTTTTCTTTTTTAAAGGTTTCTTTTATGCTATATTTAATTTTAGATTTTTTGTTTTTTCAACACATTAAATTCTGCAAAAGTTAGATATTTCTTATTTTTATATTTTACAATTATTAGATTCACCAGAGAGTATTTTACAAATTCCACAAAAGGACCTTGAGAAATGCAATCTTAAACTTGAGTTCGTAAAGATTCAAGATGACACCTCAATTTTTAGTAAGAAGTTTTATTTAATTTTGTTTAAAAAATATTTTATGTAGAACATATTAGTAGAATTCTGAATTTGAACGCTGTAACTCTTCTACTCGATATTTCTTCAGAATTCCACAATTGCGTTTCAACATTTAACCGTCCTAAGTTTTTTTTAATTAAAGAAAATTCATTTTTTCTACTTTTTCAGGGTTTTTGCTGATCGAACACTCTTCGCTACTCTTTCGTATACAATTGATGTAATCGACTCAGATAGTGTTGTACGCGATGCTTTCCCTTTTGAGCATTTCTTTACTCTACTATTATACATGGCCGATTGTTGTCCGAATTTAAAGGCAATGAACGTTCATTTTCAGTTACAGGGCGAGTTTTCAGACGAAGACTTTAGAGTGCTCTCAAAATGGTTGAGTAATACGTTTAATGGTTTTATGGCTAATGGAGAACTATCATCGATGGGACTTAACTATGACTTAATCATCTCATTTCGGGTTTTCTTTCCCGAATCTACTTTAATGGTTTATTTATTTAAAGTAAAATTATCTTTAAAGGTTTTAGGAAGCAAATAAAATGGAACATGAATTGGTAAAAATGGGTGAACAAAAACAATTGGACAGGACAGACTCTTCCATGGATTTGGATCTGCCGGATACGTATACTATTTCCAGACAGATACGAATTCAAGAAAATCCACCAATCTGTGTTTGTTTTATTTTTTTTTTATAAAATAAAATCTGATAAATTTAGGTTGTCTATTCACTAATCGGCATCGAAGATGATAATACCAATAATGATTGGGATGGTTAGAGTTTAAGACAATTAAACTTTTGACATTAATAAAATTTTACTCTTTATAGGTTTTGATGGAAATATGCCTATTGAGGCGAATATAGCTATTGTTGATCATTTTCCTTTGGCAGCATTCGAAGATGTTGACTTTGCTGGCGCACGTTATCAGCAAAATAACCAAAGTGATTATGATAGCGGCTAGACCATTTCTAGAATATATTCCTTCATCTATTTGTCTGATTGTGTAAAATTTTACCAAAACATCTCATTTCCTCACTTTATCTCTTTTGATATAACTGCAGAACTTTTTTATTTTTCTAATATTTAGTGACTCATATTTTCATTTTTTTACCATGATTATACATAGGAGTATATTACTAGTAATGAGAAATAGTTCTGATGATGATTACTTAGGTATTTGTAATATTTACATTAACTAATTAAGACGAAGAAATGTTCTGCAGTTGCTTTTGTGCTTTCTTACAATTAAAACAAAAAAATAAATCAAATTGACTAATTGAATAATTTAAGATTAAAAGCTTTAATTAGTTTACTAAGGAACATTTATTACTTAAAAGATAGAAATATAAGTTTGTTTAAATAATTATGCATGATTATATCATTCCTATTCTCCATTTAGGATGTAATTGTTCTATATACTAATTAAAATTATATTATAATCTTTAAAATGTCTAACAAAGGGAGGGTCCCCAGGTGTCCGCGGGACTTCGGGATGAAACTTTGCAGAAAGATAGATTATACCCTACTTTTATTGTGAAATTTTCACCGTTTTTGCTAAGGGACATCTGGGACCGAGTTATAGATCCCTGAAAATCGAAAAATCATAGGGGGGAGTAAGCTCATTTTTGGGGTGAAAAATTAAAACATGAGTATGATAGCTCATTCGAAAGAGCTCTTCGAACTGAGTCGAATGACACCAAAATTAACTTAATTGTACAAATATTGACAAAGTTATAATTAAAAGACTAAGCCCATTTAGGTGATTACCGAGAAGGAGCTTACTCTCCCCTGTGGTTTTTCAATTTTCAGGGACCTGTAACTCGGCTCAGACTTGATACCAGAAGCTATTTTTGGTCTCATTCAACTCAGCTCGAAGAGCTCTTCGAAAGTATACCATCGTCATCTTCTAATTTTTCACTTCAAAAAATGAGTCGATTTTCAGAGACCTATAACTCGGTCCCAGATGTCCCTTAGCAAAAACGGTGAAAATTTCACAATAAAAGTAGGGTATAATCTATCTTTCTGCAAAGTTTCATCCCGAAGTCCCGCGGACACTTGGGGACCCTCACTTTGTAAGAGGATATTCTGTTAATTATTTTAAGTCAATTTTTTATTAGTTTCTGTTTAAAAATCTTAAAAATTTGTTCTCCGTTTGAAAAATCTCTCTCTTTTGCTTCTTCTGAATGATGGTGCTTTTTCGCAAAAAATAACAGTAAAAGGTGGTAAAATAATTATATTATTTTATTTATTTTAAGTTTTTGGCTTTTTATTCAGCTCGTGTAGGATTATCGAAATACAATTTTTCCTGAAAATTCCTCCTCAAATACAAAAAAAATTTATTTTAAACATTTTTTATTTATATTAAAGAATAATTTTGAATCATTTTAATAAAATTATTCTAATATATATAATATAATTTTTTAATTATTTGAGTTAAGGATTTTTCTGGCAAGAGAGGGATTTTTCAATGTGAAATTTTCCAATTGTTTTGCTTGGAGAGGATTTTCCGAAAATCTTCGATAGGAATATATTCTGGAGGGGAATTCTTTGACATCCATATCAGGGATGGGCAAAATCTGAAAATAAAATACGAAAGACGAAATACGAAAGATACGAAACCAAAATAAAAAACGAAAGACGAAATACGAAATAAAAATGGCTCAAAAACACGAAATAATACGAAATTACGAAAGTAAAGAAATTACGAAATACGAAAGTTTAATAATTTTATCAATTTTTAAAAAAATTTTTTATTCGCATTTAATCATAATCAAAATTGTAAATCTTAACATTGTGATGCAAGAATAAAAGGGCCTCAGCATTTTCCGGGAGTAGACGTTTCCTCAAATCATTTAAAATCATTCCAGCTGTGGAGAACAGACGTTCACTTTCAGAAGATGTTGCAGGAGCAGAAAGAAAACGCAATGCAAGTTTAGTCAACAAGGGCCACTTGATACTATTTTCTCCAGTCCAATACTCATAAGGATCAGCATCAAGTGAGATTTCTTTAGATCTCAAATATTCATTTACCTCAACCTGATTTATATTTTTAAAAGTTTTTTTAAAAAAACCTCAGCTTTTTGACGAGCATTTAATGCTGCTGGACTGGGAAGAGAAAATGTAACAAATTCAGTTGTCGATTCAGACGCTATGTTCTGTTTACATTGATCGAAAAGTGCAAAAAATGAATTTTGCTCGTGCGTAGACGACTCAATTGCTACACTTCCAACGTTTCCAATAATATCCTATTAAAAATAAAATATTTATAAAGATAGTGATGTAGAATAAAAATAAAAACCTCAAAATTCTGCAATGCACTTTCTCCTTCATCAATCAACCAATTTTTGTATTCATCATGCCTTTCCACGTTAAGAAATGAAAACTTAAAACGAGGATCCAACATGCATGAAATAACGAGTTCACGGTTATTGTGCCAAGCAGCGCGCTTTATATTTCCACTGGCATCAATTTTTTCATCCATTCGACGCCTCAATCCTTCAATAATGGCTTGTTTAATATTCAAAAGTTCATTGTCCTGTTCGAGCGAAAAACAAATAACGCGGAACAAGGGAATTGTTGCAGAAATTGGCGTCCCTCTTTTTTGCAAATCATTGGTTGCCGAGTTAATAGGGTAAAGTATCTTAAAAATAAACATCGATTTTTAGCTTTATTTTGAAACTTAAAATAAACCTTTCTCAACAACGTAAGTGTAGCCCAATCATCAAAAGAAAACAAAGGCAAGGTTGGATCTTGTGCGCCAAGTAAAGTTATTGCCTGTCTATTTAACAAAAATCGCTCCAACATTTTAAAGGTTGATGACCATCTCACCTAATAATTTAATTTATAAAAATGAACCATTAAAACATACTTCGGTGTCCTTTGTCAATGTCAATTTTGTTAAATCAAGTAACTTTTGCAAATGCTCAAATTCTTCTCTTTGTACTCTTGACTTTTTGAGTTTTCTGACAAATTTTTTTACTCTTTCCAGTAAATTTTTGATTAATACATCATCATTTAATTTTCTTATTCCATCCCATATAGCCTTAAAAATAAATGAGTTCGAATTTTAAAATCTAAACTAACCAAATTACACTTGTGAGCAAAACAATCTATCGATTTTAGACCTAAATCAAAGCAAACTTTAACCATTACTTCTGCGGCATCACGTAAAACAACAAAGATTTTTGACTTGGGAATTGAGTACTCCAATAAAACATTTGTCAATAATTCTTTTAAAACAAGAGCATTATGTCGACCTTAATATTTAACAATTATTTTAATACATGATAATAAACCTTTGATTGGTTTAGCACTTAAAACAACAAATTTCGGACCTCCGCTTATATAATGACATGTGATGGACAAAAGCGAATGTGCAGCATCTTTAGACGTCCAGCAATCCGTTGTTATTGATACAAAATTTACAGCTTCAAGATCCTTTTTTATTCTTTCCTATAAATTTCTAAATTAAGAATAAAAATTTATATTACTTTAATTGATTCAACCATATTAGGCATTAATTCTCTACCAATTTCTCGTCTGTTTGGAAGTTTGTATTTAGGCTGAAGCTCTCTAATGAACCTTTATAATTAATAGTTTCAATAAGGAAAATGACATAAAATTACCGTTGAAATCCCACGTTTTCACAATTGAACGCGGCTGAAGGTCAACGGCAATCATTTCCATTAAGCACTTATTAAGTATGAGTGTCCGTTCTCCATCTTTGTCCCACGGACCTAATATTATGTTAAACCAAAATTAATTATATTAACCTTTTGCTTTTAACGAGAGCACAATATCAGGAGTAGATCTCTTGCTTGGTATGAGGAGTTCTTCCAATTCTTCATCAATTTCAGAAATCGATGTTGCTGGTACTGATGATGAAAAAGCCCTTTAAAACGTTAGATGCTATTCAAATAAGAAAAAGATACCTTTTGATAGTTTGTTGTTCAGTATCCTTTTTAGACAACTTCTTCGAAATAAATTCTTTGTACAACTCATGATGATGTTGCTTCAAATGAAAAATTAGGGGAGTTGTTGGCGCTGTTGGAGGGTAATCTTTGTTGTATTCACAATTTTTACAAAAAGCAACTCTTCCAGAACGACGGAAATAATTCCAGATTAATGACATTCTTATAATATGAATATTGGAATGGCGGATTATCTGGAAATAGACGGTGAAATAGAGTGGTTAAAAATGAAAGACAGCACGCGTCAGCTGTTCCTTTTTAATTACGAAGTTTGAGTGCGAAAGGCACTCAACAAGAGACGATTGGTTGAGACGCGTGGACAGAATGCCAAAAATTAACATTGACAAATGGGTTTGTTCAAAAATACCAGAAAATTCAGAAAAATTTCGTATTTCGTCCAAAAATACGAAAGACGAAATACGAAATAAAATTGGTCTAAAAATACGAAATACGAAAGACGAAATACGAAAGCTGCCCATCCCTGATCCATATGTAGTATATAAAGAATAGAAAATTTTTATATATTTTTTAAAAATTAATGTTTATTTTAATAACTTTTATGTTATATTTTAAAATTTTTAGTCTTATACAGACTTAAATAAAATAATATAAATATACCTTTGTTTAATATTTTTGTTTGATTAAAGATTGAATAAAATAAATTTAAGTTTAATAAATAAAAAAAACTTTTTAAATTATTTTTAGGTCAAGAAGAGCACTAAAAAAGAGAATAATATAATAATATATTTAGGTAATGTAAATATATGTATATACATACAACATTCTTTTAATATTTATTGGCAATTTTGTTTAATTATTATTTATTCACGGATCTTTTTTTAATTATTTCTTTTTATTAATATATTTATTACCGAAGCAATAAATAATTGGTATTTACGGCATATTCTAGTTTTCACTCATTCATATAAAATAATTGTTATAATAATAATAAAGCTATTTTAATTAAATAATAATAATATTTTTTTATTTTTTAAATAAATAAAATGGTTAATTTAATATTTATAATTTTATTAATTCAAATGGGAAAAACAGAAAAATTTTATAAAAATACTGACGATGGTTGGCATTCTTCACAAAAAATTAAATTATTCTCTTCTTTTACAAATTTTAAAAATATACAAGAATTAGAATTAGCAATTAATGAAGTTATAAATTAAATTAAACTTAAAATAATTAATTATTTAAAGATGCAAAGATTAATTAATCAAACAGAAGAAAATTTACTTATATCTTCATTTTATTCTCCATTAGATCCTTTAGGGCAAGCACGTCGACTTTGGTCTCAGCATATTCATTCCTTTCCAGTTTAATAATTTTTATTTATTTTTTAAAAATTAAATAAAAAAAAAGAAAATCCTTAAAAGAATGTCTACATAATTATAATAAAAGCCTTTATTTTTAGGGAACAATTTTTTCTCAAAAAAAAAATATTTATTTTTAATTTTAGAAAGCTAAAGAAAAATCAAATGGATTATATATATTATTAGAATTAATTAAAATAATTAAAAAAAATAATAAATTTTTAAATTTCAATAATGAACAAATAATTAATAAAATTTTAAAAAAATATTGTAAAAATAATAATGAAGAAATAGAAGAAATTAAAGAAAAATGTGAAATGACTAGTCCTTATAGAAAAATAGATGGAAGTTGCAATAATTCAAAAAAACCTTTAATTGGTACTTTGGTTAGTTTTTATTTATTTAATAAAATATAAATATTATTATTTTATATTTTATTTTAGTTTTCTCCTTTTCAACGTCTTTTGGATGCTGATTATTCTGATAGTTAATTAATTAATTAATTAATTTTAATATTATTTTTTTTAAAAAAAGATATTTCTGAACCTCGTAAATCATCTTCTTCATTAAATCTTCCAAATGTTCGTTTATTATCTAATTTACTTTTTCGTGAACCTAAATTAATTAAAATAAATAAATTATTACAACCACCAACATTAACTAGTAATTCATTAATTGCACATTGGAGTGCTTTAATATATACAGATTTAGTACATATTGGAAGTACACAATTAATTTCAGAAAATGATGAAGGTATTCTTAAATTAAAAAAAAAAAGAGAGAATATATTTTTAAATTAAAAAATAAAGGACATTCAATTCCTTGTTGTGCAATAGAAAATGATCTTGGACCTTTAGATATTGGTCATTTATTTCATCCAGAATGTTATCCAATTAATATAAATAATATAGATGACCCTAAATATAAAGGATTGGTAAAATTAATTAATTAATTTTTATTTAAATAAATAAATAAAAAAAGATTAATTGTATTGATTATTCAAGAACTTTATCTTCTTTAAAATTAAATAATAATTGTTCAATAATTAATATTATTAATGAAAAAAGAGAACAAATTAATCAGGTTTTAATTATTTTTAAAAGAAAAAGAAGTTTTTAAATAATAAAAAGGCTACAAGTTTTTTGGATGCTTCTTTTTTATATGGTAATTTTGAGGAACAAACAAATTCATTACGTTTATTTAAAGAAGGTAATTAATTAATATTTTAAAATAAATAATTAAATAAATTAAGGTAAATTACTTTCAAGTAAAGAAAATGATCAAAATTCATTATTTGCAAAAGAATTACCCCCAACATTAGAAATGTTAAAAAATAGAGGAAATAAAAAACAAAAAATAATTTGGAATAATTATTTTTGTTCTAATAATAATTGTTTTGGTGGAGGTTCTGGTAAATTAAAATAAATTAAATAATTAATTAATTAATTTTTATAGTACAAATTAATTTTTTACCTTCATTAACTGCTCTAAATACAATGTAAATAATTATTTTTATTTATTTTTTTATAAAATTAAATTTTATTTTTTTAAAGATTTTTAAGACAACATAATTTAATTGCTACAAATTTATTTGTAAATTTAATTTAATTAATTAATTAATTTTTTTTATTAAATAAAAAGAAAATAAATAAAGAATGGACAGATGAACAATTATTTCAAGAAAGTAGAAGAATTATAATTAGTCAATTACAAATAATAACATTTAATGAATGGTTACCTTTAATTATTGGTAAAGAAAAATGGTTAAATTTTAAATTAGAATCAATTAATGAAGAAGAAAATAATAATAATAATTATTATTTTTTAAATGAAAATCCAACTACTGTTAAGTCTTTTTTTTAAATAATAAAATTAATTTTAGTTAAATGAATATGCAGCAACTGTTGGATTGGTAAAAATAATTATTTAAATTATTTATTTATTTAATTAATTAATTAATTAAGTTTTTCTTTTCAATGTTTGAATCAAAATTTGCTCATTTAGAACCTAATGGGATTTCATCAATGGAAAAACCTTTAAGTGAATGGATGTATGAAGTACTTTTATTTATTTATATTTTTTAAATAATTAATTTATAGCCAAGTTTTTTAATGTTTAGTAAAAGAATTGATGGAATATTGAGGTTATTTTTTAAATAAATAAATAAATAAATTATTAAACAAAAAAAGATTTTTATTAAATCGACCAACATTACCTGCTGGCCTTTATATGACTTCTGAATTAAAAAATAAATTTCTTAGTCAAAATAATTTATTTGGTTTAGATTTAGCATCAATTATTTTACAAATGGGAAGAGATCATGGAATACCAAGTTATACTTTTTGGAGAGAATATTGTGAATTAAAGTTAATTAATGAATGGAATGATTTAGAAGAATTAATTTATGAACCTAAAAGAATTATACCAATTTTATCTAAATATTTTAAAAAACCGAAAGATGTTGATCTTTTTATTTTAGGTTTTTTAATTAAATTAAATTTTTAAAAATTATTTTTTTAATAGGATTAGCAGAAAAACCTTTAAAAGGTTCACTTTTAGGCCCAACATTTGGATGTTTAATTACTAAACAATTTCAAAAAGTTTTTTTTATTAAAAAAAAAATTATTTAATTTATTTTATTAAAAAAAAGACAAAATTTGGTGATCGTCTTTGGGTTGGACATTTAGGTCAACCTTGGTCTTTTAATGAAAAACAAATTAATGAACTTAAAAAAACTACTTTATCTCAATTAATTTGTGCTAATACAGAATTAGAATTAATTCAACCAAAAGCATTTGAATTATTTGATTATTTTGAGTTTGTTTTTTATTTAAAATAAATAAATTAATTAATTTTATTTAATTTTTATTTTAGTAATTTTCCAATATCTTGTAATTTAACATTAAATTCTGGTCCAAATTGGAATGCTTGGAAAGGAGAAGAATTAATTATTGAAATGCCTTATAATTTAAAAATAATTAAAAAAGCAATAAAATTAAGTGTTGAAAGAATAATAAAAAGAAATAAAAGAGAGGAAAAAAATATTGGTAATAATTATTAAAATATTTAATTTAAATTATTATTTTTTTTTAAAGAAAAAAGTTCAACAACAATAATTAATAATAATAATAATTCACTTTTTGCATATTCACAAATGGTTAATTTATTTAAATTAAATTAAATATATATTTATTTTTAAAGATGAGACCAAAAAATGAAGCAATTTTAATGAATAAAAAAGCACATATTTTATTAGAAGCAACAAAAATGTTATTAAAAGGGTTTTTATTTTTAAAAATTAAATTATTTAAAAATTATTATTTAAAGTGATTCTCAGTTATTTGGTAAAGAATATATTAAAGAAATGGATCCAGAAATATTACAACAATTATTACCTAAATTAAATATTAATTCGTAAATATTTAAAAATAAATATTTATTTTTTTATTTTTAGTATGTTAGAACCTTTTATTAATTCAATAAAACATAATAAAGGTAATAATAAATTATCTGAATGTCTTCCTAGAGATTTACCTTGTGATAATACTAATCCTTATAGGTAATTTTATACAAATAAATTTATTTAATTTTAAAAATAAAATAAAAGAACATATTCTGGTTGGTGTAATAATCTTCAATTTCCACATTATGGTTCTTCTTTTAATACTTTAAAACATTTAATGGAACCAGTTTATGAAGATAAAATAGATATACCTAGAACTAGATCAATTAATGGTAATTTATTACCTTCTGCTAGATCTATTTCTAATGCTTTACATTTTGATCAAAATTTGGAACATAAAAAATTTACACATATGGTTATTAATTTTGGATAAAATTAAAAATAAATATAAATATAGATAATGCAATTTGGTCAAATTTTGGATCATGAATTAACACATTCACCCGTAGAAAGAGGACCTAATGATGAAATTTTAAATTGTACTAGTTGTGATTCACAAAAAACACTTTCAGAGCATTGTATGCCTTTAACTATTCCAGATAATGATCCTTTTTTTCCAAAGTAAAAATAATTCTTTAAATTAAATATTTGTAATTAAATAGAATTAATGAAAATGGAGAACCTCGTTGTTTACCTTTTGCACGTTCATTACTTGGACAATTTGTAAAAATAAAAAATAAATAAATATTTTTATTTTTATTTTCAGAATTTAGGTTATAGAAATCAATTAAATCAATTAACATCATTTATTGATGCTTCTGTTATTTATGGATCTACAAATTGTGAAGCAGTTCTTTTAAGAAGTTTTGAAGGAGGACGTTTAAATTCAACAAATTTAGGATATTTTAATAAGTAATTTTAAAAAAATAATAATTATTATTAAATAAAAAAGGGAAGCACTTCCACAAGGTGATCAAGAACAAGATTGTCGGGTTAGAAAATTATATTTAAATAATTTTTATTTATTTTTTTTTTAAAGGGAAAGGTATTTTAATTAATTTTATTTATTTATTTATTTACAATTAATTAAATTAAAAAAAAGCCTTTATTTCCTTGTTTTATTGCTGGTGATGAAAGAAATTCACATCAACCAGGACTAACAACTTTACATATTATATTTTTACGTGAACATAATCGTATTGCTAAACAATTACAGGTTTTTTATTTTTTAATAAAATAATTAATTAATTTATATTTTAAATTTAATTATAGGAAATAAATCAAAATTGGAATGATGAAAAAATTTATCAAGAAACACGTAAAATTATTGGAGCTATATTTCAACATATTATTTTTAGGTTAAAATTAAAATATTAAGTTTTTATATTTTTTTAAATTAAGAGAATATTTACCAAAATTAATTGGACAAAAAATGGTTAATTAAATTAAAAAAAAATAAAAATAATATATTTAAATAAATAAAGGTAAATAATTATGATTTATTACCAAAAAGTTCTGGTTATTTTATAAATTATGATTCAAATTGTGATGCTTCTATTTCTCATCCATTTGCAACAGCAGTTAATAAAAATAAAATATTATTAAATAATTTTTTTTATTTTTCAGGCTTTTCGTTTTGGACATACATTAATTAGGCGTTATTTTCCTCGTTTAGATCCTTTTTATAAAAATTATTCTTTACCAATAGATTTGGTAGAAAATTTTAATAATATGGAATCTATTTATAATGAAAAAGATGGTATTTAAATTAATTAATTAAATTATTTTTTAAATAAAAAAGGAGGTTTTGAAAGTATTTTACTTGGTCTTATTGGAACAAAAGCAATGGCTTTTGATAGATATATTACTGATGCAGTTAGAAATCATTTATTTGGAATTAGAGGACTTCCATTATCTGGATTTGATTTAATTGCTTTAAATATTTTAAGAGCAAGAGATCATGGTGTTCAACCTTATAATTCTTTTAGAGAATTTTGTGGTTTATCTCGAATTCAAAATTGGGCAGATTTAAATAATGAAATGGATCAAACAACAATTGAAGCTCTTCAAAGTGTTTATGAAAGTTATGAAGATATTGATCTTTTTCCAGGTTTAATTTCAGAAAGGCCAATGCCTGGAGCTTTGGTTTAAAAATTTTCTTTTCTTTTTAATTTTATTATTAAATTAATTATTTAGATGCCTCCAACAATGGCTTGTATTATTGCTGAACAATTTCAAAGATTAAAACGTTGTGACCGTTTTTATTATGAAAATGATGTCCCAGAAGTTAAATTTAATTTTGGTATTATTTTTTTTTAATTTTAAATGATTTTTTAGATCAATTAAATGAAATAAGAAAAATTCGATTAGGAAGTCTTTTTTGTCAGAATGTTCCTTCTTTAAAAAAAATTCAACCAGATGTTTTTTCTTTACCAGATCAATTATCGTTTGTTTATTTTTTTTTATTTTAATTTTTTAATATTTAAAGAAATTCACAAATTCCTTGTAATAATTTTCCAAAAATAGATTTAAATAAATGGATGGAAAGAGGTTTTTATTTATTTTAAAAAATAGAGTTATATTATTTAATTATTTTACTACAGAAGTTTGTCTTATCGGAAATTCCCAAGTTATTAGAGGAGTTACAAAATTAAAAAGTCCTTGCGTAAAATGTACTTGCACACAAAATGGACCAAAATGCAAAGTTGTTTTATTAAAGAAAATATTAAAAAAAAATAAATTTAATTTAAGGCAATTAAAGTAATTAATTGTGAAAATCTTTTGGATAATTTCTTATTGAGTGAAATACGCGAAGATGTGGCATGCATGGCAAATTTTTAATTATTTTTAAAAATATTATTATTATTTCAGATGCAATGTGGACAAAAATTTAAATAAAGAAAATATTAAATACAAAAAGTTTTTTAATTTTGAAAACGATTTTTAACATAAAATTATTATAAAACTTGATTAAAAAAGGAAAAAATATATATATAATGCAAAAATTTTTTTAAATTTATAAAAACTAAAAGAAATAAATTTTGAACGAATCCGTGACAGAAAATAGATCTTTGAATGGGTATTTAAATAAAAAAGAAAATAATTTGGAAAAATAAACAATTGAAAAATTACTTTAATTAATTTTTCAAAAAAAATTAATCTTCAAGTTCAAGATCTTCCCGAAGAAGTCCTTCTCTTTCATCTGTAATTGTTGTGATAATCTTTTTATTGTAATAATAAATTTGGCCAATCATTATAACATCAAAAACACAACATCCTAAAGATCCAGCCAACCACGGAAGGTGTCGTAAAAGATAACGCCATCCAGTTGTTTCAAACAAAACAGAAAGACTTAAATTTTAATTTAAATAATATTAAATCATATTTTTGAATTTTTTAAAGATTACAAAAAATATTTAACTCATTTTTCAATTTAATTTTTAAATTAATTTTTCCACCAACCCATATGTAAGATTTGCAAATACAATTATGTAAAACATTGTTAATGAAAGTCCTTCACAAGATTTTCTATAATAATTTCGTAAAAGCTGCGGAATTCGCCCAGCAAAATAACAAAAAGCAGCAATTGTTCCAATTATATAACCAGCCTTAAAATTTTAAATTAAAAATAAAAATTTTTCTTACCACGTCCTTATAGCCTTCAAAAATTGGAGGAAACATTAAATGATTACTATTTTGTGTAATTAGTGGAACAGATTCTGAAGAAAGACTAAAAAATAAATAAAAATATTTCGTAAATGATAAATTTTTATTTCTGGCTTACCTTCTACCTTTGTGTAAATTTGATAAAAAAGAGTGATCGGCGATGAATGAAAAAATGCCAAAAAATCCAAGAATAGAAACTGGTATAATTACAGCTGCGTCAGTTCGAGCTGTTTCTAAATATTTATATGATGTTTTTATTTAAAAATTATTAAAATTAAACCTCCAACAGTATTTGAATATATCCGTGTGTAGTAAAAAAATTGCCCAACCAAAACCATATCTTGTATAATATAATAGAAACTAATCCATTCTAAAAATATATTAACAAAATTAAAATTTAATTAATAGACGTTGAAGTGGCTGTTGGTGTGTAAGCAATGCACCAAGTAAATTACACGTATCACCTATAAGCCTAAAATAATTCAAAATCGTTATAATTTATAAATTTAAAAATACCAAAACATAAGAAAGAATATTGAAAGACCTTCACATCTTTTTTGTTTATAATTTTCATAAAGCTGAGGAAAAAGTGGAACTAGCCAAAGGAAAAGTGAAATTAAACCAATAGAGAAACCAATCATTTTTAATGAATTGTCGACACAATCACCAAATACCTTGAAAAAAATAAAATTATTACTTAAAAACAAAAAAACATTAAAAATCCATTTTGTTCCATTTGGGCAATCCACTCTTACATCATTCAAGATTATACTTTGGCTACCATCCTTAAACATCCCACCAATCTCAATAATTGGAAATGGCCAATAACGAGAATACATTAGGAAAACATTTAACAAATTACAAAAGAAAAATCTGTTTAAAAAAATTAATTTAATTGTTGTTAAATTTAATATTAAGGAATCCAAAACTTAAAAGAAAAAGACCTTAAGGAGTGCCTAAATTTAAGATGAACCAATTCAAAATAACACAGCGAATTTTGGGAAATAGAAGAACTCTATCAGCTCACAAAGAGAAAAATACATTCATTATTCTCTCTCATTTTTACTTTTTTTCTTTTCATGCTCTCTTAATTTACACATTCTTTCGTTTTTAAGCAAAACCCAAAGGTATAGGCTTCAACAGGTTTTGAAGACAAAATGTACAGGCAAAAAAGGATTGGATTTGTACAAAATACCAGTGGACGAAATGGTCAGGCATAAATTTAGAAAAATTTTTTTCATCAAATTATACACATTTGAGTCTCAACTTTTTTGATATTCTGAATTCGAAAAGGCAATATGTCAAATGTAAGCATTGGGTCGTATTGAAAAAATGTAACGAATGGATAGATCAGTATGTAAACTATATCATACATTCACTTCGCTGCTCTATCTGAGTGTAAAACCATGACAAATTGACATTTTTTTGCTTTACTCCATATCGTTTCATATACAGCTCCGAATCTCTTTATTACATCGATTTCTCGCCAGATTTACAATACAAGAACATATTGGTGAAATATCAGAGCATTATTGCTCAAGATCCATATCTATTTTTGCAGAAATTAGAGCTCAAAATCAAAGTACCACGAGGAATAGCTCTAATGATTTGAGACTCTAATTTTTTTGCACAAGTTTTCAGTCCTATACCCTTTGGTTTTAGACAAAACGTAATAGACAAATAGACATAAGACTAATATTGGACGAAATGGTCTGTCAGCACTGACGGCGAAACTGCATTTTCTGCGACAAAGTGGGATATAACTAGATTCGTTTAATATTTGAGTCACACTATTTGAGTCTAAGCTAAATTTGTTTTTACGTTGAATTTTTATTCTCGGATTTCGATAGAAGCTTTATCATTCAGCATTTTTTCAGAATTTTACAAGTTTACAAAAAGAAAGAGAAAAAGGAACAGGGGCTGATTTGGCATTATAGTCAAATAAATTTTATTGTTAAAGAATTTTTCGCATTTCTTATGCATATTTAGTGCATATTTTGATAAAACATATTGATTATACCTATTTTAAGATACCTATTGAGAAAGATGTTGGATTCTGACTTTAATTTTCTAGATATTGAGAATGAACCTGAATCAAAATTAAGAGGATCAAGAATGGACGGATATTTATACAAGGTTTGAAATTTTTTCATTTAATTTTTTACAATTTTTTTAGCATGAGCAACGACCAATCGTTGGTCTTACAAAGAAGAAATATTGGTTTATACTTCCAAAAGAGGCACCTGTCTTATATTGGTAAAAATATAATATCATTGTTAAAATAGACGATCGCATACTTTTACTACCATCAAAATAAATTAAAAATGAGATTATCTTTGAGATTCTTTTAATTCATTTTTTATCTCAGCAATAGACAAAATCATTAATTGTAAATTAGCTTTATTTAAAGGTATAAGAGTCCCAGTGATTTTAATTGTGCTGGACGAATCGTTCTGTCTGGTGCTGCTTTCACATTTAATCCACGAGATTCTGGAATATTTGAGATTCAGTTAGTTTTTTACCAATATAAAATAATTAAGATTTTAGCGTTGATAATGAATGTTATATTTTGGAGGCACCTGACAATAAATTTCGATTTGAATGGCTTAGTTCCTTACAATACAATCGAAAACAATATTATCAACAAAATTTAAAAGAGAATTCAATTGAAGTTAAGTCAGATGGACGTGAAAATCATGAAGTTTGTTGTTTATTTTATTTGTTTAACTGTTTTTAGGTTGCTTTTGATCAAAAAATCGATCATAACAAACAGTCTAGTAGTTTGAACCGAATGAACCAAACTCATGATAGATATATTGATGTGATAATTTTATTTAAATCAAAATCTCCCACTATTTTAGGTTGAACCTAAGTCTGTTTTTTATCTAAATGAAAACGGAGGACTTCACCCTGGTAGTCTTGATATTCCTCCACCGATCTGTCATATTCAATCTATAGAGAATTTGATTACTAAAGTTAATGAAGAAACTCATCAAATAAATTTGCCAACAAAACTTTTTCGAAGGTCTAGGAATTCAATAAGGTTTATTTTCTTAAAATGTTATTTTTAAGTATTTTCTTAGAAATGCCTCACAAAATCATTGTGATCTTTCATATTCTGCCTTTCCACAACCTCGTGAAAACTGTGATAAGTGCGCTGAAGTAATTGTTAAAAAGCTTTTAATTAAAATTCTTTTTTTTAGTTTATTAGAACATTCAATCAATTACGTAATAAGTGTTTTGAGTTAGCTGATGACTTAGTTGTCTATCAGGATTTAGTAACTTCATTGAAAAAGAGTGTTGTTTCTGCACATAATGAAAAGGAGGCCTTGTAAGTGCAGTTTAATCTTTTAAGGTATATAACTTCACTTTGGTCTTATACCCTACATTTGGGACGCTTTTTTGGAGTAGGATTAAAATGATTTATAAAATTTTAAATAGTAAATAATTTTCATATTTTTAATTCATTATGTTTTTTTTAATTAAATTTTGATAGGCAACAATATTGTATCGATGCTTCATCTGATATGGATAAGTTAGCATTTGTCTTGGAGCGTGAACAGGCTTACACAAATATTCAATTTACTGCTTCACAGCTTAGAAGAGATATTGAAACTTTAAATGCAGATAATAGGTTAACAAATTATTTGATATTTTATTTAAATAAAATTTAATTTATTAAGACAATTGGAAATTGAAAATAGTTCTTTGAATGCAACAGTTGAGGCTTATCAAGAATCCGTTAGAACCAAAGAAGAATTAATTTTACGTTTAGTTGATCAGCATTCCACTGCTGCTCCAATAAGGAATTCAATACGAAATCGATCTACTGGACATATGAATACATCACGTTTATTTGTTTTAAAATTCTTTTATTTCTTTAAATTTATAGCAGAAGTTCCTGAGGCATTGCTGGTTGATTACGGCACTCCAACAGATTATGCTACAAAAAATGTATTGGCAGAGACAGCAGTAAGCGATCTAAATGAAATGCAAGATTTAATTGAAGGATATAAAAATCAAAACAAATTTTTAAATAATGAAGTTATTGGTTTGTTTTTTTTATAATTAATTTTACAAAAAAAATTTATTTTTAGAACTTCAGAGAATTATTCAGTCTCTCGAAGAACGTGAACGTCGTTTGATTCGACAGAATTTTAGCCTTGAAGCATTTTATTATCAAATGAAAAGCCGTTATGTTATGGTATACTTATGTAAAATAAACATATTTTATTTTTTAAAGTTGCTAAACCATTTTCGTTCTTCCGATCAGCCTTCAAAACGAGGTGTTTACTATACTTTTTTTAATTTATGTAATAATACTTTACAGTTATCGAGCCATCAGTAATTCAGGATTTGGTGGAGGAAGTATCTCGACCTCTTTCTCCTTTTAGAGTTAACAATTCTAATACTTTGGCTTCTGAAGCTGTAAATAATGTTATTTATTTATTTTTATTTTTTTATTAGTTGAAATCAAGAGCAGCACTTTCTACCGCAATTTCAAACCCAGAAGGAATTCCAATAGCTGCATTTGAAGATTTAAATGCAGGAATTCTTCAGAATGCTGATCCAGAAACTGATTCACTTGGATTTTATTTGACATCACAAAAATCTCGAAGATCTGATATTTCTAAAATTTCATGTCAAGAATCTATAAAAGACCTACAATCTGTTGGTGGTGATGTAGTAAATTTGAAAGATGAACAGAAGTCCATTTTAGAACAGAATGTAATTATTTACATACATACATATACAATTATTTATTAATAAATAAGGCTGATTTCGAACAATCTGGTATTTCTTCATCTGTGCCATCAACTTCATATTTTGCCTATTTTAATGAATTAAAAGAAAAACCATTTATTCTTTCACAAAATAAAGATTTACTTCTTCGCTTGGCAGCAGATTCACAAAAGCGATCAGATGATATTCTTTCACTTGTTGAGCCTGGAAATAATCAAGTATATTAGAAAAAAAATATTTTTATATACTATTTTCAGGAATTTGTTAATTGGTTGGCACGATGGGATTCATTTCTTGTTAATCATGTTCTCCATCCTCTTAGTCCTGATCAACATTTAAAATCCTTAGTTCGATGTGGTGTTCCTCATGCATATAGAAGAAGAGTTTGGAGCGGGTATATTTTATTTTTTAAACAGAATATTTTTAATTTTAAGACTTGTTGATTTTCATGTTGAATCAACTCAAGTAGAAGCAGGAAATGGTTATTATGAATGTCTTTTACGAAAATCACAAAAATATCTTACGGATGATGATCCAGCTCTTAAGCAGGTAAATTATTCTGAATTTTAAAAGCATTTTTTGCTTATTGTTAGATTGATTTGGATTTGGCTCGTACTTTACCTAACAATAAATTATTTGAAACAGAGCAAAGCCCAAAAGCTGGTGCTTTAAAGAATATTCTTTATGCTTTTCGTTTTCACAATAAAAGTGTTGAATATTGTCAGGTACATATATAAATATATTTTTGTATTTTTATTTTATTTTTTTAGGGATTAAATAGAATTGGGGCTATTGGACTTTTATACCTTGAAGAATCTGAGGTAAAATAATTTTACTTTAAAAATATCTTAAATTATTTAAAAAAGGCCTTTTGGTTTTTGGTTGCTTGTGTAGAACATTTACAACCATTAAATTATTATTCTTCAAATCTTGTTGGAGCAGTTATAGACCAAAGAGTTTTACTTGATTTAGTACAGGATAAAATGCCTGCATTGCATGCTCATTTACAAAAGTTGGAAGTTAATTTGTCTGTATTTACTCTTAGCTGGTTTCTCACAGTCTTTGTTGATGTTCTTTCTCACACAGTTATTTTTAAATTATTATTATTTTTTAAATTTTATTTCTTAAGGTTTACATAAAGGTATTTTTATTTATTTTTATTAAACATAAAATATTTTTAAAGATTTTTGATGTTTTTCTCTATGAAGGCAATAAAGTTTGTTTTTTTTTAAATTAAATATAAATCTCTTTTTTTATTATTATTGAAGGTACTTTTTCGTTTTGCTTTAGCCATTTTAAGAATTGTTGAACTTCGCTTACTTGAATGTACTTCATTTTCCGGTGTACACATTTGTTTAAGTAATTTATCGACATTTGTTACAGATTATAAAGTTTTAGCAAAAGTAAAAAAAAATTTAATTAATTTAATTATTATTTTTTTAAATTATAGATTGCCTTCAATAATTTAAATCCATTTCCTGCAAGGCTTATTGAATCACGTCGCCACAATTATTATATTCAACATCAAGTTTTTTATTAATTAACAATTTAATAAATATTTAAAACATTTTTAGAATGGAAAATTCAGTATTTGATTAACTCTGAGAAACTAAATAGTTTAAAATTATAATTCTCTATTTAAATTTGTTTTTTTATTATTAAGCTAGAATTAATTAATTTTAAAATTTAAAACAATTTTACAGTATTTATATTTTATTTTACCATGATAGAAGAACAAAAAATTTTTAAAAAATAAATACTTGTTTCCCAACATAAAATTCTAGCCTTTTTAATAAAACTTATCATTCTAAATTTAATTTTGACACATTTATTTTTAAAAATTATATATAGGTACTCAAATTGTTCATTCCATTAAAAAAACACTTCTTTTTTTTAATACTAATTTTAATTACCTGTTGTTGTTTTTACATTTGTGATCATCATTAAAATATTTAAATAATTTAATCTATTTTCTTTTTCTTTAAATATTTTGCCTATTTTCTTTTTAAATTAAGTATTAGCCTTTGATAAATTTATGTAAATATATTTCTTTATTTTTTTTTAATAAAAATTTATATAAACACTATATTTTTGAAAAGATTTTAGAACAGAAAAAAGAAGATTTAAAAAAGATTGAAAAGTTAAAAATATATTATTTGATTAAAATTATTGAAAAATTTTTTTAAATCATTTTTTTACTTTTTGTAATTTTAGTGCAATTTTGCCAAAAGATCATTATATTCCTTAAAAAAAATAATTATTTTTAATCATTTTTTTTAAAATTAAACTTTTGAATTTATGAATCTAACATAAGGATCATTTTTAAGAATTTGTTCAATATGTTTTACTGCTTCATCAAAAACTGATTCGTCAACATTTTTTTCTCTAATTTTTTTTTCAACACGTTGACGTAAACCAAAAGGAAGAAAAACCTTTTTTTAAATTTAAATAAAAAATTAAAATTAATTTTTTTACTTCATTATGTGCTCCTTCACGAAGAAATTGTTGTTGAATTGTTCTGCTCATATTTAACATAGCAATAGATTTATTTTTTAATTGACGAAATTCAATAACAGATTCCTTTTAAAAATATATATATTAATTATTTTAATAAATATTAATTACCCAAAATCGTAAATTTTCTTCAGCGTGTACATTAAAAAGAAATTGACGAAAATGATGTCTACCAACTTGATTACCTAAAAGAGCATCAAATGAAGTCATCCAACGTTCTGCATAAGAACGAGGTAATAATTGTTCAAGAAATTCTAAATATAATTTTGAACGTCGAAAACGTGGAAATTGATCATTTTCAAGTAATTTATATATTTCCTATTATATTAAATTAAAATTAAAAAATATATTTAAAAATTACTTTATGAGAACATTCTAATGCTTTTGGATCTGGTATTTCTGATTTTGTTGCTTCTTTTAATTTCTAAAAAAATTAAATTTAAATTTAAAATAATAAAAAACAAACACTCATTGCAACACTACTTAAATTTATATATTGCCCATATTTATCTAATAATATTTTTATTCCTTGTCTAATTTTTTCAGGTTGTTTTTCTCTTTTCATTTTTTCTATTTCTTCAATAAAAAGTAAATTTTCTTCTGCAAGAGATTCATGCAAAAAACAACGAAATACTTGACGACCTATTTTAAATAATTAATTAATTTATTTATTTATTTATTTTAACCAATTTTATCTCTCATTATTTCAGCAACTGTTGAAGAACTCCATGAGGCTGCACGGGGATACTGTTTGTAAAAAATATATATTTAAATATTAATTTTATAAAAATATTTGTTAAACTTTTATTTTTTAAAAATTATTTTACCTCAATACCATCAGTTGTTGGCATTTGAGGTAAAGGTGCGTCACTACGAGAGTCTTTTTCAAACATATTTGGAACAGGCTAATAATAAATAAATAATAAATATTTATTTATTTATTAATATATTCTTGTATATAAAAAATAAACCTTTCCATCATTAATATCTCTCATGCCATTAACTGCTGAAATATCTTTAATTGGTGGCATTTCCAAATTAATATTATTATTATTAATATCTAAAATATATTTATTTATTTATTTAAATTTAATATACTTTTAATAATATTAGAATTATTTATTTTTAAATTTTCTTCTTCTTTTTGTTCAAATATATTAGAAGAATCTTCAAATGATGAATTAAATGAAGAAGAACGTCTATTAAATAATTTATTTTTATTATTTGGTGAATTTTTTGTTGACAATGAATGTGAAGAATGAGCGGATATATTTTTCCTTTTAAAATTAAGGAAATTATTATTTTATTAAAAAAATATATTTAAGTAAATAATAGCTTTATAATTACAAAAATAATAATAAAAAGGAAATTTAAATAAAAATAATATATTTATTTATTTATTTTTAATAATTTAAAGTCTATTCATTTTAATAAAATATGAATAATTTTTAAATTTTATTTAATAAAAATATTTTTTTTAATATTTTTTATAAATAAAATAAATTAAAAAAAATGTTTAAAAACTTTTTTAATTGTTAAAAAATAAAGGATATTTTAGATAAAATTAAAATATTTCTTTTTTTTTAATAAATTATTTTATTATTGTCATGACAACAATAAAAATAAATTATTTTAATTATTAAATTGAAATATAATAATTATTTAAATAAAATAATTTTTAAAAATTAATAAATATTTACCTTTTTGGAGTAAATATAATATTATTATTTGCTGCTGCATAACTTCTCCACATTAACAAAAAATTTTTTTTAATTAAATTTATTTTTAATAAAATAAATAAAAATAAGGATAGTTTATTTTCATATTTTTTTATATAAATTAGAATATATTCTCCAAACTATTAAAGAAAAAAGTAATTTAAAAAAAATTTATTTATTGAGTGAAGGTATATTTTTATTTATTTTTTTATTTTAAAAATATAAAAGAAAGGCAAAATTAGACTAAATTTAAAAAAATAAATAATATTTAATTATTTTAACTGCCACTCCTTTTATAAAAATATTTTGTTACCCAGGTAATAAATAAATATTTAATTTCTTTTTTAATTAAATAAAAACAAAATAAAAGAAACAAAAATATTTATTACGTAAAATTAAAAATATTATAAAAAAATAAAAATATAATTTTTTGTATGAAAAAATGAAAGAATATTTTCTTTAAAAAAACAAAGGAAAAAAATTACAGATTACTGGGTAAAAAATAATTAATTAATTAATTAAAATAATTAAAATAAATAAAATTAAATAAAAATTAATTTAATTAATTAATTATCATCATCATAATCACTTTCCCAATCAGATTCCATTCCAAGAGATGAAAGAGGAATTGTTTTAACTAAATCACCATGTATTACTCTAATTCCTTGTCCTCCTCTACCAAAAGAAGAAGAAGAAGAAGAATTTTGATAATTATTATTATTTTGATTTGTTGTATAAACATAAGGTGATTGAATTTGTTCTCCTCCCATACGTCCAAGTACTTAAAATAAAAATATTTTATTTTATTTAAAAGATAATTTTAATTATTATTATTTAATAAAAAAAAGTATTAAATAAAAACCTTCTTGTGAAATTTGAGCTTCTGAAGCGGAAACCTTTAAAATAAATAAATTAATTAAATTAAATTAAAAATAAATACATAAATAACATCAATTCCATTAAATTTATTTTTTCTTAATCTTTTTTGACGTCTCTTTCTTTTTATAATTTGACGTTCTTCAGCAATAGCAAAAATTGTTAATTTTCTATTTTTAAATAATTTTGTTGATTTTTCTTTAATTTCTTTATTATTATTATGTAAATCTTCTGTATTTAAAGTACACCTAAAAAATTAATTAATTATTTAAAAAAAATAAAAAGTTTTAATAACCAAGTAGAAGAAGTAGCAAGAGATATTTGTTCATCTTCAGGCCCAACAGAAAAAGATTTTTTAGAATTTCCTGGCCATGAAAGTGTTGAACATGCAGAAGAAGAATTAGAAGATAAAATATTTTTTATTTGTTTTTGTTGTTCAGGTAAATTAATTGAAGAATTATCAGATAATAAAGAACATTGAGAACTAGCTGAATGTTTTTTTTGACATTTTGAAGAAGAAGAAGAAGAAGATAAAGAAGAAGAAGGAGAAGAACAATTATTATTTAAACAGGATTCTTTTTTAATTATTCCAAGTTCAGCAAAATTTGGAATTCGACGAGAATTATGATGAACACGTAAAACACGAATATTTTTAGGTAAATAATATTTAATAAAATAAAATAAAGCAGAAGAATTAAAATGTCTTTTTTTTTAAAAATAAATAAATAAATAATTTAATAATAAAATAAAACCTAAATCCAAATGCTTTAAGATTTTTTAATTCTTTTAAAAGTTTTTGTCCAAAAATGTCAGGTTGTGGTTGATCACCCAAATGAAAAATAAATGGAGGTAAATCCAAATCATTTAATTTTTTAAATTTTAATAATAATTGTAAATATTGACATCTTTTTTGTTCTTTTCCAAAAGTATAGCCAATTGATAATCTTTTAAGAGATTCTCCACATTTTAATAAAATTAATTCAAAAGCACTAAGAGAAATATGACAATTTGTTAATTGAATTTCTTCTAATTGAGAATTTATTGATTTTGCCAAAATTTTAGAAAAAATATATTTTGTTGTTGTTGTTGGAGAAGAAGAAGAAGAAGAGGAAGAGGAAGAGGAAGAGGAAGATGTTGTTGTTGAGGAAGAAGAAGAAAAAAAAGAATTTGAAGAATAAGAAGAAGATTCGATTATTGAATTATTATTAAAAGTAGAAGAAGAATCTAATATAAATAATTGTTTTAATGAATTTAAATTAATTAAAGAAATTAATAAAGGTGATGGAGTATTATTAGTTAACCAACGACCACAATTCTAAAATTAAAATTAAAAATATTTAATTTAATTAATTAAATAAACCCAAAGACGTAAACAACAAAGTGATTGATAACAAAAACGAATAATATTATTTTTTAATCTTTCAGAAATACAAGCATCCCAAATAGTTAATTCTACTATTTTTGACCCTCCTTCCTGATTATTATTATTTCCTCCTCCTAATCGACAAAATAAATTTTTTAAAATTTTTTCAGATTGTTCAGAATCATTTAATAAATTATTTGTTTTAATATTTTCTGAATGTCCAGAAGTAAAATTTAAACGAATTTTAAAATTTTTTGGTAAATATCTTGATTTTAAACGAAGAGAGGGAAGACGACAACGATGTCCTAAAGAAGAAACTCCTCCTCCTGTTGTTGTTGTTTGTGAAGAAATTGGTGAAGAAGAAGGACAATAATTTGAAGAAACTCCTCCATCTTTTAAAAAATAAATTAATTATAAAAAAAAAAGAAAAACCATTTTCCCATTCTGGACGAATTTCCAAAGAATTGACATCTTTCCAATGAAAAGTTAATAATTGTAAACGTTTTGAACATTTTCCAAGTGATATTCTATCCAAAGGTCCAAGATATGAAAATATTCTAATCCATAATATCTCTGGTAATTTTTCCGCAATATTTTTATTATTTAATTCAAAACGAGCTTTTTTATATTTTAATCGACATAAATCAGTTAAAGGTTTAAGAGGAGATTGAACTACTTGAACAAAATCTATAGAATCAAAAAATGAAGAAATATTATTTCTTTCAACAATTGGCATATTTGTTGTTTTTTATTATTAATTTATAATAATATTTTTATTTTCTGTTAAAAAAAAAGAATATATATTTATATAAATTATTAAAGATAAATGAAGGTTTATTTAATTTTACACAAATATATTTTAAGTAGACATAAAAATTGGCAAAAAATTGCAACAGAAAAGGATCGGAAAAAGAAACTAAAATTTTAAATATATTAATTATTTTAATTAAATAGAATATTAAGATCTTAAATTAAAATAAATTAAAGTCATTTATAAAATATTCAAAATTCTTAAATATTTTTTTAAAAAAATTATTTAAATTAATTTTTATTTAAAAATTAAAGATTTATTTCTTTTGTTATAATAAAATAATTATAAAAGAGAGAAATCTATCATCCTTTTACGTAAATACTTCTTTCAATTTTAATAATTAAAAAAAAAAGAATGGAAGTTTGTCGAGACAAATAATTTTTTTTAATATTTTAATAAATAAATTTGCACTTAATAACAAAAAAATATTTTAAATTATAACAGAGAAAGTTAATAAACAAATAATAAATAATTACAAGATATTGTAGTAAATAGTTTGTAGCAATGGCAACGTAAAAAAAATTTTTGCAAAAATATAAATAAATAAATATTAGAAAGGCATTTATTTATTAAAAAAATATTTAATTTTTTAATGGCAATATAAAAAATTAAAAGAGCGTAAAGAGAAAAAATACGTAAAGGATGATTCAGAGTCGGCCGATTCAGAGTAGCTCGTATAACTTTTTTCATTTTAAACCTTTTCAAATAATTTAATTTTTATTTCATTCGAAATATTTCGAAAAGTAGAGTCTTTTCACTAATTTGACCGATCAGTTGTTTTTAAAAAATGTTATGCCCGAAAAACACGAAAATCAAGATTTTCCACTTTTATCGAGCTTTAACTTTTTGTTGAGTGATCTGATTGGATCGGTCCAATTGGTTAATTTTATCCGTTTATCGGATACTGCTGATTAATAAAAGAACTATTCAGATCGGTTAAGAAATAAAAAAGTTATGGCCAAAAAGAACCGGCTACTCTGAATCGTCCCCTACCAATAAAATATGTATATATTTACATGAATGAAGGAATGAAAGATGTATTTAATATTAGGTATTCTATTTGTAAAATTTTATTTTATACATAAAATAAATAGAAAAAAAGAGAGTGAAAAGGATGGGAAAAAAAGCAAAGCGTGCGCATTTCAACGTGAATAAATGCCAAGAGATTATTTATTTTAAAAGAAGAAAAAGAAAAAAAGAAAAGAAATGCCAAGTAATTTATTCCTAAAATTTTTTTTAATATTCAATTCTCGACATTACATTATTAACTTTTCTATTTCTCTCTTTCTCTCTTTTTTCTTTTATTTATTTATAGGCAGTCCTCTTTACTAATTTTCTCCTCTCAAATGTTTGACAAGAGTTGTGCTCTGTGGAAAGAGCTGTTTAATGTTTACTAGTCTCTAAAATGATATTTATTAATTTTTTTATCTAGCTAGTCTTTTTTAGGCCTGCAAAAACAAAAAAAATTTTTATAATTTAATTTTCTGCAAAAGTAATATATAAATGCTGTGATAGAAAAAAAAAAGAAAGAGATAATATTTGCAAAATTAATAAATGACGAGAATAAAATTTTAATAAATAAAAAAAGTTAAGTAAATTTATATTTAATTTATTATAAAATATCAAAAATTAATTTAAATTACTTTAAAAATTATTTTGTTCAATAAAATACAAATTAAGACTAGACTAAAATATTGAAAAAGAAGTAGTAAAAAAGTTTATTTTTAACTAAAAAAATGAATAAATTATTTTATTTTAACTTAAATAAATATATTTAATAAAATTGCAAAATATTCTTCTTTTTTTATACATATGACTTTTATATCAATATAATTTGACAAATAAAATAATGACAATTGAATATTAATATTTATTTTAAGTAAAAAAAAGAGTTAATGTCTCTTTTTTATATAAAATTAAATGATAAAAAATAAATATATTAAATTATTAAATATTTAAAAAAAGATCAAAGTTTATAAAAAATATATTAAAAAACTTTATTTCCTCAGTTAAATTTAGAATTTAATATTATAATATTTTGTCAATTTTATATTCCAACTTTAAAAAATTACTTTTTATTATATAAAATAATTAAAAAAATAAAGTCTGTCCTTTTACTTAAAATTTTGCCCTTTTTTTAAATTTATTTACTTTAAAATAAATAAAATCAATAAAAATTAAAATTATTTTGTTGTGTAAAAATTAGTCATTATATTTGTTAGGGGATTAAAAAAATAAATAAAATGATAGAAATCGAGAATGTTTATAATATAAAATAGTTATTTATTTATTTATATATTGATTGAGTTACTTTAAAATTAAATAATATGTACTTTATTTGCAAATTATTTTAAAAAATATTTTTTATTTTTAATTAAAAATTTAAATTTTTTTTAAATTTTAAAATAATTCTTTTAATTATTATTGTCTCTATTGACCAAAAAACATAAAAAATTACGAGAAAAAAAAGAATCCTAATAAAATAAATTATATTTAAAAATTAAAAAAAATATCAGAAATATTTACGTAAATAATTAAATATAAATATTAAAAATATTTATTTATTATTTTAATAATAAATTAAAATTATTTAATCCGTTTTTCAATTCTTAGAAAAATTATTATAATATTTAAATAAAAAAATATAATAAATTAATGGGAGAGAAATTAATAATAAGCAAAAAATGAAGCCAAAATGTTTTAAAATAATAAAAGGAATAATAAATAATTATTTTTATAATTTCATAATAATTTAAAAAAAATTGTTTTTTAATTTTAATTACGCAAAAAAGTGTCAATTTAGCAATTAATAAAAAAAATTTTCAAAATTTATGGGAAAATTATTTGTCTAGTTTGGCAAATTTTAAAAGAAAAAATAATTAGAGATATTCTGAACAAATATATATAAAAAATGAAATAAAGAATATATAAAATAATATTTTTTTAAATTAATCAAAAAAATATTTTTATCATTTTAAATTGTCTTATTATAATTAATTAATATATAATATATTTTATTTTATTAAAATTATTCCCTGATTTACGTTAAAAAGTAAATATTGGAAAAAGAAGAAGGAATTAAGTATTTTAAATATTTTTTATTTATTAAATAATTAAAAATTGTTTTTAAACTTTTTTAAAATGATGAAATAAATTTAAAGATTTTTTTTAGATAAAAATAATTGTTTAAATATTTTCCTTAAAACTTTTTTTTTTAAAAAAGAATTTCTAAAAAAATAACATTTTAATTAAAATTATTATATGTACATCATAAAAGAAGTTGAAATTATTTTTTTATTTAAAAGTTAATACCCTTTTATTGAAAAATAATTAGAAAAACTTAATCTTCACTCAATTAATGATGAATAATATTTATTTAAAAATAAAAATCGTCACTTTTACTAAAGAAAAATAAATTCATCTTTTAATTTTTGAAGTATGTTTTTTCCGTATAAAATAAATTGTTTAATTTGTTATATTTAATAAAGAAATTAAGCAAATAAACTTTTTTTATTATAAAATATTAGTAAGTTATATATTATTATTGTTTATGCAAAAATAAAACGGGGAAATTCTTTAGGAATTTAGTTTATTTTAGTTGCAAATGCAGTTGTGAATAACTTTAAAATGAATCATCTTTCTTTTATTAAAGGAAATAAATGCAAGGAAAATAATATAGCAACAATTATATAATATTTAAAAATGTTAAAAAGATAAAAAATACATAAAAGTTTAATTTTTCTTAAAATATTATTTAAATTTATAATTAGAGATCGGGAAAATGCTACAATCAAATACAATTAAAATAATTGAAAAATTTGCATTTGTAAATTCAACAAGAATCTATCGTGAAAAAAAATAAATCAAACAAATATAATTTATTATAATTATTAAAAAAAGCAATTTCAATAAAAGCACAAAATTAATTTGTATATTTAAGTAAAAATAAATAAAATATAACTGAAAGCTTTGAGAAAAGTATTATTAATAAATAGAGAATTATTGCAATGACAAGTTTTTATATCTGGGAAAATTATATAAAAGTTTGTATAATTAATTATAATGGCAGTGTAAATGCAAAAAGAATAAATATTAATTATTTAGAAAAAATTAAAAAGAAAATAGGTACATAACTGAGAAAAAATGGAGATTCAAAAATTGAGAGGTGAATGAAATAATTCAACACACTTAAAGTCCATTTATTCTTCATATAAATTAATTGTAAAAATCAATCATCGTCTGCCTGTGTAAATTCATGTTGTAATTGTTGTAGAGTATCAATCTAAAATTAAATTAAAATTTATTAACGGAAAAAGGTAATAAACCATTTGGTCTATTTCTTGAACATTCAATTCTTCTGCAGAACCAACAGACTAAAAATTAAATATATACAAAAGAGGAAAATTTTATCACCTTATTTGGAGGGTGTTTTTTTTGCTGAATAAAATTTGTTGAAGCATTATTCTCTATTTCACTTTCTCTTTGAATCCGTATACTTGAATATGGAGAAGCTGACGTTTCAAGTTGATTTGTGATATTGACACGTGGTTGTGCTTTTGCCCGTCCAATAGGAACATTTCCTGTTAGAACACCTTCTAAATAAGGATAATTTTTAAAAATATAATTAGATTAAATAATAGTTACTATTAATAGATTGACAAGTCTTTGGTTGATTTCGAAATCCAGATGGTGAGGCATTAGCATCTGCCTTAATTGCAGCAATAGGCCGAACAACGTGAGATATCTTTGGTTGCTGATGATGTTCCTCCGTTTCTCTGATACGATGAGTTGATAATGACGAAAGCGACTTGTCAGTTAATCGATCTTTGTCAGAAAGTTCCATATCGGAAACCACGGTAAAATCACATTTTGGCTAAATATGATATCAAATATTTGGATAATAAATCTAATTATACTTGTCTATCCGTTTTGGCATATACAAGATGCGGGTTTCTTGGGGTTGATGTAGGAGTCGGGTAACCCAAATTTCGTCCTTGAGGACTTATTATTGCAGTATTGTAGCAATTTTGTGAAAAATCTAAAAATTACATGTTTATAAATCAAAAGTATAAAAAAATAAACAGTTGTTAGTCACTACACTGCATTGGGAACGCCAATCATGAAATTAACAAATTTAAACAACTCAATTCTTCTGCACACTTTATTACTCACTTTTCTCTTGTTTCTCATTAATAATTTCAGTAATACGGCTAGGCTCATATATATTTTCTTCATTATCTTCCTCTTCTTCATTTCCGGCCAAAGTAGCCAACATTGGTGCAAAATTCACGCATTTCGTCGAAGACATTTTTGACCGGTCATTACAAGTTATATTATATTCTGTTATTGAAGTTCGACGAGCATGCTTAACAGGTAATCCAAAACCCAATGGACAATGTAATTTATCTGTCATGGAATCAACAAAAAGTTTTTTGTGCTGTGGATAATCTCTGCTAATATTTAGAAAAGATTCAGAAGTCCGTTCATTTTTATTTATTTTTAAATCATTCGTCGTATTCTTAATTACTGGAATTTCTTGTCGACTCCAAACAGGATATAATTCAATAGAAGTAGGTGATGATTCTTTGCAGTTTTGACCAATTCTGTTGGATTTAACAGCCAATGGTGTTATGGAAGCAGAGGAGCAAAAACGGGGAGGTAGTGAACTTCGATTCTGACGAGAAAACTTTCTCAATTTTGATGATGGTTGATGTTCATCAACAGACTGGACAGAATCAGCCAAACGCTGATGTAACTTTGAAGGGTAAAAACTGTTCCCAGATTGTTCAACACCTTGTAAAGTTATCCTTGGACATTTAAATTTTCTCTAAATTAACACTCTAAATCTACATATTTTTGACTAATTTCTTTCGCAATATTTTTAAATAACTATATAATAAAAAATTGCCTTGAGAATCCGAAGGTAAATATTGTGAGCTATATTGTGGAAATGGTGAACTCAAATGAGCACTCGAAGTAATAAATGCCCCCTGTTGTCTATCAACCAAAAGAATATTTCGTCTTTCGCCGGCTGATGTTGGCATTTCAAAATTCTAAAAAAATAAATCAAAAATAAAAAAAATAAATACCTCACAAACAACGCGCCCAAGTGTTCCAGTATTATCCAAAACAGTAGCAAACCTTGTACCATTCTGTTGGATCCACAAGTTATCAGCAGATTGTTGTGAATGCTTTCTACCAGGAATATAACTGTATTGTGGATGCTTTACACTTGCTTGTCGACTTGGCTTCCTTTGTGTACAAGCAACAATAACCGCCATAACCAAAACTAACAACACAATTGTAAAAATTCCAAGAAAAAGATTTGTTAGATTTGTACTAGAAGTTATTTTCTAATTAAATTTTAAAATTATGTATTTACCTAAAAATCTGAAAAACTTGTTGATAAAATGAATTAAAATCTTCAGAAATATTTTTTTGATCAGACAATGAAGAAATATCGAAAGTTTCAGGAGTCAAAAAACTTGTAACAGGTGTAAAAGGTCCAAAACCTTTTAAATTCTTTGCTTGTAATTTAAAATAATATGTCATCTTTGGCAAAAGCCCTCGAATTGATAAAGAAAGTCGATCACCTTTAACACTCTCCATTGTCCATTCAGTCTCGGGTGCATCAAATTTATTTGAATAAAATAAAATATATTCTAAATAAATAAATTTAATGCCTAAAAAAGAATCGAAAACCGTGAATTTCGCCATTTGAATATTTTGGTGGTTGCCAATTAAGTGTTACAATACTCGAATCATCTTTTTCTGACTGAGGGCCAACTAATGTAAGATCCCTAGGTGGCGATGAAGGCGGTGCTGGATATGTTCGGTTAATTGCTGTAAGACTCCATTGTTTGGTTTTAGCTATTTTTACAGCAAATTCATATTGAGTATCTGGCCTTAAATTGTCAAAAAGATATTCTGTCTCACTTGTATTTACTTCTTTTGAAAATCCATCTGTTTCACCACTATAAGTAAGATAATTAATAATTTTGAGAAATAAAGCAATTATCAATGGGGAATATTAAAACGACACAAAAAACTTGAAGGAATTGAGTAGTTAAAATGTAAAAAAGGCCCGTTAAAGGAATTTTCAAATTTGAGTCTGTAATGACCTCATTCCATATTTTACTGTGTAATACTGATTGAAGGCCTCGTTATTTGGATCAGTCCAATAAAGTCGTATCAGTGAAGCAGATAGAGTTTCTGCGAAAAGGCCAACAGGTGCATGGATATCTTCAATAAAAATATTTGGTGAAGGAGAAGTAGTTAAAGAGCCAAATGAATATGTTCTAAAGAGGATATTATTAAGGATTTTAAAGCAAAAAACTCACTTGACAGTTTCATAAATTGGGAAACCTTGACCTTTCTTATTAAATGCACGTAATGAAATAACATATTCTCTATTTGGCTTTAAATTACGAATTGTATATTGCCGAATATTTGAATTAACAACGGCTTTCTCTATGTCCGGTATATTTATGCCCCAACCAATCTAAAAATTTGTAAATTTAAAACTTTTTTACTAAACTTAAAGTAAAACGGCGACCCATCCCATAAAATAGCAAAAGACTGGGTGAAATTTACCCGAGAGCTCTCTTAAGATGGATAATTCACTCAACATCCCACCGTCGATCGAAGGTTTTCCTAGGTTTTCCTTTACATTTATTATCTAGGCTGGAAATATTTAGCCGTCCTTACATCGAACATAAAATATTACGTTTATGTGACAAAAAACTTATTTTCCTCAATATAATTATAAAATACCTGAAATCCTCTAATTAAAATATTATCATCTCGAGGTGGTAACCAAGAAACTTGAATTGAATCATGAGTTGAAAAAGCTTGAAGTTCTGATGGAGTACCAGCTATTTGTGATTCATCCTCTTCTTCTAAAAGAAGTATCAATTCATTTAAATCAAACAAAAAAAATGCAACAATAAATATATATGCCACCATGTGAAAATACTAAAAAGTTGAAGAGGACAAGAATTATAAAAATTAATTATTCCAGAAAAACAAACCTCAGAGATTTACTGAATTCTAGATTAGTTTAGTGTGAAGATAAGAATTTGTCACGAGAGGGAGAGTCATTCATAGCTCCAGTTTATTGTCAAAAAATAAAACCTCTAAATTGAACCGCGACAAAACGGTCGTAAGTAAACAGTGAATCGTCCGTTCAGGTAATTTCCGAAACGCGACGTTTCAGTCCCGCCGATTCAGTCCCGCCGTTTCAGTCCCGCCGATTCAGTCCCGCCGTTTCAGTCCCGCCGATTCAGTCCCGCCGTTTCAGTCCCTTCCCGTTTCAGTCCCTGCCGTTTCAGTCCCTGCCGTTTCAGTCCCTGCCGTTTCAGTCCCGCCGTTTCAGTCCCCTACAAAAGGGAGACGTTTCAGTCCCCAAAGTTTATTATATTTATATTTTATACTTCATTAAATAAAAACCCCTAAAATTCAAAGAGAATACTAAAATCTAACATTTTTATCACGTAAATATTAAGTTTAAAATGGAAAAAAGTGAATCAAATATAACAAAAATAAAACCGAGTAAGTTTAAAAATCAAAAAATTGGAAATAACAAAAAAGGCAATACCTTGAAGAAAATCAATTATAGGCTGTGGATGAAAAGTCTAATCAGGGTTTATTCGATTGGGATCTCCTTGATTAACCGGTAAATAATTTTCAACAAGATTCAAAATACGAGCATAGCTTCCCTGTAACGTCTAGATTTTAGCCGAGGTTCTTCACCAGAAATGCATTTGGCCATATCTGCATCACGCGTCTTTTGTTCACGCCTCAATGTATCGATAAATCTACAAGTAAAAATTAAATATTCTCGATGAAAATTCAAACCTCCAAATGATATAAACATCCTTTGATCTCGCACATTGGAAAAACAATTCTTATTGAATTAATTGCAGCTTTCTCATAATCGACTGGAATCGATTGAGGCTAAAAATCGGGCCAAATTTCAACAATATGTGCCACATACGTTCAAAGGTAGACTGACTTTTGTCCGTGAGCAGGCAATAAAGGATGGGAAAGACCCAATTCCGCCTCCTCTTTTGTAAATTAAATAAAATAAATTTAAAAAACCTCGAAAGTACAATATAGAGTTGACTGAAAAGATGGGGTGCCAAGGAAAAGATTCCATCGGCAAAAAGCTCCCTCATTTCAGCTGACCAATTTTTATGATTCTCGACCAAAAATGAGAATACTGAAAATTTTGATGCAGTAATTTTACAAAAATAAAAATAAACCGTTGTTGCCGACCATTCTCAAATTAAATGCCACTATCGCCTAACAAATTGTTCTGCTTGTTCCTCTGTCCTCATCTAAATTTGATAATTTTGTGGTATTTCCAATTCCTCAAGATTCAGTGGAACCGCGATTCCATCGTCAGAATTGCTCTTCTTTTCAACCTTGTTATAACACGCTTTGCTCCCAAATTTTCAGCACCAGATGGGCAATTGTGCTCACTAAATTAGCGAAGAACATTCCCTTCAAGATCAACGTGAAGTCTGGCTTTACACATAAAATCTTTAAAACCAAAATTTTCGCATCTCAAAAATTTAATATTTTCTTCTTTGTTGTATTTGTGAAATACATATAAAAATCCAGTGTTCAAATTTGACCACTCCTCTTTTATATTTTATTATATTTTCCATTCTAAAAAATTTAAAACAAGAAAAACTGAAAAAAATGAAAAAATTATAAATATATAAACTTTGGGGACTGAAACGTCTCCCTTTTGCAGGGGACTGAAACGGCGGGACTGAAACGGCAGGCACTGAAACGGGAAGGGACTGAAACGGCGGGACTGAATCGGCGGGACTGAAACGGCGGGACTGAATCGGCGGGACTGAATAGTACCCCACCGGGTAATTTCGGACATTTGGCGAAATGTAATAATTAAATTTCTCTTTTTCTTTTTAATGTCTTCACTCTTCTTTTTTCACCGATGAACAAGTGCCAAAATTGCTTTACAAAAAATTTATAAATTCAAGATTTAATTTTGTCCTTTGTTTTCGAGATTTAAAAATACCACCTTTTAAATTTATTTTAGTTATTAATTTAAAAGATGTCGCGTGATCTTTATCCATCAAATTCAAATATTATTGATTTGAGAAGCAAAATTTTACCAACACAGGCACCTTTGAAAACAAAGCAATTTATTAATGAATTAGATAGGTTGTCAAATACACCGCAAAAGGTTTTATAATAATTTATTAATTTTATTTTAATAAAATTTTCAGGAACGAAATCGTAGTTTTGGAACTTATGAAAGTGAACGCTGGTTTTCACCAAGATTTAACAATGAAATGAATACATCAATACCTAGACGTTCAATTTTTACTCCATCTAGACTTTCTTCTCGTCGAATTCGCGAGTCTACGAAACCTTATTGGTAAAAATAGTACGTCAATTTTTAATATTTATTTCAATAGGCGTTGCCCTCAACCCGTTTCTACTTCATCTGCTTCAAATTGGTACAATACTGCAGTTGAATCCATTGGTAAATCCTCAAACAATTCTTCATCCGTGGGTAATTCTGCTTCTATAAGCAAAGCTTTATCGCCGAACAATCCTGTATCAGTTTGCAATGTTTTATCCTTGGACAATGTTTTATACCATACGACTACGTCCGTTGGAAATGCTCCGTCTGTTGTCAATGTTCCACCTGTAGACGAGAATAGTGTGGGAAATACTATTGAGCGACGTGATGAAATTACAATTGTTGGTACTGTTACAGAAATCCATCCTGCTTTTACGTTTGCTGATTCAATTACTCGTGAACCAAAGTGTCCAACACCTCCACCCAAACCTAAGCCAACTTATCAAGATAAAGAAGTTCAAACAGATTCTGTCCAGACAGTCAATGGAGGTTTGCACAATTCTGCATCTAATGTTGCCGACAAAATACCTGTCGTTACAAAACCATTTGAACCTCCAACTCAACAAAATTCCGAATTTGCTCCAGTGGTTACTGCTCCTTTGCTTAGTGGTTTTCAATTCCCTTCTGCACCACCCAATGGAGGCATTAAATTTGGAACAACATCAACAAGTCATGGTAAAATATGCTTTTTAGTTTTATTTTTTTTATTTAAGCTTCAAATGAGGCATCCATGGTAATAGAACCTCCATCGCACCAAAATTCCACTTTTGCTCCGGCTTTTGTTGGTTCAACAATTAATAATGGAGTTGCAGGAAATTCTTTATTTACTTCAGTGGGTAGTGCTCCTTTCAGTGGTGGTTTTCAATTTAATTCAAACCCAATAAATGGCGTCTTTCAGTTTGGAGCCTCAGCATCTGAAGGTTTTTAATTATATATCTTTTGGTTTTTATTTATAAATTTTAGTTCCAAATGGTTCGACTTTTAGTAATGGTTTAACAACTAGGAACAGTGTTTTGAGTCGTAAGGTTCTTCATGCGAAACGGAATAGAAAGCACTGATATTATTAAAAAAAAGAACATTTATTTTTGTTATTTTATCGAAGATTTCGTCTCCGGTTAAATATTTCATCAAAATTTTTTCATTTTTATGTGTTGTTTAATTACAATTTTGTTAGTTTTATTTTGATGACCTGCATCAGATCTATCTAATTTTATGTATTTTTTCATATATACATTACTATTCAAATTAAATGTGTTAAAATTAATGACGAGGTTGATCTTATTTTGTTTTATCTGCTTTTTTGTATTTGTAAAAATTATTTTTTGAATATATTATTATAAAGAGTTGGATCGTTTTTAATTAAATCCGGCTCAGTTTTAACTTAAATTTTACTTCTAAATTAATTTCAAATTTTTAGAATTAATAAAAAAAACAAAATATATTATTCTATATATAATAGTATTTTAGTTTTAAAAGGTAAGGATTTTCTTCCTAACGATAAAGCAAGAAATTTGGCGGATTATTTAGTCTAAAACAAAACTTTAGTCATCTTAAAGTTAAGATTAATCTCATTTCAAAAAATCTATTTTTTATTTATTTAACAAATTTATCTAATTATAAGTCAGATTATACTATATATTTACATATATCTTCTGATAAAAATTTAATTAAAATTAGTAACTTTTAATTAATTATAAATAACAAAATTTCTTAAATATATTATTATTTACTAATAATATATTCTATTAAAAATAATACATTTTTATATCATTTATTAATGTACCAAAACCTTTTTTATGTAAAGTCAAGTGAATAAAAAATAAGATTTTCCCGGAAGGGAAGGAAAAGTCTTTCTTCTCTATTTTTCTTTCTCTTTTAGCAATGATTGTCTCATCCTACTTTAGTTAAAAATGCCATTATATTCATTATTTGTCACGCAATATTTCTTTTTTTTTTAATTATTTGTCCTTTATTTATTAGAATATTTAACATTTTGTGTTAATTAATTACACTCAATTAAATTTTATTTTTATCTAATACTATAGAAAATAATAAAAGTTAATTTTTACCTTAAAACTTCTTTAAATAAAATAATATTAATTACTAAAATTATCCTAATTTATCCCGAACAAAAAAAATATTTTAAAATATTAAACTAATTTATATATAAAAATTTAATTATATTATTTAAATATTTTATTAAGTAATTTTTTTTTAATTTTCTAAATTAACAAAAAAAAAGACAAATTTTAAAGATTACTATAGTTAAATATATTTATTTATTTAAGTGTTGCATAGATTGAATAAATCTTCAAAAATGTACTTGAAAATTAAAATAAGGGAGAGAGGAATAGATATTTTATTTTAAATATTGAATTATTTTTAAAATTTATTTGTAATAAATAAATATTTTATTAAAAAAATTAAATTTATATTTTATTTATTTTATTTTTCCAGGAAATACATATAATTATTTATTATTATATTATTTACATATTTATTATAAATAATTAAATATGAAAAACTATTCAGGTAAATATTTGTATAAATAATTTATTTTAATTTTATTGAATTTTTATTTTATATTAAAATTTTGAATTACTTAAAAATAATAATATAATAAATAAAATCATGTTCCTCTAGTTTAATTATAAGAATTAAAGCATTAATAAAAAGATTGCTATTTACTTAATACCTTAAAACAATTACCTTATGAATAAACAATTAGCTGAAAGTTATTAATATTTAGTGGGGTAATTTGTGTAATAAATGGTTGATACTAAAAATTTAATATTTTAAATAAATTTAAAAAAAATTAAAAATATTCCAATATTTATTTTTTCAAAAATGTTTTATAATTTAAAAATTAATTTTTCCAAATTTTTCAATTTAAAAAATTCAAGTTTAAAGAAAAAATTTAATACGATTAAACCACACCTAAAAAAATGATTTACTAAATTTAGATTTTCCTTTACTTAATACAAAAATAAAAATGATAAAAAAAAGTTTTTACATTTTATTTCTTTCTTTTTTTACAAAAATAATTTTTATTGCTTCTTTAATTTTTAAAAATATATTTATTACCCATCATAAATAAATAAATTTGTTTTTTTTTATTATTTAATATATCCCTGCTGTGATTTTATTATTTATTTATTTTTGCAAAATATATTTATTTTTATTTATTTATTAACTATTTTATATTTATAATTACCTAAAATTCAAAAAAACATTAATGTATTTATAAAAATTAAAAAAATTGAACAAAATACAAAAATTAAAAAAAAATTACCTTAAATCAAATAAAACCTTTCTTCAATTAATGGATATTATTTTGGCCTTTTTTATATTTTTGTACATCTTTTTTTCTTTTTAGTGATTTTGAAAATAAAAATTTGAGGGGGAGAAAAATAAGAAGAATAAGTTGCGCAAATGTGTAGAGTAAGTAAATGAATGTATATTTTAATATAAAAATAGGCAACTTCGGCGATTACAAAAAAATAATTAAAATATAATAGTAGTAGTTTTTAGAGAAAGGAGAGAGAGTAATCTAAATAATTAAATAACAACTTAACCATAAAAATAAATAATTAAATTCTTTAAATTGTTTCTTATTCACGTAATTTTATCTTTTAAAAAATTAAACTTTGATGACATTTCTTCTTTTTTTAAAAATATATATAAATACTTGTTCTTTATTTATTTATTTATTTTAAATTTACATTTCAAGGACATATTTTATTTAAATAATAAAACCTTAAATATAAATATTTTAAAAGATTTATATAAAAATATTATTTTTTTTTTAACATTTTATTTATTTATTTAAAAATTAAAATTAATTTTCTCCTCTTTTTATTTCATTCTAATAACATATTTATTAAAAATAATAAAATATTAATCTAGGTACATATAATAAAAAATTATATTTTTTATTTATACCAAAAATAACGAGTTTTTGAGCGAATATAAATTGCAAAATTTTGTAAATAAATAAATAATTTTTTTAATAATCTTCTTTTAAATTTTTATTGAAATTAAAAAATTCAACATTTTTTTAAAAACAATATTTTTCTAATTAATTTTTTAATTAGAAATATTTATTAAAATTTTGTATTTAATTTTCTAATTATATTATACATATAAATCCAAACATATTTATAATTATTTATTTATTTATTTATTTATTTGTCCCCAAAAAACTTGATTTTATTAATTTGCTAAATAAATGTGAATATAAAACAAAAAAAGAATTTATTGTTTTTTTGTGTTAATTATCAATTATTATATATAAAAGAGAAAAAACTTCTTTTTTAAAAAAACCGCCCCTATTAATTTTGTAAAAAAATAATTAGAAAAGAAATATAAAAATAAATAAATATAACCTAATGACCGAATTTATTTTTTTAAATTAGCCATAAATAGATGATATATATATATTTAATTATTTAATTTTATATTTTTAGTATATATTATTACTAAATAAAAATTAATTAAATAAATTAAAGTTAATATTAAAATTAAATATAATTATTTAATTTTTATTTTAATTTCCAACATTCCTTTGAAATTTTTTAAAAAAATTCCTTTTATTCTAATACTTATCAATTATTTTATCATTTTTAATTTTAAACAATTAATTTATAAATTTTTTGTGTAAAAATTAATAAAAAAATTTTACTAAACAAAAATTTAATTAAAATTTTCATTTTTTAAATAAAATAAATCAATTAATTTAGGACTAAAAGGAAAAAAAGAATTAACAACTACTAGTGGTTTATCATTAGATCAATTTGGTAAAAGAACTTTATATTTTACATCAGCAGCTGAACCATTAATTATTGAAACACCTTTAGAAAGGAAAATAAGTAGAGCTAAAATTGAAGTAATTTATTTAAATTTAAATTAAATTAATATTTAAATTAATATTTAAATAGTTACAACAACAAATGGTTTCAATTTCTGAAAAACAACAAAATAATAATAATGAAAAATTAAAAAAAAGAGAAGAAAAAGGAATTACTGAAAGTATTCTTTCTTATCCTAAAAGTGTATTTTTTATGTTGGGAAATGAATTTTGTGAACGTTTTTCTTTTTATGGAATGAGGGCAATTCTTATTATTTATTTAACAACAGATTATCAACTTTCAGAAAAGTTAAAAATTAAATTAAAATATTTATTATATTTATTTTTAGTATAGCAAAACAGTATTATCATGTTTTTGTTTCTCTTGCCTATTTATCACCACTTTTTGGATCAATTTTAGCTGACAATTATTTTGGACGTTTTCATGTAATTCTTTGGGTTTCTTTAATTTATGTTTTTGGTCATTTACTTCTTTCAATTGGAGCAATTCCTTTACTTGAAAAATCAGCAAAATTAGGATTAGATATTTCTGGTTTAGCAGTTATTGCTATTGCTACAGGAGGAATTAAACCTTGTGTTTCTGCATTTGCTGCAGACCAATTTAGGTAAATATTTAAAAAATAAAATAAATAATAATTTTATAGTGATGAACAACATCATGAAAGGACACAATTCTTTTCTGTAAAAATAATAAAAATTTAATTTATTTAAATAAATATTTTTAAGTTTTTTTATTTTGCTATAAATGCTGGTTCATTAATAGCAATTGCAGTAACTCCTTTACTTAGAAGAGTTAGATGTTTAGATTCTGAACATTGTTTTCCTTTAGCATTTGGTAAAGTTTTAAATTTAAATTAATTTAATTAATTTTAAAAAAAGGTGTTCCTGGTATTCTTATGCTTTTTGCTTTTTTAACATTTTTAGCTGGTTGGCGTTTTTATAAAATAACTCCAGCTAGTAAAGGAAATATTCTTTGGAAAGTAGTTAAATGTATTTTTTATGCTTTACGTTCAAAATTAAATTCAAAATTAAGGTCTTTTATTTTAAAATTAATTTAATTAATTTATTTTAGTAATAAAAAAAGAACTTATAATTTTAAATGTCATCAACCTACTCATTGGCTTGATTATGCTTTGCCTAAATATGATGCCCATTTAGTTGCTGGTGTTAAAAGTATGGTTTCTATTGTTGTTTTATATATTCCTGTTGTATTTTTTTGGGCACTTTTTGATCAACAAGTAATTTTATTAAATTAAATTAAAATATTTTAAAAAATTAAAAAAAAGGGAAGTACTTGGGTATTACAAGCAACTAGAATGAATGGACATGTTGGTTGGTTTACAATACTTCCTGATCAAATGAATACTTTAAATCCTTTATTTGTTCTTTTACTTGTTCCAATATTTGAAGCTTTTATATATCCAAGTATTTTTTAATTAATTTTAAATTATTTATTTATTTATTTTTAAGTGTTTAATAATAAAATATGTAAAATAACACCATTAAGAAAAATGGGATTAGGTGGAATATTAGCAGCTGTAGCATTTTGTATAGCTGGATTTGTTCAAGTATTTTTTAATTTATTTAAATTATTATTAAAAATAAATAAAAAAAGATAAAAATAAATTCAACAATGGAACCAAGGCCTGCAATTGGAAATTCTTTTATTTATCGAATGGGAAATGCTAGTAATATTGAACTTTTAGCTATTAATGGTTCTGATGTTAAAATACGTACTGATAATGGAAAACAAGAAATTTGGGCAAATAATTATACTTTTGAATTTAAAAATATTAATAACAACAATATTTTAAAAAATAAACTTTTTTTACCTTTGGAGACAGAAATAATGCCTAATAATTATGTTCTTGGAATTTATGAATTACCTAATGGAACAATGTATAATTTTAAATAAATAATTTAATTTTAAAAATTTTAGAAAAATGGCAGAATTTCCTTATTCTTGTTCAAAAACTAAAAATGGAAAAACTCGTTTTTATTTTTTAATATTAAATGATTCTCCAATTTATGGTACTGAAGCTGTTGCTTTAGATGAAGATGAAAGAGTATATTTTTATTTTAATAAAATAAAATTAATTTAAAAAAAAAAAGAAATTATCTAATGCAACAATTACTAATGGAAATTATATTGAAATTCAACCAGGATTTTTTTCAAAATCTTTTAATTATAAAATTGGTTTTAATTGTACAAAAACAAAAGAATTAGAAATAACAAAATGTTTTAATTATAAACAAGTAAAAGCAGAAATGGGAGCTTCTTTTATTTTAGATTTAATTAAAGAAAATAATAATTCTGTAATTATTTTTTAATATTTATTTTTAAAATATATTTATTTTAGATTAATCAACAATTAGTTCGTTCAAATAGTGTAAGTATTCTTTGGCAACTTCCACAAGTTTTAGTTATAACAATTGGTGAAATTCTTTTTTCTGTTACTGGATTAGAATTTTCTTATTCACAAGCAGCACCCAGCATGAAAAGTGTTGGGATATTTTTTTTTAATAAATTTCTAAAAAAAATATTTATTTATTTAATATATTTATTAATCATCTTCTCTCTTTTTCTTATTTACCAAATTTAGGTTTTACAAGCCCTTTGGTTATTAACTGTGTTCTTTGGTAATGTTGTTGACGTTGTTAGTTTTTTCACTTAATTTATTATTTATATTTTTATTTATTTTTAGATAATTTCTCATCTTGAAATACCTGATCCTGTTGCTGAATTCTTTATTTATGCAACATTAATGTTTTTAGTTATTGGAATTTTTATAATTTTAGCAATTCGTTATATTTACGTAGATGTAAGAAATAATAAAAAGTAAAAAATAAAAATTATTTTTTAGGAACATAATTTAGAAATTCCTGATAATTCTGAACAAATTGAAGAAAGCCCAGAAAGATTAAATAGTTCTAATAATTGTCGACAAACTCCTTTTATACTTAAAAAAGAAAATAATGCTTAAAAGGGATTTAATTAATTAATTGATCTCAACTTTTTTTTAAAATTATTTTTTTTTTGAAAAAAATATTTTGTAGTAAATATATAAATAATTTTTTATTTAAAAAATTAAAAACATTTGGTAATATTCACAAAATATTTTATAAAAAAAAAGTCACAATCTCGATATTGAATTGACCAAGACATTTATCTGTTAATATCAACTCTACTATATATTATACAATGTAGTAAAGCGGCTGAACCCATCCCAGAAAATAGCAAAACATTGGGTGGGATTGAACCTGAGAGCTCTCGGAACGGGGCTGTAATCCATTCAACCATCCCACCGCCTATCGAAGGCTTTCCTTTTTCATTTATTAGCTAGCTGCAACAAACCTAGCCGGCCTTACAATGTTTTTAAATTTTTTAACAATTTTAAAAATAATTTGTTTAATTTTTTTTAAACATTTTGTAAATTTTGATAACCAATTTCTTCATCTACTCTTCCAAATCCATAAGGATTAACTTCTGCAATTGGTTCACTTTGTTTTGAAGTTTGATTATAAATAATTAATACAGGTATAGAATAACAAATCATTTGACAAATTAAAAATATCTTTTGCAAATTAAAAATTAAAAAATTATTTTTAAAAAAATACTCCAGCAAAAATATATCCAGCTGAATGACCACCAACAAGAACATGAGTAGCATATCCAAAAGAAATCCAAAAACTTATTCCACAGAGTAATGCCAAAATAATTGAATAAACAAATTCCTTAAAATTTTAATTAAATTCTTTAATTTTATATACAATAATATTCCAAGGTATTATATTTCCATTATTTAATTTAATATTATATTCAACAAGTCCATTTCTATTAAACATTAAAAGAATTGTAGCAACTGAACTAGCAGTAACTGAACATATTGAAACAAACCAAAGAACACCAATTCCATCTACTTGTGTTGAAGATCCAAGACTTATTAATGTTAAAACAGCAAATATCTAATATATATTTTTAAACAGAAAAGGAAAATAAAAATACCTACAGATTGTATAGGTTTAAAAAGATCTGGCTGTTCAATACAAATTATTTCACTCATTTTTAATTATTTTAAATAATAAATATCAAAATTTATCGATTTTTTTTTGTATTTCAAAAAAATAAAGATATTTTTGGTTATACTTTTTTAAATGTAAAGAAAGAATGTTTATCATCATAATATTTTCTCTAACCTAAAATTATCAATCTTATCAATTTTCTTATCATTTAGAAAATAAAAGAAAATTTTTTTCAAAATAAAATAATATTAAATATGTTGAATAATTAAGTTTTAGTAAATTAAATAGATAAAATACTAAATAATAAAAGAATATTTAAAAAAAATTATATAGCTCAAAGGTTTTTATTTTAATTTTTTCTCATTTAATTGTCAATTAAATCAAAAAATCATGTTTGATGAGTCATTTAAAAATGACATAAACATAAAAAATTATATAGAAATCAAATAATTAAAACCAAATATTTTTTCATCACAAGTATCAAAATTTACTAAATTATTCCAAGAATTCCTAAATGTTCAAGTCATAGCATATGTCATTTGACCATTTTGTCCAATATTTTCTTGTTACATTTTGTCTATTTACATGCCTAAAATATTTAAGAAAATTTGCACCAAAGGGAAACAATTTAAGTGATATCATATCCTTTAACTATTATTTATCTTATTCTCCTGTGAAAAGTGTAAAGAAATCGAGGGAAGAGTTTTGCGTTTTTGCCCTCAAAAAAAACGCTAAATTGAAATTTTTCAAATTTAATTTTAGCACTTATGTTTAATGAATGCTTTTAATTTTATTCTCAAAGATATTAATTCGATTTTACTTCGTAGAGGTCAAATATTTCCTATGAAAAAATCAAAGCGAACTAAAATTTCATATGAAATTGCTCCTTCAAATATTACTCTTGAAGTCTGCCTTTATTTTTTAAATTTAAAATAAAATTTAGATTTTGAGCAATGGTGCTTCTCATATGTCGCCTTCAGTGTTTATCCGTACTCCTCTTCGATGTTATCTTTTTAATTGTCCTGAAGGAACTTCTAGACTTTCACATTTACTCAGATTAAGGCCAAATCAAATTCAAGACGTTTTCGTCACCAAGGGTTCGGAATTATAAAGCTTTATTTTCTAATTCCTGTTCTGTCATTTTTTAGATAAATGGGAAAATATTGCAGGAATTTCTGGAATTATCTTGAATAAAGATTGTACTGAAGAAAGTATACGTTTGCATGGTCCTCCAGTCATTTCTGAAATGATAAAATCTTTAAAGTAAATTTTCTAGAAATTTTCTATGTTGATAATATTTTTATAGACCTATGCTGGATACGGATTTTGCAAATCCACCATATCCAGTTAGGATAGAGAATCATGATTGTAAACGTGATAATTTTGAAGATTCTACATTGTTTGTTTATTACCTAAATATTAAAAATTCAAAAGAAAGTAGATATCGTTTTAATGGAACAGATTCTCCAACATGCACTGCTTTTCTTGTTAAGTTGAAGGTTTTGTTTATTATTTTTAAGTTTTTTAATTTATCAAAAATTATATTCAAAATTTACTTTAAAAAATCATTTTCTAGCCCTGTTTACCTCCAATTGACCCGTTAAAGTTGATTGAACTTAAAATACCTCGATCTCCGTTAATATCAAAATTAAAGTCTGGGGAAACAATTACATTAGAAGATGGAAGGATAATTAAACCTGAGGATGTTATTGATCGTAGAAGAAAATCTCCTGAATCTCCAAATTTGCTTTTTGTTGATTTATGTTCTTCTGAAAATCTTCAATCAATTTCAACAAATTATTTACTTCAGGTAATGTTTTTTCTTTTATTAAATTTTTGTTCTAGGATTTCATGAGTGATAAAAGAACACAACAAATGAATTATGTTATTCATTTTACTCAACAAGAAATTTTTGAATCAAAAGAATATAAAAATTGGCTCAAAGAATTTGGAATTAAATGCATACATTTGATACTAAATGTGAAAGGGCGTTTTCTTCCAGTTTCTGATGCTGTATATAATATTCAACATTTGCTTAACTCTATTTTTTCTGATGGATTTCCTGAAATTTTTCCTTTCGGTCAAGTTTTAGAAGGACAAGTTATTTTACAGGTTTTTTTTACATAGAATTTTTAAAATTAGTATTTATAGGATGATGAGAAATATGATATTCGAAATGAAATTGATAAAGATGTAGGCCAAGTTTATTTTCCTGAATTTTTGCGACGTTTTTCCTTACGAGGAACATTGTGCAATGATGAGATGAACCCAATTCTTTTAGATTTTAATTCTAAAAGTTTTCTAGACGAGCGAATAAAGTTAGAACCAATTGAATTACAAAAAAGAATAGAAGATTTTAAACAACGTTTTTTTATGATTTAAATTAATAACTTAGAATATTTTAGTTTATACAAATACTCTCAAGAGTTTTGAGAAAAAACCTAGAGATGTTTATCCAACAGTTATTTTCCTTGGCACATCTTCTGCAGTTCCGACAAAGTATAGAAATGTCAGCAGTTATCTTGTTCGACTCAGTGATTCTTCTAATATTTTAGTCGATTGTGGAGAAGCTACTTATGGGCAACTTTTGGCACTATTTGGTCCTTCTGGTGTTGACCAACTTTTGACAAAACTGAATGTTTTGTTTATTACTCATTCACATTTGGATCATTTTCTTGGAATTTTTAATCTTATTTACAAACGCGTAGAGGCATTTGAAAAACAAGGTAAACTAAGAATCATAACATATTTAATTTTTTTTCAGAAATTCCATACTTGCCTTTAATATTAGTGCACGATTCAGTTTTTTTTAATTTGTTTAAAACATATTCAGAGATGTTTTTGAATTTAAATCCTTATATTATATCTATTGGTTTACCATCTTTATTTTGTGAGAATTCAGCAACAGAGAGAATTCGAGAGCATAATTCTTCATTAGATTTAATAAAGGTAAAAAAAATTAAATTAAAAATTCTTTTTTTAAGCATTTTCCGAAAAATATTTTTTCTCCCGATGAGTGGAATTTAAGTTCAGCTATTGCTTTTCAAGTTGATCACACAAAATGGTCTTGTGGTTATTCTTTTACTACCTTAAAAGAAAAACGCAAAATTGTATTTTCTGGTGATACAAGACCGTGTGAAAATATTATTAGGAATGGAAAAAACGCAGATTTACTTATACATGAATGCACATTTGAGGATGGTTTTGAGGTTTAAATTTTATTAATAAAAATTATCAATTTAAATAGAAAGATGCTTTGATTAAAAAACACACAACAATGAAACAGGCTTTTAATTCAAGTGTGAATATGGGCGCAAAAAATGTTATTTTCACACACTTTAGTGCTAGGTTTTCTTATTTTTAATTAAAACAAAATTACAATTTATTTTAGAATATCAATATATTTTCAAAAATGTAATATTATCTTTTTCTTTAGATATCATCTTGTTCCTCCCTTGCCTGATTATATTATAAATGCTGGTAATGTATCAGTGGCTAATGATCTAATGGTCGTTCCTTTTGACCTTTTACCATTATTTCCAAAGCTTTTACCTGTTTATCAATATCTTTACAAAGAAGAACTTTTTGATTTTGAACTTAAGAAGAATGCAAGAATGGCCTGTGCTAAATTTAATGAAAGGAATAATTTAGTAAATTTAGATATTTTAAAACAAAAGCGTAAAGCAGAATCTTACAATTAGTTTTTGTTTTTTGTTGTTGAAATTTTACATAAATTTTTATAAATTTAAAAATATATAAATGTTAATTTAAACAATTCAAATTAAAATATTTATTTTTATAAAATCATTTAATTTTTTATATTTATTTTGTTTAAAAAATGTCTGAAGAAAAAGGGAATTCTGGCATTGTTGATCCAATTTCTAATAATATAATTATACAAAAATTATCAAAACGTCAAATAAGAAGAGAAGTTAGGAGACAAAAATTTTTAGAATATCGGCAAGAATTAAGAAAAAAGAAGAAAGAGAGAAAAAGAAATGAAAAGAAAGATTCTGTTGGAGAACGACGACGACAAATATTTACAATGGAACAATCAAAATGTCGAGTTAATGTTGTAGTTGATATGACATTTGATGAAGTATTTTTATTTTATTATTTTAAATTTTATTTTTTTTGTAACAAAATAAAGTTAATGGATGAACGAACTGTTAGGAAAACTGTCTCTCAGTTGGCCTATTGTTATGCTTCGAACCGTAGAGCACAGAACCCTGTTCAATTTTCTATTGTTGGGTTAACTGGAAAGGCCAAACAGGTAATTATTACTTTATTAGAAAAGTTTTCAGTTTGTTTGAAAATTTTATTACATTTTTCGATTTATTTTTTGTATATTATGACTTGGAGTTTTTTTTCTAAGGAATAATTTTTATTAGATCTTTGATAATTACCCTTCCTATTCTAATTGGGATGTTAATATTTTGAATAAATCATTGAAAGAGTTGTGGAATTCAGAACAAATAGTCTATCTCACTGCTGATTCTGATAATTTACTTCAAACATTAGAAGAAGATAAAGGTGAACATTTTATATAATTAAAATAAATATATTTATTTTAGTTTATGTAATTGGAGGTCTTTTAGATCATAATCATCATAAAGGTATTTGTTTAAAAAAGGCTGAAAAGAGTGGATTTGCACATGCAAAGCTTCCTATTGAATCTTTTTTTCAACTTAGTGGAAGAAAGGTTTTTAAAGAAATAATTTTTAAAATTTTTAATTTAAATTATAAAGGTCCTCACAATTAATCAAGTTTTTGAAATTTTGGTTAATTTTTCACATCTTTTTGATTGGAGAAAGGCATTTTTAAATGTAATTCCTAAACGAAAAGGAATTACTGAAGAAATTGATATAATAGAGCAAAAGGAAGGTATTTACATAGAAAAAAATTGATAAATATTTTTATCAGAAAATAAAAAATATATTATTTATATTTTGATTTTATTTTAATTGATAAAAAGCTTTTATTGATATTTTAAATGGAAAAAATTTTGTTAGCTTTTTTGAAAAAGAGGGGTTTAGGGGTGATTTTTATATTCTTTAAGGGAAAGTTAGCTATTCTATTGTATAATATCTGGTTTTTTAGGTTTTTGTGTTGAAGTAATTAATATTTTTATTAATAAATTAATAGTTTATTATTAACTTAAAAAGGATAGTATATTTAAAATAATTAATAATTAAACTCTTATCTCTTTTAGTAATATTTAATTAATTAAAAGATATATTCTTTTCCCTTTATTTATAACAAAATAGTCAATTTATTAAAGTTTTAAATATAAAATGCAATTTACTTTTGACCGATTTCGAGTATTTCCTGAAATGCTAAAATTAAGTACGTTTGTAAGTTAATTTTATAATTTTAATATTTTATTTTTTTTCTCTTAAGGTAACAACAATTTTTATAATTCTTTCTATAGCTGCTGTTAAAGATCAGCCACCCGGCACAGGTTTTTTTTAATTTATTTTTACAATTAAAAATAATATTTAAATACCTATGTAGCATTCATTTGGATTAGTTCTATATTAGCAATAATTGTGGATTGTCTATTTATTTTGACAATTGGATTAGAATTGGAAAAATCTTTATTCCCACATCAATCATTACTTAATTGGCCTCTTTTGGTTTTTTTTAATATAAATATTTATAATATTTTTAAAGGAATGTATTTTTTCTTCACTTTTTGCTATTAATTTTTTTATTTCTATTTGGCTTTCTTTTAATAGCAAATCTTTCAGTGATAGTAGCACAGCTTATTCCCTAACTGCGGTTTTTTTAATTTTAAATATTTTAATAATATTTAGACATTTTGTTTGGCAAATTTTGTTCAATATACATTAAATGTTATTTATCATATACGTAATTGGATAAATGAACAAAATAAGGCAATGCAAGTAATTGACCCCAGAGGAATTGGAATAACTTCTTATGGAGGACCTTAATTATTTATTTTCTTTAATATTAATTAAATACATTTTTGATTTAAAATTAAAAAGAATATCAAAAAATATAAATAATTACCCAACATATATTTACACACAACTTTTAATAATTTATATTAAATTTTGTTAATAAATAATTAATAAAATATTGAACAAAAATAAAAATATTTTTTCTGATTTTATTATTTGTTTACGGGTAAATGGTGGTTTACATGGAAACGAAATATAGTAAAAAAAAGTTAAAAATGAGTAAAGAATTAAATAAATTATATATTTTTTAAAATATTTTCAAAAAAAAATGAAAAAAATAAATAATAATAATTTTGGTTCTTCTTCTTCAATTACTCCTCTTTATTCATATTCTTCACAATCTTCGCCTATTTCGAAAATATTTGATAATAAAAATATTGATGAATTAATTATTAAAGATGAACGTTTATTATTAAAACATTCATCAACAGATTATGAAAAAATTAAAATTGTTGGAAAAGGTTTTTTTAAATTACTTATAATTAATTAAAATAATAATAATTATTATTTATTTTTTAAATAAAAGGATCATTTGGTATGGCAGTTCTTTATAAAAGAAAAGATGATGAATCTTTTGTTATTTTAAAAGAAATTAATTTACATGAATTAAATAATTCTGAAAGACAAGTTTTTTTTAATTTAATTTAAAATTAAAAAATATTATTTATTTAGATGGCATTAAATGAAGTTAATCTTCTTTCTTTACTTGATCATCCACATATTATTGCTTTTTATGATTCTTTTGAAGAAGATGGAACATTAATGATTGAAGTAAAATAATTAATTATTTTTTAAATTAATTAATTAATTAATTTATTTATTTAAAAAAGATGGAATATGCTGATGGGGGGTTTGTTATTTAAAATTTAAAAAAATATATTTATTAAAAAAAATTAAGGACATTATCACAATTATTAGCAAGTTTAACAGAACCTTTAATTGAATTGGAAATAATTGATATGTTTGAACAAATGGTTAATGCTGTCTCATATTTACATGATCATGATATTTTACATAGGTTTATAATTTATTTATTAATTAATTAATTTATTTATTTAAAAAAAGAGATTTAAAAACAGCTAATATTTTTTTAACAAAACAAAGAATGATTAAAGTTGGAGATTTTGGAATTAGCAAGTAAACTAAAATTAAATAAATATAAATTATTTTATTTTTAAAGAAAAATGAATATAGAAACAAAAATTAATGGTGCACAAACAATTTTAGGAACTCCTTATTATTTATCACCAGAAATGGTTTTTCTTTTATTAATTAATTTATAAATAAAAATTAAAGTGTGAAGGAAAATCATATAATGAAAAATCAGATATTTGGGCTTTGGGTTGTTGTTTTTATGAAATGTGTACTTTAACTAAAGCTTTTGATGCTGATAATTTACCATCACTTTTACATAAAATAATTAATGTATTATTTATTTATTTAATTTTTTAAATAATTATTAAAAAAAAAAAGAGTGAATATGAACCTTTAAAAAAAAATTATTCACAAGAAGTTCGTCTTTTAATTAGAGAAATGTTAAGAATTTTACCTGAACAAAGACCAACATCATCTGAATTACTTGATCGAGTTTTCTTTTTTTTTTAATTTAAATTTTGTTATTTATTTAAAGGTTAGATATTTATGTTCTTCAAAAGAAAAGAAAAATTTTAAAAATATTAATAAAAATAATGAAATTAATAATTCATATTCTGCTTTATATGCTTTTGATATTTTAAATGTAACACTTTCTTCTGTACAAGAATTCCCCAAAAGAATACAAATTAAACAAATAGCTGTAAATGAATATCATCAATTACTTTTAACAATACAAGGACAAGTTTATAGTTGGGGAGATAATTCTTTTGGACAATTAGGACATGGAGATATGTAAATATTTATTTATTTATATTTATTATTTTTTTAAAAAAAAAGGAAAAAAAGACAATTCCCTACATTAATTGAATCATTAGAAAATAAAAATGTTTATAAAATAGCTGCAGGTTTTTTTTAATATTTTTATTAAAAATTATTTTTTAGGTAAAAAATTCTCTCTTTTCTGTGCAGGTCGTGGTATTGTATTAGCTGCAGGGAAAAAATTATTATCTGATAATAATGATAAATATGAGTAAGTTAAATTAATTAATTACAAAAGTTCTAGATTTTTTTAAATAATTAACTTTACTATTTTTATTTTAAAAATATACTTTCTATGAAAAATTAAAAAAAATATTTTTATATAATAATTTGTTTTTTAAATAATAAATAAAAATATTGGAAAAATTTGCTTTGAGGGCCCAGATTCCGATCTGGACAATATATATGTCATTCGAAAGAGCTCGTCGAGTAGAGTCGAACGACATCAAAAAAAGTTTTGGGACTCAAGTCGGAGCAGAGATACAGGTCCCTGATTGTCGAATAACCATAGGGGGAGTAAGCTCATTTTTGGGGTGAAAAATTCGAAGTATGATAGCTCATTCGAAAGAGCTATTCGAAACCTATCGAATGAGACGAAAATTGTCGAGATTGAACGATTATGAACAAAGTTATGAAGGATCGAAGTTTACTGGAAACACGCCAAACTTGGACCTATTGGGAGTGTTTTATGACTTCTTGATTTGGGAGCCCATCTCTCGTTGGCTTTTTGGTACATGCGTTATTCTACAGCGCAAATTACAACAATAATTAATTCAGTGAAAATAATTTAAGTGCAGCCGCGGTAATCACTTTGATGAGCTTACTCCCCCCTATGGTTATTCGACAATCAGGGACCTGTATCTCTGCTCCAACTTGAGTCCCAAAACTTTTTTTGATGTCGTTCGACTCTACTCGACGAGCTCTTTCGAATGACATATATATTGTCCAGATCGGAATCTGGGCCCTCAAAGCAAGTTTTACCAAAATATTTAATTAATTTTTATTTTAAAGGACTAAACCAAAAATTGTAGAAGCATTACTCACGTATTTTAAAATATAATTTTTATTTATTTATTTTATAAATAGAGAAGATATTGTTGATATTTGTTGTGGAGATGAACATTCAATTGCTTTAACAGTTTTTTAATTAAAAAAATAAAAAAAAATATATTTTTTAAGGAAACTGGAGAAGTTTTTGTTTGGGGTAAAGGTAAAAATGGGCAATTAGGTACTGGAAATAAAAATGATGGTAATATTAAATTAATAATTTAAAAAATAAAAATATATTTTTATTTTTTAAAAAGTTTTAATTCCAATTAAAATTCAAATACCTACAAGACAATTAATTAAAAATATTATGTAAGAGTTTATTTAAAAAAAAAATAAATAATAATTTTAAAAAAAGTTGTGGACCTGATTCTACAATGTTAATAACAAATAGTGGAAATGTATTAGCTATGGGATCAAATAAATATAATAAATTAAATGTATTTTTTTTTTGAAAATATTTTTTAAAATATTAATTTTAAGCTTAATCAAAGATGTGGATTTTTTAAAGAAATAAAAAATGAGCAACAACAAAAACAAAATAAAGTATTATTTATTTTTAAATTAAAATATATTTATTTATTATTTAAAAAGAAAAAACAAATAGAAAATGCTTTATTACCAACAGCTGTAAGGCCATTCCCTAGAAGGGTTGTAAGTGCATCTTTAGGAAATAATCATAGTGGTGTTTTACTTGAAAATGGAAATGTTCATCTTTTTGGATTAAATTCTAATGGAGAATTAGGTAATGGAAATACATTACCAGTTACTGAAAATAATAGAGCAGTTAAAGGATTAATTAATAAAGCTTGTATGGTAAATAATTTAAAATTAATAAATATATTTTAAAAAATATATATTAAGCAATTAATTTGTGGTGATGGTTTTACAATGATTGGAACTTTAGATAATGAAATATATTTTTGGGGATTAAAAGGTAAAGAAGAAGAAGAAGAAAATAAAAATAAACAAAATATTATAATTAATAATAAAAAAAGAGAATTTAAAATGGCAAAAACACAAGAAGGATGGCAATTATCAACAATTGAAAATATTAATAAAATAATATTAAATCCAATTCTAATACTTAAATTAGATGGTTATTATTATAAACAAAATAATAATAATATTAATATTGGATTAACTGGACTTGTTTGTTCAGTTAAAAAAGTTTTTTGTGTTGTAGATGTAGAAAATGAGCAAATTAAAGAAGAGTAAAAAATATAAATTAAAAATAAATTTTATTTTTTTTAGACCAATATTTGCAAAAAATATAAAAATAAATAAAAATAAAATAAAAAGAAGAAAATCAGCTCCAGATAATCTTTCATTGTGTAATACAACAACAGAAACTTGGATTCGTGATGAATTGGATGATGCTGAATTTATTCCTTACAAACCAGAAAAAGTAATATTTATTTAAAAAATAATTTATTTATTTTTATTATGAGAAAATTAATTTAATAAATTTTAAAGTTTATAAAACAACAATCTTCTTCTTCTTCTTCTTTATTATTAGAAAGTGAACAAAAACTTCGTGAAGAAATTATTCAATTAAGAAAACAATTACAAGAACAAAAAAATACTTTCAATGGACATGAGAAACAAATGTCTCAATTACAAGTTTTATTTATATTATAAAATTTAAAAAAATAATAATTTTAAATTTAAGTTAAAATTAGCAGAATTACAAAAATTACTTAATAAACAACAAGAAAATAATTCTTCTTTAAATGTTGAAGGATTATCATCATTATTACCTTCTGTAAATATTCCTCCACCTGAATATCCTGGAAAAAAAGGAGAATTATTAAAACCATCTCCATTAAAAAATACTTTTATACCTTTAAATAATGTTGGAATACCTAATAATAATACTAAAACTTGTATTATTTTATAAAAATTTATTTTAAATAATTTTTAATAAATATAAAAAGAAACATTTTTATTTATTTTTTTTTTTAAAAAAGGTCATTCAAAAAATATCGGGAAAAAGATTTTAGGTATAATATATTAAAAATAAGTATATATATTTTTGGTGATGAAAGTTAATTAATTATATTTAATTATAATAAATTAGTAGAAATATATAATTAGTTTATAAAATAATTAATTTTACAAAGAAAACTATAGCTTATCAAGTTAATTATTCTAAACAAAATATTTTTTTTATTTTTAAATATTTTTTTTTTCTTCATTTTTATCAATAAATTCTTCTGTTTGTGATGTTCTTGCTGTAAATAATAAATCTTCAAAATTTTGAGCTTTTTTAATATTAATAGGTGTTTCACAATCTAAATAATAATCATCATCTTTATTACTTTTTATTTCATCATTATTTGAAATAATAATATGAAAAAATCCATTTGCATTACTCGAAATAGGTCTTTGTTGTGAAGAAGCAATATTTTCTCCAATTATTTGATTCTAAAAAAATATTCAAAAGATATTTTAAATAACCTGTATTGTATTTAAATTTTCAGTAAAAAATTCTCTAGTTGTATATATTGGTGAATTACATAAAATACTAGATGATTTACAAGTTAAAAAATTACAACAACAAAATAAATTTTTTGTTTCTTTTTTCAGTGTTGAAAAGGAAGAAAAAACCATTTTTTATTTTATAAAAATAAATAAAAATTTAAAGAAATGTTAAAAATATTTAAGTTTAGTTGTAGTTAATTTCCCTAAAAAATTATAAATTAAAAAATAACATTAAATATTTAGTTTGAACAGCAGGACATTTTTTGTCAAAAATATAAATTTATTTATAATTTGAATATAACTAAATGTTTTGTTGCAATTCAACCAATAAAAACAAAGGAAAAAGTAAATATTATATTAACACTAAAAATAATATAAAATATTTTTCCATATATAATTAAATAATACATAAGAAAATAAATTATTTATTGAATAAAAAAGACAAAAGTTTTTATATAAAATGTCTAAATCATTGTGTATTTAAATTCGTTATGGCAACGGATATGTGAGAAGAAATTTAAAATAAAAATTTATTATTTCTTATTTAAATCTAATTAATTTTATAAAAATATTTAATTGCAAATAATAATTTTTTGAGATAATTTTTGAGAAATTAGAGGAACTCTAACAGTCTCACAAAGAGAAAAATTCATTCATTATTCTCTCTCATTTTTACTTTTTTTCTTTTCATGCTCTCTTAATTTACACATTCTTTCGTTTTTAAGCAAAACCCAAAGGTATAGGCTTCAACAGGTTTTGAATACAAAATGTACAGGCAAAAAAAGGATTGGATTTGTACAAAATACCAGTGGACGAAATGGTCAGGCATAAATTTAGAAAAATTTTTTTCATCAAATTATACACATTTGAGTCTCAAATCTTTTTTAATATTCTGAATTAGAAAAGGCGATATGTCAAATGTAAGCATTGGGTCGTATTGAAAAAATGTAACTAATGGATAGATCAGTATATAAACTATATCATACATTCACCTCGCTGCTCTATCTGAGTGTAAAACCATGACAATTTGACATTTTTTTGCTTTACTCCATATCGTTTCATATACAGCTCCGAATCTCTTTATTACATCGATTTCTCGCCAGATTTACAATACAAGAACATATTGGTGAAATATCAGAGCATTATTGCTCAAGATCCATATCTATTTTTGCAGAAATTAGAGCTCAAAATCAAATTACCACGAGGAATAGCTCTAATGATTTGAGACTCTAATTTTTTTGCACAAGTTTTCAGTCCTATACCCTTTGGTTTTAGACAAAACGTAATAGACAAATAGACATAAGACTAATATTGGACGAAATGGTCTGTCAGCACTGACGGCGAAACTGCATTTTCTGCGACAAAGTGGGATATAACTAGATTCGTTTAATATTTGAGTCACACTATTTGAGTCTAAGCTAAATTTGTTTTTACGTTAAATTTTTATTCTCGGATTTCGATAGAAGCGTTATCATTCAGAATTTTTTCAGATTTTTACAAGTTTACAAAAAGAAAGAGAAAAAGGAACAGGGGCTGATTTGGCAATCCTTTAAATCCAGGAAAATTACATGATTTTGTTTAAAAAAATCAGTATAGGATCTCGTTTATTTTGTCAAATTCAGAAGCTTCTTTTTTAATATATTTTTTATTTTTTTTTATTAATGCGAACTTTTAAAATAAATAAGTAACACTTAATTGATTTGCTGCCACAAAATGGCTTACAAAATTCTTTTGCATATCTTAAAAATTTAAATTTTTATTATATCATTAAAAACAAATCAATTAATAACACTTTAATTTTTTAAATTTAGATAAAAATTTATTTAAAATGAATCCATCACAATATCCACAATGGCAACAACATTTAATTCCTGGTTACGCTACTCCAATATATTCTCAAAATACTCCAGCATTTCCACCAATTAATTTATCTGGTCCTCCTGCTCAATTTATTCCTTATCATAACAATTATTTTGTATAAATTTATTTTATTTAAATAAAAATATTAATTTTTAGCAACAAAATGAACAAATAAATGAAAAGGAAAAAAATTCAAAATTGTTGGAACAATTAGAAAAAGAAAAATCTTTACTTGAAAAAGAAGTTGAAAAACTTAAATTGGTTAATTTTTTAAAAATATAGGTACTTATTTTTTAAATTAATTTATTTAAGGATTATGATAATTTAAAAAAAGAAAAAGAATTGGAAATTCAGAATTGCAAAAAAGAGAATGAACTTCGTTTAAACGGAATTGAAAAAACAAAACTTGAGGTTTATTTTTTTAATTTTTTATTTAAAAATCAAGTGACTATTCTTACAGTTGTATTTATTCCTTTATTAAAACGATTTTTTTTAAATTTTATTCTTAAAAACGATTAACAAACAAAAATTATTTAAAAATAAATATATTGAGGACGTCCAAGACTTAAATAAAAAGTCCATAGATTCCATGATTCATCTGAACAGTAAAAAATATATCTTATAATAGAATAATAATTCAAAAATTTGAGAACAAAATTTTTTTCCTTTTGTCTTTCGAAATTAAATCCCACAGGATGTATAGTATAAATTTTTAAATAATTTAAAGGTTGAAGACAGATTAACCAAAAGAATAAGAGAATTGGCTGTTGATAATGAACGTCTTGAAAGGGAATTGGAAGATATTGAAAGTGATTATAAGGTTTATTTTTAATTTTTAAAGTTTATATATTTTTTAATTTTTTTTCAAGGGTATGGGCATTAAAAATGATAAATTGAGAAGAGATAATGAAAAATTAGTTACTGATGTTTGTTTATCTTTTTTTTTTAAATTTCTAATAATTTTAAAACAAATTTAGGCAGCAGAAGATGATAAAGAAATTGTTAGTTTACAAACACAATTAAAAGAATTTTATGAAGAAAATATTAAACTTAAAGAATTGTTGGAATCAAATAAATTTGAAAATGAGAGAATTAGGAAAGGATATGAAGAATGTAATGAAAAGGTTTAATAATTTTTATAAATAAATTTTAAATTAAAAAAAAAAGGTTCGTAAATATAAAAAGCGTTGTTCTCTTTCTGAAGAAGATTTACGTAAAAGCCAAAATATTCTTGATAAAAAAGAAGCACAGATTGCTTATTTAAAAAAACAATTAATTGAAGTATCTGATGAAAATATTGAATTAAAAAAAGAATTGGAAACTTTAAAAACAAGAATTTTAATTTCTGAAAAGCAGACAAAATATGCAGAAGATGTGAATAAAAGAAATATTGTTGCAAAATCAAAATAATTAAAAAGGATCTTTTAATTAAAAAAAAGAAAAGTTTTTTGCTATGAATATTACCTATATAATTTATTTACACTAATATTTTTTATTAACAAAAAATAAATATTTTCTTTTAATATTTTTAAGAATAGAATAAAATTAGTAAAAATTAAAAATATAAAATTAAATGAAGAGAGAGAGAGGGTCTTTAAAATTTTTAAAATATTTTTTGTGAATGTTTTGAAATTTTTTTGATTTTATTTAAATTTTTTTAGTCAATTTAAGTGATTTTTTTGGGTTTTTAGGTTATATCTTTTATTATATTATTTAATTGATTTATAATTTTACAAACTTTTTATATTAATAAATATTTAATAAATATAAACATAATTTTAAAAATTCTTTTAATAATTTTTTTTTAACATTTTGAATAAAACATTGTGAAATAATTGAATATATTTATTTAGAATTAAACTATTTTTAGTACACATTTAAATAATTAATATATTTCAAAAATTAAATCTATAAAATATATTTCTGCAAATATTCTAAATTTACAATTTATTTGACGTATTCTCCAAAAAATCAAAAATTTTGGATTTTAATAAAAAAAACAGGTGATTTTTTTAATTTTATTAAAATATTTATTTATTACAGTCTTTCAGTAAAAACACCTGTCAATATTATAATAATAATTTAATTAACACCTTTTTTTTTTATTAAACCAAATAAATATATATAACAATATTATTAATAAGAAATAAATATAATAATTTTAAATTAACCTTCTCCAATACATATATTCTTTAGGGAATTTTAATAAATTGTAAATATATGCGCAGAATATTCTTCTTCTATATTTGGTTTTTACGTATTTTTTAATTTTCTCTTGACATTTTCTTTAGGTTTTTTTTCATTATTTTTGACCAAAAAATATTTAAAAATAAAAATATTTTAAAATTAAATTTAAAAATAAATAGCTAAGTTATCTCTGTTCATTTATATCTTCAGTAACTAAAAAATCTAGAGGATTATTTAGGTAAAAATATTTTAATAATTATTAAATATAGAATATATTACCTAATTAATTAATTTATTTTTTAAATTAAAATAATAAATTTTATTTCTTTTTTTTTTTTAAAAAAAATCCTAAAAAATATATTTAAGAATATATCCAATTTTGTTAAAAAAATAATTATAGTGCACATATAATGAATTAAATATAATATATATATTTACATTTTATAAAATTTCTTTACTAATTAAGCTTGTTTTCATTAAAAAAAGTGTTGTACTTATATATAAATATTTATTATTATTTTTTAATTTATTTATTTATTAATAAATATTTAAAAAATTTTAAATAAATTATTTTACATTTTTTGCAATTAATTTATAATATTTAATTTATTATTATTTTAATTTTCTATTGTCTTTGTCCTTAAAATATTTTTTTTAGTTTTTATTTTAAAAAAATATTATTATTTTTTCTTTATTTTTAAAATTTTATATAAATAAAAAAATGTTTTTATTTTGGTTATTATTTCCATTATTATTCATTTTATTTATTAATATTGAAGCATTCAGTCCTATTCGTCAATTAAAAGAAGAAACATTTAATGATTCTGAAGGTTATAAATAATTTTATTTAATAAAAAAATAAGAAGGAGAGAGATAATAAAAATATTTAAATTTTTAATTATTATTTTTTACACAAGAAATAATAAGATATTAAAATATTATTTAATTAATTAGTAGTAGACATTGGGGATAAGAAGAAAAATTAATTTTTATTTTTAAAGGTTTAATAAATAATTTATATTTAAATGATTTATTTTATAAAATACCTAAACAACAATTAAATATTCTTTTTATACCAAATTTTAATCAACAAAAAAATAAATTAATAAAATTATCTCTAAAACAATTAAAATATTTATGTAATCAATTTTTAAAAGAAAAAGAATTTAAAACAATATTATTTTTACAAAATAATATTAAATTATGTGAAGAAAAATTAATATCAAAAATATTAAAAAATAGTAATAAATATATTTAATTAATTATAATTTAAATTAATTTAAAAGAAAAACGTTCTTCTTCCTCTAATTCCTATGATTTTATTCGTTTTGGAAGAGATTCTTTTCATATTAATGGAAAAACAAATAAAAAATCAAATGGAAATACTTATGATTATATTAGATTTGGATAAATATATAAAAGAAAAAAGAAGTGCCAGCCAAACTTTTTATTTTCAAAAAAAATTTTATTTTTTTTATGTAAAAAATATTTAAATTTAAATTGATAAAAATGGGTGTTAAAATATTTTTAATTTTTAAATATTAAAATAAATAAATAAAGTTAGGTAGCAATATAATTTTATTAAAATTAAGATAATTATTAAAATTCTCAAATCCAAATTTTTGGTCAGTATTTTAACCTCACTGAATCCTTACAAAATAATTTATTTAAATAATTATCTATGTGTAAAATAAAATATATAAAAATTTTAAATTATTTTCAAACAACTGAACTAAAATATAAATTAATATTTAAATTAAATATTAAAAGATTGAATAATTAAAAACAATTTTTAAATTTATATTTAAGAAGAGATAAAATCAACAAAAAGAAAAGATTATTATCTACTTATATATAATAAATAATTTATTTTTAATTTAAAATTATTTATATTTTTATAAAAATAAATTTAAAAAAATGTTTTATAATTTATTTTTATCTTTAATATTAATTTTAATTTATTTTATTTATTTATTATTAGCTGAATATGAAAGTATTTCTTCTTCTTGTAATTCTAGTTTGTTTAATTTTATTTTACTATTTTTTATAATTTTATTTTTAAATGAATATTGTCCACTTGGTTGGTCTGTTCTTCGTCGTAAAAAAGATTATTCTGCCTATACATGTAATCCAACTATTAAATCTCTCAGTAAATGTCCAAAACCTCACATTTGTGTAGCTGCAAAATGTGGAATTAATTTTTGTTGTGTTAATGATAGTTAAATTAATTTAAATTAATTAATTAATTAATTAAAAATTATATAGAAATATTATCAAAATTTAAAGAAAAAGAAAGTGAAGAAATAAATCCTGATGAAAATGATCAAAATATTAAAATAAAAAAGAATCTACATCAAAATGAAATATAAATAGGTTATAATTATACTTTAATTTTATTTAATATTTTTTTAAATATTTAATTTTAATAATTTAAAAATCAATTTTAATTTGGATAGTGAGTAATTTTGACAGTAAATCCTTATTTTTAAAAATGCTGTCAACGTAAAGATACGCACAACCACGAAGATAAACAAGTGGATCTCTTTTGTTAAAATGTGCAAAAGAGCAACAAAATTATTGTTTGTGTACTTAGCCTTACGAGCTAAATGAGATCCATGTATACCATTCGCCGGTGATGCCTTATATGAAAAAATATATTTTTCAAATTCTCAGTTTCACCTGATAGTCAGCAATTTTATTTGCCCTCTTCAATCACTTTTCTGCAAAAGAGCTAAAGCATTTATTTCCTACTAATAAATGTGTAAAATAAAAAAAATATCTATACTTTTTCTTCATCTTTTTTTTAAATAATTTATTCAAAAAAAAAACATCTGGCAAGATCAACTGTGCAGTGATAATTTTTAACTTAAAAAATAAGATGTTACTATCCAAATTACTCACTATTTATCTACTTTACTTTACCACTACCCAAATTACCATCCACAAAATGAAAGGTGTTTTTTTATTAATTATTGACAAAACAACTAATTGGCTATTTATTTCTCTTTTTTTAAACTTTATCTTCTTATTTTAATTAATTTTTAAATATTTTAGACACAAAAAATTAAAAAGTTTTAAAACTATAAAATAATAATATTTGTTGTTGTGTTTGTTGTTAAGTAAAAAAGAGTCTTTAAAATATAAAAAGAAGAGAATGCGCCAAGAAACAGAAGCAAAATTAGTAGTAATATAATATTAAAATGTAGAGTTAAGCACAGCTGTGAGAATAAAGGAGAGAAAAAGCTGTGGCCAAATTCCCTCCCGTACCTTCTTTCTACTACTACTAGATACTACATAATATATATTAATACAAATAAATAATAATGTTATATAAATATTCTTCTTCTTCTTCAACAACGTCTTCATTATCACCAACAACAACAACAACCACTACTACTTACTACTTAGAATGACAGCCTTTCCCTCAAGTATTTCCTTTTCTTTTTTATTTTCTCTTTTCCCGTTTTTCAAAGCCTTAATGTTGTCGTGCGCCGTAGCAACAGCATCGGCAGCAGCAGCTGGGCCAACGACGATATTGTGGCGGATAGCTTGGAAAGGGAAAGGATGTAAAATTTGAAGTAACGCGACTACCCACCACCACTGACTACATTTCTTATTTTTTCCATTCTCTAAAAAGCAAAAAAAAAAGGTCGGAAAAGCTAAGCGTCCTGGCCTAGTCACATCATCGCCTTTGCTGCTTATATATTATTATTTGCCTCTCTTCTCGTCCAACCACCACCATCACTCTCAGCAGTTGCTGTTTGTTGTTGTGGCCAACCATTTTTACTTTTAAATAAATAGTATGTACTATTTATTATTTTGAAATCGACTTTTTCCAACAAAAATATATTTTTATTAAACTTTCTTTTTTTAATTAAAAAAAAGATTTATTTATGGCACCAGCCACAATTCCAAGTTGTTGTTTAACTTCTGAACAAAAAGATATTCTTATAGATGCAGTACATAAACGTCCAGTTATTTGGGATTGTTCTATACCTGATTATCAAGATGTAAAAATTATATAATTTAATTAATTTATTTATTTTAGGTTCAAAATAGAAGAATTGCTTTTGCTGAAGTAGCAGAAATACTTTCTGATAATAAATCTAAATATTCTGGTAATTTTATAGTTAATAAAAATAAATTATTAATTTAATAAAAAGGACCAGAAATGCAAGTTGAATGGAAAAAATTGCGTGATATTTTTAATAGAACTTTGAAAAAAGTTGTTGCAAATGGAGGAGGTGACTCAGAAATAACTTGGAGATATTGGCAAAAGGTGAATAAATAAATAAATAAATAATAATTTTATTAATATATTTTTTAGTTACAATTTATTGCTGATCATGAACGTACACAAATTTATAAAGCAATGCAAAAATGGTAAAAAATGTTTTGGGGAGATAATTTATTTAAACATTTATTAATGATTAAATATAAATTTATTTATTAAAAAAAATATTTAAAAAATAGGAGTAAAAAGATTTTACAATCTCCTTCTATCAACAAATCAAATAATAATAATATAAATTCAAAAAGAAAATCAAGTAATAATAATATAAATTATAATTTAATTTCTTCTCAATCATCAACATCTAATAATCAAAATAATGAACAAAATCAAAAAAATTTAAATAATGAATTAATTTCTGATGAAAAAAAAAGTTCAATGGTTCAACAATTAGCAGAAGTTGCCCAAACAGCAAGAGAACTTTTAAGTTTTGAAATTATTAAAAAAGAAGAAATTGAAGAACAAAAAAATATTATTAAAGGGGATAATTATGAAGAAGAGGAAAATAATGAAGAAAAATTTAAAATAATTGATAAAAAAGAAGAAGAAGAAATTATTGAAGAAAAAAAAATATTAGAAAATAATAATAAAATAATAATAAAAGAAGAAGAAAAACAAAGAATATTATTTAAAAATAAAAGACGAAGAGATATTAATAATTTAAATGAACGTCCTACAAGTATAGATAAAATTGGACAAATGCTTTTACTTAGGTAATAATTAATTTAAAATAATATTATTAATTATTATATTTTTAAAATAATTTTTATTTTATTTTTAAAAGTACTCAATTACAAAATTCAACTTTTAATTTTAATAATGGAGATTATTATCTTGGAAATAATAATAATAATAATTCAACTACAACTTCTGAAATAAATAAAACAGATAATTCTGATTTACCTAAATTATTAAATGAACTTTTATCAAGAGAAACAACAGAAGCATCTAATAATAATAATGGAAATAATGGAAGAATTAATAAATTATCATTAAATTCACAAATTAAAAATGGGAAAAGGCCACGTTTAGAAGATTGTTTAAAAAATGAATGGAATTGTTATAAAATATTAGATGATAATAATATAATAAAAGAACAACAATCTACTAAAAAACAAATAAATAATAGCTCAAAATCTGATCAATTTGATGTTTTTGGTAAAATTTATTTTAAAAATATTTTTCTATTAGTCTTTAAAAATTAAATATATTTATTAGGTATGTTTATTGCTAGTCAATTAAGAAATTTACATGAACATTCGCCACAATCTGCTTTCACATTAAAAAGAGCTTTAACTGAATTATGCTTTCAATTTGAAGCAGAACAAAAAGAAAGTGAAGGGCAAAAGAATTAAAATTTTAAGAATTTTATATAAATAATTATATATTTAATTTTTCAATATATTGTGCAATAAAATAAATAAAAAATATTTTTTAAATATATATTTAACAATTTATTTAAAAATTTTAAAATAAAAGTAAATCCTTTGAAGAAATTTCCTTTTTTTCATCTATTATAAAAATATTTTTATCCTCACATTTTGATATTTGATCAATTTCCCCTTTATAAATCTCTGACACTTTCTAAAAAAATATTTTCAAAATTATTATTAAAAAAACTAACAGATTTAGTTATTGAAAGAGGAAGCCAAATATCCTGTTCAACCAATTTTTGTTTATAAAAGGAAGATTGTTCTCGTCTTCTCTTCTGAAAATCATTCTCAGCACGTGTATACTTAACACGTAAAGGAGCCAAAGTTGATCCAGAAGGGTATGATTTTTTTTGTGAAGATATAGATGTTGATTCTTAAATTATCTTATTTTAAAAAGTGATTAGATAAAATACTTTTTTACCTTTCTGAGCTGCTACTTTTGATGTTTCTTTCTCAATCGTACCTGCCAAGGGTCGTCGCATCTCGTAAGTTTTCTCGATTGGTAACAAAAAAAGCTTTCCTGGAATTTTAAAACATTAATTTATTTTTTTTACTTTTCAAGATATGCCGGATTTCAAGATTGTTGCAATTCCAATTAGATTTAAAAAATCACCAGTGATCCAAAATGTATTTTTAAATTTCAAACCTTCTTGAAAAAGTCCGACAGCATGACTAACAACATCGTGTTGAGAAAAGCCTTCTCCAATAAAAACTTCACCGGAATTTTTACCATCAATACTTGTATTGGAAGTTGATGAATTTAGAAACTCTGATTGGGGCCTTTAAATTGAAAATAAATTTATAATTATTAAAAAAACCTTAGTAAATCAGCAATTCCTCCAGATCCTCCTTTTGAATTTCCTCTTTTATTTTCCTCAAAAATCTGTTCTTCCTCTCCTAAATGTAATCTTAAATGCTTAACTTGAGCCTTATAATGAGCTTGACATTTTTCAGAATTAAATATTTTTTCGAGCCAATTAATATGTTGTTGAGGGAATTGTAAACGATTTAAATTTACGACATTTCCATTAGGACGATCATCCGAATCGAAACTATTGCTACCATCTACAGGAAGAAGATAAACATTCATCAAAAAATTTTAAAATTTTCTTTTTTAATTATATAGAAAACCTCAGAAACAACTTCATCCATTTCATCAGCAATTATTTGTTTTTGTTTTAAACTTTCCTCGGTAACAGAAGACGACACTTGTTCTGCAATAGCTTCATCTTCTTCATCCGAATCAATAATAACTCTACGAACTTTAATATTACTATCTTTTCCTTTATTTGAAGATGACCTTTGTCTTTTAGATGGCATTTAGAGATATTAATCTAACGATAAACAAAATTTAAAAAAGAATAAAGAAAAATAACCGATAAAAGTCAGATAAATAGTATAAAAGAATTTAAATAATTTTATTTAAAAATTTAAAATTAAATAAATTATACAGAGGATCATGTTAGTTCATATAATTTTTAAGTAGTTCAAGTAAATCAGATCTCGTACGCTTTGCCAAATCTAAAAGGCTATCCCCAGCTCCATTAACTGCATTCATTTCAACACCTAAATATTAAACTGAAAATATAAAAATGCAATAAGAACCTGGAGCTTCAAGTAGATATTTAACAGTCAAATATTGTTTATGTTTATCTTCACTAGAAGAATTAATTGCCAAATGTAAAGGAACGATTTTGCCTTAAAACGTAAAAAAAATTTGAATAAATAAATCTTTTCTTATCTCAGTTCGACTATTTACATCAACACCATGTTTTAAAAGAATAGCGACTATTTCATAATTTGCCCAAAAAGCAGCACAATGCAAAGCTGTCCAACCATCATATGTTCGAATTTGAGGATCTGCTCCTAAAATTTATATAAGAGAAACTTTAAAACGAAAAAACCTTTTATTAATAGCCAATTACATATTTCTCTTCTGTCATTATAAGCAGCTCTGTGTAGTGCAGTATAACCGTCCTTGTCTTGAGACTAGAAATAATCAAAATTATAATCATAGAATCTTTGATAAACCATTAACAATTCGGGATTAGTTGAATAAATTTGTTGCAAGTTCGTAAGATCGCCCTCTTCTGCTGCTGTTAAAAATTGTCCAATTAAATCTTTCATTTTTAGTCAATATGAAAAAACGTTCACTTATTAGAAAAATCCCAACTGCTCTCAAACATAAGTAAAATTAAAATAAAAACAATAAAATTTAGAAGAAAAAATGCTTACCTTTAGGTGAGCACCAAAGTTATTTTACAGAGCGTAAAAACGCCAAAATTTTGTAAGAGATGGAGGTTTTTGTTTGGCGCACAGTAAGTTTTCTTTGCTAATTGACTAATTTTTGTCGCACTTTTCAATCACACTCTATAATTTTCTCCTTCTCTTTTTTTTCATTTTGAAAAATGGTTAAAAGACCAACTTGATGGAATGGTCAGGCACAAAATTTACAAATTTTTGAAGCCTAAACCTTACAAATTAGGATTTTAAATTTTATGTTCGAGTGGACAAAGTTTTCAAAATTTATTTATCACTAGCGAAGATGGTCGCCATTCGGGCGTCCTTCTACGCTAGCAAAAAAATAAAACAAAAAACTGAAATAACCTGATCAATATAGTCATAATACTACAAAATAAACAATTCCAAAGAACAAAACAAGACTAAATAAACATAAACGAACCTACCTATGTAACAAAATAATTGGTCCAAACATTTCTTAACCAAAATACATACTTTGCCATAAAAACAACAAAAGCTTAGCTCAAAGAACTTACGCCAACGAGGATATAAAAATAAAAAAGAAATAATATAAGAGGTCGCCCACCCATCATCCCTGACCTCCCTTACCGCCATAAAACACGTAGCGTAGCCTCAGCCACCATCACACCGACCACCACCACCAAAGAATTATGAGAAAATGGGTGGTTTATACATATCCAACTGTCAAAAGCTATTATAAAAAACCCCATTTCCACTTGACCAAATCATTTGTCCCCAAAAAACAACTTTTTGACGATAAATTAAATCTTTTTTAATTTTAAAATATTAAAATTATTTTTTTTTAACAATTTTAGTGATTAAGAAGTGTCTTAAGAAATAATAAAAATAATAATATAGGTATTTTATTTATTAAATTTTAATTCTATTTAAAATCCAAATATTTCTTTTTTATAGCCTTGTTATTTAATAAATATATTTTCAATTAAAGTATTTTCTTCTGTTTTAGTCAATTAATTAAATAATATTCTTTCATTATTTTTAAATGAAAAAGATGGAAATTCTGAAATAATAAAATAAAAATGTTTATTTTTTATTTTAAATTACTAAATGGAAAAAATTTTGATCTTTTTCCAAATAATTCTCTTGTTCTTCTTGCTTGTCTTTCTATAGTAGTAGGAACTAAAAAATATTTGTAAATTTAAATATTTAATATAATTATTATTTTTATTTAATAATGCGAAACGCCTTGTTTCTTTATATATATTAATAATTTACCATTTCTTTTTCCAAATAATTCTCTTCCTCTTCTTTTATGTAACATATCTAATCGAATATCAGAAATTCCGTTAAAAGAATCTTCAAATTCTGCTTTACAATTTATTAATAAAATAATTAATAATAAAAGAGAAGAATTTAAAAAATAAAAGAAAAACATTTAAATTATTTTATTTCTTAATTTTATAATTATAAAAATGATATCAATTTTAACATTTTTAAATGAAAAATTTTAATTAAAAAAATTACACATTTACGTCATTTTTGATAAAAATTTAAAAGAAATTTAAGAAAAATTACTAGTATTTTTTTGGACTTAAAAGTTTTTTAAATTTCATGAGAAAGGTAGGCTTTTATTGGCCTTTTTATTTTTTACACATTTTAGGTTATCTTCTTCTTTTCTTTTATTTTTTCCTCTCACGGGGTTATATTTCTACAATTCTTTTTTTATACAAAATCTTTTATTTGGATTTTATTTTTTAATAAATTAAAAAATTACTGATAAAAAATAAATTTATTAAAAAATTATATAATATTTTTATTTATAAAATTGGCCTTTTAAAAAAATTAATAAAATTTAAAGAAAAAATTTTAAATTTAAGAAAATTACACAACACAAAATGATGTAGATCAAATATTTTATAAAAATAATTTTTTTAATTTTATCCCCATTGAAAAACTAAAATATGAATTTTTCCAGCAATAAAATGAACATATTCTGCCTAAAAAATAAATAATTTAAATAATATAATTTTTAATAATTACCCAAGTAATATGTGTACCAAAATTTCTGCCAACAATTACGTGCCAAGTTTTTCCTGTATATTCATCCATTTGTTGTTTTATTTTTGTAGCAATTTCTGATTCCAGATTACATGTCTTAAAATAAAAAATATTTTTTTGACATATGTATGTAGGACTATTTATAAAAATAAAAAATACTCCAAATGATAAAAAATAATTTTATGTTATTCAAAATAAAACTGAATAAAACAAAAAATTAATTAAATAATATTTCCGCAAAATTGTCATCAGATATGGGAAAATTACCAAAATATTTTTCATTAATAATTAAAAAACAAACAAACATCTAATGCAATATTTGTAATTTCTACAGCCTAAATAAAAATTAATTTAAAAATTATTTAAAATTTATTTTTAAAATACTTGTTTTTGTAAATCAGTATTCATACCAGAAGTATTTCTTATAATAACTGATAAAGATTGTTCTTGAGCAGATTTTGACTGATTTGAAGTTTTTCTTTTTCCTTCATTATTTGTTTCCTGACCAGCAACTGCATGTTTCCATCGTTTAGTGGCATTTCTTAGCAAAAAAATAAATAAATATTTAGAAGAATATTATTTTGTTAAAATAATAATTTATGTTTTTTTTAAATTACCTTCTAATACTAAAATTTTTGCGCTGAAGAATATTGTTAAACATTCAAACCAATTTTTCTTTTCAAATATTAAAAAAAGGAAAAAATACATGAAAGAAATTTCATTTGTTACTTTTTATGCGGACAGCTGCTGTTACCAATTTAACCCCACAAGAGTTAATTTTTTAATCCATGACAAACAAAAAAAAAAGAGAACAATAACAAAAAAAACACATCAATAAAAGTTTTTATTTTATTGCACCTGTGTTGTTCACCATCAGCCATACTCACGTAATCTTACGTCGTTCAAAACCTTCCTCTATAATTACGTAGGTATATGATTTTTACAATACCTACATAATCCAAAAAATTTGTGACAATGGATAATTTGAATTTTAATGAAGAAATTAGGGGAACTCTAACAGTCTCACAAAGAGAAAATACATTCATTATTCTCTCTCATTTTTACGCTTTTTCTTTTTCCTACTCTCTTAATTTACACATTCTTTCTTTTTAAGCAGAACCAAAAGGTATAGGCTTCAACAGGTTTTGAAGACAAAATGTACAGGCAAAAAAAGGATTGGATTTGTACAAAATACCAGTGGACGAAATGGTCAGGCATAAATTTTGAAATTTTTTCATCATTAACATTTGAGTCTCAAATCTTTTTTAATATTCTGAATTAGAAAAGGCGATATGTCATATTTAAGTATTGGGTCGTGTTGAAAAAATGTAACGGATAGATAAATATGTAAACTATTCACCTTGCTGCTCTATCTGAGTGTAAAACCATGACAAATTGATATTTTTCATGCTTCTCCACTATCCTTTCATATACAGTGCCGAATCTCTTTATTACATTGGTTTCTCGCCAAATTTGCAATTTTCGTCTAAACCCACAGATTTTAGACAAAAAGTGATGGACAAAAAGGTCATAAGGCAAATATTAGACGAAATAGTCTGTCAGTACTGACTGAGAAACTGCATTTTCTGCGACAAAGTGGGATTTAACTAGATTCGATAATATTTGAGTCCCACTATTTGAGTCCAAGCTAAATTTGTTTTTACTAGAGTTAGGCGCTCTTGTGTCTGACAGGATTACATAATTCTCTTCAGAGCTCTTGTGATAAGGCCACTCTCTCGAGTAAAAAAGACGCAGAAAAACTGACCAGTGGTCAATTGAGGTCAGAGAAATGTCATATGACCTGCTCTTTTCCAGAACTGTACAAAGTTCCTGCGTCTTTTTTACTAGAGAGAGTGGCCTGATCACAGGAGCTCTGAAGAGAATTATATAATCCTGTCAGACACAAGAGCGCCTAACTCTAGTTTTTACGTTTGAATTTTTATTGTCTTGACATATTTCGATAGAAGCTTTATCATTCAGAATTTTTTCAGATTTTTACAAGTTTACAGAAAAGTCAAGTCATGACTTCAAATGTTGTGTCTCAGGTTGATGTTCCTATTGAAAAAACAATAGATCGTGAAAAGGTTTATAATATTGTGAATTTTATTAATATTTACAGGTATGTCCTTTACTTCTTCGAATATTTTGTGCCCAAGATAGACATAATTCTATGAATGATTATTCCCGTGGTTCTGTGCCTCCAAATGAGCTTCAGATTTACACTTGGTTTGTATTAATATATTTTTTTACCTAACAGTGAAACCTACTCTTGTAAATATTTTGGCATTCATTGGGAATTGGGGTCCCAAAATTTTTTTAAATTTTTTCATGAAAATTTGTATTCGGGGGTTATAGTTGGCGCTGGTCACGAATCCGATATCAGATTTTGTCTAACACATGATTTTATCTATGATTCTTCATCAAGTATTTGATTTTTGGTACTTACGTATTATCCCTACGCACTTTTGCGGACAAAGTTTTTGCGGACAAATTTATATAAAACAATTACAAAAAATCAATCCAATGCCCAATATTTTCCCCAAGCAAGTATAATTTCTTCAAAAACGTTCACAAATGAAAGTTTCGTATTGCTTACCAGTTGCCCTGCGAACACCTTGTTGTTGACGACATCTCCTACATTCCCAAACTGGACGTTGTTTGTGATAAAGTTTCATTTCATGTCCATCGCGACAAACTCTAGTTTTGTGTAGAAGACCACGATCTTGTAAGAATTCGATGGCATCTTTTTCAGTTGTTGGCAAATCCCAAATTTTCATTATAAAAAAATAGCTAATAAACTGTAACAGAAATGGTAAAATAACATTTATTCTTAACTTTCATATTTATTATCCATCAAATTTAATTTTGAATTTGAGTGACAACTATATTTGAAGTAAGGAGGAAAATAAATAAATTTGTCCGCAAAAACTTTGTCCGCAAAAGTGCGTAGGGATAATACGTAAGTACCTGATTTTTTGCAAATTTTAATTTTTCTTGATCTAGCTGATTATTATTAAGTAAATGGATCTTGCGAAGCGCTTAATAAAATTTTGCAACATATTTCTGTTCAATACTCAGTAAACAATGAATTTATTCATAAATTTTAGTTATTTTCAAGAAAATAAAAATTTTCGAAATCAAGTACTTGATGAAAAATCATAGATAAAATCAAGTGTTGGACAAAATCTGATACCGGATTCGTGATCAGCGCCTTTGATAACCTCCGAATACAAATTTTCATGAAAAAATCAAAAAAAATTGTGGACCCCATTCCCAATGAATGCCAATATTTTATATAATTTCAACTAAATTTACTAGGTTGGATTGTACATTGAAAGAATTAACTTCACTTATTAAAGATGTCAATCCTGATGCACGTCGACGTGGCACAGAATTTAACTTTGCGATCGGTAATTTTTTTACCTTTAAATCTTGAATTCTCTTTAAATTTTGCAAAATTTGTTATTACTAATATTTTAGTCGCTCCTGATCGTTATTCTGCTCGTTATGCATTAAGAGAAGTAGGAATTACAATTAGTGGACAAAAATCTCCTGATGATGATAAAAGCGTAATTTTCTTTAATATTTAAATACTTTTCCATTATATGTACGGAGTTTTGCGGACATTTCCTTCGGACTATTTTACGGATTATGTTATACAAAATTTTTATGTAAGAAACAATATAAAAAATAGATCATTCAAATTCACAGTATTTTCCCTGAGACAATTCTCTTATCAGTATTGCCTTCCACAAAAAATTACTATATATATTTACGTGTTATAATAATAAAATGATAGCATAAATAGTCCAATGAAATGTCCGCAACTCCATACATATAATGAAGAGTACCAATGTTTTGATTTTATTGACTAGAAAATTTAGTTGAGCCATTGTAAATTCGAAGTTGGTGATTATATTGATGTTGTTATTAATCCACCAGATACTGGGCTAGTTGGAGGACGTGGAAACGGAGCACATGGTGTTTATGCTGCACAACGTCGTTCTGGTGGTGAACGAATAGATCGTGATCGGACCGGTTCTTTTGGAGGGGGTGGTAATCGTTATGGAGGTTTTGGTCGTTGATCTCATTTGATATAAATTAAAAAATTTGTCTTGTTTTTGATAAATTGTAATCGATTCATTTTTCTTCTTTTTTGTTTATTAATATTCGAACTATCGTTATTTAAAACTTATTTTAATTTCATGTCATTTACTTTTTTACATCGAAGTGATTGTTTTCTAATGAGCAGCAATTATTATTCATCAGCTTCGGAACAAGGTGGAAATCTGGAATGGAATCCAAGTCTACTAGTAAAAGAAGTTGGGAATTCATTATCATCACTCAGCAACAGGGCTGCAAGTGAGTTTTATTTTAGTTTTAAGATTTTGAAGCCATCAGTGAATAGATTTGCTTAAATTTAAATTTATTTACAAATTTTTGAGGGGTCTTATGTTTATTTTATCTAGATAAGCTTGGTGAGATACATCACATGTCTAAACTTTTTGATCAGATTTCTAGTCTTTATCTAAATGAGGATTGCAGTGATTTGACTTTAATTGTGGAGGATCAACGTTTTCCTGTGCATCGAGTAATACTTGCCGCGAGAAGCACTTATTTTCAGTTTGTATTTTTTAAAATTTTTCTACATTGATTTTTAGTGCAATGCTTTTTTGTGGTATGAAAGAAACAAATGAAAATGAAATAGCTTTAATTGACACACCGGCCGAGGCCTTCAAAGTATTTTAAATATTTTTATTTTTTAATTTTACTAATTAGAATCTTTTGAAATACATTTACATGGGAAAATTGCAGCTTAAAAGTTTAAAATTAGATCTAGTTTTGGATATGCTTGGTTTGTCTCATAAATATGGATTTTCTGATTTAGAAGAAGCAATTCCTGATTTTTTAGCAGTTTGTTTAATTTTTTATTATTAAGAATTTAATTTTTTAGTCAATACTTAAAAATAATAATGTTTGTGCAATATTTACTGTTGCCCAGCATTATTCAATTGATTACTTGATGGATGCTTGTCTAGATTTTATTGATAATTGTGCACCTGAACTTTTAGAGACTCAAGTTTTATTTATTTTTTCTTTCATTATTGTTATTTTTAAAGGAATTCATTGGTCTTCCCGCTCAAGCTTTGGTGAAAATTTTGAGCAGAAATTCCTTTTGTGCTCCTGAACTTGAAATTTTTAATGCTATTAAACGTTGGATTGAGATACATCCAGACGAGGTAAAAATAAATACAAATATTTAAAAAAGAAAATTTAGAAATCAGAATTTCATTCAATTTTGGCTCAAATCCGCCTTTCTCTTATTAAAGTTAACGATCTATTTGAGAATGTCAGGGATTCAAATCTTATTTCGCCAGATCAAATACTTGATGCAATTAAAGATCAAAATACTTTGAGCAGTTCTCAACTTAAATATAGAGGATTCTTAAGTAAAATATTTATATTCTGTATACAAATAAATAAAATTTCAGTTCTTGAAACGAATATAGCAACTATTACTTATGGGGCAAAAGTAATTTCTGGAGATTTTCGTACTGCTTTGCTTGTAAATCAAAACAACTATGATGAATTAGTTCCCCCTGAAAAAACGTTTTCAAAACATTTGATAAATCCAAAAGATTCAGGAATAACGGTTGTTTTTTAAATTATTTATTTAAACTGTTTATGTTAATCGTTTCAAAAAATATCTCAGAAATCATAGTAAAAATTGTATTTATTTTCAGATTGAATTGGGAAGGCCATTTATTATTAATTATATCAGATTTCAATTGTTAGATCGGGATCAACGTGCTTATTCTTATTATATTGAAGTAAATATCAAAATTTTACATGAAAAGATTTAATTTCAGGTAAGCATTGACAAAAATGATTGGGTACGTGTTATCGATCATACTTTATATTTGTGTCGTTCAAGACAAGAATTGTTTTTTGAATCTCGAGTTGTGAAATTTATTAGGTATATTTTTCATTATAATTAAAATTTTCTTTTTTTTCACAGAATTTTTGGAACTCATTGTACTGTAAATAACACATTTCAGCTTTGCAACTTTGAGGCGATGTACACAGGAGAGAGAATTAAAATAGATACAAAAACAACACTTCAAAGCAAGTTTTTTATATCTAAATATATAGAATAATATAAAAAATTTAAGTACCTTATCTTAATGTGGCTTCAGTTAATAATCATGCGATTGTCATAGAAGGAGTTTCAAGAAGTCGGAATGCTCTTTTAAATGGAGATACAACGAACTATGATTGGGATAATGGGTTTTTTTAATCTTTAAAACTAAAATTTTTTTTAATTCTTAAGGTATACTTGTCACCAATTAGGATCTGGTGCATTAGTTGTTCAATTACCTCAACCTTATTTAATTGAAACAATGAGGTAATATAAAAATTGTTTCTTTAATTATTTTTTAAGATTTCTTTTGTGGGATTGTGATGACAGATGTTATTCTTTTTATGTTGAAGTTTCTGCTGATCAATTAAAATGGACTAAAGTCGTGGAATTTGACAAATGCAGGTAAAAAGAATGTTATATAAATGTTTAAAAATTAAGGAGTTGGCAAATCGCTCAATTTGAACGATTGCCTGTAGTATTTATCCGCGTCGTTGGTACTTATAACTCAGCAAATGAAGTTTTTCATTGTGTTCATTTTGAATGCCCAGCAATGGATATAAATGAAGCAATTGAAGTAGAAAGAAAGAAAAAAGTTAAAAATGTAAAGGCTTCTGTAACAGATTATTCTTTTCGATCATCAACCAGTAATATGAATGACAGAATTAATACTAATAGTGAGAATGCCAGAATTGTTTTAGATTTATCTACAAGCTCTGAAGATGATACTATATATGAAGTTATAGATGAAGATAATAAAGAACAGGTAATAGAAGATAAAGAACCCGGACAAGACGATGAACGAATGGAAAGTACAGAATCATTTAGCGATAACAATGAAAAAGAGATAGTCGACTATTAGGATTGGACAAAATCTTAGTACAAATAAACCGATGAAAATTTTTACTAACATTTAGCTGAATTTTATAAATTCTGTATTAAATTTTTTTCTAATCTTTCGAAAACAAAAAACTGTTTCGAAAATGTTGTAAAATGTAAAGTTTAAAAAATTAATTCTTCATATCTCAAAAATTTTAGACAAAAGTTATTTAATTCGGCACTTCCTGTTTCTGACAGTGACTGTTTTCGACAATGGAGGGTTTAGCCAATATTTTACGACTGTGATCTCACTGTCAAAAATAGTCATAATCAGTTACACTTTTCACAGGAGATTTTAAATGGCAATTAAAAATTTAACATATAAGTATCATTGACAGTCATCCCCATGCAGGAGTCAAACCGTAATGAATATATAAAATTCCACCTCCTACCCCAAAACATTGATGTAAAGATCCAATCTTAATTTGAAAAAGAAAAAAATATAAATTCTTTTAATAATAAATTATTTACTGTGCTTTCTGGGCTGGGCGCAAATGCTTCTTTAATAAAAAGATAAAGAGGTTCAGTTTTGACACCAAGAAGTTTTCTTAGAGTTTGTTGCAAGTTGAAAATTGTCCAATTTGGATCAACTTTATATTTTGTAAATTCTTTTCTAAGTTGAGGTGCAGCTCCAACAGGTTTTAAAATAAGTGTTATTTTATTTTGTGAAGTTTTTGTTACATTTCTTTGAATTTCATTAATATTTGATTTTTGTGTAGGCTCTGTTGATTTTAATTGTTTTTGACTACAAATATATAATTAAATTAAGATTTTTAAACTTACATATCTTTATTAACTCGAGTAAATTTTAAAATATATAAGTATTCGTTTCTACATTTTCGTTCTAATAGAATATCTCCATTTAATCCAAATCTTTCTCTTAAATATGTATTTAATAACATTTTTTATAAAAAACTAAAGAAAAAACCTTGAAGCAACTGAAATTAAATCAGAAATATTATTTTCTTTTATTGCAACAAGGTAAAATATTCCATTTAGTGTAAGTAATCTAGATATTAGAGGCAACAATTTATTTAACAAATTACGTCCTTCAGGCCCTCCAGCATAACTAAGCTCCTAAAATTAAAATTATCTATATTTAATCTATTAATTATAAACCTTTTCAGTTCCTGAAACTTCTTCTGTGAGAACATATGGAGGATTAAGTAAAAGTAAATCAAGAGAATTATACAATCTAGGAAGTAAAGGTCCAATAGCATCACTTGAATTATTTAGATAATAATTTTAAGTATAAAAAACGCCCCAGGCCCATAACTAGAAAAATTTTAGAAAGGGGATATTTTTTGCATGATCGAAAAAAACCTAGTTTGTATTACCATTTTCTTCATTTTTATCCCTGCTAAAATAAATTAATAAGGAATAAGTGAAAGAATTTATTATATTTCTTTATATCTCTTCTAATCTAAAAAAGAATATAGAATACCAATGAATAAATTCTAAAAATTCCAATCCAATAGAATTTAGATTTGCTGTAACATTTGTACATTTTAAAGCATGCAAATTCAAGTCAGTACAAATTGACCTATAAACCAAAAATATTTATTTTTATCATTTTCCAACCTTATCGATAAATTTTCATTTTTCAATAATTTTTGTAAAAAACAAGTTACAACTCCAGAACCACAACCAATTTCCAAAGAAAATATTGGCTTTAATGAAATTATTGTCTAAAAATAAATTATTAAAAAAAAATTATAAAGTATAATTTACATCTTTTTCTTTTACTAAAGCATCAATTAATAAAAATGTATCTTCTGAAGGAGGATAAACATTTTCATGTAATTCTGGATCAATTTTGTATTCAGGTGTTGAAATATAATTAGTCATATCTATTGCATTTTTTAGTTAATTTACTACTATTTATAATTAAAAGATAAAAAAAAATTATTGAATAAAAACAAAATACGCAGAAAAATGATAAAAAAAAGATATTTATTTTTATAAAACTACATATTTAAATAAATGTTTATTCAATTAATACTATATATTTATCAATTAATCTTTAGTTTTTGAATTATCATCTACTCCTTTATTAGTCTCAGAAGCATCTAATTGTTTTCCAAGATATTCCCAATTATGGACCATTAACTTTTGAATTGCTAATTTGTAAAAATATTTTAATAGAGATAAATGAGAATAAAACCTAAAAGTGCATGATATCGAACATTTGGGTCTTCAGCACTAAGTAATTTCATTACTGCTTGTTTTCCTTGATATTGTTCAACAATACTATTTTTAAATAATAAAACAAATTTAATATTATATTATACTCTTTTCCACGCGGAAAATGTCTAACATATTCACCAATATCATGAGCAGCTACACAAAGCACCAAAACATCATTAGATTCAAGCAAACGAATTAACATTCTAAAACAATTAAAAAATAGTTTTTCCTTTAAAAGCTTAAACTTGATTAATTCAAAATTCTTTTCATTAAATCGTTGGGCATTTTCACGCCAAAATTTTTCTGATTTGTGCACTGGACTCCAATGAAGCCTGCCTGAACGAATTTCTGTGCAATATTCATCAAATGAACTTAAATCCTGGACAGAAGTATGTAAACGTTCCGAGAGATATTCAATGTCTTCCAACTACGTTTTAAATAAATTATTAAAAAAATAAAAGATGAATTGGATTTAATCCTTTTCCAAGTCCAAAAATAAAATTCAAGTAAATAACTTTGAAAATATTTTTACCAAATCTTCATCATCAAATTTTTTAGCATCCATTAATTCCAAAGTTTTTAGCGTCTTACATTGAACCATTTGAAGTGCAGATTCACGAACAAGCTCCCTACTATCGATTTTTTCTAATAAATTGCGAAAAGTATGTAGAATAATCCGAACAACTTTTTCCTAAAAATGTTTAAAAATATTAAAAAAATATTTTCAAAAAACTTTGGAACATTCGGAAAGAATATCACCCAATGTTTGAATTATTCCCATACTTTGAATATAACGAGCAATTTTACAGTCGAATGATAAACACCTGAAAATTTGAGATTTGTTCTAGATTTATAAATATATTAACATTTTTCTTATATTTTGCTAAAAATATTTTCTTACCAAAGACAGAAAATCAATTGATATTGAAGTTGAAAATTTGTTCTGCCATCCAAAGCTGCCAAAATACTAGGAACACCTTCACATTGAACAAATTCATTTCTATACTCTTCTATTCGAAGCATCATTTGTAAACAACGCACAGATGTATTAATATATTCATTGCTCTAAAAATTTATTTTAAGATAATAAAAAATGGTACAAAATTAAAAGTAATCAAATAAATAAGCTAGAACATTATAAAACTTACAGTATTCCTCAATTCCATTCGTAAAAAATTAAAATAGGCATGAAGTTCTTGGCCTTCCATGCGAACTGAACCAAAGCAAGCCAATTTAGAAAAAATTGTAGACATCTTTTTCATTAATAAAATTAAACTAAAAAATAGTAATAAAGATACTTGATTAACAATAAAACCATCATTTCTAGTTAAAATGCCTTGAAACCAAGACCAGATAGTTCTTCGTTGTCGAGAACCATACTCATGAAAAATTTCAACTCTTGATTTATCTTCCTTAAAAATATATTAATTTATTTATAATAAAATAAAAACCTGTAATAAATCGTCAAAAACTGTAAGAACATAACGAATTAATTGTTCTTTTGAAATTTCAGTAACCAAATTAATTATACACTTAGCAGTATTTAAACGATCTTTATTTAATACTTCACTTCTTTCAGTTTTACTTTTTGCCCCTTCTAATGAAACAATAAAATTATATTCATTTTGTGGAACAAGTTGTGAACGTAAATAAGAAGTCCAATTTGGTTTATTTATAGGATTTCTGACTTCAGAAGCCTTTTTTTTAATTAAAATGTAATTAGATTTTTAGTTAAATACTTCAAGTTGAATTTTGCTTGTCGCAGTGGTCATATCAACTGGAGTAACATGATGTCCTGCAGCAATTTCCTCAACTTGTTCACCTAAATTGCTATTTTGTTCGATGACCATTGTTTAAATAAAATCTTTTAAATAAAAAATCAACTTTTGAACTAAATGTAAATAGAAAATCAAAAAATGAATAAATCCAAATTCAATAAATTTTGCTCTCTAAAACAAAAAAACCAACAATCAACCAGAGATTTCACTCAAGAGTCCAAACAATTTGTGTCTAATTGATATAAGTTGATTATGACTCAATCGTCCTCTTACGAAAACGACCAAAATCCAAATAAATGGAATCGTTTTAAAATTTACTTTCACTGAAAACAAAACGAATGGGAATAGTTCAACTGAGTCACCGTTTTAAAGTTTAACTCAAGTTTTTTTCTAGATACGAATTATATAAAAAACAAATGATGTCTCATTTGAAAGAGTTCTTCGAGCTGAGTTGAATAAGATGAAAATAAGCAAATTTAGTTGAATTTGAACAAAGCGTGACTCATTGAGCCAGACTCAGTCGTGAACTCATTTGAGTTGTGCACATAAAGGAAAAGTACCAAAAAATCATTAGATTCTGGAAATAAAGCTTAATTTTTATTCATACTGTTTTGATGCAAGGTACATTTTCAATTACGGACAAATTTATTGGATTAAAATCTTTACGTTAAACTTTGTCTGTATTTGCACGTTTCTATTTGTTTTCGTCCACACATAGGACATATTCCTTTCTGATAAGCGCAATCTTGACAATAATTTGCCGCAATGTGATGGGTCATTTTTTTACAAATTCTACACTTTTTGAATTCCCCAACACCAGGCTTGAATTTTTGTTTCGAACTTAGAAATTTGTTCTCATTGGTTAACCTTTGAGCTCCATTTGCATTTTTATCTACGTGCACTGTTGCCAATTTAGAAATTTTGTTGGTACCTAAAATATTCAAATAAATAATAACAAAAAATTCAAAATTACATTTATCACAAACCATTGTTGGAACTGAAATAATCGAATATATTAATGAAAAAAGAAAGAAATAGGTATTTACTTGTAAAATTAAGTAACAAAATGAAAAATATTCATTTTACCAAAAAATTTCAGTTTAATAAATCTTGACAAATTAAAAAATTATTTAAAATAACATTTCTTATTTCTGTCAAAAATAGGACTATTTATCAAAGTTGTTTTATGTATTCATCTTCATCTCTCCATTTTTATTATTTTATTTATTTTAATCAAATAATCAATACTTTTATCACTTTACCTTTCTTGTTTTAAGAGATAAAATTGTGAAATGTTTTCAAGTTCTAGAAGGATAAATTGATGAAGTAGGAAAAGATTGAAAATTAGATTTAGTGTTCTATTTTTTTAAATTTAAAACTAAAAATAGAAAGCAACTTATTGCCCAATTCATAAAGAAGCCGTGGCAATCTTCACCAATCTGGGCGCCACCCCAAATAATCGCACCGGGATAGTAAAAACGTGTTTTTAGGGGTTATCGAGGTCGCTGATTATGAATATGATCTTATCACTAAACCCTATCATTTTATAATTTTAAAAATCACAGATTTTATCATGGATATTTCACAAATTACTCAAGTTATTAATAATAAAGAATCTGCTATTCAATATTTACAACAACATAACATTTTACGGTCTGTACCACCACTATGCCCATCATGTAATCAGCAAATGAGCGAAAATTTTGATAAAATCTGTGATTTTAAAAATTAGTGATAAGAAAAAACTGATATCAGATTCGTAATCAGCGACCTCGATAACCCCTAAAAACACGTTTTTACTATCCCGGTGCGATTATTTGGGGTGGAGCCCAGATTGGTGAAGATTGCCGAAGCCGTAAATACAAAAATGATAAAAATACGATCTTAAACCATCCACTCTTTATTTAAAAACATTGAATTTTAATATGAATAGAAAGATTGTGTATGTTATTATATAATGTGGAAAATAATTTTTGCGGGCTAATATGTTATCAAGTTATTTTTTGTCTATTTCTAAAGAAAATCGGCTTAAAATCTAAATAATACTTATAATTGATTCTATTTTCAAATTTTTCTATCTGATCCCCATAGACAAAAATACTTGTGTATATTGAATGCGAGATTAAGATAAATTTATATATGATTGTAGAAAAGGATTCTATTTGAATTCAAAATATATAAACTTGTGTCAGTCAGTATAATATTTAGGGAAGATTCAAACGGTACATATAATATAATCCACGTAAAATTGACGATATTTTCAATGTTAACGTCAATTTTAAGCAAAGTCATATCGGAAACGATCGCTGGCCTCCACAGATGGTAATTCGCCGGTAACCATTGCCTGTTCAAAAATAACATCAAGTTAATTATACTAGAAAGACCTGTATAACCCATTCGCTTGAAACAGCCAAAGCATTCTTTGCACTTGTACATCCCGCCAGCTCCGGTTCACAGTCATTTTCGGTAAGAAGAATGTCAAAATTTGCTAGTTTAAAATAGCGATGAGAAAATCTTTTACAAATTAAAACTCACTTTTTCTACAAAATTCCAATTTAGAATCAAGCGTTACAGTTTTATTTTCCTCTTTTGAAAAAGGTTCACCAGGTTCAATTCCAACAACTGTAGCTCCAAGATTTCGCATGAGTGAGACCCAAATTTCTCCGAATGGGATAACATTAGGATCTTCATTGTAGAAACGTGTATAAATGATAACTCGTTTTCCTTTAAACAAAACACCTTTCAAAGGTTTCCTATAATATTAATTCATAAACTAAATGACATATGCCAAAATAATTAACCACGGGCAAATACGTCCAGGCTCCGAAGTTGACTCTCCAGCGGGCAGCAAAAACAGCTCGTGGTCAAGCAATTTTTTCTAAATTGGGATATTTGTTTAATCAGTAAAACTTAAAAACCTTTGCTAAGCATTCTTGTATCCAAAGATAACTCAAACAAGGAATCGATAATGAAAGAGCGCACAAATATTTATGAGTTCGATAAAATGTATCGGCAATCAAATAAGCGCGATCCCCTTCTTTGATAGTTGAAAAATCTTCCATCACAACACCTTTACGATCTTCAATCTTTGTACGGTACTCACGTTTATTAAAATCGCTGACTAGAATAGTTCAAAATTATAATGTTTTTAAAACTAAAAGTATCACCTTTGTTAGGACGATTCGCCGAAGTTAGAACAAATTTTAAACCATCAAAAAGTTGATAGTCATCAATACCGCTTCCTGCACTTGAAGAGTATGAAGTGTTTATCGACTGAAAAAAATAGTTTATTCGAAAGCAATTTTTAATTGTTTGTTAGCTACGCTACCAACACTTTAAGTAGTTCAGACTAAAAGTGCTGAGTTATTTTAAAGCATATAATATTTGCTTGTTTTGACTAGAAAACAACCCATTAAATAAGGTTGACAAGCTTCGAACAAGCAGTTTACATATGAACTTAAAACAATAAGAGTTAAGAAAGTAGAACGCTACCACTAAGCCATAAATGACTTAAAAGTATGCTTCAACAAATTATATGTAAATAAAAGAATAAATTGAGAAATTTAAAAGAAAACAAAAATTGAACCTCCGTAATCTCCTGTACAGGACTAAGAACTAGCATAGCATCATATGGACTTGATTTCCTCTGAGATGTCTCTAAAGCAGAGCTATTACAGCTTTCATTCACATCCTCGAAATCCTTCTGATTAATCTTCTCTTTATCAATTTCACCATTTGTCTCTAAATAATCTGTCTTTGCTCCAACAGCTTCTTCTTTTTTAGCAGTTCGAGGACTTTTGCGAGGTGAAGTATTTTGCTTCGGTGTAGCTGTATTTACAGAACTATCGCTTCTAGTTCCTGGTGAAGATTTATTGGGTAGATTATTTGCTTCAACATTATCTATTTAAAAATAAACGTAAGACTTGTGCACAAATAAAAACTAACTTTGGTGAACTTCTTCAATATGACTGACTTCTTCTTCGAGTACAGGCATTTCTTCCATAATATTATCAAGGTTTATTTTTGTACCACGAGGCGTAGAGGAAACTCTTCCTTTTGGTGATTTCTGGGGAGTTTTAGGCGTAGCACTAAAAACATTAACATCAGAACGTTTGGTCGTTGATGTTGGGGTTTTCAAAGGTGATGGCTGAAAAAACAAAATCATGTTTTGAAAACAAAAAAAAACAGACCGAAGCAGACCCAAATTCAGAATAAGATAAACGGCTATTACGACTGCGACGAGTTGATCGAGATTCGCTAATAATATTTTCTTGGTCAATCTTTGGAACTGGATTAAATTGTCGTCCTTTAAGTATGATTGCTGCTTGCTCTTTAGTCAGAAAGATACGAGACCAGAGAACTCTGAATTTTTTTTAATTTTATAAAAAAAAAAAAGCAAAAATCCAATACTCTTTAATTTCGCCAGTTGAAATCAATAATTCATCTAATTCACGCAAAATAAAAATTCCATTAACCCATTCATCTGGTTGATTTTTATCAATAACTTGTGGTTTTTTTTCCAAAACTGCAACTTTGCCAACTTCCTCATCGTCAGCATTATCAATAAATGAAACCTAATTAAGATAATTGAAAAAAAGTAAGTCTTAAAATATAAAGTAAAGGCCAATATAAACATAATTGTATAATTAGCATAAATGGCATATGTGAAATTGGTACTTAAGTGTTATCCCTAAGCACTTTTGCGGACTATGCGGACAAATTTATATATAAATAGAGAATTTGAATAATAAAAAAGTACAGTCTAGTATTTTATATTCATTAAATTTTGTTTTTTATTTAGTATTTTATGTAGTCATTTTATCATTTTTTATTCAATTTTTTAGTCTATTATTATAATGAAAATTTGGGATTTACCAACAAACTGAAAAAGATGCCATTGAATTCTTACAAGAGCAAAATATTGGCTATTGAAGTGATTTTTTATTATAGTTGTTTTATATAAATTTGTCCGCAAAAGTGCTTAGGGATAACACGTAAGTACCGTGAAATTTTTAAACCTGAGAGCCTTGAGACAGAAAAGAAATTGCAAACACACCGCTTGGAGGAAGAATCCTTTTAAGATTATCCTCAGCAAATAAAACATAGTAGCGACCTAAAGACTCGCGCCTGTAAAATAAATTTAAAATGTAAATTTTCGTTCAATTTTTAGAAAATGAAAAATTGCTTTTAAATAAAAAAAACAGACCCGCAAATATTAGCTCCATAATATTCGTTTCCCCAAAGAGCGAGCACCCGTGCGCCAGGCGATAGAAAATGGCTCAAATCCTCTGGATGATCAACTGTATATTGTTCAATTGGCGACAAATGAGGAACAACATAAAATACTGCTTCTCCAAGAGCCTTTCCCGCAGATGAAGAAACGGCAGTTTGTGGCTTCCTTTTTCCAGATTCAGGTGTATTTAAATTGTTGTTAGAAGTAAGATTAAGTTGCGGCGTATTTTTCGGTGTTTTTGGTGAAGCAACAGACTTACGCCCTCGGCGTTTCTAATTTTAAATAAATTATAAAGTAAATAAAAGTTGAAAATTGTCTAACAGGAGTTTGCATCTGTTCAACATCATCCTCCATTTTAAAATTGTCAATGATATCATTATCTTCCTCAGAATAATTTTCAATCTTTTTTTTACTGATATTGCTTGCAATACGCGAAGTACTTGTCAAAGCTCCAGATTTTTGACTACCAGAGTTACTTAACGAAAGTTCCAAATGAAAACTGTCAATAGATTTTGACTGCAAAATTAAATAAATTATAGTAATTATTAATTTTTACCGTTGAAAGAATAGGCGAAGCAAAGTTGCTAGACAAAGAAGGATTCCTTTCAGCAGCGATACGTTCAACATTCGCATAACGTTCTGAAGATCCAGGCTGTGATTTTGTAAATTTTAGCTCGCCGAATGAAGTGCGTTTTATCTAAAAAAAAAAGTAAACTTTTAATTTAAAAAGTTGAGTTCATAGAAAGTAAAGGTGCAAGTTTTATATAAAAATAAAAAATTACGCTAATATCTTTCAACGGTTCAGGATGAACATCAGAATTTGCAGTAAAATTGTACGGATCGTCAGGATCATCCAAATCAATAATAGGCGTTTCACACTGTTCTTTTATACGTTTACGTCCCCGTTTGGCATTAATAGGAGTTGAAAAAACAGGAGTAATATCGCGCCCATCGTTTGTAATTCGCCTTCGCTTAACAGAAGAGGAGCTAGGAGCACATGCTGGCGCAGCCATTCGGCGTTTCCGAGTTGATACACGTCTATTGGCCGAAGTTGACATTTCTGAAGAAGTAATTGCTGGAGGTGTAACTGGTGGAGGATCTTGCACTTAATCACAGTTATAGGCTAGGTAATAAAAGCTAAAAATACCAGGATCATTCACGGCTTCATTCTGTCCATTAATATCATGTTCCCCATTCTCCTGCTTATCATGTTGCTGGTATAACTCTTCTTGTGAGCATTCCGAAATAGATTCTCCCCCATTTACTCCAGTATGTTCATCATTCGTTGTCGCATCAATAGAAAACCTATTCACATCAATCTCCGAAGACATTTTTACAAATATTTTTGGTTAAAGTTTTCTTGATTATATAAAACAAATAAATTAGAAACAAATATACCTAACAATATATACAGAATAAAAAGTAGGAAAAAAAAGACAAGCTATATTTAGCAAAAATTAAAAAATTTATCAAAGCAGGAGGGACACGCCCGAAAAGGCGCAACCGAAAAGGCGCGACTGCCTATACTTATGTAAACTTAATTCTACCAACAAAAACATTAATAATATATTTTTAAATAAAAACTTTTATTCAATAGGATGGTTGTCAGTCACTTTGTTGAAACTAAACACTTTGTTGTAGTTAAAAATTTTAAAACTCAAAGTATGGTAGTCAGACACTTTTTAAAACTAAAAAAGGATTTAGAGACCGGCAAAATCGCATTTGCGGGATATCGCATGCGGGATTTTTTTTTAAATCGATGCGGGACAGGTTTTACGGCATCCCGCAAACCCAAAAAAGTACGGGATTGCAGGTGCTGGATCCCGCAAAATCCAGCGCGGGATCCGCCCAGCGCAAGTCTCTAATTTATATATTGTTTGTAAAAATAAAGAATGAATTAAAAAGAAATAAAAAAATTTAAGAATATTTACATTTAGTAGTTTCTATAATGGAATGAGAAAAAAAATTAAAAAAAGCTTATGTTAGGTATATTAAATTGCGCCTTTTCGGCCTCGCGCCTTTTCGGGCTGTACCCTCAGGGCACGCCCTATTTGTCGCAGGCCGGTTTGTCACAATCAACACGACTGAGCTGTTAATTGATTCCTCTCGGTTTAGTCCTCAAGATTAGTGGTACTATTAAGACTCACTAGTAATTGTTTTATCAGTCCTCCGAGTACTAAAATTAAGATTTATAAAAGAATTTTCTCACAGACAACCATTAGATAAGATTTCTCTATTTATTGCTTTTTAATTAAATTTTAGACATCGTGAATAAAATATGCAAAATACTTTAAAATTACAAAGAAAATTTTTATTCTTGCCAAATCTTGTGAGATTCTTCTCCATTCAACTAGTTGAAGTCAATGAAAAGAATGTAAACATTAGTAAAGAGGTTAAATTAAAATTTTTTATTTATTAATTATTTTAATTTAGTGTTTAGTTAAAATGCGTAAAGAAACTGGCTATAGTTATGCAAAATGCCGTAAGGCTTTGGTAAAATTTGGCGAAAAAAATTATAGCGAAGCACTTCGCTGGATCAAGGAGGCAGCAGTTAAAGAAGGATGGGAGAAGGCAGCAAAGTAAATAAAATTATAAAATTTAAAATATTAATATTTAAAGGTTAAATGAACGAAATGCGTCACAAGGTTTATGTGCATTATTGATAAGAAAAAGTATTGCGGCTATGATTGAACTAAATTGTGAGACAGACTTTGTTGCTAAGAGTGAAGAATTCCGTCTATTGGTATAATTTTATTTAATTAAAAATAATTCACCCAAAGGACAATTTATCAAAAATTTAACTTGTAAAATTGTTTAAAGGGATCCAAAGAATCCAACATCTAAAAAAAGTCTCTAAACGAATTCCTTGTTAATTGTTCTTAAGGTGATTGTATCTCGTTAAATTATTTCGATAAAATTTAATAGGCATATCAACTTACTACGGCTCTTTTTGATCATGCGGAGAATCTTTTAGCTTCAAAGGCTGACTACAAGATTATGGGCGGATTAAATTCTTTAGAATTTTGTAGGATTGTTTAATAAATCAAAAAGTTTTTATAAATTAAGTATTGAATGATTTAAAACATCCTAATGGTCATTCATTTGAAGAATTGATTGTAGACTCCATTGGAAAATTAGGAGAAAAAATAAAATTAAATCAAGCTAAAGTCTTCTATACTTCGCCAGAATTTAGTGTATTTGGCCATGCACATCCAAATGGTTTGTTTTAATTTTTTGATTATTTAGAAATCATTGTAATCCTTCAGAGAAAATTGATCAAGTAGAAATGGGCCGTTTTATCTCAATTATATCAATAAAAAGAAGAGAGGAAAACTCTGGATTTCCTATTGAAAAATTAGGTCGACAAATCTGTCATCATATTATTGGTATGGTTCCAGAAACATTGGGAGAGCCGTGTGAAAATGAAGAACATAATGAATCAAACGAGATTTTAACTAATGCAACTGATTTTGAGAAGGATGATGATGATGGTTCTTCAGAAAGTGTAAGAGAAATTAGGGGAATATGTTAAAAAACTATAACTGCCCATCTATTTATTATTTTAGATAACAAAAATAGATGAAAATGAATCTCAATTAATGCGACAAGCCTTCATGCTTAACCCACAGCAAAAAGTTTATGAATATCTCAATTATCATGGAGCAGACGTTAAAGATTTCTTGCGCTTAGAATTGGGACAATCAAACGAAAAGTAGTATAAAAACCGGATTAAGTAGAATTATATGTTTGTCACTTTTTTGATTTTGTTTAAAAGTAAATTAAATTATTTAGTAAATTTGCAATATATTATTAAAATATTTAAATTTTTGCCCTGCATAAGAAAATAATTTATGTATTTTCATTTAAAATATTTAGACGCAGATTTAAGAAGATAAAATAAAATTTAATCAAAATAATCTTCTAGGTCTATATTCGGATCAAGCAATTTATCCTCAATCTGAGAAATATCTGTTTGGTCTAATATTAAATTTTCAATAACTTCTTCCAGTTCTGTTTCACCAATTAGAACCGATCCTTGAACTCGGTGATTCTTTGTAATAACTTTGACATATTCAACATTTTCTGTTATTCGATAATTAATCTCGAAAGGTTTTTCCAAATTTTCGGCCGAAAAATCACCGAGAAGAACTACCTAAATTTAGCAAAATCAAGTCCTGTGCAAGGACACGAATAATATCCGGATACCCACGGATACATTAAAAAAATCAGACGGATATAGATGTGAAGCTAAAATTTGCGGATATCTGTAAAATACCTTATAACCAAAAAATTCTGTCACATGCGAGAAAATATCAAAAGCAATATCAGGAAGTAAATTCTCTATACTCATAGCACGAGCGCAATAAATGCCCATTTGTCTAGCTTGGGTCCAAAGCCGAATCTAAAATTAGTTTGTTTAATAACTTTAAAAGCTTAATTATAGACATGTTTCCAATGCGCATGATCTCCTGCCCATTGTGGTGTGCAAACGTCTCCAGCGGCATAAACATCGGGAATATTCGTCCTTAAATATTTTGCTTAAAGTAAATGATTAGCTGGTAATATTGAAATTTGTATGCCAGATTTTTTTATTTTTCCTTATTTTCCCTTGAGCAATCATCAAGCGCGTTTTATAATCATTTAGTAAAAAATCAATGTCAAAAGATTAATTTTTATTCAGAATGTTCGCAAGGATAAAAGTTAATATTACCCATATTTGCCATACAGTCGCGCCCAAAAATATGAAAGTTGAAAATTTTTTTTAAGTTACAGCCTTGAAAAAAAGTCCCACACAGATATCCTTGTTTTTTGCGCCAAATGCTAGATCTACAACGCCGATTTCCATAACGTCTGACTTTCACTGTGCTAATTGTTGACTTACCAGCACATTTTGAACATGTCCGTTTGCCGTGAAGTAAGCCAATTGCTCTAGCCAAGCATCAAAATCATTGTCGGCCAATTTCAATTTTTCACAAAGATCGATTATTGTGAAATTTTTAAGTTGTTCCATATTTTTTTAATAATTTAGAAAATAATGTTTTCCTATAACCCATTCCCATTTTATACACCCAAGAGATTATAAAACGCGCTTGATGATTGCTCAAGGGAAAATAAGGAAAAAAATCTGGCCCACAAAGTTCAATATTACGATTAGTTTACCTCATATGATCATCAATTAAAATTCCGTTGTCGTCGGATAGTTCCAATTCAGGACAATCTCTCTTCCAAATTCTTGAATTTGGAACAACCCCAGTTGCTTCGATTATTAAATCACAACCAATATATTTTCCATCACTTAAATAAGCCCATAATTTCCAATCAGATTGTCTTAAAAACGAATCTTTTAATTCATGTTCTTTCGATTTATCATGTTTAAAATTTGAGATGGAATCTATTTCAACTTCATTCAGTATAAGTAATTTTCTCAATTCCTAAATAAACTAACAAAAAAGGTTAATTTTAAGTAATTACCTTCTTGTTACTTGAATGTTTTAGTGCAAGCTTAGCTATCCAGTGAGGACCCAATGCTGATCCAGAACAAGAACTTTTCTCTTTTTGATCATCACCTTTAACAACAGCAATTCTATCATATTTAACATCAAAACTCTCAATGTTCTTTTCCTCATTATTAGTTAATTTTGACTCAAAAAATTTTGCTGCTGCCATATCTAAAGAGCAAAATTAAGTTAATTGAATAATAAACCGAAATATGTCGCAGACATATAACTGTGCCTAAATGCCCAAATAACTTCAATATTCTTTAATTTGAAACTAAAGAAAATAAGAGAATATTTAAAAATTTTATTACGCAAGTTCCGTAGCAATTCCACCATTACCAAGAATCAAAACACGTCGAGCAGTAGACAGAGATTCTTTAAGGTCATTAATTGTTTGAGTATCGCGAAGACGTATAACAAAAGGGTTCGATTCAATAGTTTGCTTTGGAGAAGCACCCGTGGCAATTGCTAACTTTTTATAAGAAATAATTTTACCACTTTTGAGAGTTAGATTCTAAAATTTTTTATAAATTAAAAACTCCAAAATATTTAACTTTTTTTGCAGGGATCCATGCATTCACCTCATCATTTAAACAAGTTATTCTTTTAGATGTTTGATTAAATATTTCGGAACCAATGGATTTAACATCAAACGAAGTTGCTATTTGCCCAACCTATAAATTAAAATTTGTAAATTTATCAAGAAAATATATTACTTTTTTAATATTTACTGCTCGTTTTATAAATCCACAAAGTCCACTCACAAATATCACAGTGTGATCTGAAGTTCCAGGAGCTTCTTCACTATTTAACAATTCATCTAACTCATCAACAATACATACACCACAGACTCCACCTCCTATTATAACATAATCCGCAGATAAAAGATTCATTAAAAATAAATCAGAAAATGACGAGCATCATAATACTACCATATATTTGTCGCAATATTAAAGTAATCAAATGTCTTTTTTTATTTGACTTTATGAAGATAGGTATGTATTACCATTTTGTAATTTTTCATCTAGGTTATTTAATTAGAGTCGGAGGTTTACAGGTACATTATTGGAGGACACGTCCAACTTTTCGCCGGCCGACTTGTCGGGCTGTACCCAATTGGATTAGGAATTTTAGATATAGAAAATTGTAAAATCGAATTCATTTAGGATTTTAAAAGCTAGGTTGGTCAAAATAGTTTCAAATTTAATCAAATGTATCCAACATTTTTCTATTTTTATTTTAAAACTACTTTTTCAGAATAATATTTTTTCAATGTCCCACCGAAAGTTTTCCGCTCCAAGACATGGTTCTATGGGATTTACTCCTAAAAAGCGGTCTAAACGTCATCTTGGAAAATGCAAAGCTTTCCCGAAGGATGACCCTTCAAAGCCTATTCATTTGACTGCTTTTATTGGCTATAAAGCAGGAATGACACATATTGTACGTGATGTCGATAAAATTGGATCAAAAGTACACAAGAAGGAAGTTGTTGAGGCTGTAACAATTCTTGAGACTCCTCCCATGGTCATCGTCGGCGTTGTTGGATACATTGAAACCCCGCGAGGTCCGCGACCTCTTAAAGCCGTTTTTGCAGAACATTTGAGTGAAGATTGTAAACGTCGTTTCTACAAGAACTGGTTTGTTTTTTTAAAGCATAGAATCTTTTACGAATGAAATTTCAGGTACAAATGCAAAAAGAAGGCTTTTACTAAATATGCAAAGAAGTGGCAGGATGAAGATGGTCGAAAATCTATCGATGCTGATTTGAACAGGATCAAGAAATATTGCAAATATGTTCGCGTCATCGCACATACTCAAGTTCGCATATATATTTACTTCATGCCATTCATCTATCTATTTTTTAGATGAAGCTTATGAAACACCGAAACAAAAAGGCTAATATAATGGAGGTTCAAATCAATGGAGGGACAGTTCCTGAAAAAGTAGATTGGGCACGTGAGCATTTTGAAAAGCAAATTTCCGTGGATCAAGTTTTTGAACAAGATGAAATGATAGGGTGTATAGGTGTTACAAAAGGCAAAGGTTTTAAGGGAGTGACTAGTCGTTGGCATACAAAAAAGCTTCCACGTAAGACGCACAAAGGACTTCGAAAGGTTTGGCATTTCAAATATTTTCTAAAAAAGGTATTTTGAAGGTTGCCTGTATTGGCGCTTGGCACCCTTCGAGAGTTCAGTTCACAGTTGCTCGTGCTGGGCAGAAGGGTTATCACCATCGCACAGAAATTAACAAGAAGATCTATCGCCTTGGAAAGTCTTGTAAGACACCGGAAGGAAAAAAGAATGGTTCTACAGATTTTGATACGACAGAAAAGACAATCAATCCTATGGTATACTTTCTTAAATTTTTTAAGTAAATTTCAAATTTAGGGAGGATTTCCTCATTATGGGCTTGTTAATCAAGATTATGTTATGATCCGTGGCTGCTGTATTGGTCCTAAGAAGCGTCCAATTACTTTGCGTAAAAGTCTTATAACTCAAACAAAGCGTTTTGCCTTTGAGAAGATTGATCTTAAATGGATTGATACAAGTTCAAAATTTGGACATGGCCGATTCCAAACAAGTACCGAGAAGAAAGCTTTTATGGGCAAACTCAAAAAAGACTTTTTAGCCGAGACAACTGTCAGTTGAGTAGAGATAAATATTATTTTATGTTAATCGCTGAAAAATGTTCATTTTCCGAATAAAAATTTGTTGATTTTTTAATTTTATTTTTATTTTGTTATTTTATTTTGAAATTTACTGTTTTGAAAATCGTTTGATTTTTTAAATATTTATTTAAAAATAGTGAATGTCTATAACTTTGGGTCTTTTTCTACAGGAATCGTTAGGATCTATTGTAATTATTGAGCTTAAAGACGAAACAGCTATTGAAGGAAAAATTGTTTTTGTTGAGTCGAAATCGTTAAATATTGAGTTGTCTGATATTGTTATATATAGAAGAGGAATAAAAAATATAAAACCTCTTTTTCTTCAAACTTTATTTATAAAGGTTAATTAAAACATTATATTTAAATCAATTTTCTTTAGGGACGCTACGTTCGTTTTATTCATTTTGAGGGTTATCAATCTGTTTTGAATTTATTAAAGAAATCATTACGTAAGAAATAAAACAATGTTTGGAATTCATTATTTGAATATTTTACCTTTTATTTTGCTATTTTTTCCACAAAATTATCATTTTGCCTCAAATTCAATACGACGTAATCGGTGTGAATTGAAATTAGTAGCTGATTACGTTTTTTACAGAGATATTGGTAATAGAAATTATGCAAATTCAGCTAGATACTTAGTAAGTTTTTAATATTTTTAGTTTTTTTCGGTGTGATTGCTGTAATTTTACGTATAGGTCTGAATTTTGTTTTTTTCCAAACCCCAGTGTCTGTTTCATGCGAACGGATTTTTTCTATTACCTCCTACAAGTGTTGATAATGAGCTTAAAATTAGATTTTTTGTTGCAATAAATATATTTTCTTAAAAAAAGTAGATAAATTTAATTGAAAGAGTTAATGGAATTTTTTCTCCTGTTGATTGGGGATTGGACATTAATGGAGATAAACTTTCAAATTTGGGATTTGTTATTAAAGAAATGAAAATATTAGAACAGCCTGAAGATTCTCCACATATCAATCATTTTAATTCAGCAATTCAAGCTGATGTTAATGCTATTGAAATTTTAAAGGTTTTTTTGAAATTAAATTATACCTCTTGTTGTTTAGTCATTTTCGGCAGAAGAAGGTACAAATTCAACTTGTTTAACTGTACTTATTACTGCTAAATCGTTAGAATTTGACGTTATTGGTTTAGCAAATGTTTGTTTTTATAAGCAAGATTTTTTAAATTTACAATTTAATAGATTGGAGATCCAGGCAAAAGGGGCGTTTGTGCAACCAAAAAATTGAATGACACTTTTACGAATACAGGTATAAGCTTACTTAGATGATATATTATTTGCTATTTTCGATAATTATTCCCGAAATTTTTAGCTCTTATTACAGTAAGACGAAGATCAGATTTAATGATTACTCGTGTTGTGGACCTAGTTCTTGCACATGGTTATTTTTCTAAAAATTAACATAAATTTTATATTTTAGAGCTTGGACATTCTTGGGGTAGTTTGCATGATGATGAACATGATGAAAAGTGCGTGCCAAGGAATTCAAGGGATGGCCGTTTTGTCATGTGGGAAAGTGCAAATACTGGATATGATAAAAATAATTACCAATTTTCTTCATGTTCTGTTTATTCAATTCATCAAGTACTTTACTCTCTTGCCAATCATTGTTTTGTAGAGGAAAAGAAAGCCTTTTGTGGTAATGGATTACTTGAAGAAGGTGAACAGTGTGATGGTGGTGCACATTTTCAACATTTTGGTACTAGAGATGATTGTTGTACTCGGGAATGTAAACTTAGGTCTGGCGCTTTTTGCTCTCCTAGGTAATTTTACTTAAATTATAAAATATATAATTTTAATTTATTTTATGCATTCTGAATGTTGCTCAATGGATTGTACTTTTCTAGGCACAGATGTTTTTTGTCATCCACAAAAGAGTGATTTGTGCAAAGCTGAGACTACTTGCAGGTTATTTTTAAAATATTTTTCTTTTCGATTGATTAATAAACTCTAAATGATATCTAGATATGTACAATCTATATTATCTTTGACTTCTTATTTTATAATCTAGATATCTTTCCTTTTTCAATTTTCTTTATGATTTACAATGTGCGGAGGGTTTGAAACTTAAATTTCTTATTTTTCTTTTGTTTTTCAGTGGATATAGTGAAAAATGTCCAAATCCTGAACCATTAGAGGATGGTACAAATTGTACAGATGAGGGAAAATGTTTAAATGGTGATTGTATTCCCTTTTGTAGTTTAATTTCGCCAGATCTTATGCCTTGTTTTTGCGAAGATGGTTTTTAAATTTTTATATTTTAAAAACATTTTTTTTTGAATTTAGCCACTGTTGCTTGTAAACGTTGTTGTCGTTCAAATATTACAGGCATTTGTAGTCCAGTAAAACCAGAACGGTGGTTACCAGACAATTCTATGTGTATTCACGGACATTGCATTCGAGTATTTTTTTGTTTTTAATAAAATGGCATAGAGATTAACTAAAAATTTGTGAAGTAATTTTCTTTTTTATTATGCTCTTATCTTTTATTAATTTATTTTATTTTTTAGAAAGTTTGCGAGAAAGAAACAACCGATTCAGGTCCAATATGGAGATTTTTTGAAAACTTGGATGGACAATCACACCGTAAAATGAATTTTAAAAAATTTATTCCTCTAAATTTAATAGGTAAATTTTTTGCTGACTACATTGTTTTTATTGTTGTTATTATTTCACTGTTAATTTGGTGCCCTTGTGGAGCATTTATTGTTTATAAAGTAAAAACAATTATTTACAAAAATATTTTTAATTATTTACAGGACAAACAAGAGAAAAATGAATTAATCAAAAAACGGATAAATGCTCAAAATAATGTACAAATTCTTAGTAATGGCTCTAATTTTAAACAATCTGTAATAAACCTACAACATAGTCATTCAATAAATGAAATATCACAATCAACGATTGAAGATAAAATTAAACCTTCACATTCTGAAAAAACTTTTTTTAATTTAAAATATAATGATAATGAAGAAAATGCTCATTTTGATTTATTTGACAATAAGGCAAGACATAGAAATGAGCATAAATTAAAAATGAATCAAGAAAAAACAAATAAAGAAACAAGTCTTTGACCAACATATTTTTTTATTATATTTTTAAATTATTTTTTAAAATTATATTTTTTTTATATTGCCTTCAAATATTTTAATCTATGACAGGGATTTATTTATTCTTTTTTCTATTCCTAATGCCTTATCTTAAACAGTCCTTATTTATAGATCAACATTCCAAAAAAGATTACAATAAAAATGACTTTACTTTTTTACTTTCTAGAAAATGAAGATTATTTATTAAATTTTGAAAAAAATTAGTTAATATTTTTAGTTAACATCTAAATTAAAAAATTAGGGTTTTGATCTATTTGTATTGTTAATAAGCCAATATATTTTTTCTCTTTAAATACATGTACTTTATCACTTATGCTCAATTATATTATAAGGATATTGTTTATATTTTATTTTTTTATTTTAAATAAATTATTTTAAATATATAAAATAATATTGAATTTATTTTAAAAATAAATTTTCAACCCCAATATAATTTTCCTTTTCGCACCAATCGTTGGACAGAGCCATTCGAGATATAGTACAAACACAAACATTGACTGGCTTTTGTCACATATTTTAGGAACCCCATAGAGTAAATGGTGGTCAACGACATTCAAAATCGGGATGTAAAAAGAAGGTTAAAGAATTGGGATTTTATTGGACTGTTATTGTGTGCTTTATTTATTTTCTACTCATTGTTTTATTTATTTATTAACTAAAAATAAATAAATTAAAATATTTCTACCGGTGGTGTTCATTGTTGAATTCTCAAATGAGAAAAAGAAGCCATTATTCCTCTTCAGGTTTAATTTCTTTTTGGTGCAGAATAATGAGATTTATTATTAATTTTATTAACTTTTTTATTATTATTATTACATTTCTAAACTTTATCTCATCATCGTCACAAATAATTGAAAATGAAAACGATGAAAATTATATTTTAGAATTAGAAAATATTGAAGAAAACTCAACAGTACAATCAAATCAATTTAAAGAACCAGCGTGGATGCATTCTGGTTAATAAATAATTATAAAAATTATTTTAATTAATTATTTGTTATTAGGAAAGTTTCAGGGAGATATTGATGGAGTTGATGAAGTATTACTTAAACAAGTAATATTTAAACTATATCTCCTAATTTATTTATTAGTTATTAGATCCAAATGTTCAATTTAATGCACTAAAAAATCGTCAATTAACATGGTTCTGACTAATTTAATTTTTTAAATTAAATTAGTGGAAACTTTTAAATTTTAAAGGCAAAATGGAATTGTTCCTTATGAATTAGATGAAGCTTTTTGTACGTTTGGTTCCTTTTTAATAAAGTTTTTTTATTTAGCACTTGGAGAAGTTAGACTTTTACAACGAGTCTTCCGTACTTATCGCCGGTAAGAAAATAAATAATTTAAATTTTTGATATTAATACATATTATGTGTATTCAAAATTCAAATCCTCTGTAGGTTTTTTATGTAAAAAGGATAAAAATATCAATTTAAGGCGTACATTTGGATGCATTCGTTTCATACCTAGAAGATATTTTGAATCTGATTATTTGAACATAATAAGAGGCAATGGGTAAGCGAAAAACATAGCAAAAGGAAGAGATGATTAAATTTAAGGTGTTATTCTCAAGTTGGAAAAACTGGTGGAAAACAAGAACTGTCATTGGGACAAGGATGTTTATTTAATGAAACGGTAGGTAAAATGGCAAAATAATTACAAACATACTCAATACAAGATATCTAACCAATAGAGAAAGGAATTGACTCTCGAGAATATTAATTTATTCTATTAATCAATTTTGATTGCCTAATTCTTTTTTTATCTTTTCCAGATCTAATTTTATTGAAAAATAAAAAAATTAAAATTATAGATATTTCATGAATTAATGCATTCATTGGGCTTTTGGCATGAACATAGTAGGGCAGATCGTGATAATCACATTGTGATACGTTGGGAGAATATATTGCCTGGTTTGGATTCACAATTTGATGTGGTTAATATTTTTTTAAATATTTTATGAATTTTTAAATATTTTTTTGGTATCATCTGCTATCCAAGATACCTTAGAAGAACCATATGATTATAGGTAAAAAATCTAATATATTGTTTTTAATTATTTAAATTATTTTCTTTTTTAAATTTTTATTAGATCTATTATGCATTATGGTTCTTCAGCATTTAGCCGAAATGGAAGAAATACTTTAGAAGCAGTTATTAACGAGGTAAATATTAAAAAATTATTTTAATTTTTTAAAAAAGTTTACAAATATAATTGGAAATTCTTTTGAATTGAGTGAATTAGATGTTGCTAAAATACTTAAATTATATCAATGTAGACAAAAAAGTAATCGTTCAAATTTAATTAAAAAGAAACATCAAAAAATAATAAATATTAATAAAACAACAAAAATTCCAGAATTAATTTATTCAGAAAATATTAAAAATAATAAAATAAAAAAGAAATTAAGAAGAAAAACTGATGAAATTAATAATATTTTAATAAAACCAGAAATATTACAAGAACAAACAGATGAAAGTTTTTTAAGAGAACAAAGTGGTAAATTAAATAAATTAAATTAAAATATTAATTAATTATTATAGGAGAATTAAATAATGAAAAACAACAAAAATGTAAAGATTATTTTATTGATTGTTCTCAATTTAGTGATTATTGTAGAAGAATATCATTTTATTTTATTATGAGATCATATTGTCCATTTACTTGTGGAAGATGTAAAAAATTATAAAAAAATGTTTTTTATTTTTAATTCTCTAAAAAATATTTATTAAATATATTTAATTATAATGTAATTTTAAAAATATTATTTAATTACCACATATTCTTTTATTTATTTTTAAATTAATTTTTATTAATTTCCGTTTATTATTTATTAAAAAAAATATTACATAAGAATTTATATAATAATAAAAATTAAAGGATCAGAATTTTAATTAAAATATAAAAGTTGGGTAAAATAAATTGTCTGATATAAATTAATTAATTGTAAATTTAATTATAAAATAAGCTGATCCTTCTGATACATAAAATTTAAAAAAAAAAATTATTTATTTTTGACTAGAAAAATATTTTATAAAAGACTAGAAGAACATTTTGTTTATATTTTTTAATAAATCAACAGGAGATTAGTCTCTTTTCTTTCAATTTAATTAAAGATGTGTGTCCTGTAAAAATTAAATTTTATTTTAATGCTTAAAAATATTAAATAATTAAAAATTAGCAATTAAAATATTAATTAACCTCATAACCCCATCTGTTAGGAGCATTTGTTCGATTTCCTCCATTATAAACACTAGATGGCCCAAATCTTCCTATAGTAGAATTTCCATTTGTCTCAGATCTTTAAATTTATTTTATTTTAATCTTCTTAAAAAATAAAAAACCTTCCTCCACTTTCAGTATTTCCTCCATAACGTTTATAATTATTAGTTCCTCCACTTGTATTATTATATCCACTATAATTACTTCCATATTGATTAGAATTATTATTATTATTTCCACTAGAATAACGAGATGAAGAATAATTTGAAGAAGAATTTAAATTATCTTTTCCTGTTAATTTTTGATTTCCACCACGAAATAATGATTTTATACATTCAATTGGTGAACGAGGACGTTTAAATTCTTCTTCCAATAAACTTTATATTTTTTAAAAATATTTTAAAAAAAATTAATCTTACACATTAGTACTTTGTTTTCTTGAATTTGGAACAGATTCTGGCCCTAATCTAACTTCTGTTGTTTTTCTTCTATTTAAATTTAAAAGGCCTGTACTTCCTCTTTTTTTATAATTTAAATTAACATCATAATCATAATCACGTTGTGAAATAACTAAAAAATGTTTTTTTTTAATAATTTTTCTGATATTTTATTTAAAATATTTTTAAAAATTGTGCTATGGGAGAAAAGTGAAATTAATAAATTAATTTTATTTTAAAAGTGCCAAATTAAGTGCCTGGAACAGTAGAATCTAAATAAATTGATTGTTGTTGTTGATATGAAGGTAAAATAGATGCCCCAATAATTCCAGGTAAATGATCACTAGAACCTCCATAACGACGAGAATAAGAAGAATTTTTAATATTATTATTATATAAATCTTGATTATTATTATTATAATGATGATAATGTTCATCTAATGAATGGCTATTAATATTATAATTTTTATCAACAGATTGATGTCTTCTAAGACGACCTGTGTGTAAAAAGTGCAAAAAAAATATATTTATTTTTTAAAATTTTTGTTAGTAAAAAAGTTGGGAAAAAATAAATTTCAAAAAAAAATAAATTATTCATTACCTTGTGCTCTTGGTTCTACTTCATAAGCCTATAAATAAATAAATAAATAAATATTATTTTAATAATTACTTGTCTATTTTTAAGAATTCCACGAACAACAGGAGTAGCATCTAAATCAATATTATTATTTTGATCTCTACGGCTAGGTCTATTATTATTATTAGTATTAATATATTGTTGTTGTCCTCCATTTGATGAATCATTATATGAAATATATGAATATTCTGGAATTTGAGAAGAATAATTTCCAATTTCTGGTGTTGCATAACGAGAATTTCCAGTTATTGGTTCTAAAAAATAAATATATTTTTATTTGTGAAATAAAATAATATAATAATTGAGAATGATAATAATTTTGTTTATTTATTTATTTTAAAATTAATATAATTATTTATTTAATATTTAATACCAATTTGTTCCAATTCATCAGGTGGTGGTATATAAGTACCTCTTGAAAGCATAGCCATATGATCATTTGACTGAGAACGTGAAGCATGAGCTCTTCTTCCATCAACATCTCTAAGAGCAGAAATTTTACGTCTAAATCTTCCTTCCCCTCCTCTAGGTGGAGATTCTGGTTCAATTATTGACTGATTATGGGAGTAATAATTACCAGGAATATATTCATTACAAGGAGTTACTATTAATATATTAATTTTTAATTAATTTTAATTTATTACTAGGTCTTTCTGTTTCATAAATACTTCTACGACCATATTGTTGTAAATCTTCTAAAGGAATACGACCAGAACGAAGACCTATTGTTCCACCAGCATAAGAACTTAAAGGCCTTTCACCTGGATAATAACAACTTCCTCCTGCAGACATTCTATGTTGATATTGACTTAAACTTTAAAAGAAAATAAATAAAATATTTATTTAGATTTACTCATTTCTTCCAAATTCAGATGCTCTTTCAGCCATTGTTTTATAAACTTCAAATCGTTCAGGTCTTTCTTTATTATTTCCATAATAATTATGTTGTTGTTGTTGTTGTTGTAAGGGCCAAGCATTTACTCTAGAAGATACTCCACCTCCATATTGCTTATTATTAAAAGCATTATAAACCTTTAGAAAAATTAAAAAATATTCCTTTTAATTATATATTTTTCTTTTTATTTTATTAAAAAGAGTGACCTCCATTAATAATTAATTAAATATATTTATTTATTAATACCTCTTCTTCATATCTGCTAATATTAGAAGGCATATAATTATTTCCAACTAATGAATTAAAATATCCCCCAGCAATTGCATATCTATCATAAGGTATTTCATCATTTGGAGGTGACATTTCATGAAAAGACTTACGACGATCAAGATATGTCTTTTTTTAATAAAAAAATAAATTAAATATATTTAAAATTAAATAAATATATTAAGAGTTATTTTTAAAAAGAAAATAATTAATTATTTACCTGTCTAGAATAAATTGAATTATTTTCTTCATTTCTACCATATCCACTTCCATTAGATAATTTTCCAGAAGCATTACTATTTTTGTGACGTGGAGAACTAGGTTCATCACTAGGTTGTTCCTGTGATGGAAATCTTAAAAAAATATAAATATTAAAAAAAAAATAATTATTATTTTCTAAAATAATTAATTACCTAGTCCAAGTATCTTCTGTTACAGCAACAGTTGCATTTCTTGCTCTTCTTTCACGATTTTTACGTCGAATATATGCAGCAGCACTTTCATAACGAAGAGAAGGTTCTGGACTTTCTTTTAAAGTTGGTGAAGGACTTTAAAAAATAAAAATATATTTTTTTAAATAAAATTAAAAAAAATACACCTTTTGGGTGATTTTACTTGATTATTTATTTGTTGAGCAATTTGTGTTTGATTTTTATTTATTGGTGATTGAGGTTGAGAGCTTTGAGGTTTAACTTGTACAATAGGAGCTTCTTTTGGAATTCCATCTATAATTAAAAATATGTGAATATTAAAACTCTGACCTGTTCCTGTTGGATGAATTGTTCTAAATCCAATAATTGTTGAAGGTTTTGGTCTAAATGGAGTATCCTCTTCCTCCTCTTCTTCTTCTTCTTCTTCTTCATCATTATTATTATTATTCTCTTCCTCTTCTTCAACTTCTTCTGGTTCTGCTTTTGGAGCAATTGCCGAACTACTACTATCTTCAGCAGAAAGAGATTCAGCATCTGGATCATGACTTTTCATCCAAGCTTTTTTCTTATTAAATTGTTCTTTTTTATCCTTTTAATAAAAAAAATTAAATAAATTGATAAATTAATACCTTTTGATTTGGTAATTGGACTGAACCATCAATTGTATTATATTGATATTTTCCTTTACTCTAAAATAAACATATATAACCAATTTCTATAAATATCATATTAATAAAATAAATTAAACTAACTACTCTTTTAGCTAATCCTCTTTCTAAAGAATCTGTTGTTTTTGATGTTGAAGGTCCATCTTCTGATGGAACTGATTTTTCAATTAAAGTTGTTGGTACACTTGATTTATCTTTTTCTTTTATAACTTTTTTAGTATTTTCATTATTATTATTTTTTATTATTAAATTATTTTTTTGTTTTAATAATTTAATTTCTTCAATTTCTTCTCCAATAACTTGTTCAACTTCTTCAGCTAATTCATCTATTTCACCCTCAAATTCATTTCCTTCTTCTTCAGCCACATCATAAAATTCATCTTCATCTTCTAAATATTCTTCATCTTCAAATCCTCTATAAGGCTCTGAACGAGAAATTCTTGTTCCAACAAATTTAGGTGCAGACATTATTTGGGGAGAAGAAATTGGTGGTATTATTTCTTTTTTAGTTGTTGAAGAAAAATATTCTTCATTTTGTTGTTGTTGAGTGTCTTCTGTAGATGAATCAGTAGAAAATCCAACCTTTTATTTAAATTAATAATATATATAATTGTTAAAAAAAAAGCCAAATAACACCCTCAGAGGGAAGATTTTGGAGAAAAAAAGATTTAATTATATTTATTTAAATTTATTTATTAATTAATTACCTCAACACTATGCCAACGTCTTTCCTCAGCTGGACCTCTTTCTCTTCTAAAAGCTTTTCTTTTTTCTGTTATTGTTTTTAATTTAATTTCTTCTTTAATTATATTATTTTCTTTTTTATTAATTTCTTTTGAAGAATTTTGTTTTAAAATATTTTCAATATCCTTTGATTTTTGTTTTGTTATTTTTGAAGCTTTTCTTTGAATTTCAACAGATTGAGCATTAATTATTGTTTCAAGTAATTCTTTAACTTCTGGACGTTCATTATAAAAATGATGGGCACGAATATGTGCAATTAAATTAAGAGAAACTGGTCCTTTTTCCATTTGTTCTAATACCTTTAAATAAATTATTTTAAAATAAATAAATAAATAAATAACTTGATTCATTAAAGCATTTAAACTATCTGTTTCTAAATGCCAATATTGAGTTGGATCTTCATTTTTCTTTTTAGTTAAATCTTTTGTTTTTAATTTTTGTTCATTTATTTTTGTAATACTATTATTAAATAATAAATAAATAATTAAATATTTAAATAATTAAAATACCTTTTATTACTTAATTTTCTTTTATTTAATATTTCTTCTTTTTCGTCTTTTTCGTCTTTTTTATCATTTAATAATATATTTTTTTGTTTAAAATCTTCATTATTCTTTTTAATATTATTATTATTAATTTCTAAATTATTTTCATTAATTTTTTTTCCTCCTCCTAATCTACTTTCTAATTTTTTAAGTCTTTCTAATGGATCATAAAATGTATTATTATTATTATTATTATTTAATTTATTTTGATTTTCTTCTTTTATTATTTCTTTTTCTGGTAATTTTCTTAAACTTTTTTCTGATTCACTTAATAATTCTTCTTCATTTTCATTTTTTTCTTTTTTATTTTTTGGTGGTTTTATTGGAGAATTTTCATTATATTCTTCTGCTTCTTTTCTTCTTCTTCTAAATTCTTCTATTTTTTTTCTTGTTGTTTGACTTAAATGTCCAAATTCCATAAAAACATCTGTTTCATCTGCTAATTCTTGTACTATCATTATTTCAGCACGTTCAGTTAAAGGTGTTGGATCTGTTATTTGATTTTCAGGTAATTCTTGTATTACAGGCATATTTTCTTCTAAATTTAACCACCAATGACCAGAAATATCATAAATTGTTGCTCTAAAATATTTTTTAAATTAATTTAAGTGTTTAATAAAATAATAATTAAATATTGGATATTCTCAATTAATACCTTCTATCTGGATTAACTCTTAACATATTACGAATTAACATAGATGCAGCTTAAATTTTAAATAAAAATAAAATTAAATATTTTATTTACTTGAAGGAGTATCAGGTTCATAATAAGCACCTCTTTTTATCTGTCTTACCTTCAAAATATTTAATTATTTATTTTTAATTTTAAATATTAACCATTCTATTAAAATCTCTTCCATCAAAAGGCATTGAACCATAAACAAGTGTATAAAGAAGAATTCCTAAACTCCTAAAAAAGAAGAAATTATTTAATGATTAAAATGAAATCCTTTAAAATTATTTATTTTCCTATTAATTTATAAATATGTATATAATAAACTTACCAACAATCAACTTCTGGTCCTTTATAAGGAGTTCCATTAATTATTTCTGGCTAAAAAATAAAATTTAAAAAAATAAAATTATTATTTTTAAATACTGAAGCATATAAAGGAGAACCACAAAATGTTGAAAGTAATTTATTTTTTTGACCAAAATAATTTGAAAGGCCAAAATCAGCAATCTTTGCATTATTATTTGAATCAAGTAAAATATTTTCTAATTTTAAATCTCGATGAGCAACTTTGTTCTTTTTTTAAAAATATATTTTATTTTTTTTTAATATTTTATTTACTTTATGACAATAAAGAACAGCAGAAGTTATTTGACGAAATATTCTTCTAGCTTCTTGTTCAGAAAGACTTCCATTTTTACTAACATAATCATAAAGTTCTCCTCCATTTGCATATTCCATAACCAAAATTATCTAAAATTTATTTATTTATTTATTTAAAAATATTATAATTTTATTTAAATATTCCCAATTATTTTTATTAATATTTTACCTTATCTTTATTTTCAAAAACTTCATATATTTGTATTAAATTTGGATGATTAAGCATTGACATAATCTTTTTTTAATTAAAAATTATTATTTTATATTTATTTATTAATACCCTAATTTCTCTTCTAATTCTAACTAAATCTTGTTTATTTTCAATAGCACTCTTCTTTATAAGTTTTACAGCTACTTCTCTTTCAGTTTTATGATCAAAGGCTAAACTAACTTTACCATAAGTTCCAGAACCTAATTTAGCTGTAATTTCAAATCTATGTTTAATTTCCTTTTTTTGTGGATCAGATCCAGCTAAAAAAGGATGACCACCTAAAATTTATAAAAATTAATTTTATTTTTATTTTTTAAAATATTTACCCATAGAAGAAGAAGTTCCAGTACCAGCAATTGTAGAATTTTCTGTTCGACGATAACGATTTCCATTAAAACGAGAAGAACTAAGACCACTAGATCGGTGAGAACGTTGAGTTAAAGAATTAATTAATGGTTGACCATTATTAATATTTTCACTACCTCCCCGTAAAACAATAGTCATAATATCCCTCAAAAGGAGAATTAAAAAGAAATTAATTAAAAATAAAAGAAAGGAATAAAAATAAATCTGCTCAGATTTCGTCTTTTTTTGTAGGAAGGATAAAAAGAAGGGAATGTGAGTAATTTGAGGACTAAAAAATCTGAAGCAAAAATAATAAAACCATGGGACTCTGATCGATTTTAGTTAGTCAAGAGAGGAAATAATAATTTTTTAGTTGTTGGATAAAAATAAAATAAATAAAAGTTAAGTATTTATTTAGTAATATTATTTATTTTAAAATAAAAGAGAAGCTTCTTATTTTTTCTTTTCTTTTTATTACAAATATACACACAATAATAATAATAATCATTATTTTAAACAAAAGAAGAGCTTTTTCTAAATAATATTTTATTTAGAATTTTTCTTTCATTTTTTTTTAAAGTCGATCCAGTTGTTCTGACAAATATCAAAACTTAACTCTAAAGAAAAGATAAAAAGCTTAAAAATAAGTAAAAAAAATAATATAAAAAGAGCAATTGGTGTTTAATAAAAAAGAAAGAGAATTTATTTGTTAAGAGGTAAATAATAAAAAAAAATATTTTATGTGATCTAGCGTGGGCGGAAATAAATAAATAAATAAATAATATATGTCCACGTAAAGGAAAGTAAATTTAAAAAAATAACTGGAGGGACTTTTTTTGTCAAAATATGTATAAAAAATTAACTTTTAAACTTTTCATAAAATAAATAAAATAAAAACTAGAGATTTAGTCATCAAATCTTTTTTTTTTTAATATTTATTTTAAAAAATCAAAAATTATATTTTATTTTAAAATATCACAAAATTTTAAAGATAAACAAAAAGATGATTGATAATAAAAAAAATTTTGGTTTCTGAAATGTTATTAATAAAAATTTCAAATAAATTGGCTTTAGAGGAAATTAATAATTAAAAAAGTAATTAATATATTTATATTTATCTTATAAATTGTAATAAAATGGTAAATATTAATTTTATATTTTAACTGAATTTAAATTATAAATAATACTTTTTTAATTATAAAACATTTTACTATTTTTTATTTAATAATAAATAATTCTATAAAGTTTTAATTTTTTAAAATTTAAATTATTATTATTTTTTTTAAATTTATTCATTATAATAAAAAGAAACAGAACGTTGTACATCAGCATTTAATTCCATTGGAATTCCAGCTTCTCCAACAATATTTCCAGTAATTGAATGAAAAGATCCAAAAATATCAAAACTTGAAGTTCCAGCATTTTTTATTGGAGGATCTTTTTATTTTTTAAATTTTTGAAAATGTTAAAAAATTAATTAATTTACCATCAACACTTTGCCATGTTCTTCTCATCTAAAAATATTTTAAAAGTTCTATTTTTTGTATTTTAATTATTAAAATTATTTTATAATTTAAATTTCCTTACTTTTTGTAAATTAAAAAAAGAACAAATTTCTGCTGGAAATTGAGGAAGAAAAATTATATCAAATATTGGTTCTAACTAAAATTTATTAAAAAAAAATAAATAAATAATAATTTGTTTAAAAAAACCAATCCAATTAAAAGAGATTGCCAAATACGAATAAGAATTTCTTGAAGAAATCGTTGTTCATTTGGTATTCTAAAAAAATATATTTAATAGAAAAAAATAAAAACATTGAAATATCAGATTTTGCAGATAATCGATAATAATTAGGAAAAGCTGTTTTCATAATTAAAGGTAATTCTAAAATAGGAATATGAATAAATGTAGTAAATAAAATAGCTCGACATAAAAGTAGCAAAAATAACTTTTAAAATAAATAAATAAATAAATTAATTAATTAAATTAAAAAAATACTTTAGATGATTGTTTATTATTATCAGACCATTTAAAATGTCCTTTTTGAGTTAATTGTAAAGAAAAAAGAATAATTGCTATAATACTTAGAAAAATAATACAACCAAAAGGAAACCATTTACGTATTTCTAATTGAATATTATAATAATATTGACCAAAAACCTTTTTTCAAAAATTAAATTATTTAATTAAATTAATTAAAAACATCTTGCATAGAACAAAATGAAGAAATTTGAATTGTTGTATTTTCTGATAATAAAATTGGATTACTCCAAGCAGGAATAAAAGAAATAAATGAAAATAATAATAATATTAATATAAATGTTGTATTAAAATAATATTCAGAAAACTTTTTTTAAAAAAAATTAAATTATTTTAATTAAAAAAATAATTATAATTAATTTTACTTCCTTATGTCTCTTTGTCCAAACAACAGAAATAAATTGATCAACACAAAGTAATGTTAAAAGTAATATTTGTGAAGAATCAGTAAATATCTTTAAATTTATATAAAAAAATATTTTTTAATTTTTTAAAAATCTAATTATATAATTGAGAATGTTTGTCTGGATGTCTGTTTGTCCTTTTTAGACAAATGATTGGGTTAAGTGAAAATAGGTTTTTTATAGTAGTTTTTGACAGTTGGATACTATATGTATAAACCGCTTATATTCTAATCATTCTTGAGTGGTGGTGGCTTGGGTTACGCCGTTTGGTTGTGGCCGATTGGTTTTAAGGGAGGTCAGGGATGGTGGGTGGGCGACCTCATATTATTTGTTATTTTTGTATCTTCGTTTGCGTTATTTCTTTGAGCAGCTTTGTTATATCAATGTCGGTGTTTTTGTTTAAAGAAATGTTTTGACCTATTATTTCTTTGTTCTTTTATGTTTATTCACGTTTTTTGTTTTGTAAAAAAAATTAAATTTTAACAAATATATATTAAAAAACAACCAGAAACAACTTGGAAATGTTTATTAGTATGATTACTTTATTGATACGGTTATTTTAGTTTTTTGTTTATTTTTGTAGGGAAGAAGGACGCCAGAAGGGCGATCAACTTCGCTAGTTTTTTAAAAAATAGATGTTATGTTTAATTAATTTACCCAAAAATGTAAATGAGCAGCAGTAAAAAGACATTTAATTGGTGGAATTTGTTCATTTTGTTCACTATATACTGAATGAAGAATTCCATGAAACCCAGCATAGAAAAGGGAAAGACCAAGAAGTAAATCTTTTTTTAATTAATTTAATAAAATTAAATTATTATTTTACCCATTGCTCTAAGTGTATAAAAAGCGGTAATAAAACCACCGGAAGCTTTTTTCATTGCAATAAGAAAAATTAATGAAGTACATGTAGTTAACTAAATTTATTATTTTAGATAAAAATTTTGGTATTTTTTGAGAAATTACAAAAAAAGTTAAAGAACAATAATTAAAAAAAATATATTTAATTTATGATACTTACCAAAGCAAAGCCAGGTAATAAATTTGAAATAATATCTGGCCAAAATGCCATTAAAACTAATAAAAATTTAATATTAAAATAAATATAATTATTAAAAATTGAAATAAGTCAAAGAAAATAAAGGATATAAAATTAATTTAAATCATGAATGTTTTATCTGCTTAATCATTCCACTGGCAATGAATAGAGCTTTCCTTTTTAGTTTTAATATTTAAATAAAAAAATAATTTACCTATTTTATTATTAAAAATAATAATTATTATTTTATTTATTTAATAATATTAAATTAAAAAAAAAAGATAAATAGTAGTAGTAGCTTTTAGTTTATTGCCTTTAGAAGATATTATTTTTACCAATTATTGCGATTGCTTATTTTAGAAGATTATAATAATAATAATATTATAATCCAATGGAATTGTTCCTCCCACATTTAAAAAAATGAAAACTTTTTAATTTTATCAATTTATTTTAGATAATTTAGTTCATTAAAATAATTATTATAAAATATTTAACCCCTTAGTGGTAATGATTTAAAATAAAGTGTAAAAAATATACATATATTTTTTCCTATTAAATTTATGAGTATGATGTATGAAGCCTAAAAATGTACAAATAGAGTATGATGTATGAGGGAAAAAATAGACGGTATGAGTATGAGCAACTTTTGTTGATGATATGAAGTATGAGTATGAACAAAATCGAAAATTCCAAACACTGGATATAAAGTTCTCCAGGAACCGACAACTAATAGTAATAATCTATATTATTTCTTGGCATCTTCTGGAGTTTTGTCGTCATCTCCCACTGCCATCCAAAACGGGATCAACCAAATCATCGAAACCCTATTCACTTTCAATACAAATTTCATTTAATACAAAAATAAATAGTTACGACACAATACAAAAAGGAAATGTGATAGCACTCAGTGTTCTGACTAGCCTTTTTTCGGTCATCAAAATTACCTGACCAGAACCCGGTCAGATCAGTCAAGGTCAGGTCACTTATGATCATGACCGAAACCCGGTCAGGAGAACACTGATAGCAATAATTGTTTATTATTTCTTGGCATCTTCTGAAGGCTTGGCCGTCATCTCCTTCTCTGCCGCTCCCTCCTGCTGCTTTGCTTTGATCGCATCTATATTCATAATTTTTTGTCAGGTGGCATGTTCTCAATGGTTCATCGTATTCAACTGTGCTCCCATCTTCTTCGTCTGAAACAGCCAATGTAGTGAAGAGACTGACATCTGTCTGCGCAGTTTCGGATTTTACCTGAAAATTATTCAAAATTAGAAGTCACACAAACATCTCTGAAAAACTTGCCTCCGCATCACCCACCTCGACATTCATAACACGAGACTGACGACAGGCACGCTGCCATTCAAAACTATTGCTGCTTTCTGGGTCCGCTTGCAAATCTTCAGTAAGCCACTGAATGAGAGAACCGTATTTGGGCTCATCAGAGAATCCAAGTGGGCGCAAATTCTCCATGATACGAGAGAAGGAAGGCGGACAATCCTAATAGTACAAAATTTGTTTGATAAAAAAGGACAATTTACCTCAAGCAACTCGGCGCTAGTAATGATCTCCTTCTTTTCCTGGCATTCCTTTGATTTGATTCCAGTCCAAGGCAACTTCCGCTTTCGGCATTCAATCAATGTATACTACAAAATAATTTTATATTCAAAAATAAGTTACACACCAAAACACTTCAAAATCATCCACTTGACCTTGGTCCATGCACTTTTGCGCGTTCAACGAACAGTAGCGATAGGTCCCACGGAACTGGATCTGAAAGAATAAGCGAAGATAAAGAAATTTTTGACGAAAGGTTTCATTTTCACCTTCTTGCGACGCGGTCTCAGCATTAATTTGTCCTCGTCTGTGTAAATGAAGCACGCTAACCCAAAGTCAAAGAGGTAGATGAGATCTGGCCGCTTGTGGCCTACAGCGATATTTGCTGGTTTCACATCGCGATGAATGAATCCACTTTATGGAGACTGCAGAAGGCCTTAAAGTATAATAATTATTATTTGACATTTATTTACTGAAATTTTCCTACTCAAATAAATTGAATACCAATCCGAAGAGTGGTGACGGCTGAAAACCTGCGCTTTGGCTGCATCCGGAGGAGATCATCTATCGGTTTTCCAAGCAACATTGCTCCTAGAACGTCAGCTCATAGAACCACCACCGTTGGCGTAGCTCCTATAACAAAGTTACTAGAACCACCACCGTTGGCGTAGCTCCTATAACAAAGTTACTAGAACCACCACCGTTGGCGTAGCTCCTATAACATAAGTTACTAGAACCACCACCGTTGGCGTAGCTCCTATAACAAAGTTACTAGAACCACCACCGTTGGCGTAGCTCCTATAACATAAGTTACTAGAACCACCACCGTTGGCGTAGCTCCTAGAACGTCTGCTCACAGAACCAATATCGTTGGAGTTGCTCGTAGTCGTTGGCGGCGCTGCTCATAGACGTTGGTTGACGTAGCTCTGGACATAAGACTGTTAAAATACGTGGTTTATATAGTATCCCTTTTGAAAACACTAAAACTCTCAATTTTCTCTTCCAGCAACATGTAAAACTTTTAGCCCTCTCGCGGTCCTGGTTAAAGCGTAATTTTATCATAACACGAGTTTTCACGAGTTTCAAAGTTATTTTATATACATATATAATTTTAACTCAAAATGGATTGAAACAACAACATTATAAATATTACTTTTAATAATCTTCAAGTTTTTTTAAATATAAGTATATTTCTTGATACTAATATTATATTATTAAATATTTTCATTTTTACAAAACTAAACCCGAAATAATTATATTATAAAGTGAAAGATAAAAGGGGAGATAGAAGAATTTTTAAATATTTGATAAAATAAAATTCCTAAAATTATTTAAAAATAAATACAAATCCTAACAATAATCAAAATTTTTAACTAAAAAATTTTTAAATTCAAAACAAATTATATAAATTAAACAAAAATCAAAAAAATATTTAATCAAAAACTCAAAAATAATCATTACTATTTCTTTTTCTCCTCAAATTTTTGTGGAGCAGTTTGGGGAGTAGCAGAAAGTTGTTTATAAACAGACATTGCCTTTATTAAATAAAATTATTATATTTTATTTTAATATTTAAACCTGAATAACCAATGAATTTATTGGACTTAAATCAGAAGGCATAATTAATGTATTATTTTGTTTTGCCAATTTCTCAAAAGCATTTACTGATTTTTCGGCTACTAATAAATTTGCAGCATCAGTCCCCTTATCCTTTAAATTAAAAATTTGGTAATACATTATATTTATTTTAGATTTTCAAATATTGAAGTCTTTTTTTTATTAAAAAAAATTTATAATTTATTAAAAAAAACCTCAGTAAGAGCCTTGGCAATGTGATTAAGCGCTTTTTGACGAGCTTCAGCCTCTAAAAGAATAGACTTCGCAGTTCCTGTAGCAGCGTTGATTTGTTCTTGCATTTTGGCTTCAGAAGCTAAAAATAAAGTTAATAATCATATCTGATCAATTAAATAATTTCTGACAAAAATGCCTTTGTAAAATTATAAAATGAAGTTTTTCAACACAAATTAAAAATTTATATAAAATTAATAGTTTTGGATTAATGCAACTAATTTATACCTAAAATGCATGATCGCTTGTCACCTTCCGCAATGTTAATGGCTGCATCCCTTTGCCCTTCTGATTCAAGAATTGCGGCACGTTTTTTTCGTTCAGCTTCTACTTGCATCTTTTAAAAGATTAGATCAAATTTTAAAATTAAATTACTTGCATAGCCTCCTGGATTTTATGAGGCATCTGCATATCACGAATTTCATAACGTAAGCATACAAGTCCCCAAGGTTCTGCAGCTTTGTTTATTGCTTCTAATTAAAGAAACAAATTTAAAAATACATATTTAGAATGTTACCGACGATTGCAATATTTAGTACTTCACGTTCTTTAAATACAGTGTCCAAAATAATTTTTCCAACTTCAGATCTCATTGTCGTCTGTGCTAATTGTTTCACAGCAAATTCTGGATCTTCTACTCCATAGGAAGCCTTAAATTAAAATAAAAAAAAATAAAAATTAAAAACAAACTTTGTATGGGTCAACAATTCTAACATAAAGAACTCCATCAAGTGTAAGTTGAACATTATCTAAAGTAATAGCACTCTGTTCAGGAATTTCCATAGCAATTTCTTTCAATGGTTGGACATATTTAACGCTATCAATAATTGGCCAGAGAAAATTAAAACCCTTTTAAATTTATTAAAAAAAAAAATAAATTATTAAAAAAATTACTGGTTTAAGCGTTTTCAAATAACGACCCATTCTTTCAATAACCCAAGCTTCTTGCTGTGGAACAAAATTCAAAACAGTATTGGATGCAAGGTGACGAGAATTATAGCATAGTGATGGAGGAGTCAAATAAAGACTAAAAATATTAATTTTGCAAAAATATTAAAATAACACCTTGTAGCAGAAGGCAAAATAGCCAATCCAGAAATTACTGTTCGTGGCTTTAATGAAATCATATTTAATTAAAATTTTATTTTTTAATTGTCTGCAATAAAAACTATATTTATTATTTAGCAAAAAAATATTATTTTATTAAAAAAGGAAGACAAAATATTTAAAAGAAAAGTTGACATGTTGCCCAGAAGACAAATGTCAAAAAGTAATAGGACAAAATGGTCAGTGCATTTAAAAAATCTAGTTACCATGGCAGCAGACATACAAGAAATACTTTAGATCTCTTATTTCATCAGTCCATGTTTTTTTTTAATTATTATTAACAAAATAACTTTACTAAAAATAATTTTATTAAAAACGACATACATATAAACTAATATTTTAATAAAAAAGAATTATATAATATCAAGAGAGCGGTTGATAAGCGATTTTGTAGAGGAATATGATGAAAGATAATAACTAAAAAATTTAAACATTTTAATTTAATTATTATTTAAATTTTTTACGTCCAATAAACAGCATTAAATACTGCGAATGCCTAAATTTATTATTAATTTTTTTTTCGTTTTTAAATGAACAAACCATTGGAAATGCTATAGAAGAAAATCGGTCAATAGCACTTCCTAACTCAGAAGGTGGAGATTTTTTAATTGTTTGTTGAGAATATCTTTTTTGTATTTGATTATCTTCATTACCACAATTTTCCCTAATAGTATTATTTTGTTGTATTGTTGGACATAAACTATGTCTATTAAATTTTTGTTTATAATTATTATTATTATTCATTGTAGTAGCAGAAAGTAATTCTTTTGAATTATAATCAAGAAATATATCTCCTCTAAAAATTATTTATTAAAATTATTTATTTTTTCTACCGGGAAGATTTTCTTTGTTTCATATCAGGTAATCCAGCAGTTGTTATACTTGCTCGTGTAAGCAAATTACCAACAGCAGAAGCTTTTCTTCTTCTTTGATTTTGATCTACAATTTTGTCATTATAAGCAACTATGGCTAATTCAACAAGTGCAGCCTTATTTTTTAATTAAATTTTTTAGTAAATAACAAAAAATAATAACTAACAAATATGAAACCAACACAGCTAAACATCTTTAAAAAAATAAAATTATTTTAAAAATTAAAAAAAAATAGGTAACAAACCCAAAGGTCAATTGCCTTTACATAACTTGCCTAAAATTAAAAATTAAAATAATTTTGATATAAAATTTGCCTTGGGCAAAGTTCGCACAATTGTCCCAAATTGAAAGGTCAATGCCATTAAAGAACTATTTTTAGTAAGAAAATAATAATTGGCTTTAGATGATATCCCCACCTGACAGAAAGTGTTATTCTTGCAGGAAGTGCCCTTGTATCCATCCAAAAAGCAATCCAACTATTGAAAATTATTTTTAAATTTTATTTAAAAATAAAAACCTTATAAAAACGGAAACATATGTTGGTAAATACATCTATAATAAATATTTAATATTTTAATTATTTTCGGTTTTACCTGAAGAACATAAAAACCAAAAAGACGGTCAAAATAAATACTAACATAAAGTCGATGCCATAGACCAGCAGTATAATTATAAAAATTTAAAGAAAAAATTATAAAATTATTAAAATAATTTAAAAGACCTCAATTGTTTTTCCGTAAGTAATATTAGTAAGCTTAAAATCTGGCAAATTTAAATCATCCTTAAATTTTATAAAAAGTAAATTAGAAAATTGAATTTAAAAAAATAAATATTTTTTTTACTTTAATAATAGAAACAGGTAACCATTCAAGCCAATCTAATGTTACTTCTGCTATATTATATGAATAACTAAAAATTAAAAAAAAATAAATAAAATTTAATAAAATTATTTACCTTTCAAAAATTAAATCACAACGAATTGAATCTAAAGGAAATTTTCTCAATTCCATAATGCAAGGTGATTCTGACCTTATACGATAGTTTAGCCATGTTGTGCCATTAGGAAAAATCTGTAAATATTTTTTATATTTTTTATTTTTTTTAGACAAACCATTAATAAAATATTTGGCTTAGGAGAATCATGAACTTTAGTTTTTTTGCTATTAACAATACAAACATTTGGTGACCATAATCTCGGTTCCATATCATGATCGAGTGATAAATTTCTACGACATGGGTCAATATGTGAGAATTCAAGTCGAATATCTTGCCTAAATATTTAAATTAATTTTTCTCAAATATTATTTTTGACCAAATTGCAGAAATCCAAAAATCTATAACAAATGTCCCACTTATTGCTGATATATCAGAAATATCTTGTATTGTTATCTGTTAAAAATTTTAATATAAAATTATTTTTTTTAAAGACTTCAACATGAACATTGACAGGGGCTGGCTCAGGTAAAGCACTTCTTTATTTAAATTAAAATTTATTTTTTTATTATTTTATTTTCGTTAAACAATTTTTATAACAAATTTATTTTTTTATTTCTTTAAATTTAATTTGCAATTTTTAGACATGTTTTCTTTTAAATTTTCGGAAAAATTGAGTTTTGTCAAAAAATATTCTCAACTATAAAATTAAATAAAATTTGTACTTTTTACCTTGAATAGTTATCCATTAAAATACGAGCTAAGTCTTGAGCCTTTTCTGAACTTTCAAGTCCATGTTCACATTTTGCTGCAATCTCTGACTGATAAGGGCTAACAAAATTAGTTGTAAGTGAAGGTCTAGCCATTGTCAACAATAATTCTAACAAAATAGACTAAAAAATCTAATTAATGGAAAATATATATATAATTAATTTTATAAGTTAGAACTTAATAATTAATTGAAATTAGTAAATAACACAAGTTAAATGTAATTAAAATACAATAAATTTGCCAAACCTGAACAGAATGGATCATTTCGGTCATTTATGATTTCAAAAAGCTAATTTCTAAAAACAAAGTGAGCAAACGTTTTTAAAAAAATGAGAGAATGAAAAGAAATTTTGAGTAGTAGTTCCTTTTTGTAGAAATTTCTCCTTCAATTTTTAACTATTGTTACCCATTCCTTTTGAATAAAAAAAAGCAAATAAATTGTCTCGGCAGGGAATGTCCTACCTTTCAGTTCCCTCACTAAACTTTAAATAAAAATAGAAAATTGATTTTTAATATAAAAATAACGAAAAAATAATAATAAAACATTTTTATGCCCATTAGTAATTTAGACATCATCTTTACCATTCGCTTCTGTTTCCATTGTATTTTCTTCAATATCTCCAATATCAATTTCTTCTGGATTTTCTGCAGTCTTTTCCTTATTTGTTTTAATTTCTCCACGAATAAATGATATTCTTCCATCTAAAAATATTTAAAAATAAATAAATGCATTTGTATTTAAAAAATTACCTTCCGAAGGAGCATTTAATTTCCTCGATGCAATTGCAGCCTCCTCTTGGGCAATCTGAGCAGCCCTTGCTTCCAACTGTGCCATCGAATCAGCAGCACTCAATTCACCAGCCATTTCTGCTTTACCACCAAGGGAAGCAAGCATTTGAGCTAAAAAGTATTTTTAATATTAAAAAATTAATTAAAACTAACCACTCATATAATTAACACTTGTGTTGAAAGTCGCTTGAACAGAACGTTTCATTCGTAACATTTCTCGAATTGTGTCCTCATTTCCATGTTTAACTTCAAATTCTTTCCAAGTCTCCCAGAAATTGGAATGAACCTTAAAAAATTAAAAAATAATAATTTTAAAAATAAAATTACCCTAGGATCGCATATTTCAGCACAATGTGCATAAATAGCCCGTGCACGATCTATTTCACCCAAATTTCTCTCAACTTGTGCATATCGCAAACTAATTTCCCTTAATAGTAAAATAATTTATTTTAAAATTATATATTATAATTTTACCTTGAACGATTTTCAGGAAGTCTTTCAATTGCCGACTCAAATATTGGTCTAGTTTTAGTAATTCCATAGAACTCCATAGCTTTTTTGATATAAACATTGTATATCTTAAATATATTTTAATAAATTTAGTAATTAAAATCATAAGAATTATTTATATTCATTTAATATTTATCATTAATATAAAAAATAAAACCAAATGTTTCTCCTCACGATCAACAGAATCTGTAGCTTTATTGTATATTTCCATTGCACGCCTTGCTAATCCATGTTCTTCCTCATATTGGGCATAAAGTAAAAAAATATCTAAAAATATTTATTAATTAAATTTTAAAAAATTTAATTAAACCTCTAGCATATTTTGGAGGGCATTTTTCTAAGCATTGCTCAAATAAATCTCTTACACGTTCCAATTTCTTCCCACCCTACAAACAAAAAAAAGTAAAAATTAAAAAAAATTACATATCGATTAATAAATTTGGTCAAATAAACATTCCAAATGTCAAAAACTAAGGGCCAATGAAAGATTCCTATTCCTTTTTCAAAAGCCTGTAAGGAAAAAATATGTAATTAAAAAATAAATTTATTCTTACTCGGAAGGACTCCTCAAAATAATTATTTTGTTCAAGAAATAAAGCATAATTAATAACTATTTGAGGTGTGGCTGTAAAAGAAAAAAATATAAATTAGTCAAAATAAAAAAACCAATTCGAAGTTCCATCATTTTATCGTATATTTCTGCACAACTTTGTAGAGTTCCAATCGATTCTTCAATATCCGCATATAAAGACCAAAGTTTAAGAGATCTACTAGCACGCATTTGGATATTACTATTTTCGTCAAAATAGTCACCACGGCGAGCAGGCACGGCAGTAGCACGTTTTAAAATAGAAACAGCCGCTGAGTAATCTCTAAAAAACTTAAAACAAAAAATACGAAAAATTTACCTATGTAAAAGTTCAAATTCAACATAATCACACCAAACTTGGGAAAGTTCATCAACACGGGCAAAATTAGTTCGAACAGCCTTCTCGTAAATTTTTCTTGATTCATCGTACTTTTTATATTTCTCGAATAATTTTGCATAAGAAATCCAAAGTTGGCTCAATTTTCCAATCTGATGTTTTGGATCAACTGCTTTAACTGCTTCTTCAAATGTAGAAATTTGCTAAATTTTAAAATATAAAAAATATTAAAAATTAAAATATCATTACGCTCTCCAGATCTCCTTCGTATATTCGAACACGATTTAGCCATTCGTGTACGTTATGAGGATTTTGGCGAAGAAGGACACTATTTAGCAAAAGAGGCCTTCTGTTCATTAAATGCTCAAAACGAGTCATTAATAACTCTAGTTCTAGTTCAATTTTTGATGAATAAGTAGATGAACATTGCTCGAGTTCTTTCATTTTTAAAGAAGTAATTCGTTCCATAAATTTGCTATAAGCATCAAAAATCTGTGTAAAATCTCTAACAGTTTTTACCACACTAATTGCTTCTTCGAAAATATCACGGGCCTTTAAATGCATTAAATAGGAAATTTTCAAAAAAATAATAACCTTTTCAAAATTCGAAGCACGAATATAATATTCAGCAAGGTGTAGCCAAAGCATTCCAACTTGATCAGTATATCGAGAAATTCCCTGACGAATTATTGGTTCAACTTGAAGAGAATAAACTTTGTTAGGATTTTTTGAAATTAGATCGCATAGCTCCGTCCAAAGCTTTAAAAAAATTTTGTGTTAAAGAAATAATAAAGAAAAAATGACCTGATGCCCAGATTTTCCTTTTTCACTGACTGGCCGATCCTCGTTAACAAGAATAGAAATTTGTTGTGCAGCTTCATCGAGTTTATCAATTTGTTTTAAATATTCAATATAATCTTCTCTAGCAAATGGATAAACTTTTAAATGACGTCTGTAGACTCTAATTGCTGTTTCTGGGATATTATGTTTTACAACAAAATTTATATAAAGTGGCCAAATGCGAATATGTTGAGTAATTGGTAGAGCTCGGAGAGCACGATCAAATACACGACGAGTATCTGTTATCAAACCACGACGAACCATTAAATTGCAATAATCATGCCAAATTCTAGGCATCTATAACAAAATCAGGTGATCTTAGACAATCTGGGCGCCACCCCAAATAATTGCAGGAACATAGTAAAAACGTGTTTTTAGGGGTTATCGAGGGCGCTGATTACGAATATGAGCTTATCACTAATCCTTATCATTTTATCACTAATATTAAAAATCACAGATTTTATCATGGATATTTTTCCAAATTATACAAACGAATCTGCTATTAAATTTTTACAACAATGTAACATTTTACGGTTTGTACCTCCATTATGACCATCATGTAAGCGAAAATCTTGATAAAATCTGTGATTTTTAAAATTAGTGATAAGAAAAAACTAATATCAGATTCGTAATCAGCGCCCTCGATAACCCCTAAAAACACTTTTTTACTTTGCCGCTGCGATTATTTGAGGTGGCGCCCAGATTGTCCAAGATTGCCCAAAATTAAAAAATAAAATAAAAATAACCTTATTAAGAAATACTAAACATCTTTCATAAGCATCAGTTAGATGTGCATATGCAATATCAGTTGGAGGTTTATGGGCAATTGTTCTTCTTCTGTATTTTAAGTAATTATACCAAAGTTTATAACTACGATTAAATATTTTCAAAGCTCTCTCAAAAATAAGTCGAACTTGTTTTGGATCAGCTTTTGTTTTTATTTTATGGTCAATATAACGTTCCCACGGCCGAAGTAATCCAGGATTTCTGATTATATCCTCTTCATAAGCAATATCCTCACTTTCCTTAAAAAACAATAAAATATTTAAATTTTTTAAAAATGTGAAAAACTGTAAAACTAACAAAAACGAGTCCCATGTTCGTCACGTCTCAATTTAAATGTAAGCTTTAAAAATGAATTAAAGTAAGAATTAAAAAAAGAAAATTAAGAAACTATCTCACGTTCAACAAGCCATGATCAACTGACCTTACCGAAGATAAATAAGGAAAAAAGCCAAAATGTTTAAAATTAAAGTTTCCATGGGAAATGGTTGAAAGGCCATGGAACAAAATGGTCAGAATATAATTTCGAAATAAGTTTGCGCGCTAATAATTTTATTTTTTTAAATAATGCTACATATAGTAAGTAAACTAAAAATATATATAATTATATAAAAATAATAGGAGAGAAGTGAGATCAACAAAGAATTCAAAATAAAATTCGCACCCTTATAACGATATGCTAAAAATATTAAGAGATTATGTTTTTTGGGATAATAAAGCTGTTTTCCAAAATAATTAAATTTAAAATATTTTAATCAGAATCTTCTTCTACAATAAATTCTGTTCTTTCATCTAATTTTCCATATTTTTTGTTATATTTTCCTTCAGTTGTTATTTTATTTTTTGATTTTTTATTACTAAAAAATACTCTTGTTCTTGAAGAATTAACAGTTTCCTTTTAAAAAAAATAAAAATAATTTTTTAATTAATTAAATTATATATTTTTACTTGTTCATCTTCTTCAGACTCTTCTTGATCACTATTATTTAAAGCACAACTTCTAGAATTATCCATTTCTTTTCCTTCAATTAAACGCATATATCGATATTCTAATCTTTAAAAATATTATATTATTAAATATATTTTTTTTAATTAAAATTTTTTTACGTTTTGTTACGTCGATATATTGCAAAAATAATTAATAATAATATTAATATAATAATTATTGTTAATGCCAATATTAATTGAATATTTGATGAAAGAATTGTTTTACAAGATTCTTCTCTTTCTTGATTTTGGGCTCCAGAAATAATACAATGTTTTGAAGGAATTGTATGAATTTTTTGAAGATTATTAATACCTTTTTAATTTTAAAATATTTAAAATTAAAAAAAACATACATTCACCACGAATAGTTTTAAAATCTTGTGATGTACAAATTGGGCATGCTAAAGCACTTTCAACAATAGAATGATAAAGACACCCATCACAAGTTCCATCAGGACAATGACGAGAAAGTCTAACCTAAATAATAAAGAAATAAATTTAAAAAATAAATAAACCAATGGTTTAGTAATAATGCTTGGATCACAACGAATAGTTACCGCAGCCATAGTACCATTTGGACATTCAAGTAAAATATTTGATGATTCAAAAAAGAAATGTATATCTAATGGACGATTATTTTTTGTATTTGGTTGAGAATTTTCTTAAAGAAAAAAACTTTTTTAAGGAATTGAATGAAGGAAAACAATACTATAGAAATAAATAAAAAAATTTTAACGAAAAATTATTAATTGAAAATATAAAAATAATTCAAGTATTTAAAATGTATTTAAAAAAGAAGGATTAATATATTACCATATTCTAATTGCTCATCAGAAAGTCGAAAATATCCATATTCTCTTTGTTTAGTAATCATAACCAATTTATTTGAAATTCTTTTTAAAAATATTTTATAAATTAAATAAATACTTACATAGTAGAAGAAATATATAATTCTTCTGTATTATTTGTTTCATGACCAAAAAGTGGAACAACAGAAGAACGACAAAATAATGCATTAAAATCTTCTTTTTCTTCTTCTTCTTCTAATATTTCATCTTCATTATTAGACTGACGTTTTTTAATAGAAATTGGAAGTGAATCGTGACAATTAATTGGATGATTAGGAAATAAAGAAAAATTAAAAATATGAGTAAATGATTGTCCATCACGAGTAAATATTCTAATACCCTGAAAAATTAACATTAAAAAATATTTTTTTAAAAAAAACTTTTGCCGAAAGAGAAATGCCTTTTAAAGAACTTATATCAAAATATATTCTTTTATTATTTTCTTCATCTTCTAAATCAAATTTACCAGAAAATTCACAAGAAAATCCATCATTAGAATTTTGAAAATGTTTTGGACAAGGAGAACAAGGCAAAGAAAAATTAACTAAATTATTTTCTTTTTTATTTAAAAGTAAATTAATAGCTTCAGTTTGATTAAGAATAGTTCCAGAAGGACAACGTTTACATTTCTATAAATTATTTATTAAAATATAAATAAAAAATAATAAAAACTTTTTTATTAAAATATTCTCCAGAAGGACAAGGCTGACATTTTTCACTGAAAAAAGAAAAAAATAAAATAAATTAATTTTATTTTACTTTTCAAATATAGGACATTGAATACAATAACTACTAGATAAATTTCCATTATTTGTAATATTTATTGAATAAATAATTGCTTTATCATTTAATTCATCATTTCCATAAATAGCATTTGTACGTGTAAAAGCAATTAAAATTCTAAATGGATGAGGATCTAATACAGGAAAAGAAATTAATTGACGGGAATGACCTCCACTAAACATTTTTAATAATTGAAGATTTTCTTCTTGTTCTAGAAAATTTTTTTGTTGATTTTCCATTTTCTAGAAAAATAATAAAAATTATTTTCAATTTAATTTTAATAATACTTTAACAATGTAAAATTGACAAGATCCTCGACATTGAAGAGAAAAATCTAAAGAAATTTTGCCTAAAGGATTTTCTGCAGTTATTTTACCAGTATGTAAATGTGATGAAAATTCATTTTTTAATTTAACTAAAAATAAATAAATTAGAATATTATTTAATTAATTAAACTATTTAATTCCAGTGCAATACCCCTCATTCGAGTTATGGCACTTTCAATTCTATTTCCATAAGAAATCCATGATGGACTAACTGGACATACACCTGGCACTTCTTTTTTTAAAGAATATATATATTTTTTTTAATATTTAATTACCAGCTGAAAGAAATTCACATTCTTTTTTTAATTCAATTCCAGGTGGAAGAGAATCCCAATTTGTTATAAACACTCCATAGCCTGGAATTGATCCAGAAGGACAAGGAACACAAACTAAAATTAAATAATCTTTTTTGTAAATATTAATATATTTTTTTTTACATTTTCCTTCAGAAGAAATTTGTCCTTTAGGGCAAAGTTCACAATAACCATCATTATTTCTTTTCATTCCAAGTCCACATGGAATACATTTTTCTTTAATATTTTCATTTTTTAAAGAATTAACAATTTCATTATCAATACAAATTTGTGGATTAATTTTTCTCCAAAATATTTTAAAACTTTCTTTATTTTCATTACAAATTGATGGACGAGCAGGATAAAAATCAAGAGAAGAACAAATTGGACGTTTTTGACAAAACCCTGATCGAGGTTCTAAATAATAGAAAGTAAAGTTTATAACATTTTTTTATAAAGGTAGAATTTATTAATTAAAAGATATTATACATATTTAGTTATTAAAAGATTAAATAATAATAAAATTAATAATTTAAAAAATATATTAATACCTGCCCACATATTTGGAAGACATTGCTGACATTTTGTTGCCCCTTTTTGGGCAAATTCATTCTCACCACAAGGCTCACAATGTTGAGCACCAAATAATGAAGAAAAGGTCCCTTCTGGGCAAGCAGAACATTCAGGTGCAAAAGCTAATCCAGAAATATCAAGTCGAATAATTCTTATCATTTCCATCCTTTTTATTGAAAATTTTTTAATCAAATTTTTTGTAAAAAAAACCTGGAACTCAGCACTGGATTTACTGCCAAAGTCCAGGTTATCTATAATTGTAAATTTTAGGGAAAAAACTGCACATGTAATGCTAAAAAATTAGTAATTAGAAAGAAGAATATTAATAAATTCCAATTAATATATGTAATAGAAAATTTTAAATATAAAAATATTAAAAATGGTTTTTTTTTTAATTTTTACCAAATTTTGTCCTTTTCGAAGAGATAATTTTTGTATACGAATATCTGCTCCTTCTTGATTTGTTTCTTCATGATTTTCTTTCTTTTGATGAATATTTTGTTTTGAAATTAATGGTCTTGAATTACTTTAATTTATAAAAATGTTAAATAAATATTTATTTAAATTTACCCGTAATTTTGGCATTGTGCATTTTTAACTTGAAGTAATTGAATAAGTCCTCTACTTTCTCTAGAAATTTGGTATTGAAATTCGGCAAATCCTGGTCTTGTTAAATGAAGAGAAATACTTAAAGTAGAAACACAATGTGTCCAACTATAACGTAATTGATTTCCTTCTACATTCCATCCACCACCACCAGAACATTTTATTTTATTATTTGAAGTAATACCTCCAAAAGATTCATCTGGAGAATTTTCTATAGAAAATCCTTCAGGTAATTTTGTTGATTCAAATTCTTCATAACGAACACGATCTCCCAAACTAAATGTTCCTATATTTTTTTTTTAATTTATAAATTTTTAAATTAATTAATTAATTAATACCTGGTTTACATAATTTACATTTTTGTGAATTCATTTCTAAAAAATGACCAGATGGACAAGTAACACCTTTTTTATTATTAAAAAATTAAAATTATTAATATTTAATTAAACTGCAATTTAATCCATGTAAAGGTGCTGGTACAGATTCTGAAGAACAAAGAAAGTCATGTGAACGAGGAACAGCAAATAACCAACGTTTACCTTTAAATAATTAATTAATTTAAATTAAATTAAAAAAATAAATAAACCATTTTGATCACAATCTGTATATTTAAATATTAAATCATCAGAATTACAATGTTTTATTATTTCTTCTGATAAACAAATTAAAGGCAGAAAAATCAGAAATAATAAATAAATGAAGAAAATAAATAATTTTGACGGAATAAATTGACTAAAAATTATTTATAATTATTTTTTAAATTAAAATAAATTTAGTACTTACATTTTAATAATATTTTGGCACATTTTGATATTAAATAAATATTTATTTAAATTAAAAATATGTTTATTTTTTCTATTAAAAAATAATAAAAATAAAATATTATATTTATTTTGTTTAACTCAATTAAATATAAAAATAAAATAAATAATAATATTTTTTATAAATGTTTGAAAAAAAAGAAATAAATATATTCAATATATATATATTCGAGAATATATTTTTTTAGAGAAGAAAATGCCAAAAAAGAAAAAAAATATATATTATAGGAAAAGACAAAGTTAGCTGGCTGGCACAGTCTGAGAAAAAAATGTTATAATATAGAGAATAATAATAAAATAAGGAACAAAAAATTTTAATTTTTTTACAAAAATATAATTAATTTATATTTTTAAAATAATTTATTTATTTTTTTTAATATTTTTATTTAAAATAAATTTCCTGTTTTGTATTATTATTTTTTAATTAATTAATTATTATTTCCATCTTTTTATTTATTTCCTTTTTACAATTATAAAAAAAAATAATTTATTCAAAAAATATACAATTTTTTACATTTCTGTAAATATTCCATTTTTGTGTCAAATTCTTTTATAAAAAAAGAACAAAAAAATAAAAATGTGATTCCACAACAATTAATTAGAGCAACCTTTTTGTCCAATATATAAAAGAAGTTTAAAATAATTTTCTTATAAAAAAGTGGAAGGAACAGAGTTCTTTTAAATATTTATTAATAATTTATTTATTTAAAAATATGATTAGTATTATTCACCCTCCTACAGAAATTCCAGAATTTATTTCAGTAACAATCAACGGAAGATCACATCCACCACCATTATTAAATTTAGTAATAATTAAAAGTGAAAACAACAATAAATAAATAAATAAATAATTAATTAAAATAATAATTATTATAAAAAATATGAAGACAATATAATCCATTTTAATAAAAATATAATTTTAATATTTAAACATTTCTTTATTAATTAGTTTATATATAAAAATGTTAAATATTATAATAATAATAATTATTATTATTTTTATTATTTTATTTCTTCATTTTGTGTAAATTTTTCTGGTTTATCTGTAGCAAAAATACAAAATAATATATTTGCCTTTAATTAATTAATTAATTTATTTATTTATTTAAATTTAAAAAAACAAACCAAAAAACTTAAAATAGAAAATAAAATAAAAATATTATTCCATTCAGATTTATTTTCAATTTTATTAACAAAAATATTCATTAAAATAGGACTTATAAAAAAAGCTAAACATTTATTTAATTGAATTCCTGTCATAATTAAATGACCAAATTGACGAGAATTTAATATTGCACATTTATAAAATCCACCACATGCAGCTGAATAAAATATTGAAGCAGAAATAAAACCAAAAAAAGCGAAAGTTGAATTTGGGGCAAAGACAATTGCTTTTTTATTTTTAAAAATAAATTAATTAATATTTTAAATATAATTTAATTAAAATTAAATTAAAACCAATATAGCTTATTCCAGGTAATCCAACACTTAAATTATTAAATAATATTAATTTTTTTCTTTCAGATATAAAACTATTATAGAAAATTATAAAATTAATTTTTAATAAAATTAATTTTTACCTAATTTTATCACTTGCCCAACCAACAATTAATTTTAAAGGAATATGTAAAAGTGAAGGTAATGCTGTTAACCATCCTGTATCAAAAATATTATATTTTAATATATAATTAAAATATTGAGGTTTATATTGAATAATAAAAATAGCAGGAATAAGTTCAGCAAAAGAATTTAAAAAACAAACCCAAATAAGTCTACTCATTAATATTTCCTTTTTTTTTTAATTTTTAAAATTATTTTTTTAAATAAATTTACTTTAAAAGGTATTTTTTGTTTATTTATTTTTTGATAATTATTTTTTCCTTTTTGAATTATTTTTAATTCTTTTGAAGTAACTTGATTTGATAATTGAGGTAATTCTTTATAAAATAATAACCAAATAAATGACAAAATAAAACAAAAAATAGAAGAAATATAATAAATAAAATGCCAACTTAAAAATGTTAAAGAACAAATCTTTAATAAATTTAAATAATTTAATTTAAATTAAAAATAAATTAAAAACAATTCCTGAAAGAAAATTAGCAATAAAAACAGATGCTGGAGAAAAACTTGAAGCTAAAGATAAAAAAAGACCATTTTCTTCTAAAGGTGCCCATTGAACACATAAAATACCCAAAGCTGAAAAATCAGCTGAATAAGTAATTCCCTTATTTTTTTTTAAAATAATAAAATATTATTTAAAATAAAATTACCTGTATAATTCTTACTAATAAAAATGTCCAAAAACCATATAATTTAGCTAAAGGGGTTAATCCTGTAAATATTGCAGAAATTAAAGAAGAATAAAAAAGAACAAGACGAGGACCAAATTTTGAATATAAAAAAATAAAAGGAAATATTGAAATTAAATTTCCTAATCCAATTGCTAACATTAAATAATTTAATTCATTTTTATTTAAAATATTATTATTACTTTGATTATTTTCCTTAATTAATTAATAATTAAATAATTAAAAATTATTTTAATAAAATTTAATACTTTTTTAATTATTTCTTTTTCTTCAGAATTATTAGAATTTATACAAATTAAAGTAAAATTAAATAAATTAATATTTATAGATAATGAAGTACATAATAAAAATCCAATTAATAAAATAATAAAACGAAAATTATTTTTCCAAAGGGGAAAAACATTTTTTGGTTTTTGTGGTAGTGATGATTTATTAGAATTATTTAAATTTATTTTATTTAAATATTGAATAGTCATAATTTTATTTTAATTTAATTTAAAAAAATATTAAAATTATTTTTGACAATTAAATAAAAATAATTAAAAGATAAGGTACCTATGTATTATTAATTTATTTAAAAATTAAATATTTTTTGATAAATTTGAAAAATAATATTATTTTTTATAGATAAAAATAAAAAAGATAATAAATAATTTAAGTAATTAATAAAAAATATTTTTTTTAAATTTTAATTGGTTATTTTAGTTAATATAATATTTAATATTAAATATATTTAATTAAATTAAATACTAATAATAACTTATTTTTTAATTTATTTAAATTTTATTAATATAAATATTAAAATTAATTAAAAATTTAAATTTCTTATAGTTACATTATTTATATTGCTATAATTAATTAATTATACAGTGCCGGAAAAAAAGATAGAGCCAAACATACAAATTTTCCTTTCCTCCAAAAATCTTTCGAATTTTAGACTTTATGGAAAATATATTAAAAGAAAATGATTGATTAATCTATCCTCTATCAAATGAGTACAAATATTCCCTCTTTTATTAATAATTTATTTTACAAAAAATTTTAAAACAAATACCATCAATTTTTGCGCGGAAAAAAAGATAGAGCCAAATATAAAAAAATATAAAAATCCCTTAGTAAAAATCTGAAAAAATTACAGTGAACTTATTAATCAATATGAAGAAGAAATGTCAAAGGAACTGACTCCCCATTTATCTCCATCATCAAGATATCGACATCTCAATATCAACGGAAAATGGGGGTCGTTTAATTAGAATAATTTTTTCGACCTAGTCCGACCTTAATTAAATTTTTCTTTTATACTCATTAGAAAGCCCATAAAATTTGCTACAAAATAGGCTTTGCTTCATCTTTCTGAAAAATTCCTTCATCGAGATAGAGACCGATCATTTCTTATATAAGGACTTTTTGCCTGATTTTGCGCACTTTTTGCCTAATAAGAAATGATCGGTCTCTATCTCGATGAAGGAATTTTTCAGAAAGATGAAGCAAAGCCTATTTTGTAGCAAATTTTATGGGCTTTCTAATGAGTATAAAAGAAAAATTTAATTAAGGTCGGACTAGGTCGAAAAAATTATTCTAATTAAACGACCCCCATTTTCCGTTGATATTGAGATGTCGATATCTTGATGATGGAGATAAATGGGGAGTCAGTTCCTTTGACATTTCTTCTTCATATTGATTAATAAGTTCACTGTAATTTTTTCAGATTTTTACTAAGGGATTTTTATATTTTTTTATATTTGGCTCTATCTTTTTTTCCGCGCAAAAATTGATGGTATTTGTTTTAAAATTTTTTGTAAAATAAATTATTAATAAAAGAGGGAATATTTGTACTCATTTGATAGAGGATAGATTAATCAATCATTTTCTTTTAATATATTTTCCATAAAGTCTAAAATTCGAAAGATTTTTGGAGGAAAGGAAAATTTGTATGTTTGGCTCTATCTTTTTTTCCGGCACTGTATATAAGTATTATTTTTTTTATTTAATTACTTGTGATTACTGAATTAATTAAAAATATATTTATCAAAAAAAATAAAAATATTTTTATTATTTAATTATGTATATATTAATATATATTTTAAAAAAAAAATAAAAATATATTTTTATTTCTTTTCTTCAATATATTCATCAAATTCAGCTCCACTTTTTCTTAATAAAGCTTCTCTTAAACTTAATATTGACTGTTTTTGTATTCTATAAATTGGCTGTTGTTGTTGATTATTTAAAATAATTGAATGAGAATTTCTTGAAGTTTTTTTATAATTATTAGAAGAACTATTTTTTCTATTATTTAAATTATTATTTTGTTGAATTAAAGTTAAATTAGTTTGTGTTGCTAAATTAGATAAAGCAACCATTGAAGAATATTTTTTACGAGAACGATTTTGACACTTTTTTTAAATTAAAAATTAAATTAAAATTAAAATTAAATTAAACTAATTGTGCTTTAAGTATTAAAACAGTTCTTTTTCTAAAATGTTCAGAACTTGAACAAAAACAGAAAAAGTTTAAAACTTTTCCAGTTACTAAAATACAATTTAATATAGCTGTGACAGTAAGTAATTCATCACTTATATATTTATTTGGTAAAAAATGTTCCCAAATTACTGGACCTAATGTTGGCAACTTTTTAAAAAAAATAATTAAATTAAAATAAATAAAATAAAAACATGTGTTATTGTAAAACAAGTAACAATAGCAATTACAGTTAATGTTACTTTTCTTTCTCTACGTTGAAATATTTCAATATCTGAATATCTAAAAATAAATAATTAATTAATTTAATTTTAATTAATTAAATTACCTAAATTCTTGTTCTTTAAATTCATTATTTCCTCTTATATTTAATATTTTTCTTCTTTTTCTTAAAAAATAAACAAGAGAAACATTTAAAATAGCAACAGCAATGACTGGTATTATTATAACAAATAATGATTGAATATATTTTGAAATTATTAAATATTTTAATAAAAATGATGAAATGTTTTTTTTCTAAAAATATAAATAATTTAATTTAATTAATTTATTTACTTTATTAATATGTTGAAAATTTGCCCAAACCTTTTTAAAAAATAAATAAATAAATAAATAATTTAAAATATATTTACTCTATTGCATTGTATTTGTATAGTAACAATATGTTCAATATGATGATAAAAAGAAAGTAAAAAAGCAAATATAAAAATAATTAAAATAAGTAAAAATAAACATCTATTACGTAATTGAAAACACTTTTAAATTAAATTTAAATAAATTTTTTAAAATTAAATTAACTGTGTGCATTGGACGCCAAACACCAATAAATCTTTCTAATGAAACAGCTAATACAAAACTAAAATTATTTTAAAAAATAATAATTTTAAATATTTAATTTACAAAGTAGCAGCAGTTGAAAAACAATTGGCAAGAGCAGTAAAATGAATTTTTGTTATACTTTATTTTTTAAAAATTAAAATTAAATAAATAAATATTATAAAAATAAATTAATTAATTATTAATTTATTTAAATTTTTTTAATTAAATAAAAATATATTTTTACAAATAAAAATATGCAAATCCAATTGAACGATAAAAAAGAGGAAAAGTAACTAATGAATGTGGAAGCATACAAAATAAAAAAGCTAAATCAGCTAAAAATAAAAAATAAAAAAATAAATAAATTTAATTAAAAAAACCACAAGCCATTGCTGCAAGTAAAATATTAGCTTGATTTTTCATTCCAGAAGAAAGTAAAACAATCTTTTATTTAAATTAATTAAATTATTTTAATTAAATTTACTAAATTTATAGAATTTCCAAAAACTCCAAGAAAAAATTGAATTGGAAAAATAAAATGTTGAATAAAATAATCAACCTTTAAAATAAATAAAATAAAATAAATTAATTTAATAATACTTTTCCAACAGTTAATGCCATATCAGAAACAGCATTTGCTGATCCTTTACTAAATAAAATAGCTGAACGACTTAAAATAATATTTGAAGAATTATTAAATAAATTATCCAATAAAGTACAATTTAATTGAGGAAAAGTCATTTTATTTTTATTTTTTAATTAAAATTTTATCTAAAAAAAAGTAGTTATTAATTAATATTATAATAACAAATAAATATTTCAAATTTTATTAACAAACTTTTAAAAAATTATTATTAAAAAATAAAAAAGAAAAATAAATTTATTTATTTATTAGAATTTCTTTTATATTTAATTAATAAATATTTTTTTTAAAATGAGAAAATAAATTAACCCAATAAAAATGTTTCTAAATTTATAAAAATAAATAAAAATAAATAAAGAAATATGATGCCAATTCTTTCCATTTTTTCTGTTTTTTGAGCAATTAATTAAAATAAATAAATAAAAATTAAATTTTAAAAAAATCTTATTAATGTTCCAATAATAAATTAATTTTTATTTAAAATAAAAAAAAATAATTTATTTAATTTTTAAATGCTTTAGGGAATTAATAATTATTTTTTTTGTAAATTTTTTTATTTAATTAAATAAAAAAGAAAATAAAATTCCTGATTTAGCCAATTCTTAATGGACAAACAGTAAAATAATTTAAAAATATAAATATAATATTATTAGCCTAATCAAAGAAAAAAATAATTAGAAAAAAAGTTTTTAAGGAAATAAAATAAATAAAAGTTGTTCAACCAAAAAAATTGGAAAAAATATTTTTGTTAATTTTTAGAAAATAAAAAAAAGTTTTTTAGTCATTTAAAACAATTTATAATTTAAAATAAAATAAAAATGACGATATTAAGCTTAATATAATAATAAATAATAAGAATATTATTTTGACATAAAAGGGAAGAGAAGATATTTATTTAAATGATGAATATATATTTTAAAATAAATTAAAAGAAGAAAAAGAAGGAATGTTTTAGAAAGATAAAAAAATAGGGGGTTTTTTATTAATGGCATTGAAATAATTTTTTTGAATAAATTTAAAAATTAATTAATTAAATAATATAAAAATATTTGTTTTTTTAATATTTAAAAAAATTGTGGAAATTTATAATATTTATTTTACAATTATAATTCTCTTATTATTATTTATTTATTTATTTATTTATAATATTTTTTAAATAAATTCATTATTTTGCACAGAAATTCCAAGAAATGAGAGATTTACGTAAAAAAATTTCCTTTTAAAATTTACTAAATAAATGAATTTATATTTAGCCAAAAATGTAGGATAGGAGATATTATAGCTTGTCAACAAAAATAAAAATGAATAAAGAAGAAAAGACAGCTTTTTTATTTTTAAAAAAAAAAAAGAAAATTCTAATTAAATTTTTAAAATAAAACGAATTAATTTGATCTCCAAAAATATATAATATTATTTAAATAAATGTAAAAATGTTTAATAAAAAAAAAGAGAAGGATATATGTATTTTAAATTAAAAATAAATAAATTTTTATTAAATTGATTGATGGATGTTTTATTTATTTTAATTAAATATAAATTATAATAAAATAAAAGTTTATCCTTTTTTTTTAATTTTAAATATATTTATTGTTTAATTATCTGATCAAATAATTAAAATTAAAAAAAATTAAATTTAAAATTAATTAATCAAAAAAAATTAATTTTTATTAAAAAAAGAACCAAAGAATAGCTAATCTTATAGAAAAATTTTTTTTAATTTTCACATAAATTCATTCCTTAAAAAAACTGCCAATACCAAAAAATGTAAATTAAAAAAAAAATTAAATGAAAGGGGAAAAGATGGAAATTTAAGAAAATGAATGAGTCAAAAATAAATAAAAATAAATAAAACAATTGAAAAACAACAATTTTATTTTAATATTAATTTATTATTATTTTTTATATAAAAAAGAAAATGTTTTTTTAAAGGTTAAAAATAATTAATTGAATAGAAAATATTAATAAAAATAATATTTATTTATTTATTTTTTTAATTTTTAAATTTAAATAATAAATTAATTATATTTTATTTATTTATTTTTTATCTTCTTTAATTATTTTATAAATAATTTGAGGTATTTTCTTTTTTAAATAATCTTCTAATAATGGTGGTTTATAAATAATAATATTATTATTAAAATTAAATAAATAATTATTTTCAAGGCATTTAAGTGCAGAAGGTCTTCTTTTATGATCTAATTGAATTAATAATTTAATAAATTCAATACATTCAATATTAGCCAATGGAACTTTTTTTTAAAAAAAATATTTATAAATAAATTATTTATTTACTTATTTTTGTCCAATCTTCAATAGGCTTAATTAAATCAAAAAGAACTTTTCCTGAATCTGGTAATAATTCCCATTCAGGCCAACTTTCTTCAGTTGGAGTACCCAAAATTTGAAAAACTTTAATTAATTGTTCAATATCTGTTCCTCCCTAATTAAAAAAATTAAAATATTTTTAATTTTAAATATACCATAAATAAAGGTGTTTTATTAAAAAATTCTGCAAAAATACATCCTAATGCCCAAATATCTATTTTTGGAGAATATTTTGTTGAACCAAAAAGTAATTCGGGAGCTTTAAAATTTTATTAAAAAAACATAAAAATATTATTTTAACCTCTATACCATCGAGTAGCTACCTAAATTTTAAATTTAAATTAAACCGCTAATTATTAAAAATAGTTTACTTGATATTCATATTCTTTATTTAAATCATTTGGAAAATAAATAGAAGCTAAACCAAAATCAGCAATTTTAATTTGATTATTGACTGATATTAAAATATTTTCAGGTTTTAAATCCTTTTTTTAATAAATTAATTAAAATTTAAATTAAAAAACTCTATGCATAATATCCAAATTATGTAAATAAGAAATTCCAAAAATTATTTGTTTAAAATAAAAACGAGGAATTAACTCGCAGAAAGGTCTTTTAATATCTTCAATAACTAATTTTAAATTTGATTCAATAAATTCAAATATTAATGAAATATTAATTATTTCATTTAATTTTTTATCAAAAATTATATCCAATAATTTTACAATCTAAAATAAAAAAATAATAATTATTTTAATATTTAAAAAATACATTTTTATGATTACAAACTCGTAGACTTTGAATTTCACGAAAAATACGTAATTGAACATTTGCTTCTTCTACAAGAGGAATTTGTTTCACAACTACTATTTTGTTAGTCTTTTTTTTTTTAAATAGTTAAAATTTATTAAATTTTAATTACTTCCAAATTTCGTGCCTTAAAAACAGATCCATGTGCTCCTTGGCCCAATTTTGTTAAAAATGAATATTTTGAGTTAATCATTTTAAAGAAAATATTTTAAAAATTTAGTTTCCATGGTAATTCTATTAACAAGAGAAACCTAAAAAATATCAATAAAAGACTGAAATAAAAGAAAATATGAATCTCAAAATATTTATTTCAATAATTTTAAAGCTTAACACAAAAAATTAATAATATTAATGTTAATAATAGTGCTGTAAAATTAAATTTAAAGGAATTCGTGGCTTTGGTTAAAAAATAATACACCTTTATCAGAAGGAATACATGAGATTTTAAAGATTTTTATATAATTTTTGTTTTCCTTCCACTACTGCAGTATAGTTAAAGTATTTTAGGAATAACGTTAATTATTTTTATTCTAAGATATACCTAACAATAAGTGCACTGTTTTTTCATTTTATCCCGTTGGAGTAACAATTTTGGATAAAATTTAAATTCTGTCGGTCAAACGAGACCTTTTCAACGGTCGGTCAAATGGCATCGGTCAAACGGCTGTCGGTCAAAATCTGTCGGTCAAATCCTATCGCGGAAACGGCGTCGGTGAAATGATACACCCAGATTCGTTTAATATTTGAGTCCCACTACTTGAGTCCAAGCATAAATTTGCGATTTTAAATCATTTGCAAATAAAACTGTTTTTCTTTTTAGAAAAATCATTGCTTTGCATTTATTCAATTTAACTTTATATTTTTATTTATAATTATAAGATCATATTGATTTTAGATGCAAAGAACATTCCTGCGATCAGATACTGAAGATTTGACCCGATTACAGCAATATTATAACACTTCGACGATCTCAAGAAGCTTACGTCACGGTTGTTTCTTCAACTAATCGATTTATTTGCTGTTGATATAGACTTACAAACATTTGGCCTTATCAACAAGTTGGTTGACGAATTTGAACAAGTCAAAGGCAAACACAATCATCTAATTCGCGAGTACAATCAATTAATTGGAAAACACAATCAATTAATAGGGAAACATAAGGAGCTAGAGGAAACTTTAAGGTTTCAAATTTTTAGAATTTTGAACTTAAATAATTATTTATAGACAATCTAAGAAGGAGATTGAGCAACTTCGAACTGTCAATCGAAATCTCGCTAAGGACGGTCATTCCCAGGAATTACTTCCACGTGACACAACATATTTTGTTCAGGCACGTGACGCAACATTTACTAAATCCTCGCAACAGGAGATGATTACGTCACAATATTCATCCCAAAGTTCTCAATTTTTTGAAACCAATGTAACATATGATGTGCCAAAAAACAATCGAAAGCGTACTGCAAACGAACAAAGTCAAAATGCAGGTGGCGCAAAGGACAATTCTGTACGCGCAGCCAAACGCTCACTTTTGCGAAAATCAATCGAAGGTGATGACTCGAAAGGCGAAAATTCAGAATATGTTACTGCTACTTCGCACCCAGAATCTTGTGAAGATACAAATCAAGCAAATATAACAGGAGCTAAAAATCGAAGACATTCCCGTCGTTCAATTTCACTTCCGCCTGATGAAGTTCCATCAATTGAAATTTTCAGTTCAAATCAGACAATTCTTTTGAAGAAACATAAGAGGGTTACAAGCCGCTTAATTGGTGTCAAGAATACTCGTATTAGCAGTTCCTGTGATGATTTGTAAATTTGTTTTCTTCTATATACTTTAAAATTTTCCATTACATAAAATAATAATTGTTTAAGTCAAAATTCTAGAAGCAAATATCAGCGGGATCTATCTCCACCCTTTATTGACGAAACTCCTTTTGATGGCGAACACGCAATACACGTTTTTAGCACTAAGCGAAATTTTTTGCGTATTCAATGCGGCCGTTGTGAATTGGCTATTCGTTTTGGAGTGCTCTATGTGAAATGTCAGCGCTGCAAAGGTTCTTTTAAATAAGTGTTAATTGTTTTAATTCTGCTTTAGCTACATTTCATGAACAATGTCGTAAGCAGGCTCCACTTCCTTGTGTTGTTCGAATATTGACACCAAAACCATCAGGAGCTAAATGTGGACGTCCAAGACTTGGTTTTTAAATTTGTTAAATAAATAAGTGATTTATTTTAGGTGATTTTTGTGCGGATTCTCGTCCAATGGTTCCTCCGTTGATCGCTTATTGCACATATTACTTGGACAATTGTCATGAATTGCCTTTTGAAGACATTTATTCTAATTGGTTCTTATTTTAAATATTTAGAATAATCTTTACTTTCAAAATAGTGGTGTTGCTCTCGAAATAGATTTAATTATGAAGCTTTTCCAATCAAACAAAATCTTTCCAAAATTGGTTTGTTTTTTAAATTATCTTTTTCAATCTTAACTTTCTTTTAAGGATACATATAATGTTCTCAGTGTCGCTGGATGTGTGAGAAAATTTCTTGTACAGGTTCGAGAGCCAGTCGTTCCATTCACATATGGAAAGGATATCATTAAGTCTCTTGAAGATCCGTTCAAAGCTAGCAACTTAACTACCCTAATTGGAGATTTACCTACTGTATATTTAGTTATTTAATATTATACTTTTAATATAAATTTAGGCTCATATGGACACTCTTGGTCATTTATGTCGTCACTGGAAACGATTATCAGCAAATTCTGTTTATTATTAATTTTTATATTGTCTTTTATTTCTAGAATAAACGTTTGACAATTAAAACGTTGAGTGCACTTATCGGGCCTCTTATTTTTGGCTCGGACCGAACTGAATCACCGATTCAACATGGAGCATCAGTGAAGGCAATGGAGGCTATAATGGAACTTTCAGTTGATTTTTGGATTAATGTTGCTTCTTCGCCTGGGACTTCACATTCATCTCTCTCTAGAAATCCGTCACAACGTTCTAATAATAATCAAACGCCAAAGGTTAATTCTTTAATAATTATATCATAGAAAATGTTTTATTTTTAGTGCAAAACACTTAAGAGTGGAGCAATAAATACTTTTCGAATTCCTCAGCGAGAAGTTCAATTTAACTCTAGCTTCTTTGAATAAATATATTTTTTTGACATTGTCTTTCGTTCGATTTAAGGGGGATCAACCCTGAGTATCACTTTCTCCAATTGGTCCAATTGCCAATTTGGTCAAGAAAAAAACTCCCAATAGGTCCAAGTTTGCACGAAAACCAGCTGGCCATGGGCTCTAAAATGCATAAGTAATAGAACACCCCCAATAGTTCCAAGTTTGCACGGGACCAACTAGTTGTAAGAGATTTGACCGAATTGGCAATTGGCTTAAGTGATATTCAGGGGTGGACCCGATTTAAGGCTTTAATCTTTTTCCCAATTGTACAATCATATAACATTTAATAAGTTCACCGACTACTAATAACTTGGTAAAAATGTAAATTTTGGTGTAAACGAAAATTCTTGACAATTTTATCAAACTGTTGGTTTTTCAGTAATGTATTAAGTGAACTATTAAATGGTTTAAATCATTATCTACAAATATTCTATGTTTAACAAATGCCTGCCTGTTTTATTGTGACAATAATTTTGATTTGTAAATTTGAATTATATAAAATTTTATTCATCGATTAACTGTATTTGTTTACTATCAAAGGGATTAGATATTGATCAAAAAGTACATATTAAGCATAAAAATTTTAAAATTATAAACTTTAATCTTTTTTTTTTATGGTTGTATTAGGATAAAATTAACAAAGACATAAATTACATTTTGGCATTTATTAAATGTTTCAGAACTTTGACTTATATCAGTGAAAAAGTATTTTCAAAATAATGCAATATATGTATATATAATAAATTTTTAAGTTTCTGCAATTTATTTTATTAAAATGGATTGGGTTACTATAACTGAGGATGCTTCTATAGAGGTTAATATCTAATTGAGCCTCATATTTTAATTTCAGGAATTATCTGTCGCAGATCTCGTTTCCCAAACAGCTTCACAATTTGTTTTTGAAAATGTTCTGCCAGGTTTTGTATATTATAATGAGTATGATGCTTATTATAATCATGATACAGGATATTTCTATTATCCGGTTATTAATTTAAACATTATTTTTGATTAATATTTTTAACGATTGTAAATATTTTCTTAATATTTTTTTTTGACTTTTTCTGAAAATTATACAATATTTTCTATTTTTAGAAATCTTCGTTATATTTTCATCCTACCACTCAATTGTATTATTGCTATAATGAACAAACTAAAAATTATGATATATATTCAAACAAAGCTGAAAATGATGAATGGACGAAAGCGTGTTATAAGCATAGAGCTATAGATTTGTTTGGCGAAAATTTTGTTTTGGTTCGATTTTTTTAATATTTTAGAAATAATTTATTCAAGGATGCCAAATTAGAGGATATTGTAATTACAGAGATACTTTTTGATTTAGTTGATAAATGTTCGTTTTTTGCTGGTGATTATTCTAATAAATCAAAGAAAAGGAAAATATTGTTTGATGAGGAAATTTATGATGATTTTAATGTATTCATTTTTGTAAAAATTATTTTTAAATAATTTAAATTAAGGTTTATAATAATAATAATAAACATACTTATTTTGATCAAACTTTGTCTAGCAATGATGAATTAAATGAAGGAAATAATTTTTGGACATATGAAGAAATGTCTAGACGAATGGATGAAGAAGGTTAATTTTTACTTTTATTGTAATTCAAAACAAAATTTTTATGTGAAAGAACATTTTATTTGTTTTCTTTAAAATTAATTGTTTAAATTAATGATATTTTCTAGAACAAATTTCCTCTAATGCTTCTTGTATTCGTTTACTGGAATTTCCTTCAAATAATTTACACATTATAACAATTTTGGGTGCTTCTGTAGGTTTTGGGCAAAATTCTGATATTCAATTATCAAATTCTGAGTTGAATTTTGAAAAAGAAATATTATTTTTAATAAATTATTCTGAAGAAGAAAATAGTGGAATTTATAAATTAATGGTTAAAATTGATTTAATTATTTTGAAATTAAATGGAAAACAAATTTTTGTGAGTTTTTTTAAGGCATTTAAAATCTTTATTTTTTAGATAAATGAAGAATACTTTCTTTCCCATGGTGATCAAATACAAATTTATCACTCTTATTTATTATATTTTCATATACATCGTGGACTAAATACTTGTCAAGGTTGTGAACCTGGAATTATTAATTCTTTAAATCAAAGGTGATAATTTTATTTTTTAATTTATTTGAATAGATTTAAAGCTAAAAATATTATATTATAAGATTATTCTTTTTTTATAGTTTATTTAATTCTTTAGTTTATTTAAAACCCAAATTTGATTATTATTTATTATATCAATTCTTTTCATTTTATGCCATTTTTTCATATTTTTAGTTCAGAAAAAAATGTCAAAAAATATTCCAAGAATTCTGAGTATCATCGTCAATTAAGATCACTTAAGCAGCAATATGGATTATTAGATCACGATCAAGTTGAAAAATTTTTTTAATTAAAATGATTTTTATTTTTTTCAAGGATTTTAATTCACAAAATAAAGAAAAATATTTGGATAGAACAAAACAAAGAAAGGAATTAAACTCAGCTTTATTACAAGCAACAAATAATAAAATAAATGAAGCTGGTGGAATTTATGCATCATGTAAAGCTGCACCTGTTCCTGGTTTATTTTTTAATAATTAAATTTATAAAATTATTATATGTATATTTTTGTTATTTAATTATTTTCATTAATTCAAGCCTTTATTTTTACATTTAATCTTTTTTTAAATTATAGGATGTTCAGCAGATACAGTCCATTTACATTCTACAGTTTCATCAATACAAAAAGAAATTTCTGAAACTAATAAAGGATTTAAATTATTAAAAGGAATGGGTTGGAGTGAAGGACAAGGACTTGGAAAGAATAATCAAGGAAGGAAAAACCCAGTAAATAATTTTAAAATTTTTTGAAATTTTATGCAATTTTTAAAGATTGAAACAACTATAAAAAATGATTGTGCAGGACTAGGGATGATTACAACAAAAAATGCAAAAGAAAATGTTGCACATAATAATAAATTAGCTATTTTGGAGAAAATACGTCTTCGATATGAACAAATCAATGAAAAATAAGAAATGGTGTGATATATATTTTCAATTGACAAATTGGAAATTAAATTCTTTTTATTAAAATTTTTCTCATTCTAGTTTTGATATTATAACAAATATATTATATATATGTACATATATATTTATTTTCTTAATCATTTATTTTTCACATGTGTATATTAAAAATGTGTAGTATTATAACATTTTCATTCTCGCCATGAGATTGAAAATGCTGATACGTTCCCCTTTCATCCTGCATCGACAAACCTCTGCATATTGGTTAAAAGGAAGTAGTTGTTTACTACCCTCTAGGCTGATCATTCAACGGACATTATTAACAAACAACATTAATTTGTTAAAAATGCCCCCAACACAGCTTCAACAACAAAATGAATTGTCTGAAATTACTTCAGTACAGCCACTTTTATTAGAGGCTCAAACAGGTGATGATAAGGGTATTCTACTGGCAAAAATGAATGTTCCTCGCACTAAGAATGCCCTCTCACGTGCTCTTGTCAATCAGGTATATTCTTAAACTTTTTATAAATTTGTCTTTTTAGTTTCGCGAAACTGTCGACAGACTTCGTTATGACAGAGGTGCTCGTGTTTTGATAATTCAAAGTGCAGTTCCTGGAACTTTTTGTACTGGTGAGTTTTTGCTTTAACGATTTTTGCTTTTACTCTATTAATAGGTGCTGATCTTAAAGAAAGGCGGCAAATGACTGAAATAGAAGTTTTCCAGTTTGTGGATTGTAAGATTTCAAATTTTGAATTAACCAAAAAATTAAAGTTTTGAGGAGAACTTTCAATGAGATATCTGCTCTACCTTTCCCAGTTCTTGCTGTGATTGATGGATTTGCACTCGGAGGAGGACTTGAGTTGGCAATGGCATGTGACATTAGAATTGCCTGTGATTTGCTTATTTTTATAATTTATTAAATAATTAATTTAAGCGCCACAATCAAAGCTTGGTTTAGTAGAGACTAAATTAGCAATAATTCCTGGGGCTGGGGGCACTCAAAGACTTCCAAGAATTGTTGGACTAGCTAAGGCAAAAGAATTGATCTTTACTGGAAAAATCCTTACAGGCAGTGAAGCATTAAATATTGGACTTGTAAGCAATTTTCATTTAAATGAACATCTAAATAATAATTTTAGATTAATCAATTAGTTGAAAATCCAATTGATAAGGCATTTGAAATTGCTCGGCAAATTTTAAAAACGGTTAATTGTTTTTTAATTTTTTTAAATAGTCTTTTAATTTCAGGGACCTATAGCATCAAAAATGGCCAAAATAGCATTAGATCGTGGATCAGAATTAGAATTAGCTAGCGGAATGGTGGTTGAACAACAATGTTATGCACAGGTGAAACATATACATTACTTTTCCTTTATTTATTTATATTTAGATTATGCCTACAAAAGATCGTTTAGAAGCCTTAAAAGCATTTGCCGAGAAGAGGGAACCTAAATATCAGGGAGAATAAGACAAAAATTCTGTTGTTTCCACAATGTTGTAATTTCATATTTTTATCTTGTTGATATAATAGTATTCGAACTTAAGATTTATTTTCCAAAATATAATTCAGATTTTTATTTTTTTTTTAACATAAGAACTGCGCTCATGAATGTGAGACTTTTTCATAATATTTTATATTCTGATTTTTTGAAAAAAATTTAAGAAATTATTAAAAGGCGAACTAAAACTGATATTTAAAAAGGCAATTTTGGAATTAATTCGTTTAGAAATAGGAATGCAACATTTAAAAGTTTCCAAGATATGATTACTAAGGGGCGGATTTTTAGTCAAATGACTTTTTTTTTTGCGACATTGGCATAACGTAAAACGTTCAAAAAACGTGTTTTTAGCTCGGTTGGAAGAGTATTGAACGACTTTTATTTGACTATTTTGGACTATTTTAGACTTTTTGGTATTATTTTTGACTTTTTTGTGCTTTTTCAAGATATTTATGCCTAAAAATCAGAAAAATTTATAAAAAGTTGGAAAACTTCTTAAGTTTAAACAATTTTTCAATTTTTCTTTCAACTTTTCTTAAAAATAAAAAAAATTTATCTGGCATTTTGTCAATTTTTTCTTTGTGGCATTTTGTCACTTTGTCGCTTACTGACATTTTTTCATAAGAAACGAATGCTTTACTAAGCCAATTTTGAGAAATATTTAATCTGCGTTTATAATTTAAAAAATGACAAAAAAAATGACTAGTATTTTTTGTTTTGACCTTATTTAGATTAAAAAAAATTTTTTTTATACACATTTTTGTATTTTAAACTTGATTTTTTGTGACTTTTTTGGTGACTATTTTGGATTTTTAGTGACTATTTTAGGCGACTATTTTGCAATTTTATTTTGACTAAAAATCCGCCCCTTAATGATTACAGATAATATTAGAAATAAAAAAGTTGTAATAAATAGAGAGACTATGTAGTAAATAATTTTAAATATATGTATTAGTGGTCTCTCCCAATATTATTCAATTATGACTAATTTGTGTGACTTTAAGTGGCAACCTGGATTTTTATGGGAATAAGAGATATTTATTTTTGTTCTAAATCCTGGTACAGTAAATATTAAAAAGAATGTGTAAATAAAAAATACCCACTAAAATTATTTTGAAAATTTCAATTCTGACATAATTTCGTTTATTAAATTTCTATCTAGTTGTGGACAATAGAATGAAAAATCCAGGTTTTTATTATATGTATTTAGAACATTCAATTTTCTGAAATATTTATGTATAATATAATTTAAATCTCACATTACCAAAATTTTATCACATATTTTTTAAAGTTAGGCTAGAGCTTTACTTCCCCGTTTTGCTTCAATTAAATCTTCAACAAGGCCATATTTAGCTGAGCGACGTTCTTCCAATTCAACATCTTTAAATTTAGAATCCATTCGACGATCATCGATCATTCGTTCTCGAACGAGCCATTTCTGTTTGTTGTAACGTGGATTAATGAGCCTTAAATAAAAATTATCATTTTGTTATAATAAATAATTTTTAATAAAATAATAATTTCAGTAAAATATTTAAAGGAAAGAGAATTTTGGCATGATTTAATATTATTCTTTCGACCTTTTATATAAGAATTATATTGCTTATAATATTTAGAATAAGAAAATAATCTCTAAGGGAGTTTTTACAATATTTATGAATTAAAAGTTATAAAACCTTAATGTTTCCTCCAAATCTTCTCTTTGAAGATCATCAACCATGCTATCATCAATAAAATCTGCTAAATCGCTATCATATTCCTCGCCATATCCTCCACCTTCATCCTCATCGTCGTCATCATCTTCAGTTTCACTATAATTGGCATATCTCATCGTTTTCTTGCTACTATTTGATGATGAATTTCCTTTCCTTTAAAAATATTTATTATAAAAATTAAATTATATTTAATAATCTAAATTGAGAAAACCTTATATTTTGAAGCATTTGATGACGATTAATAGATTCTCGTTTGATATGTGCAAGACTAATCCCATCAGGTTTTGAAGGTCTTTTCAATTGGTTAATTCCATTAGATTTTAAAGGTCTTTCATCTGACATATTATTTTTAATTATTCTATTATTATTTAAAGGTAATTCTTTCAATCTATCATTTTGTAAAGGTGTTTTAATTTTATTTTTATTCTCAATTAGTAATTGCTTTTTGTTAATATTTGATTGATTTTTTTGTACAAATGAAGTAATAATGTTATTGTTAGATTTTTTATTCAAAGAAGCAGTATTCGAAATCGCTGTTTTTTGTCTAAAAAATTTAAATATATTAATAAAAATATATTTTTTAAGTTAAAAATCTAAAACATACTTTTCTGTTTTTTGTTGTATTTTCTCGGTTGAAGGAAGAGAAATACTTTTTTTAGTTAAAGAAATTACTAAAAATTAATTAAATATATGTTATTAAAAAAAACCTGGTTTTTGTTGTAAAGAATTATTTTTGTTACTTTGATTTGGGCCTTGATAACGAATATCACCGGGTAAATATTTTTTTGAGGGATTTTGAGAAATAATAAAATCTGGATGAGAGTTTATTGAGATATTGTTTGTTGTTTTATTAGCAAATGTTTTTGAAGGTAAAGAGATTCTGACTTTATTATTATTTCTAAAATATTAAAAAATATTTTAACGAAAAATATAAGAACTTTTTTGTTATTGTTTTGTTAATAATTGGCTTATTTGTCAGTGTTAATTCCTGTTTTTCACGGTCACTTTTTGGCAATGAAGAAAGTTTTTTTTGAATTGAATTAGCATTTGTAGAAGATTGTAAATTATTTTTTGTTGTTGGAAATTGGGAATTTATTAATTTTTGATTTTGAAGAGACATTTTTGTGTTAGTTTTGTTCATTTTTGAACTAAAAATTAAAATAAACATTTATAAAAAATTAAAATTAAACGATTTTTGCAAATCTAAAGCAGCACGTTCACAATTAGTCATTTTTGATTCAATTTTATTTTTTTGCTTAATTTCCTTTTGTTTTTCTCGGGCAGCAAAATGTGAAAGATTCAATCCAGCAGTAACACCCAACTCTTCTGATGCTAATACTTTCTTTTGTTTGACTGGAACAGATAATTTTTTATTTAATGATGAGGAAGATTCAACTTCATTAAATAAATTCTCTACAGCCGTTGCATCATTTCTCTCTGCTTGTTTTAATAAACTGTTGAAGTTCTGAGATTTTAATTAATAAAAAAAGAAAGATTTTCGATGAGAAAATAAAAAACAAAAAATATTTATATTCTAGTTTTTCTAATACATTATTTAAATTTGTGAAAAAATATTAATTCTTACTTGCGAATTTGAAATAGCTGGTGCTTTTGAATTTTTAACAAGAAATTCTGTTTTGTTAACTTTTTTCAAAGAGTTCCCTTTATGGTAGTTATTTTGTGAGTGCGAAATAGATTTATTAATATTATCATTTAAATGGTTTATTTTCTTTTCATCAACGCAATTTTGATTTTTAAAAGAACGAATATTATTCTCTGACGTTTGAGAAGCTTTTTTTGGTATGACAAGATCCTTAAATTTACTATTTTAAAATAAATAAAATTAAAAACCTTTTTTTGTTCTGCTGAATTTTTAATTTCTGGTTTATGCTGAAGAATCTTTCTTTTCAAATCAAATTTTTCTCGTGATCTTTCAATTGTAATTAGCTCTTCTTGCTTGCGTTTACTAGTCTCCATTTCACGAGCTGCTTCTTTAACTTTTTTTTCCTGCTCTCGGGCATTTCTTTGAGCTCTTTCATACAATTTTTTAAAATCCATGAATGTTCTTCAACTAAATTTAATTTTAATAAATCATATTTCTTATAAGTTTACTTAAACTAGAGCCTTGAATCGATTATTTACATTTATGACTATTCAACTAGTAAGATTATTAATAGAAAAGCCTAACTATAAAATACAAAATATTCTATATAATTAATACGGATTTAAAACAAGCAACTTACTTGTTAGCAATATCTTCTCTCTTTCAAATTTCCGAACAGCGTTAGAGTCCGAACTTAAGAGTATGGGTGCTAAATTTAGTCGCAGTTTCACAATGGCCTCAAATTGGACATGCAAAATATACGTGTAATCTCTCAATCTTCTATAGCCTAATTTTTAAAGAAACTTAAAGGGTGTTTAACCTTTTTAAGTGAAATTCAAATATTTTATAATATTTATTTTATGTAAAAACTAAAAATAATATGAAAACAAAAATATAATTTCAGATAAGCTCTTGCTGTTTATCTTTTTCACATAAATCGTCTTTAATGAAAACAGTCGAAATTAGTTCAGTTACATCAGAAGGTTCTTTTTTGAGTTCATTATTTTCCACACGAGAAGTCTGCGATAAATAAAGTTTTAACCGAAAAGCATCAGAACCACTCATATAGTAACGAAAAAGACGCGATTCACGGATAAAACCTAGCCGAGCATAAAGTGCCAAAGAAGTGTTGTTGCTTGCCTCCGCTTCCAGAACAATCTACAAAACGATTGGTAATCCTTACTTTTACTGGTCTATAAAAAAAATAACCAAAATGTCGCGTGCAAAAATCTATTAATCGAGAAAATAACGATACAGCATTTAACATTTTATTTTTTATGGACGAATAAAAGTAAGAATTCCAATAATTATTCCAATATTTGTTATAGCACGTAATTTACAAAACCAAACCTCATCACATCCACGATTCACCATAGCTCGGATAATAGCCCGTGCCAGTATTGTTCCAATACCCATATTTTTAAATGATTTTTCTACGGCAAGCATTGCAATATAACCAAAAAATAAACAAATTTTAATTTTACTCAAATATCAAAAAACCTTGACTCCGAGATAAATTCACATCTTCGGATTGTCGTTGGTCTAGTTTTCCCACAATTGCACCTATTACCGAATTTGTTGTTGAGTCCATTGCCTAAACAATTTAAATGTTTTATCAAAAATCATTAATACCAAAATACAAAGCTCTGGCCAACAATAGATGAAATAACGATAAGTGTAAATAGAATATGGCTCACTCAACTCCCTGCAAATTTAAGTCAAGATAATCCCGTTTTCAATAAATAATCACTTCCTCATTAATGCCATAATCTCCGCCATTTGTTCTTCACCCTTATACGATTCAAATTTCACCTTCCTACCATCCGGTAAAATTGTTTTGATCAAAATATCTTCATCGCATAAATCCTTCCGAGGATGCTTGACCGGATAAATATCTATCTAAACAAGAAGAATTACAAAAAAAAAAACAAATAGTAAAGCAAACATTAAGTGATTCATTTTCCTTAAAACAAGTCGTACAGGTTTTACAATCATTCATCTTCTTGGCTCAAAATTTAATTTATGAAATCAAATAAATATCAAAATTATCGAAAAACTCTATTTTTTTATCAAAATGAAACTGAAAATAATAAAATAATTTATTAAATATGTAAAACATCAAAATTATTATAGATAAACATTTGGAAAAATTTTTCTTAAATTTTCATATTTTTAAGAACATATTTAAATCTTCAAGTCAAGGAGATTCAACTAAATCTTCAATAAACATTTTCAAGTATTGCCAGAAACTATGTCGAGTTGGTTCCATCTCTTCAAGAATTTTTAGATGCTAAAATACAAAAATATTCACTTGAAAAATAGTTAGAAAACCTGATAAGCATTTAAAGAATATTCACTTCTTTGTTTATAATTTGTACATTTTCGAATTTGTTCAATAAATGAATTAATAATAAAAAGATGTAAATGAGGAGACGGGCAACTTGGAACTCTGGAAGTCAACTCTTGCATAAAATTAACAATTTCAAGCCTTTCCATCCCCAAATCATCATTTATTAGAATCCTATTAAAAAATGAAAGAAAATAAACTAAATTTACCCAGACAGATAACTCCACACGCTTTCGTTAGAAGGTGAAATTCGTAAAAATTTCAGAACATAACTAAATTTTACAAAATATTAAAATGGCAATAAAATTTCGGACTCAATTTCAGCCTTTAAAAATTGAGGTTGCTGAAAACGATCACTCAAATTTAGGCAAATAAAATATCGATAATTCCATGCAGAATTATTCCTTATATCTTCATTAATATGTGAATCAGCAAAGTCCAATTCATTCGTTGAGAAGAGATTAAAACGTTCAACAACCCATTGTCTGTATATGGAGAATTTTAGTTAAATATTTTTAGCAACATTTATGTGAACTTTTTTTAAATATTAAGAAGGAAACCTGTGTTGCCATGCATGGTAATTTTTACAATCATCTTTTAGTTTTGTTGTGGTGAATTCAAGTTCGGATCGATATTCTTCCAATTGATCCAAAATAGCTCTTCTGTGATACCTTGAGAGAAAAATAAAAATTTTCATTTGAATGCTTACCAAACTTGATAATTTTTGGGATTTTCAGCAATAACTGTGCCGCAATATTTTAATTCATCCTCAATACTCAATCCTAGTGCTCGCAAAACTTTACGACGATAACACCTTCAAAATGAACATTTAAAACTTTACACCAAAAGACAAACCAAACACTGTAATTAGCCGCGTTTAAAGAAATGCAAGTCTTTGTTAAATCAAGTACGCGTATGCTCAATTCATCTGCTTTCATAATCGCCCGCAAGTAAGCAAACGCGTCACGAACTAAAAGAAAATTTTTAATTGATCTAAATATCTTGCAAAAATTAAATTATAACCTACATTCTTCAGTTATGGCAATTTTTACAGCACAATTTTCTTCAAAAGTGTTGTATATTGGCTCAACATCGCACCATTCTTTACTTTCTCTGTAAAGGAGTTTATTTTGTTGACTGGCAGTTTCTGTCATATATTCCTTTAGAGAATTATTTTTAACTGATATCTTAAAAAATAAAACAAAAACACACTCATAATATTAAATACAAACAATAAACATTCTAATAGCTAATTGAAGGCTGTAAATCAAAAACAAATACATATAAAATATAATTTATCATATTTGAGTCAAAAGAGTATATATAAAAATGCATTTTTATTATTTATATTAGAGTGCATTAATATTTATAATATATATTAAAACTTTAAACAAAAAAATATATAGAGGTCGATAGGCGAGAATATTTCAATAAATTTATAATTATACAATTATATCAAAATAATAAGGAAGAGGTCCAGTCGTTAATACAATAATTAAATTATGAATATAATTATGGAAATTAGCTCGCTGTTATATATATTTCAATAAGTCATTTATTGCAATTTCATGTACATCCTGTCAAGCTTTGACTTGAAATGTGTCCTTAATTGTGGCCTTTTGCTCTTTAGTGTAGGTGTAAGAAGATCATTTTCAACAGTGAACATCTCATTGTGAAGATAGATATCTCTAACCTGAACGATAATTTTATCTAAAATTGTTTTAAAAAATGCCTGCTCAAATGAGGATAATCCTGCTTTCTTTCCAAGTACAATAATGTCGTCCAGAATCAATTTCTTAACTTTCTCATCTACACACAATTCCTGAATGCTCTTGCCAGTTATTCCAAGTTCGGTCGACACTGCATTAGGGAGAACATCAAAGTCTGGAACGATAACGGCAACAAGGCAAGTTTTCAGGCTTTCTCCATGAACGAAGCATTGAGCCACGTAGTTCGAGCGAATGTAGACGAGTTCTATCTTCTCAGGAGCCACATATTCGCCTTGTGCCAATTTGAAGATATGCTAAAATTTGAATCATAGAATGATGCAAAATAATGAAAGTTTCCAGAGAATTTACGCATTATTAGTAACCTTTTTTCGATCAACAATTTTCAGCACGCCCTGAGGAGTCCATCGACCAATGTCACCTGTATGAAGCCAACCGTCTTCATCTAAGGCTTCTTTCGTTAACTCAGGCTGTTTGTAATATCCTTTGAAGACGTTGGTTCCTTTAACACAAACTTCTCCAAGTCCATCTCTCGCATAATAATTTAACTCAGGCACATCAACAAGCTTAATAGCGTTACAAGGAGATGGAACACCAACATGGCCAGGAATTGGATCTCCTTCTATCGAAACCTTAAAAATAGTTTGTATAAACAAAGGAAAAGTCGTTACTGTAGCAGCAGCCACACATTCGGTTTGACCATAGCCTTCACATACAATCGCCCCTGTAGCACAACGCATAAAAGTCAAAACGGTTTCTGACAAAGGAGCAGACCCTGTGACCTGTAAATAAAAAAATCATACATCATCAAATAACAAATGGAATAACCATTAATTTTACACGTCCACCAAGGCCCTCACGAACTTTTCTGAAGATATGTTGATCAATTAACGAGTCACTGCGAACAACCCAGCTAAATTTATAAAAATTGTATAAAGTTTATTGAAAAATAAATACTTGTTTATTTCACGTGTTTTGATTGCGACCGCAGCATCAAAGATAAAACGAGTTAGCATAGATTTGTTTGCTTCATGCATAACCTTAAAATTAAAATAAATAACATTTGAAAGACTTACTTTGTCGTAAATTCGATTTAGAACACGCGGAACAACAGGAAGAACAGTTGGACGAAGAACTTTAATATCGTCAGCCAATAGTCGAATGTCACCACGAAAGAATCCAACAGACCCACCTTCACAAAAAATAGCCGTTTCTAAAACTCTTTCAAACATATGAGCCAGAGGGAGGAACGACATCATTACATCCTATAATTACTTTTATCGTATTAAGTTCAGAAAGTAAATAATTACTTTACTGTTCAAGCTTGCATTCTTGAAATAGTCTAGAGCAGTACAATCAGCAATGACATTCCCATGAGTAAGCATTACACCTTTTGGCACACCCTAAAAAGAAGAGATATATTTTATATGCTGAAATAGAAATAATTTTACGCGCGCCTAATAAGAATGCTATAGAACACAAATTTTGGAAAAAAATTTTTTTGTTAATTTTTAAATTTAACAACAAGCTGAAAAATTCAAATTTCTAAAAAAAAACTCTCACTGTGGTCCCTGAAGTGTAGCAAATGGTAGCCAAGTCTTCAGGAGTCGGTGGATGGTCAGCAATGTCATTCAGATCACCAAGTGCCTCAAACTCATCAAAACTAAATAAAGTAATTCCATCATTTTCTAACGCTGACTGCCGCAATTCTTTGGTCAATTCGTCGGATGCGGGCGACATAACAACAATACTCTTGAGTGAGTTACACTGAGATTTGCGCTCCAAAAGTCCTTTAACTTTATCCATAGAATCACAAAACTAAGAATGATTTTTTGCGAATGGATAAATACACTTACCACTAATTGGATATTCGTCTGGTTGATTATAAATGACGAAGCATCTGCTCCAAGGGTTTCATAAAGCGGAACTAAAAGAAAAATATTAATGTAATCTTATTTTTAGAAAAATATCCCATTTAATTCAACTCTTCTACATTTTATAAAAAACCATATGGCTAAAATAAAATGTAGTCAAGTTATTGTCTTAATCTCATGTAGAAAAGGAAAAAGCTAGAATATCACTCATTTAAAAAAGAGAACCTGAAACATTGCTAAAGCAATAAGCCGCTTGTTCAACAATAACCCATTCCGGTCGGTTTTTCGCAAAAATTCCAATAAACGATTCTTGTCCAATAGGAATATCAAGAGTTCGAATCGCACGACCAACACGGCTAGCTCGAGAGATGATGTCATCATAGGAAAGCCAAACAAAAGGCTCATCAGTTAAAGTCTTTGACCGATATCCGAGCATTGGACCGTTTTTAGAGACAGTGGATCCGCGACGAATAGCTTGATAAAGCGTAGTCGCATCTTGATAAATGAAGCGCATGAGTGCATCCGTTTTGAGATATTTACAGATTCGTGAACCATCCTGAAAAGACAAATTTAAACTAAATATACTCACAAGCAATTATAAATACAGATACGATAATGAATAAAAAACAAACGTAAATTTTGAAAAGTACGTATTTTGTACATCATATCCTTATGAATAAATTTATAAACCAAACTCACCGGCAACTCACGAGTCTGAGATTCAGGATCAACCAACGGAGTTAAACGGTTAGGAGAAGGACGTGAAGACCACATCCACCATAATCCCATAGCACCAATCGTTGCAGCAGCGCCAACAGAATAGAGTAACGGGCTTGTGCCACCATTTCCGCTGTCAGGCCATTCAAAGTCAGTAATCCTTAAAAACAATTCTAAATGATAATAATTTAAAAAGTCGATTATTTTTTTTTTTTTGAATTTTTTCAAAATGTCTAAAAATCACTACTCAAAAAAACAATTTCCTCACCTTCCAAGATTTATAGGTATAGAAACCCAAATTGGAGTTGTGTCCTTGACCATAATTTAAAGAAATTACTTATTAGAAATAAAATTTAGTGAGCAATGTTAAATTAATGAGCACTGCTAAAAAGAGAAAATAAAAATTATTGTTATTATTTTCATTATAACAAAAATTAAAAGAGAAATAATAATTTTAAAATTATGAAAATGAATTAGAAAATGGATAAAAATATGGACATATAAATATTTATGACATTTTGCATAAATTACAAATTGAATCGTTGCAATAAAAACACTATGCCAATATTAATTTAAAATTTGGACGATATTTCAAAAACCAACTAAAGAAAATATGTATACAAAATATAAATTATTTTAATAAATTTGGATTGTTTAGAACTTTGGAAAATATTAAATACATAAATTTATACTGGGAAAATATATAAATAAATTAATTTCATTAAATACTATTCTCTTATCTATTTCTTTATTTTATATAACTTGATAAGACAAGTTCTAACCACAGATTGGCAAGTTTGTGGTTTAGTTTTTATGATTAAAAAATAATAAAAGAAAAAAGAAGTTTGTTCCCAAGAAACTTTTTTGAATAGCAATTTTTCTTATCAAGTTATATATTATAAATATATTTTAATATTTTTATGAATGTACTTTAATGATAAAAAATAGCTGTAGAAAAAAGTACAAATTCCATTTTTCTATATCATTTTTCTGTAAAAAAAGAAATAAATATTTAAATAATGATTTGAATTTTATATATGAATTTATTTTTCAATAATAATAAAATAATGTAAAACTTAACAAAATTCAAACTACATTTAAATTATCCAAAGCCTAAAATATTCTATTTTTGACAATAAATATATATTTATTTGAACGAATGGAGTGATTTAATTAAATTTTTTAATGATTTTGATGAAACAATTTTTAAATGATCATTTTTAATTAATTTAAAAGTAATAAAATTAAAATAAATGTTCGGAGCAGAGAATTTTTAATTTGTAAATTATTAAGAAAAAATAAGGCCATAAATTATTTACATTTTAAAAAATACAAGAAAAAACGTTATCAAAAAAATCAAAAGCAAATGCATAGAATGGGAATAGCAAAAAATGTCTTTTATCATTTTAAGTCAAGGACTATTTAGATAATTTTGCTGAATGGTCAGCATTTTTAAAAGAGCAACGTGGCAAAAAAGAAAAAAGGTTTAGAAAGGGTTTCCCCTAAAACAATGAAATGTTTATAAATATTTTCTCTTTCAATTCCTCACGTGTTGTTGACATAATAATGAAAAACTGAGAAAAAGGATTTTAATAAAATTTAGGGCAATAGATATATATTTAACTGAGATATTTATTTTATGTTTGTCTATCTATAAATATATTTATTTATTCATCGTTGGGCTAGTCAACCTTTTTCTCTCATAATTTATTTTTTCTCGCTAGAGAATATAGGGAATGCATTAGCTAATGGCTGAAATTCTTTACTAGTCAAGAATGGATGAATAAGTGCAAAGAGAATAATATTAGAGAAAAAGAGAAATAGGATAGACGGATATTTGTGGATATACATAGAGTAAAAGATTTAATAAAGAAAAGACTAGTTTTATAAACATTTTGTTGATTTTTTTGCTATTTATTTCAAACAAAAAACTTCGTCATAAATTTTTATTTTCCTTCTACTCTACTTCTAAAAATAATTCAATAAAAAAAGAAATATTGTATTTTATAATTAAATGTCATATTTTCGGCTTATTGTCCTCTTTGATGGATTATTTAAAAAAATAAATCTCGAGCTTTAATTAAAGAAAATATTGTAAATTCATAGTAATTAACTTCTCAACAGCTTTTACAGTATATTAGTATTGACCTTTTGGTCAGATTTTTCTAAAGTAACCTAAAATGACTTTTTTAGTTATTTTATTGTCCTTTTTTAAAGGAAATGTCCCAAATACCTTTAAAAAAGTAATTATTATTTTTATCTGCAAATATTTAAGAGAGGATGTTCGTTGATAACAAAAATAAAATAATATCTAATTTTGTTCTTAAAATAAACAAAACTCGAATGTTGGTCACACAATGATTTTACTACTTATATTCGTCAAAGGTTGCGCCAATCAGACCACCACATCCTTTTTTACCCAAAAAATTCTCGATTGGGTCCAAAGTCTGAGAGGAACGTTCAAAGATTGCCTGTGAATATAGGAAAAGGGGTTCAAAAGTGAGAAAAGGTAAAATTAATGACTGGGCGCCATTTGTCTTGTACGTTTATTTTCCAATTTGTGGGAAAAGAAAAATAAAATAATTTGTTAAAAAAATTAAAAATGATTTCTTTAAAGCTTGAACTCTAATAGACTATTTTTTATAACTAAATAATTGAAATAATAAATAGAGTAAAAAAATAAAGTCATCAGTTGAACTTTAATCACGAGTAAATAGATGATGATGACGAAAATTAAAAAAAGAAAGAAGATATAAGTATTTAAAATAATTTTTAATTGAGGAAATTAAATAATTTAACAAATAAAATTATTAGAGAGATATGTATTATTTTATAAAATAATTAATACATATATTTAAATTTAAAAATTATAAAAGAAAATAATATTTTTATTAACAAAATTTCAAAGTTTTGATATTTTTAAAATTAAAATAAATATATATTTTATTTTTGTGTAAAAATAAAGGTAAAAAATAAAAATATAATATAAGCAATAAAAATATGACAAAGACTAAAAACAGACATTAAAAAGTTTATTAATAATATTAACACAAACTTGTTTTTTTTTGTTATTATTTATGTTTTATTTTTGCTTATAAAATTATAAAAAAATTTAAAATATTCTTAAAATTAATTTTAATTAAAAATATTAAAAAATTAAAAATAATATAAATTTAATTTTTTTGTCAAAACATTTGACAGATGATTGATGATAATTGTTACCTATAATGCAAATGTTTTGTCAGATTAAATTATGTTAAAAATGTTTTGTTTGTTAAATTAAAATTTATTTTTTATTTTTACAAAATCTTTTATTTTTATTTCTTTTTTTTCTAAAATATAATGATAAATAATTCAAATAAATTATTAAAAGTATCATCAAATTGTCCAAAACAGGTATATATTTATTTACTAATTTTTTTAAAAATATTATGGTTTTCAAATAAAAATAAAGGTTTTTTTATAGAAAAAAAGATAAATAATAAAATTGGATAAATATTTATATTTTTTTAAATTAAAATATATTTTATTTTAAATAATTAAATAATTAATTTAGCAAATATTTAAAAATAATAATAATATTATGTCTTCTTCTTTTAAAAGAAGTTCTTCTTTAATAAATAATTCAAATAATCAAAATAATTATTATTTATCTACAACAAATTTAGCATTTATTGAATCAGCATTTAATAGTTTAAAAAATTCTAGTGTATCAATTTATGCTTCAACTTTAAGTGTTGTTGGATTATTTAATGGAATTAATAATTTAAATAATTTAAAAAATAATAGAATTAATTCAATTGATTCAACTGAACCAATTAATTTGTTTTTTTAATTAAAATATTTAATTTAATTAATTTAAATTTAAATAAAAAAGATATTCTTTAATGGCTTCATACCGTTGTTTTTTTAATTGTTTGAGATTACGTTCTATTACATTTATTATTTGTATTAATATTTGTATTATATCAACATTAAGTTATTTTATTTTAATAAAATAATTAATTAATTAATTAATTATTATAAAAGTACTTTCTTGTATTTTAATTGAATCACCATTTTCAATTAAAATTTTATTTTTAAAATGGCAATATGAATTAATTTATAAACCAGTTATTTGGATATTTTCATTTAATTTAATAACAAGTCTTTTAATGCTTTTAGCTTTAATTACAGATATTTATTTTTTAATTTTACCTTTTATTATAAGCTGTGTAAGTTTATTTATTTTTTTAAATTAATTTTATTAGGGAATTCTAATTAAAATTGAAATAAATAAATTAATTATTATTTTTTATTTATTAAATATTACTGGATCTATGGCAATTGAAATATTATTATTATTAAATAATAAATATAAAGATAATCAAATATTAACTCCAATAATTATTATTTTGTTTTTTTCTTTTTTAATTTGTATTTTTCTTTGGATATTAACTATGAGTTTTTTTACTTTTGTGCTTATTAGAGATAAAAGAACAATTTTTTTGTTTGTTTAAATTTAAATAATAATTTTTTAAAATTATATTTTTAAAGAGATATATTAAATTCAGAATTATTAAAAGATGAATGGAATAATAATATAATAATGATGAAAGAAACAAAACCTTTAATTATTAGACGTTCATCTTCTGTTCCTATTAGTTTTACAAATATTGCAGAATTTTAATAAAATTAATAAAAATAATTTATAAATATATTATTTTCTTATATTTTTTTAAATAAATCCATTTAATTAATAATTAAATTAATTAATAATATTTCTTTGAAATTAAAATAAAATTACTATAAAAACTTAATTATTAATTTAATATAAATTATCTAACATTTTGCACACTTGTTGTTAAACAAACTTTCCTCAATCATCGACAACAATATCTCGTTGTCTGTAGAGCCAAATGTCTTGTTTATGTTTGTTTTATTTATTTTATTATTTAAATAATTTCAAATTAAATATTTAGCTTGTAAAAGTACTTCTACTAATAATTCATCTAATGGTGTGTCATCGTTATGTGTTTCTCCTCCAACATATAGTGTTGAAGGTGATGATAAGGGAAGGCTGATAAGTGGCAAATATCAGGTTTTATATAAAATAAAAAATAATATTTTAATTTTATTAAAGATTCAATGGCCTCGTCGTCCAGTTTGTGGTATGCATGCTAAATCTGAGAAAAAGAAAAAGATGAAAGCAAAGTCTGGAAGTGAACAACTTATTCGAACATTCGATGTAGCTGTTTGTCCAAAAGAACAACCAACTCCATATCCTGTTCGTGCTATGACTATGGAAGTAAAAAATAATTTTAACTATTTTTTAAAAAATATTTAATTATTAGAGTGCATATTCTCAATTTGAGAAACGTCAATTGCGTCATTTCTTCATCTACTATCAGCTATCAAATGAATTTTTCAGAGATGTAAATAAAATTCCTCTTGAGCTGCCATTGATGATTGCTTATAAATCTGATACTGGAAATGTTGTTCATTCACAAATCAAACGCTATATGTGTACGGAGGATAATAATAATAATGTTGAATTGTGGTGTGCTATTCCATTTGATGAGAATGGAAGTCCAGTATTTGAGCCATATCATCTTGGGTAAAATTAAATAAATTAATTATATTTATTTTATTTAAATAAATAGATTCGCTACTGTTAGGGCTCTCATCACCCACTATTCTTCATTGAATGCACATTGTGGAGCATATCTCTAAATGGCTTGAACAATTCCAAAATAGAATTGAATAAATAAATAAATATATTGATATATATATATATAGGTAATTAAATAAATATTGTTAATAAATTATTCCAAATATTAATTATTGTAAATTATATATTTTGTGATAAAACAATTATATAAATATATTCATTTAATTTATTTTTATAAAAACAAATTTATTTGTTAATTTTTTAAACTCTTTTAAGTAAAATATAAAAAATTCTCTCAGTAAAATCATTAACATAATTTAATTAATAATTTGTTGTTATAAGTAATATATTTAATTTATAGGTAATATTATTATTATTAAACTATTTTATTTATTTATTTTTTAAAATTTAGATTAATTTTTCAATTTTCTTTTGATTTATATCAGGCTCATAAAGAAGGCCATTCCAAAGTTTATAAAAACATTCATGGCAATATGGCCGTAATTCATGTTCTCGGAATGTTCCATGTAAATTAAGTGCCTAAAAATTATTATTTTCTTTCAATTAAATTATAAAAAAACTTTTTGACAATAGCAACACATAAAATGATAAGGATGGAACTTTTGAGCTTTTGTAGCATTTGGAGCTAAAGCAGTTAAAACAGGACCATCAATTTCTTGATTACAAAAGGCACAAATTGAAATTGGACTTAATGGTGATGATGGCTATTTATTTAAATTATAAATTAATTAAATTAAAATATACTTCTATATTTAATGTTCGTCTAGGTGTAGCTGATCGAGCACGTCTTTTTAAGCTACTTCTGAATATTATATAAAATAAATATTTTTTTTACTTAAATATTAATAAATAAAAATCTCAATAATTTCCTTTATTGTCCTTATTAGTGGTGAAATTCCCTTTTTTTTTAATTTTCTTATTTTTAATTCTTCTTTATTTGTCTCTCTCTTTTCTTAAAAAAATTAAATTACATTTGAGATTCATCTAATTCAACTCCATAATCCTTTTTAACATGATCAACAGTATAATCTTCTCCAGGTTCTAAATAATAAAATAAAGAATTATTATTATTATTAATTTTTGTTATTTCTTTCATTTTTATTTAATATTAAAAGAATATAAAATAATTATATGTGAATGAAAATAGATAAATAAATAATTTAAAAACCTATAACCGGCTCTTCTTGATCATAATAAGGAGCCTCTTCATCAGCTGCGGGTGTTAAACGAAGACGATATTCAATTTCCTTTTTATTATTATTATTATTATATATTAAATATTTCTTTTTCCTTTCTTTTATTATTTTTTATAATTAAAAACTAACTTCACGTGATTTTGGTCGTTTTTTCTCTTTTAATGAACCTCTTCGAAGAACTTCTGCTGTAGCATTTACATCATAAACTAATGCTGCTAATGTATCTGTTACTACATTTTGATCTTAAAATAATTAATTAAATAATTAATTAATATTAATAACGTTGATCTTCTTTAATACGTCCCAATTCTTTTTTTAAATCTTCTGTGCTAACAGATTTTAAACGAAGATTTAGCCAACTTTCTTGTGGTTCAACTTCAATACGTCCACTAACTTCCATTTCTCCTTGAAAGGTTTTTTTGTCAAGCATTTGTTGTTCATGATGTTTTCTAATTACTTCTGTTGTTTTATTAACATCTGTTACTAAAGCATCTAGAGTACCCTGAATTATATTTGCATCTAAAAATAATAATAGAATATGTAGGTACTATTATATTTTTAATAATATTTTTTGGTTAAATTTAGGATAAAAAGAGGAAAAGAATTTTTAATATTTTTCTTTCTTTTATTATTTCTTCAATTTTGGATACGAAATTTATTTAAAGGAAATAATTAACTAAAAAATAATATAAAAATTATCACTTACGTTCTCCATGTCCACGAGTCTCCATGGCAGTGATTTTTAATAAATGGAATGTTTTTTTATTCTAAAAAACTTTAAAACTTTTTTTTAAATAAATAAATAAATATTTTTAAGAAATTTAAAAATAAAGAGAATTGATTAATTTTTATTAAAGTTTTATTTTTTAAGAAAAGAAACAAATGATATTATCCTCTCAAATAAAATAAAAGAATTTATTTATTTTATTTAAAGTCTATAAATATATTTTTAATCATTATTACTACTATTATAATATTATTTAAAGCTATATAAATAAATATATTTCTTTAAAAATAAAACATTTGTGTCCAAAACATTAAAAGAAATATATTTATTTATTTTAAGCAGCTTGTGCAGTTTTTTTATTAATTTCTTTTTATTTTTTTTTCTTTTTCTTTTAATATCAGCCGATCAAATTTGAACATAGAGAAGAGACAAACACAGAGAGAAAAAAGTGCAACTTTGTAGCTTCTTCACAAATTGATTTAATAGAAAAAATAAAATAAATTTATATATAAAATTATTTAATAAATATAATAATAAATAAATTATTTTTTTGTAGTAATTTTAATTAATTAATTATTTTTTAATTAAATTATAAAAATATTTATACATTTTTATTTACTTTAAAATAAAATAAAATTAAAAAATAATATAAAATAATAATTATTTAACAAAGAGAACAAGTTTTAGCACAATAATGAAATTTAAGTCCTTTAGTATTTTTATGATTATAACAAAAAGGTCTATGTTTGTGTGATTGCCATTCAATACATCTTTTTAAATAATTAATTAATTAATATAAAATAAAATAAAAAAACTTTTTATTATTTTTATCAAAACATTTATGTCCTTTTGGTTTACAATGAGAACATGTTTGAGGACATTCTTCTTTTAATTTATAAAAATAATTCTAAAAAAATTATATAATTAATAATTAATAATTAATACCGGCATTTCACAAAAGAAAATATCATTAAAACAATCATTTCTTGTATCAGTACAATCTTCTTCTAAATTAAATTAAAATATTATTTAATTTTTAATATATATATTTAATATTCCCACAATTTTAATTAATTTTTAAATTTAAAATAATTTTATTATTTACCTTCTGGTGGTTTTTCAAAACGAAATTCATAAAGTTTTCGTTCAAGTTCACAGGGTTTTTCAAATCCAATTCCCTTAAACCATTGTTTTTGACATGTTTTTGGACATAAAAAACGAATTCTTTCATCAAAAAAACAAAAATCTGACATTTCTGGACATTCCCAATTTTTATCTCTTTTTTAAAATTTAATTTAAAAATATTTAATAATTTTTAAAAATTACTTGCACATCCAATTTTCATCCCATTTCCATTTTTTACGACTACAAAGTCCACAAGTACCTGGACATTCATTAATTTGTTCTTCAATATTTTCATTTTCCCAACATATTCCATTTTTACGTTTTTTAAAACAATTTTTTCTTAAATCAGGACATGAATGTTCTGGCCTTTCACAACATTGATAACAATGTTTTGCACATAATAAAGCTTCATTTTGTAAATCTAGAATATAATTAAAATAATTAATTTTTAATTAATTTTATACATGGACATTCACAAAGTTTTGGACGTTTTTCTTTATTTTTTCTTGAACCAAAAATTGTTAAACAAACATCAATTGGTAAATGATTTTCACAAACTTCTTCTTTATATTCAACATTATAACAATTTTGTAAATTAACTTTTTTAATTATTATAAATAAATTTAATAATAAAAAATAAATAAACATTTTTTTAAATAAAATAAATAAAATAAAAGAGAAGAGAAAGGACAATTTTTTTTATTAATTAAATCAATGTAAATATATTGAATTGTTGGCATTTAAATGTGATTAAAATATTAAGAAATATATATTCTTTTAAATATTAATTTAAATTTAAAAATATTTATAAATAAATTAAAAAAAAGTATTTTATTATTTAAATATTAATTAATTAATTAATTTAAATATAACACAAAGTTGATTAACAAAAACCGTTAAATGGGATCCAATAAATCTGATCGTTAACTGGATGTCCTAATCCAGTTATTTCAGTTAATACATTCCTAAGAATGGCATATTAGGTTAACTTCTGAATTTCTTTAACTCTCTTGCTGGGAAGAAGAGAAAAAAGCAATGATTTATTTACAATTTAATTGGTTTTCCTTTTTAAATAATTTTGGTTTTTTGGTAAACAATTTAGCCTATAAACCATCAAAACATAAAATAAATTAAAAATTAATTGGTCATATATTTAATTATAAAAATAATTAAATAAAATTATAATCAATTAATAATTAATGCTTACCTATATTTTTATTTATTTTTTTAAACTTTTGGACTCTCATTAAAATTATTATTTTCTTTTTTTTAAAATTATATTAAATTAAAATAATTATTTAAAAGAAAATTAATAAATTTTTATTTAACTTTTTTTTATTTAAAATTATTTATTTATTTTTAAAAAATTAATAGATTAACTAATTTAAAGTAAACAAAAAATTTTTTTTTTAATTTTAAAAGCGTTGCCATAGATTTTATTTTTTATTTTTAAAATCTTCGATCCTTTATTGAGAAAAATTTAAATAAAAATAAAGTAATTAATTAATTAATTTTTTTTAATTTTCAAAAAAATATTTTTGATTAATTTGACTAAATTTTTAAGTAAAATATTTTAAAATTTAATTTTTAAATATTTTAATAAAATATTTATTTATTTATTTTTAAAATTAAAATATAAATTATTTATGCAAAAATTAATTTCATATATTTAAATAATTTAAAATATAATTGGAGACCAATTAATTATTTTAATTATTATCTCTTTTTTATAATAAAAAAGAATATTAATTATAATTTAAAATATTTTTTTAAATTTATTTTTTTTTAATTTCTTTGCAAAAATAATAAATTTAATTGGCACACTTAATTTTGTTTTTGATTTATATTTTTTCTAAGAACTAACATTTAAATAATAAATAAATAATTATTTTTAATTTTTATTAAAAGAAAAAGAAATTATTAGTTTTAAAAATAATTAAATTATAAAATAATAATAATAATTATTATTTATATAAATAAAATTAAATAAATATATTATAATTATTATATATTCTTTTGTATTATTTAAAATAAATAAATATTTATTTGCAAATTAATTTAATAAATTAAATATTTTTATTTAATATAAATTAAATATTTATTATTTAATTTTTAAAATATTTATTATTTAATAAATTAAATTTAAAATTTATCATTTTATTTATTTTAATAATAATAATAAAAGATTTATTATTTTTAAAATATTTATTTATTTACGTTGTTTAATATATCTCCTTAAAAAAAAGGAAAAATATTTTAAATATTTTTATATCCAAAAATAGTAAATAAATTATTAAAAATAAATAAATAATTTTAAAAACTAATTAATTTAATTTATTTTATTTATTTGGCTGTTCTACAAATATTATTATTTATTTTTAATAAAATAATTATTTTTTAAATCTTTTTTCCTATTTAAAAATAAATAAATAAATAAATAAATAATTATTAATTAATTAATAATTTTATTGTAAAATCATCTTTAGAAAATAAGTAGCTATTTACTTAAATAAATATAGGAGGAGCTTATTTATTTATTTAAATAAAATAAAATTTATTATTTTGTTCAAACAATTAATTTTTAATTTTATTTTTACTAAAATTAAAAAAATAATTTTATAAAATATTTAAATATATCCATTTAATTAATTTTTAACCATTAAAATTATTTTTTAATTTTTTAACAATATTTTCCAAATTATTAAATTTTATTAAAATATATAATTTAAAAAATATTTATTTTAATTTATTAATATTTTAAAATTAAATATATTTTAATAATTATTTATTAATAAAAAAAGAAACTCTTTTATTAAACTTATTTATTTAAAAAGAATATTAATTTTTAAATAAATAAATATTTTATTTTTTAATATTTTAATCCCTAGGCTTCTTCCAAGAAAAATAAAATTAAAATAAAAGGGCATTGATATGTAAAATATAAATTAAAAAATAAATGAAAATAATTATAAGAAAAAGGATTAATTTTTAAATATTAAATCGAGCAAATAATTAAAAATTTTAACCTTTTTTTACGTTTAAAAAAAAAGAAGAAATATTTGTGTACTTTGATACAAAATTATTTTTTTAATATTTATTTTAAATAATATATTTTTATTTTATTTTATTTTTAGTATTTTAAAATTAAAAAAAAAAAAGAAATGAAATTAATTATTATTTTAATTATTAATTTATTTTTAATTGAAAATATTAATTCTAATTTAATAACAACTCAAAAACCTAAAAAAGCATTAAAATTAGAATTAAATCAAAATAATAATAAAGAAATTATGGATATTTTATTAATTAATGGATTAATTAATAAAAAGGTTTTTTATTAATTTTATTAATTTTAATTAATTTATTTTTAGAATTATCAACAAAAAGATTTACAATTTTTACTTGAAGAATTTAGTAAAAATTTTATTGGTGATTTAGATAAAGTAATTAATTAATTAATTTTAATTAATTAATTAATTTTTATTTATTTTCAGGCAAAATTTGAATTAAAAAAACAAACAGAATATTTTAATTTAATTAAAAATAAAATTGAATATTTAGAAAATAATCAATTATTAATTAAAAAAGTAAATTAAATTAATTAATAATTATAAATAAATTTAAATTAAATAATTTAATAATTAATTTAATTTCAGTTTTTAATAATTATTTGCTTAATTATTTTATTTGTTTTTGGAATTCTTTTATTTACAAATTATTATTTTATTAAACATTACAAATATAATCAAAAAGGATTTAAACATGTCAGAATGAATGTTGGAGAAGATATTGAAGAAATTATTTAGAGAAAATTAAAAAAATAAATATATTAAATTTAATTAATTAATTAATTAATTTAATTATTATTATTTTTAAAAATTCTTTTCTTTTTTATAATTTTGTTATATTATTTAAATGATCTCTAATTTTATTATTTAGATATAATTAAATTTATTTGTTTTATTAGAAATGCCAAAATTCTTTCCATTTATTCTTTATTAAAAAAAAACAAAAAATTATTTTTAAAATTATTTTATTTTTTCCTAATTTTCTTTTTTTATTTTTATTAAATAAATTTATTTTCTTTTTTATTTTATTTAATAATTAAATATTATATAAATAATAATATTATTATTATTATTTAATAATTAATTAATTAAAATTATCGAGAAAAAAGTTAAAACAAATAATTAATTTATCTGTCTTTTCAAAGGGTCATTTTGTTTATTTAGCAATTTTATAGTAGGCAGGTATAAATAAATAATATTTCCAGAAGGTCTAAAAGATTAAATATTTTTAGAGAAATAATTTTATTTAATAATTATTTTTATTAAAAAATAAATAAATAAATAAAATAAATATTTATTTATTTATTTTGTCCTTTTTATTTTTTTAAGGGCTGCCCCACAATTTTTCTTAATATAATTCTTTTCTTTTTTATTTTATTTTTCACAATGCTTTATGTCCAAATCGATTTTTATTTTTATTTTGCTTTATATATTTTTTCAATTTCTCTAAATAAATAAATAAATATATTTCTTTGCCCTTATTTTTGACAAATTTAATTTTGGAAAGAGAGATAATTTTATTTGACACTTAAAAATTTACTAAAAAATAAAATTTTTATAAAATTTAAAATAAAAAAACAGTTCTACTGCTACTACTTTCTTTAAAATATTTAAAATAAATTTAAGAGATTTTTTATTTTTATTTTCCTAAAAGGCGGCAAAAAATGCCATTTATTTATTTTGTCTTTTCTTTTTTAACTTTTTTATTTTATTTTATTTTTTCCTTCTTTTTTAACCTCTAGAGGATTCAATTTTTTATAAAAAATATTTATTTTATTATTTTTAATTGTGTCGGGGCAAATCACAATCTGACCAAAACACCGTCTAAAAAATATTTTAATTTTTGTTTTTGGTAAACATATTTACTGAAAACTTAAAATATCTCATAAAATTATTTTAATTTAAAAAATAATAAAATTAAAATATTTTGGGAAGACAGTGTTTTGTCTGGACTGTATTTTGCCTTTTACTAATTTTGAATAAATAATTTTAATAAGAGCAAGAATTATTTTAATAAAATATTTAAAAATTGTTTTTTAATTAATTAATGAGTGGACGATTTGTATTGGGAAGAATTCCATTTAACAGGTTTATTTATTTATTTTTATTTATTATTAATTAATTTAAAAAAAGTTATTTTAATAATAATAATAATAATCAAACAACAAATAATTTAAAAAGAAAAAAAAGATTATTAAATAATAATTTATCTGAAAATGGTCTTCCTAAAGCAATACAATTTGATGAATCTTCAGATAATTATACATGTTTTTTTAATTTTTTTCATATAAAAACTGGTTCTTATTTAATTGCTTTTATTGAAATTATTTTAATTTTGGTATTATTTAATTATTTTAATTTAATTTTAATTTTTAAAAAAGATTTATTTTTTAAATTCATTATTAATTTTACTTCAACAAAAAGAAGATTTAAATAAATTAAATATTTGGTATTACAGTAATTATGTTAAAAAAGCATTTATTATTGAATCAATTTGTTTGGGTTTTTCTTTTATTTTTATTTTATTTCTTTTATTTGGATTAAAGAAAAATTCTTCAATTCTTTTAATTCCTCATTTAATTATTCAGGTAATTTTTAATTAATTTAAATTAAATTAAATTTATTTATTTTTAAAAAAATAGTGTTTTGCATTATTTTGTTTATTTATTATTTTAATAATTGGAATAATTGCTATTTTAACTAATTTATCTATTTTTTATCGTTTATTAAATGTAATTCCATTTAATGAATTTCCTGGTCAATCAACTGTTTCTCTCTCATCAGAATTATTAACTAGAGTTTATGGCTTTTTAATTTTATATTTTATTAATTTTTTATTAGAAATTTGGTTTATAAAAATTATTTATAATTGTAATAGGTAATTAATTTATTTAAATTTTTATTTAATTTTATTTAATTTTTGAAGATATTTTACTGAAAGAAATAATTATATGAATTATTGTTTAGCTTATAGTACTCCTTTAAAAACATTAAATAGTGCTAGATAGATGAGAAGATAAATAAATAAATATTTTATTAAACGGGTTTTTTTATTTTAAATATATTTTTACCTTCACTTTATGTTTAAAAATACTTTAATTTTATAAAATAAAATTAACCTCAATTTTCTCTTATTTTTTAAATATTTTCTTAGAAAATTAAACTTTTTTTAAATTAATGTGAAATTAATTTTTATATTTTTACTTAATTATTCCATTATATTTTCGCTTATTTTTAAAAATAAATAAAAGTTAATATTCTTATTATTTTTATAAAATATATATTTTTTTTAATTTTCTTGTAAAATATAAAAATTTAATAAAATTATTTTCTTTGAGTTAAAAGTGAAATTTAATTATTAAAAATTAAAAGTTTAATAAAATATTAGAGATAATTAAAGAAAGGTAAAATTTAATTATTTATTTTAAATTAAATTAGAAGATTTAATTAAATATAAATAATAATTATTTTAAAATTAAATTATTAAAACTCATATTATTTAAAAAATAAACAATTTAAATAATAAATATTTTTATTAATTTAAATATATTTATTATTTATTATTTAATTATTAATTAAAGATTTTCTTTTCTTCTTCTTTGACTTTTTCTTCTAAAAATTAATGGATTTATTGTTTTAATAAATAATTCTTTAAATGTTGGATTTAACCAAGCATAAAGTATTGGATTAGCAACATTTGTAGTCATTGCAAGACTTTTTTAAAAATAAAAAATAAATAAATATAAATAAAAATACCAATGTGATATAAGTGAAAATAAATATAAATAATTAGTATTATTTTCATTAAAATATAATAATTGTATATCATATTCTATTATCATTGTTAAAACATTTTGAGGTAACCAGGCTAAACCAAAAAATAAAACAACAGTTGCTAATATTGTTGTTGTCCTTCTTTGTTGTTTATTTATTATATTATTATTATTATTATTAGAAGAATTTAATTTTAATTTAGATGAAGAATTTAAAGTTGTTGTTTTTGTTATTTTTGTATTTAAACATCCTTCCTTTAAATTTAAATTTATATTAAAATTATTTAAATTAAAAAAATTAAAATAAATTAATATTTAATTTTATTTGGATATTTTGGTTATTTTAAATAAATATTGTTAAGATAATTTAATTATTTATTTAAAAAATAACCACCTTTTCTTCAATAATAATTAATCCATTATTTTCTATAAAATTATTATTATTATTATTTAAATTTAATATATTTTGTCTTTCATTTAATTTTTTTAATTTTTTATTATTTCTTCTTTTAAGCTTAGAAAATATAGAAATATAACAAAAAGACATTGTAATAAAAGGTAAAAGAAATTGAAGTGCTAAAACAGATAAAGCATATCCTCTCCTTATTTGAGTATTTGGCCATTGTTCAGAACAAAACTTTTATTTTTTAATTAATTAATTAAATTATTTAAAAATACTTGTCCACAATATCCTTCATATTCTTCTAAGCCCATATAATAAGCATAAGGTAATGAAATAAATAAAGAAAAAGCCCATAAAATACAAGCAACTATAGTTGCTTGTATTGGACTAAGTGAATGATTATATGGACAATGAACTAATAAATATCTGTCAATGGCTATTGCTGATAAGGAAAATGTTGATACTAATACAGAAACAGCCTTTATTAATTTAAAATAAAAATTTAATTAATTATATTTTAATTATTAATTTAATTTTAAATTTAATTAAATAATATTTACTTGAATCATTGGTAATAAATGACAAATAACAGAACCAAATAACCATTCTTTAAAAATATTTGAAATAAAAGTAAAAGGTAAAGATAACAGGCAAACAATAACATCAGAAATAGCCAAATTTAAAATAAAAATATTTTGAACTGATCTTAAATGTCTACAACGTAATGTTAATAAAACAATTGCTAAATTGCCTAATAAACCAAAAATAAAAATATTTAAATAAATTATTCCAAAAATTATTATAGCTAAAATTGAATTTGTTGGATCTGGACTTTGAATTATATAATGAAGACATTCTTCTTCTTCTTCTTTTTGTTTAATATTTAATAAATAAGAAGATGAATTCATTTATTTATTTAAATAATTCTGGAAAATTATTTATATATTTAATTTTAAAGATGATGCTAAGCAACCAAAATAAATAAATATTAATTTATAATTAAAAAAGAATTAATTTCTTAGTTTTTTTTTGGTAAAAAATTATATTTTATTTAAATTTAAAATTATATTTTAAAATATTATAATTTATTTTAAATTTATTTTAATAAAATTTAATTATTTTATATCTTCTTATTATTTCTTTTTCTAATAAATAAACATTTTCTTTTTTTCCAATTAAAATATAAATAGACAAGAAAAAATAATTGAAAATCTTTTTGCGTGATAAAATCAGAAAATTGAAATTTAAAATAAATAAATAAATAAATAAAAATTAATATTTGAAATTATTTTCTAATATTATTTTTTAATTATTTTTAAATTTAAAAATATTTTTATTTAAATAATATTTTAAAAAATAAATAAATATTTATTTATTTATTTAATTGTCTAAAAATTTATTAAAAAACAAATAATTTTTTTTTGCTTAAATTTTTAATAAAAGAAATAATTAAAAAAATATTATTTTTTTTAAATAAAAATTAATTAATATTTTTTTATTTGTAGATGTAAATAAATATTAAAAAAATATTTTTATTTTTCAAATAAAGTTTTTAATAAGAATTCTAAAATAATATTTTTTAATTAAAAAAATTCTAAAAATAGAAATTTAAATTAAATTTCTATTTTTAAAAAATTAATTATCCTCAAATATCTAAATTTAATTAAAAAAGATTTTATTATTTAAAATATTTTATATAATTTAAATAAAATTAAATAAAGCTATTTAAATAAATATATATATTTTAATTAAAATTAAAAAAAATAAAGAAAGGGAAAAAGCTACCTAAACAAAGAATTAAATTTAAAAAAAAATTAAAAAAATGTACTTTATTTAAAATAATAAAATTTTTTTTTCTTTTATTTCCTTTATCTTAAAAATAAAAAAAAACTCAAATTAATTAAAATATATATTTTTTTTTAATTTTTAAAATTTAGATTAATATTTAAATAATAAAAATAAATATTAATTTATGGGAAAATAATAATAATATAAAAAATAAATAAATGCTTATTATATTTATGTGGGCGAATATTTAAAATAATAATTAATTAAATATTATTGTTTAAAGTAAAAATTAAATTAATAAAATATATATAATTAAATATTAATTTTTTAAATTATTAAAAGGTCTTTAGACAACCTAAGAAAAGGTTTTTTCAAGGCTTTTGTTTTAATTAATTATTTTTTAATTTATTTAAAATTAAAATTATTTAAAAAAGAAAGAAAAATTAAATTTAGGTAATTATAAAAATTAAATAAAAATTAATTTTAATAATTAGCTTTTATATATTATTTATTTAAAAAAGAATTTCTGAATATTTAAAATTATCTATTCGAACGTAAAAAAATAAAATAAAATTCTTTTCTTGAAAATAAATAAATAAATATATATTTAGAGAAATTTAACAAAAAAAGGAAAAGAAAATTTAAAAAAATATATATTTTTTTTAAATATAAATAATTATTTTAATTATTTAGAAATTATTTAAAGGAAAAACTTGATTTAATTTTCTATTTATTTAAAAATTCTAAATTTTAATAAAAATAATTTCTTTAATTATTTAATCTTATTTTTTTATTTTTTAAATATTTAATTAAGAAGATTGAAAAATAAAATAAAAAAAAAAGAATATATATCTTTTTTTTAATTCTTTTGAAAAAAATCTTTTGAATTTTTTGGATTAGTCTAGGGAAAATAATTTTAAAACAAAGAAAATAATAAATAAATATAAAGGAATTGTTAGGTAGTTTCATTTTTCTTTAAGGGCAAAATAATATTTATTTATTTATTTAAAGGAAAAAAATATAAATAATATTTTAATTAAAATAAATAAATAAATATATTTATTTAATTAAAATAAATATTGATTTTTTAAATAATAAATAAATAATAATGATGAATTATTTGAATTAAAAAAAAAGAAAATATATTTTAAGAGAAGCATTAAAATATCCATCAAAATATTTAAAATAATTATTTTAATAATGACGTTAATTAAATGAAGAAAGAAAAGAAAATTAAAAATTTAAAAAAATATTTTTTTATTTATTCCAAAAATTAACTAAAAGAATTGAAGATTATTTTAAAAAAAAAAGAATGCAATTGAGAATAACTAAAAAATAAAAAAAGTATTTATTTATTTTTCTTTAAAAATAATTATTGAATAATAAATAATAATTTAAAAAAAAGACTTTTCCGCTCAATATATTTTTACTTTAAAATCCCCAAAATAATAAATTGTTAAAAAAACTTTTAAATAAAAGACCCATTTGCATTTATAAACGAAATAGGAAAATAAAGCGGAAATTGCTTTTTTTAAATAAAAATAAATAAAAAAATATTTATTTATTGGACCAAAATTTTTTTTATTTTATTTTTTAGATTTAAAAAAAATAAATAAAAATGTTAAATAAATATTTATTAATTTTTTTAAATATTTTATTATTAATTAATTTTATTTTATTAACAACAACTAAAAAACTTTGTATTCCTTCATCTCAAGGAAAATCATTAATGGCCCAATTACTTAAAGACTATGACAAAGCAAATAAGCCTAATAATAATAATAATAATGATGGAGAAATTATTAATGTACAAGCTGAGGTTTTTAAAAAATATTTATAAAGAAATATTTAAATGTTTTTAAAATAATTATTAAAATTATAACAGATCTTTCCCTTTATAATTATTTAATTAATAAATACTTTAACAATTTATTTATTTTATTTTTATTTAATTAAAAAAAGGTAACAATTCAAGATATAAGTTCAATAAGTGAAATAAGTTCTTCTTTTATTGTTGACCTTTGGTTTTCACAAATATGGTCTGATCCTCGATTATCTTATTCTCATTTAAGTTGTAAAAGTAATTTATCATTAGATGAATCTTTAGCTCAGAAAATTTGGACTCCAAATCTTTGTTTTATAAATAGGTTATTTTATAATTAATTAAATTTAATTTAAATAATTAAAAAGTCAAAATACTTATATTCATACTTCTCCTGAATCAAATATTTTATTAATTATTTATAATAATGGAACTGTTTGGTTAAATCATAGAATTAGAGTTCAAGTTATTTTAATTTAATTTTAATTTTAATTTATTTTTTAAACAAAAAGGGTCATTGCACAATGGGTGATGGATTTGCTAATTTTCCTTTAGACACACAAAGTTGTTTTCTTATTTTAGAATCTTGTGGTTATCCTATAGCAGAGGTTAGACTTTCTTGGCTTAATTGGAATCCAGTAACTGTTGCTACTGAAAAACTTCAATTACCTGATTTTCGTTTTGTTAATTTAACATATAATCGATTACTAAGACAATATAATTCTGGTGCTTTTGATCAACTTTTAATTAATTTTAAATTTAAACGTTTATATGGTTATTATATTGTTCAGGTATTTTTTAAGAGAATATTCCTTTAATAATTAAATTCTAAAAAAAGGCACGTATTTTTAAAAAAAATTTAATTAAATTAATTGCCAAGGGAATAAAACAATTTTAGGATATATTTCTTTATTTATTTTTTTAAAAATTAAAAAAAATATAAAAATTATTTAATTAAATTAAAAAAGGCTTATTTACCTTCATATTTATTTGTTTTTATTTCTTGGATAAGTTTTTGGATTGATAGATATGCATTACCTGCACGTATTCTTTTATGTGTAAATGCTGCTTGTGCTTTAATTTATCAAATGGGTAATGTTGTACAAAATCTTCCAAGAGTTTCTTATTTAAAAGTTTTTTTTTAATTTAATAATAAATTAATTTTAATTTAAAGGCTTTAGATCTTTTCTTTTTTGTTTCAATATTTTTTATATTTATGTCTTTATGTGAAATGGCTATAATTGGTTACATTGATAAAATATATGAATTAGATCAATATCGTAAAGCTAAAAGTCAAAGAAGATTTCGAGCTCTTGTAATGGGACAAACAGATCAAACAATGATGGTTGCATTGTAATTTAATTAATTATTAATTAATTTATTTATTTTTTAGAAATAATCAAAATCAAAATAATGATGGTTATTATACAACATTTAGAGAAAATCTTGCTGATCGTTATCAAAATTCTAGAGGTTCTGTTGTAAATACTTATATACATGGACAAATGGGACATAAAATAGATTATTTTTGTGCTCGTGCTTTTCCTCTTATTTTTGCTAGTAAATTAATTAATTAATTTATTTTTAAATAATTATATTTTAGTATTCAACATTTTTTATTGGTCTTATTATTTAACTAGATGATATTTATTTAAAAATTATATTTTGTTATTTTTTATATATTTAATTATTATAATTTAAAATAAAATGTATTTAATTGTGTTCATTTAAAGATTTTTATTAAAGAAAAAATAAATTATTTAAGTAAATAAACTTCCCTTTAATAATATCACCTTGGTAACTATTATATAAGGAAGGAAGTAATAAACAAATATTTTTTTATAAAAATAATAATATTTATAATAAATATTTATTTTATTTATTATTTTTAAAAAATATGAGTTTTAAAGCAATGCCCTTTCTTTATTTAAATATGGGAGGAGAAATGGCTTATATTTTAGAACAAAGATTACAGGTAAATAATAAATAAATTAATTATTATTTTATTTATTTTAAAAAAGGCTCAAAATGTTGGAAATGAAAAAAGTATTAAGGTTTTATGTGATATTGTTACTTCAATGTTAGAAACTAATTTTTTAAATGAATTATTTGAACCAAAAGAAATGTAATAAATTATTTAAAATACTTTAAATATAAATATTTTTATTTATTAAAAAAAGGATGACCAGAAAAGGACTTAAACAATTTTTTGAACAAATTGCTCATTCATCAGTTATGCGTTTAAATGAAGCAAGGTAATAATTAATTGATAATAATAATTATTATTTTAAATAAAATTAAAAGATTTATTAAATAAAAGAAAGATACCCCAACGACTCTTGGGTATCCCTATAGCTAAGAGATAGGATATACAAATTATTTTAATAAATTAATTATTAATTTAATATTTATTTATTTAAAAAAAAGTATGGATAAACTTTTTGATTTAATGGTAATGGCTATAAAATATCAATTTTTACTTTGCAAAGAACCTTCAGAATTAGTATTAGTTACAATGAATCATATAGATGGTATGAAAACAATATTTCAATCTCATCAACAAATATTAAAACTTCTTGATTATACAAATACATTAGTTTAATTTAATTAATTAAATAATTAATTTAATAATAATAAAAAAAGTTAATGGATCATTTTGGTGATACTCCACTTTGGCAAATGGCTATAATTAGATGTGAATTATTAAATTTTCTTATCGGAGCCAGAGTTAAAGTTAGTTTAATGCTTAGAGAACATAAACAAATGGAAGGTTTTTTTTAATTAATTAATTAATTAAATTATATTTTAATAAATAGATGGTCGTTTTATATTATTCCCAGAAGGAGAACAAATTGAACTTCCATATAATGCTGTTGTACCAGGATCTGTTCGTTATGTAGAAAATGGGGCATTAGTTAGAAGTGAACATTTTCCTATTGATGAAAATTTTAAAGTTTCACCAGATAGTGTTTATCAAGTAAAAAAATAATAATTTATTTATTATATTAAAGAAAAAAATAATTATTTTTAGGATCGTACAATGATAAGAGGAACTACTTTAGGCCAAAATATGTACAAAACAACCAATGAATCTGAACAAGTAATTTAATTTTTAGTTAATAAAAATTATAAATTCTAAAAAAAGGTAAAATCTTCTTCTTCTTTAATTCCAATTCCAATTAAAACAACAAAAACTCCTCAAACTTTAAATACAACAAGTGGAGATGAACTTGGATTATTAAGCATGTTAATAAAAAATGATATTAATGAACCAATTGATGATTTTGAAATGTTTTTATTTGAAGAAGATGAAATTAATAAAGGAGAATATTCTTCTTCTTCTAAATTAATTAATAATAAGAAACAAATAAAAGAAGATATTAATAAAACAAAAAATAAACAAACAATTGGAAAAAAGACTGCTTTAAATAAAGCATTAAATGAGGTTTAAATAAATATATTTTACGAAACGGGCCATTTCAGTCTGTCACTTCAGTACCGCCATTTCATCCCAAGCAAAGGGGTCATTTCAGTACCAGTGTTTTTCCAAAATTTAAGTATTTTCTTGATAAACCATACAAAAATTGATTAAATATAATAAACCAAGTAAAATAAATTTCAAAAAATGAAGGAAGAAGATTAAAATGAAGAAAAAACCAATTTTTTACTACAAAAACATTTGGTACTGAAATGGCTCAGTTTGTACTGGGACTGAACTGGCGGTACTAAAGTGACCCCAACCCTATATTTTAATTAATTAATAATATTTATTTAAAATTAGATGAACTTAGAAAAAGATAAAAAACAAAAAATTCCATTGGAAAAATCTCCTTCAAAAAAAGGAAAAGATTTATTACAAATGATGGATCAAACAACGTTTGATAATAAAAAGTCAATTAATAAAAGAAGTAGTTCAGCTAAAAGAGGATCAAATAATGTTAATAATTAAAATTAAAAAAAGATATATATTTTTTAATCCCTATATTATTATAAATAATATATTTATTTATTTTAAACCGAGTAAAAACAATTTTAATCATTTAAAAACATTTATATATTTGAAAGTTTTTATATAATTCTATAACCTAATTTTTTAATAAAAATATTTTTTTCTAAACTTTCAAACAAAAAAGACAAAAATGCACATCTATATATATATTAAAGAGAATATATTAAGTGATGAGTATATAAAAGAACAATAAGTAATAAAAAAATATCAAAAATTTTAGTACATTTGTCCTAAATATTTAAAAAAACTAAAAGAAATTACCCAAATTTTCTTTTAAACTAAATTAAAGAAAACAAAAACAATTTAAGACAAATAATACAAAAAAAAAAAAGAAAATAATATGTACTAATATTTAAATAAATTGATTAGAAGAGATGTACGACTATATTTTTTAACAATCCATGGCTAAAATTTAATTCAATATTATGGGACTTTATGTTCATCTAATGGATTATGATCAAATTCATAATCTACATGTACAAAAGCTCTTTCAACTTCTACAAAAATATTTTTTCTAATACTAGGGTGTCTCATAAGTTCTGCACGTTGGTACGCCATTTTGCGTACAGTAGTCCAATTTTTATAAGTGATATACCAAATTAAAGCTCTAACTGTGCACTACAAGATAACCGAAGCATTTTTCCCAAAATTCATATCTGCCAGAGATATAGCGGATATCCGGGATATACCAAACTTCCTTTATCCGGATATATGTCAAAAAAATTTTTTTTTATTTTTCTAAATTTATATTAAAATTCTATGGATTTTTCTGAATAGAATGAAAAAAAAATACACAAAAAATTATCATTTTGAGCTGAGTTATGATTTTTTTAAAAATTCAGTTTTTTTTCTCTAAAAAATAATAGATTAACAATAATTTATTAATAAAAATGTTTACAGTACATCTTTATTCATAGAAATAATTTCCATTACATTGAATGCATCGTTCCCAAAGGTTAGGAAGCTTTTCAATCCCTTTGCGATACCATTCAGGCCCTTTTGAGTCAAAAAAATTCTTCAGTGCTGTGCAAATTTCTTCCTCATTTGAAAATTGTTTTCCACGTAGAAAATCTTTCAGAGGACTAAACAAATAATAGTCTGACGGTGCTAGATCTGGAGAGTAAGGACTATGTTCAAGAATATCCCATCCAAGATCTTCTATCTTCTTTCGTGTTACAGCAGACACATGTGGACGAGCTCCGTCTTGTTGGAATAGTATGCCCTTTCTCGCCCAAACCGTATATGGAGGACGACGTAGTTGTTGTTGTACACGATGTAGTTGCTCACAGTAAACCTCTGATGTTATAGTGCGATTTAAAGGAAGAAGCTCCCAGTAGACAATTCCATGAACGCACCACCAAACACTCAATAGCTGTTTCTTTGGATGAAGCTGCTTTGGAGTTGCATTAGCATCTTGCCCAACTGCAAGCCATTGCTTTTCCGATGCGCGATTATCATACAGAATCCAACTTTCATCACAAGTCAGAATTTGATCAAGAAAAGGCGAGGTTTGTTGTCGTTGAAGCAATGTACGGCAAATTTCTACACGTTTTTGTCTCTTTTGTTCATTAAGATCGTGCGGAACAGTGCGGCCAGATCGGTAGCTTAATTCCATCTCCTTCATATTCCGCCATACAGTATCTTTTGATGATCCAAGTTCTTCTGCCAATTTTCTAGTGCTGGTTGCGGGATTCTCATTAATTGCGGCACGTAAGGCTTCAGTTTCAAACGTTGAAGGCCTTCCAGAACGAAATCCATCATCTGTACTGAAGTCGCCAGTTCTGAATTTCGTAAACCATCTTCTAGCCGTGCTTTCATCGAGAGCGTTGTCACCTAATGCTTTTTTGATGTTTCTTGCTGCTTCTGCTGCTGTATGTCCAAGTTGAAATTCATGCAACAATCTTTCCCTTATTCTTTTTTTTTCATCCATTTATTTGAAAGGATTTGAAGAAAATACTGATGAATTTGATTTGAAGCCAGACACTTTTAAAGAAGCCGTCCAGACAGAAAAACCCCAACTCAGACACGAAAAAAGTCGTGCAGACGATCAAAAAAGCTGCGCAGCCGATCAAAAATGAACAAAAAAAGTTTTGAAAAACAAAAAACCCGCACAAATAAAAAAAACGCGAGCAGATGATCAAAAAAGTCACTAAACTGACCAACCGATTGTTAATCTATTATTTTTTAGAGAAAAAAAACTGAATTTTTAAAAAAATCATAACTCAGCTCAAAATGATAATTTTTTGTGTATTTTTTTTTCATTCTATTCAGAAAAATCCATAGAATTTTAATATAAATTTAGAAAAATAAAAAAAAATTTTTTTGACATATATCCGGATAAAGGAAGTTTGGTATATCCCGGATATCCGCTATATCTCTGGCAGATATGAATTTTGGGAAAAATGCTTCGGTTATCTTGTAGTGCACAGTTAGAGCTTTAATTTGGTATATCACTTATAAAAATTGGACTACTGTACGCAAAATGGCGTACCAACGTGCAGAACTTATGAGACACCCTAGTAATATTAATTATTTTTATTAAAACCTGAAAAAGATTCAATTGAATTTTGTAAAGATTCTGCAATGTCATGAGCTTCTTTTAATCTCATATTCTCATCTAATACAATATGCACTTCAACCAAAAATCGAGTGCCAAAATGATAAACATAAACTGTGTCAATATATTCAATACGTTCATCATGATCAATACAAACCTTAAAAAATATTTATCAAAAATTAAAACAAAGGACATTAATTTTATTTCCTCAAATTGTAAAGAAAAATGTCAAAAAATTAATTTAATCTTACTAAAAATAATATTTTACTTTAATTATGCGAATAATAAATTCTGGTTCAGCTGATCGTCCAACAAGCATAACTAAATGTTCTTTTCCAGTTTTGTACCAAGTTATTGCTATATATCTAAATTATATAAATAAAATAATATTTATTTTTTAAATATCTTACAAAGCAACAATAATAGCCCCAATTGGATCCAAATAAATCCAAAATTTTTGAGCTCCAAAGGCACAAATTATAGCAATAGTATTTGAAAGGCAATCATTTCGATGATCTTGAGCAAGTACTTGAATGGATAAATCAGATTTGAATCTGTTATAAATTAATTTTTAATAATGAAAAAATTATAAGAGAATATATTTTGAAGTTTTTAGAATTTTTGAAAATACTAAAAAAATCCAAATAATAATTACTCGTATCAGTTCTCGACAAATTAAATAACATTATTATTATTATTTGAATTAGTCTAGGTCCTCTAATAAATTTTTATTAAAAAATAAGAGAGGACACTTTTAAAATTATATTTAGAACTTCGTTTTTATTATAAAAATAAAAAACCTGCTGCAAAGACAGAAGAGACAAAATTTAACAAAAATTGTACCAATCATTATTCCAACAGTAAACCAATCAACTTTTGGATGTATTTTGTCTTGAATAATTGAATCAAGTGATTGAACAATCATTTGAATACTTGCCACAGCCATTATAACACTGACAACAATCTTTTTTTTTTAACAAATAATTTTGATATAAAAATTAAAAAACAAACTAAAGCAATAGGTTCAAGACGAGTTCTTCCAACTGGATAAAGATATGGATCTCTTTTTCTAATTGCTCTGCCAGTTAGCCAAATTACTAGACTGAAAAATTATTTATAAAAAATTTAATAAATATTCTAAAAACGGCGTGGAGATTCAATAGAAAATAAAAATTTTATTTTAGAAAATTGAAATATATTAATTAAAATAAAAGAAACCCAGATGTAATGTCTACTAAGGAATCAACTAAAGAAGAGATTATAGACAAACTGCCAGAAAGATATGAAGCAACAGCTTTAGCAACAGTTAACATTACATTCACCAATAAAGTACAAAAAGCCAATTTTCTAGCTGTTTTTGCCAATTGTTCTACTGTTTTTAACTTTTTGTTACTTTTTCTTTTTATTCGACTGAAAACTTTTTTAAAAATAAACTTTTAAAATTTTTATAAAACCTAGAGGTAGGAGAAACGTGAAGAGATAGCCCTTGTTCGAGAGAGTCAAGAACAGGCTCTGACTGAAGATACTTTTGTTTACCATCCAAAAGAAGAAAGGAATCAGAATCAACATGCTCGGTTTGCTAAAGAAATTTATTTACAAAATTTCGTTAAAACAATTAAATTATTAATTAAAAAATATTTATACGGTCATCTATTTAATTAGAATAAACCAAAATAATATTAAAAACCTGATCAGAATTTGATGGCGGTGTTTTTGATGTATCAGTGACGTTCGAATTTTGATTCAGAATCCTTAATTGTTGAGAATCCTTAAATTATTTTAAAATATAAGAAATTTTAAAATAAATCTGATCCCTCAAAATAAATACATTTTCTTTTTAATTTAAGATTTAGCTTATTCTTTAATCAAATTAATTTTTCGAATAGTTTACTTATATTATAACAAATTTACATGAATTCTCCTTCGATCTTCTTCAAATTTTTCATAAAGTTCATGTTGTTTTTTATAATATCCTTCTATTTTTCTTCTTTTTGAATTACGTAGTAATGATTTTGTTGCACATTGTGAATTAATAATTTTTGTAGAAGTTGAATTATCTGAGTTATTTAGAGCCATTAAAATTAACCTTAAAAAATTAAAAAAAACAAATAAATTATAATTTAAAAATTCCTAATGATTCACAGAAATTACTCCTTTTTTACAGACGAAGGCAATTTTTAAATTTTTATTTAAAAAATTTCCATTTATGTATTATTTTTAGAACAAAAATAATTTTGCGAATAAAAATTTGTAACACATACAAAAATTTTTAAAAACTCGATAAAAATTAAGGCAAGCCGAAACTTTCGGACCAGAGCTTCTTGGCTCAAACTTCTGGACAAAACTAATAAAATTATACAAGTGACATTTCAGTCTGATAAACTGCCGTATATTCGCAATAAATTACAGTAGGAAAAAAGATAAAGGCAGCCCATTTATGCAGTTTTTGTACGTTTGAAAGGATATATAGAAGAAAAATTGTAAATTAGATCTATTAACAATTTTACATCCAGAAAAACGATCATTTGATAAAGATTTTTTATTTTTTATTCATTTTACAGTCAAGATAGGGTAAAAGAAAAAACAACGGGAACTATGAAAGCAACTTCAAAAATTATTTTCGGAAACTTAAAGAAAGTTAAAACATTTTCTCTTTTGCATACTAGAAAGCACTAAAAATTTTCTATAAGATGCACCTAGTAAAAAATTTTTTAACTGAGTTATAAACATTCAATTCGACTAGCTCAAAAAGATTAAAAAACCTAGACTCAAACATACTATATTACAAAAACAAAATATAATTACATACATTATTTATTTGATTACAAGAAATACATGGCAACTACTATATACAATAATTACAACAAAAAATTGGTGAGTTTACAATACATAAGTCAATATTACAACAGGGGAACAATAGGGAAGCGGTCAAGAATATATTTTCCAATTTCATCTATCTGAAGAATGAGTCGACGGCATCTCCTTTTGCTGGTGCTGGAGCGCCTCCTCCTCCTCCTCCTCCTCCTCCCTTCTCCCAGTCATAGGGCCTCTCCGGGATGCGATTATTGGTCAGATAATCCTTCAACATCTTCATCATCCATTTGTAGTCGGGCTTGGTGTAGAACTTCAAACTATCGATGTGTTTGAGAAGTTGTCCGAATTCCGCTGGGCATCCGTCGATGAGACTTCTGACAGCGGTCTTCCTTGTTTCTAGATCCTGATTTGGCATTCGTCGCTTCTTATATTCTCCAATCTGGAAAAATAATGAAATTAGAACTAATCTCTTAAACTGGATAAAATACCATGTTCATATCGCCGATGTTCCCCCAAGGAAGCGAGCCTCTGTAGATCTCGACTAACATATAGAACCACGACTCCAGATCATCTTTTCTGGAATACTCTCGGTTTATATGGGCCGAGATAGCTGCATAGCGAGGAGAGCCACGGAAGTTTGAACCCTGTCTTGGTCGACGAAGAGACCCCTGAAAATGCAAACAATATTATTATTTCGTTAAGATTTTATTCGTACATCCTCGCGCTTGAATTTACGCGCCATTCCGAAGTCGAGAAGGTAGAGCACATCCAGTTCATTCTCCTCCGCTTTCCCAATCGTGGTGTTCGCTGGTTTCAGGTCCCGATGAAGGTAGCCGATTTCGTGAAGTGCCCTGATGGCATTGACCAGTTGCACAGATATACCAATCGCAGATCCAGGAGTGAAGTGTCGACCTGGCCGTTCCTCTATCAGCTTGTCCAGGCTCTTACCGACGAGTGCCATGCTAAAATTTAAAAGGACATATTAAGCCACTACAAATGGCTACATACACAATGTAGTTGAACGTGACCATGCGGCCATTTGGATCAGGTTGAGCGTCCCGTCCAATGTCGTGACACTTGGTGAAGTGGCGGCCTTCCTTGAGACGATGAAGATCCTGTAGTACCTGGGCCTGAAATATTTTTAACATGAAAAATTTACGATAGGAAAACTTTCTTACCTCCATGGCCAGAAGAGGTGGATTCGCATTCAATGGTTCCGTTTTGAGCGCTGCGGTCAACCCTGAATTGTCCTTGCACAAGTAGACGGCACCAAACGCTCCGGCTCCAAGCTTCTTGGTGATTGTCCACTTCTGGTTGACGCGCTGTCCATTTTGAAGTGTTACAAGCACCTCCTCACCCATTAGTTGATTGCGTTGTTGACGGCACAAGTTGTGATGTTGTAGAGTGATGGATAAGTTGGTGAATGAATAGGCTTTTATAGCGAGACTAGAAGATCCAGAGCAAAAACTCAGCCAAAAGTTAAGCTATAAAAGCCCATCTCTTCTGTTCATCGAGGTAAGAAAGTTTTCCTTTCGCAAATTTCTTCATTTTAAAAATATTTTGAGCACAGGTACTACAGGATCTTTATCGTCTCAAGGAAGGCCGCCACTTCACCAAGTGTCACGACATTTGACCCTCTTTTTTATTTAGATAATATATTTATTTATTTAAAATGGTTTGGTCAGGCAAGAAAATTTAAAAAATATTTGTTTCATTTTAAATTACAATAGTACATATTATTAATTTGTTTAATTAACAAATGAATGCTTTTTTAACAGAAAATGAATTGAATAAAAACATAAAAAAAGATAATTTTATTAATTAATATTTTTTTCTTTTACTTGTTTTTTCATTAGACTATTTTCGCCTTTTTGTCATTAAAATAGCAGTTCTTCTAGGTCTTATTGCCTTATTCCTTTTTCGAAACATTGGCTTTAACATGTCAACAAGTTTATCACAAACTTGTCTAGCTTGTGCATTTTTAATAATTTGACCAGATTGCTCAAGTAATGGCATTAATGAACAAAAATTATAACTAAAAAAATAAATATTTAATTAATATAATTAATTATTTATATTATAAAATATTTATTTTGTTTACGTACACGCTCTCAAGCTCATGACTGCTTAATTTTTGTTCATTCATTTCATTTTCTGAATGAGCTGATGCCGCACTTTCAGCTAATGCTAAAGCCTTTTCATTTGTGTCAACAACATTTTGCATCTGCTCAACTTTTTCTGATGATGGTAATTCGCTATCTTCGGTTGCTATAAAGAATTAAAAAATGTTATTTTTTAATAATAATAATAAAATAAATTAAATATTACTCAGACAAAAATATTAAAAAGAAAAAATAATTAATTAGAAGAATTAAAAACGTAAATAAATATATTAAATAAATAAATATATATATTTTAATACTTTAAATCCCTTTTTTTCTTTTACTAATATCCTCGAAAAATGGCAAGAAATGGAAATATTTAAAAACTTAAATTAATCTTTATAAAGGGCAAAAAAGTAGAAAATAAAATTAATATATTCCTCTTAAATATTTTTTAATTTAAAAATAAATAGGTAACCTCCATAAAAGAAAGTAGCACATTCAATTGTTGTTAATAAACAATAATTAATTAATAAAAATAATAAAATAATAAAAATTAAAGGTTTTCTTCTTCTTGTATTTATTCTTTGAATATTTTTGTTGTTTTTTTTATTTAAAAAATTATTTATTATTTGACTTTTCCTTTGTTTTTTATTTTCTTCATTCATTTCAAACTGTAAAATTTAAAAATTTATTGATGACATCAAAGTAAAAAAAAAGAAGATTGTTTTTGCTCTTTTAGGTCATTAAAATATTTAAATAATTAAAAAAGAAGAAAAGAAAAAAGATTAAAAATGCTTCTTTATTTTTACTATTTTCTCTCTTAGTTCATTAGTTATGAACGATTAAACACTAATTTATTTTTTATTTTTTAAAGTTTATATTAAATATAATACAGATTATTCTATTCTCATTATAAAAGAGGGTAAAGTACACACTTTTAATTTAAAAAAGAAGAAAAGATGAATAATAAAATTTAATTTTTTTTAATTTTTTGTAAAAAGGAAATATTAATTTATTTTAAAAAGTTTAAGTTACTTTACGAGAATATTTTTTTTTAATTTTTTTGTTTAAAAGAAAAAAAATTAAAATATATTTGAGGTGGACAGGTGAAAATTTTTTTAATTAAAAAAATTTAAATGTCATAACTAAGGAGAGAATGGTACTTTTTGAGTTTTTGGTTAAAAATTTATAAAATAAAAGATAAAATAAAAAATATTTTTAAAATTATAAATAAAAAAGGGGAGACAAATATTTTTTTAAAAAGTGAAATTATTTATTAATTTTTAAAATATTTTTTTAAAAATTAAAAAATATTCAAAATTATATTATTTTTATATAAAAATATTACCTGTTTTAAAAAGGCAAATAAAATAGTTGAAAAATATTTTTTTAAAGTAAAATTATTATTATTAGAAGTACTATAAGCAGCTGATTTTAAATTAAAAATAATATTAGAATACATTTTTACTAAAAAAAATTAATTTTTTATATTTATTATTATTTTTTTATTTAAAAGGAAATAAATATGGAAAATAAATTTTATTAGATTAATATATTTTTATTTAAAAAAAAAAAGTTAAAAAGTACTAATAAATAAATAAATAAAATTAATTTATAATAACAAAATTATAAATAAAAAAATAAATTTTAAAATAAATTAGAGTTTTGCCATTTTATGACACTTTTGACAATAAATAATATAAAAAAATAAATGACGTTAAAAAAAGGTTAAAAATAATATTTAGGCTTCTTTTGTTGCAATTTTATTAATAAAAATGATTTAATATTTTATTTATTTATTTTAGATATTATTAAATAAAATAATAAAAAGGTTAAAATATTTTTAAAAATTAATTTTTAAAATAATATTAATTTTAAAGAATTAAATAATTTTATTTATTTAATAATAATAAAAGTTATAAAATAAAAAAAGGTCAGAAGTATTTAGTGGGTTTTTTATTTAAAACAATTTTAAAAAAATTGTTTTGTCTATTTATAAAAAATAAAATAAGTGTTGGGGCAATATTTCAACTTGAAATTATTTTAAAAATTTATTATTATTTTAAAGCATTTATAAAAAAGTGGAGGCGGAAAAAGAGTAAAATTACCTTTTAAAAATTATTTTATTTAAAAAAATTCAATTAAATAATTTTAAATAAATAAAAATACTTTTTATTTTAGGACTTTTTTTTATTTAATAAAAAGGAGAGGCCTTCAACAATAAATTATTTTTAAATTAATTTATTTATTTTTAGTTTTTTTTTAATTAAAGTTTTTTAATTTTTAATGCTTAAACTTTGAAAAAGGAAGAACAGAACATTTAAATATATATTTAAATATATATTTTTTATTTATTTAAAATTATATAAATATTTATATGAAAAATAAATTTTAAAAAAAAAGGAAAATTACGTCGTAATTAAAATGTTCTTTTTTTTAAATTTAAAAAATATTTTTGAGTTCATTTAAATACGCAAAAAAAAAGAAAAATATTCTAAATTAATGAATTATAATAAATAATAAGTAAAAATAAAATAATCAAACAAATATTGTAGTAGTGGTAGTGGTCAACCTTTTTATTTTAATGACTTTTTGACGCATAAAAAGAAAAAATATATAAATTAGACAAATAAATATATTTTTTAATATTTAAAGGATTTAAATTTCTCTTTTTTTAATTATTTATTGTATCCTCTTTATTTTTAAAAGTGAGTAATATATAAAATAATTATTAAAGGTCGAAATTTTGAAAAAACTGTGAACCAATAATTGAATTGATCAATCAAAACCGGAAATTCCCGTTTTTGTTGGTTTATATTAAATATTTAAAATATTATTATTAACCAAAAGTCAAGGTAGAGGAGAAATAGGTAAGTTAAATAATTATTAGCCAAATAACTCTGTTAAATATATAAGGGACTTTTACTAATATTTAATAAATTAAATAAATTAATAACTTTTGTTTTTAATAATATTTTTTTTCTTTTTGTTTTTCTAAATCCATAGGGGAATATATCATCTTTTTATATTAAAAATAATATTTAATTATTTCCTTTTTTTAATATTTAATTTGTAAAAAATATTTGGGAGAAGTAACAAAATTAATATTAAAAACAATAGTAGATTTTTATAAAAATTTTATTATTTTCATTAATTAAAAAAAAAGAACAAAAATATTTTTTAATTATTTTTTATTTTGTTAAAAATTTAAAAAAAATCAAAAGATTAAAATGATGTTTAAATAAATTTTATTTTAATTCCATTTATTTATTAAAATAAAATAAAGGAAATATATTTATTTATTTAATTTAAAAAATAAATTAATTGGTAAATAATTATTTTTATTTATTTTAAAATAATTATCTTCTTCTAAGAATTTAAATTATTAAATAATAAAAAAGGTTAATTAATTTATTTATTTTAAAAATAACATCATTTTATTTTAAATAAATAAAAAGTTATTTTTATTTTATTTTTTAAAAATAATTTAAAATTATTATAAATTAATTTTATATTTTTTGAAAAATATATTAATATAAACAAAAGTTTAAAATTTTAATTTTTTTAAAATATATTTTTTAAATTAAAATTTACCTATATATTAAAAAAAATTAACTTAAAAATTAAATTATTATTTAAATAAATTTAATCAAAAAAATTCTATTTCTAAAATATTAATTTATAATTAAATTTAAAAATAAATAAATAAAATGTAATATTTATTTTTATTTAAATTAAATTAAATAAAAATATTAAAAGTGTAAATTAAATAATAAATAAAAAATAATAAAAAATATTTTTATATAAATTAAATTAATTTACGTAATAATAATAAATATAATATTTTTATTAAAACTAAAATTTAAATAAAAAATAATTAAAATATTCTTCCATTAGTCAAAATCCATTTGAAAAAAAAAAAATAATAAAAAAATATTATTTTAATAAAAACAAATATATTATTAACCTTTAAATAAAGAGCAAAAGATAATCTTTTTATTAAATAATAAATAACACAAGAAGGATTTTCAAAAAAAACTTTAAAAAAAAAATAATTTAAAAAATTCCTTCCTTAAAAAATTAATTTATAAATATTTTTAAAAATATCAAAAAAAAATATTTAATTAAAAATCCTTGTATTATTAAAAAAAATAATTATTTTAAATATTAAATATATTTAATTAAAGTGTCAAAATATTAATTATCATCTTTTCCAAATAAATTAATATAAACGTTGAATAAAAACAGAAATTAAAGAATCAACACTTGTTGTACGAAATAATAAATTTCCCTCATTTTGTTGATTTATTATTAATTTATTTTCTTCTTCTTTAATTAATATAATATTTTTATTAAAAATTAAATTATTATTATTATGATGATCATATTCGCTTTAATTTTAAATAATTTAATTTAAAATATCCTCTCTAATTTTTTACCTTAATTCAAAATTAGAATAAAAAGTTTCATTTTCTTGAATTATATTTTCAATATTTTGTAGTTCAATAATATCTTTTTGAACGTATTTTTGTTTAACAATTTTCTTAAATATTTTTCCAAAAGTAGACTTTACCAAACGATAAAATAAAATAAAATGTTGCTGCATTTTTAGTATAAAATTAAATATAAGGTTTATTAAATATTATTATTATTATATCCCAATCTAAATTTTAAAATAATTAAAAATTATTTATATATTTAATATATTAAGAGATGTGGTTAAATGGGGGAAAAATAAATAAGGAGTAAAAAATAATTGATTATTTTACAATTGTTTTATAAAAAAAGACTCCCTAAAAATATTCTAGGTACATTTATTAATATTTTTTTAATCTTTAATAATAAAATAAATATTATGTACCTATATGCATTATAAAAAATATTTAAAAATATTTTAATTATTTAATAAATATAATAAATATATAAGTAAATCAGGTATTCTAACTTTAAAAAAAGTTAATTTTCTCTTGAAAATAATTTTAAAAAAATATTAAAAGTTATTCAGAATTAAATTCACAGGGTATAGACTTGACTTATATTTTGAGTTTTTTTATTTTAAATTTTAATAATTAAAGGCAGAAATTGTTAGAAAAATAAAAGAAAAAACTCAAATAAATTTAAGGCAGTACTAAAATATTAATTAAAAATAAATTTAAAGAAGAGAATGTCATGGCAAAAGAATGTGAAAGTACTAAAATTATAATAATAAAACCCGAAGTGAAATACATATTTTGATTAAAAATTGTTAAATATTCTCTCTCTCAGTCATCAATTTTTAACATTTCATTTAATGCATTCAACCAACTTAAAAATAAATAAAAAATAAATATTTTAAAAAAACTTTGTTGCCGATCCAGCATGTCTAACACAAAAAACAATTTCATCCCCTTTTCTCTCTGTTTGTATTTGATTATAATGTGACAATTCAATAACTGTTCCATCTTTTTCTGTTTCTTTTGATGTTACCGAATAACCATAAATAAAAAAACTTTCACTAGGTTTATCATCCTTTTATTAAATAATATAAAATTAATATTATATTTTAATTTTAAATAAAATAAAAACTAACAAATTCTGCTTCGTAAAAATTTAACCAAAATTTGTCTGTAAGCCTTGCCCATCTTTGTGCAACAATTCCTCTTGAATTTCTTTTAAACAGAAAATATATTTATTAATTTTTTAAATTAAAAAAAAAACCTAAAAAATACAATTCCAGATGGAAATGAATTATCAACACAAGAATCCATTCCTTGAACAATAATTCTTTTTCTAATCCCATTTCTTGGCATAACAAATAATTTAGATAAAGGTATAAGACGATCGCCATTTTCATATAAAATTTTTAAAGAAAGATCATTCACCGAATACTTTTTAAATATTTAATTAATTAATTTATTTATTTTAATAATAAAAATAAAATTATTTAAACCTTTTTTAAACAATTTTCAGGAAAATAATCTTCATTTAATTGTTCAGATTTAATTACTCGAACTTTTTGAGATGTAAAAAGAGTTCCACGCTCAACTGAAAAATAAATAAATTTCCAATTTTTTATTTATTCAAATTTAAAAAAAAAATTCTCTCACATGCAATAACACTTTTTTGAAAACATTCAGGACATACAATATCACGTTCCCATTCTAAATTAACTACGGGAGCATATCCAACACATTTTCCACAAATTATCCATCCACAAGCTCTACAATGATGTCTTCTTTTTATTAAATTAAATTTTGTTTCACATCCAACAATTAAACATTTTGTTGTTTTATTATCACGCATCCATTCAGGTGCTACTTTAAAAGAAATAATAAAATAAAAATTTGTAAAAATTATTTAAAAAGAAAAACCTGTTGAAAATTCAATTTTTTGAGGTTTATGTTCTTCTGATTTTATGAGATTCTCTTCTGAGAATTTATTATTTTGATTATTATTAAATGAAATATTATTTAAATAAGTTAAAGAGGAAAGTTTTGTTTTTGCTTCTGAAATTCTTTGAACCCAAATATCTCTTTCACGTTTATCCTTTGAAGCAAAACTACTAGATTTTTGTGGAGAAATTATAGTAAATTCTTTTTCATAATCAACATGATCTAAAATATATTTTTAAAAAATAATTTACAATTCATTTACCTTTTATTGATACTTGAATATCTTCTACAGAAATTTTATGAAAACGATCAAAATTATCTCCAATTGAAGGATATTGACAAATAAGTAAAAAATCAGAGAAGAGTATCAAATAACGAGGTTTTGGCATTTTTCTCGTATATCTATGTAATTCACCTTTATGTAAAAGTTTTCTTCCAGGTTCAAAAACCTCAAAAATTAATTTAAAATTAAAAAAAAATAATAATAATTTATTTACATCAAAACGTCCCTGAAGTCTACGATGTAATTCAAGCAATTCATTATTATCTGCACCAACCAAATATTGATTTACTCCATTTGAAACATCTTCCAACTTTTTTAAAGCTTCTAAAATAATTAAAATTAATTTTTTTCAAATAATAAAATAAACTGTCAGCAAAGTCGACTTCAATAGAATTTTCTGGTAAACATTTTTTGTATCTCATCATTAAATTTTTATATTGAACTAAATTTTGATGAATATTGTCTAATTGCATAACAATATAATGTTTATTTATATTATTATTTTTAATTAAATTATTTATTTTATTATTATTATGTTGTTCAGTCAATTCATCCTTAAAATATTTTTAAATTTAATTTATAAATTATATGAAAATAAATATTTTTATTTTACTTGTTCAAAAGTCCTCGTAGCAATAGCTAATTCTGAATTTTCTTTTAAAAATAAAATAAATTCTTCAGTAAGAGCACGTTTTTCCTTTAAAAAATTTTTACAAATTTTTAAATAATCTGCATTTTTAAAAACTTCAGCAAAATTTGGATTTGTTGAATCCCTAAAAAAGTAAAAATTTATTATAAAAAAATATTTAACATTTTTTCTTTTTATATTCTTTCAAATTATTTCCTAAATTAGCTATAAATGGTAAAACTTCAATCATATTTAATTTATAAATTCTAGAAATGTGTACTTATTAATTTAAATATAGGATTTATTTTAAAGTTTCAAAAATATTTTATCTTATTTTGAGCAAGAGAAAGGAATAAAAATATTTTAAAAATATGTAAGAATAACCAATTTTTTAATTTATTTTCAAATAAATGAAGAAAATCTTCATGAACAGCTAAAATCATTTGTAGATGATTAGATATACGAGTAATTACATCTCCAGGAGAATGAGAGCCTTTAGATGGAGTTAACCATTTGCAATCATTCCTTTTTTGACATTCTTCTAAATATCTAAAAGGGAATTTATTTATTTAGAATAATTTAATAAACTTTTTTAATGTTTAAGAGATTAATATTTCTTTTTGATTTCCTATACATTTATAATAAAATTATATTTACTTTGGATAATTAACGCCAATATGTTGTAATAATTCTACAAAACTTCTTTCTACTTTATAAAATTCATATACTACAAAATGTAATTCCCTCAAACGTTCATTTTCTTTTTCATTTCCAATATTATAAAAAGGAATTTCAGGCATTTCAGTTAAAGAAGAACCCTCAGCTGAATAAATGCTACTGCTATTTGTGCTTGCCATACTAATTGTTTTTAGTCTTTTTTCATTTCCTATAAAATATTTAAAATAATTATTATTTTAAATGATTTTTAATTAGAATACTTTCTTCTTCTTTAGGAGGAAATTGGTTAGGATCTGTTTGTGATTTAACTAATCTAGAGCATTTAACATTTTCATGGAAGGAATGGTTAGGATCACTAACACGCAGCACTTTTCGACATTTCTGAATTAAAAAATATTTAAATTCAAAATATAAACCTTTTTAACAGAAGATCTTAAAGTACCAACATCTGAGGGTAATCTTTAAAAAAATTGTAATTAAAAAAATAATAACATACCCGCTTTGAATTGCTAATCTTCTAAAATTATCTTTACTTCGCATTTCACTCAAAATATTGGAAAATAATTTTTCTTTTGATTCAAAATTGTTTGATTTACTTAAAATATTTTTGTATAATAGAAGAAAATTTTAAAAATAAATACCTCTGATTTAAGAGTAGTGAATCATCATTTGACGTTGAATAAGAGATTAATGAATATTCGGAATCTGAATCACAATCATCGACAATCTGTACTGTTTCTGTCTCATTGTCAGAAAATTTACCTTCACTTTCATTATCGTTTACAACAATTTCTTGTTTGCGTTGATCAATAGGCCGAATTATTCTAAATTTTTAAAAACCTTATTGTTAGATTGTTAAACATACCCCAATTTATTAAATCTTTCAATAGACTCTTTCACATTGCTTTTCTTATTTTCTTCATGCTCAAAATGTTTTTCTTCTTCTATGGGAGAAAAACAGGTTGGAGATGTAAAACCATTGTTTAACTTAATTTAATTGTAAACAATTATTTCATTTTTACTCACTTGTAAATTAGGTCCTCTTCTTATTGGCATCAGCTTCTGCTCACAGTATGAAGCTTCATGAGATCGTGTTAGATTAACATTTTTAACTAAAGTTACATAATTTTGATTAAATCAATAATCTAAATCATTGTTTTTTATATATTCAGAATATGGCAGAAAATAAAACCAAACTAATGGATCACAATAAAAATAAAGAATTACCATGCTTAATCGAAACTGATGGCGCGGAAATTGTTGTTGTTGAATGAGAATCCTTTAGTTTCTCAAACTTTGCACGAGTCTGATTGAAATTCAGTTGCAGTTCTTCATTCATGGCATGATTTATGCGGGATAGACGGTTTAGAGAAGTTCTGTATGCTAAAACATGAAAAATAGTTTATTAAATTATACTAGAAAATTACCTTGAAATACTAATTAACAATTAATTTTGAAACTGGAGGGTAATATACAATGGAAGAAAAAATGAATCACTCTGGGTTCTATTAGTCCTCAAACACAAGGTGTCACTAGAGTTTGTCTTTTTTCTAGTATTCTAATAATTAAAATATTATCTTGTAACATTCTTTAGTTGGTTGAAAACTAGGCATAATTTATTGAAATATTTTTTCTATTAGAAAAATCATTTTATTAACATATTAGATATGTAGTACAAATTGTTTAAAAAATAGCTCACAATCAGTTTTTCAACTCGTAATAAAATCTGAATATACAATTATTTAATTGTTTTCAATCAATTAAGGTTTTAATCAGATAAAAAACAAATAGTACAAAAAATTCAAGAAATAAGTTCTTTTACTTCAAACACCATGTCCGACAGCAGACGTTCCTGCTCCATCCAATAATTCCACTTTAAGTATTACCGAGTCTGTTTCATCGAACCATTGTTTTTTTGTTACGGCATCAACAAACCAAACCATTGCTTTTATTTGTGTTTTCTACTGAGAAAAATGTTGTTTTAGTATCCTAAAATTTTACCTGGGTAATTTTAAGGAGAAATTGCGCTTTAAAAGATTTCTGTTCCGATTCAAGCTGAATTGTTTGCTTCTTCTCAACAGGTGCCTTAAATTTGATTTTATCTCTTAACAAAATAAATACAACAAAAAAAAGTTTTACCAAATTATCCCTTCTTATGGTAAGTACAACGCAGACGTTCTCTATATTTTTTTTGTTATTAGTCTCAATTATTCCCTCTATCACTATAGGCAATAAATCCATTGAAGATACTTTGAATACTGTGTGGCCATCTGACGGTTGGGGTGAGATGGTTAACTAAAAATTTAAAAAATTGCTTTCAATCCACATTATTCAAAATATTTTATTATAAAAATAAAAAAATTACTTGAAAACGTGTAAATTGAAATCGATGGAAAAAGAATCGAGGCAAACCGAGTGGAAAGTCCACAAGACGTTGAAGAATATCCACAAGTTTTTTCATTCCTTTTATTGGGTTTGGATTAACAGAGTGCGAAGAAAGCAACTCGCTGCGTGCCAAACAAAGAAGCTCATGAAATCCTTGTGTTTGAGCACTTGGTCGGAAATTTTTTTGCATGTTTTCACCTAAATCCTCCATTGAAATCTCAGAAAGTCTGTAATAGTTATTATAATATAAAATATTCAGAAATTTTTTAACGTTAATAATCACAAAATTTGCAGGAAAATAATAATCTAAGACCATAAAGTATAATTTCCCATTAAAAATATCTAAAAAACATACTTTGTTTCAGTTACAGAATCATTAAGCATTCCTAGATATTGCTCAATCAGAAGACACATACGAATCATCAAACCCATCTGCAAAAGCGTTTGAGTGTCTGCATCGAATGACCTGGAACAAAGACCAATCCATTGTTGACGTGCTTCTACAATCGGATTGCAAAATGTTCCGAGCTCAAAAATAAATTAATTATATTATATTTTTAATCAAACCGATTGAATGACTGCCTGATGTTTCTCCGAATTTAACAAACTAACTACTTTCAACGTTGTTAGAATAGAACGAATTGCTCGAAATGTTGACTCCAAACAATTCACATAACCAACAGCAAAACTAAACGGTTGACTCTTTTCAGTAGATACAAGAAACTAAAAAACTTTAATAAGTTATAATACTAAAAAACCTTAAGATTAAGTGAAGCAAATTGAAGATTTGATTCAGAACAAGCTAGTTCATTCATGTTAAAAGCTGAAGGCTGTGCTTTACAGATATAAATTAAAGCATAAATCCATGATTCTGTTTCAATGCTTTCACACTTTTTAAGAGAAATCATATTAGAATAAAAAGGAAATATTGAAATAAACTTACTGCTGTTTGAATTTGTTCCAGTAAAGGTAATGCTAAATAACGCCAATGCCCAAATCTAAGTGCAGAACGTGCAATTTGATAAAGTATCCAAAAATTAAATTTATGAGAAAGTATTTGTTGCACAAAATTGACAAAATTTTGTGTCTCGTGCGCTATTCTATCCACTGAAAAATCATAAGCCTTGGTAATCATCTAAAATGAGCTTACTCCCACAATAGAATTTGATTTTCACATACCTGTATCTCGGCCCAGAATTGAGACCGCTGGCTAATTTTGATGTCATTAGAATCAGCTTGACGAGTTCTTTCGATAGACATATTGTCAGAATCTGAATCAGTGCGTATAAATAAAAAAGTACCAAGGATAGAGCTCAAGTATTTTTTAAGCCACTATATAAAAATAAATAATAAAAAGAGGGCAATCTTGACCTATTGGGGCTCCACCCCAAATATTCGCAGTGGCATAGTAAAAACGTGTTTTTAGGGGTTATCGAGGTCGCTTATTACGAATCTGATATCAGTTTTTTCTTATCACTAATCCTTATCATTTTAACAGTAATTTTAAAAATCACAGATTTTATCATGGATATTTTCCAAATTACTCAACTTATTAATACAAAAGAATCTGCTATTCAATTTTTACAACAACGTAACATTTTACGGTCTGTACCCCCACTATGCCCATCATGTAATCAGCAAATGAGTAAAAATCGTAGAGTGAGTAGGGGTGATGGTATTGTCTGGCGCTGTCAGCGCAGGCACCAGGGAGCTCCTCGATGCAATAAGAAGCTAGCACTCCGTCATGGATCGTTTCTTGTCAACTCCAATTTGAAACAGTTTGTTATGCTCGCATACTTTTGGGCTCAAGGAATTTCTGCTTTTTCACAAGCAGCAATGTGTGGAGTTAGTGAGCAACATGTGGTTCAATGGAACCAATGATTCCGAGACATTTGTAACCGCTATCTGATAGAGCCTACAAATTATGAAATCTGTGATTTTTTAAAAAATTGATAAAATCTGTGATTTTTAAAATTACTGTTAACATGATAAGGATTAGTGATAAGAAAAAACTGATATAAGATTCGTAATAAGCGACCTCGATAACCCCTAAAAACACGTTTTAACTATGCCACTGCGAATATTTGGGGTGGAGCCCCAATAGGTCAAGATTGCCAAAAAGAGATAATAAATATAAAATGTCTAGGACATACTAATTTCGGGTAATCGAAAAAATTAATAAACATCGAATAACGTAAAAATTCGCACAACTAGGTGATTTCCGAAAACTTTTTTGACAAGTAAACGGGAATGTAAAATTTTTTGTCTAATTTGTAATTTTCTTTTATTAGGTTGTTAATCAAGCCATTTTTTATGCCACAAAATTCCAAAACACCTTATTCATATTCTTCATCATTCGTGGTATTTTTTTAAAGAATTTTATAAAATATTATAAATTTAGGAAAATCATAAAACGACTGTATATGCAATTGCATTCAACACTTTTGCACCAAAAGAGAAAACGAGCCAATATTGTGATATAAATTATTTTGCAACTGCAGGCAAGAACAAGGTAAAAATCAATTTTTCCATTTGATCTTATAATAATATAGTTTTATTAAATTTTTATTCTATTAAGGTTTCTGTTTACAGCTGCTCTCCTGACCAACAAGGAATCAGATTATTAAGGCAATTTGATGACCTAGATGCAGTTAGTAATATTTTTATTTAATGTAAACGTTAACTTAAATTTTATTTTTTAATACTTTTGAATATTTTACTTATTTTCATTAAGAAGAACGAATGTTTTTACGCCATAACATGGGCCTATAATTTGGATACTTCCGTGCATGTACTTGTAGTTGGAGGTCATCGAGGAATTATCCGAGTTATCAGTCCACACAACGGAAGAATGTTTTGTGTAAGATAAACAAATTTTTATTTTTGTATTTCTAGGCTTTACTAGGGCATGGAGACTCCATTAATGAGTTACGTACTTCACCAGCTCATCCAATGATAGTCGCTTCAGCGAGTAAAGACTTTACTGCACGTCTTTGGAACATTGTACATAGGCAATGTTTAGCTATTCTTGGAGGGTTTCAAGGCCATCGTGATCAAGTCATATCTCTGGTATTTCTTTCTATTTATTTTTAGATATAGTTAAAAGTATAGGATTTTGATGCTACTGCACACTTTTTGGTAACAGCCAGTATGGATCACGCAGTCAAACTTTGGCATATTGGTCCTGAAACTGATGTCGGCAAAGCAGTTCAATCATCACTAATAAAAAACGGCCAACTTGTTCCACAATTCCCAACAGAATTGCATTTTCCAGTTTGTGATTCACGTGATTTACACACAAATTACGTTGACTGCGTTCGTATTATGGGCGATTTTATATTTTCAAAGGTTTTATTAAGCTTTTAATTACAATGGATATTATTCCTTTTAAATTGAAAAATAATGATTTAATTTCGATTTATGGAAGATGCTAATTTTTGTTACCCTTTTAATTTTTATCAACACATTTGTTAAAAATTACATTAATCTTTTACATTACAGTCAAGTGAAGATTGTATTACTCTTTGGAAATTTGGCACATTTGAAGAGGGTATATTTGGTAAGGGTTCTCTTAAATGTCCCGAGACATTTGCTTCACACACTGTTATAATGGTTTATTATTTACTTTTTATTTTTTGAATAGTTATTTTCTTTTTAGAAAATGCCAAACACTGAAATGTGGTTTATTAAGATGGCAGTCGATCCTCATTGCAAAGTAAAAATAATTGTTTCTTACTTATAATTGCTGAATATTTATAAAATTAAAAAATATTTTAAACTAATTAAGTTTTTGGCCTGCGGTAGTCAACAAGGCGAAATTAGAATATGGAGATTAGATGCAAACAGATTGCCTTTAGCAGATAGGTAAATTATAATTTTTCTTTTAAGTTTTTTTCATTTTAGTGATTATTTCCTCATTCCTGGTAATAAGGAATTAAAAGGATGTATTCGTCAAATTTCATTCAGCCCAGATGGAAAAGTTTGTATTTTGCTATTTTTAGTATATTTTTATTTTTCAAGGTAATGATTGCTGTAGGCGATTGGGGATTGGTAATTCGTTTTGATTTAAATAAAGAAGATTAAAATATGTTTGATAATTTTCAAATTAACATTTTGTTTATTGTTTTAAATTATTTCCAAGACATTTTTAGATCTTATGATTAAAAATTGATTTTTCAGATTTAATGCTTTAAATTTTATTTTAGTTTAATTTTATAAAACTAACAAAAATACCATTTTGTATATTAGAAAAAACATTTTTGCTAATTGTAAGTATTATAAAAGGGTTTGGTCGCAGGTGCATCGAGACTAAAGGCTAACAACAACAAACACAAATTGGTTGTTTGCGCATCAATGGTTGGCTGACCTACACTTTTACTCAAATAAAACAAAAATCCTTAGTGTTTATATTAGCCGAACAGCCGCCAAGCTTTTTGGCCGTGGGAAGAGAGAAAATATGAGAGGATGATGATTAGTTTTTTTTATTTTTAAAGCTAAAAGTCCTTTGCTTAGTTTGCTCAACACAAATATTCAATGTTGCCTCTTTTTATTTAGCTAAAAATATATTTTTATGAAAAAAGTGCTAAAAAGCTCATTTGGGTTAAAGTTTTAAAGTGAAAAAGAACGTTTAAAGTTTATTTAGATTTTGTGATTTTTAAATAAGTTTTGTTGTGAAAAAATCTCTTTTATTTTAAAATTCTTTCGCTAATGTATTTAGTGACTTTTCCTCAAATTTTTAGCTCCATTTTTATTTTTTTAGATTCCCTTGTGGCCAAATCTTTTTTCAAATTATTGCATTTTCTAAAATTTATCGGATTTTAATAAAATGACTTTTCTTCTTTTTTGGTTTTTATATTAGTTTATTTTAGCCTAAAATCCATTTTCTTCTTCTTTTTTATATATAAACTGGATAAAATTAAAAAAAATATTTTTTCCAATATTTTATATGGCCAATTTTTAATTATTTATTTAAACATTAAAGAATACGTTCAAACACTATTTAATTATCTGGTCAATGCACAACCTAATCCTTAAATTAAGAAAGGTTTTATTTACTTCTCTGACCTTAAATATTTTTTAATAAAAAGAATATTTTAGTTTTTTTACTGATTATAGTACATTTCCGTTTCCATAGAGATATTGGATAGGCAATTATTATATGAAAAGAGTAAAATATTTGATTCACACAATAAATAGTAGCTGGAGATGAGGAATATATAAAAGCTCTTTTTTCTTTTTTTTACATTAATGTGTCAGTTTCAATCAGTTTGAGGAGATTCCAAGTGGAAACTGAATCCCCAACTAAATTTATATAAAAGAACCAAACAATTACCTATTTTATATATTCTCCATCTGCTGTCGGCCAAAATTTTATCCACTCCCGCCTGTTTTTACTGCGCAAAGGCCCCTAGTAAAAGGGCCAACCTCGTCATGTAATGTCTAATTTTACAATGAAACAACACACACACCTGTCATATTATTTTTGTATAAAATCCATTTTTTAATCTGAAAAAGATTACCAATTTAATAATAATAAAAATATTTACAAAATATTTTCTCTTTTTTAAATTACAATTACCTATATATATATTATTTTAATAATTAAAAGAAAAAAAGCTTTAAATATCTGCTTTGTCTGCACGAAATTAAAGTATTAAATTTCCTTAAAAACAAAAAAAGATATAGCCATTTGAAAGTATAATAAAAGGAAGAAAGCGCAAAAAGGAATAAAAAAATATTTTTTGGTCTATTCTTTATAAAAATGTTTTAATTAATTAATTAATTATATTTATATTATTATTTTTAAATTTTTATTTATTTTTGGAAAAAAAAATAATAATTTTTGTTCTTTTTATATTTTTAGTTAATTTATTCCTCTTTTTAGAATTATTTTTAAATTTTATTTTCTTCTTCATTTTACACATCTTTCTTCTAAAAATATTCCCACAAATAAATAAATAACTTATTAACATTTTAAATATTTTCTTTTATTTTCCCCTAATTATACCTAAATATATCCTCTTTATTCATACAGTAATTATTAAATATAGATACATTCATTCATTCGATTTAATATCTAAATATTTATAGCTAAAAAAGTATTTCTTTTATTTTTTATGACTTTTCATCAATCCCATTTTTTGAAGGGAATTTGGAATATTTTTAAATAAATTTTAGATACCTTTTATTTGTTTTCTTTTATTTTTAATATTTTTTTTATTAAAAACTGAGAATTATGTTCTCTAAAGAAAAATGGAATATTTTCTCTTAAATCTTTATAGAAGAATTTCTTAATTTTCCCTTAATATTTTTTAAATTTTTTTTAAAACATAATATTTTTATTTATCCAAAATTATTCTTTTTTTCCCTCAATTTTGCTTTATCTTCCTCTTTTTTTTTTCATTTTAAATATTTTCTTTCTTTCAAAGCCCTTCTAATTTATTTTTATCCCTTCAATTTGCCAATTTATTGTGAAAAACATCCTTTGCGCCGTTTTTCTCTTTTTCAATTTTATTTCCTTCCGTTTCTTCCAAAAAATATATAAAATAAAAACTAAAACATTTTATTTATATTTATAGAACGGCATTCCTCTTTTTTTTACTAAGGCACAATCGATGCATGTTAAAGCAAAATCTATTTTTATTTGTTTTGTCATCTCATGATGTTTAAATAAATAAATAAATATTTAAAATTAATTTTAAAAATTATATATTTATTTTTGATATTAATTTAAATATTATTTTTCATCTAAATGATATGAAAAAATGTTTAAAAAATTTTTTATTATTTTTTATTAATTATATTAATAGTTGAAATAGATACTTTTTTTAAATAATATTAATAAAGATATAAAAATTCTTTATTATTTTTAAAACAAAAATATTTAAAAAATATATAAAATTAATATTTTATTTTTATTAATTTAATTAAATCATAAAATATTTTTAAAGTTTCATTTTTTTAATAAAAATATTTTATTTTTATTTCATCATTCATTCATTCTCGACTGAAAAAAGTAATTTGTGCTTTTGCCGTCATTCACAAGCTTAAAAAAAGAAGAAAAGAAAATAAAAATATATTTAAAAGTAAAAGCCCTTATATTATTTTTTGCCTCAACATTTACATTTTTATTTTATTTTTTCTTCTTTTTTCTTCTCCTTTGGCACATTTCCAGAGCCATTTCCTTTTTTTATTTTTTATTTTAATTTTATATGTTTTTATTTTTTATATAACCTCAATTATTTTTTTTTAGTTAAAAAATGTTGCATTTATTAAAATATTTTTCAAAAATTATTTAAAATTTATTTTTTGGAAAAAATGTTTTGGAAAAATTATTTTTTAATTTTAATTTTTATTAAAATTTCTATGGCAATTCGAAATAAAGAAATTGATGAAAATTATCAACGTTTAATTCCTTTAAATCAAATACCAAATAATTGTAAAGAAAATGAAGAAAATAATAATGAACCAGCTAAGGAATATGGTTTTATTGAAAATATTGGTTTAGAAAAATGTAAAGTTTGGTTAGATGAAGAACAAAGTGCTAGTAGTGATGAAGATGGTCATTATGAACGTTATAAGTGTAAACACTTGAGAGGTATTTTTATTTTTTAAAACTCTATTAAATGGACCATATTTTGCATTTGTCCTTTTTATTTATGTGTCCTTAAATTTTAGGAACTGGATTAAGAGTATTTGTCTCTCTTTATTCTATATAATTAGAGTTATTTAATTATTAAATAATATTTAATTATATATTTACTTTTTTATTTTAAATAAAAATAAATTTAAAATATTTTTAAATAATTATTTTTTAAAAAAAGTTCATGGACATTTTAATGAAGAAAAAGGAAAATGTGAATGTAAAACAAATTGGAAAGGATTAATATGTAATGAATTTATTGGTTGTCCAATTAATTATTCATATTTTTTAAATGTTTGTACTCCAAATGTTTGTCAACATGATGGACAATTAGCTTTAGGTTCTAAACATATTGAATGTATTTGTAAAGCACCTTGGGATGGCAGATTTTGTGAAAGACTTGCTTGTTGGAGAATGGCCGATAAAGGTTTTTTATTTTTTAATTTAAATATTTTAAAAATAAAAAAATTAATTTCTTTTAGAACATGAAAGAAGATGGAGAAATTCAGTAGATCATTGTAAATGTGCAGATAATTATTCTGGTGAAAATTGTGAAACAATTATTTCTTGTCAAAATGGAGAATTTATTAATGAAAAGTAAAAATATATATTTATTTTTAATAAAAATATTATTAAAAAATAGATGTCAATGTGCAGAGGGATGGACAGGAGAAATTTGTGATCGTAAATGTACTCCTGGCCAAACGTAAATTAATTTAAATTAATTTTTTAAATTATTTTTTAAATTCAGATGTGGGGCCATTTCTTTACTTTTTGGCAATCAATTAAATTCTTTTTTGGCATTTTTAATTATTTTATTTGCATTGGTTTTTAGAAATTGGCAGCAACAATTTAGTTGACAGACAAATTATTTAAAATTATTATTTCTTTCCCTAAAAAATAAAAATATTTTTTTCTTTCCCAGGAGCTTTCTTAATTTCTTTAATTAAATAATTAATACATTATTTTTCAATTTTTTCCATTATTTTTTTAAAATTATTTTTAAATAAATAAACAAAAAATAGTTACGAAATTAATTTTTAAAATATAATTTAATATTTTATTTTAAATTTATTAAAAATTTTAATTTATTTATTAGTTGAATTGTTTTAAAAAAAAAGGCTGGAGATTCAAAAATAAATATTTTTTAAATTTATAATAATTAACTTTTTTTATTTTTGTAATTTCTTTTATTTTTTATTATAAAATTATAATTATATTTATCTCATTAGATGTAATTTATAAAATTTCAAATTTTATCAAAAATTAAAATTTCGAAACAGAATTTTTTAACTTTTCTTTTTTTATGTTTTTTTAAATTGTATATTATTTTTTATAAAATATTTTAAAAAATAAAATTTATATTATTTTTTTCTTTTATTATTTATGAATAAATAAATAATCTTAAAATATTTGTTTAAATTAAATAAATAAATAATAAAAATTGATTTTGTTTAATATAAAAGATTAAGATGTTAGAACATTTTAAATTGCTTTGTACTTTAAAAAATTTTAATTTCTTTTTTTTTCTCTCTCTCGTTAATTTTTTTCATAAAATTTTTACTTTTTGATTGTTTTATATTTTTTAGTTTATAAAATGTTTGAGTAGTGAATGTGATTGCTTTTATAATATTTTACGTATTCTTTTAGAAATTGTTGAATTTAACAATCCATAAAGTTGAAAATCGATTAAAATTTTAAGTTTTTTTTAACTTTTTTTTTTGTAAATAATTTTAGTTGTAAATAATATTGAATATATAATAAAAAAACTTTATAGAATGAATTCAGGTCGATTTTTATTAATATTTTTTGGTTCATTATTATTTATTATGCCTATTGGATTTCTTTTAATTTGGTTTGTAAAAAATTTTCTTTGATTTAATATTTGAATTAAATAATATTTTTGGCATTGTGTTTTTATATTTCTTTTTTGTTTTTTATTGTTTTTTTTGTTTCTTGCTTATTTTTTCGATGTAATTTACACAGAATCCATAGCAACGCCATTAAAATAAATTCATCTTCCTTTCTTGAAATATTACTTTTTTGCTTTTTAATGTGTCTCCACTTTTCCATTTTTTTTAATATTGTTACAGAAAAAACATTTGGATGTTTAGGGCATTGACGAAAATTATTGACGCAAATTCAATTGTTAATAAATTAAATATTGCAAATATGAGTCAATATACGACAACAGAATGTGGATCACTCAATTCTTTGGACTATCGAATTTTTATTAGTGAGGTTTTTTATAAAAAAGTCATTTTACCTTTATTAAAGTAGATAAATTTCTTCAATAATTTAAGGAGGACCGTCTGGAAATCTTGTTTCCCCATGGCATGATATTCCTTTGTATGCTGATTCTAATGCAAAAATTTTCAACATGGTTGTTGAAATTCCTCGTTGGACTAACGCAAAAATGGAGGTTTAATTTAATTTTTTGACAATTTATAATTATAAAAAGATGGCGACAAAAGAACCAATGTCTCCAATTCGTCAAGATGATAAAAAAGGACTTCCTCGTTTTGTAAGTAATGTATTTCCTCATCATGGATATATTTGGAATTATGGAGCTTTGCCTCAAACATGGGAAGATCCAAACCATATAGATGAAAATACTGAGGCCAAAGGAGATAATGATCCTATTGATATAATTGAGATTGGTTCTAAAGTTCAAGGAAGAGGAGCAATTGTTCAGGCATTTTTATTTTATTAAATTTATTTGAAAAAATATTTTTAGGTTAAAATTCTCGGAACTTTGGCACTTTTAGATGAAGGAGAAACTGATTGGAAGGTAAATTATTTTCTTTTACGTTGGAAAAACTGATTATTTATTATCAAGTTGGTAGGCATTGATGTGAATGACAATTTGGCATCTAAATTAAATAATATTAATGATGTAGAAGTACATATGCCTGGTCTATTATCTGCAACTCAAGAATGGTTTCGTGTTTATAAAATTCCAACTGGGAAACCTGCAAATAAATTTGCATTTAATGGAGAATTTAAAGACAAAGAATTTGCACATAAAATTATAGACGAAACCAATCTTTTTTGGAAGAATTTAATTGCAAGTAATGATACTGATGGATTAAACACGTACATATTTTAATTATTTATTTTTAAGATTACATTAGGTGTAGTTTAACTCTAGGGTGTTAGAAAGTGAATTATTCTTGTTTTTCCTAAAGAAATTTAGTGTCTAGGATTTTTAATATTTTAATCTCAAGAGAACATTTTTTCACAAAAAATCAGTTTCCTGACTTCGGAGGAGAATTATTTTCTTGGACTAACAACTATTCTGAATGATAAATAATTTTTTATTTTTAAGAGAATGTTTAATTCCTGGTGCTACATTCCAAGCTAATCAAAAAAATTGGGAGAATATTTTATCAAAGCAGCAAAATAAGGATGAGCCAAAAGCAATTCCAGAAAGTGTTGATAAATGGTATTATATTACAACTCAGTGACTAAATGTTTGGAACTCAAAGATTTAATAAAAGCTTCTCTTTTATTCCTCTACCTCATTGAGGAACATTTTTAAGTATTTACAAGGTTTTTTGTTTAATTTTATTATTTGATTACTTGGGTATTTTGCCACCAAAAATTCTTTTTGATAAGTGTGTCTTGTGTAATCTTACAAATAATGTTGTGAATATGTTTTAATATAATATATATTTAGAATTTTGGGCAAAATATCAATATTTAATTTTTACTGTCCGGTGGAGGTTTTATATTTGTTTTAGCAATAATAATGTTATCTTTTAAATAAATGAAAGCTTGTTATTTAATATATTTATGTGTTATTTTTATACAAACATTAAAAAAAATTAACACGTTTAAAACTTTTTTTAATAAAGTTAACGTTGTAATAAATATATAAATTGGTCCACCCCAGTTGATCAAATTCTTATAGATAAACTTAACAAAAAAATAAATTGTCTCCACCACCTATTCAAGGTAGAATAATAAATAACAAATATTACTACCTATTTAACAACTTAATCCGGAAGCCTTTGTTAAAGTGATCTTTAAGAAATTGACCTTTAGGGTTTACTCATAAATGTATGGATTTATTGACTATTATTTTTATAAAATTTTACAATTCAATTTCTAAATTTAAATAAAATTAAAAAAAAAGCACTAAAGGCCCTTAAAAATATTTATTTTAAAGTTTAATTATTCTTTCTTCTTTAAGTTGAGAAATTAACCCAGCAGATTTAGTTTTTCTCATTTTAGAATTATTTGGAATTATTATATTTAAAAATTTCTTTGCCTTTTCAGTAATTTCTAATTGATCAGTTGTTTTTCCAAACATTAATTGACAATCATTTTGAGAAAACTTAAAAAGAAATTTATTTATTATTTTTTTAAATAATTTGTTTTTACCAAAACTGAAATTTCTTTCAAATTTTCATTATTTATTCCCTCAATAAATAAATTTGAAGGAAAATTATTTTGTTCAATTTTTTGCCATTCCAATAGAGAATTTGCCTTTTTTCGAGGACTTTCTCTTCTCCATTTAAGTGAAAGTAAACGACGTTCAAATTTTACAGAACGATTCTTTTTAAATTAATTTAAATTTAATATAAAATAAATAATAAAATACTTGATTTTGATATTTCTTGGGTGTTTGTTGTTTTGAATAAATCTCTGGTTGTATTTTATCCAAATCATTAAGAATATCATCAAAAATGCTAAAAAAATATATATTTTATTTTAAATAAAATACCTAGATTCAAAAGGTCCACCATAGCTTTGTTCTGGAATTGGTGAATGAAAGGAAGAAGTTGAAGGATAATTATTTGTTGAATCAAATAGTAATAACGGAGGAGGCGAATGTAGAGGAGTAGAATGAAATAATGGCTTTTAATTATTTTTAAAATTATTTAAATAAAATAATATAAAAACCTGTACAGAAGAAAGTCCTTTACTTGGTGTTTCAATAAATCCTGATTGGACAAATGATGATAAATGAGAAGAAGAACTTTTATCATTATTTGATTTAGTTTCATTTGAATTAATTTCAGAAAAACCAGAATCTTTAGAAACACGTCTTTGCTGATCTGATGATTTATTTTGTTTTTCATCATTTTCTAAATTTTCATCAATAATTTTTCTTTCCAATTGTAAATTGTTGGAAGAAGATTGAAGAATAATAGGTTTTTGTTGATTTTGGATTTGTTCAGACTTTTCTCCATTAAACCGAACACCTAAAAGAAAATAAAAAATTAAGTAAAAAAATTAAAGGGACAATTCACTGAAAAGAAAAATTAATGAAATGGATTTTTGGTCCTCTAATTTTGGAACAAAAAAACTTTGGAATATTGAGTCAAAGAATATTAATGAGCACATTCTTACAATATTGACCTTCCCAAATATTTTTTTACATTTGTTTTTTTCTTTTTTTTCGGTGAATTATTCATTAAACTGAACCAATATAATTTTGTAAATTTAAAGGTCTAAGAGCAGAATCTCCTCTGTTAGAAATTGTTGTAGAAGAAGAAGAAGAACAACAATTTGGTGATATTTGTAGTTGATTTTCTTTAATAAAAAAAGAACGTAAAGGAGAACCAGATAAATGAATTGTTGTAGTAATTGATTGACGAGGAGTTCTTAATGTTGGAGAACAAAAAGAATTTGACTTTAAAAATTAAAAAATAAAATAATTTTTTATTTAAAATAAATTTAATTATTAATTCCAAATATTTAAAAAAATAAAATACCAATCTACAAGTAGGTGGAGAATTAGCTAAAGTATTTATAACTGTTGAAGTTGAAGCAAAAGAAAGATGAGTAGTTATAATAGTAGAAGGAAATGAAATTTCAGGAATTAAATTTATTGAACAAATATTTTGTTTATTATTTGAACGAAGTGAATTACGAACTCTTTTTCTATCTGGAGTTTCCTTTAAAAATAATTTTAAAAGACATAATGGTTATTAAGGAATAAACAGAAAGTTTTACCCCAAAAAATAATTTATAAAAATAATTCGAACACTTAAAGGGTCATTCCACCTTAGAGTGTCTCCTTATAATGAAGAGAGTCAATTATTTATTAAAAATAAAAATATATTTACCAAAACACTAACAGTCGAAGGCCATCCACCACTACATCTTTCATTAATATGATCAGCTTCATCAGAAGATGATGAACCATAATTTTTATTATTATTTTTATTTGTTTTGCCTTTAATATTTGTTTTTGTAGACATTTATTAATATTTTATTTTCCTTTGTTATCTCGGCAAAACCCTTTTTTAAGAAAAAAGAAAGTTTATATAAATAAATATACTTTTAAATAAATAAATATAAATGGGTCATTTTAAGCAATTAAATTTCTTTTTAAAAATTAATTCCAAAAAAAAAAATAAAAATAAAATTTATTTTACCTTTTTTTTTGGAAATTTTACAAGAGGGAAAAACAATAAAAATGTAAAAAGAATAAATCATTTACATTTTTCTTTTATTTCAACAAAATATTATTATTATTTAGCGCATTCAGGCAGACTGGTTTGTTTTGTGATAATTCTAGGATGAAGAAAAAGAAGAAGAAAAAAGTTAGAGAAAAATAAATTTATATATTTTTGGTGACAGTCAGTGGTAACTAAACATTAAAATAAAAATAATTTATTTACTAAACTTTTTGCAAAAATAAAATAATTAAAAAATAAATATTCTTTACTCTTTTTTTATAAAATAAATATTTATTTAATTTTTTGGCAATTAAATATAAATTTAATTAATTAATTTTTTAAAGAGTAAATGCCTGGCCAAGGACATTAAATAAATAAACAATTAATTTTAATTGAAAAATTGAGAAAAAATATTTTAAAGATCTTTTTCCTTGGAAAAATTATTTTAAGAGACTTTATTACAAGGTCATTTAAAAAATAAATAAAAGAAAATATATTTTAAAATTAATTTATTATTTTTTAATAAAATTTATTTTTAAAATTAAAAAATAAATAAATTTTTAAGCTTTTTTTAATTTTTTCTTATTATTATTTTTCACCACAATTTCCGGACATTGACGGAAAAATGACCATGTTTTTTGATCATTTATTTGACGGCACAAATTGTAGAGAAGAAAATATATTTAATATAAAAAGAAGAAAATGATGAGTGGACTAAAAAAAAAAGAAAAAAAATAAAATAAATAAAAAGGGGGGATTGAACAACGAAAAAGAAGACAGAAAAGGATCGATATATATAAATATATTTATTTTGGTTAAGAACGGACGATAAAAAATGGACAAAAAAGTGTGAGAAATAAAATAAAAATCAGTCGAAGAATTTACAATTTTAGAAAAAATAAATAAAAATAATCAATTAATTTAATCTTCTCTTGTAGGATTAAGATAAATCTTCTTTTATTTTAAATTCCAGTCTTGATATTTTTTAATTCCAATTTTTTCAAATAATTTTTAAAAACTTATTGATTTTTAAAAAAATAAATAAATGCGCAGCAGGAAAGTAAAGGAAAATTAAGCATTAAAAAAGCAAATGGACCAAGGCCTTAGAAAAGAATATATTTTTAAAAGAAAGCATGTCCACTTCTTCGCTTCTAAAAAATATATAAGAGTTAGTAGTAATTAAATGACGGTCTAAAACATTAAAAATAAAATAAAAAGGTCGATTTTTAGGGAAAAAAGAAAATTTATTTAAAATGACAGATGTTAAATAGTGGAAATAATAATAAGTTGACTATTTTTTAATTATTCGGAAGTTGAAAAACATTGAATAAACTTAAATTAATTTTTTTAATTAATAAAATATTATTTAAAAAATTAAATAAAAAAATATTTTTTTAATCATAAAATTAAAATAAGAAAAAATAATAAAAAGTGGGTCAGTGGTCATTTTAATTCTTTTTTCTTAAAAATATAATCCTCCCATTTTGACAGTCAATCAGATATTTCAAATAAATAAATAAATAATGATTGAGAGAGAAAAATAAAATAAATAGATATATAGACAATAAAAAGAATAATTTTTATTATTTATTTAATCTTTTTTTTTTATAAAAAAGAATTGTTAAGAAATTTAAGATTATTTATTATTTGTAAAAAACAAAGAAAAAAATTTAAGTGATTTTTAATTATTAAATAAATAAAAAGAAATTTATTTTCTTTACAAAAAACTTTTTTATTATAATTTAAGTAAAGGATTAAATGACAAAGTAATGAGTTAAAGGATTGATATAAGTTATGTGGTCATCAACAAATAAATAAATAAATAAATAAATTGCCATGTATTTTAAATGATATATTTAAAATAAATATAAAAATTAATTGGTTGATCTTTTGGATTAATTTATAAATAAATTAGCATAAATATATTAATACTTGAGAAAATAAATTGTGTTAATTATTATTCAAAATTTTCTTATTATTAATTAATACAAAACAATTATTCTTTTAAAAAGTTTTCTTTTCAATTTAATTTTTAAGAATATAAAATAATAATAGAAAAATAATTATTTTAAATAAAATGGACTTATTAAAAATCTAAATATATATAATTATTGAAAACAATTTATAAGTAAATATAATATATATAACATTATTTTAATAAAATGAATTAATTAAATAAATTTGACCTTCAATTGTTTTTTATAAAAAAATGTTTTGCTTAATTCTAATAGAATAATAAATAATTTTAAAGTAAAGTAACTTAAATCTTGTGATTATATCTTCTTCTTTTTTTGAATTGTGGGATTTTATTTGATTTATTTTTTGTTATTCTAATATTTATTATTTTTAAAGAAAAAACTGCAATTCTTATCACAACATTTTATTAAAAATAAAATAATAAATTATTATAAAATAAATATTTAATTTAAATTTAAATTTGCATAAATTATATATTTCTAAATAAATTATTATATTTCAAAAAAATGAAGGAATAAAAATGATATTAAGGCCAAAAAAAGATTGTAAGCAGATTTGGAAATCCAGCTGAGTTACAAAACCACTTATAATAATATTCTCATTCATTATTATTTTAAGTCATTTTTTCAAGTAAAATTATTTTAGTTGCCTCAAGCAATTGCTCGAGGCAAAAATAATTTTAATATTTTTGAAGTATATATTGACAAGGAATTTTAAGAAAAATAAAAATATTCTTAATAATTATTAACTTTTTGATGATGCAAATTTAAACTTACATTAATAAATTAAATTTTTATTTTTAATCATAAAATTTTTAAAGATAATTTTACAATTTATTTTTAATTAATTTAATTTTCTATTAAAAAAAATAACTATTTTTTAAGTAGTTTCTTCAAAAAATTATATTAAAATTAACTTAAAAAATCAATTACAAAATTAGAAGAAAAATGTAAAATTTAGTTTTATAAAAATCATATATTTTATTTACTAAAAAATGTTTTTTAAACAACAAAGAATAAGAGAAATTGAATTTGAAATAATGTATCCACTTAGATCGGTAAAATAAACTTTAATTACAAAAACTTTAAAAAAAGAATAAATTCTACAAAAATTTTTATTTTAATATATGCGCCTTTATGAAACTAACATAAGGCACTAAAAGTCAAGAAAATGTTTATGATTTAACAAAAAATTTAATTTTATCAATTAAAATAAAAACAGCAACGAACATCAAGAATTGTTAACAAAATGGAATCAAACAATATTCCTCAAATATATCCGTCATCTCCGATTCCTTTAATTTTACTCTTCAGGAATTTCAATTTTTCCACTTCTAATTGAATCAACAATATCATGTGGATGTTGACCATCAACAGTGCATCCAACCGATTGTGCCGTACCTTAAGAATGAAAAGATTTAAAAATAAAACAAAAAATAAACCAAGAATTTCCTTAACAGTTCCTTCCAATTTTTTAGCCATCGAACGAGGTCGCATTTGTCGGGCTATGTTGATAATTTGCTCAATCGTTAGATTTCCACTGTGTTTTACTAAAAAAATAAATATTAAAATAAAAACTTATTTTGTCTTATATTTTGTGATTACTAACCTCACCAAAAAGAGAGTAAGTGATTTCCATTCAAATTATTTAAAAAGAATGGGGGATGAGGGCTAAAAGAGCCCACTACCCTTAAAAAGCCATCCATACCGTGCTTGACTTTCTTGCGATCCCGATAAGGTTCCTTCAATTCCTTAACAATTCGAGAAGCAGCAGATGGCACTACATCAATTTTAGCAATTCGATTTTGAATAGTCAATTTGCAAGTCACTTTTAGACCTTTCCAGTCTTGAGTAGCCTTTGCAATGTCTTCTCCAATTTTCTTTGGTGACTACAAAATTGATTCGTTAAAAAGTAAAAATTTTATTTTTAATATTTATACCAATCCAAGAGGCCCAACTTTTGGAGCAAGAGCAGAAGTTGCACCAATTTCACCACCAACACAACGAAGATAAACTAAAAATAATAATTAAGAATGTTCCAGAACATCCAAAATTTATATCTATAAAACATACTAATTTTAATTTCGGTAGGATCGAATTTTGGAGCCATTGCTTAACCACTAATTTCTGCAGCGCTAAATAAACTCTAAATTTAAAAAATTAATAATTAATAAAGCTAAAGGTTTATAAAAAATGACAACAACAAGATTAAAAATGAAGAAAAAAATTTTGTAATGAATTGAAAATTACCAAAATGAAATTTTAGAAAATAAATAATGCCAAAAATTTTTTTTAGTGTTATTTTAAAAAAGACCAACCCATTTGTTATCGCGGACATTTCAAATACGTAATTCAGACATTTTAAATACGAATTTACACTAATAAATTTATTTTATTAATCTTTTTAAGGCACAAAAGAATCAACTTCTACTTTAATTAAAATAACTATAAAATAAAATGGACCAATATAATGCCAATTTTCAAGAGCAAGTTGTTGAATATGAGGAAGTATATGAAGATCAGAATGTTATTGACGATGGACAGGTTTAAATATTTTTTAAATTTTAAATAATTGTACTTAATTTGTTTGGGATAATGGTAAAATTTGTATACGACCAGGGAAAATAAGAAGAATGTAAGTAAAATAAAAAATGGTTGTATACAAACTTCATTATTACTTTGCTTAGGTTTGTAGTTAAAAATTTGAGTTTTTTAAATTTAATTATTGTATTTTTACACTATTTTATATTTTAGTATTATGAAGATGTAATTGTTGAAAGTACAGAAGATCATCATGATTTACGAACTCCTGTTCCACCCGTTCGTTATGGACAAATCGAGGTTTTTTCATATCAATTTTTAATTTTTTTAAATTATTTATAGCAGAATTCTTCAAATTTTCGTTCATTGGATTCAATTACTACTGGACGAGGTATATAACAAAATTGAATTTTAATTTAATTTTTCTTTAGTACGACCAATTGGGGCTGTACAAAATGTTCGAGCAAAAATTGGGTCATCTTTAGTTTATACTCCACCATCTATAGCGAATATTAAAAGAGAAACGTCTGGTTCCTTTTCTTCTAATTTTTCCAATATATTTTCATCAAAATCACCTAAACCTACAAAAATGTTTAGTAAACAATTTTAAATAAATTTTAATTTTTCTTTTTCAAGTCGTAAAATCGCAAGCAAAAGAAAGCCTTGTAATTGTACAAAGTCTATGTGCCTAAAGCTTTATTGCGATTGTTTTGCTAGTGGAGAATTTTGTCTAGATTGTAATTGCAGGGATTGTCATAATAATTTAGAACATGAATCTGAAAGAAGTCGAGCAATAAAATTTTCGTTAGAAAGAAATCCAAGTGCATTTAAACCCAAAATTGGTTTATTTAAAATATATGTAATATATTTTAAATTTTTTTTTCATTTAAAGGTGTTGCTGCTAAAGCTTTAGGCAAAGCAATTGATATGGAAAGATTACATCAAAGAGGTTGTCATTGTAAAAAGTCAAATTGTTTAAAGAACTATTGCGAATGTTATGAGGTTTATTTTTCTTTATTTATTTTAATGTTGTCAAAATTTAGGCAAAAGTACCCTGTACAGAGCGATGCAAATGTGTGGCTTGCAGGTTAAATATTTTTTTATAAAATTTTAATATTTTTAAATTGGGAAGTAAAGTTTTGTATTAAAAGCTACAAAATGATAATTTGAATTTTATATTTAATTTTTAAGAAATACAGAGCATGATCGACACAACAAATTCAGAGACAAATTTAGCACAACTGCTGGCGGATTAGCACAATTAGCAGCGGCAGCAGCTGCTGATACAAGAGTTCATTCAGAATCTCCATTTAGCGAAAATGGGAGTGAAGTTTTAGCAGAAGGGGAAGAACAAGGAAGGCCTTCTAATCATTTTGATCCAAAAACGTTTGCAAAATTTTTTGAATTTTTAATTTTATTTTTTTTAGTCAACCTTGGTTTTATATGACAGAAGACGTTATTGAAGCAACGACTATGTTTGTATTTTATTTTATCTGAATTAAATACACATCTTTTTTAAAGTAAAATTTTAAGATTAATTATTTTTAATTTTTAGGTGTTTGGTTTCACAGGCACAAGAACTTGTGAGTTTTTTTAAAGTTTTTTGTTTTAAAATTGATATTTTAAGGAACATAACCTTTCCGAGGAAGAACTCGAAAAAAGTGTTTTGAAAGAATTTGGCCGATGTTTGGAACAGATTATTGAAAGTGCTACTTCTTGTTTGCCATTTCAAATTCAGCAACAACATGCAGTACTAACCCCAAAACACAAAATTGAAACAAATGATTTGGAAGATAAAAACAATTTTTAATAAGAACAATTTTTTCATAAAATATTTATAAATTTGAAAATGATAAGATGATTTTTCCTCCTTTATAATTACTTATAATAATCAAATATTTACTGATACATTTTATAATTTAATTAATATTTAAAATACCTTTGAATTTTGGTAAAATTGTTTTAAAAGTTTGCGTTTATTTTTTAACATTTGGAATTTTTGGTAAAAATAAAAGAAAGATTTAATTTAATTTTAGAAAATTGTTTGAATTTATAAAATTTTAAAAAATTTTATAAATTTAAAAAGCAATTATTACTTTTTAAATATTTTAAAAATTAAAAAAAAATGATTAAATAAATCCTTACAACATTTAAATGATTCTATTTTTAAATATGTTGTAAATTTATAAAAATTTTCTTATGATTATATTTAACTTTAAGGCCTCACAATTAAAATCTAAAATATCCTTTTTGACTTATTTACGTAATAAGAGTAATTATTTTAGTTATTTTCCTTTTTATTTCCAAAGAGAACAAAATAAATAAATTTTTAATTTTTTTTAATTATAAATATATATATCAATTTTTTACATTAAAAAGTAAGGGATTAATAAAGGATTAATTTATTAACGGAAAGGTGGAGAGAGAAGAGATTTACTGTCCTCAAAAGTATTTGAGCTAAATTATTTAAACAAATTTATGTTTTTATTTGCAAAAATATTTTAATATTTTTATTTGGATTTTTCTATGTTATGAAATTAAATTTTTTTTAAATATTCCTAAAATTGAAAAATATCTTTTTTTTTATTAATTATGTATATTAAAGAATTAAAATTCTAAAAATAATCTTTCTAAACTAAGATTTTAGAGAAACAAATTAAATCGACTTCATTTTAATTTTATACTTATATTCCAAAAATATATTAATATTTTTCATCATAAATTAAAAAAAAAATTATTTTTATTTTAAATAAAATTAAATGAATAACGGTGAATTTACTCGTTCCCCTATATTTTCTTCATCAGCAACAAATAGTGGTAGTAGTAATTCTGCCTTTTGGGTTGGCTTTTTACTTCTTATTTTTGCTGTTTTAGTGCTTGCATTAGTAGCAGGTTTGTTTCAAAAATTATAATAAAATTGACATTTTTTTGAAAAAGAGATTTGATACCAATTAAAGAATTAAATAAATATTTAGAAAATGAACTTTAAAAGAAAAAAATTATTTTCATGCAAATAATCGGAAAGCTTGCGTACTTTCCTGTTATTTATTATTTTGTACTAACATATTATTATTTATTAAATAATTAGTCTACAAATAGTGAAAAAATAAATGTGCAAAATAAATTAAAAATATAAATATTTTTTAGAGTTATAAATAATAAAATGACAATTTACCTAAAAATATTCAAAAAAAAAAAAATAAATTTAATTAAATTCTTTTTATTATTAAATTCTCCTAATTATATTTTTTATTTTTAGCTTGGGCTTCATTTTATTGTCATAATAACCAAGAAATGGATTCTCCAGAAATAATTATAAATGAAAGAGTATTTATTCAAGAATTATATCAAGATAAAAGAAAATGGTCTTTAAGTAAATTATTTTTTTGTTGTTACCGAAAAAGAAGAGAAATTAATAAAAGACTTGAAGAAGATCCTTTGGATACTTATGAAAAAGTAAATTAATTTTTATTAAAAAATAATAATTATTTTTTTTAATAAAAAGGAATATAATTTAAATAAAGCAACAGTAGCAGCTTTAGATTTTGCTAATAAACATTCTTCTTTAAATAATTGTAAATCTTCTCCTTTACCTGTTATTGCTAGAGAAAGACCTAATCATTTAGTATTAACATTAGAAAGACCTCCAACACCTAGACCTGAAAGTTTTAGAAGAAATTCTGCTCAAGTATTATTATTATTTTTTTAAAATTATATTTTTATATATTAAAGGCTGCTTATCGACTTTGGTTACAACAAAAATTTGAAAAAGAATTTTCTCAAGAATTAAAAGAAAGTAGAGATGGAAATCATGTTCACTTATTAGTAGTAGAAGAACCTGAATTTTTAGTTGAACAATTTTTACCAGGAAAATTTTTATGAGTTTTTTTAATATTTAATCTCATTTTATAAAAAGAAATATACCAAATCTTCTTATAAAAGATTAATTTATTTTATTACTTTTTAATAAAAATTAATAGAAATACTTATGTAGCATGTGGAAATAAAATAATAATTATTCCAAAACTGAAAAAATCATCAATCTTTCTCTGTCTATAAATTAATAAAATTACAAATTTATTAACTAACAAATATATTTAATATAGTAGTTCGGGAATCAAAAAAAAATAAAACAAAAAATAAAAAGTGCCAAGTATTAGGGGACAATTTTTTGGTCTTTCTTTCCATTCGCTTTTAAATAAAAATTTCCTTAAAAGCGAATTTACAGCAAATAATAATAAAAAATGACAGAACTCCAACATAAAAACTTTTTTGATTAATTGGGTGGTGGTGGTGCCGAAAATATTGATCCAAATTCTTCTTTAGCCTAAAATTATTTTTATAAAAATATTTAAAATATATTTTAAAACAAAAAATTACCTCCACTTTCGGCACTGGTGGTGGAGGAGGTGGTGGTGGTGGAAACATTGCCAAGCCACTAGATGTATTCGCAGAGGATCCACCTTCAGCACCAGAATTTGGAGGAGGTGGAACTGGTGTAGGATAGCCCTGCCATGCAGCCCAGGCTGCAGCTGCCGTAGCTGGATCCTGACCAGGAAGACCAGAAAATCCATAGAATGAACCATGAGCTTCTAAAAAATAATAAACATTTTTAAATTTTCTTAATATCATGTTGAACATAACCAATTATCTAAGAATTAACATTAACTTCTTAAATACGTTTACCCAATGCACAAAATTCTGTAGGCTAATTTTAAAACATTTCACTTCAATTTTTATAGTGAAATGTGGAACTATTATAGCCATATAATAATAATAATATTTTTTTAAATTTATATATACTAACCAATTGCCCAAGGTTGATATCCAGGGGGATGATTTCCAGGAGGTTGATTTCCAGATTTTGCTAGATTGACACGAACGATCGGCGTTGGTGCCCCTGGCATTGTAAAACGTGGGCGTACTGGAGGAGATGCGAATGCTCCTAATGGCATTGTTGTTTTTACACCAGTTGAAGTCGGAGGTGTAAAAGCCATACCAGCCGCAGGAGCTTTTTCTCCTCCTAATTCTGCCATCAAAGCCGAATACTATTTAGAGAAATGTAAAATATTTTAATTTAATTTAGTTCTTTTTTCAAACCTCTGAATCAATCATTGCTTGGTCTAGTGCAGATCTTGGATTTTTGCAATCTTTAGAAATATGCCCAGCTCCACCACAAGCAGTACAAATTACACTAGCTGTGACATTTGGAGCCTCCATACACTCCCAACTAAAAAAAAGTTAAATAATAAACATAAGTGATAAATATAAAATTAACGTTTTGTGTTGATCACTACCACAATTACTACAACGAGCACCACTTAACACATCCTCTGGTCGAAGTGTTCCATTCAATAATGCTAATTCACGAAGTTGTAACTTTCTTAATTCATTTTGTCCATCGGGGATCATCAAAGCTGCATTAACTATTTCTTTAATCTAAAATAATTATTTTTAATATATCTCACAAAATTTATTTTACCTTTTCACATCCTCGTTTAATCGCTTCTTTATCGGTTGCAGTAATATAAGCATGTAATGGCTCATTCTCTCCTGGTAAAGGCCCAGCCCTAGTGCCAAGTTTACCTTCCTTAATCGAACCTTTTCCTCTAATAATTATTTTGGCACCCGTCTGAAAAGATTTTAATAAAAAAATTTTTTTTAAATAAGTAAGAACCTCTGCTTCCAAAGCTTTTAATGTATTTCCACGAGGACCAATTAAAAGACCAACAAAGTTTATTTCAGGATGTTCTTCCTGTGGAATCCAAACCTTCTCATTAAGTTTTATAGTTGGCGGGCTGATAATAAATAAATAAATAAAAGGAAATATCAAACCGATAATCAGTTGGTGGTTTGTAGTTTGGATTTAATTTAAGAATCGCCTGAATTTTCTCGTGCCGACGCATTTCCAATTCTTGTCGTTTACGTATTTCCCTTGTGTTTAATCTTTTTCCAGTTATGTCATAAACAGGTTCTGGTGATGGACTCCTGAATTTAAATATTTTTATTTAAAAAGCTTGAATATTTTAAAAACTGAGGACTTTTTTTAGGGAACAGCCCAGCCCATTGGAGAGAGATGCACCTAAAAACATTTTAGAAATAATCTCTCATCAGTTTCTTTTAAAATAATAAATTATAAAAATTATTTAGTTTAAACGTGCACATTCTCCAAGCTGAAAAAGCTAAATTATATTATTTTTATGATTAGAGAATTAATTAGAGAAACGGCAGCCAAATTGAAACAAAGCCTAACTCTAAAATCATTATTATTTAAAAAATGATTAGCTGTGAAAAATAGCTAAATTTTTATTAAAATTAGCAGATCCTTTAAACCCAAAAATATATTCCTCAATTAAAGACCTTTCTGAGGGATCCAAATGTTGCCCAAAGTCACACTGACGCAATCGACGAGTTGTCTCTTCCACATCCATTTGGACTGTAAAATTTTTTGAAAAATTATAAGCTTTAGAAATTTAAATTAAAACAATACGTAAATAAATCTGTCGTTGATTATCGTCAATGTCTGCAGGTAAAATCGTTGGCATTCCAGGAACAAAAGCTTTTGTATTGCTCCAGCGTGATTTACGGCGTTTCTCTTTTTGTTCATCGGTTTCCGATTGATTTGCTTTCTTTACATCAACTGAGAAGCAAAGTTTATATGTTAAAAATTCAAATATTTAATTTATAAATACACTGGTCCTTAGAAAGAATAGTATCTGCATATCCAGTTTGTCGAGGAGGTGGTACTTTAGCCATCAAATCGCTAGAAACGGAAGCCCCATGAGTCTGTTTCAATTTTTGAGCAACCATCGCTGCTGCCGCAAGTGCTGCTGATAAAGCATCATTACCAGCCGATTGTTTTTGTTGCTCCTAAAATTAAATATAAAACATAGTAAAGCGGCTGAAACATCCTAGAAAATGGCAAAACATAGGGTAGGATTGATCCTGAGAGCTCTCTGAAGCAGGGCTGTAATCCTCAACCATCCCACCGCCGATCGAAGGCTTTCCTTTTTCATTTATTAGCTAGCTTAAAGAAAACAGCCGGCCTTACAACATAAGTAAATAATATAACCTCGTTCCATCCTTGGTTACTGCTTGTTTGTTGACCATACTCAGAAATTTCTTGTTTGATAGACTGTTGCATCTGCTGTTGATAAAGTTGCATTTCTATTTGTTGACGTTGTTGAACTTGCTGAAGATAGTCGGCCGGTGGAGGAAAGGCGGACAAGTGATCATCAACATGAGACCCTATTTAGCCAAGAATATAATATCATATTTAAGCAATCAAATATTTCAATTTAACACCATTGTAAAGAAACAAAAATTTATAATTTACTGACCTCGATCTTTGCCAGCATCTCGACTACGAGAACGTCGTTTTTTGCTTTTTCCTTCACGGGATCTCGAACGTTTTTTATGTCGTTTTTTATCAGGTGAACGGGAACGACGCTTATCCTTCTTGGGAGATCTTGAGCGATCTCGATGCCGATGTTTTTTAGGCGGAGAAATATCATGATCAACTTAATAATAAAATAATATAGAATAAAAAATTTTATTCTAAACCGTTTCCATTTGGATGAGGTCGTGTTTTGTCATCAGCATCTCCATCATTTGCCGAGGCACCCCAACGTCGCACAAATGGCATAGGTTCTAAATTTCCTCCAGTCTTACCTCGAGACATCTTATTTTAATAACAAAAGAACTTTCAGTAAAATTCTGAAATTTTGAGGCTGGACATAGTAATAAAAAAAACAAAATAAGTTTGCAAAAAGAAAAACAAAATATAAATGTAATATCTAGTTCGAAATTTTTACAAATGAAAATTAAAAAAAAGTTAAGAGAAAACAAAAAATATTTATAAAAAATAAAAACAGAAAAGAGATCTATAAAATACGCCAAGTTTTATAGAAAAATAATTAAATTCAAAAAATCATTTCACTTCGCCGCAATCAACAATGACAACCTAAATTCGTTAAATAATAGAAGTTAAAGAATTTAATTAACCTGCATGGTAGGTTTTCCAGAAGAAGTGCCTTGTTGCTCGATTTGTCGAACAATATTCATACCTTCTACAACATGTCCAAAAACAACATGTTTTCCATCAAGCCAATCTGTTTTCTCTGTACAAATAAAAAATTGAGATCCATTAGTATTTGGTCCACAATTGGCCATAGAAAGGACTCCAGGCATCACATGTTTTAACTTAAATACGTATATTTCATAATTAAAATAAGACAAATGCAACTTTAAAATTTTCATCTTCAAATTTCAAACCATAAATTGACTTCCCACCAGTCCCATCGCCAGCAGTAAAATCACCACCTTGGATCATAAACTTTGGAATTATACGGTGGAATTTTGAGCCTGACAAAAACATCCAGATTTAAGATAAGTGAAACAGAAAAATAGACAACCTTCAAAGCCAAATCCCTTTTCTCCGGTACATAATGCTCGAAAATTTTCAGCTGTTTTAGGGACAACATCGGACCTCAACTCTATTACTACACGACCAATATACCTGAAAATAAATTTAAAAATAAATTTAAATATTCGTATTACCTAATGCCAATCTTAACCCCAAGAAAGACTCGAGGTAGTCGATGTTGTGTTTCGGACTCATCTTTATCAGTATCAATTTCATGGGATTCACTTGCTGCTTTATCTTCATTTGACTCTGCTATATTAGAAGTTCCTTGACCATATTGTTTAAGCCATTCATCATCAGCCCATATTGGTCTTTGACTTCGCTCATTTACTTTAGGAGGTCGAGCAAAATTAACATGGATTGTTCTACCATATATTTCAGAATTGTCCAAATTATCAATTGCTGCTGCCGCATCTTCAGGAAGCTCGAATTCAACAAACCTATAAAACAAAATAATCAGAATCTACGCTAGAAAATAAATATTCGTTAAAAACATTACCCAAAACTTCTGTGTTTTCCAGTTTCATTATCAAGAGGAATACTAACTCCGACAATGTCTCCAAATGGGATAAAGGCCAAAGTTAAAACTTTTTCATCAACTTCTTCACCAAAACCACCAATATATACTGTCCTCTTACGACTGTGAGGGAAATTTGTAGTGTAGGACATAGCTTCGAAAATCTTGACAAGTTAAATGATAAAATAAGAAATTGCAATATGATATGAGATGATAACAAAAAAATATGAACTTAATTATCCACAAATTTTATCAGCAATAACTAATTATGTTAGAATTAAATAGGCAAAATTCATAAAAATATAGAAGGGAGGGATAAACATTTTCTATGTATCATGTAAATCATTAAAACGTTGAATGGCTGATTTCCTATTTCTATCTTTCCATGAAGCATTTACATCAATTTTAGAACCAGAAGAGCCAAGGCCAACTCCCTGAACGTGCTGCTCCGCTTGAATAGGTTGAACAATTCCTAAATTTAAAGGTAAAAAATATAAAATAATAAAATTACCTTGCAGATTTCGTCCTAGCCCTTGACCCTCATTCCATCCCATAGACTTAAGCATTCTATTACCAACATTAGTAGAATCCAAAGGTTTTGCTGCTTTATAAGCCGCAACTGCTTGAGACACTTCAGCGTTGGAAGAATCTGCCTCAGGTTCCTCTTGTAGGCCTAAAAGTTATTAATGTATTAAATCTACGAAACGTAAATACCAGGATCATATCCGAAATTGATTCTCCGCTCCCTAGCTCTGTCACGGTATCGCTGCTGATCAGTAGTAACTCTGTTTGCCTGTATTTCCCCAAATTTTAACCTCATATTTTTCTGAAAATAAAAGGTGACAAAAACAAAAATTCAATATAATCTGACTACCTTATGCAAATCACTAAGCTGAACATGCTTGTCGAGCGCTTGAACATCTTGAAACTGACGGCGACAAAGGAGACAAGATTTTTTAGCACTATCAATGTACTTAGTTTCATCGAATGATGCAGAATGCTCATAATCAGGTTCATTGTCAGCGTTACCAACACAATTGTCTTTGCCAGAAAGCTGTTGATGGTCTGGAAATAGGGAGCATCAACAAAAAACTATATCATCCAAAGGGCCATGAAGTTCCAACTTGGCGGAGGCAACTCCGCCATGATGAGGTTGGTTGTATACGGCGGAATTCACCAAAGTACCATTAATAAGCTCTATTTGAGCATCGCGGGAAACAGCAAGTCCGGCACTCAGTTCAGCCCTGGCCATTCGAACAAGCGCTTGTCTATGGGTGACACCACGGATTTTCCCTGGCAAGAGAGCATCTGCTGGCACAACTTCAGAACCATCATCATCGTCATCCTCCCACGGCTTCTTAATAAATAATCCAAAAATAAAATAATTGAAAAATAATCAACCTTAATAGGCTCAAGAGGTGATTCCTGTATATTTTGACTCATCGATTTAGTTGTAACGTTAGAAACATTTGACTGTTCAACAAGTAACGAATTAGTCGGTGTTTGCTGTTGTTTAAAAGACATTTTTATTTTATCCTGCCGACGAGCCCATTTTTCCATTTCTTTTTGAATTTCTTGCGGAGTTTTCGGCTAAAATTATTTATTAAATGATAAACAATAAATTTTAATAATACTTTGCTCTCATTATTATCTTTATGTTTCCTTTTTCGTTTTCCAGCAGGCTTATCTAATTCTTCAGCAACTTCCTCGTTGAGCTTTGATGAAGCAACATCTTCTAGTTCAAGAGGAATTTGTTGCTAAAATTTGAAAAAATAAACTTAATAAACGACAAACTTTATTCGCTTCAAAATCTTCTGAAGTATGTGCACAAATATTAGAAACAGAGCAAGATTCGGTGGATTGTTGCGTCAAACGTTCTTCTTCTTGCAGCTTACTCTTCAGTTCTTCATCACCTCCATGGCAATCAATGTAACAAGAATAGCGGTGTGACCAAAACATCCACTGAAACACGGCACCAAATAAGTTAAACATTATTGAAAATGTGAATTTAAAAAAATTCTAGCCATTTCATATTTACAAACATGATTTGTATTGGTGTTAAAATAGTATTGCGTTTTTGGGTCAAAATAAAATCCTGTCGTCGTGTCATAATGATATCCAGACGATGGTTCAATTTGAAACGATTTCGGATCAGGTATCTCTAAAAACGAAATTAAATATGTTGTAGAATAAAAATCTACCATAGACTGGCAAATAACCAAAAGGTGTGGATATTGACTGACGTGGGGGAACCTCATAAGTAGAAACAGCTACCGAAGCATTTGGAGTTGCGCGTCCCATATTGGCGATTCTAATTGCGTTCTGAGCAAGCTGAGCAGCGGAATTTGTTGGGTCTGTAAATTCTCACCAATAAATTATAAGAAGACAACAAACCATCATTTATATTAGAACTACTAATACCACTCTGGCTCTTCAAAATATTCACGTTTTCCAATATGAGAATTTGATTGAGTGATTGGCGAGAATAGGTTATAATCACTTGAAAAGCAATTCTGAAAAATAACTAAAGAACACACAAAACCTGCACAATTGTCAATGTAAGGAACAGTCTTATTGAAAATCTGGAGGATTTGCCCTGCTTCATCACTGGATCTCATTTGAACAAAAGCATATAATTTGGAAGAGGATATTTGGACACGTTGAATAGTCAAATTTGTGTATTTTGTAAGACATGAACGAACGCTATCTTCGGTAACAGTAACGGGTAATTCGCGAATTAACAAAGCTTAATTATTAAAACTTGAAAAACAAAAGTTAAAGGCCTACTGTCAGAAGGTGAAACTCCAACCATAGCATATCCCTTTGCTTCCATTGCATCTGACTCCTGCCTAGAAGTTCCACACTTGAAACAATTCGTTCTCCGATTGAAGTTGTTTATAGTACACTAAAATTTATAGATATGTTAAAAAATTAAAGATCTATTTAAATACCTTTGAACAAGTCCAATCTGATGACAATGGATTGTAAGCGTGTCTTTCGCGAGAAGTTTCCTCACGTGAATATTCTAAACGAGCCTGATAACCATCGTCCAATTTAAGAAATCCCTAAAAGAATCCATTAAATATATAACATAAAAATTAATATAAAATAAACAAAACTAACATGATTAAAACTTATCCAATCTTCAGCAGTATATACATCCGAAAATTCAACAAATCCAAATACACGAACAGAACCAGAATCAGTGTTACGACGCACAACCCGAATGTCAACAGGATGATATCCCTGCCTTGCTATTAGAATATTGAGCTTTGAATTTAAAGATAAATTTAAATGTGTAAAGATCAATGTACCACATCCTTATCCATATATGAAGGTAATGATGTCAAAATAACTTTGTTTGAAGGTTTATTTTCCATAGGTGAACGACGTCGCGAGAACTTTAAAAAATTAGTGAAGCAATTAAGTAATTACCGGGCTCCTGCTACGTTCCCTTCTTCTTCTTGGAGATCTTCTACGCTCATATCTGCCACGATCTCTACTTCTACTACGCGAACGATCGGTTCTGTAATCCCGATCACGTGGAGAACTCTCATATGTAGAACGAGAAGTTGATCTCGATAAAGAACTTGATCTACTATCACGAACTCGTCGACTCATGAAATTTTCAATTAACCGTTTTCTTTGTTATCTATGCAAAAAATTTTAGACGAAAACTAATTCTTGACAAAATTTTTTAAAATGGAAATTCCTTAAAGTGACGAAGTTACACATAGAAAAATCCATTTTATTCTCGATTAAATACAGTAAATACTGAGAAGGACACTAAGACGCAGTCCACTAAGGCGCAAATAGAGTACCATACCCTGCATGATTTTACAAGATCCTGTATCAATTCCTGTTTTTAGATTAACAAGATTGCTGATGAGGCGGCAAATTATAGATTAAATTACTAATAATTTTATGTCAATACATAATTTTTTCAGCTTTATTCTTTTAAAATTTAATTTTCTTAAATTTTAGCATATGAATATTCCTCATCACAATAACCTAAATAAATGTTCAGAAAAATTAAGAAAATGGTGTTAGGATCAGTATCTAAATTGACAGAAAAAACAACTTTTTTTCAATTAAGAGCGGTCGAAAAGGTGGATCGAATCTCAAAAGGAGAAAAAACGCCTGTAGTACATTACCCAAGGGAAGCAAAATATTTAAAAGAAATTTCAACCAATTTGGAAATCAGAGAGGTAAAATTTTTTTCATTGAGTTAAATAAAAATGACATGGAAAAAATAAATTTGTTTACAATAAATCCACCGAACATTCTTTACTATGTTATTCTCTAACTATCCAACCAAAACTTAGAAAATCAACAAAAAATACGAGGAACTCATCGAAAATACTGAACAAATTACTATAACAACAACTAATCCTCCAGAAATACCAAAATCTAAGAGGCTAGTTATTTAACTCTGATAAAATCTATTATTTTAGGAATCTTCCAAAGCGAGACTGGGAATATTTACAGGGAGAGAAATTAGATTATGAATATGGTTTTTACGAGCCGCCTGTAGAAAGATTAGAAGAAAATAGGCTTATGTTCAGAGAGGCACTTGAAGTTTTTCTATTTAAATTTTTGTTTTAATACTCTTAAGATTCTTAGGGCACGAATGGAACTTGAATCGATTTCAGAGGATTCAAAAGGTAATCATCAAGCCTCTTCTTTTCTTAAATCTCATCCAGTGAGTTTTTTAAATTTTTGTTTGCTTCTTTTTGCAAATTGTTCTCTCATTTTCAGTGGTATTTATTTTAATTTTAGGCAGTTAATCGTGTTGAAAGTACAAAACTTGATACTATGTGGAATTACTTTAGACCTTTTGCTGTTTGTAAAGAACAAAATGTTAAAATTTGCATTTTTACTTCTGTACTTACAACTTTTTAGTTGGCTCGAAAAGAGGATATGCAAGAAATTAAAACTTTTGTTGAGGGTTATGGTCAAAAACGGCTTACTAATGCCCAGTTGTTACTTGAATTACAAAAAATAAAGAGAACAGTTCCTCCCGATGCGGGACTTATGCATGACCCATCTATTGATGTAAATTTTTTAATCATGTTTTTATATTTATTTTTTTATTTTTAGTTCATTCCTGATTTCAAAATCAAAAGTAAAGAAAAAGATGATAGTGAAACTGAAAGGTTGGAGAAAACGCTGAGAGATTTTTTTCAGGTAGTTAAATTTTTTTCAATTTTATTAAATAGATACTAACATTTAGGTTGACAAGTCAAACCAATCGTCCAACCAGTCTTCCAATAAGAAAGATTGAACATTCATTGAAATTTATTTTTAGGATGTCTGTTATTGTTTCATTAATTTTGAATATTTTTTTTGAATGAATCATATATTTTTTTATTTTACTTAAACTTTGTTCACAGATTATTAAACTACCTATTTTTATTTTTGCAAATTAGGATAACAAATATAACTGATTAAATTTTTAGTTGTGTTGTAAATTGAAGATGTATCCCTTTTTAACTACACAGCAATATATTAATGAAATGTTAAGATTAGCTGGCCCTGGGATGAAATTGTTACTAATGGATAAAGAAACGGTTTTATTTTTTAGTTTTACTGACTTTAAATTGTTTTTAGACTGCCACTATTTCATGTGCATATACCCAAAGTGAAATGATGTTAAAAGAAGTATTTTTATTTGAAAGGTTGGATTCTGGCGTTACTAGAGAGCCAATAAAATTTTTAAAATGTATAGTTTTTGTACGCCCAACACCTGAAAATATCAAACTTTTGTCTAATGAATTACGATCTCCTAAATATACACAGTATTATATATGTAGGTTGAATTATAATTTTTAAAAAATTAAAAATATTTTTTAAAGCGTATTTTCAGATTTTTCGAATATAATCTCGAAAGCTGACTTGAAAACATTGGCTGATTCAGATGAACAGGAAACTGTTAAAGAAGTCAGGGAATTCTATGCTGATTTTATTCCTCTCTCTCCATATCTCGCTACACTTGATATTGCAAATCCTTACACTTCTCAAGGATTCTTATTTTCGTCTTCAGCATTTAGACGTTGTTTACAGGGTTTAACAGCTTTTTGCCTTGCTTTAAACAAAAAACCTTCAATTAGGTTTCGTTAATAAATAAATTTATTTAATAAATTCAACAAAAGGTACCAGAAAACATCAAGCGATGCCCAAAGATTGGCTGAGGAATTATTAAAACAACAAACAAAGGATGTTACATTATTTGAACAGTGTAAAACTGATGCTGTTTTAGTCATTCTCGATCGAAACGAAGTGAGTATTTTGATTATTTTTTATTTTATTTTTAAGGACCCTGTTTCTCCATTACTCAATCAATGGACATATGAGGCAATGGTGCATGAATTAATTGGTATGCATAACAATCATGTAAAGTTAGGGAACGATAATAATGATGAACAAAAGAATTTAATTTTGAGCCATCATCACGACGAGTTTTATTCAAAGGTCAATTACTAAATGCGATTATTTAACATTCATACCTATTTTAGAATATGTATTCAAACTTTGGTGATATTGGTCAGAATATAAAAAGTTTAATGACAGATTATCAACAAAAGGCGAAAACACATCAACAGCTAGAATCAATTGTTGACATGAAAAGATTTGTGGAACAATATCCACAATTTAGAAAAATGACAGGTTTATATTAGAAAATTAATATTTAATGGTTTGATTTTAAATTTGATTATTTGAAATTGTTTTAATCGTTTTCGTCATTGTTTGTCTTTAGAATTTTTTAATTTATTACAAAAATTTTTGTGTTATCAACAATAAATATTAAAAAAAATTAGGTACTATTTCCAAGCATGTCCAATTGGTTGGTGAACTTAGTCGTTTTGTAACGGATTGGAATTTATTAGAAATATCTGAATTGGAGCAAAGTATAGCTGTTGCAAATTGTGATCATCAAACTTGTTTAGAATCACTTAAAAAAATACTTCAACATCCAAAAACTACTGAATTGGTAAATTTTAATTTTATTATAAATAATTTATTCTTTAAGAATGCACTTAGACTGGCAATGCTTTATTCTCTTCGTTTTGAATCCTCTACCAATAATTCATTAAATTTAGTTTTAGATTTGTTACGGCAGCGTGGCATTTCAAATCGGAATATACAGCTAGTTAAGATATTATTAGAATATTCTGGTCATAAAAAACGGCAAAGCGACTTATTTGGAAATAAATCAGCAATGGAAATGACAAAAAAATTTATTAAAGGTAGATAATTTAAAAAAAATTTTTGTATTCTGATATTTTTAGGTCTAAAAGGTGTTGAAAACATTTACACACAGCATGAGCCATACATTACACAATTGATTGAGTCAGTTAGTCGTGGAAGATTGCCTGTATCTACTTTTTCTTCTACTGATTCTTCTTGTATTAAGTATAACTAATTTTTATTTTTAATTAGAATTAATTATTTTTAAGTTCTCGTTTTGATGAAATTATACTTTTTATAATTGGTGGTGCTACTTTTGAAGAGAGTGCAGCTATAGCTCGATTGAATGAAAGAAGTATGAATATTATTGGTCAACCTCAATCAACAGGATCTTCTTCTCTTCATGTTGTACTTTGTTCTAATTATGTTCATAATACTAAAAGGTATTTTCCCAATTAATTTTCATTTAAAAGCTTTTGACTCTTATATTAATTTAAAAAATAAATCGTTCAAAAACTCATTATATTATATTCTTATGTAATATGTCTTTAATGATTTTTAGTTTCATATCACAACTTGCGCAATATAATTATGGTGGAAAAAGTGAAGGACCATTTGATTTGTCATTAATTCCATAAAAATTCGAAATTTCATATTAAAATTAATATACAGATTTTATTACATTTTATATTCTATTCAATCCTTAATCAAGGATAATATATATTAATATATTTTTTAAAAGATATCGTTTAATAATTTATTGGAAATAATGTCGCTAAAAAATGTAGTATGTGCAATCTCTGGAGGCGTTGACAGGTATAGAAATTGGTCATTTATTTTCGAATATTTTGTTAAAAATTTAATTATCATATCAATTCGATTTTTTTCGTATTATACTCAAATTTTAGTGCGGTTAGTGCATTTTTGCTCAAACAGCGTGGTTATAATGTTATTGGTGTTCACATGGTTTATACTCCAACTTACAATTGCTAAATAATTTATTTGCAGGTAAATTGGGATCCACAGGATGAAAATAGAGGTTATTTCTTTTATGGTTTGATTATTAATTTTGAATTTTTAGAGTCTTGTGCTGGTACAAAGGATTTGGCTGATGCGCGCCGTGTGTTTGTCATCTAATGAGCAAATAAAATTTAAATTAATTTATTTAGATGTGAACATTTAGGAATTGACTTTTTTGTAATGAATTTTGTGAAGGAATATTGGAACATTGTGTTTTTGTATGTTAAATGGAAATTGTTTTCTTTTAAAATTTGTTTTATTTAGAAAGTTCATCGAGAATTGCCGTTTGGGTCGAACTATTATTCCCGACAATGATTGCAATAAGTGAGTTTGGTACTTACTAGTATCAAAATATGTCTTATTTAGTTTATCTTTTTTGTAATATTGTATAAGATATCTAGAGTACATAGATAATATTTAAGTACCATTGATTCAAAAAAAGTATAAGTTTTTTATTTTTTAATTATACTATCAGATTTGTGAAATTTGGATTGTTCATCAAATCTGTACAAGAAAGATTTGGAATTTCTAATGTTGCTACTGGTCATTTTGCTCGAACCTCGCTTGGTGATTTTCTTGATATTCCGGATGATAACGAAAAAGGTTCTCTAATATATATGTTAGTATAATTTTATTTTTTTCAAGTAAAATTGTATCGAGCCAAGGATCCGTTAAAGGACCAAACTTTCTTTTTATCTACCTTAACTCAAGACCATTTGAGGAATATAATGTTTCCTGTTGGGTCCCTTTACAAATCTGAAGTTAAGGAAATTGCCAAGTATGCAGGTCTTACACCATTTATTAGCAAAAGAGAGGTTTATTTAATGAATTAGCTTTTAATAGATTAAATGGAATATTTAGAGTATGGGCATCTGTTTTATCGGAAAAAAGAAAAAATTTGAGCAATTTTTATTGAATTATATCAGTCCAGTGGAAGGAAAATTTTGTGACATTGAGACTGGTTCTATAATTTCTGACGTGAAACATAATGGCATTCACAATTTTACGATTGGAAAACGGATAAATTTTCATGGACTTGAGGGTGGTAATTGTTCTTTACATGGTCAACTTTCGTCTAGAGATGCTCTTTATGTAGCTGATTTTGATTTACTGACACAGACTGTTTATGTGGTAAATATTTAGCCTTTTTTGATATTTAATATTTTTATTTTTTTAGTGCGAAGGATATACAAATCCTAAGTTATATGCCAAAAAGATATGTAAGAAAATAATTAATTTAAAATATTGATTTTTTATTAATAATTCCAGTGGTATCTAAAATAAATATAATTTCGGAAAAATTTCTAAATTTGATTCATAATCAACACTCAAGGATTACAGAACCTTTAAGGATTATTGTTCAACGAACACATTCTCCAGTTCCATGTAAAGTACACGTTTCTTCAGAAAAGCCCTTACAATATTCTGATTATATTGAACTTGAGCCTTATTATCCTTTGAGAGCTCTTGCGCCTGGTCAGGTTATATTTAAAATGTTGTATACAAATTATTATTATTTTTCAGATATGCGTTTTCTATTCAGGGACTGAATGTTTAGGATGTGCAGAAATTGAAAGAGTAACAGAAACTCTTGATTAATTCTATTTATATTGTTAGATTATTTTGAATTTATTAGATATTTTCATAAAATCTTTGATTTTAAATAATATTTTTTTAAAGTTTTTATCTTTATACCAAAAATGGATCAATATATCATTAAAAGGACTTTAGAATTTTATTAGTTTTGTAAGAATGTCTAATTTGGTAGCAACTGAACAAATAGTTGGATTGCTTCAAGCAACGCTTTCTCCCGAGTCTGTTAAACAAGCACAGGATGGTTTAATGCAACAGTCATCTGTTCCAGGTACTTTGCTATAAAAAATTATAAGGTTTTTGTCTAGGACTTTATGTTTAACATCTTTTAGGTTTTGCTCGTGTCCTCTTGCGAATCCTGTGTGATGCCAATTATCCAACTCATATTCGCAATACTGCAGCTATTTTTTTGAAGAATTTTGTTAAAATCAATTGGTCTGGGGATGGAGATATAACAATTGCTGATGGCGAAAGAGAAGAATTGAGAAATACTCTTTTAGAAATAATGTTTCAGGTTCATTTCATTAATTTTTAAAATATTAATAATTAATGTTTCTTAAGGTCCCTACATTTCTGCGGTCACTTATAACGGAAATTGTTTGTCAAGTTAGTCGAGTTGATTTTCCTGAAAGATGGCCTCGTCTTGTCCAACTACTCGCAGAGAACTTGCAAAAAGCTACAGATTTTGACCAACTTGTTGTCTCATTGGGTACATTGGAACAAATGGTTTGTCGATATCGACATGAAATGCGTTCTGATTCATTATGGAGAGAAATTATTTTTGTCGTCCAAAATGTTTGAATTAAATATTTTTTTAGATAAAAAATAATATTAAGGTGGCAGAACCGTTAACTCAACTTTTTTCCAAAATGCAGTTTTATCTTCCAGATCAGGAAGGAGGAACACAACTTAGCTTAACTGACAAAGTTTCTTGGCTTCAAATTGTGTTAGAACTGACTAGAATTTATCACTCGCTTATTTCACAAGATCTCCCAGAATATTTTGAGGTCTTTGAATGATTTAATTAAATAGCTAATTGAAATAATTTTTAGGATAATCTTACTCCCTGGATGGAAGGATTTTTACAGATGTTAAGTCTTAAATTGCCTGAACAAAGTTCTCAAATTACTACAGATCCGACAGAGCACGACAAACTTTGCACAGAAATTTGTGAGATAGCTACTTTGTTTTCTCAACGTTTTGAGGAATGTTTTGTTCCTTATACACAGCGATTTATGGCTACTGTATGGAATTTGCTTGTTTTTGCTGATGGGAAGATTCGGTATTAAATAAATATTTAGTTAAATTATTTTTTTGTTCAAACAAGATTTGATGCACTAGTTAATTCTGCATTGGGTTTTCTCGCTGCTATATGCCAGCGTCCGCAATATTTGCCATATTTTCGTGATGAAGGAGTACTAAAAGCGATTTGCGAAAATGTCATTGTAAAAAATTTAACTTTACGCCCAGAAGACTTTGAAATTTTTGAGAATGAACCTTTTGAATTTTTGAAACGTGATATCGAAGGTATTTATTTATAATTTACTTTATTTTACTTTTTTTTTTAATTTTAGGTTCCGACTTGGAAACTAGACGACGTGGTGCAGTTGAGTTTGTGCGTGCTCTCTGTAAACATTTTGAACAAGAATTATGTATTCTCCTCTCAAATGTCATACAAGAATTTCTTGAAAAATATAAATTAAATCCTGCACAAAACTTTGTTTTTAAAGATCTTGTTTATTTTTTGGTCAGTGCTCTTGCATCAAAAGGATCTACTTCGCGAAGTGGGGCAACTGAAACGCGACAATTGGTTTGAATACGGATTAACTTTTGAAAAAAAATATTTTAGATTGATTTAAATCATTTTTACCAACAAAATGTTCGACATGATTTGCTTTTTGGTTCAATAAATGAAGTGCCAATTTTACGTTGTGATGCATTAAAATATTTAGTTCTATTTCGCAATCAGCTTAGTACTGAACAAATTATTGAATGTTTTCTTGGCGAAAATTGTCAATTTGAAAGTTCTATATTTCGTTTTCTTTCTTCAAAACATTTTATATTACATTATTATGTTTCCTATGCAATTGAACGTATCATTTTAATGCGATGTCCAAACTCTAAGGTATGAAAGATCTTTTTTTGTTAAAATATTTATAAAATTAAAAATTTAGAATCCACTATTTACTGCTTCAAACTTTCAACTCGCAATGGCAATTGAAAGACTTTTTGATTGTTTCAAATCTCCTCATGGATACGAGACACATTATATTATGAAAGCATTGATGCGATTATTTGTTGTTATGGATGTATATTTAATAATTTAATCATTTAAAAATTCACTTAATTATTTTAGGATGATTTGTCTCGTTCTAATGCTCATATCTATTTGAATAAACTCTCGCAAATTGTTGTTGATGCTATTCGAGTACCTAAAAATCCTTTGCTTGTTCATTTCTTGTTTGAATCAATTTGTATTATAATTAGAAAGGTTAGATTTTTTATCTATAACCTTTTTATTTTCCAATATTCCATTTTAAGGCATATGTTAAAGTTGAGGGAGGTGTGGATAAATATATTATTCCAATGGTTGAATCAATAATTCAAAATGATGTTGCTGAATTTAAACCTTATGCTTTTCAGCTTATTGGTAATTTGTCTTATTAAAATTCTGTCAATAATTTTAGTCTCTTTTTAAGCTCTTTTACTCGAGCAAAGTAAACAAGAACGTGAAAAAAATGTGTCTGTAAGCCAAGATGCTTATATTGCCTTTTTTCCATCGCTTTTGCGCCCTGATTTCTGGGCACGATCGGCAAATGTTCCTGCTTTGATTTTAGTTTTCGAGTCATTTATTCGTTGTCTTCCTCAACTTCCATTTGGTTCTGAATATTCTGATCAAGTTTTGGCAATTTTTCAACGTCTCATTGCTTCAAAAGCTTATGACCAGAATGGATTTCGTTTAGCAAATTCTTTACTTCCACATTTGGATGTTAGTTCTTTTTGTTTGGGTATAAATGTTTAATTCTTAAAATATTTAGACATACGAAAAAATGACTAGTGGTGCCGTTTTCCTTGCAATGTTGAATCGGATGCATCAAAACAAAACGGCTAAATTCTCCAAACAATTTACCATTTTTATATTTCGTTATTCTGCTATAAAGGGAGGATTGTCTTTAGCAAATGTAACATTTTTTTCAAATTACTGAGTAAATTATATTAAATTTTTAGAGTCTTGAACAAATTCAGAATGGTATTTTTAATATGCTTGTGGAGAGAATACTCTTACCTGAATTAAAAGGAATGCCACAAACTACGACTTACGACGAAAAAAGGATTATTGTCATTGGAGCATCTAGATTAATTTCTGAAACAATTCAACTTCTTGGGTGAGTTTTTTTGTTTTTTTTTTGCATAGTCCACCAAAAAGACTTTCAGAGACATTTTCCTTACTCGTACTCAATTCAATGAACTGTTTACTATTTAAAAGTTAAAAAATAAACTTTTAGGAACAATTATGCTTTGATAACTGAAGCTGTTGTTAATTTACTTGAAGCGTTTGAACATAAACCTAAACAAGTAGATCCCGAACCAATTGGAGTTCCTGAAGAGGGAGAAATAAACGAATTGGAGTACAACGATCCATACTGTAAACTTATGAATGCGCAGCATAATGAGCCTTTTGCAGCTGAAGTGATAAACATAAAAAGTAATAATTTAATTTTTCTCCGCTTGTCTATGGTCCACTTACGAGCTAGTGGGGCAAACTTTTTTTCTAATGAATTCTGATCTAACTTTCTCCAAAATTTACTTTAGATAAGTAAATTGGATAGAATTTAATTTTAATGTCTTTTTAGAGCACTTTGCCCAAGCTGTTTTTATGGCTACTCAAAGCAATCCAGAAAGTTTGGGATGTCTGAATGCTCGTTTATTAAGTTGTCTCCGAGCATATTCAATCATGGCTTGAAAGAATTATTGAACTAAATATTTTTCAATTCTTGTTTATCTTTTTTTAGACTGAAAGCGAACCTTAAACATTTTTTTAAATATTTAAAATGATTTACGAGTTTTTGATTTATTTATTTGCGAATTTATATGAATTAATTAATTTTATTTTTTAAAATTAAAATTGTCTATGAAAAAAAAGAAAAATTCAAGAAAGGGAAAAATTATAAATTTAGGTCATTCACACAGTTCCTTCTCTTTTTTTTCTAAGAATTTGGCGAATTTACAAATATCGCGCCTTAGGAGGAAGTCGACAATGAGAGGAGAGATCTTCCTAGAATTTTGAAGAAAAGGAAATCTCTTCAATACTTTTCTAATCGATTGCAGATATATTAACATTTAATTTTTTCTTGTTTGAAATCTCTTTTATTTATTCAAAAGTTTTATTAAAAATTAGAAAATGTTTGTCCCAACATCAACAGTTATAAACCCTCGACTTCAATTAAGTAAATCTAGCCGATTAGGTGTTGGTGAAAGACTTGGAGATTTAACTACTGAAGCTTTTCGTACTTATGGAGAATTTATTGGCAGACATCCAGGAAAGGTCTTAAATATCAATAACATTATTTATTATTTATATTTTAAGGTTCTCATTGCAATGATTATCTTTACAGTGTTAACAGTGCCAGGGATTGTTTATTTGAAAATTAATTTGGATTTATATAAAGTAATATATTTGTGTTCTTAATTATTTTTATTAACATTTCCTAGCTTTTTGTACCATTGGATGCCCCAGTAAGATTTGAATTTGAAAGTCAAAAAGCTTATGACCAAATTCCTGGTGGACAATTAGATGTTGATCCACCCCCATCTTTAATTGCCACATCTCATTTAAATCAAATTTCTACACAACAAACTGCTAACGAATTAAGAGATATTCCCCGAAGAAGACTTGCACGTACTGTTAAACGTGTACGTGGTAAGATATTAAATTTATTTCCAAATTAGGATAGTCAAGAGATTTTCTTTAAAATTTTTTTATTTTTATAAGATTCATCTGGTCCACAACATCATGATATTTTACGTTTTTATGTTGTTCATAAAAGATATGAGAATTTATTAGTTAGTGATATTTTATCTAAATTATTTCATTATACTCAAGAAATGATGAATATTAAAATGGAATGGGGTGGAGAAGAGGTAAATTAATAAAAATTAATTATTTTAAAATTAATTATATAGTGGATATTTGAAGATTTTTGTCGTAAAAATCCTGGACAAGAACATTGCAATAATGAGTTAATTATTTTTTAATTTTAATAAAATTATTATTTTATTTTATTTAAAGTTTAAATATTTGGTTAAAACATGCAGAGAATTTATTTAGAATTAATGGAACTAGAAATAATCCAAATCTTCAACTTTCTTATCCTGTTATGTAAAAAATTATTTAAAATTATTTCAAAATATTTTTTTCAATTAGGTATTTGTTTAATAGACCAAAAGATATTGGTAATATTATTTATGGGGTAAGTAAATATTTTAAAATAAATAAATAAATATATTTTTATAACACTATTTATTTATTTCATTTTTAATTAAATATTCATTTATTTACTTATCTTTTATTAAATTAAATAATATATTAATTTTTTTAAAGGTAAATGTAACTGGATTAAAACATGAAATTGTTGGGGCTAGAGTAAATATATTTATTAATTCTAATTTTTTTAAATTTATTTTCTAAGGTTTTAACAATTCATTGGGTTTGTATTTTTTAATTAATAAAATATATATTTTTATTAATAAAAAGTTTATTACATTTGCAAATTCTGGTGATAATTTATCTGCTTATTATCGTTACAGAGATTATTTAAATAATTTTTGGAATACAAAAACTGAGGTAAAAATATTTTTTTAACATATTAAAAAATATTTAATAATTTTTTTAAGGAGTCAGATATTAAATTTATTCCACACAAGTAAGAAAAAATTATTTAAAAATAAATTTAAAAAGATTAATTTATAAATAAGGGGAAATAAAATTTTAATTAAATAAATTATTTATATAAATTTTTCGTTCTTTTATTTAATTTATTTAAAAAATTTATTTTATTTTATTTATTAAAAAAAAGTGAAAAAGCAATGGATGATGAATTAAAATTAATAATTGAAACAGCAATTCCTTTTGTTTTACCAGCAACATTACAATTAATGTTTTTTGTTTATTTTACTAATTTAGCTAAAGATATTCGAAAATCAAAACCTGTTGAAGCTTTTTTTGGTGTTATAAGTGTTTGTTTGAGTTTAGGAGCTACTTTTGGAATTATATTCTTTGCTGGAATTCCTTTTAATCCTGTTAGATTTTTAAATTAATTTATTTTTAATTTTTAATTAATTTTAAAAAGGTTTCAAGTACTATGCCTTTTTTAATTCTTGCAGGTTAATTAATTATTTTAAAATTTAATTATTTATTTTTTCTTTTTTTTTCAGTTGGAGTTGATGGTTAAATTTATTTTTAACAAATAAAGATAATTAATTAATTAATTTAAAAAAGATTCTTTTTTATTACTTGGTGCTTGGAGAATGACAGACCCTCGATGGTCTTTAGAACGTCGTATGGGTGTTACAATGAGTGATGCTGGGGCTTCAATTACTGTTACTTCTTTAACTAATTTTGGATGTTTTGGTTTTATTTATTTATTTTTAATTATTATTTTTTTAGCTCTTGGTTATTTTTTATCTCCAACACCTGCAGTAGCTGATTTTTGTATAATGACAGCTGTTGGTGTAGCTATGGATTATTGTATTTAATTAATTTAATTAAAATAAATAAATGATATTTAAGTTTATCAAATAACCTTTTTTGCTTCAATAATGGTTTATGGAGGAATGAAAGAAGAAAAGGGAGGAATGGCTGCATATTTTAGGTTATTTATTTATTAAAATATAATTAAATTAATTTATTTAATTAAAGATTTTGGAATAAAAAAGAAGAAGATAATAATAAAACAACAAAAATAACTGAAAATAATGAAATTATTGAAGAAAAGTCTGTTGTTATTAATAAAAGATTAACAGATGAATTACATGAACGTAAATTAAATTAATTAAATTATTTTTAAATATTTTATTAAAATAATAAAAATATTTAAAATTAAATTAATTAAATTAAATTTATTATTTTTAAAGCAACAATAATGCATCGTTTTTTTAAAGAATATTTTGGCCCTTTTATTCTTAAAAAAGAAATTAAAGCTTTTAGTTGGATAATATTTATTTTATATATTTCTTTTTCATTTTATGGTTGTATTAATATGAAAGTAGATATTTCACCTAAAGTATTTAATTATTTATTTTTAATTTAAATTAAATTTAAATTAAAGAAATATATTCGTGATAATTCACCAATACAAACATTTGTTTATTTAGCTGGTAATTTATTTATTTTTAATTAATTTAATTAAATTAAAAAAAAAAGATAAATATATTTGGGCTGATAATGTAATGCCAACAATTCATATTTTAAATCCTCCAGATTTTAGAAATTCTTCACAGAGAGCTAAATTTAATGAAATGGTTTTTAGATTAGAAAATACAAATTATAGTATTGGAAGAGTTTCTACTAATTTATGGGTAAATTAATTTAAATATTTAAATTAAATTAAATTTAAAAAATAGCTTTGGGAATATCAATCTTATTTAAATGATTTTCCAGAAATTATTTATGAAAAAGATTTTTATAAACGTTTTCATCTTAGAAATTTTTTTTCACAATTTGATTATCAACAATTTAGAGGTTTAAAAATATATTTAAATTAATTTAATTTAAAAATATTTAAAAAAGGAATGGTTAAAATAAAAGATGATATTATTTTTGATGGAGAACCTTGTATTAAAGCTTTTACTTTTCAAACAAGTTTTTATGGTTTAAATTCATGGGAAAAACGTCAAACTGAACTTTTTAAATGGAGAACTATTTTAAATGAATATTCAGAATTTAAAGCTTTTTTAGCTGGAATTTTTTCACCTTTTCTGATTGATCAACGTAAAACTATTGCACCTTCATCTATGCAAGTATTTTTTATTTTTTAAAATAAAAATTAATTTTAATTTAAAAAAAAAAGTCTGTTGGTTCTGCTGTAGCAGTAATGACATTAATTTCTTTATTTTTTCTTCCTGATAAACAATCTGTTTTTGTTATGTCTTTTTCTTTAATTTCAATTTCTATGGGTGTTTGTGGATTTCTTTGGTTTTTTCTTTTAATTTAATTAATTTTTTTAATTTATTTTTTCAGTCTTTGGGGTTCTGAACTTGATTCTGTTTCTATGGGATGTAAATAAAATTGAAATAATTAATTTAATTAAAAATTAATTAAAAAGGTATAATAATGGCAATTGGTTTAGCTGTTGATTTTTCAATTCATATTTGTTATCGTTATCATCGTTGTTCTTCTTCAATGACTGCTGAAGTTATTTTAAATTATTTTAAATTAAATTAATATTTTTATTTAAGCAAAAAGTAATTGAAACACTTTCTATTGTTGGGTAAGAAAATTAAAAATAATTAATTATTATTTTATTTCTTTTAGTTATCCAGTTTTACAAGCAGGTGGCTCTACTTTATGGGCTATGACTACACTTCCATTTGTATTTTTTAATTTTTAAATATTAAAAAAAATAATAATATTTTTTTAGATTCCTGCTTATTTAGTTCGAGTATTTTTTCAAGTTTTTTTTTTAATTTTTAAAATTAATTAATTTTTTATTTTTTAAAGACAGTAGTTTTGGTTAATATTTTTGGACTAATACATGCCTTAGTAATTTATTTTTATTTTTTTAATAAATATTTTTTAATAAAAAAAAAAGATTTGGTTACCTCAATTTATCTCAGCTTTGGATCCTTTGGAAAGAATTCGTATTTTTTTTAATATTTTTTTTTCAATTTTATTATTTTTTAAGCTCGAAGAATTCGACATCCTCACAGTCAATAAATTAAAAAAAAATAATATTTATTTATTTTATAAATTCTTTTAATTGGTCCTATTCATTTATTGGATTTTTTTTGAATTATTATTATATTCTATTTTTATTTAAAAAATAATTTTTATTTTTTAAGATTTTTAATAATAAATCTAAAAAATTTGTAAATATTTTAAAAATTAATTGTAAAAAAGTTTAATTTATTTTTCTTAATTTTTATAAAATAAAATTAATTTTTTTATTTAAATATTTATTTTCAATTAAATTAAAAGGTTTTTATTTTAAAAAAATTAAAAAAATAAAGATGATCCTCTTTATTTATTTATTTTTTAATTTTTTTAATTGAAAAATAAATATTTAAAAAATTAATTTTTCTTTCATTTTTATAAAAATATTATTTTTTAAATAATTTCTCTTCAATTTTTAACAGGACAGAAATAATTTTATTTTATAATACTTTAAATCTCCATAATTTGAAAAAAAAAAATAATTTTTCTCTTCTTTTTTCTTTTAATTTAATTAATTTTTAAAGTTTTTCTTTGTTAATTAAACCACAAATAAATATTTTCTTCTTCTTCTTTTTTTACTTTTCTTTAATAAAGTAATTTAATCATTTCCTGGGATGTTTAAATATTTTTACAAAAATGTTCTTTCTTTCTTTCTTGGCTGTTGTAAATTAAATTAATAAATTAATAAATTGGCTAGGTATGCGCAATTTCTTTTATTTTTCAACACCCTTTTCTTCTTCTTTCTTTTCCAACTCGTTCCACACACATAAGCAATCAAGAAGAACAAAGAAATTGAAGAAGCTATTTTATTTACAAAAAAAAAGAAAGGAAGAAAAATCTGTTGTAAAAAAACTTTATTATTAGATGACTGTTAAAACGACCTATTAATTGCCACGCATTTTTTTATTAATTCATCTAATGGCCAATATTTGGGTATTTTTACTTCGCAAGAATGTTTAGGCGTTAATTTATAAAAATTACCATATTTATTTAATTTTTATTTAAAATATATTTATTTATTTATTATTTTTTAAATGTCCATTAAAAAAAGTTTTTTTCTCTAATAATTTTTGAAATACTTAACTAAATTATAACATTTAAATAATAATATTCCGAGTTATTTTTATACCAAATTTCTTAAATTTTAATAATTTAATTTCAAAAATATTTAAATTATTTTATTAAAAATTCAATTAATTTCTCAAAAAGTCTCTCTTTCTCTTTTTTATTTTCTTTCTCAATCTTCTCATATGATAAAATAATGAAAGATTTGTCCTATCCCTTCATCTTTTTATTATAATCCACTCGATTGAACGAGAGAATATTTAGAGATGACGATTGCGCAATATTACTTATATAATTCTCAATTTCCTTTTTTATTTTATTTTCTTTCTTCTCTGTTTAAATTATTACTTAATTACATTATATCTTTTCATTTGATATATTTATCCTTTCAAAGCATTTCACTTTTTCCCTCATTTTTAAAAACATCTCTCCCTCTCATTAAATCAGCTTTTATTCAGTCAAAACTAAATATTTAAAAATTATGAAATTTTTATTATTTTTTGTTGGAATTATTGCTGCTTTTGCCGTTGTAATTCAAGGTGGAGGTGAAAGTGTTGTTGGAATTGGTTAATTAAAATAATAATAATAATAATTTTTTAAATTTTAGGATCTGGTGAAAAAACTACAAATTCTTCTTCTTCTTCTAATATTGGTGGTGGTAGTGGTGAAAAAGATAATGGAGGAGGAGGAAGTTCAGAAAAGACAACACCTCCACCACCAGCTTTCTCTTCAGGAGAATTTTCAACATCAACTACTCCAAATCCTCCTTTACCAGCAACTCATCCAAATTCTGGCGAATCACCTTCTGAACAAAAAGTGAAAAAAATAATTTATTAAATTTATTTTTATTTATTTTAAAAAGATAAGTCAACAATCTGCTGAAAAAGAAAAACCAGAAGAGAATAAAACTTCCTCAAAGGTAAAAATAAATAAAATTATTTTATTCAAAATAATTTTCCATTTAAGGATACGGCTAATGGTTCAGGCACTTCTAGCGCTGAAGGTATTTATTTAATTTTTATTATTAATTTTAAACATTTATTATTTATTTTTTAGTAGGTCATTCAAGTAGTGAACAACCACCAAATTCAGCATGCCAATCATATATTCTTGGATGGTTAACTCCTTCAGTTTTGGTATTGCTTGCCTGGGTTATGACTTTCTGATGAGGAAAACAAATTATTTTTTCTAGTATTTTAAATATGAAAAAAAAAGTATTTTCTATCTGCGAACTCTCTCTTTCTCTCTCTCTTTTTACTTTTCTTTTAGATTTGATTTACAAAAGTTTAGAAATTTAAAAAACAAACGGTGATTTAAAATTTTTCCAAAAAAAAAACAATTTTCTATTTTTAAAGATAAAAAGAATTTCTTCATTTTTATTTTAAATTTTATTTTTAGACAAAAGAAAATATTAAAGAATAATTTAATTAAAAAATAAATAAATATATTTCCTCATCGTCAGATAAGGAAATTTACAATTTTAAAGAATTTAAATCTTCTCTATCAGATTTTAAAGATTTCCAAAAGACTTTTAATCACTTTCCAATTATTTAAAATAAACAAACTTTTTCGATTATTATTAATAAGATGAAAAATTTGATGGTGAATCCACACCATAAAGAATAAAGTAAAGATCACTCAAATAAATACGTACTCGTGTCTCCTAAATATAAAAAATAAAATAATATTTTTATAAAATATGTCTCACAGTAACAGGATTTGAAATAATCGTCCAAATAGCCAAACAAAGTCTTTTAGTATTTAAAGGATACATAGCTGAACTATAAAAGGAATTATTTTTTAATTAATTTAAAAGCATTTAGTATTTTAAAATTATAAGCTTTAAAATATTAATACTTGTTGGGTTTTTATTTATTTTTTTAATAAAGTGTCAATAGACAGACAAATAAAGAATTATACTTGTCTGTATGTTCAAAAGGCGGTTGAATACACAATCGATGAGCAAGTGAATATCGAATATAAGGATTAGGATCAGTCAAAACAACATCAATTAGCCTCAAAATTGTTCCAACAAATGCTTGGGATCTACTTCTTCTAATCATTGCCACAATACAAGCAAGTGCAGTAAATCGAAGCTAATTGAAAGGATAAAATAAATTGAAAAAATACAATTAAAAAATTACTGGAGCATATACATTCTTAGAAAGTCCAAATTTCCAAAATACTGTAAAATAATAAAATAATTGTGTAAAACCAAAGAAAGTGTGGTCACATAAATTAAATTTTGAAAATCTCATAATAAATTTTAATGTATGAAAAAAGATGTCAAATGGACTGTAGTTCAAATCAATTCTACCTTCAGTGTCCTGTGGAATATGATGACAACGTTGGAGCTAAAAATTGGAAAATAAGATCGTTCAAAAAACATTTAAAAAAATAACCTCATAAAGTACTTGTAAGCAATGTGTACTAACAATCCTTTGAAAACTTGGCTTCATCATGTCCATATTTAAAGCATGAATGACTTCTTCAAGAATATTATTTGCATGAACACTCATTTCTTCAGGTTTTTCTATCGGATTTTCTGCCATTACAAGTGTTTTTCCAAGAGCATGAATTAAAGAACCTCGTTGATAATCATCAGAATAACTTTTTTTAATAGAAAATTTAATTTAAAAAAAATACCGATTCATAGAATTGTCATTAAGTCTGATAAGACCCAAAAGAAATTCAACAATATAGCTAGGACAACATTTTTTACCCTCTCCACGTATTAGACCAATAGCTGATGGTAAAGACTTGAGAAAATTATTAAATAATTTTTTGTAAATATATTTACCTGAAAAAGAAAATAATTTTGAAGATTTGCTGATGTTGCAACATAATTATTTGCTTGTAAAATATCAGGACAAGTTTTGCAACAAAAACTTTGTTTAATATAATCAACAAGAGGAGGTGATTTTCCCAATTGACTATCTGGAAGACTATTATAAATATGTACAAGACAAAATGCTGCTTCTTTACGAATCCTTAAAAATATACACAAACTTTTAATTTAATCAGAAGAAAAACTTAAAATAGCAGAAAAACAAGAAAATCATATTTTTTAAATTTTATAATCAATATATTAATCAAATTAGAAAAAACTTTTGATTTTCCTTCCTTAATAAAAAAATAATAACCTGTAGTAGAGTTTTTCATTTCGAACAATATCTTCAAGTATTGTAAGTGTTTGATGTCTAGGAAATTGGCGCAAAGACTCAATTGCTTGTTGTTGAGCCAAAACATCTCTATCATAAAGTAAAATAAATTCCCATTGATAAAATGGTTGGGTCATAGAAATCTGACGTAAAAGAAGCATTTCTGGATCAACTCTTAATTTATTAAAAATAAAATTAAATCTAAAAATTAAAACCTAATCCATAAAATTGGAGAATCAGCATCCATTTGAGATAAATCCATTTCCACTTCTTCACCAGTACCCAAAGTGACCTTTTTTCTTTTTAATTTTCTGCCTTTAGAATGGCATTGAATGTCATGTTTTGAAACTGCAGCATCTACCTGGATAGTATGTACAAAATGCCCATCAATTTCTTGTACTATAATAGTAAGAGGACCAGCATAACTAAACAAAGAAAAAACATATTAAAATAGTTTAATGTAATATTTTACCGTTGGCAACCAATTGGAGTGGGGACTGCTTGTCTAAGTTCTAATTCAATAACATTCCGTTTTCTATTAAAAGCATGAGAAACATGAAATTCAATATGGCCACCAACATCAATCCATTGCTCAATAAACGAAGGAAATTCTTGTCCAGTCACATCTGTTACAATTCCCATGAAAGATTTTATTGAAATTAAAAGTTGAGACCATTCAGCCGGTTTTTGTAAATTTTGAGTATTCTGCATTCCAATACTTAAAATTCGTTGAAGGACATAAAAATGTTAAATTTATTGTTAGATAAAAATAAAATTATAATAAAAACTTTTATAAATTGTTCTTTCGGCAGTCTCTTATCTAACATTCGTAATATTAAATGTCCTCTTTTAAAAAGAGTTTCCAAATAAAGAAGAGAGCAAAGTTCTGGAAGAGAACGATCAAAGCAAGAATCAATAAGTTCATCAGTTTTAGAACGAAGTGTTATTGCTCCAAAACGTGATTCATATTCGCAAGAATCTTTGAGAAATTTTTGAATTTGAAAGAGGAATTCACATGTTCCAAAAAAGCGCTCAACAAAAACACCAGTTATAAAACTAAAATATTCTTTTTTATAAATTAGATAAAAGTAAAAAATAACCTTGAAATTGCACCAATCAACCAGAGTTCAGAAAAATCTTTTGCATTGATAAAACAACCAAAAAATTGTTGTGCCACTGCTTTTGCCAGAATTTGTCTCATATGTTGGACAGTGTCTAAAATTTTCTTGTGATATAAAATATTTAGAGAAAATATTGAAATCCCAGAATAAGTAGTGAGTTCATCTGGAGTCTTTAAATTATTTATATTTTTCATAAAAATAAAAAAACCTGATCAACAAATATTTGCCAGTAAGTGCTGTAAGGAAATCTACATGAAAGTAGTTCTTCAAAAAAGACGAATATTCTGTTCAAAGAGGTCATTGTATGCCTAAGTAAAGGCATTAAAGAAGGAAGAACAAAGCTAATAATCTAAATATTTTTAAAATTTTATAAATACAAAAATGATGGAAAATATTTTTGACATATGAAAAAAACTAAAAAATCAAATTTTATATAAATCTAAATAAAATTTATAAAATCATAACCTCAGGCATTTCTGGTTGTACATACATCTGAAAATCACCAATAGCAAAACCAATATTACCAGGAGATGAAGGAACGAGCAATTGATAATGAAAAGTTTTGAGAGAATCATCATCTAAAACTGAAGTAGTATCCTTAAATTTAATAATTAATATTTTATAAAAAAGAATTGTATGCACAATTAAATCACCGCAACAAATTGCAGTCAAATGTTTGGAAACGGTAAATTCAAAGCGCCAGACACAGAGTTGAGAAGGACTGTCAACACACGGAAGCCATTCTTTTGTACTAGATATCAAATTAGAACGAAAAGTAAAAAGATGTGCAGAAGACATATCTTTTTCATCAGAATTATTGAAAACAAATTTTATACCCTGAAGAAAAATAAAATATTAAATGAAAAATTGATATAGGTAAATGTAATATTGCAACCCCAAATATATAATTGATATTTAGCTCCTGCTTATAATCATAAAACTTTTTAACAAAAAATTAAACTATTATAATCAAGAAAATTTGGCAAATAATATTATAAAAAACTCAACTTACATTACGAGGTTTAGAAACAATCAAATCGATAGAGAGCCTCATAACCTTATGATTCTGAATAAGATTTATACATTGCTCAGGAATTTTAATGATTAATTCGCCTAAATATGAATCTAATGCCTCAATAAAAGCTTTCTTGCATGAATTAATAGAATAATTAGATTGTTCATTTGGCAAATTCTAAATAATAAAATATATAGTTTAAAATAGTGTTTATAAAACAAACCATATCAAAAATATTACGAGTATAGACGGCATCGAAATCATTAACTGTAACCTTCCCAGGACCTTCAAAACGCGCTTCATTTGGAAGAATACAATCTACAAAAAAGTTCATAAATATAACTCATTATATAAAGAGATTTTTAAAATGATAATAAAAATTTTGAGCTAATGTTAAATAAAAAAACCTCTTCCAATGTTGATAACAAGATTAAGTAAAGTAGAGTGAAGAGGGATAAAGGCAAGCTCTGTTGAAACTCGGAATGATTGTTTTTCAAAATCAACCTGAGATATTTGTACATTTTGACTTAAGATCCTAAAATCGCACGAATTCATTTCCTGTAAAAAATCCAATCCAATATCCTATAAATTTTCTTAGATTTATTTGTCTATATGTTTGTCCGAGATTTTATAGTAAACTGATTGGGGGAAGTAGAAATGGGAGCTTTTATATAAGTGTTTAAAAGTTCGATACTATATAAACAGCGTATTTTACCATTCTCCTGTTCTACGAGCAGCGCCAACTGTCTGTTACTCCAACGTCTACGAGAAACGTCAACGGTCAGCTACGCTAACGGCGGCGGTTCTATGGGCCAAGGTTTTGCGAGCTACGCTAACGGCGGTGGTGCTAGAGACTAAGGTTTGGCGAGCTACGCTAACGGCGTTGGTTCTAGAGACTAAGGTTTGGCGAGCTACGCTAACGGCGTTGGTTCTAGAGACTTAGGTCTTAGGAGCTAAGCTAAGGCGTTTGTTCAATAAACTGGTGTCTTAGGAGCTAAGCTAAGGCGTTTGTTCAATAAACTGGTGTCTTAGGAGCCACGCTAAGGCGTTAGTTCTATGAGCCAAGGTTCTACGAACAGCGCCAACTGTCTGTGAGCTACGACAACATCTACGAGCAACGTCAACGGTCTACGAGCTACGCTACCGGCGATTGTTCTATGGGCCAAGGTTTTGCGAGCTACGCTAACGGCGGTGGTGCTTGAGACTAAGGTTTGGCGAGCTACGCTAACGGCGTTGGTTCTAGAGACTAAGGTTTGGCGAGCTACGCTAACGGCGTTGGTTCTAGAGACTTAGGTCTTAGGAGCTAAGCTAAGGCGTTTGTTCAATAAACTGGTGTCTTAGGAGCTAAGCTAAGGCGTTTGTTCAATAAACTGGTGTCTTAGGAGCCCACGCTAAGGCGTTAGTTCTATGAGCCAAGGTTCTAGGAGTATGCTAACGTCTACGAGCATCGTCAACGGTCTACGAGCTACGCTAACGGCGGTGGTTTGTTGGCCAAGGTTCTAGGAGCTATGTTAACGTTTACAAGATACGCCAACGTCTATAAGCTACGACAACGGTGATGGTTCTGTGATGGTGGTGTGTAAAGTCAGAGAAAGTAGGAGATCAACTTCCTTTATTATTTCTTTTTTATTGTTGTATATTATTTAGCGCGGTTTTCGGAGCCAGTGTCGACAGCTTGACTTAAAACTTGACTCATGCTTGATCATGTTTTAATTTCTCTATGTATTGTTTTGTTTGTAAATGTTTTAATTATGTTATAGTCTATTCTTTGTAGTTTCTGTTGTGCTAGACGATTGTAAATTTGGGTATCTGGATGATTATTTCGTTATCTTGTTTGTTTATTTTGTTGGAAATGTTTATATTTATGTACGTATTACTTTATTGTTTAGATTATTTTTTTTCTAGTTTTAAAAAATTTGTTTATTGACGAAAAGTCCGTTGACATAAAGTCCAATGACGAAAAGTATTGACGAATGGTCCATTGACGTAAATTCCGTTGACGAAAAGTCGTGCCACCCACATTTTGTCTAAAACCTGGGGGTTTAGGCGAAAATATTGTGTAAAAAAATTAGAGTCTCAAATCATTTGAAACATTCATTGAGTTAATTTGATTCTGAGCTCTTATTTCTACAAAAATAGATATAGATCTTGAGAAATAAAACTCTGATATTTCACTAATTTGTTCTTGCTTTGCAAATCATGCGAGAAACCAATGTAATAAAGAGATACGGCGCTGTTTACGACATATAGTGGAGTAATGCATGAAAAATGTAAATTCGTCATGTTTTACACTCCGATTTAGCAGCGAAACGAAAGTATGAGACAGTTTACATACTGATCTATCTACTAGCTACAGTTTTTCAACACGATCCAATACCTACATATGACATATCGCCTTAGCGCATTCAGAATATCAAAAATGACTTGAGACTCAAATGTGTATAATTTGGTGAAAAAAAATTTTCTAAATTTATGCCTGACCATTTCGTCCATTGGCATTTTGTACAAATCCAATCTTTTTGTTGCCTGTACCTTATGTCTTCAAAACCTGTTGAAGCCTATACCCTTGGGTTTTGCTTAAAAACGAAGGAATGTGGAAATTAGGTGACCGGGAAAAGAAAAAGAGTAAAAAATGAGAGAGAATAATAAATGCATTTTTCCTTTTGCAAGACAGTTAGAGTTCTCTAATTTTCCGAAAATTCACCATATTGTTTTGATTAGTTAATCCACACTTGGTTCCATTTCTTGCGTTTCTATCTTAAAATAAATATCAAAAATTTTCCAAAATAATTAAACCAACTATCAAAAATGTGTTTATTCAGTTGCAATTTTCTTAATCGTAGGCGTCTCTGAATTGACCTCTGCCGATTTATTTTTCGAAATTCGTTTTTGGCGCTTTTAACCAAATTAGGAAAACTTTGTTTATAAATTTTTTCATTTACAGAATTTGTTTAATCTTTTCATTTCAGGCTTTCTGAGAATGGGAGACGTTAACTTAATACTTGAATTTTTTAAAAGAGAAGCTCCGCAACTTGCGCTTAATCGTGAATCACTTGATAATCCTCAGGTATTGATAAGATTTTGTTTACTCCTTTAACCCTTTCCCCCTCATTTCAATTTTAATCCGAGTTTTAGATTCGTAATTTATTTTAGATAAGTGTTTTTTTATTTAATTTTCGCCGTGATTGCCATTTATATCTTATTCTCTCACTATGTTTACATGTATTAAAATGATCTTTTTTATAGACTGATCAATTGATTCAAGCATATAATCTTTTATGTGGTCTTGTGCTTGAGCATAATTGTGAGGTAGCAGACACTAATGTGGAACATTTATTAGCGCGACCCAATTTAATCATCAGGACGCGCGAATCTGTGTAAGAATTTCATTGGCAAAAATTTTAATAAAATTTTGTGTTAAGTAATTTGGTCTTCGACAGCATTTTTAATGGAAATGATGAGTTCTGCTACACAGATTTGCTTCAACCTGATCCGCGCAGAACTAAACATTTTTTGTCACATTTGATTCGTTTTTACTACTTTAAGTGTGAAATTTCTACTGAAGTTATAAATGTAGAAAATGAGATTGTAAGTTTAATTAACAGGAAATCAATTTAAAATGTTTTAAATTTTTTATAGGAAGCTCAATGTCGCACGTATAAACTCGAGAAGGATTTTACCTCGAAGACAGAAGAGGTTACTTTTTATAATAAAACAATAAAACTTTAATTAAATTTTGAAGAATATAAAATTCGAGAAGAATCGATTAAAGGAACTTGAAGAGCAGAGACATTTTGCCGAGAATGAAGACATGCAGTTACAAAAAGAATTAGCTGAAAAAAAGGCTTTGGTTGCATCTGAAAAAAAAAACTATGAAGAATTTCAAGAGCGTTTGAAAGAGTTGCAAAACAAAATTGTATTTTTAAAATATTATATTTTAAAACAATTTTTAAGGAAGAGCAAACAAATAAGTGTTCTCAGCTTGAAGAGACAATTAAAAGAATGGATATGAATGTTGTTACTTCTCCAGAACGTCTTATTAAAGAATTGGAAACTTTGGAAAAAAATCAACAGAATGGACAAATCGAGTTGGAAAAACTCCAGTAAGTTTTAAAATGTTCGAATTTGTAAAAAAAAATTTGTAAAAATTTAGGAAAGAAAATCTAAAATTGGAATATGAATTGGCGGAAATACTTGCAATAAGACAGACAATGTCTGTCCTTGAAAGTGATTTGGAAAAATTGGAAAAATTTCAGTGTAAAATGCCTGAAATGCGAGGAAATAAGGATAAAACAATTCAGGTAAATATTTTTTAAATTAAATCTTTAAAATATTCAAATTTAAAAGGAAATAAATAATCTTGAACGAGGGAAGACTGATCTGCGTAATAAATTAGAACAAATCGACAGAGGATCATTGGAGGAACGTACAAATATTCAAGAAAAAATTCAAGCTTCAAGAAATGAAGTGGAAGCAATAAACCAAAAAATTAAAGATTTGCAAAAGTTTTATTTATTTTTTAATTAAAAAAATTTAATTAAGTGATGAAAAAGAGCTTTCAAATCGGCTTATCAAAGTAAAGGAAAATATCCGTGAACATACTTCTAAAAATGAAGAAATGGATAGAAAATTTAGTTTGACAACAGAACGATTTGATGAAGTAATTAAGAAAAGAATGGATGATCTTAAATTACTGAAAACGAAGGTCGATAAACATAAAATTCAAAATATTTGTAATAATTTTTAAATTTTAGACTGACGACCAAAAAATTGTTCTTGACTATATATTTAAGAACATGATGAGTATCTAAAATACAACTATTTTTTAATTTATTTTTTTTTATTTCGATAAAGGTTTTTCAAAAATAAAAATTTTAAGTATTAATGAGTTATATTCACATTTTGAAAATATTTTATTAAATCTATCCATGCATTTTGTAGTAAAAATTGACTTCTTGTATTAATACATTGAGTCAATGTTTTCTATGTACATTTTGTCTTTATTCTTGATGTATACCGTAAAAATGCAGCTGTTAAATTGTCTTATGTGCAAATGTCGCACTAAAACATTTTTGCATTTTTATGAATCGTTTATTATTATTTAACTATTCTATGGCAATTATTGTTTTTGCTCTAAATTGATAATATTGAATTTTAGATCAAAATATTTAAAAAATTAAATGTCAACTGCCGTTTCCCCAGCATTGTCTATGGAAGACTGGAAAGCAGAACTTAATTTACCTACAAAAGACCTTCGATTTAAGACTGCTGTATGATTATTTTTGTTTAGAATTGATATATTTTTAATAAACTAAATGTAATAATTAAATCAAATTTAAGGATGTAACAGCGACTAAAGGTATCGAATTTGAAGAGTTTGGTTTGTCACGCGATCTTCTAAAAGGAATTTTTGAGAAAGGATGGGAAAAACCTAGTCCCATTCAAGAGGCTTCGATTGCAATAGCTCTCTCAGGTTTCACTTATTTAATAAATTTATTTTTATAATGTTTATAGGGCAAGACATTCTAGCGCGAGCTAAGAACGGAACTGGTAAAACAGGGGCATATTGCATCCCTTGTATTGAGAAAATTGATCCATCGAGAGAATATATACAAGCAATGATTGTTGTTCCAACTCGTGAATTGGCCTTGCAAACTTCACAAATTTGCGTTGAGTTGAGCAAACATCTTAAAATTAAGGTTATTTAGATAATTTGTATATTTATGTATATGCACATTTTTGGCATTTGCCCATAATTATTGTTGCCGTTTATTCCTATTTAAATCTTTATTTGCAGGTAATGGTCACAACTGGAGGTACGGATCTTCGTGATGATATTTTGCGTCTAAATGGTGTTGTTCATCTCGTTGTGGCTACACCTGGAAGGATTCTTGATTTGATGGAGAAGGGAGTTGCAAATGTTTCTCGTTGCAAAACTCTTGTTCTTGATGAAGTTTGTTTTGTTTTAATATAAAATCGTTAATTTTAAAATTTAGGCAGACAAGCTACTATCGCAGGATTTCCAAGGTGTTCTCGATCGCCTTGTGCATTTTATGCCAAATGACCGCCAAATTATGCTTTATTCTGCGACTTTTCCTCGAACCGTTGAAACTTTTATGGAGAAACATATGCAAAGGCCTTATGAAATTAATTTGATGGAGGAATTGACTTTGCTTGGAATTACTCAATTTTATGCTTATGTTCAAGAAAAACAAAAAGTTCATTGTTTGAATACTCTTTTTCGAAAGGTTTATTTTATAATGCTATATATGTAGTAAATACTTAATTTAATTTTTAGCTTCAAATTAATCAATCAATTATTTTCTGCAATTCAACTCAACGTGTGGAGTTGCTTGCAAAGAAGATAACTGAATTAGGTTATTCTTGCTACTATATTCATTCAAAAATGGCACAACAGCATCGGAACAGAGTTTTTCACGAATTTCGTCAGGGACATTGCAGAAATTTGGTCTGTTCGGATTTGTTAACGCGTGGAATTGACATTCAAGCAGTGAATGTTGTGATTAATTTTGATTTTCCGCGCAACTCCGAGACTTATCTCCACAGAATTGGACGGTATATTTTTAACTTTTAACAGGAGAGTAGTAATGTTAAAATGAATTTTATGATTTTTCCTTCACTCTTGTTTTTAAAAATTCAATTGCTCTAATGTTACATATTTTAAAATATTTTAGTTCTGGACGTTTTGGACATCTTGGAATTGCTATTAACCTTATCACTTATGAGGATCGTTACAATCTCAAGCGCATTGAAAAGGAATTGAGGACACATATTGAACCAATTCCTAAAGAAGTTGACCCAAAACTTTATGTGGCGGAGCATCAAATGGAATAAGTTTTTTATATTAAGACATTTTGACACAGTTTACTCAAAAGACTTAAAAATTATGTCCATTTAAATAATTTTGTTTTTTTTTGTAAATTTTTTTTATATCTTTTTTTTTGATGATGTCTTTTCAGTAACTGTGTTGAACAATACATATTTGTCGTGGTTTTATTAACAAATTTTTTGGTGAACAGAATTATTTTTTGAAATTATTTTAAGTCACTTTATACAAACATTTTTCTACGACAAATTTGGTTGTTTTATTGTTAAATATAATTTTATTTAAAAAAGAAAGTATTGTTCCTCATTTCATTAAAGCCACTATTATAAGATTTTTCATTGTTTATGTGAGTAAATTATATGAGCGCAAAAGAAATGTCTCTCACTATATGAGAAAATAGTTTATTTTCCTCTCGTTGAAAAAGTTGCATAATTATTTGAATATTTTTGTATAGAATTTCCAAAATATTTTTATCTAATTTTTTTGGGGGAAAAATTGTTTTAAATTGGGAATTTCTAATAAATTAAATAAATTTTATACAAAAATTCAATTAATTATGTCTTTTAGACAACCAATAAAAAAACAACGAGAAACGAATATAACAATGCATTCTTTCCATTTATGCGGGTATTTGCCATCATTTCAAAATAGTAAAAATGGATGATATAGTGAAATACTTGTGGAGTTGTTTAGATTATCAAGAGTGCGATATTACTCTTCTACAAAGTATTCATCCAACTTTTATCATATTTTCCTATTATAATATACCCCTATTAAATTGCATTCGCAAATTTAAACATTCGTTTTATATTAAAATATTATTGGGTTTATTTTAATATTAAATTAAGTAGTATATACTTGCTAATATATTTTTAAATGAATTGACCCAATAATATTTTTTATTAGAACTAGCCTTAGACATTTTTCGTTGAAATTATGAATTATTATTTTATTTAAATTTGGCTCTGAAATTTTTAAAAAAATCGGAACAAAAACTTATTTTTATTTAAAAAATGTTAATGTTTTATTGAAATACAATTGTTCTGATTTTATTTTAGTTGATATTTAATAGTAAAGTTTATGTAAAATTGAAAACTTCAATCAAAAATTAAAAATTGTTATCAATTTATTGCTCATTTTGTGTACATAATTATAACAATATCTTCTTTTCAATTTATTATTCAATCACGATTTTTCATTCCTTACCCGTCATTTTTTATTTCTTATTTAATTTCTTCATTTCCTTTTTAAAGGATTTGAAAAAAAACGGAACTTTTTTGATTTTTTTTTCGTCAATTTTGATATCTTTAAAAAAATGAAAATTATGAATAACAAAAATTCCGTTTTGTCTCAATGCTTTAGTGGAAAAAATAAATTTAAAATATAATTTTCTAATTAGAATCGTTTAAAAATTTATATTTTTCGTATTTTTTACGTAAAATAAATATTTTTTCCACTTTATAATATTCTCTCTATTAGGATATTCGTTTCTCCTAAAAGTGCTATTAAGTTCTTCAACTAGAAAGAATAATATTTATTTGTTTATTCACGTTAATTCATCAATTTAGTGCTTATCTTTTTGTTTTTTCAATATTAGAACATAAAAAATATTTAAAATTTCTGTGAAAATATTAAAATTACTAGTTTTTTTTTAATTTGTAAAAAATTTTTTATGTTCTTTTAATGTGCACTATTTTAAAATTGAATTAGACATCCTCGCTTTTTTGATGAAATTTTTTTACGAGAATGACAATAAAAGAGACAAAACGGATTTATTTGTTTTTTTAATTTAATGGTTGATTAAAATTACCTTATTTTTATATTATTTTTTATATGAAAGATTAAAAAAAATTTTTTTTAGAAATAAAGAAATTATTGTAATGAGAAAGTCTTTAACCAAAATAGAGAAAAGGCAAAAATTCGCAGGTTTTTTTAATATTTTAAATATTCATTCTTTTATTATTATTTTAGAACTAATTGATCAATGGGCATCTTCTGGCCCTGGGAAGATGTTTACTTCAAAAATAAATAACAGAGTATCTTCAATAAATCAAAATAAAAAATTTTCTATTATTTTTGATTCAGCAATCGAAGAAATGAAACAACAGGGAAGTAAAAATAGTTTTCTTTCTATTTGTGCTCTCTACGAGGCTTTAATTTATAAATTTGGTAATTCAAATAAACACCAAATATTTTGGAAAATATCTTTGCGAATATATCGAGAATTGAAACGATTTAATTATCAAGACGATGTTTTGGGGCATTTTATCAAATTTAGTCAGGTTAGATTTATATTAAAAGGTTTTTAAAAATATACTAGGATCATAATCGAACGGTTGTTTGTTTTAAAATTACTATGCTTTTTTGCTTCATTTTTTAATTTTTTCTTTTTGGGGATTAAAAAATGGTGGATTCGTTTATTCTCCACTGCGAAAATCTTTTTGCTTTATTGGATCAATTTTATTGAGAAGAATGCTAATATTAGATCGTTTACGTATAATTTGTGCTTCTTGTGTTGATTCCTCTGTTGGATATATTGAATTGGGACATTTTGTAAGAAATTAATTTATTTTGATTTTATCAATTTTTAATTTAATATTTTTAGGTAACTTTTAATTTAATGTCTATTTCAATAGCTTCTGATGTTGCTAATGAGGCAAATAAACAAATATTCTATTTGGCTAATATTTATCAAAAATTGGGATCTTATTTTTATAAATATTCTCAACATTGGTATATTATTTTTTCTAAATTCTAACATTATTTATAAATAATTTTATTAATAAACTATTTGACAAACACATATTTAGAAATATAAAAAATTCTTTTAAAAATTTATTAAAATAAATATTTTTAAAATTATTTTTAGTTTACCACCAATTATTAATTTTAATTTATTTGCTTCAATAAAAACTAATGAAAAGAATTTTAAGAAGAAAAAGACCAACAGAGATTTAAATTTAATAATTAAAGAGATTGAGGGAGAATTGAATAGAAGAGAAATTGAAAAAAAGAAAAATATGTTTAAATTTAATTAGTTTAAAATAAATGTATTTTTTTTACAGTTTTTTCAGATTAAAGTTTTTATTCTTTTTTATTTATTTTAATTATTTAATGAAATATTTTTTTTAATTAATTTTTATTTTGATGAGAAAAAGACCAAATATTGATCAACTTTTAAAAAACGAACTTTCAGCATCTTTTTCAAATTTTAATAAAGAAGCAAAATTTTTGAGAAGAGAAGAATCTAAGCAAACAAAAGCTATTGAATTTGAATTTACTGGGAATTTAAGTGCAACAGGATTAATTGATTTTGAAAGGTTTTTTTTAGATTTTTAAAGTAATTTCAAAAAATTAGAGTAAAAATGTTGGCAGGAATTGATGCATTGGCTGGGGCAAACTCAGGCGTTCTTAAAGGTTAAATTTTTTAAAGAATTTTGTTTTATTTTTGTTAAATATATAGGCCTTCGATTTGCCAATTTAACTTTTGTTAATTTTCGAGCTCCAGTAAATGACAGAAAATCTGATGATTCTGTGAATGGAGAGGCTATTACTGCAATGAGTTTTGCTGACAAAGAAAAGGTAAAAATATGTATATTTAAGTTTACTTTAATAAAAATTATTTGTTTAAAGATATGTTAATTGAAATATTCACTTGAACATTTGTAATAATTTTAAAATTATTTTTTGTTTTAAGAGTGAAGTATTAATTGGAAGAAGAAATGGCCGAATTGATTTATTTAATACTTTAAATGATTCAATAAATCCATTATTTAATGTAAAAGAGGATGAGGGAGGTGAAAGTACTTCTAATTCAATTTGTGGAGTTGAATGTTTAATTAAAAGGTTTTTTTTATTTAAATTGATTTTACCTTTTCCAAAAAATTTGTTTAATTTTTAGTAACAAAATTCTGACAGCTACAACTTGTGGTAATCTTTCAATTTCTGATAGTTCTGGGAATTGTTTAAGTAATAAAGAATGGAATTCTGGTAATAACCTTATTATTATGCGTTTGGCACGTAGTGAATCACCTACAGTTTTTGCTACAGGAGGAAAAGAAAATCCTTTAAAAATTTGGAATTTAGAGGAACAAAAATGTGTTTTTATTGCAAAAAATGTTTGAAAAGTTTTATTTGATATTTTAAAATATTTTTGTTTAAGGTAAGACCAGACAGTTTAGAATTGAGAGTTCCTGTTTGGGTTACAAATTGTAGATTTTTGGATAAAAGCGAAAACTGTGTGGCAACGAGCACAGGTAATGCTCAGGTAATTAACATTTTTATTTTTAATAATATTTTTATTTTAGATACGCTTTTATGATATACGTGCTCAACGACGGCCAGTATTTCAAGAAACTTGGCTAGAAGAGCCAATAAATGCTTTATCCACATGTTGTCGAGAAAGACATCTTTTAGCTGGAAACAGCCGTGGAGAATTGGGGCTTTTTGATTTACGATCTTCTTCAACAAGTAAATTAAAAATAAAATTATAAAATATCTTTTTCTAAAAAAGATCGATTAATTGCAAAATACAAAGGATTTTCTGGTGCTATTAAATCTATTGATGCTAGTGATTCTCAACCAAATTTTCTTTCTTGTGGAGTTGATAGATTTGCAATTTTACATAATTTGGATACAAAACAAGTTTTAAAAAAAATATATGCAAAAGTACAATTAAATTGTTGCCTATTGAGAGAAGATAATTTAATTATTCGATCTTCTCAACAATCTCCTTCGAGAAAAAGAAGAAATGATGATCCTTGTTAATTTTTTTGGATTTGTTTAAAAAATATAATAAAAGTTGTTTATGATACATATATTTTTAACAAACAAAAATAAAAAATGACTTCAGCAGGAATACATTCTATTAAGAAATCTAATTTTGTCTAAAACCTCGAGATAAAATTTTGAAAAATACCTTTTAAATAAACAAATTATTTAAAAAATATTCTGGCTCAAGTCTGGATTAGAGATTGGACTTAAACTTTAATGATATTCAATATTTCGTACCATTCCGATCTCTAATCATATTTATAACAAATAAAGCATATATTAATATGCACTAGCGTAATGCTTAGGAACAAATACAAAACCTTCAGGTGTTTTTCCTAACAACATTTCACTAATTTTAATCCAATCAGAACAAGCTGGACTTCCTAAAAGTGTCTCCAAATCATCTCTTCCTCTAAAACGGGGAGGGCGTTGATTGATCTTTTGAGGTGGTTCTTGCAAAATTCCAACAGGAATGTAACGATGTTGGAAACTAAGCCATTCTAACAAAAATCTTCGTGAATTTTCAACTCCAATGCTGTCACTACCCCAATGCTCCAAAGCATAGTTGACAAACCTTGAAAATGGAATGTTTTTAAAATTATTAACGTTATTGTCCTTTATCTTTCTAGTGCATTACTTTTATCTAACATTCCTAATCCTAAGAAAATTGAAATCCTCACTTTTTTATGAAATCAAATCTTTCTCTTGATGAAATATCCCAATTTCTTCTTTCAGAAATTTCAGTAAATATCCATGGCTTTATTAGTGCTCCTCTACCAATCATAATTCCATCAATTGGCCAAAGAGAAATATTCTTAAAAATATTCATTATTATAAAAACTTTTTCTTTAAATAAACCTGATAATAATCCTCCATACTCAAAACATCGCCACAAACAAAAAATGGAAATTTACTATCAATTGCTTGTGCACATTCATTTACATATTCCCATTCTGCTGATTTTGTATACCGTTGATCTCTAAAAATTAAAATAATAAAATCAAATTAATATATTTTTATTTTGTATTTTCAAAGTTATAATAAACAAAAAATATACTTTGATCTTGGATGAAGAGTTAATAATTGTGGAGGACTTTGCTCAACAATTTGTTTAATTATTGTGTGTGCTGTTTTATGTCCTTCTTTCATTCCATAACGCATTTTTATTGAAATTGGCAAATTATCAGCTACTTGTTGCATACAATTGAGAACATTTACAAGTTTATTTGGTTTAGCAGCTAAAGAACAACCTCCTCCTTTACCATTTACGCAATCCAAAGGACATCCCTAAACTTTATTTTTTAAATAAAAAATTATTATACTTAAATAACCAAATTTAAGTCAATAAAGTCAACTTCAAAATTGTCTTTTATTAGTTCAACAGCTTTACCAAGAGAGTCTGGATATCCACCAGCTAGTTGAATACCAAAATTTTTTTCACTTGGATGACGTTTTAAAAGCGATAATTCAGAAGGTTGACCCTGAAAAACGATTTTACACTTTATTCTTTTTGAGTTATTTCCTATAGTTCCATGTTTACACAACTCAAATTACTTAAAAATCCTAGTAAATAATGAACACTACAATATGCCGAAAAGAGTATTAAACCTTCAAAATATGAGTAGCCATAGCCATTTCACTGCACGTAATTTCAGCACCAAGCTCAGTACAGAGACGCCGAAAGGGCAAATTTCCAACTGTAGTAAGTGGCGCCAAATAAGTCTTACCATAAAATGTTCTCAAATTTAAGGATTTTTCTCTTTCCATACAACCGATGGAGTTAGACTTTTTAAGTGCAATTTCTGTCCTTAAAAATTATTTGAATTTTAAAATAAAATAATTATTAAACCTTTCAAACTTGTAAAGATTTTTTCTTAATTTAATTTGTAATTGCATAGTTTGAGAATTAATTGTAGGCTTCCATGAGGGACTAGGATCTTTCACAATTTGACTCAAGTTTTTTGGATCAGTGTGTGACTGTGCAAATGAACAAGCCAATGAAAAACGGCATTTCCCCTCTTGCTCAAAAATTGGACAAATGACTCCTGGGAAACTGGATAACTAAAAATTAAATAAGAACAAAAAACCTAGATCTGGCGCTTTCTTTAACCAATATTCTTCTTTAGAGTGCTCTGCCATACATTTATCACCATATTTGCATTTAACATTATCTTCGTTAAGAACTGATGGACATATTCGAATTAAGTTTTTTCCCATTTCCATTCTGGCTTTTGACATTTTGCTTTTTCTTTGACGGTCCATTCCTCGCCTTCTTTCTTCTAAATAAAATTAGAATTATTGTAATACCCAAGTGTTTAAATGGTTCACTACCTTTATTGTCTTCATTATTCTCCTTATCAATGTTCAAGATGTACTCAGTTTTAATATGAGCATAACCATCACCCATTCTTTAAATTTTAAAAATATTTTAAAATTTTTATTTAATATATATAGAATGTATTATTACACTAAAAACAAAACTTTAAACAATAAAAAAATATCTCATTTTTAGATAAATTAATAACATTGGTTTATATTTCGAATAGATTCAGAAATTGCGTTTAAGGAGTGAAATGCATTAATTAAGGAGTGTATTCTTCTTTCTTCATTTTTTTCTAGTTCTTTAACAGGATTTTTTAGACTGTCTTCATATCGTCTAGCTAAATCATTCACACATTGTAAAGAGCCATCAAAAATAAATTCTTTTATAATACGTCCACAGAATTTGCTGTCCTCACGTAATAAATCTACAAAAGCTGCTGCTGCTAACATCTAATTTAAGAGTATTTTAAATTTAATTTAAGAATGTGGAAATCTCTATAACCCTATTCCAACAGCCAGAATTTCCATAACGCCATTTTTCCCCTATAAACAAGGAAAAAGGCTGATAACGAGGGATTAAGCTCCCGTAAAATAAGAAAGCCCCAAAAAAGCAAAACCTTAAGTGAAAGTGGACCAAAAATAATATCTGAAGTAAATGTTTGTATTATTTCACATTTTAAAGGTTCAATCAATTGAATCCATAAATCACTAATTATTCGGTGGTGTTGCATCATACTAATTGTTTGATCATTGGTATTATCTGTTATTTTGTTCTCTTCTTGGCCAAGTTTATTGAAAAGAAGCATACTAAGAAGGTCATCACTTTTTAAGGACAAATTTTCTGTTTCATTTGATAAATTTAGTCTTTGAATTTTCTCCAATTTAAAATTACAAAATAAATCCAAAACTCTTAAACAACAAGTATAAAGTTCTCGTTTGAAGGTAAATGATTTGCTGTAACCTTGAAATAAAATTTTTTTTAGTAAATAACAATTTTTTGTTCCACCAACCAGATAAAACAATACATTGAAGAAGAAGATGCAAAACTGGCAAAATTGCTCCTTTGGCCTTTTGTACATCTTCATACTTTGTAAAAAGATTACAAACTGCACAAACTATTCGTGAAAAACACATTGCAACCGAAGCAGCTAGTTCTGAACTCATTTCCACCGAACGGCAATAATCACGTAAAAGAAAGAGTGCATCCACCAAAATGTGTTTATGTGTTGCTAATTATATTTTAAAGATATTTAATCATAGAAAAAGTTTACCAATATGAATGAATGGAAGTGGAACATGTACGGACAATACATTCATTACTGAAAGCCATCCTTCTAACAAATGAGTGCATGAACCTTCCAAAAGGTTTAACGCATTTTTCTTAACACAAAAGTTCAAAATTGAACGAGCCTCCTAAATTTAATTTCTAAATTAACAAGAAAATAATTAAAATTTACTACCTCTCGTATAACACCAATTTCAGTATTCATTATACAATTAATTTCACTATTTAACAAAAGTTGAAGATAAACAACATCAAATTGTTCTACATTACAGGAATTTTTTCGAACACAAAGAGAAAGTAACTAAAAAATAAAATATTTTTGTAAAAAATTAATAAATTACTTCTTCCATTTTATTTGGATCAAATTTATTACAAATTGGAGGATAAAGATCCCCAACAAAAACACGACTTGATTCCAAAAGTGACCAAAATAAAACTAAAATATTTTTTAATAAATAAAAACAATCTAAAATAACCATGTTGACCGTCAATATTTGAACATGAAAAATTAGCAGATTGCGATATTTGAGAATCTTGATCTGTTGACGCAGAAAAGAGTAAACGTAAATATCTATGCGGATGTTCAATCAAACTTGATCGAAGAAGCGAAGAAAGATCCAAAGCAATCAATTCCAAAATTATACTCTAATTTAAAAAATTATAAATGATAAAAAGATTATCTAACAAATTATTTAAAATTGATAAATTAACCTGGATCGATCGATGGATAGTTGCAAGTGCATATTCATCATTTTCTCTTCTCAAATAAAATGAATCACTCTCTAAACACTCATTAGACGTGGACTCATTTGTATGAAGTTGAGTATGAGAATTTCTGAAGATTGTTGATTGAGCCAAACGATAAATTAGATCATAATGAGATCTGAGAAATCTGAGAACAAGTGCAGAACTTGTAGATCCAAGAGAACATAATCGAAGCTAAAATATTTATATCTGAATATTATAGATTAAAAACTCACAATGAGCCGTAATGCAGGTTCATAAAGTCCAGAAAATTGAGTTGAAAAAGGCGAAGAAGAGTCGGCCAATTGCAGAACAATATCGAGAAGATTATGCAAACATGTAGACTTTTGTCCTAAAATTAAAAAGATCTTATAAAAAATGAGTTGAATACATTAATAGATAATCATTAAAAATTAGAGGAGTGTCTGATATATTCTATTTTGCCTGAGATTTAAAATAAAAAACCTGGTAAGTCAAGAATTGTAGCTGAAATATTCATAAGATCAAAATTCATTAATGCATAGGTAACATTTGGAGAACAAGGATCACAATGCATAGAATCATTAAATACTTCAAACATTAATCGACACACTTCACCTTTCAATCGTCCATATGGAACTTCGTCTACGTCAATTAAAGCCAAATCACTAATTCCAATAAAAATATCTTCCAAAGAAAATATTGATAAAGTTGCTGTACAAATTATTAATTTCTGACGACGAGGTAAAAGTGCCTGGACAATATGTTGTTGAAGAGATGGACGTTGTGCAGTTGCCTCTTTAATTATAAGCCAAACAAAAAAAGCATGTCTTACAAGTGAATCAATCTTAAAAAAATTAAAAAAAAATTAAAAAATTAAAACCTCATTTATAAAATGAAAAAGAAGACTCATATAATTATTGTCAAGTCTTTGTTGAGAATATGGAAAAGGCGAAAAAAGAATAGATTCAACAGAAGCAATTAAAATATCACAATTCGCAGCACGAATAGCATCAGATAATGCCGATCGATTTGAAATAGCAATATAAAGCAGTCGAATAGCAGAACAAGTAGCATCTTCTCTTGCAGGAAAATGAGAAAATAATTTATCATCATGAAGTTGAGAACCACCTTCAGCAATTATTTGAAGCAACTAATTGTTTAAAAATATTATTTTAAATATAATTTAAAATAAAAATCTCACCACTCTTGAAAGTGGGCTATCACTCAGAAGTTGGCACAAAATTTGCACTTCAAAAACTTTGTTATCAACTGTAACTGCCGTTACAAAGAAAGTTTTCAATGGTTGATATAATGAGTCAAGGGCAAGTTTGACTAATATCCACTAAATTTTTAAAGAATGTAATACAATTATAAGTAATATAATTTTCGAAAATAATTCCTCTTAATTACCATTTGACTTATATTGTTGTAAGAACGAGTAGAGAATTGGCAAAGAATTGAATTAACAATGAAATTAATAAAAGGAGAAATTTGAGGCGTACTTGGACGAGCTTTATGTGAGAGTAATTCTTTCATTAGTGTTAAAAATCCTTGAGAATAATCATAAATCTTCAAGTTAGCTTCGCGAGAGTCCAAGTCTTGCTACAAGAATCACGAATTAAGAATTGTTTAAAAAATAAAACCTGAATCCCGACAGATTTACCGTTAACTTGTTTTGCACAAATACCCTCACAAAGAAGACAATTCCAAATACACACAGCAGCCATTTCATCAATTGCAAGGGCTGAAAGAAAATTACAAAGGCAGCCTTTAAATACTAAAGGAACAGGGCTAGCGAGAAGTCCAACAGAAGACTCAATAACATTCCATCCTTTATCCTCGCGAAATTGCCTTCGAGATTCTGGATCCTGTCATAATAGTTTAACTTAAGGAACAGCATTTATTTAAACACAAGTAAAAATATTCAAGAATGGAAAACCTTTAATGAAATTGCAGTTGCTAATTTTGTCCAAGATAAAAGTCCGGCAAGTTCACCATCAGAGATAGATTGTACTTCGCCTAATAAACCATTTATTGAAGGTATTATTTGAACATTAGCTCGAAAATAATCCAAGTATTTGCGAAGTGAAGCAAAAAAATGATCCCAATCAGACATTAATTATTAAAAACTGTTACAATTATAGATTAATGAAAAACACAAACAAAATATTAAGATATAAATTATAAAAAAATATTTAAAACTGATTAAATAAATTTAAGAAAAGTTTATCCAATTAAAATAAAAGAATTAATTTAAAATATATCATCCCGAGCATCCCCTGCATCCACAATGGATACATTCTATGACTCGGCCCTATAAATTAAATAAATTAGATTTTTACAAATTTTCTAACAAACCGAATCAATTTTCGATTTTGGAACACGACATATACAATTCGTTCCAAAATTGGTGTCACGAGTTTGAATACATCGCAAACAACATAAATTCTCGAATCCTTGTTTTTTCCATTTTGCAGCCAAAAGAGCATCAACAAGTTTTGCATCAATACAAAATTGATATAATTCCTTAGAAATTTTTTCTTCCTTGTAATATAAATCAAAGATATATCTGGATCTCTGATGATGAATTCTAAACACAGGCCAAACAGTTTCTGTACGTCTTTTGCCCTAAATTTTTAATTAAATATTCAACAAACATAAAAACAACTTCATGAGGTTCTGTCTCCGCCTCCCTCATTTTCGCTTCAAACTCCTCAAGAGTTGGCTCAACCAAGTCCCAACCATCTGGAGGCTTTTTCTTAATACGGCGCAATTTTGTTGTTAATGACATTTCTAAAAATATATAAGTTGAAGCAAATAGTACTAAAGTATGTAAAAGATATAAAAATAAATAATTTTTCCAAAAAGTTAAACAGATTCATCAACATTATTATAGAACACATTATTATCACAATAATTTACCCAATTAAATTTAAAAAAAGTTTCCTAGTGGAAATGTCTAAGTTTTGTTATTTTTACAAATATCTTATCATATAAAATTATTAAGAAATATTTTGCTGTAAATGTTCTTCTTTCTTCTCTTCATTTTCTGCAACTTTTTCTTCTACATCTTTTATATTTGCTGATTTTTGCTCAGTCGAAAAATTTTGTTCTTCAAGTTCTTTTAAATCAAATTCTTTTTTCATTTCAAAAAGTAAAGATTCATTTCGACATAACCCAAAAATATTAGAATTAATCAAAGCAAAAGCATTATTCTATTTAATTAAAATAAATAATTCATTTAATCTAAACTTACATATTCATCTAAAGAACAATTTCCAATTGAAAAATATTTACGAGCACATTGTTCAAAAGGAAAACAAGAAAAAAAGCAACGATTGATAAAAGGCAAAAATTGTTTAATTAAAAGAAAAGCAGCTTTTTTCACAATAGAAATATTGTCAGAATTTGTAAGAAAAGAATCTAACCAAGCAAAAACATTTTGAAGAGAAAATTGCAAAATATTATAAAAACGGCGTATCTTAATTTTTTAATTTTTTAAAATTAAATAAAAGAAACCGAGTTAATATAAATAGAATGTCGAATTTCATTTAATGCATCAATAATAGAATTTCCAAAAATACAAAGTTCATCCCAAATACATAATTCTAATGGAGCAGACAAATCAACACGACCAATTTCCTTTTTTAATTCATTTTGAGTATTTTCAAAAATTTCATAATCAATAAGATTAATTTTTTCATTAGAAGTAAAACTGAAAATAAAAAAACAATCTTTAATGAGAGAAGAGGTATTGAATAATAATAATAAATCAATTAAATTAAAAACCTTTTCGTTGCTGTTTCGATTTTGGCTTGGAAAATATTGAGAACCATTTGTGAAAATTTACAATGAATCAAAGCACGAAAATCTAATCCCATCCGTCCGAATGAAAATGCACAACTCATTAACTAGAAACGATGAATAAAAAATTATTAAAAACCTTGGAAATCATCATTTCAATGTCAAGTAAGGATTTATATTCAGAACATTGTACATGATATAATAATCTTTCAATATTTCGTTGAGCCCAACATTGAAGTAAATAATTTTGTGAACTTCCTGTCCATCTTTCCCAACGAGAATCTTCATTTAAAGATATCTTAATTTTTAAAAGAAGCAAATTAAAAATGTAGAAATTAAAAAACATATCGCTGTTGAGTGTCAGAATCAGGAAAAACGGCCAAATAAAGAATAATTGTGTCGTACATACATTCTCTATATATTTCAATAACTCGCAAACTAAAATCAGGTTCAGACTAGAAATTAGTTTAAAAACATATGAGATATTTATAATTACCATAATAGACATAACAGTCTTTTCCAAATAAATATCTCTATATTGCAGAATTGAAATACGTAATTGAGTGTTGGAAATATAGGGAATTTTTCTAATATTATTAACAACATAAAAGGAAAAAATAATTACATAAATGAGGAAATTATGAAGAAAAAACTTGTATGCTGTGTGCCAAATTGAGAGGACCATTAAATTTGTTAAAAAGTTCATCTAAAAGACTGTGACGTGCTTCAAGCAAATAATTAGCAACATTCTTAAATAGTAAATAAGTAAAAACAATGTCAGAAATTTTTTTAAAGTTATGATTTCCAACAGACCATAAATAAAGGATATTGAACAAGTTTCGATTGCTTGATCGACAAAGCAAAATTTGTTATAGAATAAGCTTGATCGAAATGACCGGCACGTATACACTTTTCCATTAACTGGTATAATGTTTGAAGTTAAAAAAAGAAAATATATAACCTTTGGAAGTTTAATTACTTCCCATATTAAAAAGTTAGTTGACTCAACTTCGCTTATAATTTTAAATTCACTGAGTAGTTGTGATGAATTACTTTTAAATTGGTCTATTTTCTCTTGAAGATTAGGAAAAGAAGAACTTGATTGTCGCATAAGAAGATCCATTTGAGAAAACTAAATAGTAACAAAATATTTTTGATATAATTCCAGGCTTATAATACCTTCTCTCTACAATATTCAGCAGTTGTGCTAACATCAACATAAGTTCGATAGTTATGAAATGCAAGATCACTCAATTCATCCTGTAAATTTTGACATTTAGATTCAACTCTTCGCCGCATATTCCCTAAGATTATATATAAATCTATCATTAAACAAAATATTAAAAACTTAGTTCATCAAGACGCATAGAATGCATATCAGAATCATTAAATTTGTTATAGTCCAATAAAGTTGTAAAAGAATTTTGATAAAAATAACTTTCATCCTCCATGCCTAAATAAAAATTATGGAAATTTTATAAAAACTCGACAGCATGGTAAAAGATAAAGCTTGAAAGAGTATTTTTGACGGTTGTTTTAATTATTTAGAAAAGGTTTTTGATATTTATTTGAAGATAGAAACGCAAGAACTGGAACTAAGTGCTAATTGAGGATGAACTCACTCAAAACAATATGGTGAATTTTCGAAAAATTAGAGAACTCTAACTGTCTTGCAAAGAGAAAAATGCATTTATTATTCTCTCTCATTTTTACTCTTTTTCTTTTTCCCGGTCACCTAATTTCCACATTCCTTCGTTTTTAAGCAAAACCCAAGGGTATAGGCTTCAACAGGTTTTGGAGACAAAAGGTACAGGCAACAAAAAGATTGGATTTGTACAAAATGCCAATGGACGAAATGGTCAGGCATAAATTTAGAAATTTTTTTTCACCAAATTATACACATTTGAGTCTCAAGTCATTTTTGATATTCTGAATGCGCTAAGGCGATATGTCATATGTAGGTATTGGATCGTGTTGAAAAACTTTAGCTAGTAGATAGATCAGTATGTAAACTATCTAATACTTTAGTCTCGCTGCTAAATCGGAGTGTAAAACCATGACGAATTTACATTTTTCGTGCTTTACTCCACTATCTTTTCGTAAACAGCGCCGTATCTCTTTATTACATTGGTTTCTCGCCTGATTTGCACCACAAGAACTTATTGTTGAATTATAAGAGCTTTAATGCTCAAGATCTATATCTATTTTTGTTTAAATTAGAGCTCAGAATCAACTTAACACGAGGAATATCTCAAATGATATGAGACTCTAATTTTTTTACACAAGTTTTCAGTCCTATACCCTTTGGTTTTAGACAAAACGTAATAGACAAAATGTCATAAGACCAATATTGGACGAAATGGTCTGTCAGCATTAACGGCAAAACTGCATTTTCTGCTACAAAGAGGGCTTTAACTAGATTCGTTTAATATTTGAGTCCCACTACTTGAGTCCAAGCTAAATTTGTTTTTAGTAGATTTCGATGGAAGTGTTATTATCAAAATCTTTTCAAATTTTTAAAAGTTTAGAAAAAAAAACAAATTAAAATGAATCGAGAGGCTAATTTGGCATTATAGCTAAAAATCCTATAAATCCAAGAAAATTTATAGGATCTTGGGATTTGGTTTAAAAATTTTATAGGACAGGATCTGACAGGTTAGTCCTGCAAATTCGTCACCTGCCAATATTTTAAATCCTAAAAACAGCAGGATTTTCACAGAATCATGTAAACTGTTATTTGATATTTATTTTTTAAATCAGATTAAAAAATGCCGTTAGGAATATTTGGCGGAAGTGGAAAAGATGGTGGACCTAAACCACAACCTTTAACAAGTGTTGAATCAACATTGAAGAAGGAGAAAAATGCTGGAAGTTCAAATAATAATCCAAGCGAAATTAAAGACACAAAAGGCTCTACTGTAAAGTTGAATAAAAAAACCTACACAGTGGAACGTAAGCTTGCTGAAGGTTTTCATTTTTATTATATTTTTTGAAAAATTACTAAATTTAAAGGTGGATTTGCTATTGTTTATTTGGTAGTTGATAAACATAATCGAAGTTATGCATTAAAGAGACAATTAATTAGAGATGATCAAAGACAAGTAGAAGCTAGTAGAACAGAGAGTCAAATTGTTGTATGTCAATAAAATTTAATTTTTTCATGCAACAATTTTTAGAAAAATTTGAGTGGACATAAAAATATTATTGAATATGTTGATCACCAGCTTTTGCTTGGAAAGACAGGAGTATATGATTATATGTTGTTGACGACATATTATTCAGGTAAACTTGATTTTTGTTTTATGTAGGAGGTGATCCTAATAATTAAATTTATGATGAGTTTGAATTTATCACCAGTCTTTTTCTATTCTTCCATTTTCATTGACTATTTGCCAAAGCAAATAGGGTGGAATTTGCTGGGTAAAGGAAATACTTTCAGATCACGAATTACCAAAATGGATCTTTTTTCAATTTTAGTAATTACTTTTTAAATGATGCATATATTTAAGACAATGTACTTCAATTGATGAATTCTCGTATTCTGGTCAACAAATGGCTTTCACACAATGAAATTTTGGATATTTTTTGTGACATATGTGAAGCAGTTGGTATATTTATTTTTCCTTTTTCTTAAATCTATATTATTTTAGCTCGATTGCATCATTCAAAGACACCAGTCATTCATCGCGATCTCAAAGTATTATTTTATATCCTAATTATTATAAGAATAAAAATAGGTAGAAAATGTTCTAATTGATCGAGTATCTAGCAATGAACGGCCTGTTTATATTCTTTGTGATTTCGGGAGTGCAACAACAAAGGTTTTAAGCAAGGAGCATTATTCTCATGCCTTTATGGAGGAAGAAATTCAACGTTATACTACTCTTAGTTATAGAGCACCAGAAATGATTGATTTGTTTTCTGGAACTTCTATTGGTATTTATTTAATTTTTCTTATTATTATTTTTTCTTTTAGATACAAAAAGTGACATTTGGGCACTTGGAATAATGCTTTACAAATTATGCTATTTTGCTCTTCCTTTTGGTGAATCAGCTCTAGCAATACAAGGCGGATTATTTTCTTTTCCTGAAGTGCCACAAATACAGGATGGAATTAAAGCGATGATTAGTAAGTTTTGAATCAAACTAAAGTATTCTGTATATTCAGACTTTACCTATCTATGTATACCTTTTAATAAAAAATATTCAAATTTCCTTTGTATTTTAGATCTAATGCTCACAATGAGTGCAAAACACAGGCCAAACATTTATCAAATATCTTATTTAGCATTTTCTGCTGCTAACAAGAAATGTCCAGTATTTAACGTTGAAGTTAAATTTATAAATTGTTAAAAAATATTCTTTTTTATTGTTAGAAATGTGCAAGGATTGAATTAAACGAAGCTATACAAATTCTTTATCTTCGTGATAAACTTGGCACAAATTATTCTCGTCTATTTGAGAAGGCTATTAATGATTTTGAAGCACAAAAAAGACGTCATACAATGCCAAATCAGATGACTACAGCCATGAACGAAGAAAATCAAGCTTTGCCTTCAACAAACAATGAAACTCCTAACACATCTGATTCCTCTTCTACTATTTCATCTAAACTTATTGAAGGTGTTATTGTAAACACAACAAAGGAGATTTCAGAAATGCACCCAAGGTCTGCTACAACATCTGTAAATCCTCGATTAAGGCCGAAACCTCAAGCTTTTTCTTCTCTTAAACAACGAACAAATTTAACAGAAGCTGATACAATCATAAATTCTTTTACCAATAAAAATAGACATGTTAGTGGAACTGCTAGAATAGAGTTTTCATCATCACAAATTGGTGAACAAAATGAAGATGAAGATTTAACATCACCTCGGTTACAGCATTTAAGCGCTTTCCAGCCTTATTCTCTTACACAAGAGGAAAAAATGAATAATTCTAGAATAGCAGAAAATAGTGTAAGAATATTTGAAGCGTCAAATCCTTTTGCACAGCCATCTTCATCTTCTGACTTAAATATGGATGATAAAATTTTTGGCGAACATTTTGATGCTATGAGAAGAGACCGTGTTCATTGTCAAGATGAAGAAAACCTAATCTCTGGTATTACATTTATTTTATTATATTTATTTGGATAAATTATTTAATGAGTCATAGTTGGGACTTTTATTATAGAGGGGGAGGCCTGAGTAGATATTATATAGAATATTAATCTTGAACAGTTATGAAAATTTAATCTTAAGAAATGGAGAATCAAAACATAATGATATCATCAAATGATTTTGGAATTGAGTCTGTCGCATCTCCAAAGAATGATATTTCAAATTATTCCAGAGAAGTTCACCGTGACTGGATGACAATAGAAAACAGAATGGGTGATGATCCATTTATGAATGCTCCACCTATATTGCCGAGTCAATATTTACATCGTCATTAATATCATTCTTATCTAATTTTATATATGTATGTATAATTGAGATATATTTGAATCTAGTTCTTAATCGCTTTTAAATGTGATTTTTACATTTGTTTTAATTTTATTACAATTATTTAAGAATATCGATTAAAATGACCTGAAACTTTTTAATATTATTTTTAAATAAATTAATTCATTTTATGGTATACATATCTTTATTGACTTCATAATATTTAAAATCTTTAAACCGTTAATCAGGGATTCTGTCGATAAAAAATTAATTTACGATTTTCGGGAATCGAGTTGACTAAACGGTAACAGCCTTAAAAATTTAAGGGAATCTTTTCTCAGTCGACTGACATTTTGAGAGTAGATATTTAGTGAAATTATTAGAAATATTTCAAATAACAAATTTTCTTTTTGACAAAATCTTTTTAGATTTGTCATTTCTTCAATTCTTATTTATTTTAATCAGTTTAATTGGATTCTTTTTAATAGCTTACTACAAGATGGCTGAAGAGGAAGTTGATGATCTTTTAGAGGAGGCTTTTAAGAATATAGACGAGGTTTTTTTTTATTTTATTTAAGTTAACTTTTCTACATAAGGCGGAGAAAAATGGCAAGACAATGAAAGAAGTTATCATGAAAAAAGCAAAGGATAGCGGAGTCAAAGTGTAAGTTCTAGTTAATATGATTTTATAAAACTGCTTATTTTAGATCAGACGGCAAACGAAAACGCAGTATAAGTCGCAGTGGAAGCCGAGATAGGAAACGCAAGCGAAGCAGAAGTCGCGAAAAAAGAACCAGGTTAGTTTTTCCTAGCTAGCTATTCGAATTAAATTAAAAAAATAATTAAAAGCATAACAAAAAACAAAAGCAGAATTTCTTTCTAAAGATTACAATTTTGTTTGTTTTCGTAATTTATAAAGTTCATTTTAGGGGGTCTTCCAAGGAGCGTCGGAGGCGATCACCTTCTGAAGGAGATAGAAAGACTAGACGCCGATCAGGGTAGGATGTTTTCTTTTTAAAAATGTATAAAATAAAATTAGTTATGGGAAGAAACACTTATTAGTAATATATCTCAGATCTTGACTGTATCCCATCATTGTTTGTTGATGGCTCTGAGCGAATGATGGTGCGGTACGTGCTGAAGCGAAACCAATCTTTGTCCTTTCGCTATATGCATTTCACAATATTTATTTTTTCAGTTGTATACCGTCAAAATAAAAGTGTTTTCTCCTTTATTTTTTAATATTAATTCCAGGTAGTATTAAGAAATCGCAATCCTTATTCTTCTTTATTGAGTCACTTTTATATGTTTCAGTTTTTAATGAACTTTTTCCAGTTCGCGCGATCGTCGTCGCCGTTCTCGTTCTAGGTCTTATGAACGCAACAGACGTCGAAGCCGTTCTCGCCGGAGAAGTCGATCTATACGACGCAGTAGAACACCAAGACGAAGTCGATCAAGGTCTCCATGGAGTGAGAGGCGTCGTTCTCCTATTCCTGCTCGTCGTTTGCCGGGACCTGAGCGCCGCGATGTGTGAGTATTTATAATTTTTATTTTATAATTTTACTAATTTCACAGACTTTCACAACTTAGCATGCCCTTCGAGCCGAGACGATCACCACCGCGAGATGCACGCATGGACCTGACGACCGAGGAGAGGGACGAACGTACAATCTTTATTCTGCAGGTTCTTCGACTTACACAGATGTTAAAGGTAAAGTTTTAATATTCAGCTTGCTCGACAAACACGTCCGCGGGATCTTGAAGAATTTTTCTCGAGTGTGGGTCATGTTCGAGATGTTAGGATAATTACAGATACAAAAACTCGTCGTTCCAAAGGAATTGCGTATGTAGAGTTTTGGGAGCGTGAAGCAGTTCCACTGGTTTGTTATTTTTTAAATTTATTGTTTAAATATTTTGGAATTATTTTCAAAGGATTTACTAACCAAAATACTTGAAATTAATTTAATAAAAAACGTTAGAATAATATTTTTTATGTTTTTTACTTAAGGCAATGGGGTTAAACGGACAAAAGCTAAATGGAGCTCCATTGATAATTCAAATGTCTTGTGCTGAAAGAAATCGAGCAGCCACTGTCATTACTTCTAGCACAATAGGTTAATTAATTTAATTTAAAATAATTTATTATTTTTTAAAGGACTTGGTCTTGGACTATCAACAGGCCCAATAAAAATTAGAGTTGGTAATTTGCACCCAAATATAACAGACGATATGCTTGCAGCTATTTTCGAGCCATTTGGAAGAGTTTATTTAATCATAATTTATCTTTTATATTTTATTTGTAGGTTGATCGTTGTTATGTTCAAAAAGATCCAACAGATATAACGTGTAATATTGGATTTGTCATTGTATTCTACAATTTTTTTCTATATTACTTTTCTAATTTAAGTTTCGCCACGGAGAAGAAGGAAAAAGGGCAATGGAACAGTTAAATGGATTTGAGCTTGCCAGTCGAAGTATTCGTGTTACAACTGTTGAAGAGAATGAGCTTCCCGCTATTAAGCAGGAAGAGCAACCAGTTTCTAACATAAAACAAGAAAATGCAGAAAATTCAGCATCTCGACTTCAATTAATTGCTAATTTAGCAAAAGGCCGTTCAGACGTTGAGGTTCCAAAAGTTACTCAAGAAGCGATTGCTGCACAACAAGCACATAAACAAAATGCTGATAATATACCATCTTTTGCCACTCAATGTTTCATGCTTTCAAATATGTTTGATTCATCAAATGAAACTGAACCAGGATGGGATTTGGATATTCGTGATGATGTTGTGGAAGAATGCAGAAATCATGGAGGTATTAGTGTAATTAATTATTTTTTAGTTCGATTACCGAACTTTACATTTAAAAATATTTAAAAATATTTTTTAGGTTGTGTACACGTATATGTTGATAAAGCTTCTCAACAAGGAAATGTTTATGTTAAATGCCCAACTGTTGCAACTGCACATAAATCAGTGATTGCGCTTCATGGGCGTTGGTTCGCAGGTTTAATTCTTATTTTTTAATTTTCTCTTGAAAAATGTTATTCTATTTTTAGGTAAAGTTATTACAGCAAACTATGTTCCTGTAACATCGTACCATGAGCTTTTCCCTGATGCTAGGACAGCAAGTGCTGTTTTACAACCGAGGCCCTCTTAAAATTGATAAAATTGTACACAGCCGTTTTTTTAATATAAATATTTTTCTGCTATTTTTGGAAAGAAAATTGTTTTTTTTTCGATTTTATTTTTTTTTAATTTTGTCATTTCTTTTAATAAATTTACTGAATTGTTCTAAATGAGCCAATCACAATAGGTAAAATAATATCAAAATTTTGTTCAATTTCAATTCTGAAGAAATAACTAAAATTTATTAGGCCATTTTCTTTTACTGAAGTTGGTGGTAAATTGCAGGGAATGTGAAATTGTATTTGCTGTTCTGACTCTGACAGTATGTCACATTTTATATTATTAGAATTATTAGTCTAGAAGATGTTTTTAAAAATAATATTTTTGAAAATTATTTTCTTACGTAGCTTTGAATGGCCCTAGTTATTAATCTCCTATCCCATACGTTTCGAGTATTTTTTCTACACGCCATAAAATCTATCTTAAAAATATTTGTAATGGGTCATCTCACTTTAAATAATTTATAAAAGTTACCTGTTGACAGAGAGACAATTTTATCCCTAAATTTATGTTTAACACAAAATTACAAAATAAAAGAATACATTTAACTTGCTTTAATTTTTTAATGCCTGACTTCTTTAATTGCTTTTCCATAATTAAGGACAATTTACATGTTTCACCTATTTCAAATAAAAAAAATAAAATTAAATTTAAATAATTTACCTGGGAGAAGACCCAAAAATGAGCTCCGCAATGTTAATTTTATTCGTTTTTGTGATTTGCTATTTGAAAAATAATAATTTTTGAAAAAATAAATAAATTTGACAACCAAAAACATAAAATATTACAAACTCGATCGGTAACAATTTCCTCTGTAGAATAAGCTGAGTTAAGAAAGTGAGGAGAATCAAGAGTTAATAAACTTTTTAATTGAATTTCAGATTCTTAAAATAAATTAATTTTTAACAAAAAGTTCTTTATGAACCTGATACAATTTCACTTTCTCCGCAATCCTCAGCAATATCCTTAACATTATTTTTATTTTTAATTTTTATCTCAAAAAACATTTCTCTCTTTATTTATAATTTCTCTCAATTTTTCAATTTAATCTTTAAATCTTTTTCTTTTTTTTTTAACTTACTAGTATAGCCAAAATTGAATATTTTATATTTCCATAACCAACTTCATTGAAACTCGAAATTGCATTTATTGGAAGCTATAAAAAATTAAAAATAAAATTTAAATAAAATAACTTTAACAGCAAATTCGAGTTTATATTCTCCACAATTTAATTCCATTGCTTTATCACAATAAATAGATAATTCTCTTTAAATAAATATTTAAATTTAAAAAAATATAAATTTACTCAGTTAAATCTTTATATAAATCTAAATTTATTTCTTTACTTTCATATTCAATATTATTAGAATATTGCCAATAAGTAAAAGTAGAACCTAATGTTCTAAGAGAAAGACGAGCAATTCTTGTTTTTTCTTTTGTAATTATATTTAATTTACCCTAAAATAATATTTATTTATTTTTAATTTAATTTTAATTAAACCTTTATTTCTTCACCAGCCAAATAAATATATTCTTGAGGTTTTTCTAATTTTAATTCAAAATTTTCTATTTTCATTAAATATTTTTGTTGTTTTTTAGTTTATTTTTTGTTTATTTTTGTGAGTCAATATATTTATAAAAAAGTTTATAAAGAACTTTTCTCATGGGAATAATACTACTACATTTATTTTTATTTATTTATTTTTTAATATAAATATTTTAACCTCAAAAGTTGAGGGATTTAAAATATTTTATTTATTAAATATTTTAAAATTAATTTTTATTTTTTTAGTTATTTATTTATATTTAATTAAATGGAAAAAGTTGAAGAAGAACAAGGTCAAATTTCTTCAGATGAAGAATCTCCAAAAACTAAAAAGTATTGATTAATCAATTAATTTTATTTAAAAAAATATATATTAATTTTTATTTAGTAAATTAATTTCCAATGAAAAAATTGTAAAGAAAAGAAAGGCCAGAGAAGATTCTTCATCATCTTCAGATTCTGGCTCTTCTGATTCTTCAGGATCATCTTCAACTGAAAATAGCAGTAGTGAGGAAGAAGGAGAATTAAAAGGTTTATAAATATTATTTTATATAATTAATTATTTTAGTGAAGCGAATTAAAGTGGAAATGAATACTGCTACAACTTCTTATACTGATCCGAATATTATGGAGAAAAAGTTAATATTAAATTTAAAAAAAAATTATTTAGTTTTCAATAATATATAATTTAATTTTTCTTCAATTTTTTTTTTAAATAAATCTATTTATTTTTATTTTCAGGCGTGAAACTGTTCCCCAATATTTAATGAAAAATTTGGGTATTAAAGAGGAGGAAAAACTTTCATTTATTTTTAAAAGAGATGTTTGTGTTTTTAAATAATATTAAAATAATAAATATATTTTTATTTAGTTAAATACAATTAATAATTTATTAAATGGAAAACATATGTCTGCACTTTATGGAAAAAAGCCAATTAATTTTGGTCTGTGATTTTAAATTTTAATTATTTTTATTTAAAAAAAAGTTTATGGTGGATTAACAATGACTGGTGCTAATAGAACTTTTGCTTTTATGCGTGGACCAACTGTTGAACAATATATTAAAAAGAAACAACAAATAACACTTAAACATCCTGAATGGCCATGGTAAAATTAAAATAATTTTATATTTTTGAAGAAACAAATTTTAGTTAAAATTAATTAAATTTTAATTTATTTTTTCAGTTTAATTCAACCTGGAGGAGGTAATCACAAAAGTTATTATCCAATTGAAGTTATACATATTTGATATTATTTTTAAAATTATAATTATTTTTTATTTAAAAGAATTTGATTAATATTAAAAAAGGTTTAAACAATATTTTGAATTTTCTCTAATTTTATAGTAATTCCATACAAAAGAATAATTAAATAAATTTAATTTTTGGTTAATTATTTTTACTTTCTAAATAAAATAAAATTTCCAACATTTGTTGTTCTCTAGCAATATCAAAAGGTGTTTTATTATTATTATCTGCTAAAGTTGTATTAAAATATAACTGAAAAAATATTAAATAATTTAAAAATTTAAATTAAAATACTTTGCTTTCAATTAATGCTTTAACACAATTTAATGAACCAGAAATAACAGAACAATGAAGAGCAGAACGTCCAAGATTGTCAATATGTTCAGGGTCAATATGTAAAGATTGCAAATAAAAAATAAATAAATTATTTATATTTTTTTAAAAAAATATTAAAAAAAACCATAGCTTCAACTGTTGATACTTGACCTCCTAAACAAGCATAGAAAAAAGGTGTTCTGTTTTTAATTATTTTTATTTATTTAAATAATAATATAAATATTACCTATCCATTCCATCTAATGGAGGAGATAAATGTCCACGTTGATATCCAAACCAAAGTACTAATTCACTCAAAAAATATTTTTTTTAAGAAATTAAATTGTTAAATTAACATTTAAATAATTATTTTAGTTTTATTAAAAATTTTTAATATTTTTTTTTAATTTTTGTAACAACCTAGAGTATTATTAGTAATTATGAAACATGGATATAAAGACATATGATCTATTGAAATGTCTTTATAACGGGAGGACTTTTTAAAAATTTTAAAATTAATGTTAATAAATCTATTTTATAAAATAAATAACCTATTTCCTTGTCCTGCAGCTAAATGTTCAGGTGTTGCCCCATTTTCATCTGTTTCAATCTTTTTTATTAAAATATTAATTATTTAAATTAAATTAATTTATTTATTTTTACATTAAGTGTATTATTAATTGTAATAAGTAATTTACACATTTCTAATCCTCCTCTTAAAGCAGCCAAATGAAGACAATTTCTTAATAAAATAATTAAAAATTAAATTAAAAAATATAAACCTTTTAAAATGATCTTTAAATGCAAGTAATTGATTAGCTTTATTTTTATTACTTAACTTTAATTTTAAAAAATTAAATTTTAAATATTTTAATTTTAAATAACCATTTTTAAAACTAATTTTTCATTTTGTCCAATAATTGCCCACATAAAAGGTGTTCTTCCTTCATTATCTACAGGTTCTTGTCCTCCTTCATTATCATTTAAAATTGTTTTAAATGTTAAAATTGATCCACATTCTGCTGCATAATGTAATGGAGTTACATTAAAACGATCCTTTTTTAATTATTTAATTTTAATTTAAATAATATTTAAAATACCCTTGTATTATTACTAGCATTAGATTGGAAAATAAGCAATTTGGCAAGTTCTGCCCTATCATAAAGTGCTGCATACTAATTTTTTAATAAAATTAAAAATTATTTTTAGGAAAAGAAAAAGTTTTAAAAAATTTATTTTTTTCCGCATTTATCGCTTAAATAATTTCTTTATTTTTTCCTAATAATGGGGGAATTTACCGAAAAATAAAAAAAGGTTCTTTCCCCAAAAAGTTAAATTATTATTTCTTCCCCTTTTCCTATAAATATAATAATAGCTAAAATAAATATAAATACATGTAAAGGTGTTCGAGAATCATAATCAAATATCTAAAAAATAAATAATATTTAAATTTAATTTATTAATTAATTTACTTGTGTTCCTGCTGCCCCCATTGTTTTTAAAAGAGTTTCAAGAACTGGACGATTATTAGCCATAACTAGGTAATAACAAAATAATAATTAATTAAATTAAATCACCAGCAATATGAAGGGGTGTCCAACCTTGTTGATCACGAATAGTTACAGCAATTGATTTTTTAACCATTAAAAGTTTAACAACATTTGCCCCTATAAAATATTTTAAATTTTTTTAAAATATTTAAAAAATATATATAAACCAATATGACTCCAAGCAGCTAAATGAAGTGGAGTTCTACCTAAACTAAAATAAATAAATAAATAATATATTTTTTAAAATAAAATATTTAAATTTTTACTTATCACGAGAATCAACAGGTAATCTCCATTTAGGTGCTAATAATAATTCACAACATTGTTCTGAACCTGCAGCAGCTGCTAAATGTAAAGGTGTCATTCCTTCTTTATCAACAGATTTTAATTGAAGATCTTCATTTTCTAATATTTCCAATAAAAGCTTAAAAAATATATATTTATTTTTTTAAAATTATTATTTTTAAATTAACTTTTAAAATTTTAAAAGACTTTTGTGTTGAAGCCAAATGTAAAGAATTAATTCCATTTAAATCTTTTGATAAAATTTTATCTTTAGGTAATAATTGTAATAATTCTTGTATTGAATTTAATGATTGTCTTTGTACTGCCCAATGTAAAGGATTTTGGCCTTTACTGTCTTTAATATTTGATAAACAAATTCCCCAACTTTAAATTAAAAAACATTTATTTTAATATATTTAATAATATTTTATATTATTTTTTTTATAAATTTTAAATTTGTTTAGATAAATATTTTAAAAGTTTATAGTCAAAAAATGTTATTAGTTAATTATTTAATCAACATTTTTGACCATAACTATTCAATTAATTTTACTCAAAAATTCAGAATTTTTAAGTAAAATTAGGGTTAATAATTTAACAAATATTCGTACAAAATTTTATATTTTTTAATTTAAATATTTTTTAATTTTATAAAAATATTCTGTTTAAATGTTCTTCTCACCTTTGTAATAAAGTAAAATGTCCTCCTCTTTCAGAAATTAAAAGAGAAAGAAAAAGAGGTCTATGTTCACAACATTGGTTTATATTTGATATTTTTGAACGTTCAAGTGAATCAAAAGAAAATTTTCCAAATTGACCATCATTATCTTCAATTGGACATCCAGAATTAGCCAATAATTGATTTGCTGAATGACTAAATTGACCTACTAAAGCTTCAGGTTGAACAGCAGATGGTGACAAACATTTGATTAATTGACGTAAGAATTTAGGTGGTTGATTGTGTAAAGCCCAACGATGAACTTGGGAAGGAGATTCACCAGCAATTATTCTCTCAGCTAATGCTTCACATGGACACTGAATGGAAAATAAAATAAAAAATTATATTTAATTGTAGATAACTCAGGCAAAAATTATTAAGAATATTTGAAAAATAGATAAGGAGTGACCAAAAACATTTAAAAATGAATTTTAAAAATAAAAGCTAAATATAAATAAATACAAAATTAAAAACATGCCCAAAAAAACCTTTTCAGGTAAATCATTAATAGCTTGCTGTGTTTGAGTTCTACGTCTAAATGCACATTGTTGGTCTCTTTCATAATCAGTTGTAAGTTTCATTTTAATTAAATATTAATTAATGATTAAAAGAATTCTCTTTTTTAATTAAAAATGAGAGAAAGGGGAAAATTAATATTGTCGGCTAACAAGTTTTTTCCTTTTTTTAATCGATTTAAAATAAGATGGTTAAATATTTTTTTTGCGCAATATTTTTAATAAAACAAAAAAGGAGATTAGAAAAATATATTTTAAATTTGGGTTAAAAAAAGTATCATTTATAAATTATTTATTTAGACAATCAAATTTAATTTAAGAAAAGGATATGCCTTTTGTATATATACAGTGGGAAGATAGAGAAATAACATAATGCCAAAAGGGTCAATTTAAATTGTCACGATATTTGGACTCATAAACTGGACCAGAGCAAATCCTCTACATAATTTTATAAAAATATTAAATAACATTTGACTATTTTAATTGTTTAATTTTAAATTTTTCCAATAATTAATGCCTGAACTAAATCTCCAATTTTTAATCCTTCTTTATTTCCTTTCTTTTTTTCTTCCTCTTCTTTTGAAGGTAATTCTAATAATAAATTAGCTGAACGTGTAGATAATAATCTAGAAGATATTTGACTTCCAAATATACATTCTACTTTTGGAATTATATTTCCTTTATTTGAATTTAAATAAATTGCTCTTTTATATTCTGGACGAGAATCAAGTAAAGGAATTGGATTAATTAACTTTAATTAAATAATATTTAAAAATAAATAAATTAACCTCAACAGTAATTCTTGGATTTTCCCAATTAATTTCTAAACCAGAAATTCTACGAAGTTGGGGAATAACAAATAAATGGGCTGAAACAAAAGCAGAGACTGGATTACCTGAAAAAATATTATTATTTTTTTAATTCAAATTATTTAAAAATATTTAATTAAATTATTTTAAAGTGTCTACTAATATTCTAAAAATAAATATTTAAATAAAATACCAGGTAAACCAAATACCAATTTTAGACGGCCATCTTTACCAATTCCAGAAGCAAAAGTAGAAGGTAAACCAGGCTTCATATAAACTCTTCCAAAATGTATTTTTAAATTAAAATTTTCAGTTAAAATTAATTTAAGTAAATCCTTAAATTAAAAATATATTTATTTATTTATTTTAAATTTACTTTTTCTCCCATAGAAACACCTCCACTCATTACAATTATATCAGATTTTGAAAATGCTTTATTTAATGTTTCAATTAATGATTCTTTACTTAAAATAATAAATAAATTATTTTTTATTTTTAAATAATTATTAATTAACCTATCAATGGCTATACCACAATCAATTGCTTCAAAACCCTCTTCTTGAATAATTGAAATAATTACAGGTCTATTAGTATCAATTACTCCATCATTATTAAGTAATTCATTATTATTTTCAAATAAATTATTAAAGTCAATAAGTTCATCACCAGAAGAAATAACACAAATTTTAGGACATTTATAAACAAGAATCTTTTTTATTTAAATTTATTTTATTTAAATTTATTTTATTTAAAAAATAAAACCGTCTTTTTCCCACTTAAGGCAACAAGCCCAATTTCAGCTGGGCCTAATTTAGTACCTTTTCTTAATAAAAGTTCATCTTTAGCTATATCACTACCAATTTCTCTATAATTATTTTTATATAAAATATAATTTAAAAATAACCTAATATTTTGTCCTAATTTTGGTTCAATTCCAATATCAATTAATATCTCTTTTCCTTCATTCTATTATAAATAAATTAAAATTATATTATTATTTATAAAATTTAAATAAATATATTAGATATTAAATAATTATAATCCCAAAAATGTAATTAAAATTAATCAATTATATTAAAATATATTTTATTTTAAATAATCACATTTTCTTCTAATAATTCAGTATCTTCTAATTTAACAACAGCATCTGCTTCTTCAGGTAACTTTGCCCCTGTACTTATACGAATACATTGACCAAATATTAATTTATGTTGTTCATTTGATTTTCCAGCATTACTTGTACCTATAACTCTACGAGAACCTTTTCCATCAGAAGCTAAAAATATTTATTTAAAAAATTATTTTTAAATAAAAAGAGTAGTACAATATAAATATATTATAAAATATTAATTAAAAAAACAAACAAATAACAGCATATCCATCCATTATTGAAGCTCGAAAATTTGGAACAGGTTTAAATGCTAATAATGTTTCTGCTAATACATAACCTTTATTTTAAATAATTAAATAAATAAATATATTTATATTTAAATTACCTAATAATTTTTTATTTGTTTCTTTTTGTTCAATTGATCTTAATTTTTCCAAATATAAATCAATTGTTTCTTCAAGAATTTGCCATGCTTGTTTTATTTCTATTGCAGGCCAAGGACTTTGTCTTGGTAAAAACATTATTTTTAAAATATAAATATTTAAATTATAAAGAGAGTGTTGTGTGGAAAATAAAATTATTTATTTATTTATAAAATAATAAAAGATTTAGAAGAAGATAATAATAATAAATATTATTATTTTATTAAATATTTTAATTAAGTTTTAATTTAAATTTCTGACTAAATAATAAATTAAAGAGTAAAATAAATAATTAAAAATATTTATAAAATATATTTATTTACACAAAACTGCGGAGAATCAAAAAAATATTTTATTGATTTTCTTTTTTTTAAAAATACTTTTAAATTTAATTATTATTTATTTTTATTAAATTATATTATCTATTTAGGTAAAAGAATAAAATACTTGAAAATAAATAAAAATATAATATTGATAAAATTAAAACATAAGTAGAAAATAAAAATAAAATAAAATACATTTTTGAAAATAAAAAACAAATTTGGTAATAAAATTGGGAGAATTAAGAAAACAAACAATTTTATGGTAAAATAAAAATATTTATTTATAAAAAGAAATTTGATTTTTAATTTATAAAAAATTTAATCTTTTTTAATTATAAGAGTGATTTAAATAAGAGAACATCTTTTGGTTAATCATTTTGAATGTTTTTAAATATTATTATTATAATTAATTAATATTTATATTCTTTACTTAAAATTAAATTAAAAAATTTTAATTTATTCCTTTTACTTCATAATAATATTTAATTTATTTTGTTAATAATTATTTAAAAAATAATTTAATTTATTTTTTAAATTAAATAATTTAATTTATTTTACTTATAATTAAGTTGTTACTAAATAATAAGCCCAAAAATTTATTTTAAAGACTTATCTTTTGTCAAAAAAAAAAAAAATAAATTGATTCAATAAAGATTATAATTAAAATAATTTTGAATTATAACAATATTTAATTAAATTAAAAAAAAATATATTTATTTATTTAACAATCCCTTTATTTTAAATTATTTTTATTTATTAATATTAGATAATCATGAGTTTATTATTAATTATTATATTATTTTTTTGTTTCACATTGTTCACAAAAATTCTTCTTTTAAATTATATTTTTTTCTTTATTTTTTAAATTATTTTTTCTCCAGGCATCCATCTGCTGTCTTATAATAAATAGTAGTTTATATTCTTCTATACCTTCAATGGACGTTAATTTGATGGATTGATGCCTTTGAATGATGACCGCTTCAAATGCTCGCTCATCAATTTAGTGATTGATGATGAAAAATGTGAAAAAAAAAAAGAGAGAATTACTACTTTACTACATACTACTTGCTGCTTTTTATATTTATAATGATTTTTAATAAAAAAAGAAAAGAATTTTTTATTATTAAGTTGCTACATATTACTACAAAAATGATACTTTAAGGTGTCATTAATTAGGCGTATGATTATTTTTTTAAATTATTTTTAAATTATCTTACCTAATCATATAAATATAAGAAAAAATTAGATTATCATCTTCTTTTTTGTTTATTTTTATCTTTGTGTATTTCTTCTAGATTAATTAATTTATAAAAATAAATACATTATTTTATTTAATTAACCAAATAACGCCAAAATATACCCATTTATTTTATATTTCTCTTTAAATCATTAAATGACTGTCTGGCTGATTGACTTGATTGATTATATTCAATTGTCTATCAGTAGCTAAAAAAAGCTTTTAAGAGACCGGCAAGTCATTAAAAATAAAGGAATTTGTGCAGTGATTGGAAAAAGAAAAAAATGAAGAGAAATAAAGTAAAAAGGTCGTCTATCTTTGGTGGGCTAAATGGAAAAAAAAATATTTTTTATTAAAAAAAAGGAAGAAGGGTCTAATTCAACTTTTTTTAAACATTCCCTAGGGCTGTTTAACACTTTTAATTTATTTGATTGATATATTCAATTTATTTTATAATTATTTAAAGGCATGGGTTTAATAGCTCTTAAAATAAATTAAATTGGATAATTAATTAGTTTTGATATTTTTTGTCAGATCAATTCATTTCCGAATGTAATTTATTTTATTTTTATTTTTAATTGGTTTTTTTATTGTCTAACAACAAAAAAACTCATTAAAAATTAAATATATTTTTTTGTATGCCTTTTTCTTCTATTCTCCCATTTGGATCATCTTTTCTTTTCTCTTTTTTTATCCTTTGATGGGTTTTACTGCTAATCCGATGAATAAACAGAGCCGATAGATTTGTAAATTTAAAAGAAAATGGGGTAAGCAGATTAAATAAAAGAGTATATATATTTAGTTAAGTATATATATTATTTATATTTAAAATAAAGAGGAGATAATCTTTAGGCGGAAGAGAAGGGTTTTTATTTTATTTGAAAGAATTAAATAAATATATATTTAGTAAAAAAAGAGAGTTAATACTCTTTTTTATTTTTGGTAATGCTCTCGAATTGCTCAAAATCTCTTTTTTAAATCCATTCATTTAATGAACCAACTTTGGGTTAACCCAAAATATCAACAAGTAAATAATCATAGACCTTTAGAGTCTTTTTTTTTATTTTTTTCAGAGGTTATCTTCTGTATTAAATTTAATTTATTTATGATAAAATCGTTGGAGAAGAAGACACTTTTTTAATTTATTTTTAACTTCAATCAAAATGTCAAATATAATAAAAATTAACAAATAAAAATGCTCATAAAATTGTTTTTTTCTTAATATTGTCGTCTTTATTATTGGCGAAATTCCCAACCCCGAAAATATATTTCCCTCACATCTCTCCTTTTTACAAAAACCGCCACTCTTATTTTTACATATTTTTTTCTAACTCATTTCCCAATTGTCATTTCCGATTGCTCATAAAAATTGACATTTTTATGACATTTTCCCCTCTTTTGCCTTATTCAGATATTTAATGCTGACAAGAGCGCTAAACTCAAATAAAAATTATATAAATTTTAATAGAGGTAAATAAATATCCAAAAAATCAACAATTTAATGATTTACAACAATTTGAGTCTGGTATTTTAATTTTCTTTTTTTTCTTGTCAAACCATTAAAGAGGTGTTGCCTCAGCGTTTTTGTAGAGATAAAGTAATAATTTAATAAAAACAAATGTTACAGTAGAATTTTTAATTTCTTTTAATTTAAAATATCTACCTATAAATTATTTTTTAAAATAATAAATTATTTTATAATATTCTTTTTTTTTTGGCTCAATAAGCATTAAAGAAATTTTTATCATTTTTTTACCGTTCTCTCTCTCATTAGAGCATAAAATCCTTCTCTCCTTACAGACAGAGAGAAGAAGAAACAAATTTGCAGGACAGCCACCTTTTTCACCGTCGGCAATGGCCCACCGGCCATCAGTCATCAATCATCACCCCCTATTATTATTATTATAATATACTTTTCCACCTGTCATTCTCCAATCCATCCATCATTAGGAGAGAAAGACATTTTAAATAATCAGTCATTTGCCGCCGTCATTCATTCAACCTTTTTTTTTTTGTATTTTTGCCCTTAGGCAATGTGAAGGAGAAAACTAGTAAAAATAAACCTTATAATCTGACCGCTATTTTTTTAATTTTTACAAATATGGGGGGAATTAAAATAATTTAAATAATATATTTATTTTTATTGGATACTAACTGTAATTTTTAATTGACTCTCTTGTCTATAATTTTAGAGGATTGAGAATTGTTTATAATAAATCCTTTCAAAGATTATAATAATTACCTATATTTTATATAAAAAATTATTTTTTTCTTTGATACTGGAAATGGAAATTCAAAAAAAGATCAAAGTATTTAGAGGTGATCTTTTGGAATTTATATTAATTCAAAAAGTTTACTATATATAATTAATATTTTAAAAGAATGGATGATAAAATTTAAGTTTAATAAATGCTTTTAAGGCGGTGATTGATGAGCATTTTTATTAAATAAATATGTTTGTCAAAAACTCTTTCGGCAGTTAAAAAAAATTTTTTTTACAACAATTGATAATAAAAATGATTAATTAATATATAAAAATATTTTTTAGAATTACTCTCTCTTTAAAAATATTATTAATTCTTTTCATGGCTTTATTTTCTCTTAAAATCTTTTCTAACTTTTGTTTGATGGGAAGAAGTTTAGAATAAATAATTGAAAAATATATTTTTGGGGATTGAATCTACTCATTTATTTCTTTCTTTTTTTCTCTAAATGATTGATGAGCAGCCCCTTTAGCTCAAAACATTGCAGCAAAACAAACAAAATAATCCATCAAATAACAGCAGTGCTTTTAAAATAAAATAAAGGCGAGAAAATAAAAAATAAATATATAAAATATCAAAAAAACTTTTTAACTTAATATGCGCAAATTAAATATTTTTTAAATAAATTTTTAATAAAGTCAATGAATTAAAAATATAAATTAATAAATGTCCTTTATTGCGCAACAAAAATGGAAGTGTAAAAAAATTAAAAAAAGGCAAAGGAAGACCGGAAAAGGGCCATTTTGGCCTTGAGGTTCTTTTTTTGAAGAAAAAAAGAAATTCATTTTTATGGAAAAGAAAAAGCAAAATGAGCCAATATTGGAAAATTGAATTTTTTAAAAGGCAAAAGAGGAATTTTATACAAAAAAGGGAGATGTATTGTAACGTTAAAGAAATGAAGAATAGCAAATAATAAATAAAAATATTTTTAAAAATTTTCAAAATTTCATTTTAATTTTATAAATACACTTCAAATAGTACAACACATCCCACTTAAGATGAGCAAAATAAAAAATAAGTAAAAAAGAGGAAAGGGTCATTAATTTTTTATGTTTTTATTTATTTAAAAACCCGTAAAAAATTATCGTTGTTTTTAAACAAATTTATTTATATTTATTTAATATTTATCCATTACTTCCAGCAGTTTGTGTCTGATTATTATTTCCTCCAAGTGAATTAGCCATTGCTGCTAAAGCAGCTAATTGTGAATGAGCATTATTTAATTCTGGAGGATTATTATTTTGAATAAATTGTTGAAAAGAAGAATTATCAGAATTTGCCATTAAATTCTGGAAAAAATTAATTTAAAATTAATTTTTTTTAAATTAATTCTAACCAATGCAAGAGCCATTTGTTGTTGAAATGATTGAGGTGGAACAGGAGGCATTTGATGAACAGACTTTGTTTGTTGACCTCCTTGATTTGGTTGAGCATATGGATGAAAACGATGATTTTGAGCTGAAAAAAAGAAAATTAATTTTAAAAATTGTTCCACCAGAGAATATTTAATGAAATAATAGGGAAAGTAATAAAGAAATATATAAAAAGGAATAACTGAGAGAGAGTAGATATTAATCAGTATAACTATAAGATAATTATAAATTAGTGTCAAGTCAGAGAGAATAAATAATATAAACTTTAATATCAACCTCCAATCATTGCTGCTGCCACTGAAGTTGGTGGAGGTGGTGGTGGATGAAGGGGAGGTCCAAGAAAAGGTTGCGCCGGAATGAACCCAGGCGGCAATTGAAATAATTGTTGATTCCATCCATTATAATTAGAATTATTTTTATTTGATTGATTAACAGATGGAATTCCTGTTGGCGAATTTTTCGCAGCTTTAGGTCGGCAGTTAGTAATAGTAGCTGCAGTAGTGGTGGTTGTTGGTGTTTGAATAGTTGAAGGGGTTGAAGGGATTGATCCAGCAGTGGTTGGTCCTCCTTCTGTAGTAGAACTAACAGCACTTGGTGAACTTATTTGTGCAATATGTGCAGATTTATAATGAGCAAATAATTGGTCATCAGAAGCAAATAAACGAGCACAGGCCTGTCCTTCACGAAGTCGGTAAGGACAGGCAAACTGTGAAGGTAATTGACCACAGGCTGCTGCCATTAATAATGCTTGGATAGGTTGTTGAAGTAATTGTTGAGCAAGAAAACTTTAAAAAAAGGAAGATATTTTAATAAAAAAATAATAATAAGGTCCTAAAGGATATAAAAAGAATTATTAATTTTTCAATAAAATACCCTTTTAATTTTCTTTATTTAATTATTTTACTTATTATCAATTTGTGTTTGTTGATTTATTGTATTATTAGCTATTCCATTATTATTATTAGATTGTTGTCCATTTAAAAAAGAAGAACAGCCATTTTGTTGTTGAAACATTGCCATTGCTGCTAAAGCAGCCATTTCAGCATCAGAATTTTGATGATTATTATTATTATTAATAAATAAATTATTTGGAGGTATTTGGTCTAATTTCCTTGTTGCTGGTATTGGCATATTAGCAGGAAGTGGAATACCTGAAGGTGTTGTTTGTGGTGGAAATATCTTTAAAAAGAAAATAAATTAATTAATTAATTAAAAATAATTAATTAAAAAATTTACAGGAGGAATAAAATTTTGTTGTAATTGTTGTAGAGAAATATTTGGAGGAAGAGATGACGGATGTTGAGGAGAAGATATTGGAATTTGTTGTGCAGTAGCAGCCATAAATTGTTGCAATAATTGTATTTGTGTTGGAGGGGTAAATTGATTAGTATTATTAGGTGGAGGACAAAAATTATTTGAATTTGTAAAAGGTGCCCTTTGTGTTGTTGGTGGCATTAAAGGATGCAAAAAAGCTGCAGCAGCTAATTGCATTGGATGAGAAATTCCAAAACCATTGGGTGTAATCATAAATGGAGCTGTATTATTAGAAATGACAGATTGGTCAAACTTAATTTAAAAATAATAATTATTTTTTTTAATATTTAAATTATACCTTATTATTAGGGCTTTTAGCCTTTCCCTTATTTGTACCTCCTCCCTGATGTCCATTATTATTATTTTTTAAAATAAAATCATTATTTCCATTCTGATAATTCTTTTGTTGTCTTTTATTTCCTATTTGTTGTTTAATTTTATCTTCATCTCCACTAATTGTGTCACATTGTTTTGCTAACATTTGTAAAGGATCATCTTTCCATTCTAAAGATTGTTTTTGTGAAAGGCAATTATTAATGGTTGCTGCTGTTGCTTGCTCCATTATTATTTTAAAAATAAGGCGATTTTAATATTATTAAAATAATTTCTTTCTAAATTTATGATAAAAATGATGATAAAAATATATTTAAAATAAATTAGCAAAAAAAAAGGAAATAAAACAAATTTTGAAAAAAAAAAATAAAGAAAAAACATATTTATATTTTTAAAGATAATAAAATCAAAGAATTAAAAAAAGAGGAATGTAAAATAAGCTATAAAACTGTGATCATTTTGGCGCAGGAAAATTTGACGCAAAATTATAAAAATTTATTATATTTAATTTTTTTTAAATAATTTTTTGATTAAAAAATGATGGTAAAAATACATTAAAGAATTTATATAAAAATATTTATTTAATAATTTTAAAAAAGCTTTGCGCCGTATTGTCCCATATACATTTATAAACATTAAAAGCTAAAAAGGCAATAAAATTGTTTTTAAAAGGGTTAAAAAAATATAAAAATCTTAAATGATGTTTCTCTCTATTTTATTTATAAAAGCATATAATAAAATTGAAAAATAAAAAATCAAAAAAAAAGTAATAAAAATAGTATTTATTCATTGTGAGCTATTAGATCAAAGAGAAGAAAGAAAAATAAAATAATAAAATTTCTGATTAATTTTTATTATTTTTCCTCTTTGCAACCGTCAATAAACTGATTAATGTTTAAGTGATTAATTACGCGAATGGGAAAATAAAAATAATAAAATTAAAAAAAGAAGAGAAAAAGAAGAGAATGTTGACGAGAAAAGGAGATGAGTGAAGGGGGGATATTTATATTTATTTATTTATTTTGATTGTGAAAAGCAAATTATTTATTTAATTTATTTATGAAGATAAAAAAGAAGAAAAAGAATTTTATTTGGCGATTTATTTAGAAGATAAGCATATTTTATTATAAAATTTTTATTAAAAATTCCAATGAAATTTATGAGGAAATAGGTGTGTATTTGTGAATATAATAATTATATAATGTTAATTAATTAATTATTTTAGTAATAAATATACTTATTCTTCTCTTTTCTCTTTTATTAATTTTTAAAATATTATTTAAAAAAGAAATATTTTTAATTTTAATTATTAATTCAACAAAATTAATTAAATTTAATAAAAATAAGAAAAATACAAGGAAAGATTTTTTTTAAAGTTTAAATTCCATGTTTTATCCAAACATAAAATTATATAATAAAATAATTATTTTAATTTAAAAAAAAAATAAAATTAAAATAAAGATTTATGTTTAAAAAAAGGCAATTATAAATTAAATAAAATAAATAGGTTTTGGCAGGTCCGACAAAAAGACTTTAATATTATTTAATTTAATTTATTATCCCACTCCCCTTCTTTTCTTTTTATCGGCGAAAAAAGAAGAGAGAAAAGAAGAAAGGAATTTGGGAAATAAATAAATTGATGTAATTAAATAAATATATTTATTTATTTATTTTTTATTAAATAACTAACTACTTATTTAATTTATTACCGATTAGTATTTATTCAAAAAAAGAAGAGAATTATTTTTATAATTTTTGTATTTTTTAAAAAGTTTAATAATAATCTGACAATGAGAATTAGTCTTTAAAAAAAAGAAAAAGGGAAAGGGAAAGGGAAAGGGAAGGAAAAGAAAAGAAAGAAGAGAAAATATTATTTATAAATAAAGAAGGAAAATAATTAAATACCTATTTAAGTTTTTTAAATAAAAATGTATTGTTGTTTTTTGTTTGTTTGTTGCAATGAAGAAAGTAGTCAACCCAACAAAACAAAACTTTATTTGTGAGTAAAATAAGAGAAAAAGAAGGAAGAAAATTGCATGGGCGTAAAAATAAATGTTATGCTGAAATGAATGTGTTTATGTGCCCCTCCCTCATTTCCCCCTTCCTCTCCCCTTTCTCCTTAAACTCTCCTTCTTTTTCTTTTTCATCGGGGCGGTCCCTTCCCCCCTCACTGCCTGTCGGTCCTTTGTCGCCGCCGTCAGTCCGTCGTCATCAATCACCATCAAATCAATGGACAGGCGAAATTGATCCCATACCAGTAGGGGGTAAAAGAGGAGGAAAGGGGTAAAATGAGAAGAAGAAAGGTTCTTTTTCTTCTCTCTTTTTTTCAATTCCTTCATAGCCGGCAAAAAAATAAGATGAAGTATATCGCCCTCAAGATCTATTGCGCCCAATATAACTGGCATAGAGTGGGAAATGGCCCTTGAAGGCGCCAGAGGGGAGACTTATCTTTTAGAAGTACATATACTTGAATAATACTTTTTATTTATTTCTTTTTTATTTTACCCGATTAATCATTAAAAATAAAAGGATTTTTCCTTATTTTGCAGAATTTTTACCTTTTTTTCTTTCTGCCAAATTTCTGGATGAGCTGATAATAAATTTAAGACAATTCAAATAGGGCTGTTAAATAAAAAGAGAAAATTATTTTTATTTTAAAAAATAAGGGTATTTTTTTTTATTATTTTATAACCCGCTGGGAAGGCAATAAAAAAGATGATCAAATGATGGATGAATAAATAATAAATAAAAATGTTTAAAATATTTTATACTTTTTATTAATAAAATAATAAATATATATATTTTAATAAAAAGATTATTCATTTAAATTAAATTATTTAAAAAAATTTTGATTTTTTCTTGAAGAATTTTTTGATGATTTTAAATAAAAATAAAAAAACAAATAAAAATTAATTATTTAATTTTTTTAAATAAAATATTTAAAAATAAATTTTCAGAGTATTTTTCTTAATTCTTTAGTGAATTTAGCTATTTTTTAAATAATAATAAATTAAAAAAATAAATTTATTTATTATCCACATTTATTAAAAAAAATAAAAATTTTAACTGTGTTTAAAAACGCCTTATTTTTCTTTAAAAAAATTCTTTTTTTTTCTCGCCATTCTTTCGTCCTCAGTTTTGGTCATCAGTCATTCGGTAAATCTAAGGCAGTTTGTGATTTATTACCTTAAATTGATGGAAGAAAAGAAGAAGGTCCGGAAGGAAATAAAAAAATAAATAAATAAAAGAAGTTTTTGGCAAATAAAAAGAGAAAAGTTAAAATAAATAAATAAAATAAATGGGTCGAGTGGCGGCATAAATAAAAATAAAAAAGTACAAAAAAAATACATAAAACACTCCCTTATTTTATAAGTAAATACATACTCTTTAAATAATTTAATTAAAATAAAGATTAATATTTTGTAAATATTTATAAAGAATAAATGTTTTTAAAAATTATTCTGAACAGATTTAATTTTACAAAGTTGGACAAATTATTTTAATAAATTTTTAAAATTATTTTTACCAAATATTTTGTTGAAAATTAAACAAAATTTAATAAATAAATGGACAGTTTTATTTAATAAAAATAAAACAAAAGCATTAAAAAAAAAATAAAACAAAAAAGCATTTCGATGAATTCATTATAAGCAGGCTAAGATTTAAATTTTGAAAAAAAAATAAAAAAAAAATAATTAAAGTCATTTTAAACAGCACTGACTGCTTCATTATGCCCTTCTGGAGTTTTTGAATTTTTATATCCACGTACATGAGCTTCAGCAGAATGTGAAGCTTTTGAAGAAGATCGAGACCTTACTGCTAATGAGAGATTTAAATTAAAAAATAAATTAAATTTTGTATTTTCACCTAATTTTAAAGAATTTTATTTTAATTAATTAAAAAATAATTTATTTAATTAATTTACCTTCTCTTTCCACTTGTAATTTTAATTGTCGACTAATTTCTCTCAATCGAGCAGCACTAGGACCACTAAGAGATTGTTCTCTTCTATCCATTCCAGATTGAAAAGCTCGAATAACACGAATCTACAAATTTAAAAATATTATTTAAAATTAATTTTATTTATAAATATTTTAAAAATTAAAATAATAATTAGAAAATTTGACAAACAAAGAGAAAAAAGTAATAAAGATAAAGAACACACAGCAGTTAAAAAATAAATATTTTTTACATTAAAAAAATAAAATTAATTTGTTAAAAAAGACTAAAAGACAGCATTACAACCAACCAATCAAGCAGTTATATTTACTATTATTATTATTTAATTATTTAATAAAAATATATATAAAGCAATGCTCAACACATCAAGAAAAATATAAATTGTTTTTTTGTGCTTAACAAAAATAAGAAAAATAAATTTAATTAAATTAAGAGAGAGAAAGAAAGAGAGCATTTCTTATATATTCTTACTGCTTGATCAGTGGGTGCTGAACTACGTGGGATTGGTATCAATCCAGGCGGTGTGGACATTCGGTCGCCAACAATTATCTGAAATTATTTTTTTGCAAAAAAAAATAAACTAAAAAATGGGGAAAGAATTTTTAATTAAAAATATTTTAAGAATTAATTGGGATAAAGTTTTTTTAAAAAAAATGTTAATTATTTTAATAAAATTAAAAATATTTGATAATAAATAATAAAATACCAAAAAATAATAAATAAATTAATTAATAAAATTAAAAAATGAATGAGTTGATTTGTAAATAAAAATAGAAAATTAAAATAATTTTAAAATAATTATTTTCAAAATTCTGACCACCCCTCTTTTTTTATAAAATTTTATTGGTACTCTTATTTTATTAAAGGAGTGATTAAATAAAAAATAAATAAAATATTTTAAAAAAATTAAATTTTTACTCTTTTAAAAAAATGAAGCATAAAAGAAAACACTGCAATTTAAAAAAAACAAATTTTATTTTTAGTATTTTAAAATAAAAACAAATAACATTTTTGTAAAATTAAAAAGACATTGTGTGTGAAAGTGTAAATATTATTAAGTGCTTTTTAATTTTTTAAAAAATTAAAAAAAAAAGTGAAAAAAAAATAAAGTAATTTATTTTAAATTTTCTTAACAGGTTTTATTAAAACAAAATTATATATTAAGTATTTATTAATATATTTTATATTTAATTAATTAATTTAATAAATTATTACTTGATTAAAACCTTTTTAAGAATTAAAATAAAAATTAATTAATTATATAAATAAATATATTAAATTCTACAAAATTAATATTTTTTAAAAAATTAAAAGAAATCAAAAATAATTTAAAAAAAAAAGTAGAATTAAATTATTTATATAATTAAAGAGGTATTGCAAATTATTTTCTTTTTTTTTATCAAAAATATTTATAATTTTATATTTAAAAATTTATATTTTAGGTAAATTAATAATAAAATGGAAATGTAAAATATTAAAAAAAAATTATTTTATTTGTAAAAACTCAACCAAAAATAAATAGTTAATTTTTGTTTTTTTTAATAAAATTAAAAAATAATAATAATAAATTTTTGGTTGAGAAATTAAATAAATTTGAACAAAATCAAAAATATTTTTTTAATAATAATGACCCGAATAGCAACAATAAGGACAAAAATTTAAAAAAATTAACAAAATAAAAAATAAAATTCACTGGTAAATGGGTATTTCTATACAAAAATTGAAGTGAATTTGTAAAAATAAAAGAAAACATTGGACATATAATAATAATAATAATAGGCAGTTTGGTTGGCTTTATAAAAATTAAAAAAAACCAACACTAATTGTAATACAAATTTATAAGGATATAATTTTTAAAATTATTTTTAATTAATTCTTTTAATTAAATAATTTAAAATTAAACATCCTTATCTAATAAATACATTTTAATTTTGTCAAATTTAACAAAAAAACCCTAAAAAATTATTTAGGAAAAGATGATTTTATATTATTAAATATTGCAAAAAATGTGATTACAAATGAGCACTTGTCATAGGTGAATCAATACTATAAGATTTAGAAATTAAAGGTAATTGCTGTTTTGCTTCATGTGTTGCTGTTGTTGTTTCTCCCTTACCTGAATTATATTTAATAACTAAAGGAATTCTTTCATGTACTTCTCCATTTTCATTATTTGTATTATATTTTTTAATATTTAATTTAAAAGAATTTGATTTATCAGAATGAGTTCTCGTAAAACATTGTCTTCCATTTTCAACTAAAACAGCTTGTGGTGAAGGAGATGATGAGGCAAAAACAGGTGAAGAAGTTGAAGGAATAGGTGAATATTGAGGTGAAGAAAGTAATCTTCCTTCATCTGAATGTAGATTTGTATTATTATTATTATGGCTGCTGCCAATTCCAATATTAAATTTTCCCTGTCGTGAATGGAAAAATGGATATTGCTGTGAAGAATTGTTTTGAAAAAGTAAAGAACAGGCAGAACTGCGTTTGTGTGAAGGATGATGTTCCCCAATGTGATGATGTGTGCGAAATCCTCGCATAGAATGCGCAGAATGGGCGCTGCTAATTGAATTATTGTGCTCATCAAATTCATCAATTGATGATCGAAATGCCTTGACCACTCGCAACTTTAAGGGAAAATATGTGTGAGAAATATAAAATAAATCTATAAAATAAAAGCGCAGCTAGAAAATTAAAAAATTAATTTTTTTTTAATTTTAATGCATGTGGCCGTTTTATTTGTGATTTAAAAAAAAATAATTTTCTGATTAAAATTAGTTCAGATACAGGAAACAAAGCGCTCTTTCCAGAACAGTTTTTAATAGGCTTGAAATTTGATAGAAAAATAAAAAGTGGAAAAGCTAAGCAAAGAATGTACAAAAGCAAAAAATAAATAAAATAAAAATAAATTTAAAATAAGCAAAAATAATGACAACGACAAAACTAGGAATGTTAATAGAAAATAAAAGCAATGTTTTTTATTATTAAAGTCCCATTAAATAATAACATAGGTAAAGATAAAATTGAATTATCGAGTGCTCAAAAGAATATTCCTTTGTTAAATAAAAATAAAATTAAAAAATAAAATAATTTTTTAAGGGATTCTTAAGCATAAAATAAAAGCAGTTTAAAAAAAGTAATAAAAAAAGAAAAGAAACTTAAAATATAATTATATAGATATGTTAGGTATTTTAATTTAAAATAATTGTTTAAAATTAACTAAAACGACCAACACACAATTAAAAACTAATTTTTAAAATATTTCCAGTGGCGCTTTTATTTGATAAAATATGCGGCAAAGTGGGACAACAATGGATTGAAATTAGAATAATAATGAAGTGCAATATTTTTAAATGTTATTTTAAGCATATATATTAAATTTTTAGAATTTTAATTTTTACTATTATTAAAAATAAAATAAGAATTATTAAAATTAATGATGACCTAAAAGTATTCTTTCTTATTTCTAATTATTCTATAATATATTTACTTAAAATATTATTAGAGAATGACAAAATCTATGATATTTTTAAAACACTCAGATAACTAATCCCACCAGTCCAATAAAATTAATTTATAATGTAAGGAAATTTGTTGTAATAATATTAGGTAAAAAACTTTAAATAAACCATTCTCATTTTCAAACAATAAGAATGCCTATAATTATTTATTAGGCATTAGTAGTATATAAAGAATATTATGATATAGGTATATTAGGAAAAAAACATTGAACAAAGCCAATAAATTAATAAGGGAGAACATACATATATAAACAATAATATAAGAGGAGAAATGTACCGGAAAAAGCGCAATGCTTTTGTAATAATTAATTAATTATTTAGTATTAACGCCGCTACGTTTTGAAATTGAACGCTTCGATTTTTTATTTGTCTTCTTTTTATCAAGAAGGCAAATATCAAAGACCTGAGTTTGAAGTCTGGTGAGTCCACGAATCCACAGAATCTGCCCCGAGCGTTTTTCGCGAGGTTCTCCATCATCATCACCAATTAAAATGTTTGCAGTTTCAGGTTCAACTTCACCGCCTCCAATTGACAAACTTTTCGGCAGACCCTTAGTAGGAACTGTTGCAACAACCTGCCATTGAGAATCATACAGTTAATCAACTTTAAAAATAAACCTGAGCCCAAAGAAGAGAACCAACACCGAATGCAATACACCAAAGCCATTGTTCCAATGTCAAAGGTTCTGTATATAAGGCATGACCACCAAATTCAACTATGAGAATTTGAACAAGAAAAGTACTTATCCAAATTGCACAATATATAGGATTTGTTGTTAAATCCTAAAAAAGAAGAAAATAAAAATAATACAAAAAATAATTTTAAAATTAAAAAAACCTTAAAAACATTTCTTTCCCCATGAATTTTACGAGCATTAATTTCGTTAAATAGTGTCATCATAACAAAAGAATTGAAAACAATAGTAAAATGTTGAGATGGAGGAGCATGAAGTTGAGTCTTCAAGTCACTATCAATGCCAAAGAACTTATAACCCGCAAAAATTAAAGTAAAAAGAACAGTCAACTGATAGATTGCATGGCCAATAATATTTTTCATCATTGTCCGCGAAATTAGTGGACTAAAAGTTGTTAAATAAAATTAAAGTTCATTAAAAAAGGGATGTGACTATTTAAGAAAACAACAAAAAGTAAGTTATCTTTATATGCAGATTTTTGTTCTTGTGACCAATTAGACAAGTTAGAGAAATGTATTATAATGGTATGACTTTAAATTTAGATAAGCAATGAAGGCGTGTGACAACTCTTATGTACTTGGATTGGCTCAAAAAAGAAAATATAAAATGATCAAAACCTTGTTCGTCCATAAGGTTTTCTTTTCAATAAATCTTCTGAGGGCGGTTCGGTTGCAAGAGCAAGTGAAGCTAAAGTGTCCATTATCAAATTAACCCAAAGCATTTGAACAGCCTTTGAATATTTAAATTTTAATGTAAATCATTTAAAAATTAAAACCTTTATGGGAGTATCTTGAATTACTAAAGCACCAACCAATGCTATCACAATTGCAACAACATTAACAGTTAATTGAAATTGAAGAAATTTAGCGATTGAATCATAAATATTCCTGCCCCACATTACTGCCTTAACAATAGAAGTGAAATTGTCATCAGTTAATATAATATCTGAAGCTTCTTTTGCAACATCGGTACCAGCTATTCCCATTGCAAAACCAACATCTGCTTTTTTTAATGCTGGAGCATCGTTAGTTCCATCACCAGTTACTGCTACAACTTCTCTTTAAAATAAATTTTTAATTAAATATTTAAAATATTATTTTTTAAACCTATTTTTTGTACATTTTGATTCAATTATTCCTTTTACAAGAATATATTTATCAGAAGGTTGAGCTCTAGCTAATACTCTTAATTTTGGCCTAAAATAAAATTTAAAAATAAATAAATTAATTGTTTAAATTATTTGAGTATTAATTAATTAATTTGCATATTTTATTTAAAAATAATAATTTATTTACCAAATTTGATCAAGTTTTCCTTGATCAATAATTCCATTTTCATCATGAATTCGATTATTAAAATCTTTTCCTTCTAATACTAAAAAATCATCTCCAGGTTTAAGAATTCCACATTGCATTGCTAAAATATTTTAAAAATTATTTAAATGAATTTTTTTATTACCTATTGACCTTGCTGTATTTATATTATCTCCAGTAACCTTTTTAAAATTAAAATTATAAAAAAATAATATTTATTTTTTTACCATTCTAACAGTAATTCCTGCTCTTTGACATTTAGCAATAGCTTCAGGAACTTCTGGTCTAACCTTTTTTTAAACAAAATATTTAAAAAATATATTAATTACTTACAGGATCTTGAATTCCTAAAATAGCAATTAATGTTAATCCTTCTCTTAAGTATTCTTCATCATCCCAATTCATTGAAGAACATTCTTCTTCAGTCAAAACAACCTTTAAAAAATAATAATTATATTTTTAATTAATTAAATTACATCATTTGGATATTCCTTATTTTCTTCAACAACAAAATCTCTATAAGCAATAGCAATCGTTCTCAAACCATCCTTAAATTAAAAAAATAAATTTTTTTTTTAAATAAACTAACAGAGGCCATAGGTTCAATTACTTGAGAAATTACTTCATTTTGTTTTTCCTGTCCAAATGAAATAATTTTTCCATCATTTCCAACAATATATTTACAACGACATAAAAGAATTTCAGAAGCACCTTTTGCATGAAGTCTAAAACCTTTAATACCTTCTCTTCTTTTAATTACAGTCATCATTGATTTTCTTTCAGAATTAAAAGTAAAAACCTTAAAAAAATAATTGAAAGAATAAAAAGGCATTAATTAATCCAAATTAAAAAAATATTCAAAAAGATCCAATTACTTTAACAAATGATTCTTCAGGAAAATATTGTCTAATTTGTTCATAATTTTGTCCCAAATCAAGAGTAAAACCAAGAAGTGCACATTCTGTTTTATTTCCAATTTGAGTTTTTTGAAGTCCAGGTGATTTTGGTTGTACAACTTGGGTACTATATCCACTATTTACTGAAATTCCTTCAATAAGTATTTCTCTACTTTTATTATCCAATTCAGACCAACTTGGAGAACTTTCTTTATAAAAACGTCCTGAAAAGAAAATAAATTTATTTTTTATTTAATTAAAATTTTATTTTTTCCAAACCATTAATAAATGATTGAACAACTGCCATTCTATTTGTTGTTAAAGTGCCAGTTTTATCAGAACATATACTTGTTGCACTCCCCATTGTCTCACAGGCGTCCAAATGTCTAACCAAATTATTATCTTTCATCATTTTCTTAACAGAATATGCAAGAGAAAGTGTAACAGCTAGAGGAAGTCCTTCTGGGACAGCTACTACGAGAACTGTTACACCAATAATCAAATATTTGATAAAGTAGTTTAAGTGAGTGATGGAAAATGGTTTTGACTCCATAAAATAAGTTTCAATACAAAACCGAATAACCAAAATAAGCATAGTACAGATTGCAACAAAGGAGCCAGCATAGCCAATTTGGATAGCCAGACGAGTTAATTTTGCTTGTAAAACTGAACGCTCTTTCTTAGAAGTTGCTATTTCGATTTCATCTTTTCCAGGTGGTGCCCCCGAAACAACAGCACCATTATAGCCATCAAGCTTGATATCTAAAAAAGATAAATTAAAAAATTTTTTTTTAAATATTGTGCAATTGTAAGAAAGAAAAACAAAGACTTTGACCAACAAGAAAAAAAGTCAGAATAGAAAAGAATTTTAGAAGAACATACTCTCTTCGTTTTCCAAAAGTGACTGTTTAGTCCCGTCATCTATTGTGATTGCTGGAGGTTGTTGATTAATATCGCCATCTCCAATTGCTGATGTAGAATTTGGAAGTTTATCTCCTAAAGTTAATTTAAAAATAAATACGTGCATAAATTTTAAAATTTTCAAAAATTAATAAGTTCCATTGCAATTCCACCAACTTGTATGACAGAAAAAAAGTATAAATATGATTACTAACCAAAAATCACAAAACAAGAAAAAACATTTAAAAGAAAAATAGAGACAAAAAACAATAAATAAAAAGAATATATACTTTCTGGCTTACCATCTAAAGAATTGCCAGTATATGGAATTGAACGTCGAATTCGAACTGTAACTTTTTAGTTAGAAAAAGTCTGTAAAATATTAGAAAGATAGGGAATAGATTGGAAATTAAAGACAAATTAAATATAAAAAAGAGAAAAGGGAAATAAAAGAGATTGGTGGAATAAAATGGAATTTCTTAAAAAAATCTAGCCCAAAAAGAATATTTAAAATTAATAACAAACCAGATGTTTTACTTCTCCGTCTTGTTTTTTTATCTTCTTTTTGTTTTTCTTTGCGCTCATCTTCTAAGGCATTTTTTGCAGCTCCGAGAAGTGTCATAATAATTCCACTAAACCAAAAATTTAAATAAAAGAAATAAAAGTTAAAAAATACGTTTGTGAATTAACACCGACGGCAGTGATTACCATACGACCGCTACCTTCCATAACTAAAGTTAAATAGGTATAGCAATAGTTGTTTTAATAAAATTAGAATTGCGAAACAAAATTTTTGACGTTTTTTATCCTAATTCCAAATATCTTACAGCCGAAATATTTTTACAAATAAAATATTTACCATGTGTTCCTGATAAAAGCATAGGATCGTGTTTAACTGATTTTTTAATATGATCAGATTCACCAGTTAGGGAAGATTCATCAATCTTCAGATCGTTACTTTGAATAAGCACTCCATCAGTAGGAAGGAGATCACCTACAATAAATTTGAAAAACCTAATACTAAAAAGTAACCATATTTAATCTGGGCAATATCACCAACAACAAGTTCATTAACAACTATATGAAGTTGTTGGCCATCACGTATTACAGCAAATTTATGTTCAGTTTCTATTTTATCTTGTAGACCTAAAAATACTCATATTTATAAAATTTAAAATTCAAAAACCTCTAAACTGTCGCTCTTTTGTGTAATCATTCATTGCTGTAACAAATACAACGGCAATAACTGAAACAAGAATTGCCGCACCTTCGATCCAACCCGCTTTTTGTTCAGATTCATCAGATGCTTAAATAATAAAAAATAAAAAAATCCTCTCTAAGAGCTTACCGACACCCTCCTCCTCTTGTGGTCTGTAGAAACTAAGACCAAGTGAAATTAATGCGGCAGTGAGCAATATTACCAGAGTGACATCCTGAAAATTATAATCTGTTTGATGATAAAAAAAATACTTGAAGAGCTTCCCATATCAAAGTAAGAATTGACTTAGGCGGATGTGGAGGAATTTCATTCTTGCCAAACACTTGCCTTCGCCTGAAATCAAATGTTAATCTACCTAATTGTAAGAAATATCAGAAAAGCATAGCAGAAAATCCAGGAAAAATATCAGAAAATATTAGGGTTATCCAAATAAAACATAATAAGGATAGTTGATTTTGATATGTTAAAATTGAATAAGATCACAAGACAGAAAAACGAAAATAAGATAATAATAGAATGACTAAAATTTAACGATTCGATCCAACAAAAAATATAACCTGTAAAGTTCATCAGCATTGTTAGGTATTCCGTTGTTAGGATCTGTCTGTAACTTTTGACAGAAGGTTTCGGTTCCACCATAATCTGTATCAATCTTTTCTCTAGCCTCATCGCCACGAAATTCCATAAGCGTTCTGATATCTTCTAATGTTACATCGAAAGGTGGAAATTCGACCGTTGAAGCACGTCCTGTATGATGTTTGTGTGGCGTCATTGATTAACTAAAATTAATTAAAAAATTTTATTAAGTTTTATACATGAAATATATCAATAAGCAAAATAAAAATTACGTACTAGTAAAATAAATCAAAAACGAAATTGAATAGAGTGAATTCAGAAAAATAATTTTTAGGCTTAATTTTACTGGCAAATTTAAATGTATATAACCATTTTAAATTGGAATAAAAAATTAAAATTTTAATAAATAAATATTTTGTAAAATTCAACGACAAATAGAGTCCGAACGTGGAGGGTGTCATTTGAGCGATGCCATTTGAGCGACTGTTGTAAAGATGCCATTTGGGCGACGAAAATTGGGAGCAGTTCAACTGAGTCTGGCTCAACTGAGTCACTGTTTTAAAGTTTAACTCAAGTTTTTTCCTATATACGAATTATACAAAAATACAAATGATAGCTCATTTGAAAGAACTCTTCGAGCTGAGTCGAATGAGATAAAAATAAACGAATTTGGTTGACTTTGAACAAGCGTGACTCAGTTGAGCCAGACTCAGTCGTGAAGACTAGAGTTAGGAATTTTGTAAAAATCGGGATCGGGAATCGGGAAATTTAAAAATTGAACGATCGGGAGGGACCCGGACCGGGAAAATCGGGAATTCCCGCTTTTTTCCAGTTCCAAAAATCACCGGGTCCCGACCGGGAAAACCGGGAAACCGGGAAAAATGACCGGGAATTGGAAATTTAATGACCGGCCGGGACCCGAACCGGGAAAACCGGGTATTCCCGATCCCGTTTTCATCCAGGTTTCTCAAAAAACCGGGAAACGGGATCGGGAAATCGGGAAACGGGATCGGGACCCGATCCCGTTCCTAACTCTAGTGAAGACTCAGTTTAGGTGTACCCACGAAAATTTTAACAAATGGACGTCGCTCAAATGGCTGTCGCTAAAATCATATCGCTCAAATGACTCGCTCCCTCAACACTTATGGATTAAAAAGAGGTCGGCATGAGAGGGATCCAGGTCGGATTTTACGGGATTCCCGTTCAAAAAAATCTCGAATTGGGATCCCGGAAGTGCGATTTTTCCCTGCTCTAATTTGAAGCATTATTTAAAATTTAATGATTCATAATCAATGTTTTTAGAGGATAAAGATTAAATGAGGAGTTAAATTAAAAGATTAGAGAAAGATGTAGTATGTGTAGTTTTTATATTCTTTCTTTCCCAAGTCTTAAACACAATAAATAAAGATTTTGATTTAAACTAAAAAGTTCAAACTCCAATTTATTTTATAGAACTAATAAAATTGATCTATAAATAAATAAAAAATACATATGTATTAAAAGATCATAAATTTGATTTGTTAAATAATATTGAATATTTTCTAAACAACTCATTGCCAATTAAAAAAAAAAGAAATTTTAAGATGTAAAAGAAAAGATAATAATTGAAAGGAAATTAAAAGAATTGGCCAAAAAGAGATTGATAACCTTTTTCATTTATTTATTTTTACAACGTACCGGAGGCACAACGTTATCTTTTTTCCAATTTGTTATTTGATAAGGCAATATTGGTTCAAAAATGACTAATAATTAATAATATATATTTATATGTAGTTATTTTAAATATGTGAGAATTTTTTTTTAAGCTGAGTTCATCCAGTTGTTTTTATATTTTTTGTCTGAAAATGATGGTTTTTCTATACATAAAATTACTAAAAAGAAAAATATGTAAAAATATTTAAGGGAAAATTTTTTTATTGTAAATATTATTAACTAAACTATTTTTCTATTAATGGAAAAATAATAACAATAAAAGTATATAATAATAATAATCAATTGCTAAAAATATTTTTTCACGCTGATTTTATAAAATAATCAATTTTTATTTGAAAGTATTTTTTCCAAATAAAAAGTTTGTTTGAAAATTAGAAAATAAAAATATTTTTTTATTTTATGTCAGTTGCTGCTATTTATTTATTAAATACTAATAGAAAACTTTTAATCCAAAAAAAAGTTTGAGTATATTTATATTGTTTATCGGTCATTTTGACTTAAAGTATTTCTGGACAATTTTTAATAAAGCTCAAGAAACAGATGATAAACAGATGTACACTTTGTTTAGAAAATTAAAACAATTTATGGTTTATAAAGTGAACAAAATTTGTGGTAAAAAATGTGCATTATTTGAGAAAATTTTTAAAAATATGAAAAATTGTAGTTGACTGACTACATATTTTTATTTACAAAAAATATAAAAAAATACATAAATGCCAAAAATAGTAATTATTGTTTTATAAGTTGAACTTTTATTGTTTTTTAGCCACTGAAATTTTTAGTAATTTAATTAATGAAAAGGAAGACATTCTGATCAATATACGTGTTTTTAGCGGAGATTTTGTAATTTATTTTTACTTTTAAACGTTTTTTTCAGCATTGCAGCATTTTATTTATTTATATCTTGAGAAGGGTTTTTGAAAAAAAGGAAAAGAAGAGAAAGGAAAGAGAAGGAGAGAGTTGAAAATTGACTACTTCTATTCTTCTACTACAATTTTCAACGAATCATAAAAATACTAATAGTGGGCCATTATGAAAAAAGTGGAAACTAAAAGAGAATGGAAAAGCAAAGATAAAAATGAGAAATAAAAAAATAGGTAGAAAGAAATAAAAGCAGAGAGACTGACTGCCTTAAAAATTGCCAGGCTAGTGCCTAGTGACATTCAAATACCTATATATATAAAATAAAATAAAAAAATATAAAATATTATTTTTATAAAAACCCTTGCTTTTGAATGCTTAGAAATTAACATATGTATATGTCGCATTTTTAAAGCTGACAATGAAAAATGCCAGAAAATTACATGGCTAGCATGTCCAAATGGTATATTAACAACTTCACTTGTGTTCATTCATTTATAAGAAAAGAAGTTGATAAAGATTGGAAAAAATACAAATAAAATTCTAAGAAAATAGAGAGAAAATAGTATTAGTGCCAGCCAAAAAAAATAAAAATAAATGTTAAAAAGAAGAAGAAAAAGAGAGAAATATAGTAAATAAACAATCTCTCTTACCAATGTTTTGCAAGTAAAAAAAATACAATGGTGCCTTAAAAAGGTGGGCCAAAATAGAAGGAAAAAGAAGCATTGACGTCAGAGGTTTGGTGAAATAAAAAACAGAGGAGAATATATATAAGTATTTTATAGAATTATTAGTTTATTTGGTAATGAACTTGAATATTTAGATTTAAGTAAATATATGTACCTTTATTTAAATTCTATTTTTAAATATAAAAGCATGTTCAAAAATTATTATACATTTTTTTTTAATTTTTTTAAAAAGTTACAACATGAGAAAATTTCTTTGAAAAGAAATATTTTTGGTTAATTTATTAATATTGTTACCTAAATTGATATAAAAACCTTTTCAAAAGGGAAGTTCCATAGATTAAATTCTGAAAAAAAAATCCTCAAAATTTAAATATTAGGGAATATTTGTAAAAATAATTATATAGTTTACTCATTTTATAGTCAAAATAGGGTAAAAAGCAAAATCAACGGGAAACTATAAAAGCAACTTCAATTAGTAAACTTAAAGAAAGTTACAAACTTTTCTCTTTTGCATAAAACTTTGAGGTTTTTTTCAGAATTTCATCTTGGAACTTCCCTTTTTAAAGATTTTTATATAAATTTAGGTAAACTCTTAATACCTTTTTTGATTTTTTTGATAAAAAGATAAAATAGAAGATCATTAGAAATTTAAAAAATATTTTTATAATTGTACTTTTTAATAAAAAAATAATAAATAATATACAAGAGAAAGAGTAAATATTAGTAAAATAGTACTATAGAAGATGAAAAGAAGCCTTAATAAAGAAAAACATACTGGATGAATTGTAAAATTTATATAAAAATCAATGAAACAAAAAAATAGGTCAGAGATATTTGGACAGGAAAAAGGCCTAAAAATGCTCAAAATCTTTTTGGAGACTTTTAAGAAAAAAGAAATTGGTATGGGAAAATAAAAATAAAAATATAAATGAAAAAAAGAGAGAAAAATGGTTAAAAATAAAAAATAGAGAAAAAGAACAAGTGGAAATAATAATAGCTGTATTTTTTGTTTTTATTTAGAAAAATAGTACAAAAAATTTAAATTGAAAAAAATGAATAATTTAAATTATTCATTGATTTTGACATTTTTTAATTTATTTAAAAATATTAAAAAAAGAATTTATCAAAAACTTTAATCAAGTTATAAGTGGAAAACTTGAATTTTATTATTTAATTTTTGAAAAAATTAAAATTATGCCTAATTTTAAAAAATATAATTTTTTAAATAAATAATTAAAATAATAAATTAAAAAAATAAAAGTTAATTTTATTTTTTAAAAATCAAGAAAATATGTTTATTAGATAATTAATTTGTAATTAAAAATTACAAATTTATTTTTATTTTATATAATTTATTTTTAAAGATTTTGTTAGTCTTTAGGGGATTAAAAAAGCTAAAATAAAATTTAAATATTTTTTTTTAGTTTTATTTTATTTTTTAATATTTTTTCTCACGTAAAAATGTTTTTTTTGAATATTTTTATACAATTTAAAAATTTTTTTTTTAATTTCTAGTAAACATTTTTAAGTTTTAAGAGGATTTACCAGATGTGAAAATTTTTTCTGTTTTGATTTTTTAAATAATAAACAAATAAATAAATAAATATTTTGAACATTTTTAAATAAAAAAAAGTATTATTTTTAAAAATAAAAAATACTTTTTTTAAATTATAAAATATTTAAAAATGGTTTTCTTTTAAAATTTTGCATAAAACGGATGGAAATGAGAAACTCTATGAAATTTGAGAAATATAAATTATATAAAAATGAAAAAAAAAAGTAAAGAAATAAAATTAAAAAATATTTAAAATTAAATAAATATAATTTATTTAATTTTAAATTAAATAAATAATAAAATATATATTTTTAAATTACATGTATAATCAAAGTTCTTGAAGAGAAGATATTAAAAAATAAATAATTTATTTAAATATTAATATATTTATTTAATTTAATTAAAAAAATAAATTTATTAATTTATTTTTTTAAAGGAAAAAAAATAAAAAAAATAATAAAAAATAAATATTTATTTTATTTTCCAATTTTTGTTTAAAAATAATAAATAAATATATTAATGACAAAAATAATATTTAAAAATAAAATATATTATTATCATTTAAATTTGATCAAAACATTTATTTAAAGACTTTAATGACGCAAATAGGTATATATAATTAATTTCTTCAATAATAAATGAGAATATTTTTTTTTAAATTTAATTTAAAAAAAAATAAAAATAAAAGAATGTATTAAAAATAATTATTAATTAACTTAAATAATTTTAAAAAAAATTAAAATCTCAAAGGAAATTTAGAAAAATCTCTTTCTTTTTTAAAAATATTTAAATTTACTTTTTTGGTTTTTTAAATAATATTTAAATGCAATTTGCCATGACGGAGAATTTCCTTTTTTTATTTAAAAAAAATTCAATAAGCAGACAACAAAATTGCACTTAAAAAGTGATATAAAAATAAAAAGGAAAAAGGAAATTGAAAGAAGGAAAAATAAGAAAAAAATAAATAAAAAAATATTTATTTAATTTAAAAAAGAAAAGTAATATTATTTTTTATTTATTTCAAATTTGAAAAATAAAAATAAATATAAATTAATTATTTTAAATTTAAAGTTAAATAAGAATTTAAATATTTTAATTATTTAAATTTTAAAATAAAAAAAGAGAAAATAAACTTTAAACAATTGCTACTTTTCGGTTATGGCGACAAAGTCCGCAATTTTTGTCCGCAACTTTTTTATACTTTATTATAGAGATAGGAATTTTGAAAAATCCTTGACCTGGATTCTGGATCTGGATTTTATTTATTGACCTGGACCAGACTCTGGACCTGGAGTCAAGGAAAAATCCAGATCCAGAAAAAATCCAGGTTTTTTTTATCTGGATCCAGACCTGGATCTGGATTTTTTTTTAAATTTTTAAAATATAAGAAAACATGAAATATTATCATTAAAATATTACTATTCGATTCGTTTCGATGAGCTGAGTCGAATGGTATCACTCTTTTGATGCGATTAAGTCTATGAACCTAGATATAGACCTCTGAAAATGGGAAAAATTTATTGAATTTTCGCCCCAATAGAGTGGTACCATTCGATTGGGATTCACCGTAAGAGAAATGTACTGTAACTCGTTATCTGTAACCATAATTTAACACATTAAACCGTATGAACTCTAATTTCTAAAAGTTTATAATTCTATTGCTAAAAATTCCTCTTTTTAATGCCATTGGTGAACATTTTTTACTTCACTAATACAAACAAATTTCCATTTTTAGCGCCGCAGGCGAAAAATTTCACAATTTTTTAGACCTATATTGCCAAAAATTGACTTTTTTATCTACGCGGACGAAAATTTTGAAAAATTATTGCAACATAATTTCCTAAAATTTGCCATTTTTATTGTCGCAATCAAAAATATATGACTTAAATTTTTATAATAGATTTAAAATTTTTCAAAACGAAAGAAAAATAAATAAAAAAGAATTTAACAATAATTTTGTCCTAAAGATACATAGTAAATGACATAGGAATCGAACCTACGCCAAGTCAGATCCTAGACTAACGCACTAACCACCCAACCATACTTGCTTTAGGAGTGCATACAATTTAATTATAGATAAATCCTTCATTTTCCTCTTAATTTTCAATTTCCATTTTAACTTTTGAACAAAATTTACTCCAGGAAATCCAGGTAAAAAAAGTCTCTGGACCTGGATCTGGACTCTTGATTTAATTTATCGACCTGGACCAGAGTCTGGACCTGGAGTCCAGGAAAAATCCAGGTCAAGAAAAAATCCAGAATTCCTAAAAAATGCCTGGATCTGGACTCTGGATCCAGGAAAAATCCAGGTCTGGATCCAGATCCAGTCCGATCTCTACTTTATTATATTGGAGGCATAAAATCAACAATTTGTGCTAAAATATCATCAAATAGATCAACTTCTCTTCTTTTTACATCTTCTCTCCATAAAAATTCGCATAGATATAGCTTGGAAAGAGTAGTTTGAAAAAATATTAGGGAAATATATAAGAACATATGTATATATAGGGAATTATGTTTCAATGATCTGGGCAGTTTTCCCAATCAGCTTACCTAATATAATCTCTTTTAAGGAAAAATTAAAAAATCTTTATATTATGCCTACAATATAATTAATAAAGTATAAAAAAGTTGCGGACAAAAATTGCGGACTTTGTCGCCATAACCGAAAAGTACCAAACAATTTACATATATTTATTAAATTAATTATAAAAAGAAAAAATTAAAAATAAATTAAACTAAATAATTATTAAAAAATTAACAAAACTTTATTTATCTTGTCAAACAATTCTTTTAATATTATTCTCATTTTTTAATTTTAAAAATTATTTAAATAAAATTAAATAAATTTTTAGTTTTTATTTTTTCTTTTTAAAATGTAGAACTTTTTAAATATTTTTTTTAAAGAAAAATATAAATAAATAAATAAATGTATTCATAAAAGAAGTCATGAAAAAAATGAATTGATTAATTTTGGTTTTTTATTTTTATTTTTAGATCACACATAAATAAAATGCGCAAAAATCGGAAAGGAGTAAAAACCAGCAGGCAGTCCTTCTTATTTTTTTTATTCTTTTTTTGTGCCTAAGGAAAGTATAAAAATAATATTTATTTATTTATTGAACACAGCTAGGGCCCTGTTCATCTACTTATTTTTTTTAATAATTAAAATAAAAAATTAAATATTTTTTTCTTTTATTGTTCTTTTTTATATTTATTTATTGCGCATCTATTTATTCTTTTATTTATTTATTTATTTAATTCAGGCAAATCCATAAAATATTATTTTTTGGTCATTAATTTTTGTAAAATAAATTTATTGTTTTTTTAATTTATTTGAACTTTTAATTTAATTATTTTTAAAAATTAACAAAATTATTCCAAAGTCATAAAAAAAGTTTTATTTTATTTTTATTTTTGATCCTTAATTTTTTAAAATAATTTAAAATAAAAATATTTTTTAATTTAATTTATTTAATTTTTCTCTATCCCCTTCAATTTCTATTTATTTTTTAAATTAATAATAATAAAAAAATATTTAAAATTACTCCAAAGTTGTTTAATATTTTTTATAAATAAATTTATATATAATTTATTATTCGCCAAATTAAATATTTTTTAAATTAATTAATTAATCAAAACAGAAGAAAACCTTTTCGCCTAACATTTTTTTATCTTCTATTTTCTTATTGTCAATTAAATTAAATTTAAAAAAATATTTTCATTTTTTTAAATAAATAAATTTAAAGGTTGTCTCTATTTAATAAATTAAAATAATTTATTTATTTATTTAATAAGATTTTTTAATTTTAATTTAAAATTTAAATATTTTATTTTTTAATAAATTTTAAATATTTTTAATTGATTTTCTTCTTCAAGTTTATAATAAAAAAATTATTCAATAAATATATTTATTTTTTTTGATTAATTCTATGACCAAAATAATATTAAAATATTTTTATTTAAAATTAAAAAAATAATTCAATTTTTATAAAATTGCCTAATTTAATACAAAATATCTCCCCTTTTAATTTAAAAAATTAATTAATTAAATGAACAATTTTTTTAATTTAAATTAAAAAAAGAAAATGAAAATTAAAATAATAATTAAATTATTTATTATTTTATTAAATTATTTAAATTTACAAAATGCTCAAGAAGGTGCTTTTAGAAAAAATTATATAGTAGAAAAAAATCAAACTTGGAACGGACATTTTTATATTTTACGTGATGAACAACCTTTTTTTAGAGTTTATCATGAAACACATCAAAAAGTTATTTTTAAAATAAATTAAATAAAATTAAATATTTATTTAGGTATTTCGTGATAATCCAAATGCTGGTAAAATGACTGGACAAAATCAAACAAATCCAAAAATTATTGATGCTCAATTAATGGAAGAACATGGAAGTGATCAACGTTTAAGGTAAAAGAAAATAATTTTAAAAATATTTAAAAAATAGAAAATTAATTATTTTTATTTCAACAATAATTTATTTAATTATCTTCTATTTTTATATTTTTTAAAAAATATACTAAAAAACTTGTTTTATAAAAAATAATTAAATATATATACTTATATTTCCGTAAAATATTATTTTAACTACATATTATTTCTTTTTTAATAAAAAATAATTTGATCAATTAAAAAAGACTAGCTGCTCAATTTTGGCGTGAACATAATCGTCATTTACATAATAATAATAAATTAAATAATTATTATCCTTTTCAAAAAAGAGTTAATAAACGTTCAGAAGAAGAATTAAATGATTTTGATATTTTAATTAAATCTTTAAATAAAGAACAAAAAAATTGGATGAAAGCTGCAATTAATGGAATGATTAAAGAAGGGAAAAATGAAGAAGAAGAAGATAATTCAATTACTTTAAATATTTTAGAAAGAAATCAAAATAAGTAAGAGAATTAATTAATTTAAATTAAATTAATTAAAATAATATATTTATTTATTTATATATTTATTTAATTATTATTTAAAAAATAAGAGTACATAAGTATAATTTTTTAATATTAATTTAATATTAATTTACTTCATAATTTAATTTAAACACTAAATTATTGTCTGTTTATTTATTATTATTACTTTAAACTATATTTAATAAATTAAAATAATAATAGAGACATATAATTCTTTTTTAATACAAAACTTGATTTTTAGAGTAAATTAAATAAAATTTAAAAAAAAATAAAATAATTTATTATTATCACTTTAATAGATCTGAAGCTAAATTTGGTCATCATCATTTACCTAATGGTGAACAAAAAGATTCTGCTAATTGGCCATGGCAACTTTGGCCATTTATGCATTGTTTAACATTAGAATGTATTTGTCCTTTATTTAAAGGTTTTTTAATTTTTTAAATTTAAATATTTTTTAAATTAGGTGATGTTTCTGGTAATGAATGTATTTTAAAAAATGGAAAGCCTTTACAAAGAGCAATTAGAAAAGAATTTAGAACTTTTAATTCAGAAGAAATGGCATTATTTTTAGAGACAATGCGTCGTTTTAAACAAAGTGGTTTTTACAGAAATTTAGGTAAAAAAATAAAATTAATTAAACATAATAATAAATAGTATTAGGAGTCCTTTTACAATTATATTTATTAACATATTTTGACATTAATAAAAAATAAATTAAAATTAAATAATAAATATCTCTTATTTCTTTAGTCTTTTTTAATTAATTTATTTTTAATTTAGGAATGATTCATCGAAGATCAGGCGTCCATTCAGGACCTTCTTTCTTTCCTTGGCACAGAGAATTCCTTAAAAGGTTAAATTAAAAGAGAATATATTTAATTTAAATATTTTATTAGATTAGAAATTGTTTATCGTTCATTTCATCCTGAAAATACTGTAAATTAATTTGACAATAATTTTATTTAATTAAATATATTTTTAAGGTTCCAATACTTGGACTTCCTTATTGGGACAGTACTTTAGATGGAGGTTTTAATTATTTTTAATATTTTTATTAAAAGAAAATTTCTTTTTAAGGTTTACCAGCACCTGAAGATTCAATTATGTTTAGTGATTATGTAAATTAATTAATTAAATATTTAATTTAATTATTTAATTAAAGTTATTGGGTGAAGCAGATGAATCTGGTTTTGTAACTACTGGACTTTTTGCTAATTGGACAACTATGGATGTAAATAAATAAATTAAATAATTAATTATTATTTATTTAATTTAAGGGTAGACATTCATTTCAAAGAATGTTTGGTGATCAACAAGATGGTAAAATAAATTAATAAAAAATAAAATTAATAATATTTTTAAAGGTGAATTTTTTAATGAAGCTCGTATTGATTATACACTTTCACAAAATAGTGTTGATAAAGTTTTGGCATTTTCTTTACCTTTACATGTAAAATTAAAATATAATAAAATTAATTAAATTAAATTAATTAAAAAGACTTGTACTAATTATGAATTAGATGATCGTTTACTTGAATATTCCCATGATTATGTTCATTATTTTATTAGTGGAGATATGCAAGAAAGATTTAGTTCAAGTAATGATCCTATTTTCTTTATGCATCATGGTAATATTTAATTAAATTAATTAAAATTAATTTAATTAAAATTAAAGGATTTGTTGATTCTATATGGGAAATGTGGAGACAAAAAAGACAAACTAGACATCAAAGAGAACGTGATTATCCAAGAGATGATGGTGAATGTATGCCAGAATGGCACTTTTCTGATTCTTTTATGCCAATGCTTCAACCTTTAAGAAATTTAGGTTTTTTTTAATTAATTAAATAAATATTTTTAAATTAAATTAATTTAGATGCACTTTCTAATAATTATACTGATAATATGTATGAATATGCTAAAAGACCTTCTTGTCCTAATGGACTTTCTGAGGAATGTGGAAATATTAAGTAATAAATTTAAATTATTTTTTTATTAAAAAATAAACCATTAGGCTTAAAAATAAATTTTATTTAAATTTATTTAATTTTTGGTCAAATTTAAATATTTTCTTATAATTCCATAGAGTAACCTCTATCCTAAAATTAGCAGAGATAATCACAGCACTATTTTAAATTTATTTAAATATTTATAATTATTAGGTAAATAAAATTACATAATTTTCTTTTAAATATATTTTTTAAATATTTATTTTATTAATTAATTAATTTAATTTAAAGATATCTTTGGTGTGATGTTAAAACAAATATTGGTTATCCAGTTTGTGTAGCAAAAGTTAAGCCAAATGGAAATTGTAAAGGATTTGAATGGTCTAGTGAAATTTGTTATAAAGGACAATGTTTAGAAGGTCGTTGTACTAAAATAGTATTTGAAAATAAAAAAGAATTTAAAAAACATAAAAAAATTGATAAAGTTTTTGAACATTGGCATACTGAAAGTTTTATGAAAAAATAATTTTAAAAATATTTTCTCCAAAAATATTATTAATTTCTGAAAAATATTTTTAAATTATATTTTTGGAGAAAAAAAGATGAGATATTATTTGTTTAGTAGTACATTTTTTAATTTTTAATTCTTGCCATTTATTCGGGTAAAAATAAATAAATATATTTTTTTAGTATAAAATTAATTTTTTTATTTATTTATATTTTTTTAATAATTAAAAATATGAGGGAAATCATTATCCTCTTCTGAATACCTTTGGGTATATGAATTAATATTAATTATAAATTTACTCTTTTTAAAGTAATTATTAAATTGAAAATAATATATTATACATATTTAAAATATTAAATTTAAAAAACACAAAATAATTCAATTATAAATATTTATTTATTTTTTATATTTAATATATAATTATTTTATTTATTTAATTACACTTATTATAACCTAAATATATATACAATAATATCTTCTATATATTATATCTTCTTCTTATTTATTTATTTATTTATTTATTTAATCTTCCCTCCTTTTCCTTCCATTTCAATTTTCTTTATCACCTTTCTGCCTTCATTGAGTGCATGAAGATGAAGATCTCCATGCATCAGAACAATCTTAGCTGCACTTTGCATATCTCGAAGAGAAAGAGTTTGTTTTTTGCTGATTTTGCAAAGTTTACCAGCCTCAGCAGCAATACGTTCAAAGAAATCCTCAATATAACTGAAAAATTAATTTCAGATTAAATTAATTAATTAATTACTCAAATAAGGGGAAGCCTTTTATTTAAATTAAAAATAATTAATTAATTTACTTATTCACAACAGCCATTCCACGCTTCGAAATGCGCATTTTTTGACCACGATGAACTTCCTTTAACACTTTATAGATGTGCAATCTTAATAAAATTAATTAATTAAAAAAATTAATTAATTAATTAAAAATACTTGAATGTTCGTTTTGGTTTACGCTTTCGAATTTTGTCATTACTTCCTCCACTGTCAACAGTTTGGCGACTACTCCCCCCTTTCTTTGATTTTACAATCTCTGGTGATGTTTGGACAATCTTTGGAGGTGTTGGCACTTTTTGACGTTTTGCAATTGTTTTGCGAATTGTTGGACTTTTAATTATTGGAAGTAGTGGTTGTTGTTCTTGAATATTATTATTATTATTATTATTATTATTGTTGTTATCCTTTCCCCCATCTTTATTAGTCATCACAGAATTTTTAGCATAAGAAACTTTCTTTTCCTTTGAAGATTTTTTGTTGTTGTTGTTGTCTTTATTGTTGTTATTTAACCCCATTTCAAGAAGAGAAGAAGAATATTTTGTTTTATTTGTTGAATTACTGTAAGGAGATTTTTTAGATTAATTAATTAATTGAGCTTTTATAATATTACAACTTTTTTAAAAAATATTTAAATAAAAGTAAAATAAATTAGTAATTAATTTTTAATATATTATTTATTTTTTAATTAAAAAATAAAATATAAATTTTAATTAATTAAATTTTTAAATAAATTAAATTTATTTTTTCTTTTTAAATAATACACAATTAAATAAAAATAAAAAAAAGGAAATAAATTGAAAAACATTCCGGAAATAAAAATAAAATAAAATTGAGAGGATATATTTTTTTAAAATTATTATTATTATTTAATCAAGTCAGTAGTCTTGTTTATTTATTTTTTTATTTAATATCATTTTTCAAAAAGGTAAATTCTTTGTTTTTTAAAAATAAAAAAGGAGATGAATATAAGCTTAATTGGTCTCTCTTTACTTTTTTTTTAATATTGAATCTAAAATAAATAAAAATAAATAAAAATAAATAAAAATATCCTCTTTATCTTCCGTTTATTCTACTAAATATATAATATAAAATATTTATTTATTTTATTCTTTTTTATTTTTTTATTTTTTACCTTCCCACGGGTTCAATTTCCCTTCAAACCATAAATTTGTAAAATGCCAGAAATGAATTAAATATATAAATATTTATTTGTATTTTGAAACACGCACAGAGCAAAGCAGTAAAAAAGTTTTTTTGTTCACACACTTAATATTTTTTAATAAAAAAAGTTTTTAAAAATATTAAATTTATTAGAATTTTTAAAAAAATATTTATTTATTTTAATTATAATTTTATTTTAATTTAATAAAAAAGAGTAAAAAGGAAAAGAAATTTTTTTTTTTTAATAAATTTTTATTTTAAATATTTATATAAATATACAGACATTTTTTGATTTTTTTTAATTATTTTAAAAATTTATTTTTTAATTTTATTAAAGTCTTCTTCCACTAATATAGGTAATTAATATTAAAAATATTTATTTATTTATTATTTTAATAAAAAATAAAATAAAATAAATAAATATATCTTTTTTATATTCTTAATTAAAAAAAAATAAAATAAATTTTATTTTTTTCTTCAAATCAAATTTCCTTTTTTTAATATTATTTTTACAATCAGTAAAAATAAATAAAATTTAAAATAAAGTCATGTTTTCAATCTAATTTGTATTGTTTTCTTTTTTTTAGGTTTTTCTTTTAGTAAAATATTTTTTTTTTTAATTCTCTTTTACTGGCAAAAGTCAACTAAAAAACCTTAAAAAAAATATTTTTCTATTCAAAAAAATATTTTTATTTTTTTTCTTTTTGTAAAAATATACTAATTCCGCTAATTTATTTGTTCTTTTTTTCTCTCTTCTGTTGTTCAATAATTCATAATTTTCTTTTTTTATTTATTTATTAATATATTCAACAACCTCACACTGTTAAACCTCTCAGACAAAACTTTTTTTTTTTTAAGTTTAAAAATTTAAGAAAATTTAAAATTTTTTGTTATTTATTTACTAAAAAATTAATAAAATATTTTTTAAATTTAAATTAATTAATTTTCTCTTTCTCTCTTTTTTTTTAATCAAAAAAGCTTCCAGATTTGAGAGTTAAAATAAATAAATAAATTGGGTAATTTGTGTTTTTATTTATTTTTATTCTCTTAGGAGACATTTAAAAAAGAGGAAGAGATTGGATTTAATTCCCTAACTAGAAAATCTTTTTTTTTATTTATTTAAATAAAATAAGGGCAAAAAGGGTTGAAGAATCAATGCAAAAATAAAAAAACATTGTAATGATAAAGCTAAAATTTATTTTTTTTTATTTTTTACGGAAATTCTTCGGAAATGCTTGTTTTTCTTTTTTTACTGTTCTTTTTTTTCTTCTTTAAATTTGACGTAATAATATATTTTTAGAGAACTCTTCTCTTTTTTAAACAGACAAAAATCTGTTCAATTTTACATAAATTTTATTCCTAAAAAGCCAACAATTTAAAAATTCCAAAAATTTCCATTTTTAATGGAAAAGGCAAATTTTGAGTGTTTTTTTAAATAAAATAAATTATATAAAAAATACTTGGAAATATTTATTTAAAAATTTTTCCATTAATTCACACGCATTCTCCCCCTCCTTTTTTAGATTTTTCCCAAGTTTTTAATTAAATTTAAAAAATTTAAATTTATTTAAAAAAAATTTAAGATTTTTAATTAAAATATAATCTACAACTTTATAGTCAAGTTTTATTAAAAATTAAGCAGTTAATAAATTAAATTAAATTAAATATTGAAAAAATAGCCAACCAATATTTTTTTTTTAATTTTTACCAATTAAAAAATAAAAAAATTTATTTAAAAAAACAAAAATATATATTCACATAAATCGGAAAAATTTTTTTATTTGTTTCCTTTAAACTTTTTCCTAAGGGAATAACACAACAAACGAATATATTTTTAAAGGAACTCTGAAGACAACTTTTGACGTTTTTTATTTTATTTTAACATTTTTAAAAAAATAAATATATTTTATTTTTTAGTTAAATATTATTTAAATAAAATAATAATGGTAAATATTCCAATGTTTAATAAAGATTCTGAATGGATAAAACAAAGAATAGATGAATGGGCTAGTCAACCTAAAATGCAAAAACGTTTAGTTCTTTTGGTTGTTAGTGTAGCACTTTTATTAGATAATATGCTTTATATGGTTAATATTATTATTTAAATTTAATTAATTTAAAATAAAGGTTATTGTTCCAATTATTCCAAAATATCTGAGAGATATACATGCTTATGAGGTTATTTTAATTAATTATTTAATTAATATTTAATTAATTATTTATTTAAATTAAAAAAAAACATTTCTTTAAATATGTATTTTGAATAATAAATTTAAAAATATATTTATTTAAATTAAAGGTTGAATATATTGGTTATCACAATGAAACTAGAAAAGTAAATAATTATTTAATTAATTAAATTAATTAATTTAATTAAATTAAATAGTTAGCAAATGGGACAATTGTAATTAAAATGATTGGTGGACAAATTGACTATTTAGATGAAGAAATTGAATTAGGATGGTTATTTGCTGCTAAAGCTTTACTTCAAATTTTTGTTAATCCTTTTTCTGGGTAAATTAATTAAATTAAAATATTTAATTTTATTAAAAATATTTTTATAAAATATTTTTAAATAAATTCTTAACTAAAATTAATTATTTAATTAATAAAATAATTAATTTAAAAAAGAATAATTATTTTTTTAAATTAATTAATTAAATTATTTTATTTTTAAATAATTTATTTTTAATTTTTCTTTCAGATTTATAATAGATAGAATTGGATATGAATTACCAATGATTATAGGCCTTATAGTAATGTTCTTTTCAACAGCTATTTTTGCTTTGGGTAAAAGTTATGGTGTTCTTTTCTTTGCTCGTTCTCTTCAAGGCTTTGGTTCAGCATTTGCAGATACTTCTGGTTTAGCAATGATTGCTGACAGATTTACTGAAGAAAGTGAACGTTCAGCAGCATTGGGGATTGCTCAAGCATTTATTTCTTTTGGCAGTTTAGTTGCCCCACCTTTTGGTTCAATACTTTATTCAATTGCTGGAAAACCTGTTCCTTTTCTTGTTTTATCATTAGTTTGTTTAACTGATGCTTTTATGGTATTTTGGGTTATACAACCTAAAGCTAGAATTTCTAATGCTAGAAATCCTGAAACTGGTGAAAGATTACAAGGAACACCTATGTGGAGGGTTTGCTTTTTATTTTATTAATTATAAATTTAAATAAATAAATTTAATATAAAAAATATTAAAATATAATTTAAGTTATTTATGGATCCATTTATTGCTGTCTGTTCAGGTGCTTTAATTATGGCAAATATTTCACTAGCATTTATTGAACCTACAATTACTACGTAAAAATAAATAAAATATTTTAATTATTTTATTTTAAATTTTTAATAATTAAAATTCACTAATAAATATATTTTTAAAATATTTTTAACTCTCAAATCTTTAAATAAAATTAATTTAATTAATTTAAATTAAAGATGGATGTCAGAAACTATGCCTAATACTCCAAACTGGCAAGTATGTTTTCTTTTTTTTTAAATAAATAAATAAATTATATTATATTAATTTTTTTTAATTAATTTTTCCTTTATTTTTGATTATATTTTTTAATTAAAAATAAAAATATGTTTAATATATAATTAAAAATAATTAAAAAAAATTAGTTTTAATTATTCTCATTATTAAAAATTAATTTTTATTTAATTTAAAAATTAAAAAAAAAAGGTTGGAATGATATGGTTTCCAGCATTCTTTCCTCATGTATTTGGTGTATATTTAACTGTTCGTTTATTAAAAAAATATCCTCAAAAAAGTTGGTTATTTGCCACAATTGGTTTATTAATGGAAGGAATATCTTGTTTATTAGTTCCTTTTATGTCTAATGCTTTACAATTAATTATTCCTTTATCAACTATTTGTTTTGGAATTGCTTTAATTGACACAAGTTTATTACCAATGTTAGGTTATTTAGTTGATACTAGACATGTCTCTGTTTATGGCTCTGTTTATGCTATTGCTGATATTTCTTATAGTTTGGCATATGCTTTTGGACCTATTATTGCTGGGGGAGTTGTTAATATACTTGGATTTGTTGTTTTAAATATTTTTATTTGGTATGAGTTTTTTGGGGAGACATTTAAATATTATTTTTTAAAAATATATTTAAAGATTTAAAGGAATTATTATGATTTAATATTTAAAATAATTATTTATTTAAAAATTTATTGTTTGATATATTTTAATTAATTTTTAAAAATATTAATTAATTTAAAAATTGTGTAATTTTTAGAATATTAAATTATATTATAAAAAATATTTAAAAAAAATTTTTAAGCTCAGAATATTTTAATTTAAAATTAATTAAATCTTATTTTTATCCCCCCAATTAATTAATTAAAATTTAATATTTATTAATTAAAGTATTCTAAATGTTGGTTATTCTCCATTAATTGGAATGTTAAGAAAAATACCAAATTATCAAAATATTGAAGGAAATAATGAAAATAAAAAACAAATAAATAATGCAAATTTAAATGAAAAACAAGTAAATATATTAAATTAATTTAATTTAATTTAAATATTTAAAAAAAAAAGAAAGAAGAAAATCATCCATTAGATTCAACAGATTCTCAATGGATTGGAGCAGATGGTGAAGAAATTAATGGATATCAACAACAACAAATTACTAATTTTGGTGGTAACCCTTTTAAAGGAAATGATGGATTTGATCCTTTAAATCCTCAATGGTGAAAATATATTATAATTGAATTTTTTTAATTAATTAATTAATTAGCTCATATTTTATTAAAAAAAATGTTTCTTTTTCTAAAATTTCTCACAATTTATTAAAATAAATTTAATATATTTTTATGAGATTATTTTTTAAATAAATATTTCCAAAAAAATAAATTGTAGAAAATGAGAAAATTAAATTTAATGATACTTAATTTTCCTATTTTTTATTTAAATCAAATATTTTATAATTTAAAAAATACATTTTTATAACAAATAAATAAATATAAATCCCTAAGGAATATTTAAAAAATAAATTTTAATTTAATTTTAAATTTTACAATTTTTTCTAAAATTTATTAAATTTTTATATTAAATTTACTTTCTCTTTAATATTAAATTTACTTATTTAGCTAACTTCTCAATTTTCTTTTTTTTAATTTGTCAATATTTTTTTTTAAATTTTACTAGTGACTAATAGAAAATTAAGAATTAATTTTAATTAATAAATTATATTTTAAAAATAAATTAATTTATTTATTATTTTATTTTTAAATTATTTTATTTTAAAAAAAGTAAATATATTAATACAAATATATTTTTTTATTTAAATTTAACAAAAATATTAAATCTTTTTTTTCTTAAAATTGCCTTTTTTATTGTTAGTAAATTTAGAAAAAATATAAATAAATTTATAAAGTTTTTCATTTTTATTTCTTTCAATTTTAAATAAAAATAAATTGTTCAAAAGCAATTTACATATTTTTATTTATTTATTTATTGCCAAAAAAATAAATATTGGTTAGATATTTTATAAAATTAAAAATAAAAAGAAATGAATAAATGGAAAATATAAAAACAATAACAACAATTAATAATAATAATAATATTAAATTACAAAAAATAATTCCAGAAGAAGAAGAAGAAGAAAATATTAGTGATAAATGGAAACAAGTATTTAATTTTAAAATTAAATTTAATTAAAATAAATTTAATTTAAAAAAGTATTTATTACCAAAAGCACCAATACCAAATTTAAAAAATACATTAATTCGTTATTTGGAATATTCTTCTGTTTTGGCTCAAACTTATAATTTAGATTTAAATAAAACAATTAAATATGTTAAAGAATTTGAAGAAAATTATGGACAAAAATTACAAGAAAAATTAAAAGAAATATATAATAAAGAAGATAATTGGGTATAAATTTAATTAAAATTAAATAAAATTAAAATTAATTAAATTATTTTTAAAATTTAAATTTAAATATAAAAATATTAAAAATAAATTTAAATATAAATTAATTTAATTTAAAAAGATTAATAAATTTTGGTTAAAAGAAATGTATCTTAGTCAAAGACTTGCTCTTCCTATTAATTTTAATCCAGCTTATATTTTTCCTCATTGTAATTTTAAAAATGAAAAAGAACAAATTATGTTTGTTTTTATTAAATAATTAATTAATTTATTTATTTATTTTTTAGTTATGCTTCATTATTAATTAAAGGATTTTTAGATTTTAAAGATAAAATTGAAAAGTTTTTTAATTAAATTAAATTTTTAAATTATTTTTTAGAAAACAAATTCCTTTAGAAACTGTACCTGATCGTTTTATTAATAGTCAATCTATTCCTATGTGTATGGACCAATATGGTTAATTTAATTAATTTAATTAAATATTTATTTATTAATTATGTGATTATTATAAAATTTAAGAAACTTAAATATTTTATTAAAATTAATTCTTTCACACAGACCTATCAATTTAATCTTTTTAAGTGTTTAAAAATACTTATCCAAAAATATATATCTCAAGGACTAATCTCATTTCTTTTTAAGGGCCTTTTATAATTAATTAATTTTTATAAACGTTTTTGCAACTTTAATACTATAAGCAGTGTATTTTTCTCACCCATACAGTTAACTGGGAACTTTGGCCGGTCATTTTCGGATTGACATTTAAATTTAAAATAAAAATTAAAAAATGACAATTAAATTTTAAAATAAAGATTTATTAAGAATTAACAAATGGCAAAATATATATTAATTATAGAGTTGTTTGTTGTATATATTTTAATTAAATTAGTTGAATTAACTAGCCTTCCTTTTAAATTAATTTAAATAAAATAAATTATTAATTAATTTTTAATTAATTTTTATTTTTTAGAAAGAGTATTAAATTTCTATAGAGAACCAGCAATTAATGAAGATATTTTAATTGATCGTAGAATTAATAAAAAACAACAAAATAATAATAATAATAATTTGGAACATATTTTAATTTTATATAAAAATCAAACTTTTTTATTATTTATTAATTCAATTGAAGGAATTTTATTAAATTATATACAAATATTTGAACAATTAAATAAAATTATTAAAATGGCTAAAAATAGAAATATTAAAAATATTATTCCTTTAGGAGGTTCTGGTACTGGAGAAAGAAATAAATCAGCAAAATTTTGGGAAGAAATGAAAAAAGGTTATTTTTAATTAATTAATTAAAATAAATAAATAAATTTATTTAAAAAATAAATTTATTAAAAATATATTATTTATTTGTTTAATATATATTAAATTAATTTGTTTTTTACTTAAATTTATTAAAAAAAAGAGAAAAATGTAGTAAATGGCATATAGTTTTTATATATTTTTGTAAGAATGTTTATTTATTTAAACATTCTAAAAATTAATTTTAATTTATTATGTAATATTTTAAGGAATAAAATTAATTTTAATTTTACAAGATTTGGAAACTAAAAATTAAATTTAAAATATAATTTTTTAAAATAAATATATTTTTTAACAAATTATTTATTTAAAATTTATTATTAAATATTTATTTAAGAAAAAATAAATCAGAATTCTCTTGAAATGATTCGTTCTTCAATTTTTGTTTTATGTTTGGATGATGATAATAATGAAATAATAAATAATAATTATATTAATTTAAATAAATTAGAAAAAGATGGAATTCAAATACTCAATGGATTTGGTCCTTATAATAATGGACTTAATAGATGGTTTGATTCTACTATTCAAGTTAATTAAATTATTTTAAATTAATTTATTTAAAAAATAAAAATAAAGCTAAAATATTATTTTGAATCTTTCCTCCTTTTTAAATATTTTTAACTTAATTAAAAAAATAATATTTTAATTTATTAATTCTTTAAATTAGAAAATGTTTTTAGATTTATTTTAAATTTAAAGTTAATAATATCAAAAAATGGTTGTTGTGGTGTATGTATAGAGCATAGTATTGCTGAGGGTATTGTACATATTAAAATGACTGAAGAAGCTATGAGATATGCTAATTATAATTTTAATTTATTTAAACAAGTAATATTTTAATTAAATAAATTTAAATAATTTTTTAGAAAAAAGAAGAAGAATATTTTAATTTTAATAATAATAATTTGTCAATAATTGAACCAAAACCTTTAAGTTGGATAATTAGTGAAAAAGCTAAATTATTACTTGAAGAACAAATTGATCAATTTGAAAGGTTTAATTTAATTATTTTTTTAAATAAATTAATTGGGCAAAATGTCATTAAAATAAAATTTATTAGTTACCTATTAATTTTTTAAAATTTTGTAAATTATATTTTAAAATTAAAAAAAATATATAATTTTAATAAATAAATTAATTAATTTAGTTTAACAAATAATCTTCAATTAAATTTATTACAATTTAAAGAATTTGGAAAAATTTCAATAAAAAATTGGAAAGTTAGTCCTGATGGTTTTATGCAATTATGTATGCAATTGGCACATTTTAAGTATTTTTTAATATTTTTAAAATAATTATTTAATTAAATAAATAGATTACATGGCTATTTAGTTAATAGTTATGAATCTGCTACAATGAGACGATTTAGGTAATTAAATAAAAAAATATAATATTTTAATTGATAAATGAGAAAAAATAATTATTTAGTTATTTTATTGAATTTATAAAAATAAAAATATATTTTAGTAAATGTTACCCAGCCTATAATTGTTTTTTTAATTTAAATAAAATGGAATGAATACAAAGGTTCGAGACCTATTAAAAATTAAAATAATTATTTTTTAAATAAAACAAAATTAATTTAATTTTTAAATTAAAAAAAAAAGACTTGGTCGTGTTGATAATATTCGTGCAGCAACACCAGAAGTATTAAATTGGGTTAAATCAATGAATAATCCTAATGAAGATAAAGTAATTTATTTATTTTATTAATTAATTTTATTTTTTAGAAAATAAAAAAAATATTATTAAAATTGGCTTTAGATAAACAAGTTTTAATAACTAAAGAAGTAATTTAATTATTTTAAAAATAATTTAATTAAATTAATTTTAAAAAAGAATTTAAATGGTAATGGAATAGACAATCATCTTTGTGCTTTACAAATACTTTGTAGAGAAGAATTTGGTTTAGAAAATATTCCAAAAATATTTAAAGATCAAATGTGGAAGGAAATGATGCGTTTTCCTTTATCAACTAGTCAAGTAAATATTTAAATTTAATTTATTTAAATTTAATTTTATTTATAAAAAAGGTAACAACATCACCAGAATTTAATGATTGTTATCTTTATTATGGTCCAGTAGTTAATGATGGCTATGGATGTGCTTATAATATACAACCTAATTCTCTTATGTTTATTTAAATTTTAATTAATTTATTTAAATTTATTTATTTATTTTTAAGTTTTGCAATTTCAACATGGATATCAAATAAAAGAACTAATGGATATTCTTTTTATTTAAAATTAATTGAATCTCTTAAAGAAATGCGTGAATTATTTGAAAATTAATTTTTATTAAGATATTAAAAAAAATATATTTAAACATTTTTAGAAGGGTTTTTGGACATTAAATTTAATTTTTAACCATCTCTAAATATTTATTAAAATAATTGTTTATTTCAATTCTCTAATCATTTTTTTATTTTATTGATCTCTTCGTTTTTTATACTATTTTTATTTTATAAAATTTTAAAAAATAATAATAATATTTCTTTAGTCAAAACTTTATTTATTTTTTTACCAAAATAAAAGTTAATAATATGAAAAATTAAAGAATTAATTTATAGGGTGTTTTTTTAGTTTTTTTCAAATAACTTTATAAATTTTTATTTTTTTTGTGGGTAAATGTATATCCTTTCGATAGCTTTTTGAAAGGGCTATCGAATGTATATAAACGTTTAATGAAAAAAGCGAACAATGTATAAATAATGTCAAAAAACATGTTTTTTTCAAGAGAAAAAGGGTGGTGGCTGTGGTTTTTGGACCACAACTTTTTTGTGAATAAAGGTACAGAGTTGGTCCCGCGAGAGGTATTTTTAAACTATGAATTTTAGTTTTATCAATTTATTTTTTTAAATTAGAAATAAAACCTAATAATTACTTATGTTAGTTAAATAAACATTATAATCAAACAAATAAATTTATTAACAAAAAATCATACTATGTTAAAAAATTATACATACTTATTATATATATTTATATAAAAAAAGAAGGCGCTTGGACAATAACACAATTGCACAGAGATACAAAAGAATACTAAAAAATACCTATTACAACAAAACGCCAAGAATACGAAAAATCATTTCACATGTTATTAAAATCACGATTGGCTTTTGCTATGAGTTCCTATAAAATTAAAAAATTAAATTTTATGTAATTAAACTTTTTTATTAACCCTTTCATATAAATTACTTGCGTCCATCCTTTCAGTAATTTTTGTATGAAGACGTTCAGCACGTTCTTTGTTTTTCATCTTTATGAAACAGCTAAAAAGTTTATATACATATTTATAATAAAAAGTTAAAAATACTTCATTTTATAGTAGACCACTTCAACTGATTGTTCACACTAAAATGTTAAATTAAATTTTTAAAAAATTGTGAAATAAATTACCCTGTTGAAACAATCAAGAGCAGCATTATATGTAGATCTCTTAATAAGAGGACCGACTTTTAAGGGTAACGTAGAAGCAATAAATTTTTCCACCCTTCCAAATCCAGCATCATAATATGTCATAACAGCTCTAACAAATATCACATCACGATTGTCTCGATTATTTAGTTCCATCTTAAGCAGTAATTTCTAAAAAATTAAAATTATATTAAATATAAAAATTTAAATTTCTCACATATATTTCAAGTCCGCGTTGAGCATTTTTATATTTATTAGTACTCTCACTGCATTGCCAACCAAGAAATTTGCTTCTAAATAAAATTAATTAACTTAAAAAGATAAATATTATATTTGCAAACTTTAGTAACAGAATTACAATTCCTTCTTCTCCAACTTGTTTAAGAAATTCCATTCCTTCTTCTATTTTTGGAGTACGAGCGCCTTTGCTTAAATGCAATAACTGTTTAGAACATGTATACGCTGCTCTCAAACGATGGTTACGAAGACTGTGTTCATTAGAATGAACTTCATGGATCGTTTCCAAATAAATATTATTAACACCTTCTCCATCTAATTGATCAATTCTTGCAAACTTAAAAATATAAAAAATATTTTTAGAGAAAGGCAAAAAAACTTCTTCAGCTGACATCTTGAAAAATTTGTATTAAATTGAATAATAGTTGTTTGATAAACAATATTTAATTAAACCAATATAAAATTTGATAAACCAATAATAAATAATATATGAAAGTTTTAAAATTAACCTAGCTTTTATATTAAGTTTAAAAAAAAATGAAGCTTATTTTAAGAAGTTAATTTTAAAAAAAAATATTTAAAAAAGCAAAATTATTGATATTTTGTAATTATTAATAATTAATAACACATATTAATATAATTTAATAGATTTAAGAGCTTATCTAATAAAAATTATTTTTAATTAAATTTTTTATTTTATTGTATATTTCATACCTTTTTCTCATTTTTATGCTTGCTATTTTTGTTTAGAAATCAATTACTGAATATTTTGTAGGTTTTATTTTAATATTTTCAGCTAAGCTATTTTTTGGAATTGTCAAAAAAGGAATATGCTATAATTATATTCTTTTTTATGTTTGTTTAACAATTTTAAGACTTCTTCCTCTTTGTTTGTTTTTTTAATATGTATATACTAAAATAATACTAAATATTAGTCAGAATTTTAATAAAAATAAAAAATATTTGTCATTTATTTTAATTTTTTAAATTATTTAGTTTTTTAAAAAGTAGTTTTTTTGTTTTATTGGGATATAATTTTTTGTTTCTTCTCTATTAATTGAAACATTAAAGTTAATATTTTGGATTTATTTGGGGTTTTTTTTCATCTCTATTCTAATTTTTTAAAATTTTGCAAACTTATTTTTTATATTTTTTTTTTCATCTCTATTCTAATTTTTTAAAATTTTGCAAACTTATTTTTTATATTTTTTTTTTCATCTCTATTCTAATTTTTTAAAATTTTGCAAACTTATTTTTTATATTTTTTTTTTCATCTCTAATTAATGTTAGTGTAAACATGTAATGTGAATTAAGACAACTATTTTGTTTGTGAGATATTGGAAAACAAAATATTACTTTTGTATCAAAGAAGTTATCATTTACGATTTTAACACTTCTATTTATATTAAAAATTATTGGAAAAGTTGAGGTCATTAAAATTGCTAGATGAATTAGAATACTATAAAAGGTGAATAAATGCTGTAATATTCTCATATATATATTTTAAATATCAAATAAATCTGTGCCACAATATTCTTCGACTTCATGTTTACGACTGGAGGGATTTTTGTAATGTTTTGCTTCTCAATTTCTTTGCCAATCTTCAACTCGGAAAGCCAAGAAGCGAATGTCGGATTTGGTAATCACATTCTAAAGGATGAAGAAGTTACTTTAACGAGTGGAACCAGGATTGCAAATGAAAGTGATATCAAAAAGGGACGTCTTCCTTCTTGTGTTGTTTCAGTAAATGAAAGTCATATGTACGTTTTTCTATAACTAAAAGTAATATTTACACTTTTCAGAATACTGAAGTATGACGAACAGTCTGAAGAGAGTTGCACTGTAGATCTATTAACAAATGAAAGCCACATCGAATTTCAAGCCAACATGGATTTTTGTTATAATGAAGGGTAATGAGGCCAAAAGAGAAGATATTATTAATAAAATGTAAGTTTTAATAAAAATATTAAAATTGTCAAAATTAATATTTTTAGTCTTCCATTCGCATACAGTTTAAGCAATGAATATTTAAATTTGATAAAGAATGGACCTCTCTACGGAAAAAGTGCAACCTGTCTGGATAAATCGAAATGCATGGATTCAATGAGTAAAGAAGGAAACTGGACTGGAATTAAAAAGCCTGATTGTATGCCTTGGACAGCGCTGGAAGTTTACTGGGGAAATATGGATAAAAAATTTTCTGCTAACATTTACTTGCGTAAGTTAATTTAATTTGAGACATATTTCATTTAGTTTAAAGGACAAGTATTTCATTTTAGTTGGCACCGGTGTGTATGAATTAGAAAATAAAATAGAATTTTTTGATGTTACAAAATCTATGAGTTACTTTGTAAACAAAAATATATTGGACAGATTCAAAGGGAATAACTATGCATGTATTAATGGTTCCGCAATTATAAAACCTAAGATGTGGAAAATTGTTGGAGAGAAATATAAAGATCAAAAGATGTTAACATTTCATCTTCTTCCAAGATCAGCATCTCGCGCTCGTGATAAAAATAGTTATGTGATGGGTAGATGGCCTGAGATACATAACAAACCATGCGAGAATATATCAGTTGTTTTTGTGAGTTTTTTATTTTAAATTAATTAGAAGAATTTTGTATTTATGTAGGATAATAAATATAAACTTCTAATTGTGGATGATGTAGAATTGCCAAAAGAAAAATCTACTAGTATTTCAACTACAACACCTACAACTACAACAAAATCCACAACAACTACAACACCTTCAACAACTACAACATCTACAACAACTACAACATCTACAACTACACCAACAACGATTACATCAACTACTACAACATCAACGACTACTTCAACAACAACTACAAAATCTACAACTACAACAACTACACCAACAACGACTACTTCAACAAAGAAAACATCTACTACAACAAAATCTACAACTACACCAGCAACAACAAAATCCACAACATCTACAACAACAACTACACCAACAACGACTACAACAAAGAATGCATCAAAAACAACAAATAAAACAACTACAACATCAAAATCTACAACAACGACTACATCATCAAAAACATCAAAAACTGTCCCCACAGCAAATAATACGACTGTATTAACCTCAATAAACAGTTCTCCATCTACTTTGAAAAATTCTTCTACAAGTAATGCCAAACCTTCGGTTAACATTTCTTCAAATACTAAAAAAGGTTAAATAAAATTAAAATATTTAAAAATAAATAAATAAAAATAATAGGAAACTCGTCTACATTAAATGGCACAAAAGAGACAACATCTAAATTAAATAACACATCAATAACATCTTTTCAAAATAGTACGGAGAAAAGTATTGACCAAAATGTTACTATTTCTTCAAATGAGACTTTAACAAATATGACAGAAGTGAATAATATAACATTGCCTAATTCTATTGTTGTAATCTCCGAAGGAACAACTAGTACAGTAATAATTACCTCAACTAATAATAATACAAATGGGACAATAATTAAAACAACATCTAAAGTAAAAGCCTTTCCTTTATATTATTACTTTATTATTGGTGGAATTGTTATTATATTTGTTATTTTGTGAGTTATTTAATAATTTTAATAATCTACTTTTTTAAGTTTTTTAAGTTTTATCATCTGTGTATGTTGTTTAATTAAAAAGAAGAAAAAGAAGAAGAATAATATTCAAGAAGAAGATTCTGAAGGTTCTGGAGGAACGACAGAAGAGATTCGTTCAGCAGAAGCAAAAAAGGAGAGAAGCAAATGGATGATTAATACACAAATAGAATCAACAAAAGAAACACAAAAATCTGAAAAGAAGAAGAAGACTAAAAAGAAAATTAAAAAAGAAAATGAAGAAAAAGAAAATCAAAAAGAGAAGAAAAAAGAAATTGGAAAAGAAAGTAAAACTTTAAAATCAAAAGTTGTTGGATCTGCTTTTGTTGCTTCTTCTTCTCCAAATGCTTCAATATCTAAAGAAATAATTGATTTAGATGATAAGAAAGAAACTACAGAGGAAGATGAAGTTTTACTCAAACCAGAAGAACCAAAATCTTCCAAAATAGTAGATAATAAAGTATCAACATTTTCAGCTCCTTATGATTTTGGAGAACAGCAAAAAGAAGAGGCTGCTGAGGTTACAAGTACTGAATCTAAATTAACAACTGATAAAGATGATAAGAATGAGACAACAGAAGATTTGATTATATCTGATACTAAAGTTGTTGGTGAAGATAATAATAATAATAAGAAAAAAGAAGAAGTTAATGAGAAGAAAGAAAAAGAAGATAATATTACTAAATAAATATTATTATAAGAGTAGTAGTATATAAGTATAAATATATTTAATTAATTAATTAATATTTGTGATATATTCCTTGTTATATTTCATTGTATATTGTATTTTTAAATTGTGTAAATATTTATTTTTGATCTTTTTATTAGGAATAATTCAATGGCCTAACGAGAAAAATAGTAAGTGAAGAATATAAGGGAAGTGACAATTATTAATAACAAATCTTTTAACATTTTTCGCCTTAAGAATTTTTCTACCTAAATTACACAAGTTCGGTTTTTGGACATTAATTTAAATTTAAAAAAATATTTTAACAATAATCTCTAAATAAATAATTTTTTTTTAATTATTATTTATCTTTTTATTCATTTTTACGCTTATTTTTGTTAATTTTTTTTATTTTATAAAATTTAAAAAGATAAAATTTTTTTTTAATTTTTAGGCAAAATAAATTTTATTTTTTTTCCTTATTTTTTACCAAAAAATAAAAGTTAATAATAATAATTCGTTTGTTTGATAAAAGGAAAAGAAAAATAAATTTATTTTTATGTAAAATTTATTTAAAGACTTTTTCCCGTTATTCTCTTCTCTATAGGTAATTTTAAAAAAGTCAAAAAATATGAAAAGTAAAAGTTTTTATTTTTTGACTTTTTATTTTAGTTATTTTTAAACACATTTTTTTTAATTTTTTACAAATTAATAATTTAATTTTTTTTAATAAAAATATTTATTTATTTAAATTAAATAAGCCTGTCACTTAAAATAATTAAAATTATCTTCTTCAATTCCCCTAAATACTCAAAAAACAAAAAATTAATTAAATAAAATATTTTGATGATATTTTAATTTAATTTTAAATTTTAGAAAAAATATTTAAAATATTAAAATAATGATAGAATTGAAAGAAAATAAATTAATAATTAAAAAAGATGATTATTATCAAAAAAGTAGAGAAGAATTAATAAATAATAAACAAAATAATAATAATTATAAAGGTTTGTTTTTTTTAATTTTTTTTTAAAGATTAAAATCTATTTTATTAATTCAATAATAGTTAAATAAAAAATTTACACGGTTTTTTTTGTTCTTTTTTAACAAAAGAACAGTTAAAAAGGAACACAAAAAGTAATTTATTTTTAATTTATTTATTTTGCGCTACTGAAAGGACATGAGAGAATGTAAAATTTTGTAAAAATTAAATAGGACCAAAAAATATTCCAAAATTATTTTATAATTTATTATTTATTATATTTTCTCTTAAAATTAACTAATATATTAATTTTCTAAATTTATAATTATTTATTTTTTAATTTTAAAGAAATTAATTTTTCTTTGCTTTTATAAATTTAAAAACATTTTAAAATATTTTTTATATTTTTATTGTTATTTTTTGTATTTTTATTAATTTTAATTTATCATTAAAGAAGGGGAAAACTATAGATATTTAAATATTTCTAATTTAATCTATTTTCGTTAAAATAATATATAAAAGGTAGGGAACGATTAAGAGTAGCAGGTTGTTTTTTGGCCATAACTTTTTTATTTCTTAACCGATCTGAATAATTCTTTTATTAATCGAAAGCATCCGATAAGCGGATTAATTTAACCAATTGGACCGATTAAATCAGATCATACAACAAAAAGTTATAGTTCAAATAAAAGTAGAAAAGCGGGATTTTCGCGTTTTTCAGACATAACTTTTTTAAAAATCAACTGATAGATCAGTCTAATTAGTGAAAAGACTCACTTTTCGAGCTCTTTCGAATGACATAAAAATTATTTTAAAAGGTTTAAAATAAAAAAAGTTATACGAGCTACTCTGAATCGTCCTTTACCGATAAAAAACAATATAATTTAATAAAAGAATTAAATAAATATTATTTTTTAAAAAGAAAATAAAAGTATTTCTTTTTTTTTAAATTTTAAAATATTTTTATAATACCAAAAAATATTTAAAAATTTAATTTTTGAACATAAAAATTAAATAAAATATTTGTGCGCGTTTATTTGTGTTAATTTTTATTTGCGCAGATTTTACGGCCATTTTTGACTGACTTTTTTATTAAAATATTTTTGGCTTTTCCCGCTATTTTATTTTTATCGTTTTTTCGCTTCTTTATTGACCTTTAGTTTGTTTAAATATTTTTTATTACTTTTAAAGGAAATTTTAAAAATAAAATGGAAATTATTTAAATAATATTTTTTTACTATTTTTAAATAATTTGAGGAGATTATATTTTGTTTATTTTATTTAATTTAAAATTAATAAAATAATTAATTTATATCTCTCTTTAATTATATTAATTAATTGTCTCTGATGACCCAAATAATATTTAATTATTTTAAAATTATTTTTTCAAATAAAAAATATTTTAAAAATAACCAAAAAACAAACAGAGAAAATGTCCTTGAAAAGGTTGTAAAAATTAAATAAATTCTTTTTTATTTTGGTAATAAAATATTTTAATTGTTATATTTTTTAAAAAATATATAATAATTTCTTAAAAAAATATGTATTAATTTATTTATTTTTAAAAAATTATAAACTCTAAGAAAACTAAAAAATAAATTAAAAAATAAATAAAATAAATACTTTTCTGAACATAAAACTAAAATTTAATTTTTTTTAATTCCAACTTCTTTAAAAATAAATAAATTAAAATCTTTTATTTATTTATTTATTAAAATTAATTTATATTTATATTTTACAGTTCATCAATTTTAAGATTTTAAGAAGTGTTAAATATTTATTTTATTTTATTCTCTTTTTTTAAATTTTTTTCCAATTCCTTTGGGTATTTTTTAAAATTTAAAATATATTTATTTATTTATTGCCTTTAATTCATCAAATAAAAATAAAAATAACATTTTTATAACATTCTTTTCTCCTTTATTTTCTCATTATAATAAATAAAATATATCTCATTATTATTTTTTTGTTTTATTTTTTTTTCTTATTGTTGTTCAGTGCCAACAAAAACAATGCCAGTAATATATTTATATTTATTTATTCTCACCTCTAGAAAATAAATAAATATATTTTTTTTTTTGACTGACAGATGTTCAATGCCCTCTCTCGGTCAACAGACTCTAAAAAAATAAAAAAAGGAAGAGAATAAATAAATATAAAATAAATAAATATATTTTGGCACTCTTCTTCTTCTTTTTTTTCTTCTTTTTTTGGCATTGGTTAAAAAACACTTTTCTTCTTTTAAATAAATAAAAACAAGCATTTTTATGTAATTTATTTATTTTTTAAAACCACTTAAATATAAATATTTTGTTCATTTTACTATTTAATTTAAGTACTTCTACTATGTTTTAAATAATAAATTAAATTATGTCAAACATTTAATTCAAGTATTTTTTAATAAATAAAAATCTTCCCAATTATTTTTAAATAAAATAAATTAAAATATAACCCAATTAATTATTTTATTATTATTAATAATATTGTTTTATACTCTTTTTCTTTAAATAAATATATTTATTTTATTTTTACTTAAATAATAATTTTATGCAAATCTCTTAGTGGACAATTGAACCCAATCAGTCTTTTTTTAATTCTTTTAAATAAATCACACACACATATAAATCCTTCTCTTTTTAAATTAAATTAATCACTTTTCTAAACTGCGGGGAGCCAGTCAGTTACTTTTAAAAATGTTTATAAAGAAATGTTACAAGTGAGGGGATAGTTTTTCTTTTGGTTTTTAAATCTTTTTTAAATCCAATTTGTTCAAAAACTGGAAAAAAGCAAAAGAGCAGCAAAGCTAGATTATTTTAAATTAAATAGTTGGATAGCTAAAATAATTTAAAAAAGAGAAAATGACCAACCAACAGAATGCCAAAAATAAATATCTTTAAAAAGAGGAATTAAATAAATAAATAAATATATCCTTTTTATTTCTTTTCTGGACACGCAAAAGGAGAGGAATCATTTAAATTCCCTTTTTTTCTTTTTTAAAAGATTCTCTTTTCTCATTTCCTAAAAACACTTAACTATCTCATTTCCAAAAATTGTTGCAATCTGGCCAAGAAAATAAATAAATAAAAAATAAATAAAATAAATATATTTTTATTATTTCCACACATTTTTACTTTTTATTTTTATTTCCTCAATATCAGGAAAATTCACTAAAAAAAAGATTATTCATCAAAAAATAATAATAATAAACCTATAAAACTTTTTTTAAAAAAGATTTTCCCTGTTGGGTATTTTTTAAATTTATTAATTAAAATTTAGGCCCATTGGTCATTTTTTATTTAAAAATTACTTTTTCGAACTTTTATATTTTTTAGTGAATGTTCAATATTTTATTGTTTTTTTTAATTTTTTTTTTAACTCAAACTCATTTCTTTTCTTCCCATTTATTTATTTTTTAATTTTTATTTTTAACAAATTTTCTGCGCAATTGTTTCTCTTAAATTTCATAAAAATAGTTTAGTTAATTCTTAACTTAAAAATATATAACAAATAAAAGTAATAGTAAAAGTACTTTTGTTCTCTTTTCACTTCTTTAAGTAGTCCTTCCTTCATTTATTATTCTCTAAATTATTGATAAATTATTTTCCAGAATTTTAAAACTGAGAAAAGTCTTTAAAAAAAGAAGGATTAAATGACCTTTTGGTTAATTTAAACAAATAAATTAAAAATATGTTCCTTTCGCCTTACCCATAGAGGAAAAGGAACAGCTTTTCTTTTCTTCACACCTTTGATGCCAAAATAGCAATCCCCCTCTCTCAAATGACCATTCCCCTTTCCCCTTAAAATTGCTTTATTTTTCCCTCTTTTTTCTATAACTTATAATCAAAAAATAAAATAAAAAGAAAAGGCCATTCTTCTATCCATCAATTTATTTTTCCCTATGACTAACCCAAACACCTCCGAATCATCCAATAAAATTTGTCTATCGCCAAAAAACTTTTTTTTCTTCTTTTCTCATTTGACTTTTTTTCATGCCAAAAAGCCAAACAAACTTTTTTTTTAATTTTTATTTATTTTTTATTTATTTCCTGTTTTTTACATATTTTTTAAGAATATATTTATTTATTTTTACCTCATAAAAATGATCTGTAAACAATTAATAAACTTTTATTTGTTTTTCATTGTGTAAATTCTTCCTTATAAAATTGGATAATTTTAAATAATTTTTTACAATATTTTTTTTATTAAATAAAGAAATTTTTGGTTATATATTTGAGAAAAAAAAAATAAATTATTTTTTTATATTCCAAACCAAAAAGTTATAAATAACAATTACTTTAGTATTTTTTATTCATTTAAAATTTCAATTCTCTATAAATTCTTTTATTTTTTTCAAAAAAAAAAAAAACTTCTCCAAACCTTTAATTTTCATGAAATCAATTTATTTTTATTTTATTTATATAAAATTGCCAATCTTTTGTTCAAATAAATTAATCTTTTTTTTCAAAACATTTTTAAGCTTTTTTATAAAACATTTCTTTATTCTTTTACTAGCAATTAATTATTTTCTTCTTTTTTCTTTTCCTCTTTAATAGCGAGAAAAGAAGAGAACACAGGTATATCCGACCGTTAAAAAATAAAAAAGAAGAGAGTGAGAACAAAAACAATTAATTAAATTAAATAAAAATCGAAAATATTTTTATTTATTTTTTTAAATTAATTCTAGAAAATATAAATATTTTTTAATATAACTGAGTTTTTTAATTATTTTTTAAATTAAAATTATTATTATTTAATTAAATATATTGAATTAATAATTAATTTTTTAATTAATTAAAAATTAACTACAAATATTTATCTCTGAAGAAACAAAAATATTCTAAATTTATTTATTTATTTTGATGTATTTTATAATAAAATACCAGAAATTTAAAAAATAAAAATGATTTGTGGCCTTTCTTTTTTACTTAAAATTAGCTTTTCTCTCTTCTCTTTAAAAGTTGCCTTAAAACTCCTTGTTTTTCTCGCTCTTCTCAAACACTCCTTTTCTCCGATAAACAACACAAAATAAATATAATAAATAGTAATCCTTTCTTTAAATAATATATTCTTTTTATTTTTAAATTTATATAATTTTTTTAAAAATAATTTAAATTTTCTGATTTATTTTATTTTTTTTTAATATTTTTAAATTTTATTTAATTTTGTCTTTATTAAATAATTTAATATTATATTAATTCTAATTTACTTTTCTTTTTTTGAATAAAAAAATATAAAATTCCAATAAATCGTTAGAATTTTAATTTTATTTTTTTAAACAAAAAAGACATATTTTTAATTTTAATTAATCACTCTAATCTCTACCGGAAATAAAAAGAAATTAATTAATTAATTAAAAAATATATTTATCTAATTAATATTTTGTAAATATTTTTTATAATTTTCTTTAAAAAATAAATAATTTATTAATTAATTAATAGATTTTATTTATTTATATTTTTTGGCCTTTTTTATTTTTCAAAAAATTTATTCAAAGATTTACCAAAAATATGTGGTCAAATAATACAAAAGACAATGAAAAATCAAATAAAAATTTAAAAAAGTTTTTTGGTCCTTTTTGTTGTTGGGTAGCTTTGAGAAGAAAAAGGATAGAAAAAAGAAGAAAAATATTAAAAAATAATAATCAAATAAAAAAACGTCCATATTTTCCTTTAGAAGAGGGAAATAATAATTTAAATAATAATAATAATCAATTATTTGGTATTCCAATACATTCTCCTACAGAATATTATAGTTTTCTTGAAAAATATTTTAATTGGGGAGAACAACAAAATAATGAAAATAAAAGTAAGAGAAATAATTTAAAAAATTTAAAAATAATAAAAAATTATTTAAAAATAATTTAAAAATATTAAAAAATTATTTAAATAATTCAGAATTAGTCAATAATAATAATGATGATTGTTGGGATTGTTGTACATGTCCATCAACATCAAATAATAATAAAAAATTAATTTATGGTCAATTAAATGTTTCTATTAAGAAAAAGTCTGGTCAACAATTGGGACTTGGAATTGCTGGTTATTTAATTTAATTAATTATTTAAAAGAGAATTAATAGAAATCTCAGAATGGTTTAGAGTCACTTGAGATAATTCTATTTTTAATTTCCAAGTTTCTCTTGGACTTAAATAATTAATAAAATATTACCTTTTTATAATAGAAAATATTTAAATATTCTTTTAATTATTATAATATTCTTTAATATTTTTAAAAAGTCTTTTTTTAACATTTTCAAATAAAAATAAAATATATTAATTTTCAGGAGGTTCAGATAAACCAATGCCCCCAACAATTTCTTATTTAAAACCAGGATTTATTGCACACCGTTGTGATCAAATTCAAGTTTTTTTTAATTTAATTTAATTAAAAATAAAATTAAATAGGTTGGTGATAGATTAATTGAAGTAAATGGCATTAAAGTAAATAAAGGATTTACTCATTCAAAAGTTTTGTCACTTTTACGTAATTCTGATGGAAATTTATTAGAATTAAAATTAGAATATAATTTAAATAGTAATCAACTTTTAAATAATAAAAATGAAGGAATTATTACAAAAACAACAGAAATTGAATTATTTGAAGAAATATTAAATGATAAAGAAGATTATGGCCTTTTTGGTATTTTAATTAGAGGAGGAGCTTTTGGGCCAGATTTAACCAAAAATAGACCAATAACAATCACTTCAATTAGAGTAGGTAGTTCAGCACATAGAGAAGGTCGTCTAAGGCCTGGTGATAGAATTATAGCTATTAATGGGGTAAATTAATTTAAATATTTAATTAATTAATTAAATAATAGATTTGTGTAATTGATTCTACTTTATCTGATGCTATTAATTTAATTAAAACATCTCCTTTCTCAAAACTTAATTTAACTGTAGAATATAATATTTGTAATTTAGGTAATTATTTATTTAAATTTAAATTTATTTTTAATTTTTTTTAAAGTATTTCTTAACAAAATACAACAAAATTCATTAAATGTAGAAATAGAAAAAACTCCAGGAATTAATTTTGGTATAGAATTATTAATTAAACAATTGCCTATTTGGCCAAATGGCAGTAGAAGGGCTATTATAATTAATAAATTAATACCTGCTTCTATAGCAGAAAGGTAAAATAATTAAATTTAAATTTAAATAAATTAATTAAAAAAGATGTGGTTTAATCCAATTAAATGATGAATTATTAACAATTGATTTAATTAGTTTAAAATTAATTAATAATTTAAATGAAGTTTATCAACTTTTAAATAGTCTTAGTTCTGTTATAAGATTAGAATTGTTACCTGCTAAATTAAGAGGAAATATTATTTTAAAGGAAAATAATAAAAAGTAAGTCTCTTTTTTTAATAATTTGATAATAAATATATTTATGATAAAAAATATTTAAACTTTTTGTTTTATTTATTTTTTGAATATTATTTATTAATATTTTTTAATTTTTAAGACTTAGAGTATTAATAATTAAATTAATTAATTAATTCCAATAAATCTGGCCATTTTTAATTAAATAAATAAATTAATTAATATTTAATTTTATTTTTTAGTTTGTCACAAAATGATGGTTTTGGAGGATTTGAATTTAATTTTAATAAAAATATTATTTCTTCTTCTAATTTTTCTTCTTCTTTAACTTCAACTCAAAAATCATCAAAATGGAAAAGAAAAGGTTATTAAATAATTTTTATAAAAAAAAAGAAAAATAAATAAAAATATTTTTTTCTTTTTCCATTTGGTCCTCATTAAAGAATTGGTCAAGTAAAAATCTCTTCTTCTTTCCCTTCTCTCTTCTATCAAATCATCTTAAAAATCCTTTTTTCTTTTTTTCTCGTTTTTATTATTGCAAAACTTTTTTAGATTTTTGCTTAAAAAAAAACTTTTTTTTTTGTTTGATTGATAGATTACAAAATGTTTAAAAAAAAGCACCAGCTTTTCTTGTTTTGTTTTTATAAGTTAATTATTTTAAATTAATTATTTTATATATTTTGACCTTTATTTTTAAATTTAATAATTTTAATTTATTATTTTTAGGGAAATATTTAAAAGTAAAAAGACAAACAAATTTACTTAACATTTTATTTAATAAAAATAAATACCTACTAAATTTTGTTTTAATTTTTAATTTTATCTCCCAAGAGAGGATATTTATTATTGTAAAAAGATTTAAAATAAATAAAGATATTTTATTTTTAAAATTAAATAATTTCTTTTTTACCCTACATATTTTTCTCCTTTTATTAAAATTATTTATTTATTTTAAATCCTTATTATTATTTATTCATTGGGTCAATAAATAAATATAATAATTTTCTCTTTTTTTCTTTGTAATCAATCTTTTTAGTTAATCCCTTTTTTTAATTTTTATTAATATTTTTTTCTTTTTTACCACCCATTTTTTAGCTTTTTTATTTTATTTTTTCTTTAAAAAATGTTCCACGTATGTTTTCATTATACTGGCCTTTTGGGTATTGGAACTGTTAGTAAGTTTATTTATTTTTAAATTAATAAAAATAATTATTTTAATTATTTATTAATTTATTAATTTAAAGGCTCAGTTTCCGCTCGTTTGTCTTATAACAATTCAAAAATTATTGGATCTATTAATCACACAGAAGCTATGGAAATATCTCTAGCACAAGAAACAACTACAAATTGGCCTTCTTTTGGAATTATTTTGGGTAAACAAAAATTAAATAATGAAGAAAATGATTTATTGGAAAGAGGAGAAGATAATGGACCTCTTGTTATTATTAAAATTGAAAAAGGATCTCCTGCTGATAAGTAAATTTAATTAAAATTATTTAAAAATAATAAGAATAATTAGGTAATAAGAAAAGAAAATTAATTAATTAATTAAAATTATTTTTCTCACCTTTATTCTTCTCAAGAGAATTTATGGCATTTCTTTAAATTATATTTTTAATAATATTTAATTTTTTCTAAAATATTTTTTTCTTTTATTTTTAGGAAACTTTTCTTTTTTTATTTTTAATTATGAAGAATATTTAGGCAATTTATTTTATTATTTTTATTTTTTGTTATTATTTTTAGTGAGGGAAGTAAATTCTAATTTAAAAAAAAATATTTTTGTAATATCTTCTTTAAATTTATATTAAACTAAAGGGGATTCTTTCTGAGGATTAACCCATTAAATTTATTCAAATTAAATTAAAAACAAAATTAAGATATGAATAAGATTAATTAGAAGTAAAAGTTTCAGTTTATATAGAGAATTTTAGGCAAACAATTAAATTAGAGTTTAAGAAAGGTCAAGACAATTTTAGTTTTGGGAACTTATAAATTAAAGATAAGAACTGTTTTTTACTTAATTTGTATTTCGGGAAAATATTTTATTTATTTATTTTTTTAATTCTTTAATACATATTTGTTTCCTAGTAAGTAGAATGTTGCAATTTTTAATTGAAATAAAATATAATTAATTTAATAAATTAAATAATTTAATAAATTAAATAATTTAATTAATTAATTTAGATGTGGTGTTTTACAACCAGGTGACAGAATATTATGTATAGATGATTGGCATACAGCTGAGGGAACTTTAGAAGAAGCTATTCATTTATTAAGAATATTATCACTTTCAGCTAATCGTTCTGTTATTCTTTTAGTTGAATTTGATGTTATTGAAGTTATAATTTAAATATTAAATTAATTAATTTAAATTAATTTAAAGCCTGTTCTTCCTCCTTCTCATGGCTCTTTCTTTGTTATGAGATTAGCAAAATGTGGTAAATGTATTGGTATTGTTTGTCAAAGTAATCAAAATAATGGAATAACAACTAAAGGAGAACCTCTTATTATTTCACATATTAGAATTGGAAGTGTTGCACATAGGTTAATTTAATTAAATTAATATTAATAAATAAATAAACATTATAATTAAATTAATATTATTAAATTTAAGTTAAAAAAATAAATATTTATTTTTTATTAAATAAATCAAGTTACCTATCTCTCTTTTAAAAAATATTCACATCTTTTAATATAAAATTCATTAAAATCCTTTCTACTATTAAAGACAACTATGTCCTTCTAATAAAAAATCTATTTTTACTAAAATTCTTTTCTTAAAAAACTCTTTTAAAAAATAATCTCAAATCTTCTATTAAAATAATTTAAATAATTTAAAAAGATGTGGATCAATCCAAATTGGTGACCAAATTCATTCAATAGATGATATCCCTTTAAATACATGTACTTTGGATGAAGCAATGCGTCTTTTACAAAGATCTGCTCGTATTATAAAATTAGTAATAATTAAAGGAGGAGGTCAAGAACAAGTAAAATATTTAATTTTAATTTAAATTAATTTAATTTATTTAAATAATAGCATTTAATGGAAGAAAAAATAAATCAAAATTTTATTTATACAATAGAACTTTTAAGAAGAGGAAGACCTTTAGGTATAACAATTGCTTCTTCTGGTGGTCATTTAGATCCAATTATTATTTCTAAATTAGCAACTAATGGATTAGCTGAAAGGTTTTTTTTAAAAAAATATTTTAAATTAAATTAAATTAATTTTTAGAACAGGAGCATTAAATATTGGTGATCAAATTTTATCAGTAAATGGAGAATCTTTGGAAGGAAAAAAGGTTAAAAAATATTTTAATATTATTTTATTTATTTTTAAATTTATTTTAAATAAACTAATTTTTACATTTTTTATTAAAAAAAATTTTTTGTTCACTATTTCTTTAATTAACTATTTAAAAAATTTCAGTTATTTTTTAAATATTTAACCATAAATTTTGAAATTTTTAGAAGAAACGAATAATTTAATAAATTAAATTTTTTTATCCTTTATTTATTTAAAATTAAATTAAATAATTTAATTAATTAAAGATTAGTCAAGTAACTCAAATTTTACAAAAATGCTCAGATCCAATTTTACTTAAATTATGTCGTTCAATTGCTTCACCAACACATTTAGAAAATAATAAATTATCTTGTTTGTTTTTATTTTTATTAAAATGAATTAATTATTTTATAGATTATAACAATTTGAGAAAAATAGAAGAAATAACAGAACAAAATAATAATAAAATATTTGGAATTAATTCAACACCAAAAAAGAGTGTAGATAGTGCTATGGAATCTTTAGAGGTTTTTCTTTTTAATTTAAAATTAAGAACAGAATCTAATTGTTAATAATAAAAATAAATGTTTTTTAAATAATTTTAAAAATTAATTTTAAAGAGTTCACCTCCAGGAAGGCAAGGTATTCCCTTATATTCTTCACTTCGACGTCCCTCAACATCCACAAATACACAACAAAGTTAGTTTAGCTTATTTTTCTTCTAAAAATGAGTTAATCCTGCCTTGAGGCAATACCCTCTATTTCCCCGTTCACCTTCATTCCACTTAACTTTTTAAATTGTAAAAGATATTAAAGAAAAGCAGACCTTCTCAAAGTATATTAAAAAATTTTTATTGGTTTTTAACATAAAGAAATTAAAAAGTTTAATTTTCAATTAAATTTATTCAAATTAATTTATTATTAAAAATTTTAAATTACAATTCCCATTTGACTTGTAACATATTAAAAATATTTTAAAGAAAAAATTCCGCCAAATTTCCTTATTTTGAGTTATTACCAATTAATTAACCTATAAAATCATTAAAATTTATTATTTTTTAATTTAATTATTTTCAGCAGCAACAGATCCATTATTATCAACATATTCTGACCCATATAGTTGCAGTGGAGGAGGTAATGGAGGCTTAGATTCAGGTTTAAGTTCAGCAGCTGCTACAAATAGTCAAACTGGTGGTAATGGACATAATCAACAATCTTCTCATTTAAATTCTCAAGGAAAATGTTGTGAATGTCAATTTGAAATTAATACAAGTGGAAATCATTCTTTTTGTTGTTTAAATTCTCCAAATTCATCTTCTGATATTATAAGAAAAGGAAAAAAACAAGAAGAAAATAATGATGATGAATGGATGAGAATACTTGAAGCTTTAGAAACTGTTAGTGAAGCAGAAATGCTTAGAAAATTGGAAGAATGTATTTTAAATGGCAGTGCTTCTAATTATGTTCCTTTAAATAAACCAAGGTAATTAAAGAGTTTTTTGAATTTTATAGATATAAATTATTTTATTTTAATATAATTCAAAGGGATTGGATTAAAAATAAAAATTAATTTTTTTATAAAAATAATATTTAATTTCACAGATATGGATTTCAACAAATGTTTCCATCTGAATTAGGAAATATTCTCTCTCATCAACAAATTATTCAATCTAATAATAACAATTATGATATTGTTGATAATAAACCTATAGAAACTGATAATACTAAATTAATTAAAAAATCACAAAGAATTTTGTCTTCTGATGAAATTAATTTAATAAAGTGTGTTGATAATAATTATTCTAATCAATTAGAAACACAAATTATTAGAAGGTAATTAATTTTTTATTTTTTTAAATCTTTCATATTATTATTAATTTTAAATAGTCAACAACAACAACAAAATGGAGAATCACTTCCACCTTCAATGCCATCTCCGCGTATTTCTGCCCCTCCATTTACAATAGCATCAACATTTGCTTCTTCAGAAAAAAGTATTTCTAGTACTTCACTTCCTTCTTGTACAATTTATGGACAAAATGAAAATAATGAATCAACAAATGAAAGAAAATTAGATAAATTTGATGAATTAAGTGAAGTTTTTAGTGTTCAACTTAAAAGATGTCCTTTTACAAAAAGTTTTGGTTTTTCTGTTTGTGATGGTCCTCTTGGAGAAGAAAATGAAATAAAAGAGGAATTTAATGATGAAAAAATAAGTCAATCAATGGTACAATTATCTACAGGAATTTATATTCGTTCAATAGTTAAAAATGGTCCAGCTGAAAAAAGTGGAAGAATACAACCTAAAGACAGAATATTACAAGTATTTGTATTTTTTTATTAAAATAAACCTTTGTATCTTATTTAGATTAATGGAAGATCAATACAGTTTTTGACTTGTGATTTAGTCCTTCCACTTTTAACAACAGAATTTGTTGATCTACTTTTGCTCAGGAAAAGAAAAAATGAAAAAATATTTATTAATACTTAAATTGTATTATTTTAATTGTAAATACATAATAAAATAATATAAATATTTATAAAATACATAGATTTAATTTCAATTCTTGCATATGACCATTTTGCCCTAAAACCTTTTTGAGGTATTCCTTAAAAGTTTTGCGACAAAGTGGCTCGTGACAAATCATTTTTTTATTTCTAACTTTACCTCTTGTTTTAAACATTACTCTAGTTTCTTTTTTAACCTGGTAGAAACAATGAAACAAATTTCCAAAAAATCGCCTTGTTCTCTACCTTTTTTTCTTATCTGACCTTTTTTTGTCAATAATCATGAATTTCGATCTTGTTTGTTAATTTTAAATTAATAAATTTTTAATAATTATGTCATCTAATTTGCGTGCAATAATCTGCCCATCAATATTAAATGCGGATCTTGCTGATCTTGCTAATGAAGTTTCTTTTAATTATTTTTTTATTTTATAATAACTTGATTTTAAGGCTCGTACTTTATTGGATGGCGGAGCTGATTATTTGCATTTGGATGTGATGGATGGTAAATTTCATCTGTAAAATTTTATAAAATTTTCTTTATTTTAAAGGTCATTTTGTACCGAATTTAACTTTTGGACATCCGTTGATAGATTGTTTAAGGAAACAATTGGGAGCTAAACCTGTATATTTCTTTATTTTTTATTTAATTTTTGTGTTTTATTCATAAATTTAATTTTGCTATTCTTTTTAACTTTTATAAATTTAGTTTTTTGATGTTCACTTAATGGTTTCTAATCCTGAACAATGGCTATCTCCTATGCATAAAGTCGGAATTAATCAATTTACTTTTCACATTGAAGCGCCAAGTTTTGCTGGTGAAGATGATAAAGTGCTTGATTTAATTAACAAAATTAAAGATAAAGGTCTTAAATGTGGAATGGCTATCAAACCAAAAACTGAGGTTTTTTATTTCTTAATTTAACTATTATTTTCGTTAAATTTTGAGATTAAAGAACTACTCAAATTTGCAAATGAAATTGATACAGCTCTGGGTATTAATTGTTGATTTTTTCATTTTCGTTGTTTTTTTTAAAGTGATGACAGTTGAACCAGGTTTTGGTGGACAAATTTTTATGACAGAACAACTTGATAAAGTGAGAACAATTAGAAAAGCTTATCCTTCTTTGGACATTCAAGTAGATGGTGGAGTTGGAATAGAAAATATTGATGTATGTGCTAATTCTGGTTGTTAAGAAATTAAAATAATTTTAAAAATATATTTTAGGAGCTAATTTAATAGTTTCTGGCACTGGAATTATTCGTTCACTTAATCCTTCTAATACAATGAAAATATTGAGAGAATCAGTGCAAAAAGTTTTGGATAAATCATCTTACTAGAATTTTTGCAATATTTTTAATATATTTATTAGTTTTTTAATGGAATAATCCATTATTATACTAGTTTATATTAAATAATAATTTATTTGATAAAGATTTTTAATAAAATTTTATAATTTTTAATTTATTTTTTAAATAAAATATTAAGGAAATCTTTTGATAATATTTATTTATTTTTGACTTTGTATATTAATTAAAAATAGATTTATGAAGGAATGTCCACTTTTTTTATTTATTGGAGGATTTTTAATTCAAATTGTTTATGTTCTTTCAATAAATACTTTTTATGATCATGCAAAGTCTAGAGATTATATTCCAAATATTTGGAGACGTTTTTTTGCTGCTTTTTTAAATAATTATATGGGAATTCTTTTGACATCAAATTTACTTAGTTTGGTAAGCGATTTTAAAAAAGATTATATTTTATTAAAAAGGATTTGACTTTTTTGGTTAAAGTTTTAATTGAGGATTTCTAAAATTAAGTATATTTAAGTTTGATAATTATTTTGAACACCCACCAAATAACAGAATATTCTCCTAAAATTTTTTATTTTTTTAGTTTTATGAAAATCCTTTTATTTTAATGGGATTTCGCTCAACTAATCTACTTGCTGCCATTTTATTGCCATCTTTTCTTACTTTAGTATTTTATTTGGGGACTATAGCAACATTAATAATTGATGGAAGTCTTCAAATTAGAGGTTTTATTTTATCTTTAATTTATTAATTTTATATATTTTTTCGGCTTGTGGAGGTATTTTGTCGATATTTTGTGGATAAGACAGGCAGTTATTGTAATTAACTTATTTTTTAAAATTAAATTTCTCTTTATTAAGGCTCCAATAACTGAAGAAATTTCTTTTCGTGCTTGTTCTGTTCCTTTACTTTCCCATTGTTTGGGAAATAATTTGACTATATTTATTGCTCCAATTGTTTGTTTTTTTGCTTTTTATTATTTTATAATATTTCAGAGTTTTTCTTTTTCACATGTTCACCATTTAATTGATGATAAAAAAAGAGGAATTCCTTTGGCTAATGCTTTTGCTTCTAGAGGTTTTTTGGTTTAATTCCTATTTGAAAAAATTTGTTTTGATAGTAGAATTTTTAATAATTTAAAAATGCCAAATATATTTTTATTAAACAGAATTTAAAAAAATATTTTTTATTTTTTTAAATATTATACTTAAAATTTTAAAGGTTTTCAAATGTTCTATACTTATTTATTTGGTCTATACGCAACACATATTTTCTTCCAAACAGGTCTTTTTGATTTTTTTAATTTGTATAATAATAGTATATGTAAACTCAATAAATCTTTTAGGTAATATAATTGCTCCAATTATTTGCCATTCAATTTGTAATAATCTTGGAGTGCCATCTATTGATGAAGTTGAACTTTTTCAATCAAAAAGAATTAGAATTTTACTTTATTTTTTACATTTTATTGGATTTTTGTTTTGGTTTTTGTTACGTCCATTTCTTTTACAGATTGATTTATATGAATAGTATAATTAATATTTTTTATTTATTTTTAAAATTATAGTTAAAAAATAAAATTGGTAAGCATTTAATTTAAGAAATAAATTTTTTTCAAAAATTTATTTTCACGAGACAAGAAAACAAAATAAAAAATTTTAGATTCATTTGAATAAAGGATAATATGCTTTATAAATTTTAATTATAAAAAACAAAAAAGTCGATAGGCACATTTGGATCACAAAATCAAAATAGTGAAGAAGCTCGACAAAAAAGGTCTCAAGATTTTAAAGCTTAGACATTTCTCTAAACCTTAGTCGGACGTGCCGATGCGGCCACTGACGTACTAACTTGCTCCTACATTTAAAAATTTAAGTTGGCTCGATGAGTTATTTTTAATGAGCTATCATTTGTTGCTAAAATTTTTTAACACAAAATTGAACTTGGACCCTAAGTTACGTTATGTCAAATAGATCCTAGGACTGAGTCGGGGACCATATTAAGGAATTTTAGATTTAGGTATTTTTAGAGGATTCATTATTTAAGTTCGAGTACAATTCACAAACTGGAGTTGTCTCATGATTATTTATGTAATAATTGTCTTCATTAAAAGTCCTAAAAACAAACCGAAAAAAGTTCTCTCAACGTATTTCTAATATCATTTTTTAATGAAATGTAGAGAATTGCAACTAAGGCAGAAATGAAAAAGTAAATTGCTAGAATGAGTACTACAAGCGTCCAGAAATTGCTTTCCTCAATAGTTGTTTTTGCTTGAGTATTTATTTAATTGACAATCTCTTCATTATAAAGAAGACAAATTTAAAATATTGCTTTAATTTTTTATTATTAATAAAGGAAGTTTAATAAAATTTAATGAAACTTAGAAGCATAGGATTACAGCTAAAACTATATTTATAATAATTTCCAATTAATGTTATTCAACTTACAAAGCAGCACAAAGTCATCTGTTAACTTAAAATTTTCAAAAATTTTAAAGTTTTATTAAAAATTAGACAGATGCATTGGTTAAAGCGGACATAGCTAAATTTGTTAGTCTCTCGTTTTTCTTTCTTTCTATAATTTACTCTCTCGTTTTAAGAATTACTCTTTTTGTTTTACCCAGATCCGAGGTTAAAAGTTTTAAAACCCAATATCCTGAGTTATATTTAACAGTTTTTAATTTTGTTTAACATTTTCATAGGTCATAGTTGGAAGAATGTTTGGACAAAATATCAGCCAAATCCCCATTCAATTAATCCAATTATTTGCCATTCAATTTGTAATAATCTTGGAGTGCCATCTATTGATGAACTTGAACTTTTTCAATCAAAAAGAATTAGAATTTTACTTTATTTTATTGGATTTTTGTGTTGGTTTTTGTTACGTCCATTTCTTTTACAGATTGATTTATATGAATAGTATAATTAAAATTTTTTATAAATTTATATTTATTTTTAAAAGAAACAGGAAAATATTAATTTTCTGAAGATTTTTGCAAAAATTTATTATCATAAGACTAAAAAATAATTGTACTTTTCTCGAAAATAATCAACTTTTTGCAAATTATTTTTTAAAATAAGTTAAAATGTTATATTTTTGTTTCTTTTTTAATATTGCAGAAAAGTTTGTGCTTAACTTTTCTTTTTTTATGAATATTTTTAGCTTAACAATGTCACCTATATTTTTGGAATTAAACATTTTGATGATTTTTGGGTTTTTTTCGAATTTTAACCTTTATTATTTTCTCTTTTTTTAACAGCTGCTTTTTACCTTTAAAAATATATATCCTTATTTCTATTAAAATATTTTTGGTTAAATATATTCAACTGTCTCAATTGACAACAAAAAATATAAATAAAATAAATAGAGGAAGTGTGATCTGTTAAAAATATTTTAAAAAGATTAAAGATTTATATTATTTTAGAAAATTTTAAAAAAATTTAAAATAAAAGATAAACGGTTAAAAAAAGTGAAAATTGACACAGCAAATAATTCATCTTAAAATGACAAATTATTTTATTTTAATATTTTAGCTAATTTAAAAAATCATAGATTGGATGGAACAAATAAAACTCTTTTATTTATTAATTTCTTTTATTACTTTCATTATTTATAGTTTTCTTTTTTTGTCTTCAAGTGTTCCTTAACTAATTAATTTTAAAAAGATTATAAATTTTTTTTAAATAAAATAAAATTAATTTTTTATTTAAAAAATATATATTCATTTTTATTTTCTTATTATTTTATTTTTCAATTGGAAAATCTAAATTAGTGTAGATTCTCTCTTTTGGGAACAAAAATTATTTTCCTTAGGATTGGCAACTGAATTGAGAGCTTAAATAAAAAAGAAAAAAATTTAATAAAGACTTATTTTTTGCTTCAAAGAATTTAAAGGAAAGCCTTAAACAAAATGGCCGATAAATAGCCAAACAATTTTTTGGCCATTTTATGGTCTGTGCCAATACTTTTTTCTTCTTTTATTGCATAACCTCCTTTCATTTTTTATCTTCTTTTTATTTATTTATTTTTTTTTTCTGTTTTTGCCAATATTTTGTGCCAGCCTTTTTTTTAGTATTTTTTATATTTTTTATTTTCTTTTTAAAAATATTGAAAGAAAATATATAAAGAGAGGAATAAAACTCATGTTTTCTTTTATTTATTTAAAAATAGCTAAAGAAATTTTGGATATTTTTTTAATTTTGAAAGCTCTATCTTTGCGCATATATATTTTTCAATATTTAAAAAATATTATTAAATTAATAAATTTTTTAAAATTAAATTATAATTTTTATTATAATTTTTTTTAATTTTTATTTAAAAAAAATAATATAATTTTTAAATTTTATTTTAAATCTTTTTACTCTTTCAAAAATTTAAATTTGTAAATTTAAATTAAAATAAAATAATTATTTATATTAAAATATTTGACCTCTTATATTTCTGTCAAATTTGATAAATTTTAATTTTAGTAAATATCAAAATTATGAAAAAAGTTATATTTTTTTGTTTGTTTTAACACCCAAGGGATAAATATATTTTTCAAAAAAAAATATATTTCCTTTTTTTGATAAAAATATATTTTTATAAAATATATATTCATCATTTAAAATAATTTTTTTTATTTTTAGAATATTTTATTTTTGAAGTATTTTGTTCTTTGCTTTTTTAAAATGCCATAATCAGATTTTAAATATCGGAAACATGCTTTTTTAAAAAAAAAGATTTTATTTTTAATATCTTAAATTTATTTATTTTATTTTTTACGTAAATTCTTTTCCCTAAAATATCCCTTTCTTTTTACTTAATTTATTTTACAAATAATCTCTTTGTTATCCCATCACTCTGTGATAAATAAGAAATTATTTATTTTTTTATTATTTAATTAATTCACATTTTCTCTTCTCTTTTAATAATATTTTAACTTATTTTTCTTCCTTTTTTAAAGCCATTTTTAACTAAAAAACACTCCCCCGCAAAGCATGTTGTCCTTTTTCTTCTTCCTAAATATGCCATCAATCCCTCCTTTTTTTCTTATTTTTAACATTCTCATATCTTTTGGTACTTTTTTCTTTTTTTCTGTTCTTTTTTTACTTCTCTTCAATGCTTGATATATTTTTACTTTTATTTTTTAATAAAAAATAAACAATTAAAATTAAAAACAGGCGGCAAATAATAAAAATATATATTAATAAATATCTAATAAAATTAACGACAAAAAAATAAAAACAAAAAACAAAACAAATGAGCCAGGAACGGAGACGTTTATCTGATTTACCTTCACTTCATTATAATAAGGTTCTTTGAGGGTGGATAATTAGTTAAAGGGATATTTTGGCGCTGAAACTATTAAAATTATAATTTTAAATATTTAATTTTTAATTTTTTTTATTAAATATTAATTATATAATTATTTAATTATTTTTATTATTAAATAAAATTATTTTTAAAATTTTACAAAATAAAGAAGAAAATAAAAAGATTAACGCCAAACAACTTGCGCCGAAAATACCCCTCCCCTTTACACTGAATATAATTAAATAATAAGTTTTATTTTCTCTTTTTTTCACTTTTATTTTTTCTTACCACCTTTTTTATTTTTATCCAATTCCATTTAATTTATTTTTACAATCATCTAAAATTAAATTAAATTAAAAAAATAATGAAAAGTTTTCAACTTTGTTTTTCTCTTCTTCAGTCAAACAATTATTCAAATCAAGATGCTGCTATTGCTGCTGCAGCAGCTGAAGGTGCTCGTTTGGCTGGACAACAAATAACACCTCCAAAAATTGAATCAACAAGGAGATTAACGAGTGAATTTCAGGTAAAAACTGGAAAAAAATAATTTAAAAACAATTTTTTTATAAAAATGTAATTATAATTATTTTTCCTTAGATATTTTTATGCTTATTGGGTGCTCTATTAAGTGCTTCAGTAAGTATTTGGATGGCAATTTTGAGTAAAGACAGTTTGGCTAAAAGAGCTTTAATTTCTTCTGTAGCAGCACTTTGTGCCCTTATTTTTACTTTGCTTGTTTTGGTTGCTATTAAAAAAAGAAAAAGAAAGTAAATAAATAATAAATGAATAACAAATTTATTTTTAAAAATAAATTTATTTTAAAGATCACCTGTTGAAGATATTGAAATTAGTCAATCTATTTTAAGAGAACATAGAAAATCTATGGTAAATTTAATTATTTTTTAATATTTTTAAATAAATAATTTAATTTATTTTAGACAAGTTCAATGCGACAAAAAGGCACAGGAGAGGAATATATGAGACAAATTCGAAGGCATTCTTCGGTATTAAAAATAAAAAACAATTTATTTTTTTTTAATTTTTATTTATTTTTTAAAGGTAATTGCTGTAGATTCAGCTAGACAACAACTTTTACAAAAACAACAAAAAGCTAATAATAATAATAATAAATCAACAATAAGTCCAAGTCCTGCCTTATTAAGTGTTGATTCTCCTGATCATTTACCTAAACGTGCAACTAGTATTTCTCATTGAAAATAATTAAATTTTTGAAATATTTTCTTTTTTTTTCAATTTTTCTTTTGTATTTTTAAGGATCGAAATATTTATTAAAAAATATATAATTTTTAAAGTAATTTTAATGGCAGAGAAATTAATAAAATAAATAAATTTTAATTATTTCGATCTAACATTTCTCACTAATTTTTTAACTTTTTTCAATAAAATAAAATAAAAAAAAATCTTTTTTATTAAAATTAAATAAATTTTAAGAACAACAACAATCTCCCCCAACTCTATTTTCTTCTACTAATCCATGTTGATAAAGAGGACCAAGCAAAAAATAACCAAAAATATGTCCAAATAATAAAGACAAAAATACAGGAATATTATAACTTAAAATTAAATTTAAAAAATTAAATTAATTTTACGTCATTGCTATCAACATTAAACAAAATCCAATTAAATTTAAAGAAAAATGTAGAATTGTTTGTATTAAATGCCAATAAGAAAATAAAGTAGAAGAATCAGAGAAACTTAAAAAAATTAAAAACTTGACAGAGAAAAAAGTTTAAAAAAATAGTGTGTACATTAATGCTTGATAATCAAGTTGAGAGGGTAGAGAACATTCACATTGTTGTATTTGATTATTATTATTATAATTATTATTATTTTGATTTGCGAGACAATTCTGGGAAAAATTAATTTTTTTTTAATTTTTATAAATTAATTTTTTACCTGTTTTCCCTCTTCTGAACGATATAATAATGCCCTAAATATTCTAATTGTTTCATAAATAAAAGAAATAATAAAAACAGCCAAAAGAGAAAATAAATAGACTAAAAAATAAAATAAAACAATTATTTTTAATTTAACCAGTTAAATTATTTGGAAGTAATTCATGAAAAAGTAGAAATTCATTTTCTCGAAAATGAAAGTACATTTGCATCATTGGCATCATTTTTTATTTAAAATTATTTAAAAAATATTTTTTTTTTAAAAATAAGAGAAAATAGATATTTAATTTTAAAAAATAATTTAAAAAAAATAAATTAATTTAAAAATATTTTATTTTTCAAAATTAAAAAAAAAAAGAAAATATTAAAAAATTAATGTATTTCAGGATTCATTTGATTATTATTATTAGTAGAAGATGTAATTACAGGTTTACGACGACCAAATAACCAAAAACCTGAAGCAATTCCTGTACAAATAGCAAAAAGTATCCAAACAGAAAATGTCATTACAGCTAACATTAAAATATAAGAAATTAATAATTGTAAACTAAATAATGATGTTTGAAGTAAATGTGAAGTACTCAGAAGCGAATCAATATAACGACGACTTTAAAAATATATTTAAAAAAAAATTAAAATATTTTAAAGCTCAAAAGTTTATCTTTATCTTTTCGATCCCGAGATATTTAAATCCTTTTCCCAATTTCAGAGAAGAGATAGTTCTTATGAGAACGAGGATAGATATCAATGATGGAGAATAACCTAGAGAGAATAAGAAACTCAAAAATCACGAAAATAATAAAAATAAAACAAGGAAATATGCCGGATAGAGTTCCCAATATCCATAAGTTTCTATAACCCCTAAATTTCCCTCAAAGTAAAATTTTACTTTGGACCAGTTAATTTTTCTTTCCGCTGTTCCAAAATGAGACGAAACCATTTTAAAAACTCAAAAAATATTGCAGTAAAGTAAAGGCCTAGACAAGCACTAAACATTCCTTTAAAAAATAAAAGAGAATAATTAATCTTTTTTTTTTTAAATTATTCTTAAAATTATTTAAATTTGTTAACATTTAAATAATTATTTTTTTAATATTTAAATTTATTTATTTTACCTAAAACAGTATTAATTGTCCAACATGATAAAAGTAAAGTATCATTTAATTCTGTATGAAAATACATCCACATTTTATGATGATGCATTGTACTGTTATTATTCATATTTTTAAATTTAAAATAAAATATTATTTTTTAAAAATTATTTTATTAGAAAAAGTAAATTGAAAGAAGGAATCAATTATTTTTATCAATTAATTAGATGGTCTTTTATAAATAATTTAATAATTAATTGATAAGGAAACACTTTAATATTTACATTAAAAATATTTTATTTGTCTGTTCTTTTATTTTTAGCTATTTAATAAAATTATATTAATTTAATTTTTTATACTTTTTTTATTAATTTTTACTCTATTTTATTATTTAAATATTTTTATTCCTAAAAAAACCATAAAACTATATTAAAACTCTTTTATTAAATTAATTTTATTAGATTTTTATTTAATCTTTTAAACTAATAAAATTTTTAATTTTATTAGTTTAAAGGTAGTCTGATGAGTTTATTAAATAATTTACACTATTAAAACTACCAGGTAAACTTTAATCTTTAAAAATGTTTGCAAAACTGTAATAAGTACATCTGTAAAACACATCTAATCAAAAAGATAGAAAGTACAAAATAATAATTTTTATAAAATATTTATAAAAATATAATATTATCCTCTCATTTATTTTACATTAAACAAAAATTAATAATAAATTATATATTTACATAATTACTATTATTTAATTACAATATATATATTCTTCCTATTTACATACAATTCTATCATTTACTTGTCGTCTTAGTTGTCAACGAACAATAATATTCCAACAACTCCTCAACGCTCTTGAAGCTAAAATTTAGAGATTTTAAAGAAGAAAAAAGGAAAACTAACCAAAGACGGTATACTTCATTATCAACACTTCCAATCTTGTATGTACTCCAGAGCTTCTCAGTTTCGCCTGGTTCGGCACTATAGAAGTCTACAATTCGCATATGAACAACTTTAGTATTAGTCTCGTCTTTGAAGGCAATCATTAGAGGTAATTCCAAAGGCAAATCAGAATGCCAAGTATTTGGATGACGGTAATAGATGAGCAATTTCTGCACTTGAAGAGCTTCAAAGCATGAGTCCGCATGCTGAAAATATTAAATTTTAGTAGAATTTATTTAATGTATGAATACTTCCAGAGTCATCGTTCTGATAACATGAGTAACTGGTTCCTCATCCAGACATTGAAAGATTTTATGGATTCGAACAACAGACTCATCTGGAAGACTCCTATGACATCCTTTTTGCTTATCCGCTTTTCTAGAAGTCTTATTCGATTTGTTTTCTTTATTTGAAGTAGAAGAAGGCGCAATTTGAGCTCCCATATTTTGTTGTTTTCCACGTTCAATCTTTAAAATAATAATTAATTAGGCCATTTTAAAAATAAAACCTGAAGTTTCAAACAAACTGCAATACACAATTGATCGCCTTTAGAATTAGACTTAACAATGCACTTGCGCTTTGCAATAGAAGTTGACTTTGCTTCTCCTAAATTTTAAAAAATTTTAAAAATTATTTAAATAATATTACTTACGCAATAGTGATAAAGACATTTTGCCAAAAGTTTTAATTTTTGCTTTTATACGTAAAAATTTTATTTAGGTCATTTTATTTTTTTCATGTTTTTTATTATATGTATTTATTTATTTTTAAAGATTTTTTAATATTAAATATATTCTAATTTTCAATGCAATCGTCAAAGAAAAATAAAGAAACACTTAGAAGACGGCAACAAATTAATGATGAATCGAATACTCAGACAAACAATAATAATATTGAAATTAATTCGGTTCAAGAAGCAAAAGCAAGTTTTGAAGGATGTAAGTTTTTAATATTTTTGATATTTATTATCTGGAGCAGTTAAGCCGGAACATTTATCATCAGGGAACTACTATACTATAGTTTCACAAAACTGATCCTAAATAAAGAATCATTTCGCCTTCTTGTTTCATAATTGTTGATTTTTATAAACAAATTTTAATTTATTAAATATTTAATTTCAGGCCTTAAAACTTTAGCTGATTACTATTTATTTATTGATGTTACGAAGAAAGTCATTTTCTATTTCATTTTGGTGACAATACTTTCTATTATTACGGAAATTGTTGAACTTCCAAGAGATTGGTATATTGTTCAGGTTTGCTAAGATTATTATAAGTAACTCATTTTTGAAATGTATTTTTCTTTTAATTTTTATATTAATTCATATTTTTATAGAAGCACAATATATTCAATCGATTTGGAACTAAAATAGGCTGGTTTTGGACTTGTCTTTTACTTTGTCCTTTTATGTTTTTTTTTAATTTTTTAAAATAATTTTAATTAATTTTTATAGGTGGATTACTTCTTTAGTTCACAATGAAAGTCATCTCAAAGCACTTTATGATCAAATACGTTTAATAATTGCTACAATTGGTTGGTACTTTTGGACAAATGCGTATGTTTTTTCTAAAGATTGATATTTATTTGAGTATAGTTTTGTCAAATTTGAGGATCAGACAGGCGTTTGCCAAGGATTAAATAATTCCTCAAAGATTGATTGCCACAGTTCTGGTGGAAAATGGATTCCAGGTTTTATTTTTAAATGATATTATGAGATGATATGTAATTTGGAAACATTCCATATTTCTTTTGTTGATTTTCTAAAATATTTTTATGTTAAAAAGGATTCGGAAACTTTTTTTGAAATATCTATTAATCAATTCGTTTTTAGGTTTTGATGTGAGCGGCCACACATTTCTTTTACTTTATAGTATTTTAATTATATCTGAAGAATCATTCTCCTTCAAAAATTTACCTTCAAAGCCTCGACTGACTGCAATTAATTTACCAACAGGGCAAACAATTAAACGTTTTGAGCAAATTACAAATTTTGTTCAGGTTTTTTAAAATAAATTTTAAATTGTTTTATAATTTTCAGAAAAATTTTATTTGTCTTTTTTTATTACATTTACTTTGGGATTTTCAATTAATTGTTACTGCTCTCTATTATCACAACTTTTTGCAAAAATTTGTTGGTGCTTTAATTGCTATTAGCTGTTGGGCAGGTATTACATTTAAAAATATTTAATTTAGAGACTATTAAATAACTAAAATTTTCAACATCTTAATAATTTTAAACTATTAATTATCTTCAATTTTAGTTACATATCGGTTTTGGTTTGTTGTTGGATTCCCATTTCTTCCTATTAGAAGAGAACTTTAATTGATGATAAATAGCTAATTATTATAATTTTTCATAAATATTTTTGATTTTTTAATAAATTTTTTTTTCAATTTTTTTAACTATCATTAAATATTTTATTTATAAAAATATATTTCTGTAATTTTTTAATTTCCACAATTTTTATTTTTAGACTAATTTCTATTTTTATAAAACGTAATGGATTTCCTTCAACTTTTACCGCAGAGTAGTCGTCATTCGCAATTGATTTTTTGTAATTATCGCCATCTTGGGTTGCTTTGCTGGTCAGCTGCTGAGCCGAATCAAATTGTTATGGTTTCTGCTTTGGTCGACGCTGAAACGGTTAAATCAGACAAAATATTAAACAAGTCTGATTGTGAGTCTGTTGAAGATACACCGAATGTGTTATTCAAACGAGTTTTGGTTAGTATTTGAAAATGATTTTAAAAATGTGAATACTTTTCAGACAATTTTTTTATCGCCTGAACTTCCTAATGGTGCTGAATTCTCTCAAATTTTGGTTAATAAAAATGGAAATTTGCTAGCTTTGGTAGGCAAATGTATGGTTTTTATCGTGGAATTGGATCCAGATCTTTGGGATTATCGTCGACAAATTAGCAGTTCCTTGGATTTTGATTCTTCTATGGAACATCTCAAAAGCGAATATTTTGCTAGGTTTTGTATATTATTGAAAATAAAGTTGTTTTTTTAATTCACAAATTTGAATCTATGAATAGTTTTAAAAACTATCAATCTTTTTACAGGTGTGATCTTCTACACTTTAATTTGTTTATGCGAAAATATGCACCTTTTGTATTAAAAGCTGTCTGGTTTGAACCACAAAAGGATTCAAAGGAATATTTTGACAACGAAAAGTTTCAACCTCCCGGAGGTTTGCTTGCTTTGCTTTATTCTGACAGTGTTATAAGGTATTATTATAATATTTTTATTTTAAAAATTTATAAATTATATTTTAGACTTTATGATGTCAACTCTGTTATTGATAGGCCATTTGCGGTGTTAGATTTTAATACAATTTTGTCTGATCGAACGCCTAGCGAAAGTGGTGAAGAATTTAACGATAACAATTCTGGTGTTGATAGTCGACCTCATTCAACATTTGGTTTTGTTACACAAATTGGTATATTTTATATAATTTTTATACTTAAACTTATGAATTTAGTTTCTTTCGATTTTGGCCCAGTTTTTCCAATTTCTGGTCAATCAAATAAATCAACATCTTCACTTCTTGGATCTACATTGGCTTTGGACATGAATGGTGGAATATATATTAGTTTTTTTCGGTTTCAAAATTTTAACAATACTTCAATATTATCAAGGTTTTCTTTTTTAAATTTACTCTTTATTTGTATTATATTTAGTTTAACACCTATTGGACCTTTGCCTTGTATTTTTCCAATGGTTGGACCTCAATCTCCTTCAATTTCGAGTAAAATGATTTGTTCTGCCATTGATCTTCATTTTATTCGCCATTCTCATTCTCAGCTTATTCCAATTTTGGCAATTGCATCAGAAGATGGATTTTTGGCACATTTGATTCTAACTCATTGTATTCCTGCAGATGTTCAAAGTTCATTTAAAATTGAAGTAATATTTAAAATTTATGTTAATTTATTTTTATTAATTTATTTTTTTAAGCAATTAACATCCGAAGGTAATTTCAATCTTTTTGCATTTGAATTTATGCAAATTTCTTCTGATCAAAAATTGAACAAAATATCCAAGATTGGAACAAAAAATTTGAAAAAGAAGGCCCATAATTTGCCAAAAATTTTATCAATTCTGTTAAGACATGGTATGAAAATATTTTTTATATTTGGAACTAAATAATAATTAAAATATTTTTAGATCCATTTGACAATTCTTCTTCCTGCTCTTATTTTGTCATTTGTGCTCGTAATCTTTTTCGTTTTGATTTGACATCAGTTTTGAATCATTTGATTAAAAATTGTGGAGATAATCAACTTAAAAATAAAAATTCTTCTTTTCCTCAATCTATAATTCACCATTTATTAGCTTTTGATGATGATGGTGTTCGTTTTTTATTTTTTTAATAAATACATTGTCCTTTGTTTTATGATTAAATAAAAAAGAATTTTTATTTTTAAGGTAATATCTTCAATTGCTTCACTTGAATTATCGCGCCCTCTTTCTTTGTCTAATTTTAATAAGAGCAAAAATTGCAAAACTCAATATCAATTGATTGCTGCTCTTTATACTTCTCAATTTGAAGAATTAAATGAAAATGGCAAAATTAAAACAAAATATTCTCATCGTTTTTTGGCAACTTTGTTTAACAGGTTTTTGTTTATTTTTTAAAAATTTTAAATTAATATTTTAGAGGTTCAAATATCTCAACAACAACAGACTATTCTTCACCTTTTTCCAATTCTTCTATTCAACAGAAACAAACATCTACATCACAAGAATTATCCACTGAAGTTCGTCGTCAATTGAATGAAAGTGTTGAGGCAAGCAATAATTCATTAGCAAGCACTCTTCCTTCAATTAATTTTAACAAAGAAGATAATGTTAAGTGATTATAATAAATAAAATTTAAGAAGCTTAGAATTTCTGAGATATTAATTTTTAAATTATAAAAATCATGGACCTTTTTTGGAAAATTTTACTGGTTTTTCTTAGATATTTAAGATTATTTTTTAATTTTATAATGTTTAATTTTTAATCTTTTTAAGATTTCTCAAAGAATTTCTACACTTTCTCTTATGCAAAATGCGATTCAAAATATTTTTATAGACAAAGCTTTGCCTGTTCGTCAACATGCTATTAACTACACTTTAAAAAAGTTTGTTAACTTTTTTATTTTTAATTTTTTCAAATAAAAATTCTCATTTTCAGAGCAGAAAATATTTTAAAAACTTCTTCAGAGGTCGAAAAACTTCGAGAGAGCATTCAACAACGATTGATGGTATTATTTCGACAAGTTAATGATATTAAAGCACAAATTCTAAAAAGGCAGTATCAATTTCGTTTGATAGATGAACGAATACAAAAAGTGATATTAATGAAGCAAATTCATTAAAATTTGTTTTTTTATTTTTAGATTGCCCAAACTCTTCAACCAGTTATGTTTGCAACATCAAATGATGAAATTGAAGCATTGGATAAATTACAAAATATGCAGAAAAAAATTCTTGAACGTCGCCGTGATATTCAAATTGTAAATAATTTTTTTAATTTTCATTTATTAAAATAATTTTTTAGTTAAATTCAAGAATTAGTGAATATCGTCAAAATTTATTTGGATCAGATACAAAAACATCAACAAGTTTTAATGAATTAATTCCTGCTCAAATGTTTATTCTTTCTAAAAAGTTTTTTTTCAAATAATTAAGTATATATTTTTATTTTTTAGTGAACGTCAATGCAATAAATTGCGTGAACAAATTATTTTTCTAGAAAATAAAATTAGTGAATTTAAATGATTTTTTTTTTGAAAATTACTTGTATTTTTTTAACTTGTGAAAAAATTGAAAATATTTTTAAATTTAATTTTTCCCGTTTCTTATATTAAAAATAGCCTTCTAAACTTTAACCTTAACTTTTTCCAATCTAAAACATCATCCTCATCATTCAATTCAACAAAGATTTTATAATATTTAATCAGACATCTGTCCAGTTTTGATTTCTTCCATTAAAATGACTTTATTTATTTCCCATATGAATAGAAAAAAGATCAAAACTAGAAGTCAAAAAATAAAAATTAATCTAAAAATACATGATATAACCAAGCAAGATTTATCCCGTCATTAAGCATAATTTCAAGAAATCAGTAAAATAAGGTTAACAAAAATTTAGATAGAAATAAAGCTTTAAAACTATGTTCAAAAAGGAAAAATTAGATTCAACGATTTATGCACCCCGAGAATTGAGATCGCTTAAAATAATAATGAATAAATAAATCAAACTTTTTATTTGAGCTCCATGATATTGCCTTTAATCCATCGCGTCCTTTATCTCACTGATACTGTGCCTAATCTCTCTCACGTCATTTAACATTTCATTCAAATAATCATCAAGGGTCGCTAATGCAGCCAGAAAAAAACATAAAATGGCGGTAAACAATGCCCAAGCACTGAGGGCTCCGCTCCAAGCTGACAGATCCTAAAAACAGTCATTTACTTTAAAAACGCTATAAAATAACAAACCTTTTCGCTATTTGTCGTATGAAAAATAATAAAACCAATGACAACAAAAAGGACGAAGGCCCATGCAAAATCTAAGAATTAATAACAAGAATGTATCAAAAATCATATTAAAACAGATAAAATCTAATCAAAAGAAAATTTCATGTAGCATTTAAACCTAATTATAAGAATCCCACAGCATCTTAACCAGTCACTTTTAGCCGTTTCAGTGCCGAAAAAAGAAAAAGGGATGTTTCAGCGTTTTTTTGTATTTTTCTTTCTCTGTCTATTTATATCCCACGCTATTTTGCTAAAAACTTAAAATAAATCCGATGTAATCGACTTTGAAAGCTCATATCTCAGCTTATAAGCTCAAAGTTGGAAAAATAAGCTCCAATATTGTAGAAAAGTCTTTAATTAATATTTTAAGCAAAAAATCATAAACGAAAATTCTATTTTTACTTTAAAAAATTCTATGTTGAAAATTTTTAGATGGCAACAAATAATAGTAATAAATATTTTCGTGAAAATTTTGAAGTAGGACATGAATCAAGAAGAAACAAAAAGAATGCACGTGTTCAACGGCAGAAAACGCAGCAGATGCGAGTAAAGTTAGTCGAGAAGATCGAGGTTTTTTAATTAGGTTTATTTATTAATTTAAAACTTTGAAACTTAGCGAATGCAGGTTTCTCAAATTTAATTGAAATGGAAGATTTTGAAAATGAAGATGATGAAAATAAAGTTGAAGACCTGGATTCAAGTCAGAACATTACCCCAAGATTACACATTTTATCTGCTCATTTTTGTGACTTTGGAGAGAGGAGAGGTACAAAGAATAGGGTACGATATATAAACATTTTTCAGGGTGGGTTTCGGCAGTTAGTAAACAGGGAATAGAGCATCTCCACCATAGATTCAATTTGTTAAATCTTCGTTTCCGTAACGCTGGTACTCCTGAAGCAGAAAGAATTATTAAATATCATACAATCGCCAATTTCCTCCACATATCGGAATGGATCCATTAGAAAATTATGAAGAAAACGAGGAATAAAATTGTTATTTTTTGTTTGTTACAATATTAATAGGAAAACAAAAATATATATTTTTACACTTTATTTTAAATAATTACCACTAAGGGGACTCGAACCTTGCCCTTTTCTTCTTCTAGTCGGAGCGTTTCCCAACTACACCAAAAGTACGACACACGACCACTAGTGACTGCCCTAGTGCATTTTAAGCTGCTGTGAATCCACTCAACTTTAATGAAAATTGCAAAACATAAAAATTACGAGTAAAGTTCCAAAATGATGACTGCGTCGATTTGTCGAACACAATACAAAATTGCCTTTGATTCCAACCTCCAGGGGGAGGAGTGAAGAGGTTCCTTTTTTCGTCAAAACTTAAACAAAAATTTAAATTATCAAACTGAGTACATACTAACTTAACAAAATGATTTATACCATTCTTTTGATACGTGAGCGCTGATGCTCCCGGAATAAATCTCTGAAGAGTTGTGCGATTTATAGTACCATTTGAAACAGGTATCATAACAGTTCTAGAACCATAAAAACGAGGAACAATTACTTGAATCTGAAAATTAAAAATAGAAATAGCTGAAAAATTTTAATTTCCGTGGCTCAATAGTAATTATAGAAAATATAACATGGACAACAAGATGAAATTTACCGGGAAAAGAAATTAATCACTTGTTGTAATGAAAATTTCTTAGAGAAAAAATCTAAAATTTTATTGCTATAAAAAGCAAGCATTACGTGTGGTAAATAATCTAAATATGTAAAAGAAGAAACCTGAGTTACACTGCCACCATTGTTACTACCTCCCGCCATTTTAAACTTAAATGCGAAGGTTAATTTTTTAAATATTTGTAAATTCTCTCTTAAATTTCATTATAATAAGTAGGGTTGCAGATTTTAGATTTTTAACTTTTTTTTTACTGAATGCAAAAGTCGAGATATGCACAAAAACTTAAAATTTAGTTAATTTATTGATTTGAAAGCAACTATTTTAACTATTTTGGCCATTTTTAGCTTAGTAGACATTTTGGCCAGAGACATTTTGGCGTTCAGGATTCTTATTTCTTCTATCAAAAATTTCAAAATTTCTAAATATAGAAACTTCGCTTCTATTTATTTATAAAATATTTTTTATCAAATATTTCATTATGAATGAGTGTGATAAGAAAAACAACTCATGAATATAAGGGGGAGATTATTAAATAAAAAATAAAATATTTTATAATGATAAAAGAAAGTAAATGTTTTTTTAGATAATGTTGTTTAAATATAATCAAAGAAAGGAATTCAAAAAATATGTTTTTAAGGAATAATTTAAAGAGAGCAAAATAAATAAGAAAATATAAGAATTATTAAAAACATTAAATTAATGAAGTAATCTTTGAAGTAATTTATTTTAGGAAAAATAATTTTTAAAATCTTTAATTAAAAATCCTAACAATATTATATTTACTTTTTTGTGTTTTTATTTCATCCTTGAATAATCAGAATATTGAGAATAATGTTACACTTTAATAAATTTTAAAAAAAATTTTGTAAATCATTTTCTTTAAAATATCAGCTGCCTGCTTCTTTTAATTTTAAAAATAGAATGTCCTTTTTTAATTTTGGAATGAATATATTTTTATTTAATTTAATTTTAAAAATTGTTATCTTTTATGGACTTTTAATATTATTTTATTTTTAATATAATTTATTTTTATTAATTAATTTAATTAAAAATAATTTGCTTCTTATCATTAAAAATTTAAAATAATTTTTAACAATTTTATTTTTATTTTTTAATGATTTAAAGACTAAATGCTATTCATTACTTATATAAAGCTTTTTTTATATTTTCACATGTTAAACATTAAATATTTATTTTTATTATTTGATATAAACAATTTAAAATTTACAATAAATTAAAGTCTGTTTTTTTTCTTTCTCTTATATTTTGTTATTTTATGTAAATTCTTTTAGTTGAGCAAAGTATATCTCTCTCTAAATAAAATAAATGTTTGGAATATGATTTAGCCTAATAGATTTGAATAAAATTATACAAAAAAATTGAAAAAAAATATTTTCCAAATATTTTAGTAACAGTCTCCTCTCAAATAATAAAAAATTATACTTTTATTTGATCTTATTACGTTATTTCTAATTACTAAAATTATATTTTAAAAAAATTTAGATCATTTTAAATATATTAAAATTTAAAATATTATGGTCCAATCTGAAAGTTTCAGAAACAAAGATATTTCCTTTGGGGAAGGAGACAATGTTTTTTACAAAAATAATTCAAGTGAAAGAAGGTAAAGATTTATAAGCATTTAAAACGCTTAGATTTAAGTAAAGCGAAAAGAAACAATAAATTAGATGCGACTGTAGTTTAGTGGTGAAGCATCTTGCTTTGTTTTGCTGAATAACAATTAGCCATGAAGGTTCGAAACCCGTTGAGTGCTAAAATTTAAATTTAATTTATTTTGAATTTTTAGAAAAATAATATTGAAATTTTTAATTAGAAATCTAAAAGTTTTAAAGAAAAACAGAATTATTTAAAGATTATTGATCAATAATTGTATAAAAAAGTACTTTGTTTCTGAAGGGTAAACAACCCTATTAGACAGGCTAAATTGCCACAGCGGGAGCTTTTTGTTTTTTTAGATAATTATATTTGCATTTTGTGCTTTTTCTGATCATCCTCTAACTCTTTAAAATAAATAATAATAATTTTTATTTTTAATAAGTTAATTAATTAATTATTGTGGGGGAGTAAAAATATAAAAATAAATAAAATATATTTTCTTTTTTCTTTTAATTAATTAATTTAACTATAAATTTTTGCGCATCCCTTTTTCCCTTTTATTTTATCACCCCTCTCTCTATACCCCCTTTTTATACCTCCCCCAACTTTTTGGAATGATCGATCAACATTTGATCGTTGCAATTGATCAAAAAAGCATTTATATTTTGATTGCTTCTTTTATATATTATTTGCAACAGATTTTTTGATTTATTAATTTTTATTTTTTTATTTAAACTTTTTTTTTCAACAGACAAGGACATCAAGGAAAAACATTTATGAGAAAAAAAGTTGCTGAAGCAAAAGGCCAAGAACCTTCTACAATTTGTATTGGTTCTAATAAGTGAGTAATTAATGTTTTTTAAGTTAAGAGAATTTATATTCCCCTATCCCTAAGAGAATTTAAAGTATTAAGTTATGGACGGAGGATTTTAAATGGAAGAAAAAAATTAGTCAAATGAAGATTAAATGCGGGGATATGGCTTACTATAATACATATACCTAACCCCTTTTTATTTCAAAATTTTTTAAATTAAATATTTCAAATTTTAAAAATTTAAGAAAACAATATTTAACAAAGATTAGAAAATATTTTTGAAAAAATATTCTCTTGTAATATAAGTATTTAGGTTTAAGTGTGTGACTAAATTTGTCCTCTTATGAAATAAATATAAAAGAAAATAAGTATTTGTTGTTGCTATAGAAACAAATAAAAATTAAAAAAACAATTAAAAAAATAAATAATGTAAATATTTTTAATTAATTTTTAGTCAACTAAAACATTCTGGATCACGTACTAACAGTGGAATTGATGAAGGTAAATATTATTTAGTTTAAAAAATAATAAATTTTAAACTAAATATTGATAACAAATGACTGATCTCTCTTTTTTGGAATTTTATTTTTATTTCTTTTTTTAAACGCTTCTTTTATTGATAAGCTGGTTATAAGCTTTTCTTAAGGGAGTAAACCCATAAGATCAAAACACATAAGATCAAAGATTAATTTGAAAATTAAGATTTATTTTTAGAATCAGATTTATTGATGCTTATTTCCCTGAGGAAAGCCTTTAAATAATTAGCACATTTTGTTTCCTAATGAAAAATTGAGGAACATTTTTCCTTCACAGTGTGTATAAAATAATATTTATTTTCGATCTCTTGGGTTTTAACCAAATTAACTTACGATTGTTAATTTAACTGATAATCTTTTTAATTGTTTCCTTTAGCAATTTTACTTTTTTTAAATATTTTTCTGCTTTTTTTCAAAATTTAATTTATTATTTATCCTTTTCTTCCTATTTTCATCAAAAAATGATTCGAAAAGAAAATTCCCATTCAGCTTTTGAAATTAATAATCCAATAATTCAACCTTATTCTTCTCCAAAAAAAGTAAAAATAAAAATTGGAGGAGATGAAACACCAAAACTTTATAGAAAGCCTTTTATTGATTCTGAACCACTTTTAGCTTCAATACAAAATTCTTCAAGTTTAAATAATTTAAAAAGAAATCATTCACATCACAGTTTTTTTGGATTAACTAATTATTCAAGTAATTGGAGAGAGGGGGTATAGTAAAAGAAAAGGATCTTCAAATATCTTTGGAATTTAATAAAATTTTCTCTAAAATAGTTTTTTGATTCATTTTAGTTGTTATTGTTAAAATCTTATTTAGTTAGAAAATAAATAAGCATAATTTTTTAAAAGAAATTAACTGGCTCGATGGTGTAGTGGGTAGCGATGCGGACTACAATATTCTTCTTATGGGTTCGATTCCTTGCACGGGATTTCTTTTATTTCTAAGTGATATTTGAAGGTCCTTTTTGCACTCATGTCAGCCTTTTAAGTTGAGCAAAATTTATTTTTGCTTTTTTCTTTAAAATGATGTTTTAATAAATTAATTTTTTAACTTTTAAAAAATCAGGAATTGATCATGGTTTTCTGTCATGGAATTCATTCCGAAAAAAACCAAATGGAAATTCTGACTTTGAAAGTGGCGATTTTGCTTTATACGACAATGAACCTGTTCACAATTTTTTGGCACCATATATCAGTGGTTATACAACACCAGGACCAAGAGAAAGAGAGGCTAGTAAACAGAAAAAGGTAAACCAACTTGAGCATTTAATTTAAAAAAACATTAGAATTTTTTGAATGTACGCGAGAAAAATTTTATTTTGGCGAAATGAAATATTGATCCAATTTTATTTTTTTAAATAATTTCTTATTTACTCATTCATTTTTTATTTTTCCATTCTTTGTTTTTGCATTTATTTTTTAATATTTTCAAGATCCATATTTCTATTAATTTCTATAATGCCTATTTATCGGACCTTAGGTATTAATCTTGCGCCTCTTTATGAAGAAGAAGCTCCCACTTTTTATTGTTTATCACCAAATAATCCCCAGGAAGGAATTCCACCCGCACCTGATTTTCTTAGTGGTTATACAACACCTGGACCAAATGAAAGAGAAGCTAGCAGATATTTTAAAGTTATTTTCTCTAATATTTATTCAAAGTTTTGATTTTTTAACAGGATAAAATTTTTATTTTTCACCTACTTAAAAAATTTTTTTATGTTCAAAATATTTTATTTTAAATTTAGGCAAATCTCGGCGTTATGTTGGGTGTTTATCTACCTACAATTCAACACATTCTTGGCGTTACAATGTTTATTAGACTTTTTTGGGTAAATAATTTAAAATATATTTTTTAAACTTATACCTATTTTCTAGGTTGTCGGTATTGCTGGTGTTTGGCATACAATGTTATTATTATTTTTGGTTTAAATTTAATTTATTTTAATATTTTTATTATATTTTAGTGCTGTACTTGTACTTTGCTTACATGTATTTCTCTATCTGCTGTTGCAACAAATGTAAAAAATTAATTTAAAGTAATTAGGCTTTTAACATTCAGTGGTTTATTTTTTTAATTTTGTATTTTTTAATTTAATTATTTTATTAGGGTGTAGTGGAAGGTGGCGGTGCCTATTTTATGATATCACGTAACTTGGGTTCTGAATTTGGTTCTGCCGTTGGTATTCTCTTTTATTTAGCCAATACTGTGGCTACATCAATGTATTTGGTAAGTAATTAATTTTAAAATATTTAAAAAGATTATCTAAAGGTTGGCGGTGTTGAAGTCTTCCTTTTATATATTTGTCCTGTTTTAACAATTGGTGGTGAGGAAGTTCATTCAGATACTGGAATGTTTGGAATGATGTCTAATGTATACAACATTTATAATTTTTGTGTTAATTTTTATTATTTATTTTAGAATTACAGAATATATGGCACTTTATTGTTATTAATTGAATGTGTAATTGTTGCACTTGGAGTTAGGGTAAATAAAATTTAATTTATTTTTAATTTAATTATTATTTTTTAAAGTTTGTTCAACTACTTGCCCCAGTTTCACTTCTTTGTGTTATTCTCTCAATATTGGCATGTTTTGCTGGTGGAATTGAAAAATCAGTTTCATATAATGGACAACAGTAAAATTTTATTATTTATTTAAAATAATTAATATATTTATAGTGTTTGTATGTTGGAAGATCATTTATTAAGTTCTCGTGTTTTAAATATTCCACATGATGAAGATATTGTAAATATTTGTAATTATTGTAAAAAAGGAGATTAGTATGTTTTTTTATTTTATTTAAATAAATTTAAAACTTTTTTATAGTATCGCAAATGAATTTTGTAAAGGAAATGTTACAACTGAAGTTTGTCAAACATATACTGAAGGCAATCTCCGATGTGTTAATGCTTTCCCTGGTTTTAATTCTTTAGTTTTTACACAAAATATGGAGTCTTTTTATCTTCAAGTAAGTAAATATTTTAAATAAAAACTTTAATTAATATTAAAACAGGCAGGCCAAGCAATAAAACGTGAGAAAGTTGCAGATAAAGCTAGAGAAGTATATCAAGATGTTACAACTTCATTCTTCCTTCTTTTGGCCATTTATTTCCCTGCAGTAACAGGTTAATTATTCTAAAAAAATTATTGTAATATTTAAAATTTTAGGAATAATGACTGGGGCTAATATGAGTGGTAAGTAATTTAATATTATTTAAAATTATATTTTATTTAAATATTTATTTTAGGTGATTTAAAAGATCCTCAAAAAAGTATTCCTTCTGGCACTGTTGCAGCTACATTAACAACTTCTTTTATTTATTATGCTTTGACAATTTTATTTAGTGCATCAATTATTGGGTATAAAATAAAATTTAAATATATTAATTTTTAATTAAAAAGACCTGTTCTTCGTGACAAAAATGGAAAAAGTTTAGATGGTAGTTTAGTTGTTGCTTCACTTTCTTGGCCATATCCTTGGGTTGTTATTGTTGGTTCTTTTCTTTCAACATTTGGTGCTGCTTTACAATGCCTTTGCAGTAAATAAAATTAATTTTTTTTTAATAATTTATTTTTTATGTGCTCCTCGTCTTTTACAATCAATTGCTAAAGATAATGTAATTCCAATGCTTTCTCCTTTTGCTAGAGTTACAAAAAATAATGAACCTTTTCTTGGACTTTTAATTACAACATTTATTGCCGAATTAGCTATTTTATTAGGTTTAAATTTTAAATTTATTTATTTTTTAATAAAATAATTTAATAAAGGAGCGGTTGATGCTATAGCTGAAATTTTAGACTTTTTCTTTTTAATGTGTTATGCTTTTGTTAATTTAATTTGTGCTTTACATTCTTTAATGGGTGCTCCAAATTGGCGACCAAGATTTAAATATTATCATTGGTTTATTTTATTTATTTTAATAAATATTTTTAAATTATTTAAAAGGTCACTTTCATTTGCTGGTGCTTTTCTTTGTTTTTTTATAATGTTTGCTTCTTGTTGGTATTATGCATTAATTGCTTGTGCCTTAACAGCAACAATATATAAATATGTTCAATGGAAAGGGTACTATTATTTTTAGAAAAAAAATATTTTAAAAATAATTTTTAAGCGCAAAAAAGGAATGGGGAGATGGAATTCGTGGTTTGGCACTTACAACAGCTCAATACAGTCTGATGCAGATCTCTGAGAAGGATCCACATCCTAAAAATTGGAGGTAATTTATTATATTAAGAGTTTTTTCAAGACATTTTGCAGACCACAATTACTCATTCTTCACTCAATGCCTTGGTCAAAAGAATTGGTTGATGTACGTTATTTGAATTTGCTCAATTTTGCGGCACAAATGAAAGCAGGAAAAGGTCTTACAATGGTTGTTTCTTTTCTTCGTGGCAATCCTAGTGATGAAGAAGATATTAAAGCTGCACAACATGTTAAAGCTAGAATGGAAAATGATATGCAACAATTGAGACTACGAGGATTTGCAAAAACATTGCTTTATGATGAAGATCAGGTTATTATTAAATTAGTTTTTTAATTTTTTTAAATTTATTTTTAGATAGCTGGGAGTGTTAATGCTTTAATTCAAAGTATTGGAATTGGTGGACTTAAACCAAATACTCTTTTACTTAGTTGGCCAACACGTGAACCGGCAGAAGATGAAGTTATTGACTCAGAATACCAAACATTTACCGGTATATATTTGTTTGAAAATTAAGAAAATTTTAGCAATTTTATTGGTGTTAAATTGCTTATTAATTTGAATTTAATTTATTTTTGTTCCTTGTTCAATAATTTTTTTATTTAGATAAACTCTTGGCTGGTGCTTTTAGTGGAATGGCACTTGTTGTAGCCAAGGGAATCACAGATTTCCCTAACAATGTAAAGCTAAGTGGACATTTGGACGTTTATTGGATTGTTAGAGATGGTGGCCTTTGTCTTCTTATTACTTTTTTGCTAAGGCAAAGCAAAGTTTGGCGGCATTGTAAAATTAGAATTATTGCTGTTGCCCGGCAACAAGAAAATAATACAAAATTAAAACAGCAGCTCCAAACATATGTTTACCAATTACGTATTGATGCTGAAATTTTGGTAAAATTATATTTAAAAAAAGAAAATAGTTGTGGAAATTAATTTTATAAATAAATAGGTAACTGAACTTAGCGACCCTGAACTTTCAAAAACGGCTTTTGAAAGAACTCTTCTAATGGAAGAACGTTCGAGAATGTTGAAGCAAATGCAACGCAGAGGAATTGCTAATCGTCAATTAAATGAAGCTGAAGGAGATTCTGACGATCGCACTCCACCTGTATTTTTTTAAATATTTTCTCCTAATTTTTTAATCATTTGAAAAATAGAATTCTTCAATTCGAGCTGAAGAAGAGTCATCGTCTAGTAATGATTTTTCCCAGAAGGAGGAACAACCTATAGAAAATAATGATGGTTAGAGTTTTTTTAATATTTTTTTAAATAAATAAATTTAGAAATTGTTGACAAGATTACTGATAATGATGAGGGAGGTGATAAACAAAATCAGAAAGGAAGGTTTATTTATTATTTTTTGATATTTATTTTAAATTTATAATTTTAAGTACACATTATCTTCCACGACAATCATCCCTGCCATTCACAGAAGCAGATGGTGAAAAGCAAAAAAGGTTAAAGGCGTTAGATCGTAAAAAGGTTCACAAAATGCATGGGGCAATTCGTCTTAATGAGCTTATTTTGGAGCACTCAAATGAGAGTCAACTAGTTCTTTTTTCTTTGCCAAAACCACCTTTACACAAAGATGATGTTGATGATTATATTCATTACCTTGAAGTTTTGTTTTTTTTTTTCATTTAATTATTATTTTTTAAGGTAATTTCTGACAAACTTCAACGAGTATTGTTTGTAAGGGGCACAGGTTCTGAAGTTATAACAACAAGCTCTTAAAATTATTAATATTCACTTGATTTTTCTTCTAATTTAATAAGTGATCACAACTTTTTTTAACCATATTTATCTATATTTTTCTATTGCTTTTTGTTCCCATTGATCAACTGCGAATTTTCCATTTGACAAATAATTTAAAGAACGAAAATATTTTTCAACTACTAATTATATTTAAACGACCCAAAGAGTAACAAAAACTGCTCATTTAAAGCATATTCTTTTTCAAATTAATTTTAATTCAAATTTTTACATAAAAAATAGTTTCTTTTTTTGATTTTCTAATTATGATTAGACTGATAACCTTTCGGTTGGGCCTTACAAGAATTATGTTAATTGGAGGTTCTGGTAAAGAAGTTATTACAGTTGATCCTTAAAATTAAAAAAAAAAAACTTTTTTTCAACAAAAAATTTAAAAACTATTCACTTCAAAATTTAAATTTTATTTTAATATTTTTGTGTGACTTTATCTAAAATTCTTTGAATTTAATATCTTTGAATTTTTCTAATTTGATCACACAAATTTTTGTTCTTTAAACTTTTTTCTATATTTTTCTATTAATTTTTGTTCCCATTAATCAATTTGCCTGTGCAAATCTTCTATTTGACAAATAATTTAAAGAACGAAAAATATTTTTTCAACTAATTATTTAACTAGAATGATTAATAATTTTAGAACAGTGTTTTAATTTTTCTAATTGACCTTTATTTTTAAAAAACAAATATATTTACGAGATTAATTGATGACTTTACTTTGAAAAATATTTTTGTTTAAAGAAAGTTTCGAGCTAAAAATTAATAAAAAGATTATCTTCTATATCATAAAAATCATTCAAGTCTTTCGTGTGCTTAAATAAGACTTCAGTTTCGGCTCAGAATAAACTTTAGCCACAAAATCAGTCAATTCTTTATATTTTCCAACAACTTCAGGTTCTATTAAACGAATATTATCAAAATATTCGGCGAGTACAAAATCAACATATGTTAGCCCAGAAGAAACGAAAAAGCCAGAGCCAGACTGGGCCAACAATTTGACAAAAAGTGGAAACAGTTTTTCTACTCCAGGTAAAAATACTGTCTTTTTTAGTTGATCCTAAATATAAAAATTATTTTTAAAAAATAATTCAGAACAATTATAACCACATCGCCTTCACGAAAGCCTAATTTTACATAAATATAAGTTGATAGTTCATTATAAACATCTTTGTAAAAGCTAAAAATCTCAGCCACCTTAGCCTTTTCCCATTCATCCTTTCCAGCCAATCCTTTAATTAATAAAACATTTCTAAATATAAAAAAATATTTTAACCAAATTTATTAGATAGAAATTGAAGAATTGCACCAGATTGGTTTAGTTGCTTTCCATCAACCTCCAATACAGGTACTTTTCCATAGAAAAATTCTGAAAAGAAAAATATTGAAAAAATATTTTTGTAAATAATAATTGTCCTTTCCTTTATATTCACTTACTATTTTTCTCGTTAGGCCATTGTGCATGTGTAAATCGTATATCTTCAAAAGTTTCACCAGCATAATGAAAACTAAAAATAAAATAAAAAAAGGTAACTATGGTCACAAAATTTAAAAGAATTACCAAAGTCTTATGGCTTCACCTAAAGCTCGTACATCAAAATAATAAAGTTTATATTGAACCATTCTTTTAATGAATTGTCAAGTAAATAATAAAAATGAAGTAAATGAAAGTCTTAAGAATGAATTAAATACGAGCGCGAAGCTGTAAAAATAAAGAAATAATTGGGTGTTTTTAATGGGATTGGAATGGGCGGGAGAGAATGTTTTTTATTTTTGACAAACATGTACTAATATTTTAAAGAAAGGGAAAAAATAAAATATAAAAATTGAGGTAAAAATGATTAATGAGAAAATATAATGGGGGCAAATAAATAAATAAAATGTACACTGGGCAAAACATAAGGGGAATATTTTAAATAAATATAAATTTGTTCAGTCGAGTTAATTTCCATTATTCAATAACTTTTTTCTAATTAACTATTATTTGCATATTCTAATTTTTCACATCTTCTAGTAATTTAATTATTGAGTTATTAATTAATAGTTAATTCAAAAAAATCAAAAATAAATATTACACAATTTAAAAATACAATAATACAATGAAATATAACAAGGAATATATCACAAACATTAATTAATTAAATATACTTACTACTAAATACTCTTATAATAATATTTATTTAGTAATATTATCTTCTTTTTCTTTCTTCTCATTAACTTCTTCTTCTTCTTCTTTTTTCTTATTATTATTATTATTATTATCTTCACCAACAACTTTAGTATCAGATATAATCAAATCTTCTGTTGTCTCATTCTTATCATCTTTATCAGTTGTTAATTTAGATTCAGTACTTGTAACCTCAGCAGCCTCTTCTTTTTGCTGTTCTCCAAAATCATATGGAGCTGAAAATGTTGATACTTTATTATCTACTATTTTGGAAGATTTTGGTTCTTCTGGTTTAAGTAAAACTTCATCTTCCTCTGTAGTTTCTTTCTTATCATCTAAATCAATTATTTCTTTAGATATTGAAGCATTTGGAGAAGAAGCAACAAAAGCAGATCCAACAACTTTTGAAGATGTTTTCTTAATACTTTCTTTTCCAATTTCTTTTTTCTTCTCTTTTTGATTTTCTTTTTCTTCATTTTCTTTTTTAATTTTCTTTTTAGTCTTCTTCTTCTTTTCAGATTTTTGTGTTTCTTTTGTTGATTCTATTTGTGTATTAATCATCCATTTGCTTCTCTCCTTTTTTGCTTCTGCTGAACGAATCTCTTCTGTCGTTCCTCCAGAACCTTCAGAATCTTCTTCTTGAATATTATTCTTCTTCTTTTTCTTCTTTTTAATTAAACAACATACACAGATGATAAAACTTAAAAAACTTAAAAAAGTAGATTATTAAAATTATTAAATAACTCACAAAATAACAAATATAATAACAATTCCACCAATAATAAAGTAATAATATAAAGGAAAGGCTTTTACTTTAGATGTTGTTTTAATTATTGTCCCATTTGTATTATTATTAGTTGAGGTAATTATTACTGTACTAGTTGTTCCTTCGGAGATTACAACAATAGAATTAGGCAATGTTATATTATTCACTTCTGTCATATTTGTTAAAGTCTCATTTGAAGAAATAGTAACATTTTGGTCAATACTTTTCTCCGTACTATTTTGAAAAGATGTTATTGATGTGTTATTTAATTTAGATGTTGTCTCTTTTGTGCCATTTAATGTAGACGAGTTTCCTATTATTTTTATTTATTTATTTTTAAATATTTTAAGTTTATTTAACCTTTTTTAGTATTTGAAGTAATTGTAACCGAAGGTTTGGCATTACTTGTAGAAGAATTTTTCAAAGTAGATGGAGAACTGTTTATTGAGGTTACTATAGTCGTATTATTTGCTGTGGGGACAGTTTTTGATTTTTTTGATGATGTAGTCGTTGTTGTAGATTTTGTTGTAGTAGATGTTTTCTTTGTTGAAGTAGTCGTTGTTGGAGTAGTTGTGGTTGTAGATGTTGTAGTTGTTGTTGGTGTAGTTGTTGTTGTAGATTTGGTAGTTGTTGTTGAAGTAGTCGTTGATGTTGTAGTAGTTGATGTAGTCGTTGTTGGTGTAGTTGTAGTTGTTGATTTTGTAGTTGTAGTTGTTGAAGGTGTTGTAGTTGTTGTGGATTTTGTTGTAGTTGTAGGTGTTGTTGTTGAAGTATTTGTTGTAGTTGAAATACTAGTAGATTTTTCTTTTGGTAATTCTAAATCATCCACAATTAGAAGTTTATATTTATTATCCTACATAAATACAAAATTCTTCTATTTAATTGAAAATAAAAAACTCACAAAAACAATCGACATATTCTCGCATTGTTTGCTATGTATCTCAGGCAATTTGCCCATCAATTTATTTTCATTACGGTCGCGAGACGCCGATCTTGGAAGAAGATGAAATGTTAACATCGTTTGATTTTTATATTCCCTTCCGACAATTTTCCACATCTTAGGTTTTATAATTGCGGAATTATCAATACATGCAAAGTCTTTGTTTGAGCTTTGTTTGAGATTTGGAGCTGTCCCAAAGAACAAGTCACGAAACACAATATTACTTCTTAAGCTCCTTAATATATCTTTGTTGATAATTACCAAATATCCCATGGACGTTGAATAGTCATTAAGTTCTATTGAGTTTTTTACTGCATACTCACCGGTGCCAACTAAAATGAAATAATCCGATAAATGAAATATTTCTCAGATTAAATTAACTTACGCAAGTAAATGGAAACATATACAATTGTATCATTACATTCCCAGCCAACTTCCAGCGCTGTCCAAAGCATACAATCCGGCTTTTTAATTTCATTCCAGTTTCCTTCTTTACTAAATGAATCCTTGCATTTCGATTTATCCGGACAGGTTGCATTGTTTTTTCCGTAGAGAGGTCCATTCTTTATCAAATTTAAATCTTCATTGCTTAAACTGTATGCGAAGGGAAGACTAAAAATATTAATTTTGGCCATTTCGATATTTTTATGAAAACTTACACTTTATTATAAGCAACAAAATCTTCTTTTTTGACCTTATTACGTTCGATTTTATCACAAAGATCCAATTTGGCCATAAATTCGATGTGGCTTTCATTTGTTAATAGATCTACAGTGCAACTCTCCTTAGACTGTTCGTCATACTTCAGTATTCTGAAAAGTGTAAATATTACTTTTAGTTATAGAAAAACGTACATATGACTTTCATTTACTGAAACAACACAAGAAGGAAGACGACCCTTTTTGATATCACTTTCATTTGCAATCCTGGTTCCACTCGTTAAAGTAACTTCTTCATCCTTTAGAATGTGATTACCAAATCCGACTTCCGCTTCTTGGCTTTCCGAGTTGACGATAGGTGACGAAATTGAGAAGCAAAACAGCACAAAAATCCCTCCGATTGTGAGCATGAAGTTGAAGAATATTGTGGCGCAGATTTATTTGATATTTAAAATATATATATGAGAATATTACAGAAGTTATTCACCTTTTATAGTATTCTAATTAATTGAGAGATTTTAATGACCTCAACTTTTTCAATAATTTTTACTATAGAAGTGTTAAAATCATAAATGATAATTTCTTTGACACAAAAGTAATATTTTGTTTTCCAATATCTCACCAAACAAAATAAGTCTTAATTCACATTAATTGCTAGTGTTATTCAAATACGTTTTTTGGTATCAGTATTTCGGTAAATAATATCACGGTAATCTGTAAAATAACGCGGTAATACCGTACCATGAATAACACCGGTATTTAATTTTATCCAATATTGGCCACATGACCATTTTATCCATGACGTTTTGTCGCAAACCCACAGTATGCCTAACCGTTCCGTCCCGTTGGTCTTTCGACATTTTTCAAAATGAAGAAAATTAGAGTCAGTTAAAATATTAAAGTATCAAACTGTTAAAAGGGCAGAGAAAGAAGTCAACGTAATGCAATAAGGTGGCACGACTTTTCGTCAACGGACTTTACGTCAACGGACCTTCCGTCAATACTTTTCGTCAATGGACTTTATGTCAACGGACTTTTCGTCAATGAACAAATATTTTTTAAAAAATTAAAGAAATAATATTAATTAAAAAGAGGGTAGGGGACGATTCAGTCGGCCGATTCAGAGTAGCAGGTTGTTTTTGGTCATAACTTTTTTATTTCTTAACCGATCCGAATAGTTCTTTTATTAATCGAAAGCATCCGATAAGCGGATAAAGTTATCTAATTTGACCGATCCAATCAGATCACTCAACAAAAAGTTATAGCGCGATAAAAGTGGAAAATCGTGATTTTTCTGTTTTTCGGACATAACTTTTTTAAAAATCAACTGATCTGATCGGTCTAATAGTGAAAAGACTCTACTTTTTGAGCTCTTTCGAATGACATATAAATTATTTGAAAAAGTTTAAAATGAAAAAAGTTATACGAGCTACTCTGAATCAGCCGACTCTGAATCGTCCTTTACCGTTAAAAAGAAGCATAACTGGACTGACCTCCCTAGAAATCACCACCAATAAGATCAACACGCAATTTAAGTTACTATAACCACCCCATTACTAATTACAATAACTAAATACATACTATAACTAATATAAGTATATTTTACAATAAACTGTAACATTTAAAACGAAATTCTCGTTTAACTTTTTTTAAAAAATTTGTTTATTGACGAAAAGTCCGTTGACATAAAGTCCATTGACTAAAAGTATTGACGGATGGTCCGTTGACGTAAAGTCCATTGACGAAAAGTCGGGGAGCCATGCAATAAAATAGGTTTGGCGCACAACAAATTTTTTTCGCTAATTGACATTTTTAATTTTGGCATTTTTACTCGTTGTAAAATAATTTTTGTGCACACATTTCGAAAAAATGTAGCCTTATATCTTTCTCGCTTTTCAAAGAAAATCTCACACTTTATTTTTCTCTTTTTTCTTTTCTTTTTTAGTCTTTCATTGTTAGACTAGTTACAAAATTTTCATTGTCACTATTTTCCTTATAATATAGGATATAATGATGGTGATTAGCTTTTTAACATCTGGGAATTTCCTTAATTTTTTAATTTTTGTTTACTTTTAGATTTTTATTTAATTTCTTCAGCTAAACTTTGCAACCACGAACGTGTTTTCGTTTCAGAATATGCCGATTTTCGGCGACTCTTCTCCCTATGATGAAATTGTTGAAAAAGTCACGGCGGATACTCTTACAAGTGAAAACTGGGAATTAATGATGTAAGTATGATTAGTTTAATATTTGTTAAATTTTTATGTCCAAGATTTTTATTTTTCTGCAACGGAATTATGGGTATTTTAGCTCCCGAGAGAAGTCTAATTATCTCTGGCCCATTTAAAGCATTATTATTTAATTATTAATAATTTAAACTATTTTTCTAATAAAGAAATATTTGCGATCGTTTAAATGCTGATGAAATCAAGGGATGTAAGCAATGTCTCCTTTCTGTAAAGAAACGTCTCAATCATCGTGATCCTCACGTTGTTTTACTTGCGCTTTCTCTTTTGGATTGTCTTTGGAGTAATTGTGGACAAAAATTTAGACGTGAAGTCTCATCCAAAGAATTTATTGGAGAATTGAACTACAAATGCACAAATGTAGGAGGGCAAAAACAAAAAGAACCAAATAGTCCGAGGACAAAAACCAAGAACAAAAGGGACATTTATAGTCCAAAGAATGTAAAAACAAACAAATTTTGTTTTTTAAATCCCATAACAAAGTTAAAATCACAGGTTTTTAAATTCAGGGAATCGGTTTTCTAACGTGAAAATCCTTTAGTGACCGAGGTTTCTAGTGACCTACTACTTTTTATGAAGGGTTTTTCAGGATTAGATTAATTGATTTAATTTTTCTATTTATTAAATTAACTAAATTTAGAGTAATAGAGTTGTTGCAGAAAAGGCACGACTTTTGGTCAGAAAGTGGGTAGAAAACGAATGCAGCAAGGACAGTTCACTTTCAATGATTGATAGCCTTTATAAAGATCTTATAGAACAAGATATACTTTGCTAATTAAAATTTAAATAAATATTTAAATATTTAGGCTTTAGTTTTGAAAACGATCCTTCATTAACTAAAAAAAAGATTGTGATTAGTAATGATCCGAATGTTGTGACGAGTGATCAGGAACAGGCAGACATTGCTAGAGGTTTAAATATATTTTTATTTTAGCGTAAAGAGTCTTAAAAATATGTATTTATTTTTTTGTTTTTAGCAATTGCCTTGTCTCTGCAGGAAAGTGGTGGTAATAGACAAAATTCAATAAAAACAAACAATAATTCTAATGCTTACCCAACGCTTCCTTCTGTTGATTTTAATAGGTTAATATAAATTTGACAAAAACTAATTAATTATTTTTTAAGTCCAAATATTAATTCGTCGGGAAGACAGCCTTCAACAGGCAAACAAGCTCGAGCTCTTTACGATTTTGAAGCAGTGGAAGACAATGAAATTAGCTTTTCTGCTGGAGAAATGCTTAATGTTTGTGATGATAGGTTAATTTTTAAATATTTTGGAGATGGGAAAAGGGCGTAACTTTTCTAACAAAGTATTTTAAAGTTTGAGTTTTTTAGCCCGTATTATAAAATTTAAATAATTATAGTGATCAAAATTGGTGGAGAGGTATAAACTGCCGCGGTGTAAATGGTCTTTTTCCTGCTAGTTTTGTAACTACTGATTTGATCCAAGAACGTTCAAATACACCGTTAAAGGACGACCAGAATGAAAATATAGAAGATTCAAATACTGCAATAACAATGAAAGTTCAAATTGATGAAGATATTTTGTTAAAATGTATTGAATTAATTGAAGATTTGGATCCTTCATTAGATGCTTCCTCTGATCCTCCTGAACTTCTTCTTCTTGAAAATAAATCAATGGCACAAGCACCTTTAATTGACCAAAAACTTATGCAAATTGATAAGGTTTTTTATATTTCTCTTTAGAAAATTATTAACTAAAAGCAAAAATTAAAAAATTAATGTTTTATTTTTGTTAATTAATTTATTTTTGTTAATTAATTTCTTTTTAATAATAAATTATTTTAGCAATTAAATTCATTGGCTGCAGTTGATTTAGCTATTCGTGATGTTTTGGGTTCATATGATAATGCTGTTCAACAAGTTGTTGGTCCTTCTACTACTACAAATACTAATATAATTCAACAACAACATTCACAGCAATTAATTAATAATCAACAAATACAAATGTTGCCAACTTCATCAACATCTAATATTCCGATTATTAATCAACAACAACTTCAGCATCACATATCGTCCCCTCAACATTGGCAGCAGCAAATGTGATAAGAATTGGACAGAAGAATTAATTTAAAATAAATAAATATAAATATAATTGATATACAAAGAGAGAAAAAGCATTTCCTTTTTTATGTATTTTTAATAAATAAAAAAACAATTTTAATTAATTAAATATAATTGTTTTAAAATGATATAATTTAAAAATTGAATTAGTTAATTTTTTTGCCAATTTACTTAAAAGGGTTTTTAAAAAAAAATTTTAAAATTTGTTTATGAGTAATTTAATCATTCTCCTCTAAATAATGAAAATATGTTTACTATTTAAAATTGCCAAATTCTGATGATGATGTTTTTTAATAATATTATAATATTGTCTCTTTTGTCACCAATTTTTATAATTTTTTTATCTTCTTCTATTATAACTCTTCATTTGACCAAAGAAATAAAAGGGGGGAGGGCAATGATGAGATAGAAAAGTAGCACATTCTCCTCTCTTCTAATTTCCTCTTTTTTTCCTTCGAAGTCTCGAGTTTCGGAAATGCAAATAAAAAAACATTAAGGCGCGAAAAGTCCCTTTAGTCTTCCAAATATTTTCATTTTTTTAATTTAAATCTAAAGCATTAAAAAAATATTTTATTTTTCCCAATTTAAAATTACCGATCTGTCTCACTCAAACTACTAGTTTCGTGAGAAATAAATTTAAAAAAATTCAAACAGTTTTTTTTTAATTTTAAAAATGTTTCAATTAAAAAACTTAATTTTAAACTTTTTGAGAACTTAAAATAATTTAAAAAATAAATAATTATTTAATAGAATTTGTAACATTTTATACTTCCTTTTTATAAGAGAAGAGAATCATAAATGTATTTTATTAAAACAAAAAGACTGCAATTAATTTATTATTTTTTTATTAATTAGAGAATAATTCTAAGTATGTGTACCCTTAAATAAGAGTTCAATGAATTTATTCAAAATATTCCCTCTTTTTAACGGATATAACGTCATATTATTTTATTCTTCATTTTCCAAATTGCATCCATTATATTTATCTAAATTGTTCTTCTCTTTTGTAAAAATGCAAGGTTTTGTTTTCATTTTTACATGACACAATGTCAAATGTCTCCTTTAACTAACCCACACACAAATTTTTATATTTTATTTTTTATTAATTGAAAAAAGGATGGCCAATTTATGGAATTGAAGCTTAAAAAGATTAATTTAAAAATTACTTTGTGGTTATTTCTTTAAAATAAATATTTATACTCTCTTCTTCTATTTTCTTTTTTTATTCTAATTAATTATAAATAAAATTTAAGCAATTATTTAAATTAGGTAAAGGAAAATTCCTATAAATAAAATTGTAAAAATAAATGTAAATTTGTCAGTTAATTTTAGAACAGTTTATTAAAAGTTGAAAAAACTCTAGAATTTTTACTTTTAAAATAATATTTTTTTAATTTTAAAATTATTTATATTTATTTAATTCCTTGTCTTTTTGACCTTGTGGATATTTATAAATATTTTATATAAATAATTTCAATTTATTTATTAAATTCTACCACAATAAATATTTTTAAGAAAATTATTTATACTTTAATTTAAATAAATTAATTTTTTAGTAATTTATAATAAAAATTATTAAAAAAAAAACAAATTATGCAATTCTCATTCAATTCTGTTTACAGTACAAAATCATTATTAACTGCGTTGGCTTTAAATTCTCTTTTAATTCTTGTAGCATCACTTCCGCCTTACTCAGCAGGCATTTATGATTCAACAGAATTAAATTCATCGGAAATGCAAAGTTTTTTTAAACTTTTTTTTTAATTTTAAAATATTTTTAAAGGTGGAAAACGAATGTCTCCATTCAATTCATATCAACCTTGGTCTTATATGAAAAGAGCACCAACAGCTCCAATTATTCGTTTTGGAAAACGTTCAAATTGGGAAAAATTAATTGAAAGGTCAAATGAAAATAATGTTAATCAACAACAATTTTATAATAATAATAACGATAAACGTTCACCTAATAGTGCACCATTAATTCGTTTTGGAAGACGTTTAAGCAGCGCTCCGTTAATTCGATTTGGAAGAAGTTGGAAAGGAAATGAGGGAGAATATGAATAATTTAAAGAAAAAAAGAAATAAATATATTCTTGATAATTTTGAAAAAAGAAAAATGGAAATAAAAAAATAATTAATTGAGAGGATAATTAAATATTTTTGTTAAACCATTTAAATTTTTATATATTTTGTGTGCTTATGCGTAATAAAATATTTTATAAAAATATATATAAATTTATTAAAAATTCTCTATCATCTTGTATTCATATATTCTTTATTTAAAGCTCTACCAATAACTAAACGTCTAACTTCTGAAGTTCCAGCACCAATTTCATAAAGTTTAGCATCTCTAAGTAATCTTCCAGTAGGATAATCATTAATATAGCCATTACCTCCCAAAACTTGGATTGCATCCAAACAAGTTTGTGTTGCATTTTCTGCCAAATAAAGAATTACCTAAAAATTAATTAATTAAAATAAATTCCTATTTAATATTTACTACAGGCTTTAATCTAATTTTTCTAACTTTTTTAAATAAATAATTTTAAATATCTTAAATAATAATATTTAATTTTTTTTTAAAAATACCCCAGCAGTATCTTTAGCTGTTAATGTTTTATCTGTTGCATTTTTTGCTATTGTATACAAATATGCTCTAGAAGCGTTTAATCTGACATACATATCAGCCAATTTGCCTTGCATTAACTTTAAAAATAAATTTTAAAAATTATCAATTAAACAAATTAAAAAATAAAAAAAAACAATTTAACCTATTTTTACCTGAAAAGTTCCAATAGGACTGCTAAAAGCCATTCGAGAATGAGCATATTCAAAAGCAACATCACAAGCAGCTTGCATTAATCATTAACAGGAAAAATATATTTTATAATTATTTTTATTTATCCATCATTTACCCCAAAGGGCCAGCAGAAAGAACTAAACGTTCAGAATCTAAACCAGTCATTAATACATAAACTCCTCTATCTTCAGTGCCGAGCACATTTTCGACTTAAGAAAAATAAATAATTATAAAATTAAAAAACTAACCAGGAACTTCGCAGTTATCAAAAATCAATTCACAAGTATTTGAGCCACGCATACCAAGTTTATCAAGTTTTTTACCTGTTGAAAAACCAGGAAAATTACGTTGAATTATAAAAGCACTGATGCCATGTTGATGCTTTTCTGGACTTGTCTAAATGATTTGTTAACCTTAGGACATTTTTCAACAAATATTTATTTATAATTTCAAACTTTTGCATAAACAAGCAAAACATCAGCATCAGGACCGTTAGTAATCCACATTTTAGAGCCATTAAGTAAAAAATATTTGCCATCGCCCGTTTTACGAGCAGTTAACTTCTAAAAAATTTTATTTTATAAAAATGATTAAAGTTTAATAAAAAATACCATAGAAACAACATCAGAACCTGCACCATGTTCACTCATTGCCAAAGCTCCAATCCACTCTCCAGAACAGAGAGGAGGTAAATATTTAGATTTTTGTTCATTTGAACCATGTCGGCGAATTTGATTTACACATAAATTTGAATGGGCACCATAACTTAGAGCAATAGCACCACAAGCACGGGAAAGCTCCTTAAATTGATAAATAAGGTAAAAGACACTAAATAAAATGAAAAGTTTAAACAAAATATTTTAATTAATGGGCTTTAATTTGAAGAGAAAAGAGAGGCAAACAAGCTTGCATTGAGATAAAAAACATAGGATAAAAACTTCTGTTGGGAAAGTTGTTGGAAAGTAGGCTTACATCGGTACGTCCGAGAATACTAACTAGCGACAGAACTTTTTCTTTAAGGTAGATGGTAACAATTGTAGTGAAAAGAAGGAATTTGGTCATTGGGCCTTGTGCTGACGATGGGAACAGGGACTAGCCATATCCTCTAGTATGTCTCCGACTTTATTGAAAGATAGACTGGCTTTTATACTATAATAAATTCTCCCAGCTTATATAGTAACACTCCACTAAAACTATAAAAGCAGCAACAATTTCATTCCAAAACAACACTTCTCTACAACAACACTTCACACAATCAACAACTACAACCAAACTCTTCCCAACAACAATGGCGGTCTCAGTCGAACCAGCAGCTGTTCAAGTTCCGGCGGCAGGTGGCAACGTCTCTCTCCAGCTGATGAACGGCAATCCTGAGGTGCTTTTTTTTCTTTCTTTTAATCTTAAACTAAAATAATGTTTTTTTCGTTCAGGTTCGCTTTGCCTTCAAGCTCAAGTCTAGCAACAACACCCACTACCGCGTCAACCCTGTCTTTGGATTCGTCGAACCTGGTGCTGCTGCTCAAATCGAAGTGATCCGCCAGAACGGCCCTCCGAAAGGCGACGACAAGCTCGAGATCTGCTTCGCTGGAGCTCCTCCCGATGCTGGTGACGCTAAGGCACTGTTCCCTCCTGGATCGTCTGGCGAGTTCAAGGTGGATGTGCCGATGGCTGCTGCGTGAATATGCCTGCAGGACAAAAGAATAGATGAGCCTCACCATATAATAAGGATATAGAAAGATAACCCTATTCCCATGTAAATGTTCTGTGATTCCCCCTATTGTAATTTGTATGTAATATATTGCTTTCCTAAATATGTACCTATAATATTTGCTATTGTTATTGTTGTGTAATTAATAAAAAAATAAATATATATTTTTTGACTTTATTTGAAAATAGTTGAGCTTAGAAATGAGTGAATAACTTTATTGAGAATAAGCATAAAAATAAAATTCAGTTCAGGAAGACCGACATTTTTCACCTTTAAACCACAAAAAATAACCAACCTCCATTACAATAATATGTTCCATATAACCAAAATCAGAGCCTCCATATTCTGTTGGAACTGTAATACCCAAAAGACCATATTGGCCCAAAATTGTCCAAAACTCTCGTAATCGATCCCATCCATTCATTTGATCAATAGAATGTGCATATGGCGCCAATTCCCTTTGAGCAATTTTTGAAGCTGTTTCTCGAAGCTAAAAATTTGATTTAAATAATCTAAAGATTTTAAAAACCTGTCTCTGTTCTTCATTTAAACCAAAAATCTGGTCATTTATTGGATAATGAGAAAGCAGCCTTAAAGAAGTTAAACATTTTTGTTGTAAAATATTGTTATAAGATTGATGTCGGAATGCACTGAATAAAACTGACTTACATAACATAAGTATGCCTTTAATTATTAAATATATTATATTTAAATGTTTGTGTGTTGTGATTTAAGATTAAGATTTCTGTGACTCAATTGGAGTAAAGTTGTGTAAGAGAGACAACGCAAATAATGAGAGTGAATGTAAGCGAGACAAATTAGAATAAAGACGATTGAGTATTTAAATTTTGATCCATAACTTTTAATTATAAACCATTTTTGAAGCTTGAATTTTTAGACTCTATTTCGTAGGCTGATCTTCCATAAATTCCCTACAACGAATTCAATACAAGATAAGAGGTTTAATTGTCTCTAATGCAATGTCAAAGAGTATAATGTCTTATTATGGCCTCTTTTTTTAATGATTCATTCTCATATTGAGGAACACAAGTTTTGTCCTTTTGTTATAATTCACAAATAGTTAACTTTTTTTAGTTTTTCTAAATTTTCCTTTAACCAAACTGCTAAATCATCATTAAACTTGTCCAAATGTTATATTAAATTTTGATAGTAATCTCTCCTTACTTTTTTTTGCAAAATGAATAAGCGTCATGGGTAATCATAATAAATAAAAATTCTATTTGCGTTACTATAGTGAATCACTTGTGGTTAAATAAATTATGTTTTTCCTGAATTTTTATTATTTTTCATATCATTTTATTTACTTTTGGATTCTACATTGAATTAATTTATTAAAAATTTTAGATACAATTAAAAAAGTTTGCACTTTTATTATCTAATAAAAATGTCTTACGTTAATTTGCCTTTTGTTCTTCTTCTTTTGCCACTGTTCTGGGGCATTTCTTCTGCGATTGATAAAGAAGATTTTAGCCAAAAATCCGGCAGCAAGATTTGTGTCGGCAAAATCTGTAATTTTATAATATATTTTTTAATTTTAAACCTTTAAATTTTAGGCGACGACAGCAATGGTTAGATTACTTTACAATTAGAAAATCTTTTAATAATTTACAGCTTTCATCTTCTATGAGTGTTGCGGCCAATTTCTTAATGGTTATATTAAAAAAAGTTTACTATCTATTTAATTTTCAGATTGTTGCCTTAAACTCCAGACTTGGGTCATCATTGTGATTGCCATTTTGGTGATCTGCACAGTGATTTCGATCGTTTTAAGTCTGATTAGGTTATTTTAACTTTTATTGTTAGCTTTATTATTTTTCAGTTTTACAATAATTACACCAAAATAATAATTTTATTTAAATTTTGTAGATGTGTTTGCCGACGTGGATAACTTAAACAAAATCATTTGGAAAGTTAATCGATGAAGTTATACCATATAATTTACTTTACTTAATCCTTACAACTAGCGTAATAATCTCACCATTTACGATTTTATAGGGCGTAGTCAGATGTCCAAATATTCCAATGAAAGTAATCAATAATTTGGATTAATATCTAATAGTCTAAAGATATGGAAAATCCGAGAAAAAACTTAAAAATTGGCTACGCCTATTTACCGCAGAGAATAAAATTCCACTTGAAGAATATCGAAAGACTATCAAATCGGAATTTGATCTAAAGGTTTAAATCTAATTCAGACTAGAGTTTTTGGAATCAAATGGAATTTTATTCATAAAATCAAACATTTTTTATTTTTCTACTTTAAGCATAAATACTAATAAATATCAATTTATTTTAGTTTTAAGGGTTTTGAGATTAAGCCCGTTTTCTATTTTATATAAAAAACTACAAATATCAAGTGCAAAATTTTACGAGGAAAAAAAAAATAATTAAAATTAGTAGTAAATAGTTGCAATCACAAGCAAAATATACATAGCGAAAAAAGGGAAATAATTAATTAAAAGGTCGTTTTTAGTTATTTAAAAAAATTCCCAGCCTTAAAAATTATTTTTAAGAAAATTCCATTAAATACAATAAATCGCGGCGGTTATTTTCTTCTTCCTTTTTTTTTAATTTAAATTCTAAACTAACATAGGAATAAAATAAATGTAAAAATAAACATGATATACGGCAGCTGAACAAAACGATAAGAGGGTGTAATAAGGAATTTGCATAAAAAAGAGACGAAACAGCCACGAGGTTGAATTAAAAAAAAAAAGAGAAAAAAATGAGAACAGAGAAAACCTTTGTACATTTTTGGCCGAGAGAAGTGTAAATGAGTGTAAGAAGTGTAAATACTTTGACTGCAGAAGGGTGACGACTGAAAAGAAAAAGAATTTTATTTAAAACTAGGAAAGATTAGAGATATTTTTTTAAAATTAATTCTAACTAGGATTTACTAAGTTTATATGCAAAAACAATTTTATTTATTTATCATACCATTAAAGTGTAACATCATCTTCCAATAGCACCAAAACCTCCTGAATGTGACGAGCCATAATGTTGGATTGGCGGCAGTGATCTTTGATGTGAAGCCGGGATAACTGCATATTGTGCCATTATTGGAATGTGATCGCTGGGCACATGTGGTTGAGGAAACCCGACAAATTTATTCTGTTGAACCTTAAATTGATAAAGATTTTAATAAAATATTTTTTCCAAAATAAAAAATAACCCATGAGGAATCAAGTGCTCCAAGAGTACCAAGACGCGCCAAAGATTGTGGTGTTGCAAATATGTAGTCTATCGTTCCTTTGAAATCTAATCTAAAACGAAAGAATTAAACAATTATTATGATCTTAATTTTAAAAAATAAAGATCATTTTCTAATTAATTATAAGTAAAACTTGTTTCAGCTTACGTGTAGTTGGTGTACGGCATCTGTGCACTAAAAAGAAAATTAAAAAAAATAAATAAAAAAATAACAAACAAATCAACGGCGCTATCAAGACGTAATGAATGAGTAAAATTCCGTTGATCTTTTAAATCTGAGGATAGACAACTTAAACAGCTTTCTTCTCTAAAACTTTTTAAATCTGGATGATCTTTTGATATTGCTCCTTTACTTAGAAATTCAACAACACCTAAAAAAATAAAATTATTTTTAAACAAAATTTTTTTTTTTAATAATAACCTGAATCAGGCAAAGAATTAAAATCTCCACATATTAAAACAGGAATATGTTGAATCATTAAGTTATATTTGAGAGTAACGATATCTAACATTTTTTGTAATTCGTGTACCAACATCATTGATTGAATCAATTTTACATCACAAAATTCTGGATCCCAATGTATATGTGCAGTACAAACAACCAACAAACTTCCAGAAACATTATCACTTGAATTAGGAGGTACTCGATGAGCTAAAATATAGCAATTAACTTTTAAATTTTCTCAAAGATATTACGTCCATAAAGGTTATCCTTAAGACGCAAAACAGCAGCTAGAGCAATATTGTCACGTGGCATTACTCGATTAAGCATGTTTTCATGCGCTTGTGCTTTTTCAATTGCTACTTTAGTAAACTCAATTAGCTGATTTCTCTCCATTTCAAACCTTTAAAATAAATAAAATATAAAAATAGTAGTTGTGAGTCTAAAAATAATAAAATAACTTGTCTCGTTTCCAAAAGATTGCGCATCCATCCACATACTTTTTTTCTTCTTCATTCATAGTTTTTGATCGCGATTTTGGGTAAAAAATACCAGAATAACCTTCCACTTCCAGTCTTGGTTGGAATAAAGTTTTAAACTGTTCGGTCTCTACTTCCTTTAATTTTTAAATTAATAAAATTTTTTCAATTTAATTTAAAAACCTGTAAAGTAATTATATCCGCGTTATAATTAAAAATTTCTTTGAGGATGTATTGTTTTCGACATTCCCAGTTGAGTGCCCATTGGGGACAGTAAGAATAAAGATTAGATGTCGCATACTTATCGCACAAAACATTGTAACAAAGAATGGTAAAAGTAGCTAAAAATTAAAATTAAAGAGTAGAAATGAAAGCCTAGATAAGGTTTTTCTTTGGATTTCACTTCTATAAAAAGAAAAGGAAACTCATCCAAAAGTGTGCTATATAAAAATAAACCAATTGGCTTGTCTGGATCAATATTTCTAGTGGTAATCCAACTTCGCTCTGGAGGAGGAATTATATTCAAAGCAAGATGATCTAATAAAAATTGCAACAATTTCTTGTCTCCATTTAAGTCTTGATAAATTTTGCTGATTTCTGGAGAAAGAGGATTGTGAGCTAATGCTAAATAAATTAAAATATTTTAAAAATATAAAATTGCAAACCAAAAGTTTGTAATCGAAATAATTTCCCCAATTCATAAGGTAGCACTCTTAGCTGATTTGAGTTTAAATAGAGATGACAAAGAGAAATCTTAGTAATTAAGTTGAATAAAAAAGAAAGAAAAAACCATATCTCCCATTTCTTTCGGCAAATTTCGTAATTTGTTGTGTGAAAGGTCTAACAACGTAAGATTACAAAGCTGAGAAATTCCAGCTGGTATTAACTGAAGTTGATTGTTTCCAAGAAAAAGTGCTGTAAGATGGCGCATTTCAAATATTCCCGGCGAAATGTTTTTTATACGCCCTAAAATAAAAGAAAATCAATTAAAATTATTAATAAAGACCGTGCACTTCAAGCTCTGTCCATCGTGTTTTGCAACCACGAAGTTTTTCCTCATCCGTCAAAATGCGATGTATTCTAGCACATCCATTTGAAATTACCTTTAAATAAAAAAGGTAAATTATTTACCATTTACACTTCCCCGATTATCAAATATCTAGTCTAATTCTAAACATTTCAGAATAGAAAATAAAAAAACAAATTCTTGATTTTAATTATAATAAGGTCAAACAGTGACTAAAAAATATTTTTTAACCTTTTTTCCATCAGGATTCTCTGCACGTGTAAGTGGCATACCAGCATTTCCACCTATTTTAAAATCAGTGGGTAAAAAGGTAGGAGAATCTCTAGCTTGTATATTTGTTTTTTGTTCTTCATTAGGACCATTTCTAGGAGGTGTTGACCGCCAATGGTCTAAAGGATGACCATTTTCTGAAAAGATCATTAATAAAAAATAAATTAAACAAAAACATACCATTTAACATTTGTTTTCCAAATTTACAAATGGAGTTATTTGATTTAGATAAGAAGATTAGAATTCTTAGTAAAACAACTTAAAATTATTTATTTTAAAAAAATATTATAAAATACAAATTTTTTTCCAAATTTTTAACTTTTTTGTAATTTCGTAAATTTGGTATTTTGAATTTATTTATTTAATATAATTTGAAATACAAAATATACAAAATGCCAAAATTATTGACATAATCGATTTTTTATTTTAAAACTCGTTAAAAAGTATTGAGATAGGATTATTTGTTTTTCATAGTTGCTTAAGGATTCATTGATTTGAATAGAGTTTTTACATTTAAAATGAGGACTTGAATTTACCATAAAAAACATTTTTTTGATATACTATTGTTTTAATTAACTAAATTTTAAATTTAATTAAGGTTTTGAAATTAAATATATTTATTTGATCATATAAACTCCTTACAAGACAACAATGGTATCTTTAATAATAATTTTATATCAAATTAATAAAATTATTATTTAGGTAAAAAAGCAATCAAAAAAGAAGGTTGCAGCGCTTCCTGCTGGAATGAAAAAAGCAGAGGTTAAAAAGCCTGCAAAAGTTTCACTTTTTGAAAAACGACCAAGGAATTTTTCCATTGGTATATTTATTATATGAATTTTTGTTATTTTTTATTTTTATAGGACAGGATATTCAACCAAAGCGTGATTTGACTCGTTTTGTTCGTTGGCCAAAATATGTTCGTCTTCAGCGACAACGTGCTGTTCTTGAGAAACGTTTAAAGGTTCCACCACCAATTAACCAATTCAAATATACTTTGGACAAGCCAAATGGTTTCTTTATTTATGATTATTCTACCATTATTTATTTTCTAGCCGCTCATCTCTTCAAGCTTCTCAACAAATATCAGCCTGAAACGCGTCAAGCGAAGAAAGAACGTCTCCGCCAACGTGCGCATGACCGTGTTGAGGGAAAGCAAGAAATTGTCACTAAACGTCCACCAACTGTTCGATTTGGCATTAAAGAAGTTGTAAAGCTTATTGAAAATAAAAAGGCCAGCTTAGTTGCTATTGCCCATGATGTTGATCCAATTGAAATTGTTATTTGTTTACCGGCTATATGTCGCAAATTTGGAGTTCCATATGTTTTGGTTAAAGGAAAGGCACGTCTTGGGACTGTTGTTCATCGTAAGAATGCTGCAGCTGTTTGTTTATGTGATGTTAATCCGTGAGTATTTGTGAAACTTTTGCAAATCAAATTACTCAACAATTTTTAGAGAAGATCGTACTGCATTAAAGAATCTTGCGGATGTTGCCGTTAACAATTTCAATGACCGAGGTGATGAGATTAGAAAGAATTGGGGTGGTGGAATAATGTCTCAACGATCGCAAGCTAGACAAGCTAAAATTGAGAAGGCTCGAATGAAGGAAGTTAGGGTTTAAAAATGGAATGGAAAATATTAAGATTTTCAAATGGAAAAATTGTTTATTCTGTTGATTAAATGTTAAATTGAATGTTTTCAATTATTTTTTTTACTAATTTTGTATTTTAGGGTTATCTACTTTTAATTTACTATTGGAAATATTATAGTTATAATAGAAGAATTGTTAAATTGAGTTTTTAGTTTTGAGCATATATTTGTTTATAAATTTTCTTGAAATTTTGGTTATATGTCAATCCTTTTTTGTTTTAACGAGAATTGAAAAAGCAAGTCAAATTGAATCTTTTTGTATAACTTTATCTTTAAAATATTTTTATGTTCTACCAAATTTATGCCCACATACATTCCTTTTATTTTTATTTAAGTAGATAATCCTAAATTCCAAATTTATGCGTTTAATAAAATCGCTTTTATTTTCAACTATTCACTTTTTTGACAAGTTTTTTTATAGAAGATTTGAAATGTTTTCTTGCTCTTTGGCTGGTATTCCTGACACACAAGAATTGTGGGACAAATCCAGATTACCACTTGGTTTGCACATTCAGCCATTTAGGGATATGAGAGTTTGTTTTTTTATTTTTTATAAATTAAAGTTATTTTTAGGGTCTAAAAGTTATTCATTCTGTCATAACAAGATGTCGATATTGTCGGACCTATATAAATCCTTATGTTTTTATTATGGATTCTAGACATTGGAAATGCAATTTATGTTATCGAGCGAATGAATGTAAATTATAAAATTAATATTTTAAACAATTTTATTTTTTTATAGTGCCTGAAGAATTTTTGTGGGATCCACAGACCAAATCTTTTGGTGATCCAGGGAGAAGACCAGAACTACAGGAAACAACGATTGAATATATTGCACCAACTGAATATATGGTTTGCTTTTTTAGATAACTTTATGTATATTTTCATTCGTTTTTAACTTATTTACAAATCGCCAGTTTTTTTCGTTCTGTTGAATTTTATTAATTTTTTAGAAATCAGTAAAATTAAAGCTAAATTTAATATAATTTTAGCTTCGAGAACCTCAACCTCCAATTTACTTTTTCTTGTTTGATGTTAGCTCAAAAGCTGTTGATTCTGGTTATTTACATATATTTGCTGAACAATTGGCAATTGACATTGAAAGATTACCTGGAAATGATCTTGCTTTTATAGGCTTTTTAGGATTTGACTCTGCTTTACATTTTTTTCAATTTGACGATTCAATTTCTGACAGTGAGCCTAAACATATTATTGAATTTGATATTGATGGTTATTGAAATATTTAAAATAATTTAATTTTTTAATTTTTAGAAAGTTTTTCTCCTGTTTATTCTGGTTTAATAGTTTCTCTTCAAGAATTTAAAAAGGTTAAACTTAAATAAAATAATTTAAAAATAAAATGTATTTTTATTTTTAGAGCATTAAAAAATTTATTTCAAAATTGCCCGAAATTTTTGAACGGGGAGTTTCTTCTTCAAATTGTCTTGGATCTGCTTTGGCTATAGCAAAGGAATTAATGGTTAATTATTAAATAATTAGACAATAAAACATTTCTTTTCAATTAAAGGAAGAAATAGGTGGACGAATAACTGTTATGGTTTCATCAATACCTAATATTGGGTTAGGTGCTCTTAAAGTACGTGATGACTCTAAAGTAATTTTTTATTTTTAAAGTATTTTGTTTATTTTCTTTTAGCCATTAAAAGTAAAATTTACACCTCAACTTGATTATTATCGAACTTTCGCTTTGGAATGCACAGGAAAACAAATTGCAATTGATCTTTTTGCAATTGGTGAAAGAAATGTTGATCTTCCTACTTTAGGTTTAATTAAAATAATTTTTCTTTAATAATTTTAAGAATAATATTTTCAGCTGATATTTCTCGTTTTAGTAGTGGAACAGTTTATCACTTTCCAAACTTTCATATTTTGAGGGATCAGGCAGAAATTCAACGATTACAAATAACTTTACATAGATATTTTACAAGAAAATTGGGATTAGAAGCTGTATTGAGGATACGTTGTTCCAAAGGTTTTTTTTATTAATTATTTTGAAAGACTATAATTTTAATAAATAATTTGAAAATTCTTTTATTATTTTATGAGCCAATATTTATATTAATTCTAAATTTAGGTATTTCTTTACATTCTTTCTATGGAAATTTTTTTGTACGCTCTACTGATCTCCTATCATTACCAAATGTTAGTCCAGATTCTGCTTTGGGTGTACAAATAAAACTTGATGAAACACTCACTTCTAGCCATGTTTGTTTTCAAGCTGCTCTTCTTTACACATCGACAAAAGGTTTTATATAAATTTAATTTTCAATTAAAAAAAAATTAAAAATATAAGGTGATCGCAGAATTAGAGTTCACACATTAAGCCTACCCGTTTTAACAAATACAACACATGTTTATTCTTCTGTAGATGTAAATACAACAATTTCTCTTCTTTCAAAAATGGGTATATTTTAATATTTAAATTTATTAGAATTTTCTCTATTTTATTCTTTTTTTTTGAATGATTTATTAATGAGACTGAACAATTCACTTAAATTTCAATTTTTAGCCTCAGAACGAGCTCTATCAGGCTCTGATTTATCTGATTGTAGAGAAGCATTAATTAATGCTGTAGTAGATGCAATGGCTGGATATCAACGTATTTTGGGACAAACAAGTAGTATTTTAAGAATGCCAACAGAAGGAGGGCTTCCTTATATGCCTATTTATGTACTTGGATTACTTAAACATGTAAATATATTTTTAAAATTTGTGTTAAAAGTTTTAAATTTTAGAGAGCATTCTCAGGTGCACAAAAAGCTTCAATTGATGAGAGAATGGCTTCTCTTTTAATGTTTAAAAATGTTGGGATGGAAGTACTTTTAATGGAAATTTGTCCATCTTTATATTCTGTCCAGAACTTTGTGGAACAACCAGTAAATTTTAAATAATTTGTTTAAATAAAAATATTTAAATTTAAGGTTATTGAAAATAATCACGTCCCAGTCTTTCCACAACGATTACCACCCAGGTTTGATAATTAAAAAAATAAAATGACTTTTTAATAATTATTAAATAATTCTTTTTTATTAGCTATGAACAGATCTCACATGAAGGTATTTATTTACTTGACGTAGGAACATCAATATATTTATACGTTTGCTCTGGTGCCAATCCAAAAACAATATTTGGCCTTTTTGGTGTAAATTCTTTTGAAAAGCTGGATGAAGATGTTATAGTTTTTTTTTAATTATTTTTTTTATTTTATATTTTTAAGGCTGAATTAAATGATGATACACCACAGGGTAAACAAATGACAGCTTTTCTTCAACATTTACAAGAACAGCGATGGAATGTATATGCCCCAGTTATTATTATAAGGTTTGTTAGATTTAAATTTAGTTTTTAATATTTTTAAAAAAGTAAACGAGATAATTTAAACTCTAAATTATTTTTATAAAAAATTGTTAGAACTCTAAAATAATCTGTCCATTTATTTACAATTTTTTTTTAAATTTTTCTAGAAATGATAGTCCACAAAGAGAATTATTTACAAGCAGACTAATTCAAGACAGGACAGATTCTTCACATTCATATACAGAATTTATGCAACATATTCAAAGAGAAGTAAATTTAATATGTAAATGAATTAGGTATAATTAATATAATAATTAATATTTAAAAGTATATATTTTAATGTGATATTTAATCAAAAAAATTTTTTGTTAATGACCTTTTGTTGTATTATTTAAATATAAAAATATTAGCAAGAAATGAAATTTAAAGATTTTTGAGATATAAAAGAATTAATATTTTAGAGAATATAGGTATATCACAGGATAATTAAATAAACAAAAAATTAAAAAAAAGAAATATAAAAGAGTCAAATAATGAAATTATGTTGGTCATCAATGGATTAAAATATTTTATTAAATACCTATATCAAAAATATATTTAATAATTAATTTAAAATATGTCTGACCACCAATATATAATTTCATCAATTCCGTGTTTAAGATAAGTCAAAATAAAGAAATACCGGGAAATAAAAAAGAGTTATGAATAATCTAAAAATTCATTATATTGCAGTTAAAAAATAATAATTAAAATAAATATAAGAGTTATACATATATATATTACGCCGCTTTTTTCTCTTTTTTTTTTTTATTAAAGTTAGTTAATTGTTATAGAATTTTTGTCCAACCTTTTATAACGATATTGTTGCTTATTATTATTTCCACCATTAATTATTTGTTTTTTTCTTCGAATTTGATAAGTTTTCCAAATAAAGACAATAATAATAATTAAAGATAAAAAATAAAAGATAATCCAAGTATTAAAATTTGAAAATTGATTATTATTTGATGACCTTAAAAATTATTTTTTTTTATAAAATTTAAAAAAACACTAATTAAAATTTTTATAGAAAATTGCCAAAAAATACCCTAAAATTTACCTCCATAATTGTCTTACCAAACTTATATGTAATAAATTTAGCTTATAAAAATTATAAAAAAATTTAAATAACCTCAACTCCAAAGATTCATGCATTTTTGCTGGAAATTCTCTCATTTGATAAATCATTGCACCTAAAGCCTTTAAAAAAAATTAAAAATAAATTAAATTAACCCATTGAACTTCTTGTCCTTTAATTTTAAAAGCACTTTGAAAATGATTTCTTTTTTCTTCTACATAAAATCCATTATGTAAAATTGCGTGAATCCATGCTGATTTAAAACATTGTGTTTCAATTCTGTCTTTATCTGCTTTTGGATAAAATTTTTCACGAACTTTTTTCTTAAGAAAAAATTAAATTTAGGATGAGATTTTTTACAATTATTATTGACAAAAAAATTTAAAATAATTCTAATAAAATTAAAATAAAAAAACCTTAATTCCTCTCCATGTTTGTTGACAAAATTGACGTGCTTTTTCTTCAAAAATGTCATGATCATAAATTCCACCCAAAGAAAGGACATCATCTACACTAAACCAATATTCACTAAATCCATATAATTCAACATCTGATAAAGAAATTCCTTTTGGAACATGAACACCTCCAAAAAAACAATTTTTTGTTTTTGGACATTCTTTATGTTTATCAAAAATCTTTAAAAAAATAAATAAAATAAATTTAAATAAAAATACTAATGTAGCAATATCTTTTACACATTCATCCCATTGACCATTACCCTAAAATTATTTTTTTAGAATAATTTTATCAAAACAAAACCCCCAATTTTATTAAAAAAATACTTTTCTAACAAATTGTTGTTCATCTTCAAGAGAAGTTAATTTTAGAAAATCTTTAGGTAAACAACCATCTAAAATTGAAGAAATTCCTGAAGAATTTTTATTATCAATTTTTGACAAAAGTAATTTTTCATATTTTTTAGCTCCTTCATTTACTCCAAATCCAAGGAATGTTGTCACAAAAATTTTATAAAAAAATTGTTTTTCTTCTGGATATGAACCTAATTGTACAAATTCAACATTTTCTTTTTCTTCAATATCTTTTTCTTTTGAATTGTCATTATTAAAAGAGGGAAGTTCAAAAGCAATTTGTGTTGATGCTCCCCCCATATCTATCATTCCTTTAAAATTATTTATTTTATTTTTTTCTTAAATTAAATTAAAAACCTGCAGTTTTTGGCCTTTCAATAATTTTAGAATTTCCACCAATTTTTGTACTCATTTCGGAAGATTCAGAAATATTTGTAATGTTAAAACGTCCAAGCATATAATTTACAGCAATCCAACTATATATTCCTTCTTTAAATATTTTTAAAAAAATCAAATAAAATATTTAAAAGTAACCCCATTTTCCTGTAATAACTTTAATATTTTCTGGATTAATTGCCAATTCAATTATTTGTGGTAATTTTTTTCTCAAACTTTGTATTATTAAATTTTGTTTTCTTAATGAAAATAAAGTAAATAATTTAAAATAAAAAATAAAAAAACTCTAAAGGTAAAAGTCTCATTCCAGCAGTTGCAAAAATAAAAAGAGGAGTTTTTGAACGTTTATTACTAGGAATACGTTCAGATGCATATTGAAGTAATGGCAATAAATAATCTGGGGCAGCATCTAAAAATAATAATTATTTAAAGTTTTTTTTTAAAATAATTCAAAATATTTTTTAATAATTTATAAAAATTTGATAAATACAAAATCAATGAAATATTTCAAAAACAGTTAAAAAAATATTTGTAATTTTTTTAATTTTACTTACAAAATTTATAAATAAATGTTTTATTATTCCAAAACTTTATTTAAAAAAAAACCTGGATTTTCAGCAAAAGTACTTAGTCCAGGAGTAGCTTTTTTTACAACAGGTTTACCTTTAGAATCATTAACAATTTTAATATTTATAAGTTTTTTATCAGATTTTGAAAACCATTCATAAAGAAAAAGCCTTGACCCAGTTGAACCAGCATCAATTATTATTCCATAATTTAAATGTTGTTCTGAAGACATATCTTTTTTTAAATAACAATTAATAAAATATTTTTTTATAAAAAATAATACAAACCTTTTTTAGAAGCAAAATTAATTGAATTAGAAGAAGTTAAATTATTTACTAAAATAACAATTAAATAAAGTAAAGAAATAGTCAAAAAACACTTGAATCTTTTAAAAATACTTTGGATTATCATAACAAAAACCCTTTAAAAATTTTAAAAATTAAATAAAATATAAAAATAAATAAAAGAAGAAAACTCTCTCATTTTTTGACTACTAGAAACGTTTGTTAAAACGTGGATTTTAAATATGTCATTAGAGTCTTATAATTAAATTTTAAATATTTATATAAAGATGAAAGGCTATAATCATATAAAAATAAATAATTCAAAAATTGTTCCAAAATATTTTATTATTATTTTTTTAAATTAAAAAAACAAAAATATATAAATATCAAAAATATTTTAAATAATCAGAATATATTATTTATAATTATTAAAAATAAAAAGACATTTATACTTATATTTATAACATAAATTAAAAAAAAATACAAATCATCCGGGCAGAATATATAAAATAATAAATATCTCACAATCAGTCAGTTTAAAAAATAAAAGAAGATATGTAGTAAATTATAAAGTGAGAAAAGCCAATAAAACTTCAAAAATATTATTATTATTTTTTGACAAAATTTAAATATAAAGAGGTGTTGGACCATGTAAAATTCCAATAGAATCTCCAATTAAAAGAGGAAAATTTTGAGAATTAAAAAATTCTTTTGAAGATGAAAAATCACGTAATTGAGGGAATAAAGTAAAACGAAAACAAAGATTATGTCCAACAAATAAAGGTTGAGTTGCTTCGGCATGAGTTAAAATGGTAATTATCTGATTAATAAAAAATTAAAAAAAATACTTTTTTAAATATTTTTAATTATTCAATTTAAATATTTAACTCATATTTTTCTAATTTTATTTAGAAAATATCACAAAATAATCAAATGACACGCAATATTTTTATTTAATCATTGTTAAATATTTATTTTATATTTATTAAAATAAAAAAACCTGTCGATGTAAAGGAGGTATTGAATCAAAAGCAAATAAAGTTCCTCTTGTAGATAAAACATTTGTTGAGTCACGAAAGTCGGAACGAACCTAAATAAATATTTTTAAAATAAATATTGTATTTTTAATTTAAAAAATTAAATAATTTTTTTAATTAAATTTAGGTGTCCCTTTCATTTAAAAATCCTTTTAAAAAATAATTCTCCAGGGAAGGACAATTTCTAACTAAAAAATATTTTTTTATTTCCATCTTTCATTTAAAAAAAATTATTTTCTCTTATCACTTTTTTCTCTTGTTTAAATCCATTTAAATGACGTAAAAATTAAAACAATTAAAAAAAAAAAAATAAATAAATATGCCAACAATTACTGCCTTGCGCTAATATTTTATTATTCTCGTTTGTTTCTTTTTTTTCAATTCCCTTATGTGTGCCGACAGGTTAATTTTATTTTTGTCAGATAAATGTAAAAAACCAATTAAATCAATAAATATATTTATTTATATTTAGCTAATTTAAAAATATTTTTTTATTTAAATTCTCATTTATTTTTACAACAAGCATATAACCATTATTATTATTTTTATTATACCCTTCTTTTTTTAAAGATTAACAAAACAAAAAAGAAATAATAAAATAAAAACGTTAAAAAATGTCTAAATTAGAAGAAAAATTTAATAATAATATTTTTGTTTTAAATAACCAAAAAAGTGACGAAATACAAAGAAGAATGTCTGAGAATGTGACAAATGAGCAAAAGTAAAAAAACATTTTTATTATTTAAATATTTTTCTTTTTTAAAATTAGAGAAGAAATCATTCTTCAAGGAAGAGAAAGATCAAAAACTTTAATAAATCCATACCCATTAAAAACAGATTTGTTAACTCCTGATGGAAAAATGCTTATCAATTTTGGTTCAAAATTACGTTCAATAATATCTAATAATGAAAATAAACAACAAAAACAAGTTAATTAAAATTAAATATTAATAATTATTTTTAAAGAAATTAAATGTTCCTTCTCAAACTAATATTAGAAATTGTAAAAGCTTTGATGATGTAATTGAAACAAATAAATTAAATAATAATAATAAAAGAAAACCAAGCAAAGGTTTGAAGAAAAATTTAAAGAGAAAACCTTTTCTTTTTTACAGAATTTAATATTTTGGAAAGAAAAGAAGAATCTTTAAGTTCTGCTACAACTTTGTCAATTTTTCCTTCTCCATTTTCAAAATTCTTTCGATTAAGAGCAAAAAGTGATGTAAATTGTAGTAAACGTGAAAGAATTTATAAAGAAGAAAAAGAAGAAAATAATTAAATAAATATATTCTATTAATATAATTCTAACTATTTTAAAGACAAGAAAAAAAGTAAACAACTCATAGAATCTAACGGGGAATAATTTGTGAGAACACAGACACTTTGCAAATTTTTTTAATATATTATAAAATTTATTAAATTTAATTAACCTGTAAACAAGTATTTTGACTTGTATTATCAACCATTATTATCAACCCAGCAAAATTTTGAGTTAAATAACGAATAACCAGTTCATTTGATCTCTTTAAATAATAAAAATATAATTTAATAATTTAATTTTTTTTAAATTTTAATAAACAAAATAATTAAATTAAAATATTTTATTTACACTTTCAACAAAGCCTTCTTTAAACATTAAAAAACAAATAGAAGACCTCAGAGCGTCCAATCCAACATTTAGAGATTCAGAAAAGACCTTTTTTGAACTAATAAATTTAATAAATGTTTAAAATTAAATTATTTAAAAAACCTGTGAATAACAACAGTCCCAGGAATCATTTCACCAAAGTTTGAGAAAGAATGAGCACAAATTAAATATTCCCCTGGTTGGAAAAAACAATCATCAGTACGGACAATTGGTCCAATCTTTCGTGGCGAACGACAGATTAATTCTCCTAAAATATTTAAATAAAATAATTTGTAAAAATGTCAAAAAAAAAAACCAGGAAAAGTGTCTCTACTAGCAGGTTCTTGTTTATGTATTAAAACAAAAATGTCAACTTGATCTAACACTGTTCGGGCATTTCGTTGATATAATATTACACACAATTCTGTTGGTTCAGTAATTGTAAATTTAATAATTCTAAAATATTAAAAAAGAAATAATTTTTAATTTAATTAAAAATAACAAAAAACAAACCTTGTACTTCCTTCTACCCAACCAATGTCCAACAAATGCCTCGACGAAATCCAACCTCGATTAATTTGGGCAATATCAATTGTATCAAAATAATTAGCTAATCTTTCAAAAGGCATCCAAAATGTCCCAGGTTGTTTATTCGCATCAGAAGCAAGTTCTTTTTTTAATTCTAAAGTCCATCCGGGCCAATTATGACTAAATTCGCCAAGCCAAACAAAAGAACCCCAAGGATTGCGAAGTTGAACTAATCTTTTTTTATTATAAAGAAATATAATTAATTTTATAAAAATAAAAATATACCTATATCCTTCTTTTGTTTGTCTAACATCCAAAAGAGAATAAGCATGTTGACTCATTAAACCCATTTTTTTATATTCATCTTCATTTATTGGTCGATTACCTGCACCACAAGAACATCCCATAATAAAACGAGCCTCTCTAGAACTTAGTAATTTTGCCCAAACGATGTTTAATGCTGACATTCTACCATCAAAATCCAATTGAATATATTCCAAATCTAGGGAAATTGTTGGGGCACCAGTAAGAGTTGAAAGTCCTCAAAAGTTTTTTAATTTTTAAAATCGTTTAAAGAATGCAAAAATAAAAAACTAAAATTCCTAAAGAAACATTTTAACTTTCTTAGAAACCTTCACAAATCCTTCCAGCTCGTAAAATTGCATAATTTCCATATATTTTTGCAAAAGCTTTTTCAAGTAAAGAAGGCCAAAGTTGATTCTTCCTTCCAATACCAAATACCATTGTACGAGTTCTTTTATGACAAGGAAAGAAATCATCAACATAAACATTTTGCCATAAACCATCAACACATAATCTTAAAACTTATTCTTTAAAAAAATATTATTTAAAAATAACCTCATCTCATAAATGCCAAAATGATTGTAAACTTTGGTTAGAAAAAGTCTTTCTAAAATATCAGGCCTTTCAGAGACAACAGCCATAGCAGAAAGAAACCAGCAATTACCAAGTAAACCTATAAAAATAATTAAATTTAATTAAAATATAAAGAAAAACCTTGTTCTATATCAGTTGGTTGAGGATCATTAAAAACTTCCCATCGAACTAAATGTCCATCTCTAGTAAATATTTCAGCAGGTCTGTGCCAAACAATATTCAAATTCTTGCTTTCAAGTTGAGATAAAGGGCCAATGGAACGAAGAGAATGAGGAAAAGAATCATCCAAAAAACATTGATTAGTTGACCTAAAAATTGTAAAATTTAATATATTGATTACAATCAAAAAATAAGTCAGCTCATTAAATAATAATTCAAGAAAAAATAATTATTTAAAAAACCTGCAATGTTCATTTATTAAATTATATCCATCTGAATGTCTGATTTGATCATCATTTTCATCTTGGGGGAGTAAAAAAATATTTTCAACAAGTCCAATATCAGATAAACGCGGCTAAAAGAATAAAAAATTGATAAAAGAATTTTGGTCAAATAAAAATCCGTAAATATTAAAAAAACTTTAGAATTTTACCATGCTTTTTGAAGTTTGCATTCTTTTTAAGGTCGATTTTTTTCGACAAAGTGGGCATTTTCCATTAAGGGGTATTTGAGGTTGTTTAAGACAACAAGTTAAATTTGAACAAGTCCAATAATTAAAAGTTACATCTAAAATTAAAAAAAACTTAAAAATTAAAATAAAATTTACCAATTTCCCTAATTAAATTACACCAAACACATCTTTTGCCTGAATGATTATTTAATTGAGAACAGCCAGAACATTTCCAATTAGAAGGCAAATAATTAAATTGTGGATAAAAATGAACATTTTGTTGACTTGTACTACTTCCATAACTAGTAATTAAATCAAGAGCAGAATCTAATTTATCTAGGGCAGAGCTAATATTGGGTACTTTAAAAAAAATAAAATTATATAAAAATAATTTAAAGAATACATCGTAATTTTCGAAGAAAACCATTGCGATTCTTTTTGTTAAATTCATATTGGCAAACTGTACAACGAAGTGCTTTTATGTTATTAAGTAAAGTACAGTTAGGACAACTCCAGTTATCCATTTATAAAAAAATAAAAATAAAGAAAAAACTACAACAAGGTACCGGAGAAATTAAAACTGAGAAGAGAAAGAAAAGGTTGAATCACGATGTTACAAAAATATCTATTGTTGATTCAAAAATTTTTTTAGTTGTGCAAAAAACCAGAACGAACAAGTGTGTGCGCCTTTTTACATTTTGCTTTCTTTCTCTGCACTTTTTCACCTACACTCTATCATTTTCTCCTTCTCTTTTTTTTTATTTTGAAAAATGGTCGAAAGACCAACGGGATGGAATGGTCACACATAAATATTGAAAACCTTTTAAAGCCTAAATTTGGGATTTTAGATTATCGAGCGGAAACAGTTTTCTAAATTTTTTTATCACTATAATTCTTTTTCTTTTGGCTTAATTAAATATTTATATGTATAAACACATGGGAATTAAATCTTTAAAACTAAGAAAATCATAAATCGAAATGATCAGAATTTAAATTCTTATACTCTAATTCCTTTTAATCATTTCATATTCTAGTAAAAATTATTAGGAAAAGTTAAGGCCATTAGAATCTTTTTTTTTTTTAGATTTGTTTATGTTTTAATTGTTTATCTTATTTTTATAAAAATAAAATAATTTTTTGTGAAACATTTATATATATTATTATATTCAATAGCTCAAAACTGTGCTAATCCAAATACTATAATATTAATTCCAGCAATTCCGATAGAAGATGAAAATACTGGAATAATTTTAGTTGAAGTTTTAGTCATTTGCAAATGTGAAATATTCGATGAATAATTGCGTATAAGTCTATCATTAGGACATTTCCTTTTTTAATAATAAAAAATTAAATTTTGTTGAAAAATATTTAAAATTTATATTTTTGTTTATAAATTCGCTAACTTTTCCTTAATATCGAAATAAAATGGAACGACAAAATTTTTTTTGTTTATGTATATTAAAAAAAATGTAAATAACTAGCAAATAAACTTACATTTCACAATGTTTGGCAAGATTTGGTATATCCATATTGTGAGTCATCCAATAGTGGTTAGGGTCAAAGGAATCATAAATAGTCCAAAAATCAAATCCTGCACATTTTTTAGTTCTAAATTTATTTTATTTTTTTTTAATTTGGATATTAATAAAATTATTTTTTTATAAATTTATTTTAACCTAATAAAATGTGTTAATATTAAAATATTACAAAATAATTCTATCACTGCTATCATTGTAGCAATTCTTTATTATTTGACAACACCTAAATAAATAAATAAATTAATATATTTAATATTTTTAGATATTTAATAATTAATATTTTAACCTTTCCATTCCTTTATCATATGGCTTAAAATCCGATGAACATCTAAAAATATATTTCTTTATTCTTTTATTTTATTAAATTAAATTTACTTACATTGGATAGAAATAATTTATAAATTTACATGTATAATTTTTATTTAAATTTTCACATAATTCTTTAATATTTTTATCCTCTTTTGATAAATTTTCATTCCAAATCCTTACATTAAACTTTCTAAATTTTAAAAAATAAAAAAATGTTATTCAAAAAAAAACTGACAGATCAGTGTCCCAAATATCTTTTCTTTTCTGTACTTCTTCTCTAACAGTTTTATCAAAAGTTTTTATATCTAAATTTTAATTTAATTTTTAATTTATTAATAAATACTTTATTGTAATTGTCAAAGATTACCTAACTCATCTTTGTACAAAACTACAATATTTGAATGATTAATTAGTTTACAATTGTAATTGCATGTGTAACGTGGATCATTTGCGCACCAGTTTTCACAATTTGGGCATGGCTTTGATTTCTATTAAAAATATAATTTTATATTTAAATATAAATATATACAAAATATATAGGTATTGGCCTTTGAATTTCTTCAAAGTCAACATCATCAATGGCCACGTTGTTGATAAACATTAACAGAAAACAATTACTAACACATTATCCAATTTAATGATGCTACCATTTTATTTAAATAAAATTATTTAAAAATTTATATTAAAAACAACTGTAGTTATGTTAATTAATTTATACTAGTATTTATATATTTTTATATTTTTAATTTTATAGGCGTTACTTTTAATAATTAAATATTTACATAGTAAAAATATTTAATACTAAATGAATCATTTAATTTTAGATATTTTTTATTTTAATTAAAATATTGTTTTTGATCAGATGATGATTTTAACTGAATTTATAATTATTAGAAATGAATATTTAACAGAAATTGGTCAAAACAAAAAATATTTATAATAAGAGATAAACAGATAACATTGAATACTATAACTTTGATATCCATCGATGTGTAATTTCAGTGCAAGTCAAAAGGAAGCCTATGTGATTGAGAAATATGTGATGCTTTGTACAGATTTGGTAGACCAAATTATGGCTGACTTATAATTTTTTGTTTACGTTTTATTCTCGGTGATTGTGCTAAATCGAACTAGATGTGTGATGAATTTAGGCCAACACCTATGAGGCTGGGATACATTATATGAGCTAGGATACAGTAAAATCGAAAGACCATAAATTCTTAGTATGAAAATTTAAATATTTATTAATAGTTCATTCGAAAGAACTCTTAAAACTGAGTCGAATTAGATCAAAATCAGATCGATTGGACAACATTGAACAAAGTTATACTTATTTAATATATCCCCTCGCTCAGAAGGTATTTCCACAAGCTTAAGGTTTTAAGCTTTAACCGTTAGTTTTTGTACAAAACGCCACTAGCATTTAGTGACAAAATGCCACTAACTGAATGTGGACAAAATGTTCTGATTTTTCTTAATAAATATCTTTAAAAAAATTATCTATTAAAATGTTTTACATTCTTATCTTTAATATTTAATCATAAAATACATTCAATTTATAATTAATTTGTAGTTTGTAATTTATTAAAAATATATTCTCGATTTTACTATTTTTATTCTTTTTTCATTCAATTATTTTTACAGCCTTCATTTTTATGATTTATTTGTAGTCTTTTTTCTCTTTCAAAACAACTTGTTTATCAAAAAATGGCCTAAAACATAAACCCCATCCATTCCAATCCCATTAAAAATAATCAATTATTCCGCGATTACGACTCTGCGCTCTTACTATTTAATACAAACAATTTTAATGTTTTAATTTATTTTAATTTTATTTTCAGAAGAAAAATGGTTCAATACAAGCTTTATTATTTTGATGTTCGTGGTCTAGGTGAAGCCATCAGACTTTGGTTGATTTAATTTATTAAATTAATTTTTGATATATTTTGTTTAGTTTTCATTATGCTGGTGAAACTTTTGAAGATGTACGTATTAAACCGGAAAATTGGCTAAACGAGAAAAATAGTGAGTGAATAAAAAAAAGGGGAAGGGAATTATTAAATTAGCTATTATTTCTTTCAAACCTTTATTTAAAAATGAGTAGATTGGTTAAGAGAATTAAAAATTTGAAAAGACATTTAATCCCAAAAAATATATCTTTTAACATTTTTCGTCTTCAGAATTTTTCTATGGAAAAGTACCTGTATTGGAGGTTGATGGAAAACAACTAAGTCAATCTGGTGCAATTCTTCAATTTCTATCCAATAAATTTGGTTAAAATATTTTTTTATATTTAAAAATGTTTTATTAATTAAAGGGTTGGCTGGAAAGAATGAATGGGAAAAGGCCAAAGTAATTGAAATTTTTGACTTTTACAAAGATGTTCATTCTGAAATATCAAAATATATATATGCCAAGTTGGGCTATCGCGAGGGTAATGTGGTAAGAATTAATTTAATTTTATCTTTTTAAAATTAATTAAATTAGGATGAATTACGAAAGACAGCATTTTTGCCTGAGGTTGAACGATCTTTCCCACTTTTTGTCAAATTGTTGGCCCAGTCTGGCTCTGGCTTTTTCGTTCCTTCTGGTCTAACATACGTTGATTTTGTGCTTGCCGAATATTTTGATAATATTCGTTTAATAGAACCTGAAGTTGTTGGAAAATATAAAGAATTGACTGATTTTGTGGCTAAAGTTTATTCTGAGCCGAAACTGAAGTCTTATTTAAGCACACGAAAGACTTAAATATTTTGGTTTATTAAACGATTAATTGTAAGACAATAATGATATTGATATTCAATTATTTTCCATTTTTAAAATAATTGATAAATTTGCTTTTTTTATAGAAATTTTTCGAAAAGGATATAGAAATACCAAACTTTTTTGTTAAAATTACCTCAAATAAATTCTTCGCCTAAGAAGGCGCAGGCCATGAAGGCGCCGCACCTTCATGGGCGTGTCCTTAACCACTGCTTCATTGATTTTTCTTTTATTTAGATTTGTTTTAGAAGTTTTTACATTAAATAGTTCTTATTTTCAGTTTATAAATATTAGTATTTTATAATGAATTCAAATAATTATACTTCGCTTATGGCCGATACATTCAGTACATTGGAATTATGGCAAAAACTGGGAGCTCATCAACGAGCACAATCAGGAAACATTCATCGTAAACTTTAGATGATTTGAGTTAAATTTAGAAATATATATAAAGATATTAATGATTTACTTGACCTTTTGGAGAATATTCACAAAGAATGGCGACTTTCTTCTAATGAAAATGCTCGTTTAAATAATGTTAATGAAAGGCTTAATAGGCAACTTTGGTATATTTTTTACATTTTATTTTGCTATATATTAGGTTGATACCTTTCGAGTGTGGGTATCCCCAAAAATTGTTGGATTTTGTTTTGTCCTTTATTTAAATTCTAATATAATTGTTCCCTAATTCAAATAAAAGATTTAAAATTTTAAGCAATTACGAGATTGAATTGGACGAAGCAAAAGCAAAAATTGATGTGTTAGTTTCACAATTAGCCTCTGCCAATACAAAAATCGGGTCTCTTGATGAAGAAGTTTCACAATATAAGGAAAGGTTTAAGATGGCTCGCGCTGAATTCCAGGTTTATTTTTGTAAATTTTGATGCATTTTGTTTTTTAAATTTTAAAAGAATGCTGCTTTGACACTTCCTATAGATACATTAAATGATGCTAGAAGTGGTAAACGTCGTTCTAATTCTCTTGGATTTTTGCCTGGAAAGAGATCTAAACCATTAGATGATTTGGGTCGTTTGCGAGAAGATGATGAATATGAAAATGATTCTCCACTTTTACTAAAGCCTTTAATGCGGATGAACAGATCTATATCTGAATCTCATATTATGACGGATGAAAAGGTTTTTTAAAACTTAAAAATTTTTTAAATTTTTGTGGGATTTATTTGCTTATTTAGTATAAGGTTGTCTTTTTGTTTGGTTATCCTTTATTCAACTCATCTCATATTTTTAAAAAATATTTGAATACTTTATTAAGATATTATTATTTTGATTTTTTCTTTAAAAAATAGGAAGTTGCTCAACTAAAAAATCAACAAATCTCAACAAAATGTACAGCTACTACTACCACCAGCACTTTGGATGTGTATGTATATTAATAATTTTTGTTTAAATAAAAATCAATTTTAAGTCGTCTCAGTCCATTCTGTCCTGGCTGGACTAAAGGAAGAAATTTAGAACAGTGCTCACATAATTTTATTCCAACAAACAATTTGTTTAGTGCAGCTTTTTCTTATTGTAGTATTTGTACTCGAAGCTTAGGAATTCGAAGTTTGAAATGCAATGGTAAATTTTTTAATTTCCTTTTTCAGTTTTTACCTTCAGTACTTTTTTATTTTTCGTGTGACTGTATTTTCTAATTTCTTATTTTTTCCAAAATTTTCTTTCGTTTTTATAAATAATAATTTTTAAAGATTGTAAGATCCAAATACACGAAAATTGCCGAAATAATTCTCCACTTCCTTGTGTTCCAATGATACCAACACCACAACGTAACAATCCCAAACAACGTCCACGTCTTGCTGATTTTTGTCCAGATTCACAACCAAAAATTCCTGGACAAATAATTCGTTGTGTTTTCGCAATTGAGAAGAATTTTATTAATAATGTTGGCCTCTATCGAGTTCCTGGTTGTGACAATGAAGTGAAAAAACTCAAAGAAAATTTTAATTCAAAATATATACCAAAATTGGAACAACTTTTTCCTGAAACTATAACTGGCTTTATTAAAAAATTTCTTCGTGATCTTCGAGTGAGTGTTGTTCCTTTTTAACAAAATACTTTTTTAAATTTTAAAGGAGCCATTGATTCCTCTTTCATCATTCAACGAATTCTATGCTGCAGTTAGCAGTAAAAATGAGGAACAGCTTCGTTATGCTATAGAAACGTTTAATTTTTATAAAAATATTTTTTAAATATCTAATTTTTTATTTTTAGTTTGCCACTTCCAAATAGAGACACATTAGCCTATTTATGCGCTCATTGGCAAAATGTTGCGATGCATTCCAATGAGAATCAGGTTTTTTTAATAAAAATGTTTAAAAATTAAAACGGGTACTTTTTGGTGGCAAATTTGTCGCAATTTTTATTTGCAACTTTTTCTATTTAATTAATTTGGAGACATAAAATGATTGACAACCTATTATGGAGGGAAGATGGGAGAAGTTAATGCATTTGATATTATTTTAACAAACAAATATTGTTGATTTTATGCCTCCAAAATAATTAATATAAAAAGTTGCGGATAAAAATTGCGGACATTTTGACGCCAAAAGTATTTAAATTGCCAAAAATCCTCTTAAAATTGAGATTTTTGAAATGTTTACACATTTTGACATTTTTTAGATGCCATTGGAGAATTTGGCCAAAGTTTTGGGACCTACAGTTGTTGGAACAGCTTCAAAATTGACTCATTTACAACAACCAATTGGAGGTAGTGGTAGTGGTGATTGTCATTCATATCATTATATGGAAGCTAATAAACAAGTGGAAATTTTATATGCTCTTTTAATGCTTGATAATGTAAGTTTTGATTGTCTTTTGATTTTGAGATGATTTTTAAATTTTGTTTTTTAGAATTATTGGACTGCTTTTTATAACTGGAAGCCAGATAATCCATTAATGAATAATTTTGGAACACCAAATGGAACAACTTTTACAATAAAACGACGTGCTCCAGTTTATCAACGTAATGTAGAAGTAACTGAATCTCAACGTCATTTTTAGACCAGGGAAATTTCAAAATGTCAAAAAAATTATTTAAATCATTACTATTTTTAGTTAATTTTTTCTTGTAAATTGTTATAATCTTAGAGAGTGAATTTTTTTGAATTTTTTTATATTTAATCTTTTGACATTATGAAAATTATCATGATTAAATTAATTTGTAAATCCCATTTTAAAAATGTAAATTATCGCCTGTATTAATTTTAAAAACATTTGTTTTTTTTCAATATAATTTGAAAATTTAGAATATTTTGAGAAAAAAAATAATAATTTTGCGAGTATTTTATAAACAAAAATGTTTGTCAATATTCAATCACTAGCAGCAAATTAAATAATTTGATTAAAAATAATTAAAATGACTAGAAATTTTCTTATAAATATATTTTTGTCGTCTAAATAAAAATTAATAATTGTAGCTTAATTTGTGGTAAATTGGATATTAAAAAATATATTTTAAAATTTTTATAAAAATTAATTCAAAATTGATTTTTGAAAAATCATTTTTCGACTTTTCCTTACATTATTTATTGGTTTATAAAAAATATACATAGTAGAACAGTTTTACTATTTTTAAATATTTATTATTTTACAGATTTCTCCTTTTTTAACTTTTTCTATTTTAATCTCGACTATTCTCTTTCTTTTTTTTTTAACATAAAAATAAAATGAGGTGTCCTTCAAAAATGTATATTTATTTTATTTGTAATCGCATCAATCGTTGGAATGTAAAAAGAGAAAAAAAAAGAATAAATTATATGAATGATTCATTTCTTTTATTTCTCTCTATTTTTATTTTTCATTGAATATAAAGTATCCACCGTTATTTTTTTTTCATTTTTATTCCATAATTCTTCCGAAAATAAATTTTAAACCTCTTAAAGTGTTCTTCTCATCATTCAATCAATTTATTTTTATTTTATAAAAATTATTGTATGACCCTTAAAAATATGTATTATTTATTTTACAAAAAAAAGAGAGCGAAAACATTCTTTGAACGAGATATATTTTTTTAATTCATTTTTATATATTAAAAATAATGTTTAATATTTTAAGCTGAACATAATAAAATATACATAAAACTTTCCGGAAAGTTTATAAAATAGTCTTTATTTTGTGTTTTATATAAAAATACATTTTTTCCGGAAAAGTTTATTAACAAAATGTTGTATTTTCCGGAAAAGTTTATTTATTTATTCTTTTGCTAATTTCTCAATTTAAAAAATACATATTTTAATTTCTAAAAATCAGTTTTATTTTCTAATAAAGAAATGTCTGAATCTAAATCACCAAAAATGTCTGAAGCAATGCAAACTGAAGTAACCAAAAGAGGTGAACTCAAACATGTTGAAACTTTAGAAAAGAATGTTTTACCATCAAAACAAGATTTAGAAGATGAGCGTAAACATCAAGCTTTTAAAAATGACGTGGTAAAGGATATTGATGGTTTTGACAAAAATTCTAATTTGCGTCACGTTAAAGCGGCGGAGAAGTAAATTTTTTTATTTTAATCTAAACATTTTTTATGTTGGACTTTTAAAATTAATTTAAAAAATATCTAAATAATTTTAAAAATTTAATTTAAGAGATGTTCTTCCATCATCTTATGATATTAGCATTGAGAAAACACCTCAATTAATAACTGAATTTGACAAGAAAGGCTTACGACATGTAGAGCCAACTGTAAAAACTAGTGTTGAAGGTTTAAAAATAAATAATTTAAATAAAATAAATAAATTTTAGTATTTGATGAAAAGCAGTGAATAACACAAAATGGACAGAAAAAGAAAAGAAAAATAAAGAAAAGATAAATTATTATTATTTTTTAAAAATATTTCCCATAAATTCATTGCTTTATTATAAAAATTGCTAAATTTAAAATAAACTTGAAAATTTTTTATTAAATAATCTACTTTTTAAAAATACATTTTTTCAGGAAAGTTTTACAGTTTATTTTTTGTATTTTTCCTATTTATGTATTAGAGGAGATATTTTTTTAAAACTTGAGACCAGAAGAATATAGCAAGAATTGTACTCTTTAACGCTGTATTAGAGACAATTAAACCTCTTATCTTGTATTAAACTCTTTTTTGGTTATTTTTTGTGGTTTAAAGGTGAAAAATGTCGGTCTCATGAACTGACAATTTTATTTTTATGCTTATTCTCAATAGTTTTTCACTCATTTCTAAGCTCAACTATTTTCAAAGAAAATCAAAAAATATATTTATTTTTTTTATTAATTACACAACAATAACAATAGCAAATATTATAGGTACATATTTAGGAAAGCAATATATTACATACAAATTACAATAGGGGGAATCACAGAACATTTACATGGGAATAGGGTTATCTTTCTATATCCTTATTATATGGTGAGGCTCATCTATTCTTTTGTCCTGCAGGCATATTCACATAGCAGCCATCGGCACATCCACCTTGAACTCGCCAGACGATCCAGGAGGGAACAGTGCCTTAGCGTCACCAGCATCGGGAGGAGCTCCAGCGAAGCAGATCTCGAGCTTGTCGTCGCCTTTCGGAGGGCCGTTCTGGCGGATCACTTCGATTTGAGCAGCAGCACCAGGTTCGACGAATCCAAAGACAGGATTGACGCGGTAGTGGGTGTTGTTGCTAGACTTGAGCTTGAAGGCAAAGCGAACCTGAACGAAAAAAACATTATTTTAGTTTAAGATTAAAAGAAAGAAAAAAAAGCACCTCAGGATTGCCGTTCATCAGCTGGAGAGAGACGTTGCCACCTGCCGCCGGAACTTGAACAGCTGCTGGTTCGACTGAGACCGCCATTGTTGTTGTGAAGCGTTTGGTTGTAGTTGTTGATTGTGTGAAGTGTTGTTGTAGAGAAGAGTTGTTTGGGAAGGAAATTGTTGCTGCTTTTATAGTTCAATTTTTGATTTGTGTAAAGGATAAAAGTAGTAGTGTGTTACTATATAAGCTGACAGTATTTATAATAGTATAAAAGCCAGTCTATCTGTCAATCAAGTCGGAGACCTACTAAGACATGGCTTAGTCCCTGTCCCCCGCCAACAGCACCAAGACCAGTGACCGAGGCCCTTTCCTTCGCTACCATTGTTACCATCTACATTAAAGAAAAGGCGCTATATCGCTAGACAGTTAATATTCTCAGATCTAACAAATAACACGGTCATAGAGTCAGAAGTGAAGTAATTGACCAAGTTTTAAGTGAATTCTTTATTGTAGAAAGTAGACAAGTTTCTATAAAATACAGGGTGCGGCAAATTGGGAGCGGGTTTTATTTTTTGAATAACTTTTTTCAAACTTATCGAAAATCGATAATTCTTTTTTCATTAGATTCATAACTCTTTCGGTAATTTTTTGATACCAAATTCAGCTAAAAAAACTTATTTCAAACCGTAGTGGGAAAAGATTCATTTGGAGCAGCTGCGGTAATCACCTAAATGAGCGTTTTTCAAAAATTTATAACTTTGTCTAAATTTGTCCAATTGAGCTAATTTTTATCTCATTCAACTCAGCTCGAAGAGCTCTTTCGAAAGAGCTATCATACTCATAATTGAATTTTTCACTCCAAAAAATTAGCTAATTCCTTTTTTTGGTTTTCGACATTCTAAGACCTGTATCTCGGCTCGTAGGCATTTGTATGGTTTCAAAAAAACATAATTTAACCCATTTCGAAGAGCTCTTTCGAATGAAATCTCATGTGACCCGATTGAATCAAACAAACAAAAAATTCCCATACTTAAAGAGTACCAAAAATTTTTTATAAAAGTTAAGTATAGATTTTTTTCTAAAAAAGTTTATTAGCTGAATTTGGTATCAAAAAATTACCGAAAGAGTTATGAATCTAATGAAAAAAGAATTATCGATTTTCGATAAGTTTGAAAAAAGTTATTCAAAAAATAAAACCCGCTCCCAATTTGCCGCACCCTGTACATCTTTTCATATAGAAGTATTTTATCCGAAAAATAATAAAATAATCATTTTTGTCGCTATCTTATTTTTATAAAATACAGATTTATTTATAGTGTAATAGAGTAAAAAAGTTTAATTTTTAGGTAGTACTATTTTTTGTGTTTTCCGGAAAGTTTAAACATTTAAAAAATATAAAGATTAAAACATTGGAGATATTTTATTGTTGACAGAGTACTTTTATTATATAAACAAAGATAAACTACAAAAAAAAAGTTGGGAAAATATTGTTTTAATTTGTGTTTTTGAAATTTTCTAAAATTAAAATACAAAAATAAATTTATAAAAAAATAAGGGAACACAAATATTGGTATTTTTCCGTTATTCTTCTACACTTGACCCATTTGAGTATTTGACTTTTTTTAAATAAAATAAAAATTAAATAGGGGTGAGATGTGTAAAATAATAACGGAAAAGAATTGAAATTTTAAATAAAAATTTGATTAACTAAAAATTCTAAAATGGAAACATATTAAATTGAAAAATTAAATTTTTTAATTTCTAAAAAGTTGAAAAAAATCACAAAAACATTTATTTCTTTTTTAATATTTAACCAACAGTTATATGAATTTGTTCATTTATTGCTGGTATCATAATTGGCCCACCAGCAGAAATAGCTTGTACTTGAGATAATAATTCAGGAGATGGTGCATATGGCTGTTCATCTTCTTGACCAAATTTTCCACAAAGCCAATAAGTAAAAGATTCACCTTTGCCCTTAACAGCAGGATTAATTCCTTTACCCTATTTATTTAAAATATTCCCCTCTAAATTATTTAATTTAAATTAAAATTTACTTTTAATTCAACTTTTCCACGAGGTTGTATTCGAAATTCTGGATAATGTTTTTGTAATGCTTCTTTATATGCTTCACTAATTTGAATACGCTCTGGTAATCCATTTGCTATATTTTTAATTAATTCATTTATTTATTTATTTTTAATTTTAAAAATAACATACATTCCATACGAGATGCCATATTGACCTGTTTATTAAAAAATAAATATTTTTAAAAATTAAAAAAAGAACTAACAGTATCACCAAAAAGACAATAACGAGGAGTAGTCAATCCAACAACTCCAGCAGCTACAGGGCCAGTATGTAAACCAACTCTGATTCTAATTTTTTGTGGTTTCATGTGTGGAATTTCATAATTTTTTAAAAACTATGGAAACAAATAAAATTTAAAAAAATTTAAAATTACAGCCATAATTTCAAGTGCAACATCACTTAAATGCATTAAATGACGAACACCAATCTTAAAAATTAAAAAAAATATTAAAATAAAAAAATAAAAAACCTCTTGTGGAATACCACTTGCAACCATATAAGCATCACCTAAAAATTAAAAAAAAAATATATATTTTTCAATTAGTAGGTCAAAATAAATTTAAAAAAAAAATCCAAAAATATAAAAGAATAAAATTATGTAAAAATCAAAGATTTTTAATTATTAAAAAATTAACCTATTGTTTCAACTTTATAAGCTTCATGTTTACTAATTAAATCATCAAATCCAGTATATACAGTGCTAAAGAATTAATTAATTAAAAAATATTATTTAAAAATATTTACTTTAACATTGTAACAACTTCAAGAGGAGAAGAAGTAGAACAAATTGTAGTAAATCCAACAATATCACTTTAAAATAAATTAAATAATAATTTTTAATTTAAATTAATTAAAACCTAAACATAACAGAAGCAGATTTAAATGTTTTAGGAGCAACAGAACGTCCCAATTTTAATTCATTAGCAACATAGCTGGGCAATAATTGATTTAATAATTTATCTGCTCTTTTATTTGCATCTTCTAACATTCCAGTCCTTTCTTGTACTAATTTTTCTAAATTATTTGCATATTGTTCCATCATTCTCATCATTTGATCTACTAAAGATCCTTTAACTTTTAAATAATTTTCTGTATTTAGACGAACACGACGAATTGAAGGACGAATTTCTGGGTTAGCTGCCCAACAATCCTTTTTTTAATTTAAGAAAATTATTTAAAAAAAAAAGAATTGTTAAAGTGTAACTTATTCTAAAGAAGAAATAAATAATTATCCCTCAAACAGCACCGAACCCTAGACCTATGCTTACATAATCAAGCACTCTACCGACTGAACTAACGAGACACTCACTTATTTTTTATTAAAACTTGTTTTAAATAATTAAAAAAACCTGTAATAAAGCAATAATATCTGGATGTACTTGTGAACGATCAGCAATAACTGGCTTAAATGTTTTAGAGCCATCACGAACATATTCACATAATTCTTTAAATTAAAAATTAAATTTAGATAAATTTAAATAAAAAAAAGAAAAATAATAAAGAGGAAAAATAAAATAAAAAAAGAAGAGATAACTATAAAAAGGCAAGTGAATAAATTAAAAAAGGCCTTTTTTAATTCTAAAAAATAAATATAAATTGTTTTAATAAGGCCTACACTGCAGGAATGGAGAGAGAAAAAACAACTGGGAATAAAAATTAAAAAAAAAGAGGAAATTTTTGTTTTGACAAATATATTATGTCATCTCCATTCCTGCCACAAATGTCGCTTGCCTGCATATTCCTTGACATCTGCGTACTTACCCGTCAAATCGGTGCCCTCAGGGAAGGGTAAAGCCCTAAAAAATTAAAATAAATAATTTTAAATAAATAAATTAATTATTTTTACCTAAACAAAATTTCATACATAACAATCCCAAAAGAATAAATATCTCCTGCTTGTCGTCTAGCCTGACTTTGTTTTAACCATCCTTGTTCCATTCCACGTCGGCGATTAGATTCTCGATTTTTAAGCTGTAACAAAATTTAAAAAAAGGAAAAAAGGGGAAAAATATTTAAAAAAATTAATAACAAAAATAATTTACTAATTCTGGTGCACAATAAAGAACATCTTTAAATTAAAAATTAAATTAATAAATTAAAATTAATTAACTAGTTAATTGTGTAGCTCCACTTTTATCTTCACCATCTTTAAGTGTTTCTTTAGTAATATATCCTTGTTTTTCCCAACGTTCTATACAATTAGCTATTGCAAAATCAGTTAATTTAACCATCCAATTTCTGTCAATTAAACAAGACCAAGGAGTTAATGATCCATGATATCCAATTGGTGACATGTGTAAATATTCTAGACCCTTTAGAAAGAAAGAAAAGTTTTTATAATTATTTTAATAAAATTAGAGAAAATATTTGAAGATATTAAAATATAAAAAAGGTGAGACTAGATAAAGAACACCTTACAAATATTTACATTTTATATAAGATTGTATTTTTCATTCGTATTTTTGTTGAAATTTAGCCTTGCAACTTTTTATCAATCATATTTTTATTAAATATTATTTTAATTATAGAGAGAGAGAAATAAAGTTTTAAAAAAAGAGTGTCTAACATATTTAAATGAAAAGCAGACAGGCAGAAAACAAAAAGGAACATATAGCTTTAATAATAATAAAATAAACTTAAGTTTTAAATTCTGAAAAATAATTTAAGTTTAAGATAAAATCAGAATAAAATATTAAAGTTTTAATGTTATTTAGAGAAAGAGAAATAGAATAATTTTTTTTCAATTAGAAAAATAATTAAAAATTTAAATTTAACCAAAGTAATATCTCGAACAAAAGCAGCATGAAATTTAGTATCTAAAGTAACACTTTCATTATAAATAATATCTTGAATTGTTCCACGAGAACAAAATTTCCATAAAACAAGCAATTCATCTTCTAAAAATTATTTAAAAATTTAAATTTAATTTTTTCAAATTTTCCAACTTTCATTAAAAGCAATTCCCATAAATGGATTTAAATTATCATGAACAAGCATTTTCATTAATGATAATAATTGTAAATCTGTTCTAATAAAGGAAATTGGTCTTCTTTGTGGATAAAGATGAAAAGAAGCATGTGTATTTGTACCTTTAAAAATAAAATTAATTTATTTAAATATTAATTAAAAATAATTTTGCTTAAAATATTATTTATTAAAAAAGAAAATTTTATTTTAATTTTATTTTTTATGAGAAAAAGTAAAGGGGAATTAGCCGGCATCGAACCAGCGTCTTTCAACTTAAAACCAAACACACAACCACTAAGCTAACGCTTACATATAATTAATTTCCTTTTTCTACTTTTAATATAACTCTCTTTCTTTAAAAATATTTACCAATAACAGCATGATGTTTAGCAAAACGTGCCATATTAGATAATTTAGTTTTTGATGAACCAATTGAAAGCTTTATTTAAATTATAAATTTAAATAAAAAAATAAATTTAAACCATAGATTTCATTTCTTCAGCACTAACTATACGAACATCATCACGAAATATTCTCCAAGAAGTTTTTGATAGAGCACGATTTTCTCTTTAAAAATAAATTTAAATTAAATTAATTTAAAAATAATTAAAAAATGAATATTTACAAAATTCTAAAGAAAATAAATCCAGCTCCAATGCCAATAAGAGCTACCAAAGCTAAAATGCCAATAACAATCATTAAAGTATAATCACAACGTTCATTTCTAAATCCACAAGCTGGCTCATCTGAGGGAAGATGACTAGAAAAAATAAATTAAAAATTTAAAATATTTTTCTTAAATTTACCCATCAGTAGAAGGCCAAAAACCAGTCAAAAGATCTGTTATTTTTAATTCAAAACATCCACTTTTATTAATAACTCCATCACAATTTGGAGTTGGTATTGGATTCATTTCAACCATTTTCATTACTTCATCACGATTTGGAGCAACATAAAAAGCTTTAAAAAAACAAATTAAATTAAAAATAAATAAATTAAATATACCAGCATATATAGCAGCCCTTTCAGCCAAATCATCCATAAAAACCTTTAAAAAAATTATAAAAAATTAAAAATAAATTTACTTGACCAGAAGAAACACCTTCTGCACTGACTAGACCTTTAAAAAATAAAAAATAAATTTATAAAAAAATTAAAAAAAATCTTTTGTTTTTTGGGAAAAAACGTTTTTATTTTTTAAGGGTTGACTCGCCTTCAGCACTGACAAGTCCTTTAAAAAAATATAAATTTTTTAAAAATAATAAAAATATTTCTTTCTCCACTTTTCTTTTATTTTTTAAATTTTAACCTGGAAAAGTCATTTTTCTCATTTTATTCCATAAATAACGTCCATCTGTGGTTACATTAGGATTACCCCCAGTTTCATTTAAAGCAATTCTTGCAGCCAAAGAATAAAGTTTTAAAGCATCATATAAATGAATATAACCATAAATATTTTGCTATTATTTTTAAATTAATTAAATTAATTTAAATTAATTTTACTAAATTTAAATCTTCAACAGACATTCCATTAGATTCAATTCTTTCTTTAAAAGGTGTTAATATTGTATTATCAAATCCATTTACATCATCAATCTATTTTTATTTAATTTATTATAATTAAAAAAATAAAAAAAACAATAATAGATCCAGTAAAGAATTCTTTAATATTTTGAATCATTTGTCCATCAGCTCCAATCCAAGGAGAAGCATCTAAATTTTAAATAAATAAATTTAAAATTAATTTAACCTTTTGCCTCAGCTTGTAACCAAGGTAAAATATAAACAAATTCGTGTGTTTTAAGTCCAGATTGACTAATTGCTTGCATAAATTCTTTTGTCATTTCACGTGTTGACGAAAATAAACAAATTACAACTTTAAAAAATTTAATTTAAAAAAAAAAATTATTTAAAAATAACTTCTAGCTGAATTTTTCAAATCTTCCAAATAACCACTTGCCATCATTGCTTTAGCATCTACATTTTCTTCAAACATTAATTTCTTAAAAATATTTTTTTAATTATTTTAAAGACTAAAAAATATAACCAGAATATACTGTAAATATATTAAAAATATTAATTTCTGGATTACTGTAATTTTAGCAGATTTATTAATTTTTTTATTATTTTTAAAGATTAAAGGTATTAGAGAAGAATTATATATTTATTTAAAATTAAATAATAATTTACCTTAACTACAGTAATCTTTCTTGCGTGAAAAATTTCTTCAAATGCTTGTGCCCTTTCAAAAGCCATTGGACCTGTATTTGTAGCAATTGCAACCTTAAAACATTTATTTTTAAAAATTAAAGTTAAATTTAAAAAAACAAAACTCTATTCCATCCATAATGGCGAACAAGTGAATAAACTGCTAATGCCAACTATATAAAAGAAAAAGAATTAAAACAAAAAACAAATAAATAAATTCTAACTGAATTAGTTGTTCTCAAAGAAACTCTAGCCAAAGTTTTGTAAATTGTTTTGTCAGAAAAAACATTACTAAAAACATTTAATATTTTTTTTAAACACAAAAACTTAAGTTTGTTTACAAAGTTTGTCTCTCTTATGTTTATTCACTCTCTCGTATTTTTCTCTTTCCTTTTGTTTTTTAAAACATTTTCCGGAATAAATGTTAGACAAAAAGTGATAGAGTGTACAAAACATTACATTTAATAATGAGAGAGACAAAGTCTAATATCTAAGCATTTAATTAATTAATAAAAATAAATACCTAGCAGCCATATAACCAATTATTGGGACATTCCTTTTTAAAAAAAATAAAAATAAATTTATAAAATAATTTAAAAAAAAAACCAAAAAGCAGCCATTTTGCTAACCTTTAAAAAAATATATTTAAAAAAAAATATATTTTTATTTTTACCGCATCCATTTCAGCATTACAATAAGGGCCAATAAATGCTTTAACTTGTTGTTGGTGATACATATCAGCTCCCACTGCAACACCTTCAAAACTTTCTCCACAGCCCATTTGTGATATTATTCTTTAAAATTAAATAGAAAATAATTTTTTTTAATTTTATAATAACTGGTCAGTCTGTGCGCTTAAAAATAATTTTTTTTCGACAAAATTATATTTTAGAAGATATTTAAGCGCATAATAAAATCACCAGCTATAAATATAACTTTAAAAAATTCTGAAAAAATTTTCGACTGATCAACTGTAATGACTAACTAACAACTGAACAAATATATACCCATTTGAGTCTTTTTGGAACTATTAGAGTCTGTTCTTTTAATTTTTAATTCATTAGAGTCTTTCTTTTATTTTATCTTTTTAAAGACCATTAGAGTCTTAAATTAATTTATATCCATTAGAGTCTCAATTTTCAGACTCTAATAATTGTATCAGTTATATAATCAGTATCTCTCAGTGTGCCCAGTAAAAAATAAAATCAGTACACAAACTCAATATCAAAATCTTCATTTAGAACACCCTCTTTCCATAATTCTTTTCGACAAACTTCCAAAATTTGTTCAGCTTTGGGCATTACATTAATTGCTCCAATATGTCCAATACGAACTTTTATTCCACTTAATTTTAAAAAAATATAAAAAAATAATTTTAAAAAAACCTAAAGTTTGGACTGTTCATTAATGCAAGAGAACGAGTAGTACCACCAGATGATGTTGAATTTCCCTAAAATAATATAAAAATTATTAAATTTTAAATATTTTTTTAATTTTTAGGGTAAATTCTTTACAAAATCTTTTTTTTAAATTTAAATTTTTCATAACTTAACGTTTTTGTTATTGACCATTTTGTCCATTGGAGCATAAAATCAAAATTATATTATTTTTATTTTTTAAATTATTTTTACCTTTTGCCCAGACATTAATTGTCCTGTACCAACAGTTACACTTTTTATTTGATGTAAAGAAGTAGTAATTGTTGTTGATTTTGTAGTTGTTGAATCTTCATTATTATTATTATTATTTTCAAGTCTGACATTTCCAAAAAGTAGAAAAATTGAAATAAACCAACAAAAGAACATTTAAAAAATACTAAAATATTTTTAAATTTTTTTTTAAATATTAAAATTGAAAATGAAAATTAAAAAGAAGAAAATATGATTTTTAGAGCATGCACTAAATTTAATTTAAAAAAAAACGCCTTCTTCTTCTCTTTTTTAATTCTTTAACACTTGATACAGTAAGCTTTATTAGCAAGAATTAAAAAATAAGAGAAATTATTTGTTGTTCAACCCAAAAGATCGAAAACACATCTTTTAACTTAATTTTTAAGCATTAATAAAGTGTTTAATTTTATTAAATATTTTTTTAAATAAATAAAAGGAACAGAAAAAACAAAATTTAAAAAATAAAATAATTAAATTCTTCCATTAATTTATTTAATTTACCAAATATTGATATAAAAATTGTTGATCTTATGGATTTTCAATTTAATTATTATTAAGCAAAAAAATAGTAAAATATTCCCTTATCTTTTATTTTTTAAAAAAGCAATCAAATTAATTAAAAAAATAAATTATTTAAATAATCTTCTATTTTTTTTGTAGATTATTAACGGATTTAAAGGCAAATAAAAGGAGAGGATTTAATAAAATGTCTAAAGGATAATAAAATACTTTGTCTTAAAAGTACAAAAATATTTTTTTAGAAAAATTAAGATACTTTAAAATATATTTTTTATTTTTTTAGGAAAATATTTTAAATTTAATAAAGAAAAAAATTATAAAAAATTTTTTTTATTTTAATTAATTATAACAACATAAAATTAAAAATTATGCAAAAAATATTAAATAAATATAATTTGTACTAGAAAATTAAAAATAAATTATAATTAAAAAATAAAATTAAATTTTCATCGTCAAACAAATAAATAAATTAATTGAAAAGTAAATTAAAATAGAATTTCTCAGTTATCACATTATTTTAAAATTGTTATTTGGTTATATTTTTTGTTAATTATATGGAGATAATTGAGAGAATATAAATATTTAAATTATTTAAAAAATAAAATAATTTTTAATTTAATTTAAATATTAGGTATTTTAGAGTATATAAATAAATAATTAAAATTATAATTATTTATTTAATAATTAAATAATTATTCTACTATTTATTTTAAAATAAAAGAGAGAGTAGTCATATATTCACAAATTAAAAAGACACTTGCTTTGCTCTTTTCAGAATACCTATAAATTAATTAAATACTCTAATATATACCCAGAATATAAAAATAATTATTATTAAGTTGTATTTTAATAAAAATCAGAATTTAACATTTTTTGTATTATTTGCATATTCTGATTTATCAGAACATCTTCTAAGTTTATTACTTAAAACATTTTCAACTTTTTCTGCACTAATTCTGGCTGAAACAGTTCTTTTTTCTTTTAAAGTTTTAAGTCTCTCATCTAAGTTGGTTACTGTAGCAAAACTGTCAGGCGCAGATTCTGAAGAGAAAATAACAGAATTTGTTGTTGTGGATAATTTAACTGTCATATTTTGACTAAATAATTCTGATGTAGATATTCCAAAACGATGAAGGCCAAATAAAATAAATAATTGATAACGAATCTTTATTAAATTAAAATAATTTTTTTAATTTTAAAAATTATTTAAAAATTAAAAATTACCTCTCTGTCCATAAAAAATCCCAAAACATTATCAACAATAATTCTTAAAAGAACAATTAATCTTATAATTCCTAATAATGACTGCATTCTATTATAATTTAAAACAAAATAACATCCACCAGCAAATGTTAAAGCAACATTCCAAATAGCATAAGGAAAATGAAATATAGCAAAAGTTGTTACACCCAATGTTAACTTAAAAATAAATTTAAAAACAAATTAAATTAACTTTAATCATTGGAAATCTAAAACGTTTTCGAACACTTCTTTGTTGACGATCTGTATTGTCAGCATTTAAAGCCTTTGCTCTTTCTTTAGCACTTTTAATTAATAAAACTTTAAAATAAAGTTAAATTAAAAATTAATTAATTAATTAATTAATTATCTTACCAGAAATAATAAAAGTTAAAATAGTAGTAAGATATAAAAGAAGAGTTAAAACATTACGTACTTTATACATATAAGTTAAACAATTCTCTACCTATTTATTTAAATATTTAATAAAAATAAAATTAAATATTATATACTTTACAACCAGTAAATTCAGCAAGTGCTTCTATTTTTACAAGAATTGTAAATCCCATTGTTGCAGCAAAAATAAGAAGGAAGAATATCCAACTTTTAAATGTTTTTATTATTTTTTTAAGTTTGTATTTTTATTTGTTTTTATTTTTATTTGTTTTAAGTTTTTCAGGTTTTATTTTTTAAGTTAGTATTTTTTAAGTTTTTATTTTTATTTGTTTTTATTTGTTCAGTTTATTTTTTTAAGTTTGTAATTTTTGAGTTTGTTTTTCTTAAGTTTGTAAATATTTTTATTTTGATATTTAAAATGAAAATAAATATAAAAAATAAACAAATAATTCATTATAAATTTTATTCCCACCTTATTTTGATTAACGTTACACATCTAAAAAATTAAATTTTAATTTTTGAGTTTTAATTTTTTTAATTTATTATTTTTACATTTTAAAAATATAAAAATTCATGTCATGTGGTAAAAGAAGAAAATTTTTGTTGCATGACTCAATATTTTATTAAAATATATTTTTTTATTTTAGTTATTTTACAACTTTTCTTTAATATTTATTTATTATTCACTCATTGCAATAAGTAAATCAAGTTTATTTTAATTTTTTAATTTTAAAATTTACTTTTCCATTGTAACTTTTTTCTTGTATTTTAGAGGTTCTGCAATTCCATATAATTTAAGTAAACCAATTGAAGTATATGTTATCTTTAAATAAATTGTAAAATTTATTTTAAAAATATAAATTTAATTGAATATTATAATTCGATTATTTAACGAATTAATTAAATTATAAAATTTATTTTTACCAATCCAGACCAAAAACATGATGTAAACAAAGTATTTAAAACTTGAAGCCAAGTAGGACTTTAAAAACAAATAAAAATGTTTAATTAAAAACAAATAAAAATACCAACTTTATATGTTCAGCAAACAAAACATAAATAATTGTAAAAAATGAACATAATGTAGCAGATAAATCCCCAATTGCTCTATTAACCAAAAGAACATGAAATTTTCTGCTAACTCTGTGTGATTTAATTGCACGAATATTTGCAATTATAAAAAGTAACGTTAAGGGAATAGCAATAATTGTAACAGGAACATTCATCCATCCATGATAAAAACGAACTGTTCTATCTCTAATTATCTATTATTTTAAATTTTATTTTTTTTTTAATTTAATAATTTTTTAAAGATTTAAAACTTACAATTTCTCGTTTATCAGACCATGCTTTGCTAATATTTAAACAATCCGTTTGATAAGAAAACATTTTTAAAATAAATAAAATTACAAAATAAAGTATTAGGATTAAAATTATATTTTTTTAATTCTGTTTTTTATTATTAGGTCATAAATTTTGGCCAAATTTCCCACCCAAATGCAACTTTAATTAAAAAAAATATTAAAAAACCACAATTTCGAAGGGAAAAGAGAAAAAGTAAATAAATATTATAAATAAAAATTGGAAGAAATGGCCGAGAAAATAAAAATAATAAAAACCGGTCCGCGCAATCTAAATTAAATTGCTTCTTTTTCTCAACAAAATATTAACAATTCTTTGAAAAGGATGAGACAATACGGCGCAGAGTTGTTGCGACGCAACTTTGTAAAATTGCTAAATAATCATATAAATTTATAAAATTTTGTAAAAATAATTTAATAAAGATTTATAATAATACTTTTACAAATTAAAAAAAAAAAATATTTAAATTATTATTTTAGAAATTATTACAAAAATTAATAAAAGCTTATAATTATTTAATTAGAAAAAGCGCAACAAAATTATTCTTCTGTCTCTCATTTTTTCTTATTATCTCTAGCTTTCCAATAAATAATAAATTTATCTTGTAAAAAATTAAATAAATTTTAAAATATATTGCTTGAAACAAAAGAAAAAAGTTAATGTCAAGAGAGGGTGTTTTTTAATGGCCTTGAAGTGAATGACATCACAACAAAATTTAAATCTAATTATAAAGGTTAAAAATCAATCACAATTTTAACTAATGGTTTAACTTATAAAAATTACTCCCTATAAATCATACAATTTTATTAATATAAAACAAAATTAAATAATTACAACAGTAAAATTAAGAAAAAACAAACATAAACTACAATATACATATATTTACACATAATTATATATTACAATAATATTATATATCTACTACCTATATTTATAGAATCATAGTTCTCTACCAAGGCAGACACAAATATGATTTGAGATATTTCTCACTCACATCAAAGAAAACATCACTCAGGCGCAACGATAGAGCACGAAAATTCTAAAAATATTAAAAGTTTAGTTGTTTTTAAGTTTTGTTTGTTTTTATTTGTTTTTATGTGTTTTTAAGTTTAATTTGTTTTTAAGTATTTTTAAGTTTGTTGTTAAGTTTATTTGTTTAAGTGCTTTGTTTTTAAGTCTTTTTTGATTTAAGTTTGTTTTTAAATGTTTTTAAGTTTGTGTTTTAAGTTTATTTGTTTTTAAGTTTGTGCTTATGTTTATTGTATTTTTTAAATTAAATTATTCAAGTTTTGTATTTTTACTGTTATATTAAACTTACAGCAATCTTATTATCTTCCTCATCTCCATTAAGCTTAGCAAAGTTCTCGCTTTCTTTGATAGCAATATCCAAAATTTTGTCAATTGCCTCAAGAAGTGTTGCTTCAATCACAAGCCGATGTCCATAAAGAATTTTTCTGTCCTAAAAATTAAAGTAATTTTACCAACAAAAAAATATTTTATTTTTTTAAATTAATACCTCATTGTCATCTTTAATTTCGAATCCAACAGTCGTTTTGTTTACCAAATCAACGAGTGGTTCCATTTGAGCATATTCTTCACGGCCTTTACAACTAGTAGTAATAGATTCCACTGCAGAATTCGCCTTAAAGACATTTATTTTAAAGAAAATGTTAACTGGGCCAAAAAACCTGTTGGATTTTCTTCTCAATTCTATCCCAATGCGTAGCAAATGCCTAAATTTAAATTTATAATTTATAAAAAAAATTGTCAAAATATCACCAACCTCATAAACAGGAGTGGCATATTTATCCGAAAGTCCTTTGAGATTCTTGAAGAAAGACAATGGCTTAGCTTGAATATTTGCAACAAATTCCTCCTTGGGAAGATCCATCAATGACTCCACTTGAGAAATTGAACTAAGAAGCTCAGAAGAAATAAACATTTTTTGTACTTAAATATATTTAAATTAAAAATTAAAATTAAAATAAATACCTGAGATGTACGTAGACTTTGAAAAATTCTGAAAGGCCTAGCCAAACAAAGAATACCAATGAAGATTGAAATTAAATTAAGCATCAAAAAGCTTTTATAATAATTTGAATAAAAATGGAAAATTTATTTCCTGAAGATAATTAAATTTACAGCATATTTTTAATTAAAGAATTATATTATTGATGGAGATTTTGCTCTCTTAATTTACATTTTTTGATAAATAAATGTTGGATTTTTGAACTATTTTTTATCAAAATTTTTAGATTTAAATATATAATTGTTTTAACAGTTTAGTCTAATTCCATTAGCATTTAATTAAAAAGAAGATATTAAATATTTAAATACCTAAAATCACCAAACATCCAATCGTCTCTTTTGAGTGCCATTTATTCTCTAACTGCTTTACCTATAAAAAGGAACATTTAATTGTTTTACTGTCTTTCATTTTAATCACTCTTTTAATTTTTGTGTTTTTGTTTTATTTTAAAACCTCTATTTAATTGTTTTATGTTGTTATTTGTTAATTATTAATATCTATCTTTTTAACATTTATTTAACTCAACATTTTAAAAATACATTAATAAAGCTTTTAATATTTTTTTAGAAAAATAATGAAACATTTATCAACTTATGAACAAATTGATGTTTTAAAATATCTCAATTTTAATCAATTAATTTCTGTTCAACAAACCAATACGCATTTTAATTTATTAATTGATCAATCTAAATGGAAATTGGCTTTAAAAGGATTATCATTTTTGATAATTAAAGTAATTTTAAGTATTTTTATTTAACATTTAGTTTATTAGCTTGAAACAGACGAATTTGGTGAGGATAAAGAGAGCCAGTTGATTGACCAATCGAATATTGTAAATTATCCATTAGATGATCAACTTTTAGCAAAGGTATTCTTTATCATATTTACTAGAGAAAATTTTTATTTAAAAAAACATTATTTTTTCAGTGGCAATCCGCTATTGATAAACAAATTCAATTATATTTGCTTAATGATTTACAATCTTCCAATGACTGCTTTGTTTGTTTCTGTTCTTTAAATTTAAGTATTTCTTTTTATTAATTTAATTAAATTTATTTTAAAAATACACAGAGAAAGTTTTAAAGTTGATATTGCCAAAATGTCCAAAGAATATTGAGGAAATGCAGCTTATACGTTTTTGGTTAGAAAAAATATTTTCCAGTTCTTTTGAATACGCTATGTTTGATGATATTATATTTAATCCAGAAATTATCAAATTACTTTTTGGAAATATTTCTCTTCATATAAGATCAGAGTTTATCATAACTTTTTACAATTTAATATACAAATATCAATTTGAATTTATTTTTAACCATTTGGTTATTAAAGATAATATTCTGTTAAATTTTGGACATATGGACAACATAGAGGATCAGCATAATTTTTTAATGAAATTAGTCTTTAATTCAGGAATTTCTTGCGTTTGTATTGAGCTTGTTAAGGATCCTTCAACATTATATTATTTAATTACAAACGTAAGTTAATTGAAGTTTAATATAATTCTTGGGGAATTTTATGATTTATATATCCGTCAATTTGATGTTTTTATTGTTATTCTTTTATACTTGAGGAAAGTATATGAATGAATAAAAATGAGCCGTTAGTAAGTTTGTTTGTGGTGCAGTGGTTGTGCTTTGGTTTCGGCCCTTTCCGAGTGATGGTTCTATTCCGTCAGCTATCCACACATTTTACCGCAACATTAATATAATATTTTACCTAAATAATTATTTTATATATTATTGAAAATAATTAGATTTTTTTTATTTTTGAGGTTAAAAATATCTTTATTGCCCTCTTTTATTAATTAATATTAATAATAATATTAAAATTATTTAGAATATTAAAAAATCAACAAATTGCTCAAAAATAGTTCCCAATATTAAAATTGGTGATATGAATGAACTTCGTTTTGAAATGAAAATTCAGGCTGACAAAATTGAAATGTATGGAGGAAATGAAAAGATTGCTTTTTGTGAACATAAAAATATTTATAATCTAAAAATTAAATTTTTGGCCAAATTATATTATCTTAAACCACCAGATGATGAAATGGTTTTTAAAATTAAAATTAAACAAATTAAAGAAGAATAGAAGAAGAAGATGACTTTTCTTTTGTTTTGTTAATTAAATTTATTTTATTTAATATTATATAAAATTTATTTTAAATATTTACAATTATTTTTCTAGTTTTTCCTAAGATTTTCTTTTTTTACTAAACTCCTAAATTGTTTATTTATTTAACAATTTCCCATTATTGAAAGATGCATGTTTGTTTATTAATAAAAAAGACAGTCAAAATATCAATCATAATAAATGTATATTGAGAAAACAAAAAAATAAGTGTAAATGGAAGGGTATATATTCATATAAATAATTAAATTAAATATATATTAAAGATGTTTTTGAAGATAAAAATAAAAGATAAAGCATAAATTAAACCTCTTTTTTCTCGTTTTACCAGTAAATTCTAATTTTATCGTCTTTTGGGCACATTTGGTGGTTCTGAATTTGTCGAATTTTTCAATGATGAAAAACCTTCTGAAAAACACGGCAACGAATCAGTGGCCAAAAGGCGTCTATACTCAGGAATCATCTGAAATTAATTAATTGATTTATTAAATATATTATTTAATCTTTTTTAATGAGAATTTTAGAATGAATGGAAACTAAAATAATTTTCTTATAAAAATTTAGAAATTCTTATGATCATAAATTTAGAAAAAAATTTCCCCAATTTAAAAACAAGCCTAAAAAGAAGATGATCTACCGCTGCCGCGATGTTTTCCCAGATTATTCTATTGCTATCAAGCTGTTCAGGAGGTCTGCTTTGAATTAAAGATCCATTTTGAGAAGAATTTTGAGAACGATTATCTTCGAGTAATGACAAAAAACAAGTATTTAGAGGCAAAGTTTCATTATTATTGATTGTTAATTCTCCTCCTTGTTGTTTTAGTCGTTGCATTGCGAGTGTTCCCTCTCTTAGAATTTCACTTGCAGGAACGATTATAACTTAAAAAAAATGTTTTTATATTTATAATGTGTGGACTCAAAAAGAGTGGATAAATGTTACACTGAAACTCGGTTAAATTTAAATAAAATTAAAAAAAAATAATACATTGATCTGCATTAAAAGAAGAGCAACGATACAAAGCCAAAATATTTTCATAAGACCTCTTATTGCCCAAAACAATGAAAATTGCATAAAAATCTTCGAGATCGTATATTTGCGAAGTATCAATAATTGACTTATCAGGCAAATTGAAAGATTTAAGAATCCAATCAGAGAAATACTTTTGTGACGATACAGATGTTGTTTTATTTCGAAAAACAACGATAGCTTTAAATTAAAAAAATTTAAACTCTTATTTGTTATAAAGATGCGCTTTTCAATAATTCAGTATTTAATAATTTTAAAATTACTTCGATTTGCCAATTCAATCATTCCAGCAACACAAACATTTGAAAGACTAGATGTTCCTTGCTGTCCTGCATTACAAGAAAATTGATTTGGAAATTGATTGTCCATTGGCAATCCAGAATTATGCCCTGTTTTTATTAAAAGTTAAAAAATAAGATAACTTTAAAAAAACCTGTAAAAGAAAACTTGACACTAGATCCTTGAGAAGTTGATTGTTTAATAGTATCTGAAATTTCTATGCCAATGTTCTGAGCTAATAATTGATCAAGTGTCATTCCACTAGTTTTTCCTGTTGATGAATTTTGACTACTCATCTTTTTTATAAATTAAATAAAAAAATCTGCAAAAAAATAACAACTTGAAAATAAATTTAAAAACTCTCTACAGCGAAGTAAACAAAATTAAAAACTGATAAATCTATGGGATTATTAAATGAAGAATCCTTGAGTAAATTTTTTTCAGATTATGCATAATGTAGCGATATAATTGTTATTATATAATTATGTTGACCTTGTTTCTAGTACGAAATCCTTACGCTCAACTGGCTAACACTCAACAGGCCACACTCAACCGACCTAAACAGAAGAAAATTAAGTGGAGTAAATGTCTCATTTAAACAATTCATCAAATTATTACAATTTTAAAATTCCTAACTAAAAATGTTAGTATAAAATGTTGAGATTCAATGTAAATGCCTCATTTTAATTTTTGGAATTTTTCATTTCTTAGTTATTTTCGAGCTCGCTTCTCTCTATCTTCCTAAGCTTCCTTTATTTATTCACCAATTTTTATAAATTGTTTATAATCCATAAATTAAAAACGAATAGACATGAATGCTATTATTTATTTATACTTTTTTAATAAAGGAAGCATTTGATTTAGTTCTTTTCTTAAAATTATATTTATTTCGGTTTACAAAATTAGATTTTTTATTTTTTAATCAAAAGCTTCTAACACATTTCCAAACAAGCGATAATTTCTATTTTTCCAACCTCGTGTAAATTTTAAAATTGTACACAAAAAGTTCTCTTCAATTAAATTTTTTGTTTTCTAATCAAAATATTTTGCAGTAATTTCTTATCTCTTTCACATTAACAAATAAACAACTTTTAATACCACTCAATATGGACAAGGCCAAAGGTTTTCTTTTTATATTTACTGATAAACAAACTAAAAGTACACTTATTTAGTTGACTCTTCTGTTAATTCTCAGCAAATAATTCAAGAAGAGGGAGGAGACAATCAACAAAACTCTTACGATTTGGATTCCGAAGAAGACTTTTTCACCACTTCTACACCAAATCAAGCGTTGCAAAACGAACAAGAGGAGGAGAACATGGACAAATCTAATGCTGATATCAACTCTATGGTTCAACAAGGCGGTAACTCTCTAAATGGTATATTCTCATTTTTATATTTTTGACCTACTTTCTAATGATGTTTTTATTCGATTACCTTGAAGAGTTAGTCCATAGTACATTACATTATTTATCACATCAATTTCACTGAACAGCGTTTTTATTCTTTAAGAGTTCTTCCCAAGTATAATCAAATTTCGATTTTTCTTTTACTTTAATACTCGGGTGCCTTTCCGACACATTGGGGGTTCCCCACTAACCTCCGACATTCATTCCCAATGTTAGGAAAGCATCTTAATATCTACGAGTCTTTTCTTAAGTCTTACATATTTTTATATTTTATAATTACTTTTAAACTTCAATTATTTTAACAGAATTTCACACACCCAAAGATCAAATTGCCACAGAAGAGATGTCCACTGTTGACCGTTCAATGGATTCTACATTGTTGGCCACAAATGCTGCTGACAAGCGTGCCGATTATTACGGTGGAAAACTTAAGTGGATTGGGGAAACTCGTCCAGTTAAAAAGGTTATATATTCTTTTAGCATCACAAATGTCGATTTAAGTTTTTACTAAAGTTCAATATTTTTCAGACTATCTCAACTTACAACCGTTTTCGTGGCTCTGGCGAACCGAGTGACCAAACACTCGATCACTTGTCAAATGCATTGTACTCGGCTGACTTTGGATTTTCTTATCTGTTTTGGCGCATTATCTTTGGATTGAAGGACTTTGTTTGTAATACTTATGCTATTGCTCAACGCAAAGGTTTTTTTACTTTCATTACATTTTTATTTTATTTGTTCTTTTTCTAGGTTTGACTAGACCACCGGTTATTGCTCTTGGCATTGTTTTGTTTCCGATTGTTATGACAGTAATGTCACCTCTATTGATTGGATTGTCTTTTGTTATTGTGCCAATCTTCATCTTTGCTTTCTTCTTTTTGGCTATTCCTTCAATGTTCTTGATGCCTTCTGCTCTGTTCTTCATTTACATGTTTGGTGGCATGCCCAAATTATTGTCAATTTTGGATCGTTTCCTCAACATTTTCTTTGGTAATCGTCGTGATGGTAATGGAGAAGGAACTAATCGCATATCTGATGGTGATGGCGGTAGAATTGGAACTTCTGGATCATAGTAGAACAATTGGAAAATTTTGAAAGTTTATATGAAAAGTGATTTTATTGACCTAAATTAACAAGTTTATTTAATTTTAATTTATATAATAGAGTCATAAATAATTTAAATTGATTTTTTGAAATTTTATTTAAAAAGAATTTAGAAAAGATAATTTTATAAAATTATTTATGATTCTTTAAATTCTTCAATCTGACCTAATTTGACATAAAATATTGATTATTATTTTTTTATCTTTGAATATATTCGTTTTTTATATCTAAATATAAAATTTGAATGTTTTTGAATTTGTTCAATAATTCATAATTGTCCAAAATAATTTAATTTCCCTTATTTTACTCTTTTATTTATAAGCCTATAGCAAGTTGATTATTTAGAATATTTAAATAAAATATATAAATCGTTGACAAATAAATATTTGAATTATTGCCTATTAAAGGTTAACAGAGACATTCTCTTCTTACAATAATCCTTGCATATCACCACCAATAAGATAACGCACAATTTAATTTGGTCTTATATATATCTCAAGTTTTGTTTCAAAAATATTCAAAGTTTTTTCTAAATTGTCCATAATTGTTCTATAACATTTCAAGTTTGTTCCATAAATTTTTAATTTATTTAATAACCTTTCCCCGTTAAAAACAATCTTCCTCAGTTATTTCACAACTTTCCCTCATATATAGGTTAAAAAATTAGATGAACACAGAGGTGGAGCCTTTTTTTTGAGTAACGTCCAGCAATGCTTGGCTTTCCCTTCCTATCAATATATTCCTTTTTGTTCTAGACAAAAATATTCAATTCTTTTTTTATTTATTTTTTAATTTTTATATTAAACATATTTATATATTTAAATTTTTAAAATGCCTGAAAACTCTTCAAATTCAGATTTGGATAAAGAAGTATGTAAAATTTGTCAAAATAATACAAAATTTGAGTTATCTAAAATATTTTATTTTTTAGTAAAAATTAAACAATTTCTTTTAAATTACTTATAGTAATCGTTGTTTATAAAGTCTGCATCTATTATCTGTGGGAAATAATTAAAAAAATAAAAATATTTAGAATGCTTAAAAATTTATTTTTAAAACAATTTTTTAATTTTAGACAAATGATTTTGTAGCACTTAACAAAAAAAGCGATGAGTTAATTTTTGAATTGAAACAATTAAATGTTGGAAATAGAGTGGTTAGTTTAATTTATTTTAATAATTTGTAATTTAAAAAGAACATTTAATTTTGATATTGTCAATATTTTTTAAATAATTTGAGATTCTTAAAAAACTTTTAATTATTTTTTCAGTGTTTTGTTTATATTTCAAACAATAATTGTAAATTTATTGACTCAAATTGCCCCTCATGTTGTGAAAATAAATGTGTAGAGACTAACAGACTAAATGCTTTTTGTATGAATGGAAATATATTTATTCAAATTAAAAAAGGCACTTTTGTTAAATTTATTAGTTATAAAAGTGAAAATGGTAGGTATTTTTTATATATTTAATAAAAATGAGACCAATTTGAATTTGGGATTTTTAAGACAAATTCCATTATCTTATTTTAAATCCTTACCCATTTTTATTAATTACTAGTATTCAAAATCTTTAAATTAATTCAGGAACTGATCATTTATTTAACATAAAAGCATTATCTCAAAACAATTATACAACTTTAACATTATTTGATTATCAAGTTAAATTTCAATTAGAAGAAAATGCAGAGAAAGGAATTGGTCTTTTAAAAGGCAAAAATTACGTTGCTGCTTTATGTCCGAAATGGAAATCATTTTATTATTACTTTCAAAATACTTCTGAATTTACTAATATTGTAAGTATTATACTCATCCAGATTTTTTAGCAAAATAGTGAGGCATAGAAAGAGACAGCGAAAGAAACATACAAAAAATGCTGTAACATCCATTTTCTTTTTTCGGCACTGAAACGGCTAAAAATGATTGTTAAACTCAGTGTAAAAATTAAGGATTTTAAATTATTATTTTTTAGTCAAAAAATCTGAAAGGATTGGATATGGATCAACTGGCTGTTTTAATTACTAAACTAAATCAAGCATTGCAAGAAAAACAAGAGGAGGAGAATATGAACAAATCTAATGCTGATATTAACTTTATGGTTCAACAAAGCAATGACACTCGAAATGGTATATTTTCTCATTTTTTATATTTTTGACCTATTTTCTAAGTATGTTTTAATCGATAACTTTAGAGAGTTAGTCCTTAAAACACATTACATGATTTATCGCATCAATTTTACTACTTGGACAGAGTTTGTATTCTTTGAGTTTTTCCCAAATAATCAAACTTAATTTTTCTTTTTTAATTCTGATGCCTCCCCGACACTTTGAGTGTGTTCCCACGTTATTTCCAACGATCCCCGACAAAGATGAATTTACCATGGACATTCCATCCTTCTTACTACCTACCAGTCTTTTCTAAGTCTATAAATATTTTTATATTTTATAATTACTTTTAACCTTAATTATTCTAACAGAATTTCACACATCCAAAGATCAATTTGCTGCAGAAGAAATGTCCACTGTTGACCGTTCAATGGATTCTACATTGTTGGCCACAAATGCTGCTAAATCATTTGGATGTTCTTATTTGTTTTGGCGTGTTTTCTTTGGATTGAAGGACATTATTTTGAATACTTATGCTCAACGCAGAGGTTTTTTATTTTTATACACTTATATTATTATTTATTTTTCTAGGTTTGAATAGAACTCTGTTAATCTTTCTTGGACTTGTTTTCTTTTATGTTGCTGTTTTGCCAATTCTACTCTTTGCTTTATTTTTGGCTATTCCTGTAATGTTTTTGATGTCTTATGCTCTGTTCTTCATTTACATGTTTGGTGGAATGCCAAAATTATTATCAATTCTGGATCGTCTTCTCAACATTTTCTTTGGTAATCGTCGTGATGGTAATGGAGAAGGAACTAATCGCATATCTGATTGTGAAGGTCGAGTTGGAACTTCTGGGACACATTAGAATAATTGGAAAATTTTGAAAGTTTATATGAAAAGAGAGATCTAAACTAACAAAGTTTATTTAATTTTAATTTATGTAATAGAGTCAGTCATAAATAAATTCATTTTTTGAAATTTTTATTTAAAAAATTAGAAAAAAATTTAAAGAAATTAAATACTTTGACTCTTTAATTTATATGCTTTTCTTAAATCGACGACTTTTTTAAATTCTTTAATCACTTATTACTTTGACCTTAAATATTGATTATTTTTTATTTATTTATTTTTATAACTTAAAAATAAAATTTTAATTTTCTAATTACTTAAAGTTTATGTAGAAAAATTGTCGAAACAATTTATTAAATTAAAAGTTTTTCTTAAATATATTAGTGAATTTCATCTTCTTAATCTAATAAAATCCTTCCTTAATTAATTAAACAAATTAAATAAAAAAACATTTTAATTTATTTTATAACAGCAGTTTGACAATTTTTTTTCATTTTTATTAAAAATTGAAAAAATAAAAAGATTAAAACAAAATAATAATATAAAATTTAAAATATAATAAATTCTCCTGTATATTTAATTTTTGCGACATAAAAAAGAGAAAAGTGTTTTTGGAAATAATCAGTCCATAATTAATTTAAATAAAATTCAAATATTTTAATTAAATATAAATCTTTCATTTTATAATTTATTTGGACTGACTAAACTTTAAAAAAAATAATTAAATTTAAAAAAAATAAATTTCAGGTAGATAATTGTTGTTGAATTAAATTAATATAAATTGAGTGTAGAATGGTTGTATATAAATAATTGAGTAAAACAAAATAAAAGTAGGGGAAATAGAAAAATAATATTTATATAATAATGAGGTTAGAAAGGTTGTATTTTTCAAATAATTTTAAATTTTTGAAAAAAAAATAAAATTGAGATAATAAAAGTATTTTTTAAATTATTATATTTTTAATAAATGTGTTAAAAGCTAAAATAATTTATTTAAATTTGGAACAATTTTTTTTTTTGAATGAAATTAGCAAAAATAAAAGAAATTCTTTACTGTCTTCTCACACGAAAAAATAATTTCCCTTTAAAAAAGAAAGAAAAATTAATATAAAAATTTCTTTAAAATAATTTAGAAAGAATAGCATTTAACACAATTAAAAAAAATAAATTTTTTAAATTTATTTAATCAAATGTACTTTTGAAATTTTAATATTTAAAAAAAAAGTGAGCGAAAAAAAAATTAAAAATAAATTTAAAATAGCTCAAAGGCGCAAAAAAATAAAAATAAAATTGGCACTATCGCAGGCCTTTTAATTCTTCCGGTGTCAACGATACAATTCCCTGAGTATAATTAATAATAAATAAACCGGTAAATAATGCGATAAGTCATAAGGAAAAAAATTTTTGTTTTTATTCTAAATTTTTCAAATTAAATTTTTTATTAAATTTAAAAAAAAAAATTTTTTTCCTTTGAATTTTAAAATAAATTTTTTGGAATTAAACAGAAATAATATAATAAAGAAAAAAAAGAAATAAAATAAAGTGAACAAAAAATATTTATTTGTTGATAAAGTATATAGTATAGAAAGAGAGTAGAGCTAAATAATCCAACTTAATTATTTATTTATTTTTCAAAGTATTTTTTTTTAAATAAAAAATTTCAGACTCAAAAAGATTTTTGAAAATAAAAATATTTAAAATAATAAATTTAAATATTTAAAATAAATATATATTTTTTTTGTTCTACTCTCTCAAAAAAAAAAAATAAAATAAAATGTAGGCAGAAGAGTAAAAGAAAATAAATAATTTATTTATTAAAAAAAATATAATTTTACTCATGTTTTGCTTGATAAAGATGCAAATTAAATTCTAGAGCAGTATTTGAATGTTGTCCACAGTGATTACATTTAAATGGATTTCCAATTGAATGATAACCACGGTGTAATTGATAGAGAAAACTAAAAAATAAATTTTTAAAATTAATTAAAATTATTTTTTAATTTTTAAAAAATAAATAAAAAATATTTTTACCCGTCTCTGAAGGCAATGTCACACTGTTCACAATAAAAAGGCAATGTTGAGATTGAATTATTTTGTTCATTACTACACTTAAAAATAAAAATTGAATTTAAATATTAAATAAACACAATTACTTTTTATAATATTAAAACAAATAAAACATCTAACATTATAACATGCTTAAAACAAACAAAAACTACAAAAACAATTAAAAATGTCTAAAACATCCAAAAACATTCAAAAAACAGTAAAAATGTTTAAAACATAAAAATCCAAAATTATAAAAACTTCCAAAAACATTATTAAAATGTCTAAAACATCCAAAAACATATCTAAAACATCATTAAAATGTCTAAAACATTGAAAAACATATCTAAAACATAAAAAATCTAAAAAACATTCAAACATGCTTAAAACATATAAAAACATTTATATAAACAAACATTAAAATTGGCAGAATTTGACAGTTTTTTATTATTTTGTTGAACATTATTATTATTGTTGTTATGAACATTTTTAGGTGAAGGAGAAGAAGAACACAACAAATTAGATAAAATATCATTTTGATGAAAAGGAGAAGAAAATAATCCATGTTGTGAAGAGGGAATAGGTCTAACAATAATACTTTCTTGACATTCTTCAACTTTATTAGATGTTTTTAATTCATTTTGTTGTTGTTGTGTCTATATAAAAATGAAAAAAAGGGGAAAGTTGAGACTTAGTTAGATGTTTTTTATTTATTTAATTTAAGACTATTATAGAGCTAATAAAAAATTATAAAATTTTAAACTAACCAAAATATTATCTTCTTCATTATTATTATTATTAAAGCTAATAAATTCATTATTATTTGATAAAGATGTAGGGCAAGGAGGAGTTGATACAGAAGAAATATCCATATTATTATTTATTGTAATATTATTTAAATTATTATTAAAATTGTCTTCTTCTTCTTCATCTTCTTGAATTTTTTCTTCTTTTTCTAAGATAATATTTTCTTCCTCCTGATTAATATGAAGGGCAGCAGCGGCAGCTGGTAATTCTTGGCTTAAAAGAGAAGTTGGAGTATCTGATGTTGGGGCTAATTCTTGATGAAGTTGTGCTTAAAATATTTTTTTTTAATTTTAAAAATATAATTAATGATATTAAGAGAAAACACCTCTCCTCTCATCAAATTTTTAAAAAATAAATTATCTTTTCTCTAAATAATTAAAAAAACCTGTAAGTCTATGATAAATAGTAGCAAGTGCTTCCTGTTCATTTCCAATTTGTTGAGGCATTTGTTGATGTGTAGCAATTAAATGTAAAAAAAGATGCTGATTCATTTCATCAATATTTCCTGTACTAAAATTGCAATGAGGACAATTAACTACTGCATTACATATTAATTCATGCATTTGTTCAATCTAAAAGATTTAAAATAAATTAAAAATAATTGTCTTATATTTTTAGAGGACTTTAAAATTTTGAAAATATTCTTTTTATAATTTTTTTTAATAATTTAAACCTGTTGTTGTAAAATAAAATGATGTTGAGATGCCAAATCTAATTCTGAATTATTAACTAAAGGTTGTACAACCAAATCATGATGAGGAGTTGCTGGAGACTTTAATAATGCCAAATCATCATTTTTTGCCAAATAATTATTAGCATTTCCTTCAAAAGATTCTTCTTTACTAGCCGAAGAACTTGAAGCATTCTCTGGACGATCTAAATAATATTTTAAAGTTTAAAAAAAATTAAATTTAAAGAAAACCTTCAATAGCTGGTGTACCCGCACCTTCTCCATGGCTATCACTACTATCAAAAAGTTCGATTCCTGCTCCTGGTGCTACTTTATGTTTATATTTCCTCAAATGCATCTATAAATTAGTTTAAATAAAAATATGTATTTAAAAATAATTATTTAACCCTAAGGCTGTGACTGTATTTTGTCTGATAAGTACAATCCATACATTTAAATTGAAAATTAGGTGTATGTGACTTCATGTGTGAATTGAGCATTGATTTGTTTACACAAGCTTTAAAAAATTGTTTTTTTAATTAAAATTTTTTTTTAAATATTAGAAAATTTATAACATTTCCAACAATTTTTTCAAAGAAAAAAATAATTAAATTAAAAAAATAATTAAATTTAAACAAACTATAAGCACAAGTAGGACAATTAAAAGGCTTTTGTCCATTATGATTTCGATAATGATATTCCAAATGATGTTTATATTCAGTAACAAAATCACAAATTGTACAACATAATTGTTTTTGTTTAGGAATATGTAGACGAGCATGTGTCCATTGCTCTTTTTTGGAATGACTTAAATGTGGGCATTGTTTACATTTATATTGTTTTGGTTTTCCTGCTCTTCTATTTGAACTACTAGTTTCTGGTTTTGATGATATTCCATTATTATTTTGTTGAAAATATTCTTTTTGAGAAGATATTTCTTTTTCTTCTCCATCGTCAACTAAAGCCTGCAAAAAAAGAAAAGTTAATAAGGTAATTTTATATTTATAACCTCTTAAAAATTGCCTAAAAAATCTTAAAATCGTTAATCGAAAAGCCTTAAAAAAGAAAATCTTTTTTAAACCCAAATTTTAACACAAATTTTAAATAAATTAAAAAAATAATAAAATAAACCATTTCCTCATCTTCAGGCATTTCAACAAAACCAAGAGAATTAGCTGTAGAAGTAGCCAATAAATTAGCTGCTTGCCTTTCTGCTAAAGCTCTAAATTGATCAAAAGCTGTAGGGCCTAAATCACCAATTTGTGGAGAATTAAAAGATTTTTCATTTGGCCCATTATTTGAAATAGCATCAGTACATATTTTTAATAAAGCATCTGTAGAATTTGAAAATTGTTGTTGTGTTAAAGTATTATTATTATTATTAAGTATTGATTGTAATGATTCTAATTTATTTGTTTCGATTGTATTATTGCCTTCAGTCTTTAATGTATTTAAACTAAAAAATAAAATTAATAAAATATAAATCAGAAAATAAATTAAAAAAGGAGGGAATCTCAACTTTGTTATTTTTTAAATTAACTGTAAAGAGAAAAATTAAAAGGACGTTTCATTACCGATTTTTAAGTAAACGCTTCATCGCCTCAGATATTTTTTAACATATTTATTGTTAACTTTAGGGAAAAAATATTTTAAAAATTAAAATACAATTTGCCTTTAAAAAACATAAAAATAATAAAAAAAATAATAAAAAATGAAGGCGACAAAAACATTGGTAATGAAATGTCCTCGTCCTTAAATGACCCATTTTTAAGGAAATAATGTAAAACAATACGCAACAAAAGTTTAATTTAAAAAAACATAAAAACAAACTTTAAAATTTCAATGTTTTTTTCATTGTTTTTAGGTGATGAATTTTGTTTTTGTTGAATTGTTTGTGTTTTTGATTGAATAGAATTATTATTATTATTTCTTGTTGTAATATGTGTTGTTGTTGTTGGTTTAAAAATTCCTGCTGCTAATCTTTCCTCTGCTGTATGATTTTGTTGCATATGTTTTTTAAGACGTCCTTGTGTTCTTGATTGATAATCACAAATAGTACATTGTTGTATAGCATGGGTATTCATATGAGAATTATAATGAAATCTATAATTTTAAAAATTAAATTAATAATAAAAATAATGTTTTTTGCTAAAATATCTTCAAATTGTGTAAAATTTATTTTTTATTATTAAATTAATTATTCAATAATTATTATAAGTTAAAACAAATGTTTATAAATTTAATAAATAAATTAATGATTCATTTTTGTAACTTTGACTTTTTGATAATTATAAAGACTTTCTTTTTATAAAGAGAAAATAAACAACACATTTTCTTTTTAATTTTTGTATAATACCTACAATTGAAACTCTCATTATAAGGACATTGGAATATACGAATATAGGGCCAAGTCCTTGGTATTTTTTAATAAAGTTAGCCCCATCTGTCCCTAAAACGGGAGAGATTCAACTGCACATAAAACAAATTTTTTTTTAAAAATTTAAAAATAATTCAAAACTTACTGAGATGGACAACTAAATCCACAATGTGGACATACTTTTACATCATCTGGACATTCTCCAATATCAGGACCCAACCCAGGAGGTCTAAAATATGTTCGGCTAGTTCTTTGTTGTATAGGAGTATTTGTTATTATATCATTTGAAGAATTAATTAAATTATTATTATTTGATTGTTGTGTATTAGAAGAAGTAGAAGAAGAACTAACAACTACTGGTGTTGGCCTTGCTATATTAGAAAGCATATTTTCTCCCTCTTCTCCCCCTCTTCTCTTTTTGTTTTTTTAATAAATTTATTTAAAAATCCATAAATATTTTTTTAGTAGTTTAATTAAAAATAACAAATTTAAATATAATATTAACCAACACAAGATATTTCAACTATTTTTTGTAGTGTTCTAAAAATAATTTTTAATATAAATATTTAAATTAATAAATCTTTAAAAAGTTCTTTTTTAATTACAAAATTAATATTTAAAAATATTTAAATTAATAAATATTTAAAAAATAAAATTTAAGTCTTATTGTATAAAAAATATCATTTATTATTTTAAAATTCTTTTTTTTGTTTTCATTTAAAAAGAAGGTAATAATATAAAACAAAAAAAGGTTTTCTGCCAGGTATTTTCTTTTCTTTTTTAAAAAAAGAAAAAAATTGGCAACAACAAAACAATTGCCAACATTAATTATTAAATAAAAAGACTAAACAAAAATAGCTGAAAAAAGGAAAAAATAAATAAAAAAGAAGCACTAATTTTTTTAAATCTTTTAAATAAAAAAGAAGAGAGAAAAAAAGAAAATATTAACTAAAAAAAATAATTATTTTCTCTTTTTTAATGTCAGATGTGCTTAAAAAGAACCAGAAACCAATTTTTTTATTTAATAAAAAATGAGAAAAATTGTTATTTTAGTAAATGTTTTTTTTTTCAATTTATTTTTATTTTTTAATTTTTTAACTCAATAAAATTTTTAAATTACTTGAAATCTGTTAATAATAATTTTATTTGAAGTATATATCAAATTAAATAATTATTCTCTTAATCTCGGGTGTGGCTCAGTCGGTAACGCTTCTGATTTGTTAAAGGTATGGTTGTGGGTTCGACTCCCTTTGATGGTTTATTGTTAAAAAATTATTTCAAAATTTTGCATAATATTTTTAATTTAAAAAATATATTTTTTTAAATTAAAAAAAAGAATTACTTGAATTAAAAGTTTAGAAAATGTTAAAAATAAAAGAAGAAAAAAATATAAAATTGTTTTGAACTACCGAGATCTTTATTTATTTTTCAAATAAAAATAAAGAATTTACACCACTTTATTATAAATATATTTTGTTTTTCCAACCGGATGAAAATATTATAGTATTTTAGATATAAAAAGTACAAATAACAAAAATGACACAAAAATAAAAAGAAAATAATAACCAAATAATATAAAAACAGGGTAAAAAAAGGGTGGAGCCAAAAATAATATTATTTTTAAGTCTGCCACATTTTTCTTTTTTTTCTTTAATAAAAAGATGGGGAAGTGGTCACTCTACTGGTCACTTTTTTCTTTTTTTTTCTTTCTCTCGGCCATTACCCCAAAAACATATAAAAAGATATATCTTTTCTCTCTTCTTTTTATTTATTTTTAGATTTTTCTTTCTAACGTTCCTAGCAGTGCTGGTCTGCTGCCAGAAATATATAAAAAGCTCTTCTCTTCTTTTTTCGTTCAAATCCCGTCCGAGAGTGCAGCAAAAATAAGAAAAAGTCTCTTCTCCCTTCGTTTTACTCGGCTGACGCATTTTATTTTTGTTATTTTGTTGTGTTTTTGTGTTCAAATTGTTTTTATATTATTTATTTTTCTTTTTTTCTCTCTTCTCTATACTCTCTCATCTTTTTATTTTCTATATTTGTACATTTTTTATTTTCTCTCTTCTTTTTTGTTTTTCATCAGCGCCAATTTTTCGTATTATACTATGGTTTTGTTTTCGTCAAAAGATACATCTTTTTCCGCTCTTCCAGCTTTTGCGTAGTGACCATTATAAAAAGAAGAAAAGAAATCGAGTGACCGGTCATTTTTGAGGGAAGGTCAGAAAAATAAATAAATTGAAAAATAAAATAAAAAAAAAGAAAAAATGTTAGACAACTGCTAAGGCACTGGCTGTCACCCCGCGGGAAGTGGACAACGCTAAATAATCGGAGAAAGAAGAAAAACGAACAGAAAAATAAAAATAAAAGCAAGAAAACAAACTAAAAAGTGTAGGGGAGAAGAGGGATTTTTTGGCGCAGGTTTTTGTTACATTTATTGGTCGTAGGGTAATTAAATTGTTAAATGGACAAATAATTTTAATTAAATTTATAAAAACACAGCTGATAAGGTTAACTAAGTCTTTAGAAAAATTTAAAAATTTTTAAAAATTTTTTTCGGTTTGTTATAAGTAAAATTTTTGGTAAAAATATTTTAATTTTTTCAAAAATATTTAAAATTTGCTTGAGTTTTTCCAATTGTATATCTTTTAGGAATTACTAAGAAATTCTGAAATTTATTTTTAAATAAATTAAAGTTATATAAAAAATAAAGAAAATAGCTCAAGTTCAGTTTATCGTCCAAGAAATTTTAGACGTTTAATGGAAAAATTGAAAAAAAAAACAAAAATAAAGAACTTGACTATTATTAAAACATAAAAACATTCTAAATATAACAATTTAATTTTAACCTTAAAAGTAAATTCACCAAATAAAAATTAAGGTGTTTTAAATAAAATAATATCTTAATTTTAACAAATTTGCGTCATAATTTTCGCGCCGAAATATCCCCAAAAATGAGAAAAATGTTTTTGGGTAGAGACGACCCAAATACTTTTCTTCTTCTCTTCTTTTTCTTTTTTCTTATTTTTCGCTTGACCGATGACCAAAAGAGAGAAAAAGCAGAGATAGACAGAGAGGGAGGGAGAAGGCTGTAAATTGGAACGCGAAAACAACCACCAATGCAAAAACAAAATTCTCGACTATGGCGCAAACAAAATAAAATAGAAATATAAAAAGTACTTTAAAATAAATAAATATAACACAAAAACAAAATAATACATATAATAATAATTAAAAAAAAGAAAAATAAAAGATTTTATTTAAAAATTGTAGAAAAAAAAAGAAAGAAGAGTTTAAAATTTATTTTTTTTTAATTTTTGTATTTTAAAAATAAAATTTAAATAAAAAAAAAAAAGAGTGGACAGACACATTGTCCTCATAATATTTTTTATAATTAAAAAATTCTTTTTTTTTTATCAATTTTAGAAAATTTACGATTTTGAGGGTAATATCTCTATAAAATAGATTTTCTTGTATATTAATATTATTTTTTATTTTTTCCTTTTCAAAAGGTCAGTAAAAAACAAAAAAAAAAGAAGAAAAAAATGTAATAAAAAATGGGGGTTGGTTTTGTGCCTGTTAGTGCCTTGCTTTTTTTGTAAAAAGAGTGGACATTGTCCATTTGGGAAAGGATAAAAATAAATAAATATATTTTTAAGGGCAGATATTTATATTATTTTTATAATAAAAAATGACCCCCAAAAGCATGAAAATAAATAAAAATATTTTTTAAAAAAAACTAAAAAATTTTTTTAGTCCCGACAATGGCTAAAAAAATTTTTTTCTAACTTGAGATAAACAAAAATATTTTAAAACAAAATAAAAAAAGTATAAATAAATAAAAGTGGAGAAAAGAGGTCGAACCATGCCAATTTCAATTGTAGCCAAACACACTACCAACTTAGCCAACAAATCAACGAAAGCTTTTTAACAAAATGCTTATAACAATAAAGTTTTTAATTTATTTTTAATTAAAAATTTTTAGAGAAAAAAAATAAACTTTTTAAAAATTAAAAAATGAAGAGAAAAAGAAATAAATTAAAAAAAAGAAATATTAGAATTTATAAAAAATCTTAAAAAAATAAAAAAGAAAAACCCCTTCTGATTAAACGTTCAAAAAAACATATTTTTATATTCAACAGCATGTTAAAGAACAAAAATTAATTTAAAAAATTTTCCAATAAATTTAAAAATTAAAAAATCCCCACCTCATAGAAGAAGAAAAAATGTAATGACCTCTCTATGAAAAGACGGAATCTGAAAAAAAAATTATTAATATTTTTGTAAATTAAAAAGTAACGCGGACATTTTAATATAAAAAAATTAATAAAAAATATTTTGTAAATTTGCGAAAATATTTTAAAATATTTATAGTAAATATATTGAATAAGGAGAGAATGGTGATAAATTTTTGTTTAAAAAACATTTAAATGGTCATAAATTAAATTAAAAAATATATTCGGAATTGAATTAATTTGATAAATAAACAATAAATAAAATAAAAATTAGAAAATTAGTTAAAAATAAAATTAAAAATATTGTTTTTAATTAAAAACGAACAGAGAAACATATTTTAATTAAATAATAATTTAAAAGAGAAGAGACGACGATCGAACTAATGCCTTTTCATCTGTATGCAAACACACTACCAACTTAACCATAGGTAATTCAATGTAACTTCGTTAGTTAATGTTCATAGTTTTTAAATAAAAATAGCTTAAGATTAAAAAAATTACAAAATAAATATTTTTAAGCAAAAATTATTAAAATAAAAAACATAAAAATAAAATAATTATTTTAGTAAAATTTATTTGTATTTTTTTTATTTTTTAAGGAAAAAAATAATTTTATTAAAATAATTTGAGCAGTCAAGAAAAAATAAAATAGACAACACAAAAATAAAAAGTGTATAATATATTGCGCATTCTAGTCAAAAAAATAAAAATAAAAAGCATTTTAAATTTAAAAAATAAAATAAAAAAACTCGTTCAAAAAAAAAGAAATAAAAACTTTCTTTACCAATAAATGATTAAAGGTGTTTGAGGTGAACACTAAAAACAAAATAACAAAAAAAAATTGGGAAGAGAAGAATAAAAAAATATTTGGGGAAGAAGAGGTGAAGACGAAGACGAGAGAAAAAATTTTGTTTTAAAAATAATGTGATTGTGTTGTAGTATATACGAAAATATTATGAAGTAAAAAAATGGGGTAGAAGAATATAAAAAACGACGATGGGAGGGGTGAAAAAATGGGGGGAGGATGGATGCTTTCGACGGCAGTGAAAAGTTGATAGAGTTGTAAGGCTGGCAGGGGATAGAGACGTTTTGGCGCAGAGTTATTTTTTTAAATTTATTTATTTAAAATCAAATCTATTTTATATTATTTTTTGAAATTAAAGATATTTATAAATTTTCCTCTTTTCAGGCTCATAAAAAATTTAAAATTAAAATTTAGTATATTTTATCAAAAATTTATTTTGGATAATAAGATTTTCCATTGCTTTTTTGGCCATAACTTTTTTTAAAATAAACGGATTAAATCAATCTAAAAAGAAAAATAATCAACAAATCAAGAGCTATCGAATGACATAAATTTTATTTTAAAAAATTAAATAATAAAAAAGTTATGCCCAAAAAAGTGCATTAAACTTGATTAATCTGCGCCGAAAAGACCCTAGTCAAAGTGGCAGTGCAGCATCAGCAAAAAAAAGGGGAAAACAAAAAAAAAGAGAAGAAAAAAAAGGCCGGTGGACGCTGGCGCGTTTTTAGGGGTAAAAAAAGAATAAAAAAATAAGAGAGCGGACAGATCGATGAGTGAAAAAATGACTCGGCTATATTTTTTATTTTTCGCCCAACAAATTTTTTTTTTCTTCTTCTCCTTTTTTTTCTCATTTTTTATTACCGGCGTCCTTCCCCTGATTGCTTTTCTCTCTTCTTTTCTTTTATTTCTCAACACAACAACCCCTCTCTTTTCCTCTTTTTTTACCAAAAAAAATTTCCACCCGCTCTCTTTTTTTTCTTTTCTTTTTTTCTTTTCAGTTGGTAGATAAGACAACATAAAAAAATATTGTAAAAAAATAATTCTTTTTTTAAATACACAACGAACGAAGGAAAAAAACAAAAGTACACACACAGAGAAGAGAGAATATTAAAAAAAGAGAGAAAAAAGAAATAAAGAAAAAATAAAAAACCAAAGTGATAAGTCGGTGTTTTTTATAAAAGGACAAAAAAATGGAAAAATTTATTCCAAAAGATCAACAATTAAAAAAATCAACGTTAAATTAATATGTAAGTAGGGCCAATTAATTGATCAAAAACCCTAATAAATCAAACAAAAATTAATTAAATTAATCAAAATAAATTTAATCTGTTGGAGCTTGATCAATTGGGGTGACTAAATATATTATTTTTTTAAATAATTTTTCAAGAAAAATTATTTTGGGAAGAAAAAATTGTCAAAAAATATTTTTAGCAAAGAAAATCCAAAGAAAGTCAAATTATTTATTTCTTTAAATTCTTTTAAATTGATCCAAATTATTTATTTTATTTTTTAATTGGTGATCTTTTGGGTATTTATTTAAATTATTTATTTATTTTTGTTAAAAGTTTTAAATAAATAAAATTGATAAAATTTTATTTTTTTTTTAAATTAAAAAAAAAATTTCCATCGATAATAAAAATATTATTATTATTAAATTTTGAGGTTTTTTAAGTAATATTTCTAAAATTTTGTAATAAAATTAAAAATAAATTATTTATTTTTAGTAATTTATTCTTTTAAAATTTTTCTTACTGAAAAATACAATAAAATGAAAAGCCTAATATTTAATTTAAAAGTTTTTTAAATATTTATTTTTACTCCTTTGCTTTTTTTAATTAATTCTTGTATTAAAAGTACAAATTTAAATTTATTTTTTAATATCGAAAATAATATTAAAATTTTTTGATTATATTTATAAGCCATTTTTTTACTTCACATAACAAGCCATGTACTTTTTTGAATTTTCTTTTTAATCTCTAAAATTAATTTAAAAAATAATATTAATTAAAAATAATAAATTTTCTAAATTTATAAATATTTTTAAATAATTATTTCTCAGCAGAATCATTATATTTATATTTTTTGAGATTAAAAATTAAAATATCTACCTTTCATTTTTAATATTTTTCATCAAATGCACTATTTTTAGAAGCATTCAATGCCTTAAAGCATGTGGCCTGAACTAAATCTGCTGCTTCTGTTATCGCCACTGAACAGCCTGAAAATGCAGTAGCAGTCGCCATCTTCTTAGTCATTGAACATACTCCTTTTGAGAATTTGTTGTCCGACTAGTAAAAGAAACAATTAAATAGTACTATCTTTAATTTTGAATATTAATTGGAAAGAATATTTTTATAAAATTAAATTACTAGTTTACGAAGGTGTTCTCTAGTAGAAGCAATTGTTGATTTGGTTGTTGAATGTTTAACAACCAAAAAGAAGAATAAAAAAATATGAATAATAATAATTTTCATTTTTATTATAATAATTAAAGAAATTTTGTATAATATTAAATAGGTATAAGTAATTTAGAATGTAATCAAGAATTTTAAATTAATCATTTACACGATCAAACACAAATATAATTTAAAAATATGAATAACCTTTAAATCTTTTTTTATGATATTATTTTATTTATTAAAGGTCAACGTTAGGAATGTAAAATATTAAATATATATATAAATATTATATAATTTAAATTATTCATTTATTATAAATTATTTTGAAATAAGACCTCTATTGTAGTATATTTTTTATTTTTTGACTCATTTAATTAAAAAAAAATTGCTTTTTGTTGACTCATTAAAAAAAGCATTGGAGTTACATAGTATATTGAACAAGATTATTTATAATTTGCAAAAAAAAATTTTTTGTAAATGTTAAAAAAATAAAATTAAATAAGTACCATTTGTTTTAACTTAAAATTTCCGGAATTATTTATTTTTTGGCAAAATGTTTAATTTTGTCATTTTGTCACTTTTCGATTAAAAAACAAAACGGTAAATCGTAGAAAAAGAGAAACAAAAGATAGACTACACAAATTTTGCTATTTCCGCTTTTAAAACACTTTTTTTTAATTTTTACAAATTTTCTTCTTATTAAATTTTATAAATTTAAATTTTAGATAAAATTCTTAAAAAATAATAAAATGACTTCAATATTACAAACTTGGTTAGTTAAATATAAATGTTCTTGTTCTGCTTGGTTTCCTCTTTGTCAAATGCATTATTGTCAAAAGTGTTCAAAATTAGGATGTCCTGTTTGCGTTATTGAAGAAATTGACATTGTTTTTTGTCCAAATTGTTTAGAAAATATTTCAACTATTGATATTCAACAAAGACGTTTTCGTTGTAAAAATTGTTATGAATGTCCAATGTGTGGTATTATTTAATTTATATTTTATTATTAAATAATTTTTTTAAATAAAAAAGGACATCTTTTGGGTGTACGTTCACAAGGAAATCAATATCATCATTATTGTATTGCTTGTAAATGGACTAGCAAAGATTTGGATATTCCTTTAAATCGAACAAATGAGGAACTATGGCCAGAACTTAAAAATCCTTTGAATGAAGAATTGGGAAGAGTTATGGATTTAATGAAAAGTTTGTTTGAATTTTAATTAAATTAGTTGTGATTAACGATTGAGAATAATATTTTGTATCCATTATAAGCCTTTTATTTATTTGAACATATGTAGGCGTCCATGGTGTAGTGGTTAGCATTGCTGCCTTCCAAGTAGTAGGCACGGGTATTCCCGTTGGACGCAGAACTTTTTAATTTTTCTAAATTTTTTCAAAAATTTTTATAAATTAATTTATTATCTTTTTTTTCAGATTTAAGTGCAAATGATGAACGAACCGAACGTGAAAGAAAAGTTCGATCTACCAAAAGGTTTTTTCTTTAAATTAAAAAAAAATTTATTAAATTTAAAATTAGGCTTTCAAATCTTGGAATTTTACAAAATGATCGTTATGGACTTCAAGGAGCTTATAATTTACGTAAAAAAGCATTACAAAAAATACCAGAAACTAAAGAACCTTTGGTTTTGTTAGCCCCTTCTGCTCACGTTCCAGGTTTTTTACAAGATTTTTAAAAAAATTTCTCTTTTTTTAGAGTTAGATCCAAGCTTATTAACTGACCCAATTGATCCAGGAAATATTCCAAATCTTTCGCAAAGTATTTTACATTTAATTACTGACAAAAAAGGAAAGGTATATCCTCTACATGTAAAAACAAAATCAAGGAGGACACTCAGATGTGTTGGATGTGAAAATATGATATATAGAAGTGAATTATCTCCAAGTGAAGTTAGGCCGAAATTTCAGGTTTTTTTACATTTAACTATATTTAGAAAGTGAAAATTAAAAATAAATTTTTTTAGTCGCTCGCATTAGATTTCTTTCCTGAAATAAGAATTTCACGTCAAGTTGAACTCTTTTCTGATCAAAATTCTGTCTTCTTTTTAGCAATAAATAACAACACAATGCAATCATTTAAAATTAAATTGACTGGAGAAGAAAGTTGTGAAAATGACGAAAATTGTGTTGATGTAATCCTTTGATAACCTTATAAATTTTATAATTTTTTCAGACATCTTCTTGTTCATTGGAACTTCTCATTCCATGCAAGGAAAATTCTGAAATTTCTAATTCTATTGAAGTTGTGGCAGCACAAAGTGAAAATAATCCAAATGTCCATTCAATCGAGGCATCGAAAGAGTTAGTTATTTTACATTAAAATCATTTAAATTTTTAAGCAAATATTGGGTTTTAAAAATTTAAATAAAAAATCAGAGAAAACATTAAACTAAAATTGTCTAAAACCAATTTTGATATATTCAGAACGAATAGCCGTGTCTTATATATAAGTAAAAACAAGGCTGGCATTTGTATCGAATGTTTTCCTCAAAATAAAAACAACAATTTGTCAGAATGTTATGTACTCTTTAAACTTTCATTTACACCGTCAGATGCAGCAAATTCAACATATGAGGTTAAAGTAAAAATATTTATTGGAAAGGCATTGACTAAAAATGACAAAGTTTTAGCCATTTGTTAATAAAAACAAAATTGTTTTTATTTAATTTATTTAAAATATTCACTGAATAAAGCAATAAAATTTGAGTGTCAAAAAACAGAAAATAAATAAACAAAGTTATATACTATTTATTAAAGGAGGGAGAGGTCAAACAAAAATATTTCATGTCTTCGTTGTCTTTATTCATTTAGCACTTGAATGATGTCTTGGACTTCTTCGCAACATTTTTGAACTTCGTGGAGAATTTACCGGAGATGCCTTCTTTGGAGTTGTTTTCTTTTTTGGTGTTAATGGAATCTTCTTTTTCGGAGTTTTTAGCTGAATTTGTGTACTGCTATTTCCACTTTCTGATCCCGGTTGTTGTCCAGATCGAGATGATGTTGGAGATGATTCACTCGGCGAAAACTCGGTAAAATTGGAAAATGATGTGTCATTCATTTCTGCCGTTGCCCTAAAAAATATAATTTAAAAAATATAATTTTAAGACAAACTTTTCAAATCTTGAAGGTATTCGTTCTGTTGTAAAAAGAGATTGAGCAAAACGGATTTTAGGCTTCTCGGCTAAAAATTAAAGAAAAAAATTAAAATTTATGTAAAAACAAACTCCTTGAAGCAGATGGAAGTCTCGATTTTCTATTATCCGATTTTAGAATTGAAGGAGGCTGTATTGGCAATATATTGGGCTCAGGAGAAACTTCACCATTTTGATCTCTTACTCTTGTTGGTGTTTGACCATTTTGAATAACCTGTCTTTGAGAGTGTCCAACATCTCGGAATAGAGCGTTACGAGCAGAATTGATTCTACTTTCTCTTAATGGCATTCTTGATTGGTTGATGCTTTTTCGCAAAGATAAAGGTGTTTGAGTAATTCTGGATATACGATCCCATTCTTTTGAATTAACACAACTAAAATTTAAAAATTGCAAATAAAGAATAAAAATATATACCCCTGTTGTATATCTTCACAAATAACTGGAGAAGTGTTGTTAGTTTGCGCTAAAGCCGTTGGAGTAGCTTCAATGCCTTGTGATGAGTCAAAGATAAATAAACGTTGACGCTTCCTTATTAAAAAAATTAAATAATTTATTTTTTAAAAAACCTTGGAGTAGCAATAGTCAAAGGCATTTCTTCAAAATGTTCAGTATCTTCGTCAGAAGCAGCAGAAAAACGATTTGTTAAGCTTCTCTTTCCAAGAATTGAAACTCCATCCGATTTAGAAAATAATTTGGGGAAATTATCTGTCTCGACAAGAGGACTGTGTTTAATTCTAAAATATATAAACAATTTTTATGTTTATTAGAAATATTTCAAACCGCAAAGGCAAAATTGGCTGATTTTGAGATTCTTCAAAGTCAATTGGAAACAAAATTTTTCCTGGGCCTCGGTTGCTTTTAACTAAATTAAATTTAATAATAAAATACAAAAAAATTATATTTTAAGATTAAACAACAGCTCACTTTTCGCTCTATACCGATCCATGATAAAAGTTGGAAGAGGTTCAATTTTCTTAAATAGTGAAGGAAATTGTCGACGAACATCCATACATTGAACATAACATTTCTGAACAAATTCAGGTTCATTTCCTTTTAGTGGAGGCATATCCATTAGTAATTTATAACGTCTATTTTCAAGCATTACATTGTTGAAAAGGAAAATACCCCACTTCTTTCGAAGATAAAAATCTAAAAATCATAATGGAGATGAACATAAATTTATTAAAATAACCTTTAGTCTTTTGAATATTTTCTAATGGATTAAATTCCTCATCATCTTCCCTAAACGGCAGCATTTCGGTGACCAATGGTTGATCAGGCTAAATAAAAATAAAAAATTTTTAAATTAAATCTAAAACATACAAATTCCAACTGTAAATTATTTTTGTCTTCCAACCAAAAAGCTCGAATTTTATTCATTTCTTCCAACGAGAAATCTTCTTGTAAAACAAATGAAAGGAATAAAGAAAAATATTCCCTATTTTGATAAGGATGTGCATTAAAATCAACAGAAAATGTTCTATTTAAATGTAACGAAGATGTTGGTGGTGTATTTCCATCTTTTGCTTGAACTTCTGAGCCAAAAACAGCAGATGCCGATTCCAAATCGAGACAATAGTAACCAAGAAGAGTCAATTTGGCCTTTTCAGTTACATTCAAAAGCAACAAAATAGGTAATAAACACTAAATGTATAAAATGTAAATAAAAAATTTCCAATAAATAACCTTAAAGTCTCTTGGAGGATACCAACCATTTGCCGATTTTCCTTGCCAAATCTCTTCGTCAGGTTTAGATTTAATAATTTCATCAAGCAAAGAATAGATTTTAAGATGTTTTCTGAATAAAAAATTAAGAATATTTATATAATTTTAATCAAACAAACCCTCTCCTTCTTGAACGCTCAGAAAATCGAGAAAAGCGATCATTAACAACTTCGTAAAGATTCGAATTAAGTTTGTTGACTGGAAGAAGATTGTAAACCAATGCAAAGGCAATTGATGACGAATAAAGACGAAGTTGACGAGTAATTTTTCCTTGGACATGAATAGACCGACTCTTTTCTTAAAATTAAAAATTGAAAGATAAAAAGTTTAATAACCTTTTCCAGATAATTTACAAATCTTTGAATCAAGAGCTTCAAATATAATGGAAGCACGTTTGAAAAAGACTCGAGCATGTTGAATAAAACCGCAGGCACTAGGCGAAGGTTCATGCGGCGGATTGTCAAATAAAGGCACACCTAAATTACAAAGTGAAAATTTTATAATCCAACAACAATTAAAGAATAAAAATTGGAGCTATACAATTTTTGAAAATGTTAAAAATTAATTTTAACTTACAAAGCTCGTCAAATTTCAACTTGGTTACTTCAACTTCTTTCCATACCCATTTCTGAATAAATTTTAAATGATCCATATTGTCATTAATTGAATCGATGAGTGTCAAAATTGCAGGAAAGAAACTGTGGACTATAATACGCAAAAGACATGCGCGTTCCTCATTCTGTAACAATAATTATTTAAATACAAAATATTTTAAAAAACCAAATTGTTTGCAGGTGCCGAATTTGCCATTCCAATTGCGTGAATCCATGTTGCAGAATTATGAGGAGATTCAAAATGTTTATAAACAGCTTTTGCAAGTTCAATAATCAAATGAGTTTGAATTGGCCGAACTTTTGCTTTGAAAATCCTTGTTGGTGTTAAACAATTAACCTCAATGTGATATGTAGAAGGATAATAGAGTTGATCAATATTTTCATTAAGAAAAGCTGGAGGAGCAAATTGGTGTACATTAGAAACCGAAATATCCTGTAAATAAAAATTTTAAATCCAAAAATATAAGAACACTAACCAAAATTGAATTATTTTTCAAAACGTGCTCAACTCGATCTCCAACATAAAGATAAAAAAATCGAGCAATAAAAGGCAATTGACGAGCAATTGTTGCATCATGTTGAATTCGAGCAATTAATCGTTTGGCATAAAAGGCATTTAAGTCGAAAAGTGCTCCCTATTTTATTTTTTAAAAGAATTAAAATTACAAAAACAAAATTTAAAGAAATTACATGCAAATTGGCTTCTTCAAATCGGCTTTTTTCTATCCACGAGATGAAAAGAAGTGCTGTATCTAAAATAGTTTTTTATTTTAATCATTTAAAATTAAAAAACCATTTTTAGAATGGACTTCAGAAAATGAATTTGATAGGGAAGAAACTGGACGTTGACTTGAATTGTTGTTTTGATTGTACCGCTTTTTCGATCTGTAAATTGTCCTCATTACTAAAAGGCGATTGCAATTGTCTGGTGCCCACTAAATATTCAAAATAAAAACAAAAACTCAATTAAAATCAAACCTTCATACAAGGCGTAAAATATGGTTCAAGAAATGTATATTCGGCTGAATTACTTGTAACTTGTTCATCTTTTGGAAAGTTGACAGTACACAAAAGCAAAGTACTTCCTCTAAAAAATTTAATTAAAGATAGTCAAAAAAAAAAAAAGATTAAAAAACTTACATTTTAATTGAGTTATATGCAATCCACAAATAAAATAAAGGCCTCGGATCTTCTTCAGGTTCTTGAAATGCAAAATGTTGAACCATTCCGTCAATGTAGAGCAATGAGAAAACTTTAGAAGTCCGTAAAGAAACAATCATTATCCCTCCAAAATTGAATCCAATAATTACCAAACCAGATTTTTCAATCCAATGAAGTGCCGAAACAAAAACATGCTCTTAAAATGTTAAAAAAATATTTTATTAAAGATAAAAAATAACCGATAGCAATACATCTTGTAGTTCCATCATCCGCACGAAAGGCAAACATCTGATCATCGTAGAATATTTCTAAAAATAAGTTGGGTTAAAATAAATAAATTTATTTTAAGATAAACAAGATCAAATCACCAATAAAAATTGAAAAATACATAAATTTAACATGTCTTATCAACAAATCCCTTTAAATTATCACAAAAATCAAACTTGAAAGATGCACATTCTTCTTTGGTCTACTTGGTCGAGGAACATTTCCATTTGATTTTGTTGGAGATCCTGTAATGGGTGTCAAAAACTCAAAATCAGCAGTTGAATCTTCTATGGCTAGATCCATACAGATCAATGAAGCATATCCAAAACGACATCCAACAAGGATAATGTGAGACCAATCCTAGAATTTTTCAGTAAAAAATTAAGTATTTAATTTTTTGAAAGACAAAAAATTCAAATGAAGCACAAAGATTAAATTAAAAACAAACTTTATTAAAGGATTTGGCAAGACGCAGAAAAGAATCACTTGTACAAGTTCCATCAAGAATTGAACAAAGCTTTGTTATTGGGTAAGGCATATAGCATGATTTTAAAAGCTTTTTGGACCGCAAAGAAATGAAAGCAATATAATCTCCTTTCTCAATTGAACGGTCAGCAACAGCGACAAGAATTCCAGGTTGGTCTGCAGCAATTGGAAAATAAAGAACGTCTATAATAGTAGCTGCACGGCCAAATTTGTAATTCAAAATAATATTTGTTTTGTCATTTTGTCCTTCATAAATTATAACAGTGCCTGGTGACGAAATACTAGTGACACAAAAGAAACCAGTTTCAACTCCTATAAATTTATATCTTATTAACATATTAAATAAAACCTTTCCAAAGAAGAAAACTCCCATTATCAAATTTTGTTTGCGGCAACCTTTCTTGTTTTTTATTAATATTTGGGATTAAAGAAAATGAAGTCCCTTCTAATTCAATAAAACGTTGACGTAAAATATCGGGCACGGCTTGGGACATCTTCTGAAATAAAAATAGAACGTTAACTCAAAAATTATAGTCAATGAAAAAAATAAATAAAAGCGAATAAAAATCAGATACCTACATATATAAAACAATTTTGGCTTCATTTTTTTGAAAGACCCGCCATTATTTGAGACGAAATGACTCGAAAACGTTTTGCCAATTTTTAATATTTTATTTATTTTTAAACACTAATTGTATTTATCTTGAACTAAAATTTTCGAGCATTTATTTTTTGCAATGAATTGATTGATAAATTTATATTCGATTGTTTAAATTTTTTATTTCATATAACGATTTCTAATTTAGTTTATTTTACCCCATCGTTCAACAACAATAAAAAATTAAATGAAAAGCTTGGCTTTTTTCCCTCATTCAAATATTGTTTTTCTTGTATTCAAATTTTTTTTTATAACATTTTAACATTAAAATATCAATGATCAAATTTTGTGGGAAGCTTTATGGCCCTATTTATACTTCGCGAATATTTACTTTTTACAATAAATAAAGAAAATCTCTTTTTCATTCACAATTCTTTATTATTCTTTTAGACCAATTTAAAATAAGTTTTTTTTTTTTAATTTTTAGATTTAATTATACTAATACTTAATTACTATTATTAATGGTGAAACTAAACAATGACAGAGAATACAATTGTAAATTATTATTTTTTTTTAATTTTTATAAAAATAATTTCTTTTATTTCAGCACTTTTAAAAAAATTAGAAAATGCAAAAAGAGTATACAAATTATCACCAGAAAGAATTTCTGGAATTTGCCTTGAGATTGCTGAATATCTTCGGAACAGTTTGTTACTTATTGACGAGTCTGAGAAACGTTATAATGAAGTGATTTTATGGGGGAAAGATGATGATGCTTGTTCAATTGATTGTTCACTGGCATATCGGAATCTTGCTGAAATTGCTATAGAAAAAGGTTTTTTAGTTTTTTTTGAATTTTTTACTTAGAAAATTTAATATATTTTATAGGTGATTTTGATTCTGCTGTTGAAAAAATAAATAAATCGTTAGACTTTGCCTATACTTCGGAAGATCCAAGTATTATACAACAATCATTACATCAACGTGCACATATTTGTTTGTCTTGTGAACTTCCAAAAAAGGTTTTTTCATCAATTTTAATTTCTTTAAAAATTCAATAAAGGCACTAAAATACGCAGAAAAATGCAGAAATTACCTTATTGAACATTCTATAGAAATAAATGATCAAAAACAGGACGGAGATTTGTCTTGTCGAATGGCTCAACTACAAAATTTAATTGCAGCAATTTATCTGGAATTACATGTTTCTGACAGTTTTCATGAATATGATTATGATAAAAAGGGATTAGAAGCTAATGAAGAAGCTATGGACTTTGCAACGTTATTTTAAAATTTTTTTTTAAATTCTAATTAGGAATAAGACACTTTTCTGTGAACATTTAAATGATTTTATGACAAATTCTTGTCTTTAAACCCAAAAAATAAAAAAAAAGATAAATGAGATAAATTTTTCTTGTGTTGGAAAAGTGAATTTTAGTGTACCTGTACAGAAAAATAAAAATAAAAATTAGTGAATAAGATTTCTGGGCCTTTCCTTTAATTTACTTATTCTACGATAGATATTTCTTAAAATTAATTTTTTTTTTAATTTAAGAAAGAATAATGATTGGGCTCTGTGTTATCGAAGTCTTTTAATTAAACTTAATTTTACAAATGGAAAAGAAAGACAACAAATTGCAGAGTCAATGTGTACAATTTCAGCTAAACTTGTTCCAAAAAATGCAGACGAAAAGCGTTTTAAAAAAGAATGCAAATGTCATTTAGCTTTGGTTTTTTTTAAAATTTAATAATAATTTAAAATAATTTTTTAGGAGAAATTTCGTCAGATGGATGTTGAAACATTAATTCCTGCTAAAAGATTACTTTGGCGTTGTTTAGAAGATGTGGAAAAACAGCCAGATTCTGTTTCTGCTGATTTAGCTAGTGACTTAAAAAATGCTTTGATATTTTGTAAGTGCCTTCTTTTTTTATTATTTTTTTGTGTAAAAATTATAAGAAAGACAAATTTAATGTTTTTTATTTGGAAAAACCTTCTAAGAGATTTTTGGAGATTTTGCTAATTTTAAAGGGAAGAGCCTTACAAATAGTCTTTAAAAAGTTATTTTTGTGTTTAAACTTAAAACTAAATATTTTTTATTTTTAGGCTACAAAACTGAACAAAGAGAAAAGAAAGCTAACATTCTCGACTCAAAAGATAATTCTAAAAGGCGTAGAGCACAAATGGCATTATTTGAAAAAATTGGTGATGAAGCATCTAAATTAGAATTTAATGAAATTGCTTTGCGTTATTATCATAAAATGATGAAGTTTATTAATTTTATTTTAAAAATATTAATTTTAAAAAAATAATTAAGATGTTGTGATTCTGCAGATGATCAAAGAAAAGCTTGGATTTCAATGGCAGAAACAGCAAAAGATTTGGAATTATGGGAAAGATGTGTTAATTTTTATGAACAAGTAAAAAAATGGGAGAAAGAATTGAAATGTCAAGAGGAAAAGGTTTTTTTCTTTTTTTTTAATTTATTTTTGGAATTTTATTTATTTTTTAGCTTGTAGAAACAGATATTTCAATAGCTCTTGCATTCATAAAAATTGAACAAATTCCTTTAGAAGAACGATTGGAAAAAATTAAAAAAGTTTATTCTAATTGTAATCAACCAAAATTAAAGGTTTTTTATTTTATAAGAATTATGTAATTTATTTTATTTTTTAGTTTGCAATTCTCCCAGAATATATAAAATTTCTAAGGTCTAATAATTTATCTTCAAACGAAAAAATTGCAAAAATGAGAAGAGAAAGACTTTCAATTGAAAATTCTTTGGCTGAGACTGAAGAAAATTATGGAACAAAAGAAAGCGAAATAGTTGAAGATTTGACTTGTAATTTTACGGATGAGTTTGATTTAATGAATGAAGAACAAATATTTTTTGAAATTAGAGGTTTTTTTATTTTTATTTAAATATTTTAATTTATTTAAAATTAGCTGAAATGAAAACAATTGATTATGAAGAAAAAATAATAAAAGGACGTAAAAATATGAATAAACACGGGGAATCAAGTTTACATGAAGTTGCACGTTCTGATGATTACCAATTGTTAAAAAAATTAATTAGCGAAGGATATGATGTTAATCAATTAGATCATGGTAGATGGACACCTTTAAGTGAAGCAGTAGCTGCATCTAACATGGCAAATGTCAGACTACTTTTAATGAGTGGAGCTAATCCAAATACTCGTTCAACTGAATTTCTTGTTGATTCTGAACAAAATAAAATTGTAAAAATAATTTTTTTTAATTAATTTATTAATTTTTTTTAAGACCTCAAGTGGACTAACTCCTTTAATGGAAGCTTGCTCATTTGGTAATGTTGATATTGCCAAAATTCTTTTGCAATTTAAAGCACGTGCTTCCAGTAAAGATGATGATGATTGGTTTTTTTAATTAATTATAATATTTAAAAAAAAAATAGTAAAATTATTATATTTAGGACTGCTTTGGAATATTTACGTGAATTTTTGTTAAATGAAAGGAATGATTCTAACAAAGAAAAATTAGAAAAATTGGCTGAATTGATAGCACAGAGACAATCAGAAGGTTTTCTTTCTAATTTTAATAAAGTAGTAATAATTATTTGATTTATAAGACCTTAAAATTAAGAAAGATGACCCCCTAATTATTCAATTAACAAATTTAATTTTTAGAAGGTTTTCAACCTCGCTCAAATATGGAGTTTTTAAATTTATTAGAATTTAAAAGAGCTACAAAAAGAAGAACATCTGATTCAAATTGTGATAATTTAGTAGAAAATGCCTCACAAAATTATAATAATTCTTCACAAAATTCAAAAAATAATAACAACAATAAAAGAAATTTATCAATAATAAGTGATGATTCAGATAAAGAAGAAGATTTTTTATTTTTAAATGAGAGTAGAAATAATAATAATAGTAGTGATGAAGAAACACAAAATTTAAATGATTATCGAAAATGTATGAAAATATTAAGAAATAAAAGAAATAATTCTAATAATGAAGAAAATGGTGAAGATTCAATTAATCGACCAAGGAAGAGATTAGCAACAAAAAATGGTTTAAATTTATCAGCTAAAAAATTATTTTTTAAATAACTTTTGTTCATTAGTTTTAACATTTTTTTCTTTTTCGTTTTTCTTGGAGTGATAAAAATTAAATTAATTTTTAAAATTTTATTTAAAGAATTTAAAGTAAAAGTTTTTATTCTTTTAATTAATTATTAAGTGTAATTTATATAAAAAGTGAATTATAAGTTTAAATTTAAGAGAGACTAACTGGCCCATTTATATAATAATAAGTTTGTATTTTTTGTACTTTTCTTCTAATTATTTATTTTAAATTTTTTCTTATTTAAAAAAATATTTTTTTCGTTGATCGAAAATGAATTTTCTTAAATAATCAAATAGAAAAGTACAAAATAATTTTTAATAGAATTTATTTATCTCACTGGGTTAAGTCTTACAAACTGTCCTAAAAAATAATTTCTCCTTTTTTATTTAAAATCTAGCGACGAATTGAATCAACACGGTTTAAAACCTAAAAAATAAATTCTTTAAATCAATTAATTTTGTCAAACCGAATGCAATTGTTTTTGAAAATCTTCATCTTCGTGACGACCCATTTCAAGACGCTAAATTTTTCAAATTAAATATTAAATAAATTAGCTTGATTTTTATAGATTTAAAAATTCTTAAAATATTTTTCGTTACAAGTAAAAAAACTTTTTTTTAATAAATTCGTTTCTGTAACCAAAAGCTTTTAAATTTAATTAAAATCAGCTTAATGCTGACATGAGTCAAACAATTTTTGTATTTTTAAATATCAAAATATGAAATTAAAATAAACCTCATGAAAGCTTTGTCGCCGCTTCTCTCTATCTTCCTTTTGTTGTTTTAGTGTTTCCATAAGTTTATCATTATGGGCTTTTATGCGCTCTTCAACTTTGTCCATATATTCATTCAACTATATTTAAATAAGTTATGATTAATTTTGAAATAAATTTAAAATAAATAAAAATACATGATCCAATTGAGAATCCAATTTTCGAATTTCTATAAAAATAAAAAAATATAAAAAATTATTTCTAAAAAACCTTCATGACTATCTTCCAATTCTGGACTCATTTCATAAGATTCCATTGTTCTATTACGAAATACAACATTTGTTGTTGTATTATCATTAATGTCAAGACGTTCAGCACCAATTTGTGAAGCTTCTACTGTTTTGTTGTTATTATCAATTTCTCCATTTTCTTTGTTAATTTGCATATTCAGAAGAGCCCAAATAAATACAAAATTATTCTAAAAATATTTATCGATAAATGATTAAAACAGTGAAACAAAAAAATCAAAATTAGTTTAACGCACGCGTGAAAATGTTCGGTCTTTTATTTTAATCGTTTTACAATTCAAGAGAAAGAAAAGACGAAATAGTTTGAGTAATAGAAAGAAAGACATTTTTACACGTAAATGTGTAAAAAGACAAAATATCCATTTACAGAATGTCATCCATAAAATGTTCATATACTCAAATGTCCAATACCCGGAATATTCAATAATGATAATGTTCAAAATGTCACTATACATTTTGTCATTTTGATGATTGTTATTTTAAATTCAATTATTTTTTTTTTTGACTTTTGATTATTTTTTCCAGTCTATTTATTCTTTTATATTTTTTACAAATAAATTAAAATTTTAAATTATACTTACATATAAAAAGTATCGGTGGCACAAGTGCTACTAAGTTCTAGTGGCGAACGGAATCAAACCTCTAACCTTTAAGTCAGAGTCTACTCCGTGACCGACTACGCCACGCCACCTTAGAATATACACAGCTTAACTTTATAAAAGAGAAGCATTATTTTTTAAACTGTGCGCCAAACTTTTGGCGTTTTTTTTATTTAATTTTTTTAAAATTTTTCTCAACAAATATTTAAATTTTAAAACAATTTTTTATTACAGTGATAATCATAAATTAACTGAAGGTAAATTATGAAATAAATTATTTTGTTATAATTAATTTTTATTAATTTTTCTAAAAGTTATATTTTTTTCTATAACAAATTGGCATGAAATGTAATATGAAGAAACACATATTAAGGTGGAAGTGAATTTATTAAAGTATTAAATGAAGTTATTTGAGATTTTGATGGTAAAGTAATAAATTTATTTAAAAAAGTGAAAAAATTATTTTTAAGGCATTTTTACATTTAAAACTTTAAGAAAAACTTAAGTTTAAACTTTATATTTATTTTCTAAAACTTAAGTATTTTCTTTAAAATTAAAATACTTATTTTCAGACTAAATTAAATTTGCAATATTTTAGTAATGGAATTTGCTATTGCTGTACAAAATGCATTAGCCTTTTTCAACTTATGTACTAATTGAAGATTATTTATTTACCTAATGTTGATTTTTTTTAATTTTTAATAATATATTTAAAATATTTCCAGATCTTCTCAATTTTGATTTTGAATGTAAAATTGGTTCAAATATTGGCCCAGTCACTGCAGGTAAATAAATAGTAAATTAAAAAATAAAATAATTTTTTCAAAGGTGTTATTGGTACCACAAAATTATACATTTGGGGAGATACAGTAAATATTATTTCTTTAATGTATCAGGTATATAAATGAAAAAATTTATTTATGCGCTTTTTAAATAAAAAACTACGGTGGCTACTAGATACTGAGACAAGTGGCGAATGGCATTGAACCTCTAATCTATAGTTTAATTCAACACGTTAACCGCTGCGCCACGCCACCTCAATACATTCACTGCTTAACTTTAATAAAAGAGAAGCATTATTTTTTAAACTGTGCGCCAATCATTTGGCGTTTCTTTAATATTAATTTTTTTAAAGTTTTCTCAAATAATATTGAAAATTTTAACTTCAATTAATTTTTTATTTAAAAAAATTAATTTTTTTCTCATTGCCAATATAAAATAAATATTTATTTTTTAATATTAAAAAAACCCTCAAAATACAAACTACCAATTACCACTTTTTTAATTTCCTGCTTTTTAAAGCTAATTTATTTATAAATAAATTCTTGTAAAGGAAGTATATATTAATGGTCAATTCACATTTTTTATTTACTTTTTTAGTATAAATATATTTTATAAAAAAGAATTGTGTGGTGTAAAAGAAACTAGATTTTTATTATTTTTTTGTGACAAATGAACAATTTATAAACACGGGAAAGACTTTATATTAAACGATATATGACTTTTTTTAGTCTTTTTTTCTTTTTTGATGGATAATAAATAGAGAACCCCTTAATCGGAATTCAGCTATAAAATGTGAAGGAAATTATTTTATAAAGCTAGTTTATTTTTATTATTTTTTAAAGTTTTGTTAATTTAATTCTTTTTTTTGTTTGACAAAGCTCTAATAGCCTCCTTAAAACAAAAAAATATTTTCTTTAGTAAAATTAATCGGAAATTCGATATAAGATTCTGATAATAAATTTAGACGGGCGTTTATTAGAGAGGGGCGTTAATTAGAATATTTAAAGACATTTTAGAATCTCTTCTTTTTTAGGCGTCTATTAGAGAGAGAAGGGATTTTATTTAATTTTCAAAATTTTCAAAATTTTAGAAGGCGGCTATTAGAGAGTGACTACTTCCATCAAATCTTTTTTAGTCAAATCTTTTAGTTTTTCAAATTTTTCAGGCGAGAGGGTAACAAATTCTCCTTCCGTCCCTCGAGTACCTTTTTCCACGTTGTTCCTCCGCTTAACGGCGAAATGGAACCTAAAGAGCAGTTTTGCCTTAAGGAGACGGTAAATTAAAATTTAAAAATATTTTTAAAATTTTAAAAAATATAAAGGATGAGCATCGTCAAATGCGTCGTATTGCCTTTGTAGCGGTTGTTGTTTCAACGGTAATTTTTTTATTTTAAATTAAATTAAATTAAATAAAATTATTTATTTATAGGTTGCAGTAATTGCTTCAGTTGTAACTCTTCCAATGCTTTATAATTATGTTCAATCTTTCCAAAGTCATTTAATTGTTGAAATTGATCATTGCAAAGTAAAATACATTCTTCTTCTCCAAATTTAATAATTTTTTTAAAAATTATTAAGGGAAAAAGTAAAGATATGTGGCTAGAAATGACAGCCCTTCAAATTGGAAAAGGTCATGTAAATCGAGTTAAACGTGGTTGGCTATTTGGTCAATGGGTTCCAGAGAATGGTTATGAACCTGCACAAAGTGGTCCTTCAAATACTGTTCAGTCAGCAATTTCTCAAAGTCCAAGTGGTGCAACTTATGGTCAGGGAGCTGCTGGTTATCAACCTGTGGTTGCTGCAGAACCTGCCCCAATTTGTTGTACATGTCATCAAGGACCTCCTGGACCGATCGGACCAGAAGGAGAACCTGGACCTGATGGAGAGGATGGAGCACATGGAAAGGATGGAACAAATGGAAAAGATGCACAAATTTTGCCTGCCCCATTAGAAGCTCCGTGCATTATATGCCCTCCTGGACCTGCTGGTCCTCAAGGCCCTGCTGGTGCAAAAGGACCACCTGGACCTAAAGGATCGCCTGGAGAAGCACCAAAAGATGGTTAGGAAATAAATTTATGATACGATGTTATTATTATTTTTTAAAGGACTTCCTGGAGAACAAGGAATGGCTGGTCAACATGGACCACCTGGGCGACCTGGACGAGAAGGACCAAGAGGAGCACCTGTCAGTTTTTCCCAAAATTTTGTTTAATTTAATATTTCAATTTTTAACTTTTCAGGGTTCTCCCGGTCGTCTCATTCCTGTACCTGGACCTCAAGGTCCAGCCGGACCTCCAGGCGTAGTTGGACCTCCTGGAGCAAATGGAAATCCTGGACCATCTGGTCAATCATTTGAAGGTCCTCCAGGACCTCCTGGTGAGCCCGGACGTCCCGGACGAGATGGCCGTCCTGGTGGTTCTGTAAGTTTTTTTATATATACTTTTTGTAAGCCAAAATAATTTTAATAAATTAGGGACCTGCTGGACCTCCAGGGAATGATGGAGATAAGGGAAGTTGCGAACACTGTCCAGGTATTTGTTTAAAAATAAAAAAAATATTTTCTTTTCTTTAGAACCTCGTACTCCTCCCGGATATTTTGCTGAGGCAAGTGCAAAAGGTGGTGGTTATCATTAATTATAATGATATTACTAAACTAGTACTTTTACTACTTTCTACAATTAAAAAACAAAGAAGAAAGCCTGTTATCAAAAACAGAAAAATGTCTCCTTTATTTGCCTTCATTCAAACACTAAAAAGCTTAATTAATCCAAATTTAATCTCATATCTTTTTCTCTACCCAGTCTCTCTTAATTTTGTATAGTCTTCCCCCTACACATTTTATTTAACTTTATACATTTCGGTATGTGCACCAAAACTTTTTTATAACGTAGAAAAACGCCAAAACTTGAATTGGCGTTTTTTGCTTGTTAAAATTTTTCTTTTGTGCACAGTCTGAAAATGTATAATTTTGTCTGCCCTTTTTGTTGTCAGTTGATTGTTTCTTTATAATATAAGCGTGTGGCCGTGGTCCTGGTCCGATCATCGTAGCCCTAAAAGAGAAAGGTTTTTTGTTGGATATTGTCACTTATCCCCTCCTTTTTATAAAAAAAATTATTTTTTTGCTATATTTTTATTTCTCTAATATAATACATGGTTAAAAAAGAAAATATTTATATTTTATGTTTATTTAAAATACAAAGAATTAAAAAATGGATTTTAAATCCTACACATTTTGATTATTTTACGGGTATGTAAAATCGGTTGCTTACTGACTTTTAAAGTCTACAAAAAAATAATATATTAAAAGAGATCAACATAACTAATTCATTAAAATATTTAATTTTGTTTTAAAGAAGCGGATTATTTGAACGTTTTCTTCCATCACCTTCCCTAGCAATTAAAATTGCTCTATCATTAACACCAAAAAGCATATAACTTGGAGAACGTTTAACAATTGTATAAGCTGCATCAAAGTCAATATCCTTTTTTAAATATTTTTAATAAAATATAATTATAAAATATTTACTTACAAACATAGAAACCATCCACACACCACCAAAACGACGTTCCATTGCCTAGAGAAAAAATAAATTTATAAAAATTAAGGTAGAATTTTTGAAAGTTATAGTTTAAAAAATATTTTTATTAAATAAAAAATTTGATTGAAAATATATAACTCGTTAATTTCAATAAAACTAAATTTTTAAAGTCATTATAAACTTAAAAATCACAAAACTCTGCCAATAGGATTCGAACCTATTCAATGATCAATAAAGTCTAATTACTTAACCACTCGACCACACATTATCTAAACAAAAGTTTATTTTTACTACTAAAGAGTGCATTAAAACAATAGATTTTTTCAAAATTAAGGGTACTATTAAATTCCCATTTAATAGAAAAAATGTCTAAAAATTACTTCTCCAATTAAATTAGATTCATTTCCACTGTTAGGCCATTGTCCTGAAAAATTCTTTACAATTGCCTGTTTAGCAAATTGTTTCATTCGTTCAGTCGCTCCAAAATTGGCCAATAATTCAATTTTTATATTAAATATTCGATTAACTTTAATCCTTTAAAGGGAAATTTATATTTAAATAAAAATTTAAAAAATATATTTTAATTATCTCCATATATTAAAATCTCTGTTATTCAGATAAATATTTTTTTATGATTTTTTATTGTTATAAAGCACAAGGAAATCTCAACTAAACTTTATTATCGAATTTTCAGTTATCCCAACAATTAAAAGCCCTGAGCCGTTGGGTTGTTAAGACATAAATTAAGATAGGATAGAGATTTAACCTCTTAATTATCACACTCTCTCTCTCTGTTATCACAATTAGAAAGAGATTTGAAAAGATAAATATTTAAAAATTTAATTACCGTTCAGGCTTGTCCCAGTAAGGTGAGAAACGATCATATACAGCGGAATATGAAAATGTTAATAATAATGACAATAAAAGAAAATAACTTTCTGTTTTTAACATTTTTTAACTCTAAAAAAGTATTTATTTATTTAATTTTTGAAATGAGTGGGAGGTAAATATTTTTATTTTTTAGTTAAAATGAGGGAGGGAAAGAACCAAAAAAAAGTTTTTTTATTTTTCAAATAGTTCAAATACAAGAAAATTAAATTATTTAGAACAGAACACATGTCCTTCTCCTTCTTTTAAATTTTTTTTTAATTTCTTTTTTTTTTTTAACTCTCAACGTCGACGTAGTAAAATTGCGCAATTGGAAAATCGAATAATTAAAATTAAATTTTTTAATTTCTTTCTTAAAATTAAAAAAATAATAGTTAAATTTGTTTGTCTATAAAATTAAAGTTCAAATCTCATTTTTGATCAATGAAAAAAAAATTTTTTTTTATGTCTTTTCATCTAAAATAAATATCATTAAATTTTGAGGAAAAACGCAAATTAAAAAATAATAATAATTTATCTATTAAAATGAAAGGAGAGAGTAGTCTAATTTTGAGTTTTCTGGAATATTTAATTAAAAAAAAAAAATAATTGCAAGAGATTTTTGCGTTACCACAAAAATATAAACAGGAAAAATAAAATTTAAAAAATAAATAAATATTCGTGGTTACGCTATCAATTAATAGAAAAAAATCAAAAAACAAATAATTTAGCTTGAACTACGTCTCCAAAAAATATTCAAAAAATATTCTAGTATTATTATTTAAAAAACCCTCTCAAAGCAAATCGCTGTTGTTGTTAAATTTAACCCGCACAATATAACGTAGTTGAATTTGTGATTCGTCATAAACAATATATCTAAAAATAAAATTTAAAAAAAATAAATAAAAAATTAAAAAAACTCGTTGTAAAGAAGAGACAATTTTTTCTTGTCTGATTTAATTGGCTTCCCACAGGGAACTGTCATTTCATCAAATTGGACATTTTCTTTTGGATCAGGAAGAGTCCCACCGATACCTAAAATATTTTTAAAAATTTAAATTAAATAAAAACCTTTAACACTATTTTTCCCTTTTTTAGGTTTTTTCAAATCTTTAGCATCAATTTCTTCTTGAACTGTACCCAAAGCAACATCACAAAGTAAAAGTAATCCATCACCAGAAATTGTATAACAATAATTAGCTGATTTTGTTACCTAATTATTAAAAGATAAATAATTTTTTAAACAAGAATATCTAAAAATAATAATTTAATTAAATACCATATCAGCAAAATAAACACCTTTACCAAACATATAACCAGTTACTGGAGCTTCTAGTGGAGCAATTCTATAAAAAAGTTATTTTTAAAAGAAGAAAAAGAAATAAATATTAAAAAAAATATTTTAACCTTAAACCTTGATTCAAAATTCCAGCGTAATTAGATAAACGACTACCATGCCAAAGAAGATAACGATTTCCCATATCTTTCTTGAAATTTTCTGCTTCAACTTCTCTACGAATTTTTAAAACCTTTTAAAAAAATTAATAAAATATTTTAAATTAATAAAATAAAACAAACATTAATTATTTCCAATTTAATTGAATGTGTTGATGCATGAGTATTAACCAAATAGCGATTAATTAACGCAAATTCATCAGAACTATTATCTACAACCTTTAAAATTTATTTTAAAAATTTTTTAAAAATTAAAATAAAAAAAAACCTCCATTAAACAATTTAATTTAGAATAATGTATATCAAATATATCTTTAGTTTTATTAGCTTCTAATTCGTCTTGATCAGTTTTTAAAATATTAAAAGCAATTTCAATATCTAAAAGAGAATCTAACATTGTTGTTTTTGACTAAAAAACAACAATAATTTAAAAAAAAATATTTAATAATTCTTACAACTAAAATTTCATGACAATTAAGAAGTGGAGGAGTACCAAAACCAGTTGCATGTGGAATTAAAGTGTAAAATCTATTTGTAAAGTCGCGAACTTCGTTTTTTGTAAGGCCATCTGGTTTTTCTAAAGCAAATTGCAAATCTTTGAGTACTTTGTAGGCTTTTAGAATGTGATTTTTAGATAAACGACCTAATGGCATTTTTTCCAAATCAATCTAAAAATAGCCTAATATAAATAAAAAAATATTTTTAAAAAACCTCAAATTCCATCATTGTGTTTTGCATCGCTTTTATGTCAAAAACCATTGAAATTAGTTCTTTAATCTCTCTTGCCAATTTGGATTTGGAAGAATTGACACTGAGTTTCCTCGAACTTTTATCATCTTCTTTCTAAATAATAAAATAAAATTTAAAATATTAAAGTAAGAAAATCTTTACTTTTTCTCCACTAAAGTCCATTTCCAAAATGTCCATTCCAGCTGGAGCTTTTTTAAAATTTCCTTGAACATAGTCCTCCCATTCATTGTGACATTTTTCAAGGAAAAGAGATTTAAATTCTTTTTGACAATTTTCAATATCTTTACCATAACTTTCAGTTTTTATTCCACCAATTGATGTTCCAACACGTCCCCATGCTCGAAAAAGATAAAACCTCAAAAAACATTAACTACTTTTTTATTTAAAAAACACAAACTTTGACTTATTATCGTCCTTAACAATTTGCAATTTATAATAAGAATTCTTTCCAGAAGTAATATCAACAGCAGACAAATTAACTTGCCAAGGATGTTCTTAAAAATTGTAAAAATATAAAAAGTAATTTAACAAACTTGTAATTGGGTCAACATAAACACGTGTTTTCTCTGCCACTGTGCATTTTGGATCGACAATAAAACCACCTTTTACAACCATTTTTTGATTGTTATTTTCAGCACCTAAAAAATAAATTAAAAAATGATAATAAAAAATAACTTAAAGTTTGTTTAAAATTTAAAAACCTGTTGATTTTGCATGTTCATTTTTGGCATAATTAAGATAACCAAAAGTTTTAGATTCACCGACTGGTTTTTCTTCTAATGCTGCTAAAGGATAAACACGCTCAGAAAGTAGCTAAAAATGAAACATATAAATATTTTTTAATAAATAATCTTACCGGTGATTTAAGTTTTTTCAAATATTTATTGCTCTTTTTCATTTCTTTTGGTATATGGAACTGTACACGTTCAGGCTTTTTTGTAGTATAAAGGCATCGAGCATATTCTGTAACATTTCCAGAACAGCGATAGGCATGCATATCAGTGCTTAATAAAAATCAGAATAGATTAAAATGTTAAAAATACTAGTAAGTCAATGTTTTGTTGCATTCAGGACAAGATTTAGGAGGTCCAAAAGCAATCATATCAACCAATTTATCCAACATTCTCTCCACACCTCCCTTTTTCGATTTATAACTTCTATTTTCAATTAAAAGTTCTTCAATTTCATCACTATCTAAATTCTTCTTTAATTCTTCTCGTAAATTCCAAAGAACTTCAGCTTGTTTCTAGATTTAATTAACTTATTTTTAAGTTAATTTTAAGAAGAAATTTAATAGAATAGACAAAAAAGGTCCATTTAGAGATTTCAAAATTAGTCGGAATTATAAAAAACCTTTAATGCAGCCTTATGTTCAGCATTTTCTAATTTTTCTTTTTTAATTACAGGTGTATCATTTAAACTTCCGCTAGTAGTTGCCGAAGAGTTGTCGAACTCCCGTTTTATTCTAAAAATTTTTAAGTTGATTCATTTATAATATTTAATAAAACCCAGTAGACTGAGGCTTTGGAAAAAGTTTTTCAATTTTTGATTTTTCAGTTGCATCAAGTTGATCAAATCCAACCAAACTAAAATAAAAAAAATATTTATTAAAATATAAAAATAAAATACTCTTCTGCACTTTTTGCAAATAAATGTTTGTCAGAATTTTCTTTATGAAAGCAATCAACGTGATAAAATGAGGAGCGACCAGAAATGCGAAGTTCATCTTTAGGAATTTTCTCTTTGCAAGAAAAGCATTTTCCGGCACCGGACTTTGCATGCTCTACTTTGATTGCTGCAGCTTTGGGCGTGTATCCAGAATCACCAGATGCTAAATTTAAAAAATAATTTAAATAAATTAATAATAATACCAGCAAGTTCATTAATTCTTTGTCTAATGAGCTCTTGATCTTCCCATTTAAGCCATTCTAATCCACGGATTGAAACTTCATTTATGTCATTTTTACGAGCCTTTTTCCAAAAGCATTCAAAGTGATACCTTTAAGAACATAATTAATTTAAAATTAAATATTTCTTACCAGTTATCCTGAAAACCATCAAAAAATTTTGACTGAAATCGTACTGACATTCTCAAAGAACCCTAAAAGTTACTACATTTTACAAAAATTTAAAAACTAAGTTACTTTTTGGATTGGCTCTTTACATCCTTTACATGCCGCTCTGCCACTTTTAGCATATTCCGAACCATAAGGAGCTTCCTTTGTTTCAAGTTCACTTTCATTCTCATTAGAAGTCATTTTTTTATCTTCGGACATTTTTATTTAAAATAAAATAACAATAATTGCCTATAATTCAAAATTATAATCTTGTTTAAAGGATCCTGTGAATTTTCTTGGATTTATAGGATCGATAACAAGAATACAAAGTATCTAGTTTGTTTTCCCTTTCGCCTTATTTTTTATTCCAATCTTATTTTCTCCTTTTCGTCAACGGCATTAAGCCAAATAGCAAAAAAACAAAGCACAGTCTTTTCGGCACGGCGGATATTCCGAAGGATTGCCAAAAATTTTCATGTATTTCTGTTTTTTCATGTGTTTTTGTTTTTCCTTACGATTTTATGCACTGTTTCTTCACCGACGCATTTTCTACTGGCGTATTTTTCCGACACAATTGAAAAAAATATTTAGGAAAAAAATAAAGATTTTAACCATCCTTCTCATAAAACTATTAAAAAAAACGTCTATTCACCTTTTTATATAAATTTATTTAAAAAAATTTTGAAAAATTTAGAGAAATTACAACATAAAAGGAACATATAATAAGTATAAGTGTACACGGAACCTTGAGCGTACTCTATATAAGTGTACGCTTTTTCTGTCGATACCAATTGTGAAAAGATTCCAAAAGTAATTTCACTCGAAAACCATCCTCTGTTCTGAAGAAGAACGTATCCATTAAATGCATTGTCATGCAATATTCCTTCAATCTCCCCAGACATTATTGAAGCTAGCATTTTTAAACTGTTTATTCCAACATTACCTCTGAATTTTAAGTATTAGTCTAAGAAATTTCATAAAGTTTATAGCGAAAAATAGGAAACTATATTAAAGACGCCTCGCATAAAGAAAGGGTATAGCGAAACTTGCGGACCGAAACTTCCGGATTGACACATTTAACATATCAGTTTATCTGACTTCTAAAAGCCAATTGATACTATAATTTATTTTAATATTTTCATGGTATTAATTCTATATTCAAGTTCTAACTTGAAGTTTGAGTTCATTTGCGTTGGTCCGCAAGTTTCGGCCTGCCGATTGAAGAATAAAAATAAATTTAGATTTACCTCGGTAATCCTCTTTTTATCAATTCAGTTGCTATTTTTTCTGCCGTTATATTAAATTTTGAAGCATCAATGTCGGCATCACCAATTGCTTTTAGACCATAATTCATTATCACAGATGGCCATTGAACCTCCTTAAAATCAATTTTTAAAATTTTTTAAATAAAAATTCTAATTAAATCCACACCAATTTATTAACAAACCCTATATGTATAATAGCATTGCTTAACGTATGACATTGATTAAAATCATATACCCAGCTAATTATTAGTAAGATCATAAATTTTCTTACCAATTTTTTATTTATCCAATCTGTCATAAAATTGATAATTCTAACGGAATTTTGTTGCATTGTAGATTTAAATTTTTCTGTTGCTCCACTACTGTTTAACGAAGCATTAGCACATATGAATGTTAAATGTAACTGAAACATGAATTAATAAGCTTTATTATTACCTTCCCCAGAAACAATATGTTATTTAATAATTTATTGTTGTGTTATTTTAATATACCTATTATTACATATAGTCTTATTAAAATGCGATTTTCCGATATCGGTATTTTGGTATAAACTATTTTTGTAGTTTTTTTTTAAATTTTTGAGGTTTTTTGACATTTTTAAAAATTTTAACTTTTATTGTTAAAAAAGGGAAAAATAATTTACATACATTTTTGTGTAATATCCATGAATATTTGCTCCGAAATAATATGTAATGAATGCGTTTTGTCATCATTTGCCGTTAGAGCAGACTGAAGAATCAATTTAGGCACTGCCTTATTTGCAAAAATTAGTAAAATATTTATTTTCTTATTTTTTAGATGACTTAATTGTTCAAATTGTAAAATTTCTTTACAATTTTCTTAATTGGATAATAATTTTTTAAATAATTTTTAATTATGATTAACAGTATATTTATAGTCAGCACTTCTCAGTAAGAATTTTTTCTCTAAAATTTTAATAATTTTTTATTTTTCTTTAGTGATGTGATATTGGAAAAACATTACAAATCTGTTATTAATCGTTCAGTTTGTGATTATTTTTTTGATGTTCAAAAACAAGCATTAAACAAAGAAGATATACCACCTGTAATTGTTTCTCCTCATCATTATATTCATATTGTTTATCACAATAATTTATATTTTTTAGCTGTTTGTTTGGTTGAAAGTATGCTTTTTTTAATTTTACTTTTTTTTTTAATTTTAGCACCTCCTTTAATGATTATTGAAATGCTGAACAGAATAGTCGCTATTTTTATTGAATATTTCGACGAGTGCTCTGATGCAACAATTAAGGATAATATTGTTATAGTTTTTGAGGTTTTAACTTTTTATAATCTATTTTTTGATTCCTTGTTTCGTAACTTCATTTTAAAAGAAAATATGTAAATCAATAAAGTTCTGATAGGATTGACCTGAATTTATAAGGCAAAAATCAGGGAATTTTTAGAGAAAATTTTTTTTCCATTTTTTGACTTATAGTTAATAAGAACTAAATTTTCTACTTTTATAAATGTACATATTAAAATTTTTAACTAAAGATTCTCGATGAAATTCTTGATAATGGCTATCCGCTTTGTACAGAAATGAATGTTTTACAAGATCTTATTAAACCACCAAATTTTTTACGTTCTTTGAGGAATCAAATGACAGGCAAAACAAATATTTCAAACGTTCTGCCAACGGGACAATTATCCGTAACTTTTTTAAATTTTTATGCTTCAAATAAATCGTTTAAGAACGTTCCATGGCGTAGAGCAGATGTCAAATATGCAAATAATGAGGCCTATTTTGATGTAATTGAGGAAATTGATGCGATAATAGACAAACAGGGAGCTACCATTTCCGCAGAAATACACGGAACTGTAAGAAAAATTCTTTATTCAAAATTGACTGGGAAAAAATAAATCGTTGGTTTATATTTAAAAAATAACCCAATCACTTTGACCAAAATAAAAATTTACAAAAAATTTTGTAGATAAATTGTTGCTGTCGACTCTCTGGAATGCCTGATCTAACTATGACTTTTAGCAATCCAAGAATTTTGGATGATGTTTCATTCCATCCTTGCGTCCGATTTAAACGATGGGAAACTGAGCGCTTACTTTCTTTTATTCCTCCTGATGGAAATTTTCGTTTAATTTCTTACAATATTAGTTCACAGAGGTTTTTAATTTTTTGAAAACTTTTCTTTTATTTGCTCTTTTTTAGTATTGTTGCTGTTCCACTATATATTAGACATAATATTGTAATCAAAAGTGGGGCAGCAGGCCGTTTTGAAATAACCGTCGGTCCAAAACAAAGTATGGGAAAAATTTTAGAAGATGTTATAATTGAATGTCAAATGCCAAAAGCAGTACAAAATTGTAATTTATTGGCTAGTCATGGAAAATATTCTTTTGATCCAACAACAAAATTGCTTCAATGGAATGTTAAAAGAATTGAATTGGGACGGCCACCGACATTGAAGGGAACGGTTTGTTTTTATTTTAGTTTATATTCTTATATTGGAGTTATATTTCACAATTGAAAAATTGGTAATACCAAGGCTTCTCCCCCCTATTTTTTCATTTTTTTATTTTTTATTTTTTGCATTATTTTTTCCTTTGTTTTTGCTTCGGGCAAGTAGAAAGGATTAATTTTTTGGTATATAACATTATGATAAATGTGAAAAAAGTTTATATTCTCATTTATTTATCAATATTTTATCAATATGGATCAACTTAAAACATTTAATTCTATTGCTCTGCATGAAAAACTACGTTTAAGCGACAACGATTTCGATGCATGGCTCGAGGAGCTTGGACTTCTTCATGGAAAACGAATCTGTCATAAATGTGGAGGTCGAACAACTATCAAAGTGAAAAAAGGCGTTCGGTACGGAACGTGGCGGTGTACAACATACAATTGTCGGGCTGAAAAGGGATATTTATGTGGTACATTTTTCGCCGGCACCCATTTAACAACCAAACAAATCTTTCATCTTTCGTATTTATGGGCTCATCGCAATACTAAATACGAAGAGTTGCAGTTCGAAACCGGAATTAGTCAAACAACACTACCGGACTGGTTGAATTTTTTCAGAGATGTTTGTGCCGAGTATTTCACTAGACCTTTCTACTTGCCCGAAGCAAAAACAAAGGAAAAAATAATGCAAAAAATAAAAAAATGAAAAAATAGGGGGGAGAAGCCTTGGTATTACCGAAAAATTTTCTTGGTCTTTTTCCTGACATTCTAACAATTGAAAGAGCCTAATCAAAAATTTAAATTTTAGGTGTCAATACCCCCTGCAAGCAAAGGACAACTAGAACCTCCACCAATCGTTGCACATTTCAGAATAAATCAATTGGCCGTTTCAGGATTAAAAGTAAACAGATTGGATATGCATGGAGAAGCTTATAAACCTTTTAAAGGCGTAAAATATATCACAAAAGCTGGGAAATTCCAATTCAGAACAGTCTAATTCACATCAGCTTTACTTTTTTTTATAATTTTTTTCGTATTTTATATTTTTTGGATATTATAAAAAATATTTCTCAATTTAAAATTCGTTTACCATGTACAAGAAAAAATGAGACCAATTTAATTTTCAATTCATCTCTCTAACTTTTTAAAAATAAATTATTATTCAACTAAAATTCTTGAAGAAACATCTGTACAAAGCCATTCCAATGCCTCTAGTAAATTTTCCCCTGTATAAGCACTCGTTCTAAAAATCTGCCATCTGTGTTTTGTTATACTTTCCAATTTGAGAAGCTAAAAATTAATTAACTTAATTTTAAAAAATTTAAACAAACATTTTGAATAGCTTCAACGTTAAGGGAGCCGTTCAAATCGCATTTATTAGCTAAAACCAAAAGAGTAACACCATGAAGACAGCTTTCATCAAGTAACAAATTAAGTTCTTTTCTACAATCACTATCAATACGGGAAGTGTCAGTCGAATCAACTACCCAAATAATTGCATCAGTTCTTTCAAAATAATTTCTCCAATAAGGTCTTAAACATTTTTGTCCTCCAACATCCCAACAATTTAATTTCCATCCGTTGTATTCAACAGTTTTTATATTAAATCCTAAAATAATATTTATATTCTTTTTTTAAACTAACCAAAAGTAGGTGCAATTTCTAAAGTTTCTTCACCACATAATTTGTTTAAAAATGTTGTTTTTCCTGAATTGTCTAGACCAAGAATTAATACTCTCATTTCTTGTTCTTTCTGACGACTTTTCTTTAATACTGTTAACATAACCATTTTAATAAGATTCTACAAAAGAAGATTAATAATCAAATTTAAAATTCAAACTAATATGTATTAGATGTTTAAAAAATAAAATTGTATGAGGAAAAAATGAATAATCTCAATTCAAAATCTTTCGTTATATTAGTAGAATTTTCCCTAGCTGTCTCGCAAAGAGAAAATGAATTTATTATTATCTATCATTTTTAACTCTTTTTCTTTTTCCCGGTCTCCCAATTTCCACATTCTTTCGTTTTTAAGCAAAATTTTAGACAAAACGTAATTGATGAAATGGTCATAAGGCCAAAATTAGACGAAATGGTCTGTCAGCACTGATGGCGAAACTGCACTTTCTGCGGCAAAGTGGGCTTTAACTGGATTCGTTTAATATTTGAGTCACACAATTTGAGTCCAAGCATAAATTTGTTTTTATGTGTGAATTTCTACTGTCGGATTTTGGTAGGCGCGTTGTAGAATTTTTCTAATTTTTGTCTTTTAGCCATATAGTTCCAATTCAAATTTATATTATTTGAAAATGATTGAAAAAGGCTCGTTATTAAATAAGCTTTTGTTTGCAAAGATTTTACTTCGGAATTATTCTTCTACCGCTGTTGCTCCCAAAAAAGTATATTTTGTGTTTTATTTTCTTATACCACTGCTTTTTAGATTGAAGTTTTTATTGATGACAAGAAGTTGTTGGTTGATCCGGGAATGACAATACTTCAGGTTTATTCATTTTAACCAATGAAAAATCCATTTTTCTCTTAAAGGCTTGCGCTTTGGTTGGTGTTGATATTCCACGCTTTTGTTATCATGATCGTCTCTCAATTGCTGGTAATTGCCGAATGTGTTTAGTTGAGGTAGAAAAATCAATTAAACCGGTGGCCTCCTGCGCAATGCCTGTTATGCCCGGAATGCGTGTCAAAACTAATTCACCGGCAACGAAGAAAGCACGCGAAGCAGTGATGGAATTTTTATTGGTTAATCATCCTTTAGATTGCCCAATTTGTGATCAGGTTTATTTTTAGTTAGTTTATCATTTACTTTTTAAGGGGGGTGAATGCGATCTCCAAGATCAGTCAATGGCTTTTGGCTCTGATCGTAGCCGTCTTAATGTCTCTTTCGATGAGAAACGGTTTAAATTTTTTAAAATTTTTCTAATTAATTTTTCCTAAAATTTTTTAATCTTATATCATTTGAAACATCAATCCTTTTTAACTTTTTATTTTTTCACTAAAATATCTTATTAATTTTAGAGCAGTTGAAGACAAAGATATTGGCCCTTTAATTAAAACTATAATGACTCGATGTATTCACTGTACTCGATGTATTCGTTTTGCTAATGAAGTGGCTGGAGTTCCAGATCTTGGTTCTACAGGTCGTGGTTCTGATATGCAAGTTGGTACTTATGTTGAAAAACTTTTTGCTTCTGAATTGTCTGGTAATGTTATCGATTTGTGTCCAGTTGGAGCTTTGACAAGCAAACAATATAGGTTTTTGAATTTTATTCTTTTTAAACTGTTGATTTTTTTAAGTTTTATTGCTCGACCATGGGAAACACGCAAAACGCAAAGTATTGACGTTATGGACGCACTTGGATCTAATGTTGTCATTTCTCATCGTACTGGTGAAGTTATGCGGATAATCCCACGAATGAATGATGTTCATATTTTTTCAAACTTTTTAAATTTTATTTTTAAGGAAATAAACGAGGAATGGTTGTCAGATAAAAGCCGTTTTATTTGTGATGGATTGAAATTGCAAAGGTTACTACAACCAATGATTAAAAATGAACAAGGAATTTTAGTGTAAATAATAAATTATTTTATCCTTTTTATAAAAATATTTTTTAGGACTTGCAATTGGGAAGAAGCTCTTTTTACTACAGCGCAAAAACTTAGACAAACTTCACCTAGCGCTATTGCGGCTATTGCTGGGGCATTAGTTGACACCGGTAAATTTGTAAATTATCTTATGTTTTAACATTTTTTTTTCAGAAGGATTGCTTGCAATGAAAGATTTGCTAAATCGATTTGATAGCGAAAATATTTTTAGCGAAGGTGAATTTCCAAATTCTTGTGGAGGAATTGACTTGAGGTTTTCTTTTTTAATTAAAAAAATAAATTACTCATTTTAAGATCAAATTATCTTTTTAATGACAAAATTGCTTCAATTGAAAATTGTGATTTACTTCTTCTTGTTGGCACAAATCCTCGATATGAAGCACCTGTTTTAAATGCTCGAATTCGTAAAACGTTTGTTTTAAATAAAAATTTTTTTACTTTATTTTTAAAGTTTTCTTCATTCTGACATTGAAGTTGGATTAATTGGAAGCAATGTTGATTTAACTTATGAATATTATTACTTGGGATCGGATTCCTCTGCTTTGAATGATTTAATTGCAGGAAAAAATTCATTTTCTAAGGTTTTTAATAAGTTTTTATAGTAAATTTAATTTTTTAAATTAAAATTTACAAATTTTTATTAAAAGCAATATTATTTTTATAAATTCGAATAATTATTTAGAAGTTAATGGAAGCTCAATGTCCTTTAATTATTGTTGGGGCGCAAGCATTTGAAGGTGAAGGTTCAGATATGCTTCATTTAAAATTGCAGCAATTGTCTAATTCAATTCATAATAAATTATTAGAACGCAATATTGGTTTGTTTTTGTGTTAAGTAAATACTCTAAGCTTCCTTTTTTTAAAGATTCACATCCAAAAATTTTAAATGTTTTACATGAAAATGCTAGTCAAGTTGCCGCTTTTGATCTCGGTTATCGTCCTTTTAATGTGTTCGACTCTAAACTGAAAAACTCAATAAAATTGCTTTATTTATTTGGAGCTGATGATAAACCAATTTCTAAAAATGATTTTCATGAAGATGTTTTTATTATTTATCAAGGTTTTTTATTTTTGAAATTTTTATTTTTTAAATTTATAGGTCATCATGGTGATTATGGGGCTGAAATTGCTGATTTAATTTTACCAGGTGCAGCATATACAGAAAAAGAAGCTACTTGGGTAAATACTGAGGGAAGAGCTCAGAAAGGGTATTTTTTAAGTCAAATTTTTCAAACAAAAATATCTTATTTTTTTTTAAATTTAGTTATCCAGCAGTAACACCACCGGGAGATGCTCGTGAAGATTGGAAAATAATTAGAGCATTAAGTGAAGTTGCTGGTAGAAAATTGCCATACGATACAATTACAGAGATTAGAGAACGTTTAGTTGAAGTAATTTTATTTTTATTTATAATAAATTTGATTTTATAGGTAGCACCACATCTTGTTCGTTATGGTCAAGTTGAAGATGCAAATTATTTTCGACAGGCTTTAAATCTTTCAGTTTGTTTTTTTTATATTTATTTTTTAAATATTATTTTCTTTTAGAAAGAAAAAGAAGCAACAACAACAGTTGATCCACCAAAAAGTTTAAAGCCAAAACAACAATCTCTGCCAGATTACTGGTTAACTAATTCAATAACTAGAGCATCTCCAACTATGGTTAAATGTGTAAAAGCATCTAAAGAATATTCTGTTCAGCCACATACAGACACATTAAGGCTTAAATGTCTAAATGCATAGAAATTGTTTTAAAAAAAAAAAGAAAAATTAGGGGAATAATTTGTAGTAATTCGTTGTGTTTTTTTGTGTAAATTGTTTTTTTAAAATATTTTTTTAGTTTTTATCTGTTGATGAACATTTGATTTATTTATTTTTTAATTATTTAATCTTTGTTTTTATGATTTTTAGGCTATTTTTAGGCACTAGCCAGATATGAATCAAAATATTGTTGACCAAATGAAGACATCCAAGTACAACAAATATTTAAAATTAAATTTCAGTTTTAAGATGGAATAATAATTTTTTTCTTTTTTCAGATATGCACCAACAACTCCGGAAGAATATTTGCCCATGGAAGTGCCTGATCACATTTATGTAGCTGGAGTAGAACGAAAACCTGTTCAGAAAGATGTTCGTCCTCAAATGGTTGTTCCAGGTCGGATAACCGTTGAAGGTGGTGGAAAGACTGCAGCGGCAAAGGCACAACCAACAGAAGTAATTCGTGAGCGTCAATCTATTGAAACACCTGTTTCGGTTTGTTTTAAATTTTATTTAATGTTTGGGGAATTTAATGAAATTTAAATATTTTATTTTGTAAATTTTCAGGAGGATATTAGTGTCAATGGGATACCGGCAAAATTGACTGTAAGATTTATTTTATTTTTTACCAAAATATTTTTGACAAAGAAAAAATCCTTTTTCTTCTAATTATAGGCCAACGAAGTGTCTAATGATAAGGATTCTAACCGAACTCCTATAAAGAGTGGATTGTCTTGTGAAACAGATCATATGGTTATTTTATATTATTTTTTTTTTATTTTTAAATTAATTTAATAGACATCAATTGCTGTGGAGAAGAATCCAATTGAAGAGATTAAACAATTGAGACGTCGAATTAATATTCTAGTCAGAAAAGTGGATAATCTTGAAATGGACATTCGAGATTATAAAAATGATCGGCCATATGTATTTACGATTGGGATCATTCTGACAGGATTAGTGGTAAATTTTAAAAAATTGACAGTTTTATAATTTTTAAGACATTTATGCTTCTACGACCTTCTAATGTTAGAAAGTAATCAATAAACCTAAGAATAACAATTCTGCCTCTGCAATCAATAATTGTTTTCCTCATTTGTCTTTTTTGGCCATAAGTAAAAAAATAAAGACATTAATTTTATAAGTATTTTCTTGAATATTATTTTAATACTAATTTTTTAAATAAACCATTTTTATTATATCACCAAAGAAATTTCTCAGAGTATGATTTTTTTTACTTCCATTACATTCATTTGCTTCTTTTGTAAAAAAGTATATATACTACTTCATGCTAAAAATTAGTATTTTTTTTAAACCCCAAATCATTGAAATATCTTTAAAAAAAAATTTTAACCTACTTCATTCATTCTTTTAGCTTCAGAATTATTAAGCAGAGAACAATTTGCATCATTGAACAAAATCCAATTTCCTCTGTCATTTTTTACTCTCGCCATATAATGGCCCGTATTGACATTACCAACATGTGTCTGTAAAAATGAAAATATTTTTAAAAAGGTCTAAACTGTCGTAATATATTCTATGTATAAAAAAACTCACAACAATCGAATATAAACTATAAGTTTTTTTTGGACTGGTCATATTTGCTGGATGAATATATTTTGAAAAGTTTAGTGTTGATGGGGGATTGTCGTCTGGGACATGGATCAATGTCTCACCATCATCATCAGAGGAAGGTGAAACTGGGCTTTGTTGGTGTGAGGTCCGTAAACCCATTCCACCACTCATCGTCAGGGAGTGAGACTACAATTTTTAAATTTATTAAATTTTTAAATAATTTAAATACCTTCTACTATATTAAACCCTCTTCTAGGGTACACCTCAGTTGCGTCAGCACGATTTAGCACAGTTTAGTCAGCACGGTTGAGTCACGGCACAGTTGAGTCAGACACAGTTGACTCCCTCCAAAACCTTTTAGTTTTGACCATTTTGAAAATTTTAAGTGACTTGACCATTTTGAGAAAAACGGATATATCCACGGATACCCGCTGTCGATATAGCAAATTTGGGTATTGATATAAACGGATACCGAAAAAATGTCCGTGTCTACGCCTGTTAAAATCTATATTGCGCTATTTTCGTCTATCCATAATTATTTTAAACAACTTCAAAACTCAAACTTTCCAAAACAGAAATCTTATTTTGCAATCGAATTTAATTTTTCCAGATCTAGCCTAAAAAACACCAGAAAATAAAATGAGAAAATGTCAACCCAACTTTTATAAATGTCAATAAACAAAAAATGTGGATGCGTCAATTAATGCACATTAAATTAAAAAACCGCTTTAGATCACAAATTTAATTTTAAATCTTGATTTCTTTCGTCTAATTATACAAATCTTCATCATCATTTCCTCCAGTTCCAGCCGGATTTCCTTCACCAGTGCTACCAGCAGCTGATATCTCACCAGGAAACTTGAAATTAGTTCCAAATCCTCGCTGTTGCTGCAATGTTTGAGCAAACATCTCATACTTCCGAATGTCATTGTCAGAAACAGAACGACGAGCAAATTTCATAGCCTAAAATTATATTTTGAATTAAAATTATATTTTTCAATTAACCTCTTCAAAGTGCTTTTTTGCAAGTTCAGGAACTGGATCTTCATCAACCTCATCCATCACCTCTTCACCGCGTTGTGCGCGCACCTGACGCGCCTTTTCCTTTTCAACCGTTTTCTCAATTGACTCTCGAATTCCAAGTTTACATGCACGCTGACAAATTTCATTAAGATCGGCACCTGAGAACCCAATAGTTTTCTTTGCAAGAAAATCGAGATCAACGTCCTTTGCAATTGGTGTTTTACGCAAATTTGCTTTAAATATTTGAAGACGACTTGGCTCGTCTGGGAGTGGAATATAGATTAGCTGGTCAAGACGACCAGGACGAAGAATTGCTGAATCAATAATATCAGGATTAAAAGATAAAACAAGAAAAATAAGTTACAAATTAACCGATTAGTAGCTCCAATAATAAACACATTCTTCTTCGAAGTCATTCCATCCATTTCAGTCAAAACCTGATTAATAACACGATCTGCAGCTCCACTAGCGTCTCCAACATTGCCTCCACGCGATTTTGCAATTGAATCAAGTTCATCAAAGAAGAGAACGCAAGGAGCAGCTGCACGCGCTTTGTCGAATACATCACGAACATTGGCCTCAGATTCACCAAACCACATAGTCAAAAGCTGTGGTCCCTACGGAATAGATTTTTATTAAAATTTATTGTTCATTTTTAAAATTAATTACCTTAATACTGATAAAGTTAGCTTGACATTCACGGGCAATGGCTTTAGCCAAGAGTGTTTTACCACATCCTGGAGGTCCATAAAATAGAACACCACGGGATGGTTGCATTCCAAACTTAAGAAACATTTCAGGGTGCTCCACTGGATACTGTAAATAACCAAATTTATTACAAAATTACAAAAAATAGATCAACCTGAACCAACTCTTGTAACTCGCGCTTAACTCCTTCCAGACCACCAATGTCACTCCAAGATACATTTGGCGTTTCCACAATAGTCTCACGTAGAACAGATGGGCTGTTCTTCCCGAGAGCAAATTGGAAATCATCCATCGTAACAGCCAACATATCCAACACTGCTGCATCTATTTTTTCTGCCTCAAGGTCAATTAACTCCATTTTCTGGCGAATCTGCTGCATTGCTGATTCAGAACAAAGAGCAGCAATATCGGAACCAACATAACCGTGGCATTCATTTGAAATTCTCTCCAAGTCAACATCTTCAGCCAATTTCATATTCTTTGTGTGGATACGAAGGATTTCGAGTCGTCCAATTGCATCAGGAACTCTATTAAAGAAAATAAATAATAAATACTTCTAATTAGGGATGCTCGAGATTCTCGGCTCTCGAACCGAGAAATTTCTCGGGTTTTTTCAGTCTCGGTTCTCGAGTCTCGGTAAATTTTGATTCCCGAGCATCCATACTTATAATCTTAAAATACCCAATATCAATTTCACGATCGAAACGTCCAAAGCGACGCAATGCAGGATCAATGGAATTGGGACGGTTTGTTGCTGCAATAACAATCACATTAGAACGCTGCTTTAATCCATCCATAAGAGTGAGCAATTGAGAAACTATTCGACGTTCAATTTCGCCGTGCGTCTGAAAAGTTACAAATGATTAATTAATAAATTAGGTAATAAGTAAAATCACCTTTTCTCGTTTTGGAGCAATAGCATCAATCTCGTCAATGAAGAGAATTGCTGGCGCATTCTTTTCACATACAGCAAAGGCCTTGCGCAGATTTGACTCAGACTCACCAGCAAGTTTCGACATTATTTCAGGTCCTGTAATAATGAGTTTAGTTTAATTTTTAGATAAATTTACCATTGAGCAGAAAGAAAAATGCTCCAGTTTCATTAGCCACAGCACGGGCAATCAACGTTTTTCCCGTTCCAGGTGGGCCGAAAAGCAGCATTCCACGAGGCGGTTTAATTCCAATAGATTTGAAGAGTTGTGGGTGACGCAAGGGGAGCTCAACCATTTCTCTTATTTGAGCCATCTGTTTACGCATTCCACCAATGTCATCATATCCAACATCATTAAGATTTCCTTCCTCATCGTCTCGTTTAATCGGGGAACCTTCACAGTGGATAATTGTAGTTGGAGCAACTATACAAGCCGGGCTAGGATCAGTCCCAGTAACCTTAAAATTCATTTATTCACAAAAAAATATTAAAAAATCCTTACTTTGAATTCAACTGTTCGCATTGCCGCACGTACCGTAAAAGTGTCACCTTTGTAAACGGGTCTGTGCATATCGACAAAATACGGTTCTAAGTAGACCTCGAAGAGATTACTCAAATGTTATGCATTATTAATGAAGTGAACAAAAATTATCATTCTTACCCAGTAAGACCCTCAACAGTATCGTCAATTGGCAACACATGGATGCGAATCCCATTTGGAATGTTTGAATGGTGCAACACTTGAGAGATTTAAATATTATCAAAATTATATATTATAATTTACCAAACAATATCTCCAATCTTAACACGTAAGTTTTTACGAACAACACGATTCATGAGAATTTTCTCATTTGGACAGGTTTCAGCTGCAACAACGACACAGACCGTTTCACGACGTTTCTTTCCTTTAAGAAGAACAGTATCCCCTCGAATGATGCTAAGTTCTTCCATTTTTGTCTGAGATAAACTGACATTGCTGTTGTCATCATTCGAACTTGTGTCAACAATTAACCGATTTGGCTTTGGTTTGTTTTTGAGAATAGCTGTTGCCAACTCCTCGTTTCTTTTTGTTTTGTCATCCTGCTTCCTAAAATAAGTTTCAAGTAAAGTTTAATGTAAATTCTAAAAATTACGTTGGCACAGATGCCATTTTTAACAATAATTGAATAGGAGACAAAAGTAAATAAACAAATTTAAAATTCTCTAAAAACAAGAAAATAAATAAATTTTAAAAAATAAGAAAGAATATAGAAGGCAAAAAATAAATAAATTTTATAAGTAAAGTTTGTTAAGGCTTTTATATACAGTAAAAAACATTTTTTTAAGAAAACAAATATTTAAAAATAAACATTTCACTCAATTTATTCACGCCGTTTCAAAGCTATCTTCTTAACACTGCCATTTCATCTCCCGAAGTAAAGTTTTATTTTATTGTACAGTAAGTTCAGAGAATCTTCAATGAAATTGTTAATGTTTTGACTAATTTAATTATTTTATAAAAAATATTTTTAATTAAAAATAAAGTTATTTTTTACCTTTATATTTTTCAAATTTGTAAAATTGCAACTAAAAGTGGAATGATTGAAGAAAATAAATCAATAATATTTGGGACAAATCAAAAGAAGAGATAATTATTTACGTGTTATCCCTGAACTTTTGCGGACAAATATCATTTCTTGTCATTCTTATTTCTCTCAAGGAGGGATGAGTAACTAATAATATGGGAAGGCAATTAATTGATGGAAGGTAATTAATCGAGAAAATACGTTAAATTTCTAGCCTGGTCCAGACTTTTGATTATTTCAGTAAATTGTAAAAAAACAGGTCTAAGCTTTTTCTGAATTTTTATTTGATAAAATAAAATTTTCATGTACATATTTATTCGATTAACATTCATCCGTTTGATCTTTTAGTGTATTCTTTGAAGAATTTTCTATTGAATTTTCTATAACTGTTGATTCGCTCGTAGCTGTATTTTGTTGTTGATAATAAGCATTATTATTGTAAAGAGCCGCATACTTTAATTAATTAAATAATATATTATTTAAAGAGTATTTAAGAAACGTACCGGATAATAAATATTTTGCCATTGTGCATTAGTAAACCAATCAATTGTCGGTGTGTTATTACTATTTCCTGTATAATTATTAGATGCTTCTACAAATCCATTATTTCCTCCCCATAACATTCCATTCATGCTGTTCGTCATTGAAAGATTACGAGGAAATTGAGTAGCAAAGGTTGACATTGCAGATGAAGGCTGGGGATCAGAGGCTAAGCCTGTTTTAAAGGAAATAATAATTTTTTAATAAAAAGTATTTTTTAAGATTAATTTAAAATTTTTTTATTGTTGAATGAGGAACGATAATATGATTTTAAATTAAAAAAAGAGAATAAAAACGTCTGAGAAGCTAAAAGGACTCGAACCTTTCTACATCTAAAACCTAGGCGACAACACAACCCACTACACCACATCCAACTTAATTAAACTTTTAAATAAATTAAATATAAAATTAGCAATTTAACTACCAAAATCAGGAAAATGTTGTTGTGATCTCATAAAATGATTATTTGTTGCTGCTAAATTTGTTTCAATTCCACTATTTTTTTGTTCATTATTTTCATTTTTTACAAGTTCTTTTTTAACAATTGTAGGTTCAGCGGGAGGAGGAGATTCAATTTTATTATTTTCATTTTTTATATTATTTTGTGTTGAATAAATTAAAGAATTAATATTATTATTTATTTGGGAATGTGAAGGATCTACTACTATTAATTGATGTGTTTCTCTTGCTATTTTCATTGCTGTATCATGATTCTTTTTCATTTGACGAAATTTTGCTCTAAAAAAATTTTTAAAAATTAAAAAATTTTTTTTTAATACCTTCGATTTTTGAACCAAACCTTTAAAAATTAAAAAAAAATAAATTTATTAAAAAAAATATTTTAAATTTTATTTTAAATATTTTTAAATTAATTAACTTAAAATAAGGAGATAACTTAAAATAAATTATTCCGCTCTTTAATTTATTTTGGCTTTTTAATTTTTTTAAAATTTATTTAATTAATTAAATGTATCAATAAAATATTTTTTTAATTAAAAAACTAAATATTTAATTTATTTATTTTATTTTAATCACTTTACTTGAATTCTACTTTCTGCCAAATGTATTTTTGCTGCCAAATCTTCACGTATTGTAACATCTGGGTATTGCTAATAATTTTAAAATTAAAAAAAAAATAATTTAAAAAAAAAAATTAATTTTACTCCTTGTTGAAATTGTGCTTCAAGTATTTCCAATTGATTTTTATTATAAGAAGTTCTTTCACGCCTTCCCTTTCGATTATATTCAAAATTTGTTAAAATGGGAACATTTGTTGAAGTACTGGCTATTCTTTAATAAAAATATAATATTTAAAAGAGGTGATCTAATCTCTTTCATGGTACCAGTATTTAAAGGAACCTTTCTAATTTAAGTGAACACCCCATTTATTCGCAAGAAAATAAATATAATTTTTGGGTTTATCTTGCGATTAAATGGACCTAAATGTTAATAATAAATATTAGTTTCCTACAATTAAAAAAAAATAAAAAAAACAAACGTAGAATTTCCACAAATATTATTTCCATTAATAGAATTAGCCGCAGCAGCAGCAAAGGCAGCAGAAACAAAATTAATAGAAGAATTAGAATTATTAAAATTATTATTATTTTGATTAAAATAATTTTGATGTTGATTAGTAAAAGAAGAAGGAAGAAATTGATATTGTGAAGAAGAAGAAGAAAAATAATTATTAAAAGGATATGTTGAAGAAGAAGAAGAATAAAATGTTTGTGGAAATGTTGGTTGTGTTGTTATTGTTGATGTTGATATTGTGGGTAGTAAATTATTATTATTTAAATAATTATTTAATGAATTATTATTATTTGATGATTGTTGTTGTGTTGTTAAGTTAGTAGTAGAATTATTATCTGTGTCTACCATTCTCTCCTTTAACTAAATTAAATATTTTTTTAAAATTAATTCTGAAAATGTAATTTGTAAAATGAATCAGAAAACACAATTCAGAATTTCGAATACTTGTTTATTTTACAATTGTAATTATAGTTGTAAATTATTCTGATTTTTCCGGAACACTTGTTTATTTTACAATTGTAATTATAGTTGTAAATTATTCTGATTTTTCCGGAACACTTGTTTATTTTACAATTGTAATTATAGTTGTAAATTATTCTGATTTTTCCTGAATACTTGTTTATTTTACAATTGTAATTATAGTTGTAAATTATTCTGATTTTTCCTAAATACTTGTTTATTTTACATAAAGGCTTATTTGCATTTTCTTATACTTCTATATTTTAAATGAATAAAAATTTATTTTTTAAATTAATTTTAGAAAATTTTCGGGTTTTTACCTCTTTGAAAATCAAATTTCTAGAAAACAAATTAAATTCACAAAAATTGTAAATTGTACAAAACTTAATTTAATTGAATTGCTAAATCAAATATTGCATAAACAATATTGTTTATCACCTTAAATTTACCTTAAAAGTCTTTATTTGATTTTACAATTTAATTAAAAAAGCAGGTGGTAGACCATTCACCATTTTTGTGTATTTAAGGGTTAACCGTTTTTATAAGTAAATAGGTATTAATGGGGAATTGATCCTAAGGGTTTTTATTTATAAATATTTAACTTTTTATTTAATTAATTTTTTTATTCATAATAATCAAAAATTATAAATAGGAAATATAAAGATTATAATTCAAATATTTAATGCATTAATTAATTATTTAATTAATTATTATAAAATTTTTCTAAAATTCTTAAATGTGGTACTTAGGTAACCGAAAATTATCTGAAAAATACGAAAATTAAAAAAAAAATTAAAATTAAATTAAATTAAAATTAAATAAATTAACACACCTCTGTCCTCTCTCTTATAAGTAAAAAACAATTAAAAGTATAAAAATAAATTTAAAAAAAAACAAATTAATTTAGTAAAATTAATATTTTGTAATTGAGAATAAAATAAATATTTATTTTTTTAATTTTGTATAAAAAATCAATTATTTGATCAACCACAGCAGAGACTTTAAAAAAATAAAATAATGCGCGGATTAGTTCGGCATATTTATTTTTATTTTTAAAAATAAAAATATTTATTTAATCTTTTATTACTAAATACTCTTTTTTATTTAAGCGGATTGTCGCATTGTCAAAAATCGCAGAAAATTGAGGAGAAAAAATAAAATAAATAAATTTAAAAATAAATAAAATTGAGGTAAAAATTAGAGAAAAAATATTTAAAATAACTTTAATTAAAATTAAAAAATAAAATAATTTTATTAAAAAAAAATTATTTAAAGAAAAAAAAATATTTTTAATATTTTTTGGAAGAAAAAGAATAAATAAAATAAAAAGAAATGTAGGCGGGATTAAAAGAAAAGACAAGACAGTTTTATTTTTCTTTTTCCTTTTCTTCTAAATTTATTGGTTGGTTTTTTTATTTTTTTTGTTAAATTTAAAATATTTAAATTTAAATTTTTTTTAATTTTCTAATTATTTATTTCTCAGTGTTTAATTAAATATTTAAAATTAAAAAAAAAATTTATTTATTATTTAATATGTATATTTAAATAAACACCCCATTTATTCGCAAAAAAATATTTTCAATTTTTACCATTTTTAATATTTTAATAATTTAAATAAATAAGGGTTAATTTACCTAAAATATAAATTTCAATTATTTAACTAAATTTTTATTTTACAAATTCAAAAAATTAAAATTTTTGAATTTTTAGTGATTTTATTATCGAAAAACGAAATAAAATCTACTTAATATATATTAATATATTTATTAATATATTTATATTTTTTAATTAGCAAATTTTGTTGCCGTATTGTTTTTTGTTTTATGTATTTTTGGATGGGTGTATTATTTAAACACTCAAAAATATGTTTTGAAGAATCTACCAGTCTAATATGTATCGTGTCCAGACATTTCGTCCAACCGGAAAAAAGATGGGAAAGGTATATTTTTTGCCTTAGTGGCGAAATGTCGTGTAAGTTTGTTTAACGAACTGTACGGGTCACGTAAATTAATTTTTTAATTTTTTCTCTATTTTAATGTTCACATTCGTTCATTAGAGTCTCATATCTAAAAATAAATATATTGAGAAAATAAAAACTTTTTTTAAAAAATATTCAAGGATATAAATTGACACTATTATTTCCTATTTATTTTTTAATTGTTTTCTTTTCTTTTAATTTTGCCTTTAGGCAAATTCCCAAAGTTTAAAAAATAATATACCTTTAAAGGATTAAATATTTTCTTTAGATTTTCTTTATTTTTAATACTTTTGAAAATGATATTATTTTTTTTTTAGAAATTATTATATTTTTGGAATATTCTAAATTATATAAAAATTACTTTTTTAGCTATTAAAAATAAAAAAATAAATTAAAAAAAAATAAATTCTTAAAAATATTTAATCATCTTATTTATGAAGGTGTTCTTGGCAACAAAAATGCTTTTTTGATTTTTTTAAATTTTTTATTTATTTTTTAAAATTGTTATAAGCATATCCAAAAATATTAAATTTTAGAAAATTTTTTAAAAATAAAAAACAACTAAAAAAAATTACTGTATCATTTAAAATAATCAAAAACTGTTCAAATTTCATTTATTCTTTTAAAACAAAATTTAATCTTTCCCTTATAATAATAATTGGGGGCAGATGTAAAAAAAGAAAAGAAAAGAAAAACGTGTAGCAAAGAAAAGAAAAGATTATGGTAGTATAAAAGGAAAAGAAAAAGGAGAAGAAGAGAAGAAAAAGAAAAGCATAAGAAAAATAAAATAAAATAATAAATAAATAAATCCAAAAAAAAGAATAAACAAATCCTTTAATTCACGGCTTCTTTTTCACTAAATAATAATAAATAAATAAATGATAGTTTTGTGCATAACAAAATTATTTTTTTTATTTTTTTAATGAAAAGAAGACAAAATTTATTTATTTATTTTTTAAAGTTTTTTTTTAAATAAATATTTTTTTGTAATTTAATTTAATTAAATTATTTTCATTTATTTTTAAAAATGCCTAATTATTATTACCTTTTTTTAATTAAAAAAAATATAAATTTTTATTTACCTTTTAAATTTATTTCAAAAATAGGATAATCTCTCTCCACACTTTTTTATTTTTTTTTGTAAAAATAAATTTTTTTTTAATTTACCGACACTTTTTTTAACAAATCTTTTTTTATAAAGGTACAAAAAATTTCTTTTTTGACTGTTTTACCGAAATTAAAATTTTTAAAAATATTTATTTAATATTCTAAGCTTAAAAAAAATATTTTAAAATTTATTTATTTTTATTAAATTATTTTAAATAAATATTTGTATTTTTTAAATTAAAATATTTTAATTTTTGAAAACAATTTATTTATATTTTTAATATTTTTATTTATTTTATTTTTTTAAAAATGTTTTTGTGCTTTTTAAAATTTTTAGTGCTGATATTTTGCTTTTTGATGTATTTATTTATTTATTAGAGTGTTGTCTATTTAATAGGGGTGGACTTATTTTATTTATTTTTTAACAAATATTTATTTATATTTTTCTAAAAAACAGGTGTAAAAAAACAATTATTAATAACACTTCTTTAATCGTTCAAAAAGAGTATTATATTTATTGCTATAGGCTATTTATAGTCTGTTACGTATTTTGTCCTTTTGGCGGTTTTTTTTTTAAAATATTTTTTAATAATTTCTAGAGTTGTGCAAAACATGCACGAACAAATTTATCTAACCATAACTGACCTCTGTCTCTCCGAAGGTTTACTTAATCTCTCGTTTGTAAGAGTGGAAGAAAAGTAGTGTGGTCAGCAGAGAAAAATATTTAAAATTCCTTTTCATTTTACAAATTTTTCTCTACTTACCACTACTTTTCTACGTCTCTTACAAACGAGTGATAAAGTAAACCTTCGGAGAGACAGTGGTCAGTTAGATAAGGTAGTAAAATACCTATAAATATTTAAATTATTTTAAAATTAGAGAAAATAAAAATAATTAAAAAATAATAATAATTAAAAATAATTAATTTAGTTAATATAAACAAATTCAATTATTTTTACTTAAATATGTAAATTTTTCAATTAAAGAAAATGGATAAAATTACCTGATCATTTCTCTATATTTTTGGATGAGTGTTTTAAACGCTCAAAAAATTATTTAAAAATTAAAAAAAATTTTGATTAGATAATTGTTTAAAATTTTCACTTTTTTTAGTAAAATATTTCAAAATTAATTTTACTGACTGCAATAACCCATCATATATTGAATAAAAAATTAAAAAAAAATATTTAAAAATTTATTTTTCTCATCTAAATAAAAAACAACTAAAAATAATATTTTTATAAATTTTATCAATTTTATATTTATATTTATATCCATAAAAGGAGTATTTTTACCGCCTTTTGGCCAGCATTTTAACCCTTTTTATTTAAAAAATCTCTTTTATAAACACACACCTGTTTGTAAATTTTTTCTTTTTCTTTTTTAAATATTACATAACTAAACTTTTTTTATTTTATCGGAAAAAAATCTTTTATTTTTCCTTTTTCAATTTTCTACCTCATATTTTTAGTCAAGAGCCCTTCAGAGCCTTTCATATACTCCACGCCTACTTCTCTTTTAATATTATTTTTTCTAGTCCATTACACTTTCTTTTTTTTTTAACAAATCTAAAAGAAACGGTATTTTAAAAAAAAAAGTAAAATAATTTTTTTTCAAGTGTTTTTTGTTTGATAAAAATTATGGGAATGTAAATAAAGAAAAAATAGGCGGCATTTTTCACACTTTAAAGTTAATAAATAAATAAAAGATTTATAAAAATTATTTTAAAAATATATTAAAAATTAAATAATAAAAATTATAATTTTCTTTAAAATATAAAAAATATAAATTTTATTTATTAAAAATTATTAAATATATTAAGTAAAATTTTGAAAAATTTTACTTAATATATATTAATATATTTTTGATCTTATTTAATATAATTGAATTAAGTAATTAAGTTGGAAAATCCATAGGTGTTTTTTTTATTATTTTTGGATGAGTGTTGATTTTTAAACACTCAAAAATTTATTTTTTAATTTTACCTGTTATATAAATCGTAAAAAATTAATTAATTAATTTTTTACAGTATTTTTAAATTATATTTAAATTATTATTTTTAAATATTTATTTATTTAAGGATTATAAGCTAAATATATTTTATTTATTTTATTTTTTCCGGATCAAAAAAGGAAAAGAGTTACAAAATTGAGGAATTGATTGCGAAACATTTTTTCTGTCTGATCCTTTCCTATTTTGGAAAAAAAATTTATATTAGGCAAAAGTCAATATTTGTTTATTTATTTTTTATTTTTACCAAATCAGAATTGAAATAAAAAACAATTTCTTCCATTAAATTTAAAAATAAATAAATTAAAGAAAATTAAAATATTTTAATTATTTTAAGAAAAATTAAAAAAATACCAAAATTAAAATAAATTAATAAAAACAATTTTTAAAAATATAAACAAAATGCCAAAACACATAAAAATTTTTTTTACACTTGAAAAAATAAAATTAATTTAATAAATTTATTTACCGGATGCAGTCAAATAGAAAAATAATGAACAGAAAAATTTTGTTTATTTTAAAAACAAGAAAACATTACATAATGTAAGGGAATGGGGTCAATTTTGGAGTTTATTTAGAGGGAAGGAAATGGATAAAAAATAATATAAAAATGATGAAGAGTGACAAAAAATAAATTTTTTAAATAATTATAATTTACTTATAAATTGCTAGTTTTATTTTAAAATAAAAAATATTTTACCAAAAAAAAATATTTTGTATTTATATGTTAGAAAAATCAAATTAAAATCATCCAAAATTAATTTAATTTATTTGTGTAGAGAGAAAATAAAATAAAAATTTAATTAAATTTAAACAAATAATTTTAAACTTTATTAATTTTTAATTTAAAAAAAAATGTTAAGAAAATTAATTAAAATTATTTCATAAACAAAATTAAGATGGAAAAAATTATTTACAAAATTAAATTTAGAGATTTTAAACAAATCTCTATCCAAAAATAAGACTTAATAAATGGGATCGACATAAATCCTTTTTAACAAAAAATTTTAAATACAAAAATAATTGTATTTTTTTATATTAAGCAGATTAAAACAAATGTTTATAGGTAAAAACACAAAAAATTTAAACAAAGTTTATTTAATTAAAAATTTGCTTAATATAAAAAAATACATTTAAATTAAATTTAAAGTTTTGATATTAATTTTACTTTGGGACTTGCTTATCATCTTCGTTTTATTTTTGGATAGGGATTTGTTTGAAATCCCTAAAAATAATTTTAGAAATAAATTATTAAATATTTAATATTATTTTTAGTTATTTTAATAGATTGGACGTGATAATTTTCAATTAATTGGGGTCACTATAATACGTGAGAGCAGAGATTGAGAAACGAAATATTATTTTCTTCGATTCCTCTCGAAGAGCTGAGCAAAAATATATGTTTTATTTCTAGAAAAATTTTTGAGTCGAGATACAGGTCCCCGAAAATCGAAAAACCATAGGGGGGAGTAAGCTCATCTTTGTTAAACTTTTTTACAAATTGTAAAAAAGTTTATTTAAAATTTATATTTCTTCTTTAAAGTTTAATTTGTGATTGTAATAAAAAAACTGACAATACAAGGTTGTAATAGTATTACTTTAATAATATGAAAAAAATTTAAAAAATTTATAAAAAATATTAATTTTTTAAATTATTTTTAAATATCAAAATTAATTAAATTAAACTTTATTATTTTATCTTTGAAAAAAAAAATAATTTCCTGAAAAAACTGGAAATATCTTTTTTATAAAAAAATATTAAAAATCACATTAATTTTCTCTCTTCTTAACATAAAATTAAAAATATTATCTTGTTTTTTTCCGTAAAAATAAAAAAACAAGTTTTAATAGACAGAAAAGCGAGAGAAATAAAAGGATAACAAAATTAAGCATTTAAAGGTCACATTAAATTAATTAAATTATAAAAGGAGAATATAAATAAAGAGAAAATGATTAATTTAAGGTTAGTGTGAATAAGAAAATTTATTTTATTGAAAAATATTTTTTTAATTTAAAATGACTCAAAAACAATGGGAATTTTTTCAAATATTGGCAATTTCTTCTTGCCTTGCTTCTTTAGCTAGTGTAATTTTAATGGCTGTAACAATTCCTTTAATTTATATACAAATGGAAGAAGAAAATGATTTTATTATTCAAAAATCAAAACAATTTAGGGTAATTGTTAAAATTTAATTTAATTAAAAAAACTTAATTTTTTAAAGGAATCTTCTGAACAAATTTGGAACAAAAATCATCAATCTTTTGAAAAAATTAATGAAAATTTTGATAGAAAAAAAAGATCTGTAATTAATGGAAATGGAATTTGTTCAGGTAATTTAAAAAATTATTTAAAATTAAAATAATAATTTTCAGGTTGTAAATCACTAACATGCCCTCCAGGTCCGATAGGTCTTCCGGGACCTGCAGGTGAAGATAACCCTCCGGGAGAACCAGGAATGCCTGGAGAATCAGGAATTGATGGATTTGATATTGAATTGGGACCAGAACAAGAACAAAGCTGTTCGATTTGTCCTGCTGGACCTCCAGGGATGAGGTAATTTAAAAATTGAAATTTTTATAAAAATATTTAAATTTTTTTAAAGAGGAAGTCAAGGTGAAAGAGGACAACTAGGCATTGCTGGAATTTTAGGAGAACAGGGAACGGACGCAGAAGCTGGTAGAGAAGGTCCACGAGGAGATCCAGGCCCTCCTGGCATATCTGGCCAAAAAGGGAAGAATGGATTTGCTGGAAGTATTGGTGATAATGTTATAGCAGGAATAGGCCAAAAAGGTCCTAAAGGTCCTCCTGGCTCTTCTGGTTCAATGGGTATGGTTGGAATGGCAGGAAAATCAAATATGAGACAAGGCTTTCCTGGAGCTTCAGGAAGTGTTGGACAACAAGGACCACAAGGACAAAGTGGGGCACAAGGAGCACAGGGTCAAATGGGACCTGTTGGAGAGCCTGGTGAGATAATTCTAATTAAGGGAAAAAAATAAATAAATTTAAGGAATGCCTTCAATGTATTGTGCAACAGATTGTGGTGTTTCACATATTAAAATACCTCAATTTGAAAAAACTGTAGGATATAATAATAATGTAAAAGAAGAAATAAACAACAAAAAGAAGACAACAAAAAAGAAAAATAATAATAAAATATTGGGGGCAAAAAATAAGTTAGAGACAAGTGTGGGAAGAAAAAGAGTAAAAATAGTCGATGAGAGACGTTAAATGGGGGATATTATTTTAATCAGCGTGTTTAAAGGAATAAGGAAAAATAAAACTTTCCGGAAAGCAAATAAATTTCTGGAAAATAACACTATGAAAAAACAAATTTTAAGGATGAATAAAACTTTACGGAAAAAAACTCCGGAAAATAAAATAAATAAACTTTCCGGAAAAGAAAATAAATATACTTTCCGGAAAAGAAAATAAATAAACTTTCCGAAAAAGAAATAAACTTTCCAGAAAAAGAATTGTAATTTTAATTGATAGAATAAGGTATGAGCCATAAATATTTTAAAAAAAGTCAAGAATGTGCGTAATTTTTTTAGATTTCCCAAGTCTTTTAAAATTCTCTCATTTTCCTAATTAAAAAAAAACAATTTTATTTGATATGTATAATTTTATTTTGAAAGCCAATATTGTAGTATATAAAAAATATTTTCTTTTTATAATTTTATACTACCAGTTGATCTTCTTCTAATATGTCCTTTTAATTCATTTTGTTGAATATTTAAATTATTAATTAAATTATTTTTAAAATATTTATTTTCTTCTATTCGATTTTCTTTTCCTTCATCATCACCACTACTTTCACAATTAAATAATAAATTTTCTTCAATATTATTTTGATTATTATGCCAAGGTGCACTTCTAGAGAAAAAAATAAAATTAATTTAAAAAATGATAAGAAAATTAATTAAAAATTATAAGTATAACACATCAATAATTATGGAAAAAAATTCTAAAATTTTTTGAAAAATAATACATTATATTCATAAAAAATTAATTTTAGGGATTTTAGACAAATATCCCTATCCAAAAATATAATAATCAGATGAAAAATCAACACAAATCAACTCAATTAAAAAAAATTAAATGGAAAAATAAATGTATTTTTTAATATTAAGTAAAAGAGTTACCGTAGTTAAATATTTGTTAGCTTGAACAAAATTTAATGTTTTGTTTAATATATTTTTAAATAATATTTAATTTAAAAAGAATGACCAAAAATTTTAAATTTTACCCTTTTATTAAAAAAACTATTCAAAAAATTTACTTAATATTAAAAAATATATTTATCTTTTGGATTTAAATTTTTTTTGTAAGATAGCTTTTGTCATGTTTCTTTTTCCTGTTGTAACTTTTTATTTTTGGATAGGGATATTTGTCTAAAATCCCTAAAATTAGGTTAGGTATTTTTTTATTTATTTAATTTTTTCTTTTCTTTTTAAAAATTAATTAATTAATTTAATATTTTACCTGTACACTTTTGTATGAATTAAATTCTTCTCAAATTTGTCAATTTCAAATTTTTGTTCAAACAAACTTCTATACCAAAATTCTTCTTTATTCTCAGGTGTTTGAAAAGGAAAAAGTTTTTTTCTTTGAATAAATTTATCATCTGAAATTAACAAATTTGCATAATTTTGTAACATTAGTCCAATGTCCATTTTGCCCAAAGCTTCGCTAAAACCTTCTTTACTTCTCCATAAAACTTCTTTTGGTAATAAATCTTTAAAAGACTTTCTTAATAAATATTTTTCAATTTTTCCAGCAATTAATTTATAATTTGGATCTAGTTTTGAAACAAATGAAACAAATTTTTTGTCCAAAAAAGGAACTCGAATTTCCAATCCATGTGGGGATGTACATCTTTTTTAAAATAAAAATAATTTAATTAATCAAATTATTTAATTTTACAGTAGAAGAAAAACTACAAAATTTGAAAATTAGATGTCTAAAAATAAAAAACTTTTACTATCATTAGGTATTAGCAAAATTTTTTTGAAGAGCATAATCTCTTCATCCAAAAATAAAAATGCTTGTAATGAAAAAATGACAAGATATGATTTATCATTATATACCTATGTATATAAACTCAAAATGTAAATTTGTATATTAAGTAGATTAAATAAAAAATAATTAATTTTTTACTTCAAATTTTTTGCCTGAATTCAATTTAAATAAATTTATACATCTTAAATTTTTTTTCAAGGTAATAAATTGATCCCTAATAAATTTACAATTTGAGTCTATTAAAATTTTCAATTTGAGTCCCCACTAAAATTCTTAATTTTTCTAGTTTAAATATAATTATAAAAATAAAATAATTACCTATCACAGCGAAGAACGTCATATTGATGAATCAACTTTAAACGACGAAAAATTTCTTGATGAAGTAATAAAGCTGTTGGAGCTTTTTGCATATAAGCATATGAACCAAATAATTCATCTGCCCCTTCTCCTTTAATTTTTAAAAAATTAAAACAAATTAAAATAAATTAACCAGAAAGAAGTACTTTAACATTAGAATTAGTAGAAATATATTTACACAATAAAAAGTGAGGAATACCACAACGAACGATTAAAGGATCAAAGGTTTCTAGGGCATAAATTACTTCTAAATATTTAAAATTTAAATTAAATTTAAATTTAAATTAAATTACCAGGAATAATGTCAATACATTGTTGAGGGCTAAAAATAAAATTAAAAATAATTTAAAAAATTAAAAAATAAATTAAAAAAAAATAAAATACTAAATTTAGTGGAAAATAAGGGAAAATTAACGAATTAAATAAAAATTCAAATATATACCTAATAAATAATTTATTAATTTTAATTAATCATAAAATAGTCTAAAATGACTAATATATTTTTTAAATATTTTTTTTTAATTTTTAAAATTAAATTTACACTCAAATTAGCAATGAGTGAAGAGAGATAACTCAAAAATGAGAGAGACAATAATAATAAATAAACCAACTTTATGACTAAAACTTTGTGTGGAATTCTTAAAAAGCGTGCTACTAATTTAGCATTTTCCAAATCTGCCGAGTCAGAAAATCCAACGGAAAAAGCAATTGGTAAAGAATTAAAATTATTTATTAATTTTTGTGTTGCTAATGCTAAAAGGAAATATTTTAGAAAAATTAAATAAATTAATAAAATAAATTAATTAAATAAATTAATTAAATAAACCAGCAATTAAAGAAGAGTCTAGACCACCGGATAACATAAATCCAAATTGTCTTTCACCCATTAATCTTTTATTAACTGCTTCAGATAATAATTGTCTTATTACCGTCTAAATAAATATATTTTGAATTAAATTTATATTTAAAAATATTTTAATTTAAATAAAAAGATATAATAGTAGTTATTTTGCCAGTCATAAGAGGATAAAGGTTCTTTAAGGAATTTCCAATTTACTATAATTACAACTTTTTAGACTAGGGTTAAATATTTATAAGGAGAGAGTTCCTAAAATATCGTTCAGATAAGTATATCACTGATTTTGTGTTGTCAGAAACAGATATCATATCAAAATGTCTTCCTGTTGGGTGGTTTTACTTCTTTCCTAATTTTAGTCAAAAAATTATAAATAATTTTTGAGGCCTTAAACAAGTAGAGAGACTTTAAAAATGTTTGGATAAATTAAAAATATTTTTAATAATTTACCTGAGCATCCAAAATTCCAATATTATTTGTTTCAATTAAAGGATTTCCAAGTTTCCAATAAGAATTAATTTCAAAAGTAAATTCTGTCAAATTATTTTGAATATTTTTTAAAGGTATTTTTGAACAACATCCAGGCGGAAAGAAAAATATTCGATCACATAATTTTTCAATACTTTTAAGCTCTGAGGCAAAGAATAAACCTTTTTAATTAAAAAAATGAGATTCATTGTGAGAGATAAAAAGAAGAGAGTCTAAGAAAGAAAAGAAAGAAAGAAAAACTACTTAATATATATTAATACATTTTTAAATTTATTTATAATATTTATTTGAATAGTTTTTTTATGGTTGACAGCCACACTTGAAGTTTTTATTTTTGAAAGGGATACGATTCTGTATCTTTAAAAAAGCTTATTTTTGTAAAAGTTTAGTCTTCTAAATTGAAACATAAGTGGTAATAGTATATTAGTTATTGTTGAAATCATTTTTGAGACAATATAGGATGGGGGATTGTAATAATTTATTAATTTTAAAAAATACTTTTTCCACAAACTCCATAAAAAAGAGGTCTAATTCCAAGAGGATCACGTCCAATATAAAGAAAATTGTTATCAGCCATAGCAAATGCAAAAACTCCATCTAATGAAGAACAACAATTACGTAAATCACGGCCATTTTCTATGAAGGAATGAATAATTGCTGCACAATCACTGCCACCATTCCTTTTAATAATAGAGATTTGAGTTAAATTTTAAATTATTTTTCAATTCTTCCAACCCTTCCCATTTGAGTCTTAGAAATTAAATACGAATTTTAATTAAATAAATCTTTGTCTATTTTTGTACAGTTAACACAGGACTTTTCATCTTACTCTCTTTCATCAAAATATGTATTATTTCATCTAGCAATCACTAAAAATTTTGAGACTCAAATGGGGGTTAGGTGTTGAAGAACTTTTGAGTCCTACAAAAGTTAATTTTTTTCTTATAATTTTTCAGTCAATTTGAGTCTCAGAACTTTAATAAATGTACAAATATATTTATTTAAAAAATTATTTTCTCTTACCTTACAAGTGAATTATCAAGTGGAGATTGTTTTTTCAAAATTAAATGATTATATATTTCTCCATTACAAACAACAGAAATATCTTGAGAACAAATTGGTTGAGTACTTGTATTTATTATATTAGAAGAATTTCCATTATTTCCATTTTTATTTGATTTAATTATTGATAACCAATGAAATCCTAACCAAAGATTGGGTGCTACTCTTTGAATTATTGACATATCTGGACCTCTCCCAGATATTCGCAGAAATTCTGATTGATGTTTTGTTGGTTGGTATTCGTCTCCCTTTTTTTAAATTATTTAATTTTATATATTATTTTTAAATTGGAAGTTAAATTACTCTACTTTTTAGGTGAAAAAACACCCCATTTATTTGCAAGAAATATTTTACACTCAAAAAGAATGAATTGATGATAAAATATTTTCTTGCGAATAAATGGGATGTTTATATAAAATAAGAATAATAAAATATAGAAGATTAAAATAAACTTACAATTATTGCCCAAATTCCGCACATTTTTTAAAAGATTTTTTGGACTCAAATATAAATGTGCTATAATTAAAAAAAAAATTATTTCAAATGATAATGCCTTTTTAATGTTCGCACTAATGCAAAATTTCTTATTCTTTGAATTTTGGGGGTATTTTAAAATTTAGAAAAAATCGAAATAACAAAATTCGTGACCAATTTAATCGAAATCTTAATTAAAATAAAGCCAAAAATTAAATATATTTTAGCAATAATTGAAAGGATATTTAATGTTCATAAAGACCAAAAAACATTTTTAGATGACCTTCATTAAATATATTTTTAAGATTAATTTGTGAAAGAGAGAAATTAAGGAAAAGATTTAGTCATTTCATTGCCTAGCCTATTTATTGACCACAAAACTTTATTTTTATTTTCCAGTCTTTCCTAATAATTTATTTTATTTTCCAAAAGATATAGATTTTTTAAAAAGATAAATCCGTTCTAATTATTATAAAAAATATAGCTTAATATTTGAGTATAAATTAATTAATTGATTCTCATATTTATAAAATTAAAAATTTTATTTAAAAATAAAAAAAATAATAATAAAAAATAAAACTTTCGAATAATTAAAAAATAATTTAATATAATTAATATTAACAAATAAAAAGTTTAAGAATAAAATTAGAAAACAATTTGGCACTGAAACGTCCAAAAGAATAAAGGGAATAATAAAAGTTTTATTCTAACACTAATAAATAAATAAATAAATATATTTTAGCTTCTGTCTTTTTTATTATTATTTTTTGTTTTATTTAAGATATATTTATATACAACCGATAATAAATAAAATAAATAAATATTTCTTTACCCTTACTTTTTTGCAAAAGCGCCGAAGAGATATATTTATTTGAGTAATTCAAAGACTGGTCTTGGCCAATCTTTTTATTATTTTTATTTTTTATTTTTGCTTTATATAATTAATTTAACAATACTCTAGACTAATTTATTTATTTATTTTATTTTTACTAAAATCACTTTTCTTTTTTTTTCTTCCTCATTCTTGATATATTTGAGAAAGAAAATAAAAAGACAATTAATCCCATTGTTGTTATTATTTAGTTAATTCTCTTCTTTTTTTAAACAATTTTTACCTGCTTAAAATAAATAATTTAAAAAGAAAATTGAAGAAAAAATTGAAGAAAAATATTAAAAAAAAATTAAAAAAATTAAAGCGCAATTGAGAAAATCTTTAAAAAAAACAATAGGAACAATAAAATAAAAAAATGTTTTTGTTTTATTTAAATTTTTCAAATATTTTAAATATAAAAACAAACAAAAATAAAATTTTTTAGATAAAAATTAAACAAAAAAATACAAATAAAAATAAAAAAGTTTAGAATAAAAATTGGGAAGATTGTTGAATTTTTAAATTTTTGAATAAAAGATTAAAAAAAAAAAAGAAAGAATTAAAGTCACCCCACCATATTTATTTGGGATGAGAATAAAAATATTTATTGTCTAAAAATACAAGTTTCATTTTATTAAATTGTAAATTAAAACATAAAATATTTAAATTTAATATTTTTTAAAAATAATTAAATTAATTTATTAATATCTAAAAAAACATTTTTTTTTTAATGTGTAATTCTTTTTAATAATTAATTGTATTGTAATATCCAAAAAAATTTTTTATCTTCTTAAAATTTAAAAAAATTGACGATTAAAGAAAGAAGAAAATCTCAAAGCAAGTGAAATCGTCAAAAAAACTTTTAACTTTATTGTTTACATAAATATCACTATGTATTAATTCAAGCTCAAAAACTTCTCTTTTATACATTTTTACAGTAGATACAAACTGACAAGTTTTTAAAAAAAAAGTTTTGTTTCGTACAATTGCGAAACTTTTTGCATAATCTTTTCCCAATATTGTAATATTATTATTTATTTTAATTTTATTTAAAATATCTCCAAGCGATGAAGCATAATTTAGGCTAAAAATATTTAATTATTTAAACATTTTTAAATTTTTTAAATAATTAGATTTTATTTATATACTTATAAGCGAAGTTTAACTTATTTATTTATATATTCTTTTGAAATAAGGATTGTTTTAAAGTACCAATGGATTGGGAAAACCTAAATAGATTAAAGTGTAAATTTATACAAAATGTCACTGACAAAATGTCACTGACAAAATGTCATTGACAAAATGTCACTGACAAAATATCTCACTGAAGCTAAAAATGAACTTATATTCAATTATTGGAAAAATATTTTGAGTTGTTTAGCGGCGGAATTTTCGTTTTTTGATAAAAAAAATAAAAACGAAAATTACTTTAACATAAAGAAGAATTATGTATGTATTAGTTTACCCAAAAACTAATTTTCAAAATAAAAAAGAGTAAAGAAGAAAACAGTCGAGTAAACCTATCCACTGGTACCAAAAATATTCCCAAACTAATTATGTTAAAAAACTTACTCCAAGATTTCTTTAATTTTTGGTTCTGTAGTTAGGTAATGATTTCGAAGTGTCTCAGCAAGAAATAAATTTTTTTTTAAAAATTTGCTTATAAAAATATTTACACCACGCTGATCAATAACTGAATAGCAGTAATATTCTTCTTCACAATATATTAATGAATTGAATGTGTTATCATAATTTTCAGAAGTATAAATTAATATTTGTTTCTCTAGCCTTAAATTAGTATATTTTTAATTTTATATGACTAAAAATTGTGCTCCCCTAACACATTTAATAAAAATTTAAAGTTATAATAGTTTTACCAGTAATAATTTTTAATTTTATTTTTTTAATTAAAAATTTGTATTTCAATTTTTTTAGTGGAGCCACTATATATTTTATTTTCAAAAATTCTTGAGAAAATTTTTTGATTTTTATACTTTCCCTTTTTTGAGTTAATTTCACTTGACTTTTTAAAAAATAAATAAAATATATTTTTAAATTTATATTTATTTACCCTTTTAATCCTACATGATTGATTTTCTCAAAAATAAAATTAGACAAATCATTATATTGCTCTGGAAGTATAATTTTATCCTTAGGTGTAAAATCTTCAATGACTTGACCAATAAGAAGTTTTTCAACTGGAGTGGATAAATTCTAAATATTATTTATTATTCTATATTATTTTTTGAAAAATAATTGTGCACTCTTGAGCAGGGTTGAGACGAAATTTCTATTTCTATTTCGAAAACCGAAATTTCGAGGTTTTTATTTCGAATTATTTCGATTTCGCGAAATTAAAAAATCGATTTCGAAGGAATTTCGATTTCGACTTTTTTCCAATTTCGACTCAACCCTGCTCTTGAGCGGTGCTTGGAAATTTTGATTTTGCTCGTACTCGTACTCGTACCTCGTAGTACGAGTATTTTTTCACCTCGTACTCGTACTTATCCTCGTACTTTCCTTATATTTTTTCTTGCGTTTTGGATAAATGTTTATAAATTTAGTTTTTTTATAGCGCCGCAGGCGAAAATTTTGAACCATTATTGGACTTTAGTTGCCAAAAATTCATCATTTTCAGCGCCGCAGGCAAAAATTTTTAAAATTTTTAAACATCTGTTGCCAAAAATCACACTTTTTTAATGCCGTATACGAAAATTTCTGATTTAATTTTGCTTCTAAAATTTTTAAAACAGAAATGACTCTAGCGGCAATTAATATACTCAAAATTTCTCTCCCTTATTAAAAGATTGAAACTCAACCAATTTAATAAAACAGACTAACGCACTAACCACTAAACCATAGATGCATACTTGGAAAGGTTAAGTAAATTACATATATATAAACATCCCTTTTCTTTTCTCGCTTGTAAAAATATACTGGGGGAAGAGGAATGGAGTGAAAATTTTATTTCCGTATGGAAAAGAAAGAAAGAAATTTGGCGCAAATTTAAACCTAAAGTACGAGGGTACGAGCTCGTACTTATGCCTCGTACCTCGTACTTTAGTCAATTTTTTCCCCTCGTACTCGTACCTCGTACCTCGTAGTACGAGTACGAGACGAGTACGAGTACGAATTTTGGTACAAGCTTCCAAGCACTGCTCTTGAGCATAAAAACTCCCTATTTTGACATACAAGTTTTTTTGGGATGTATTCAATAAGAAAATTGGAAGTGTGTTGTATTTCATTTGCAATTTTATTGAAAAACAGTTCTAAATGGGTTTCGTTAGTATACATAAATCGTCCACATAAAGAAGTAGCTATTAACTTAAATTAATATAAAATAGTTTTAAAAATTAAAGAAGTTGAAAAACAAAGGAGGGCTAAAATAAATGAGAAAAAAACATAAGATTCAAGCAAGACAATTCGTCCATCAGCAAAAAAGACATATCGTCGCAAACTAAATTTTGTCGCACAATTATAAAAATCAGATTAATCATTAAGCGTATTTTTCCATCACCTTTTTAACATTCTTTTCCGCTTCAGTATAATAATCTCGTTCATTTACTAATGATTTTTATGAATTAACAAAATCAAGTTTTTAAGTAATTTACAAAAAAGTCATTTTTTACTTTGTGATGAAATGTCTTTTTTTGCTGGTGCGATTAATTTTACAACGAAAAGAAAGAGAAAAGAAGAAAGAGAAAAGAAGAAAGAGAAAAGAAGAAAGAGAAAAGAAGAAAGAGAAAAGAAGAAAGAGAAAAGAAGAAAGAGAAAAGAAGAAAGAGAAAAGAAGAAAGAGAAAAGAAGAAAGAGAAAAGAAGGAAGAGAAAAGAAGAAAGAGAAAAGAAGAAAGAGAAAAGAAGAAAGAGAAAAGAAGAAAGAGAAAAGAAGAAAGAGAAAAGAAGAAAGAGAAAAGAAGAAAGAGAAAAGAAGAAAGAGAAAAGAAGAAAGAGAAAAGAAGAAAGAGAAAAGAAGAAAGAGAAAAGAAGAAAGAGAAAAGAAGAAAGAGAAAAGAAGAAAAGAAAAGGTTAATAAACTTAAGCAGAAAGAAAAGAATGCTGAAATTTATTGTTCGAATTAACTAAATTAAAAAAAAACTAACTAATCTACTCAACTCAATTTGTATTAAAGCCTGAAAATAACTTATTTGTATTCTATTGTATCTATTTCCATTGAATACTGAGTCCGTTAAGCAACTTTAAAATTAAAAAAATATATTTTTTAATTTTAAAGTAATTTTAAAAATTACTTGGACGGATTTTTCGATTTTTTTTTAACTAGATCATTAATATATTTTAAAGCATTTTCAATAGTTGAAAAATCTAAATCAAACATTTTTAATTTTATTTTTTATTAATAATTTAAAAATTGATTTACCGTTGAAGACATGACCGAAAATTAATTTTTCTGCTTCTTCTAATAAAAATAAAGCACTTTCTGAGTTCATTGAGTAAATATGTTTTAAAATTCCTTAAAAATTAAATTTTAAATTAAAATTTAATTTTTTTATAAATTAAATAATAGTAAAAATGGCAAAGTTGAAATTGCTTAAAAAAGCTTTGCTACCGTACTATTTTTAACCAATGGGATTCGAAAAAAAAAACTTTTCCTTTATCTTTTGACTATTTTTTATTTTAAATAAGATAATAAATTTTACTTTTTTTTAAATGTAATAAATTGGTCGTCCATTTGACTTTATATTCATTTTCAAGTCTTTTAAATAATTTTTCGATTTTAACATAAACCAAAGTATTTGTAAGGTGACAGCCTTCTGATACTTGTGTTTTTATATACTTAAATAATTAAAATAATTTTTTTTTAATATCAATTTATTTTTTTTAAGATTTTTAATGAAGCAATGGATATTTAAAAAATTAAAAAAATATTTGAGTAAATTTTATTTTTTGACTTAATTAATAATTCTCATTTAATTAAAAAATAAAATTAATTTTATTAAAAAAAAATATTTTTTACTTTTGACAAGTATTTAATTCCAAAATCTCCACTACATTTTGAAAGCAAATCATTTATCGAATCATTATCTTTTGCTACTGATGGATCAGTAAAAATTAAAAATTCATCAGTTAACACACTTAAACGGATTGTTACAATCTAAATTTATTTTTATTAATTTTAATTATTTAATTTTTTGTTCTTTAATTATTTTATTTTTATTAAAAGTTTTTTTTCATACTTCCTTGAATTTTTCTTGTTCCCGATCTAGCTCCTCTGCAATGAATGAATAGTCAATCCTCTCGCCCATTCTTGCGAATTGATAGTTCATGTGTTTATTTAATAATTGTAGAGACTTATACTCCTTTGAATCTTTCTTTAAAAAATATTTTTTATTAATAAGTTTTAATATACACAAGTTTATTCCCCCCTTTTTCTTAATTTTTATTCAAGCATGGTCAGTGAAAACAGATATTAAAGTCATATTTAAAATAATCTTAAATTGTTTAAATTGAATCATCTTACTATTTAAATGTACTTTTACTTAAACCTTTTTTGGTCATAAGATTTTTTCTGTGACAAATTTTTCTTATTATTTAACGTGCTAAAAAGCTTCTTCAAAAATCATTAAAATATATTTAAAAAACCACTTCCTAAAATGCTACCATTAAATTAACTAAATATTATTAATAAATATTAAATAAATATTATATTCTTAAATTAATTTGGGGCGTGCTAGGAAAATCGGTCAGTGGAAAATGCGTCAGTAGTCGGAAAATCGGTCAGTGGAAAATCGGTCAGTGAAGAAACAGTACATAAAATCACTAAAACACATGTAAAACACATGAAAAACACAAAAACACATGAAAACACTAAAACATTAAAACACATGAAAAACACAAAAACACATGAAAACACTAAAACATTAAAACACATGAAAAACACTAAAACATTAAAACACAAAACTACATGTAAAACACAATACACTAAAAACACAAAAAATTTTCATGTATTTTTGTGTTTTACATGTGTTTTAGTGATTTTATGTACTGTTTCTTCACTGACCGATTTTCCTCTGACCGATTTTCCGGGAGCCATTTGGGGGTCTAAGAATAGAATATTCAAGACACGCATGGATAAAACATTGAAACACGCTTTATTAGGTAAATAAGAAAAAATATTAATTGTTTTTATTTTAAATAAATTTACTTTTGACACAATATCCAAAGAAGAGAAAAGTAATGCACCAAAAGGAATAGAGGCTTTCAAAAAAGCAGAAGATACGTCGGTAATAATCTTCAATTTCTCAGCAACATTTATACTGGTTTCACTCATTTTATCAAAACGATTAATTATTTCATTAATAATTTGTTGTGCTTTAAAAAAATTTTTTTTTAATTCGGAAAAAATATATTAAAAATAAATACGTTCAATATTTAGGTTAATTTCTTTGTTTAATTCATTATTATTTGATTTGTTTGAATAAGAAATAATTAATAACCAAAAGAATATAAATAATATAAATAATTTCATTTAATTTTTTTTTAATTAAAAAAAATTAATTTCTTAAAAATTAAAAAATAATAATTAATTTTTAAAAATATTAAACAAACATATTAAATAAATTTATTTTTATTTAACAAGAGAAATTTTTTTCAAAAACAACTGGTTTGAATAAATTTATTTATTCATGAAAAATATTTTTTAATTACAAGGCAATATTGAAACAAAAAAAATTAAAAAATGTGCGAATAAAATAAATGTTTTTTTTTCTAATTTTTAAATTAGAAAAAAAAATTTTTATTCATGTATTAATCATTCAAAATATTAAAAAAAAAATTTTTTTTTAATTAAAAAATGACACATAAATTTAATTTTTTTTCTTTTTAAATATTTCTGCTCTTTTTTTATTTTTTATTAATTAAAAAACAATGTAATAATAATATTTTTTAGAAAATTTATAAAATTTTATTTTATAAATTTTAATATGTGGTAATTTAAAGATGAGTATTTTAACAAAAATATAAATTAAGTTCATTTGTTTTTTCCTTTTACTGTTACCTAGGCGATGAAATAATTTTTTTCCAAGCTTAGAATAAAGCAATGATTAGGCTGCAGGTATCTGGATTAGGAATGACCTTTAAATAAAAATCTTATGGTCCAGCTCTGGCTGGAGGCGTTGGGTCCCGAGAGTTGGGGAATCAACTCCCGGGACGCGCCTTTTGGATACCTTTAAAAAGAACTCCCAATAAAGTTTATCACAATTTAAATAAAATATAATATATGAAGTTTAAAGGGGAGGGAGAACCAGCCTAATCGGTTGGGGTGTTAATTAAAGACTGGGGTTGATTTGCTGATTTTCCCTTCCCTTTTATTTCCCAAAAGTTGGGCGGGGAATTTTCAGACTATGACACAAAGAAATCTAAAAAATTTTTTACCCAATTATTAAGCAGCCGTTCGACTCCTTAAAGGTTAGAAAATTTAAGACCTCGTCCAAAAAACCGAAATACGAAATAAAGATGGACTAAAACTTCCGAAATAAAAAATCCGAAATTTGCCCATCCCTGGCGGGTAGGGCTTTAACGGAGAACGGAAAACCACAAAAGGAACGGAGCTGGGAATCTAAACAATGCCAATGGGGAGGGGCAGGGAACGGAGAGAACGATGAGCGGGGACGAACCTTAACTTTAAATTAGAGTTGTACACTTTTTTGTATTCCGGAATAATATAATTCTCTTCAGAGCCCCAATGATAAAGGCCACTCTCTCATGTGATAAAGACGCAGAAATTGTGTACAATTCTGGAAAAGAGCAGGTCATTTGACGTTTCTCTGACCTCAACCATACATTGGTCAGTTTTTCTGCGTCTTTATCAACGAGAGAGTGGCCTTTATTACAAGAGCTCTGAAGAGAATTTTACTTTAAATAATTCAAATAATTAGTCTTTTATACTTTTCTTTATTTTCTTTTAAATATTCATTGAGGTTTACTCTTCATTCAGTACAAACATCTCTTCAGCAAATTGTTCATTAACAATAATACTATATTTATTATATTCTTCTTTAAAAAAGTTTTTAATCTCAGTTTGTAACAAATAAAAAAAAATTCCTTTATTTTCTAGGAATTCTTTCATTTTTTTTGCCCTTCTGTTTTCGTCCGTATAAGGATTAAATCCTGACTGATTATGTTCAGTTTCTTCATAAAAAAAAATAGTTTTAATAAAATTTTTAATTCCTTCGTCTTTATCTTCTTCAGCTTTATTTTTCTTATTTTTTGAAATAATATTTTTTTCTAAAAAATATTTTTCTATCATTATTTCCTTTAAAGAATTTTTAATATTTTTATCATTAATCCAAATTTGATTAAATCCATTTTGTAATAAAAAACTATCAAATAAATTATTCCTTTGACAAGCTGCATTAAGAATTCCTTGAATAGTGCCAAAAGAACTGTTACCCCCGTTGGTAAAATAAAAACATATGCTATCTAAAATTAATTTAATAACATTAAATTTATCTTGTTTAATTATATTTTGATTTCGATCAATTATCATTTCATTTTTTTTTTGTTCAATAAAATTATCAAATTTTGATTTTACGAAATAATTGACCATTTCTATTTTTAACTTGGTATAATCTTCCTCATCAATTCCTCTTAATTTTAAATTATTAAGTAAATTTATTTTAAATATTTAATATTAAGTAAAAATACCTTTTACTTTTTGCTGTATGGTAGTTTTCTTCGTAAAGTTCTATCTCATGTTCTTCCATAATATTATCTAAAGTTAATTTAGGAATTAGTAACTGTTTAGCAAAAAATTCAGCAAATGAATATAATCCAATCACACCTCTTATAAAATTTACCTAAATTTATTTTAATTTTTTTTTCAATTTTATTTTAAAATTTACGCTTTGTTCTTTATTTAAACCACGATAAATTAGATTTTTTAATTTATTTTTATTGTTTTGTTCAAATGCTTGACCAAAACTTTCATCCATATTTATATAATAATTTAACAACATTTCTTTTGTTTCTTTTGAAGGATTTATTTTTCTTACCGCCGTTCCCGCTGAGTTAATCGAGTCAAAAATAGTTTGTTCATTAACAATTATTCGATATTCTCCTCTAATAAATTTTATAATTTCAGATTGTAATAAATAGATAGAATATCCAGATTGTTTTAAATAATTAAAAACATTAATTTTATAATTGTCCTCAAAGTTGTATTCTTCAAAAAGTTTTTCGACCCAATTATAAATTATTAAATCTTCTTCTTCATCATTCCAAGGGTTAATCCCTATTTGATTCAAATAATAATTAAATTGAAAATTTATATAAATATTTTGAAGTTCAATTCCATTAAAAATATTATAAGAAATTTGATTAATTAAATTATCAAGATTAACATCATCTGTTAAAATATTTTTAATTTGTTCCATATCAATGCTTCTTTCTTCTAAAGATTTATCAAATTTTGTTTGTAAAAAAAAGTTGTCAATCTCTATTTTTAGTTTGGTATAATCTTTTTTATTTTCTTGGTCACTTAAATTTTAATTATTCATTTTAAAAATAATATAAGCAAAAAAAAGATCTCTAAAATAGGTCTTCCACTGCTAAAAGAAATCCTCTCTTTAAATAGATCCTTTTTAAAAAATAGGCCTATTTTAGAGCATTTATATATAATAAATTTAAAGTTCCTCACCTCTTTTTATAAAAATAGTTTCCATACCGAACATTATTTTTGTCAGGTTTTATCGCATGTCCTTTCAACATTTTAATCAAAACATAATAACTAATACTTAAATTAATAGCAGAAATTTCAGCAAATGTATATAATCCAAGAGCACCTTTTATATAATTAACCTAAATTTATTTTTTATTTATTTTTAATTTTAATATTTACCTGAAGTCTTTTATCTATCCGATCTAATCCACGGTCATTTTTATTTTCCAAATAATTTCTACATGCTTCACTATATTTTGTATCCTTTTCTTTATAATAATTAACCAATTCACTTTGTATATTTACTGAAGGAAATACTTTTCTTTTAACAATTCTTAATTTTTGTTCTTCTTCAACATTAATTGCCCTTGATGTTCCTCCCATATCTATTCCTTTACCCTTACTATCCATTGAATTAATAAAACTCATTAATAAAATTAAATTTAAAATAATAAATAAATTATTTAAAATTTTCATTTCTTAAAATTTATATAAATTAATTAAAATTAAAATAAAAAATTATTTAAATGACAAAAAAAGGTAAAAATAAATTAATGAAAATAGATGGAGAGAAGAATGAGTTTATATTTACCCAATTTTCAAATGAATTTATCTTTTTTTCTCTAATTAATTATAGATAAATAATTCCATTTGTATAAAGGTGATTGGTTGAGTTAATATATTAAGGTTAGAGTTGATTTAAATATTTATTTATTTATTTATATTTACTTAAATTGTCTTCCTTCATTCTCTTCTTTTATTAGAAGAGAAAGAGATAAATTGATATATAATTAAATATAGAGGGAATAAAATGACAGGAATGATTTGTTGGAATTGATTTAATTGAAGTATGAAAGTAAATAACCTTTTAAAATGCCACATTTCTTTCATTAGAGTGTGTTTTGCACTCATCTAGTAATTTCAAAATAATTAAAGGGCAGTATGCTAAATTGATTAAATTTTTTTATAAAAGCTAAAATAAATAAATATTAATTAAAATGCCAATATAAGAGGCAAAATACCGAAACAAATACCAAATGACCAAAATACTCAACATATAAAAAACATATCTAATGCCAACATTAATTAACATTTTTTGCCTGTTTATTTTTTTATAAACATTCTATAAAACTTAAAAAAAATTTAATAAAAAATTTGTTAAAAATATAAAATAATAAAAAAAATTATTTTTTTAAATAAAATAATATTTAAAAAAATATTTTTTTTTATTTTTCCCTCATAAAATTATATGAAATAATTTTTTATTAAAAAATTAGTGTTTATGGTCAATGACTTGACATAATTTTAATAAAAATAATTTAAAATATAATTTAATTTTGCATTTTTATAAAATGTAAAATTAAATTTCTAACGTAAAAAATTGTAAAATTTTTTTTTAATTTAATAAAAACTAGAGAAACTTTTGTGTTGAACCGTCCGCGACAAACTAATTAAATTGTTTTAAAATGATCAACTTAATAATTTTAAAATTTTCATTAAATTTAAGAAAATGTATTTTTTTAATTTTTATAATAATTAAATTAATTCAAATAAAAAATTGTTTTCCAATAGAAAATGAAAATTTTGGTAATTAATTAATTTAAATAAATATTTTAATTAATTTAAATAAATATTTTAATAAATTTAAATAAATATTTTAATTAATTTAAATAAATATTTTAATTAATTTAAATAAATATTTTAATTAATTTAAATAAATATTTTAATTAATTTAAAAAGATTTTCAAAGTCAAATAAATAATAAAAAAGGAAAAGGTACAGTATCTCGTGTTTCTTTTGAAGAAGAAGATAATTTTAATAAAGAAGAATTAATTAATTCAAAAATAATTAAATCAAAATTAGAAGAAAATAATAATAATAATAATAATGAAGAAGAAAAAGAATTATTTCAAAAAACTCCAAAATTTAATAATAATTTTCAACCTGTTAGTTTGTTTTTTTTAATTTTTAAATATTTTGGATATTAATTAATAATTCACTTTATTTTTTTGATTATTTTAAAATTCTTATTAAATAAATAAAAATAATTTTAATTTATTTAAGTTTCAAATAATAATACCTTCAAATTTTGATAAAAATTTAAAAAATGTTACTACTAATACTGATATTACTCAATTAAAAATGAAAAAAAACAATAATAAAAATAATAATAAAACAAAAATAGATTATAATAGACTGGCAAAAATATTAAAGGTTAAATTAAATTAAAAAATAGAATTTTTAAACAAATTAATTTTCCACAATTTTGGCAATTTTAATAATCAACAAATAAAATAAAAATTAAATTAAAACATTTATTTAAAATTTAATTAATCTTTAAAAATTAATTTTTAGAATTTTATTAATAAACAAAAAATGGCTGAAAAATCAAATTATACTGATGAACAAAATAATAAAAATTATTTAATTAATAAAGAAAGTTTATTTAGTGAAGAAATTAATTATTTTAATATTAATGAAGAAAAACAAGTAAAATATATTTATTTATTTTTTATTATTAATTGTTTTAAATATTAAAAAAATATTTTTTAATTTTTAAGGAATTTTTAAAGCCAATTTCTGATGAAAATATTTTAATAAAAAATTATAATAATTTTAACACTTCAATGGCTGATGTTTATATTATTAGAGAGGTAATTTGACATTTTTAAATTAAATAAATTAAAAAATATTTTTAAATTATTTTTTATTCTCTTTTGACACTCATTGAAATATATATTTTTCAAAAGAAAACTAAATTTATTTTTTTTTTCTTGGAGAAAAAATAAAAAATAATTGTTTACTCTTCAAAATATTAAAAAAATAAATATTTTAAATTAAAAATATTAAATAAAAATTTATTTATTTATTTATTTAGGGTTTAGCAAGACAATCAGAATTAGGATATACATTTGTTGCAAGCATAACTTTAATTAAAGATGAAGAAAAAATTATTTTAGTTGATACAGGATTGGCTACTGATATAAATGGAAATACAGATTTAATAGAAAGTTTATTTTTAATTTATTTAAATTTAAATTTATTTTTTTAAAAAGAATTAGAACAAATTGGAATTGCCCCACCTGCGGTAAAATTATTTAATAAAAAATTTTTTATTAAAAAATATTTTATTAATTTTTTTATAAAGGTAAATATTGTAATAACAACGCATGGACATGTAAGGCAATTTTATTTTTATTTAAAAAAAATTAATATTGTAAAAGGCTGATCATTCAGGAAATAATAATTTATTCCCAGTATTTTTAATTTTTATTTATTTTAAATAATTTTAATTTATTTAAAGGATGCAATTCATTATCAGGTTAATTATTTTTACAATTCCAAGTTTTAATAATCAAGTTTTACAATTCTAAGTTGTTTATCTAAGTTTTTAAATTTAAGTTTTACAATTTTTTCCAACTTTTATGCCCAAATATTTTTTTAGATTTTTACAATTTAAAGTTTTTGATAACTTCATTTATTACAATTCCATTAGAATTCTGAGTTTTTTTCACAATGCATATCATAATTATTATTTTATGTTTTTACAATTTTAAATTACAATTAAATTTTTTATTTTCTATTAAAAGGGATCAATTTTTCATTATCATACAAAATTCAATTTTAGTGGTCTTTTCGAGGTAAAAAATTATAAAAATAAATTAATTTAAATTAATTAAGAACAACTTTCTTTCTTTAACTAAAAATGTTGATTTAATTAAAACACCAGGACACACTTCAGAAGATATTAGTGTTATTATAAAGGTAAAAATAAAAAGATTATATTTTAATTAATTTTTTGGAAATTGCTTCCTCATCCTAAAATAAACTAATTTTAAAATAAAATTATTAAAATAATTTTTTCTAAAATTTTTTTTTATCAAACAGAATACAGAACAATTTGGAAAAGTAATTATAGCTGGTGACATTTTTATGACCGTAAATCTTTTAATTAAATTTTAAAAATTAATTTTAAATTATGTAATATTTAGGTTGAAGATATAAATTTTCCTATTATGTGGAAACCCTTATCTTTTAATGAAATTGAACAAGAAAAAAATCGTCAATTAATTATTTGTTGTGCTGATTATATTATTCCAGGACATGGAAAAGGGTTTAAAATTAATTCAAATATGAGGAAACAATTTAATTGTAATAAAAATAATAATTTTAATTATGTTTGTTAAATTTTTATATTAATTTAAAAAATTAATTTTTTTTTTCTCCAATAATTTTTGAAAAGTATCCTGATTTATAAGGGAATGATCAATTTATTTATAAAATGCTTAAATTTAAGAAACTTTTATTTGCAAAAGAAGGAGAGAAAAAAAGTTGTCAGGGCTTCTATTTCTTACGTTATGTCAAATTTTAATTTTCCTCTAAAAAATTATTTTTTTTTAATTCGCTAAAATTTCTTGCGCATGCCTCAATGCCAACTCATATAATTCGCAATTACATACCTTTCCCCATATTGACTCCCCACTAATTTTACCTCTTCATTAGTTAAAATTGGCAATTTTCTCCCTTATTTACCTATATTAAATTAAAAAATATTTTTTTTTTAAATTTAAAATAAAAATTAACAAATATGAAAATATACATTTTACTCATATTTTATATAAATCAAAAACTTTTAAATTTGTATAATTAATTATTTAAGGCATATACCTACTTTTGTACATATTTGTTTCCATAAAAGAGAATACTAATTAAATAAGCTAATAAAGCTTTAATCTAAAGCTTTAAAATGGCTTTTATACTTTTAGAAGAAGACTGACAGATTCTAGGAACTTACCCACTAATTTGGTAGCCATTGTATAAAAGGCAACATAACTAAAACCATAAAATTTCAAAAATAAAGGAGGACGGTTATGAAAAATAATTTTTTTTTAATTGAAAAATTAAAAAAAAAATATTTTTTTTTCATTGTGCGTAGGCACTAAAATACTTCTATGGGAAGTTTAAACTAGAATCACAGTTTTTCTATAAAAAGAACCTTTTAAAATTAGTCATTTACACAATCAGAGTTTTTCTGATTTATAAACAACCTACGAACATTGCAATACCAAATTTAATAAAAAAAATGTAATTTGAAAGAGACCCCCTATTAACGAATTAATTTTCACTCAACAAATCTTAGAAAATAGAAAAATATTAGTTGGGACTTAAACCTGAGAGTAGAGTTGTACACTTTTCTGTATTCCAGGATTACATAATTCTCTTCAGAGCTCTTGTAATAAAGGCCACTCTCTCATTGATAAAGACGCAGAAAAACTGACTAATGTATGGTTGAGGTCAGAGAAACGTCAAATGCCTGCTCTTTTCCAGAATTGTACACAATTTCTGCGTCTTTATCACATGAGAGAGTGGCCTTTATCACTGGGGCTCTGAAGAGAATTATATTATTCCGGAATACAGAAAAGTGTACAACTCTACCTGAGAGTTTACAGTATCAGTAACCATTCCACCACCCGACCACTTCATCGCCGATCGAAGGCTTTTCTTTTTAATTAGCTAACATAAATTAGAAGGGAACTTAGCCTCACTTAAAATATTAATTTTTTCTCCTTTAATGTTTGATGCCCTAACGCACGCACGCATTATTTTCTCTCATAAATTATGTTGTCATGTGTTAATTAACAAAATGCACTTTAAATTCTATCAGTCATTTAAGATAAATAGTAAAATATATTCGTCTCCTTTTTAAAAAATTTAGTCATCTAATGCACCATTGCTAAAAAAATATAAAGTTTTATCATTTTAAATGTTAACAAAATAAATAAAAATAAATTACCTATTAAAAATAATAAAAACCCGCAGTATTAGAAGGCAGAGAGAGAGGAAGGGCTTTTCGTTGATTTCCGTTTAGGGAAGAAGCTGGGGCAATATTTAAAGGCGGCTAGGTTTCCTTTAAATAAGCTTAATGAATTTAAGCCATTAATTGCGGTTGGGATAATACAATATAATCTTGTTTTGGAAAATATTTTTGTTTGTTTCGGAACAGGTTGCGCTGGGCTTCCCGAAACCCGGCCTTTTTTTGACCCGAAACCGACCCTAGAAATTTTGGACAACCCGACCTTTTCAATATTACCCGACATTTCAAATATTTTCTCCTATTTTCTTTCTCCTTTAATTAATACACTTATGCATGAGGGAAGGGAGAAACTACTAAAGGGAAAGAGTTATATTTATTTTAATTTGCATTAATTTAAGGGTAGTTGTGGTTGAGTGGATAATAACTTTGCCTACTTTATCAAATGGGTCTAGGTTTGATTCCTACAATTCGAGTGAGGTCTTGTTTTTATTAATTACCGCAAGGCTGTATTTTTCGTTCGTTTTGAACTTTTTTAAATAAATTAAAAGTCCAATAAAATTTTGCCTGCGGCGCAAAAATACTCGAAATTTATGAAAATCTACCCGACCCGACATTCGAGCTCAACCCGGAACAACCCTGGTTCGGAAGCTTTAATAAATTATTTTCTTTTTAAATTCCAAAGTGATGGGAAAGTTCCAGTTCCAGTTCCGGAACTGGAACTGCGGAACTGGTTGATTCCTGGAACCGGTTTGGAACTGGAACTGTGGAACTACCAAATTTTTGGAACTGGAACGGGTTCCGGAACCGGTTCCTCACCGCACAATAGTTCCGAATAGTTCGGGAACTGGAACTATGAAAAGTAAAAATGCAGTTCCGGAACTGGAACTGCAAAAATTCAAAAAGCAGTTCCGGAACTGGAACCGGTTCCAGTGGAAATTTTGGAACTTTCCCATCACTGCTTACAACTACTTATATTTTTTATTTAGATTGAAGAACTAAAAGTGTAAGCATTTTTCATTTTAAAAATATGTATAAAATTTATATACCTAGTTTAAACAAACTAAAAGAATTTAATATTTTTAAATTTATATATACATATTTTAAATTTTAATAAAAAATTATAAAAATTTTAAAATAATTAAAATAAAGCTATTTAGGCTAAAAGATGAAGGCTATATATATTTACGAGAATTTTTTCCTACAATAAAGAATGATTGGTTAACAATTATTAATAGCAATGAATTTAAAAAAATAGAAGAAAAAACCCAAGAATTAATGAAAGAAATTAATAATGAAGCAAAAGAGTTTTATAGAGATTTTTCTGATGGATGTAAACTTGTTGGGTGGCAATCTAAAATTATTTCAAATCTGAGTTCAGAAATAGACCATTCTGGGGAACTCAGTGTTAGTTCAGAACAAAGATCTACTGAAGAAATATTTGAAGAACAAGCTCAAGAAATTAGATCTGAATGTAAGATTTTATCTTTTAAATTATCTTTTTGGTGAAAAAATTTGCCGGCTGTTTGAGTTAGCGTCCGTCCGGAAGTTTCATTCCAATATTCCTTTTTCTTTCCTCTTTTTCCTACAAATGGTCAATGACACATAATGGTCAGACTGAGTGTTTACTGAAAGCCTCAGAAATTTTTTGTAAATTTTTCTTTTAATAAATATTTAAAGGAGAAAAGAGGAAGGAAAGAATTTTTTTATATACCTAATTTTAATTTTCTAGCTAATTATAATTCTTCTGAAAGATCTGTGAGTACCACAAATAGCCGAAAAGGTTTATTAGGAAATGTTTTGTTGAAAGCAAAGGGTGTTAACAAAAATGAATATGAAAAATATCTTAATAAATGTTACGAACATATTAAACCATTATGGGCTGAATTGCTTGAGAAACGTAGAAGAATTCGAGATTTTTACAATGTTATTTTTTTTTAATTAATTTATATTTTTATTAAAAATAGCTACCCCACTTTTCTCTGAAAATAAGTAGTGAAGCATAGATGAAAGTTGTTTTGTGATAAATATTGAATTCTTTAGATAAATCGAAATTGACCTTTTTATGTTTACCCAAATTAAGTTATTTAAAATTGTACGTTTTGTCTAACTCGCGCCGTCCTATTAATGTTTTCCTTCTTAGCAGACGTGTGCGAAACGTTTCGTTACGAAACAGAATTTAAAATGTTTCGTTTCGTTTCGTAACGAAACAATTTTAAAACACTTTTTGTTTCGTTTCGTTTCGTTGGAAAAAATTTTGTTGGTGTTTCGCACAGGTCTGCTTCTTAGTTAATTATAGTAGAGTATTGAGTTTTCTTAGGCAAGCATAATTTTGGATTGCATATTTTTTATTGAATTAATTTAAAGAAATAAAGGACTTAATTATATTTTTGGGAAGAATATATTTACTTTTGGCAATTAAAAGGACGATTTATTTCTCACGGTTTTAAACATAAATAGGCTTAAAATAAAAAATAATAATAATTTAAAAATATTTTTTGGTTAGTTAATAGACTTGATAAAATTTAATTTGACTAAAAAATTAAAAAAAATATATAGGTAAATAACTAATAAATCTTTTTTTTTTATTAAAGTATGTGAAAAATTCTCAACAAAACTTTAAATATTTGAAAGAAAATATGAGCAAAACAGATTCTTTATTTGAAACACCAATGAATGAAATTATTGAAAAAAATGAAAATAACAGAAATGCTTTTATTACTTCAAATAAAAATGAAATAAGTAAATTAACTTTTTATATAAATTAAATTTTTTTATTTTTATGCTAAAAATTGGGTAGAGCGAAACTTCCGGACCGAAACTTACGGACGCCCACAAAAGCTTACAAAGAAATTAGTTTATTTCCCTCTTTAAAGAACAAATTGGTATAATAATTTATTCAACAACTTTGTAGCATTGTACTAAATATATATCCAAGTTTTGGACCAGAAGTTTGAGTCCAGAAGCGTTGGTCCGGAAGTGTCGGCTTGCCAAAAATTGTCTAAAAAGTGTCCTTAAGGGTTAACCCAAAATATAAATTTATTTATATAATTTTTTTCCTTTCTTTTTAGTATCAGATGATATAACTGGAATGAATATTTCTTTATATCAAATTAGATATAAACCATTAATTATTTATTTAATTTATCGTTTTGAAAATTTAATAAATTCTAAAGGATCTATAGATTTCAAAAATATGGAAAAGTCTCAATGTGAAGAAATGGCAGGCAATATGTTCAAAATATTTTATAATAAGCATAAAATTAGTGAAATAAACAAGGAAACCATCCATTCTATTATTATGGTTTTTTTTAATTTATAAAAAATTAAATTAAATTTTTATCAAGAAATGTAAAAGACTAAATTTATTTTTAAAATTTTAATATAACAAGGATTTATAATTTTATTTTACAAAAAGTATAAAAAATAAATAAAATTTTAGTTTATTAAAAATCATTTTTTTAACTGAATTTTTAGTAATTTTTCATATTATTTATAAATTAAAAATAAAAAATAATTTTTTTTAATAATTAAGCAATTTGGATTAAAGCGAGTTGCTAAAAATGCAACATTTGACCCTTATGGACCACAATGTTCATTTTATAGTGAATATCTTAATTATTATTTTTATTTTATTGGACAAAATGAGAATGATAAAAAGGGTAAAAATATTGTTAATGATGAAAAACAAAAAGAAATTGAAGAATCTGTTTCAACCGTTAGTGCTGGACATAGTGGAAGTGGTCATATTTGTATATCATCACCTTCAAATGATTTGATAAATTTATCTGATGATAACGACGTTGAAAACTTGAGTGAATCTGGCCAACACTCACCCAATCAATATCAAATATCTCAAGTCTCAAATGCTGGTCATAATTATCAAAATATTCTCTATAATGATGAAATTCAACCTTCAAATCCTCCTTATTCTTCATCATATAATCCATTTTATTATGGTCAAGGAAGTACTGATAATTCAAGCCATGATTTTCAATTCCATAATGATATACCACCTCAAAGTTATCCGTATCCAGTTGGACCACAACACGTACCTCAACAATTTCCTCAAGGATATTTTACACCGCCCACAATTCATCAGTATCCAGCTTTTGGAGTTCCTCTACTATATCAGCAATATCCTCATTTACATCCTCTTCCACCTCGCCCACCAAATATGCCTTCTACTAATCAATTCTACCCAAATACTCCACAGGACCTAGCTCCGAATCAAAATTGGAGTCAATCGGATCATATGGAAAATCAAATTTGGTATCAAGAATGGGATCATCAAAATCGTTTTTAATATTTAACATAACAAAAAAAAATTTTTCTTACCTCTTTTTATGAAATGATTAACATATATATACAAAGAACATTAAGGCACAGAGTATAAAAAGAAAAATATATTTTTAAATTAACAATTTGAGTTTGATTTATTTATTTAAAACAATATATTAATTATTGCCTTAATGTAATACTTTTAGTTATTCTATCAAAAAGTAGTTAAAACAACAATTTAAAATTCATTTTATTTTTTATAAATTAGCGGATTTCGAGTTGTTATCGTACCGCATCTTTTTTATATATTTTTACTAAAGATAAAAATTTTTTTCGGTAATTTCTTTTTTTTTAATGTTGAGTCTAGTTTAAGACATTAGTCCAAAAATAAATGTCTCACAAAAAAGGTTCCCTAAGCTTTCGTAAATGAACATTCTTCACTAAATCATTAATTGTTATAAATAATTTGTAATAATTTTTTTTAAGTTTTACAAATCAAAGTTTTAGTAATTCCAAGTTTTACTAATCAAGGTTTTTAACATTTGATTCTTTCATCTTTTTACATTTAAGTTGTACAATTTAATAACAAGTTTTACAATTTTATGTTTTATAATTCAACTTTTTACAATTATAAAATTCTACAATATTTTTTACGGTTTTACAATTTAAAGTTTTTGTAAATTTAAGTTATTACAATTCTAAGTTTTTTACAAATCTTAATTATTATTTTATGTTTTTACAATTTTAAAATAAAAAATAAATTTTTTATTTTCGGAAGACCGATTAAACGAAGTTTTCACATTAATTGGAAAATGCTAAAATATATTACAGTTCAACAAAAGTTTAAATAATTATTGCGAAAAGGTATATTAATTTTTTTTTCTCTAATTTTTTTCTTATTTAATATTTTATGCCCTTTTATTAACCCACTCATTATTTTCCATCATTAAATAATGCTGGCATTCGTGTTAATTGCACTTTATATTCTATTAAGCTATATCTACCTTTTCTTTTTTTACTTAAAAAGCTTTCCCATAATGAAAGCTCTAAATATAGATATTTGGTCGGATAAAGCCTCATTTAAGAATATTTAGCCATATTATATAATTGCTTAAGTCCAATCATTTTAAATGCTAAAAAAATAAATTAAATTTCTTATAAAAATAAAGTAATCTGTTTAAAAGCCAATGTTAAGAGTACCCAAAAGTATAACTATGACGGGAAGAGGGGTTAAGGCTGGGACAGTTATAATTGTAGATTAGCGAAAGAGCCTGGGAGAACCGAGGTTTAAACTCTCTGTTAAGTTGACTTGAAATTTAATAAATTAATTTAAAGTCATTCATAGCGATGAGGATGAGACAATTAACTTTGCTTCTGAATCCAATCTTTTACTATTTTTTGGATTGGTTCGGAAACTTTAATAAATGATATATATATTTTTTAAGCCAACCAATTATTTTATTATTTTTTTAGATTATTAATATCAAAATTATATTAGAAAATGCGTTTTCTAATAAATTTATTATTATTAATCATTTTATTTAATATAATTTATGGAATGCCTAGAAAAGATAAAGATAAAGGAAAAAGTCGATTGGGTCAACCGGATAAACAGAATAAATTTGTCAAACAATTTTCTTTTAGTTCACATTCTGATGGAGCAATCGGTCAAGCGATTGCTCAACCAGTTAAAAACGTTGCTAATAAATTCAAAAATTTGTTGAATAAAACAAAGGGTACAGCGGAAAAAGCAAAAAAAGTTTTACAAAGAAATATGAGTGAAATAGTAATTCATAGAAAAGGTTTAAAAAATTTAAATTCTTAAAATTGGTTTACAAACTTTAATTTTAATTAATATTTTTTACAGAATATACTCAAGATAAAGAGAAATTACTTAAAAAACTGAAAACACATTCGGACAGTGAAAATTATTTGAATGAATTAATTAAAAAATTAGGAGAAATTGAAGAAAAAATAGAAAAAGATTATTCTAAACAAAAAAATACTGTAGAAAATTTAATTGATAATTTTACTGAAATTACTAAAAAAGCTAATCTTATTTTGAATGAAATTGAACTTGCTAAAAATGAAGTAAAAGGTAAATTAATTGAACATCTTTTAAGCAATGAGTTGGAGGTGAAAGAAGAATATATTAAAAATATTGAAAGTTCTATTAATGAGTATGCTAAATTTGAAAGGGAAAAATTTAAGGAGGTAAGTACTTTTATGTTTTGAATGCAAAATGTTTTGTTTAAATGTTCGTTTTGTTAATGTTTTTGTTTTGTTAAAGTTTTTATTCTAGGGCGAGATATAATACTTACAACTACCTTTATTTTTTTATTTAGATTGATGAACTAAGGTAAGTACAATTTTATTTTTGATTATAAATTTATTAAATATATGTACATATATTATTAATAAAAAAATAATATTTATAATATATGTATATGTACATACATATTTTAATAAAAAAGAATTATAAAAATTTTAAAATAATTAAAATAAAGCTATTTAGGCTAAAAGATGAAGGCTATATATATTTACGAGAATTATTTCCTACAATAAAGAATGATTGGTTAACAATTATTTATAGCAATAAATTTGAAGAAATAGAAGAAAAAACTCAAGAATTAATGAAACAAATTAATGATGAAGCAAAAGAGTTTTATAGAGATTTTTCTGATGGATGTAAACTTGTTGGGTGGCAATCTAAAATTCTTTCAAATCTGAGTTCAGAAATAGGCCATTCTGGGGAACTCAGTGTTAGTTCAGAGCAAAGATCTACTGAAGAAATATTTGAAGAACAAGCTCAAGAAATTAGATCTGAATGTAGGATTTAAATTATAATTTTTTTGATTTTTAAGTCTAAAATTATTATTAATTTTAAATTTTTTAGCCAATCGTAATTCTTCAGAAAGATCTGTGAGTAGCACAAATAGCAGAAAAAGTTCATTTGGAAAAGCTGTTTTAATGATAGCAACGGATGTTCCTGTGAAAAAGTTTGAAACATCTCTGGCTGTATGTGAAGAGAATATTATACCTTTATGGGAAAAATTGCTTGAGAAACGAAGAACAATTAGAGATTTTTATTATGTTATTTTTTTTAATTTAAAAAAATGATTATTTTTAATAATTTTTAGTCTTAACTTTTAAAAATTTAATTGATTTAAAAATTACAAAAAAATTTTTAAATAAGAATACCTAAAAATATCTCTTTTTTTAATATTATAGTATGTAAAAAGTTCTCAAGAAAACTTTATATATTTGGAAAAAGATAGGAAAGCAAATGATAAATTATTTATAACACCAACGACTGCTAACAGTTCCGGTGGTTCTGGTAGTTCAAATAAAGGTAAATTTATTTAATTTTTTTATTTAAAATTTGTTGATTTTTAAGCTTTTATAATTTTTTGTTGTTTTCCTTCCATTTATAATTAATAATAAATTTTAATAAAATTAAAATAAATTTATTTATTTTAATTTAAATTATATATTTTCTAAATTTAAATAAATAAATAAATTTGGGGAAAACCAAAAAAAGAAACCAACCCAAATAAATATTAGAGCTCGGCAAAATTGCATTCCAGGGATACTCCGAGTTGGAATTTAAAAAAACAACCAAAATTTACTATTTAAAAATCCCGGAAAATCACGCCGGGAACCCTCCCGACCTCAAATAAATATATAAATTCTCTTCTTTATTTTTAGAAACATTTGATGTACAAGAAATGAATTTTGTATTATATCAAATTAAATATAAACCTTTAATAATTTATTTAATTTATCGTTATGAAAAAATAAATAAATTGAGAGGATCTATAAATTTTAAAAATAAAGAAGAGTCTCAATGTAAAGAAATTGCAAATAAAATGTTAAAAGAATTTTATGATAATGTTGAAATTACCAAAATAGAGAATACACTGCTTGTTATGATTAAAGAGGTTTTTAATTTTATTTTTTATAAAAATTCAGTTTTATTTTGAGTTTTTTTTAGTAAAAACATCCAGGGCAAAATCCTTTGGATTTAATTGTACTTTTTATTTAAAAGAAAATTTTAACTGAATTTTATAAAGAAAAAATTAAATTTTTTTCATATTATTAAAATTATTTAAAATATTTTTAAATAATTTAGCAATTTGGATTAAAGCGAGTTGCTAAAAATGCAACATTTGACCCTTATGGACCACAATGTTCATTTTATATTGAATATCTTAATTATTATTTTTATTTTATTGGACAAAATGAGAATGATAAAAAGGGTAAAAATATTGTTAATGATGAAAAACAAAAAGAAATTGAAGAATCTGTTTCAACCGTTAGTGCTGGACATAGTGGAAGTGGTCATATTTGTATATCATCACCTTCAAATGATTTGATAAATTTATCTGATGATAACGTTGAAAACTTGAGTGAATCTGGTCAACAATCACCCAATCATGATCAAATATTTCATGTTTCAAATGATGGTCATAATTATCAAAATATTCTCGATAATGATGAAATTCAACCTTCAAATCCTCCTTATTCTTCATCATATAATCCATTTTATTATGGTCAAGGAAGTACTGATAATTCAAGCCATGATTTTCAATTCCATAATGATATACCACCTCAAAGTTATCCGTATCCAGTTGGACCACAACACGTACCTCAACAATTTCCTCAAGGATATTTTACACCGCCCACAATTCATCAGTATCCAGCTGGAGTTCCTCTACCATATCAGCAATATTCTCATTCATATCCTCTTCCACCTCGCCCACCATATATGCCTTCTACCAATCCATTCTACACAAATACACAAGAGGATCCAGCTTCGAATCAAAATTGGGGTCAAACTTCGAATCAAACAGGAAATCAAAGTTTGGATCAAAATTGGGATCAAACATGGTATCAAAATCAAGAATGGAATCATCAAAATCGTTTTTAATATTTAACATGACATTAAGTCAACAAAAACATTTTAATATTCTTTAACTCTTTTTTATTTAAATATATTCCAGAGAACATTAAGGCAATGAGTATAAAGGATAAAAAAAATATTTTTTAATTTAACAATTTGAGTTTGTTTTATTTAAAACTTCAATATATTTTAACTCTTGCCTTAATGTAGTACTTTTAGTTATTCTATCAATAAATAGTAAAACAACTATTTAAAATTTATTTCATTTTTTTTTAATTTTTTAGCGGATTTCGAGCTGTTATCGTACTGCATCTTTTTTTAAATTATTTTACTAAAGATAAACATTTTTTCGGTTATTTTTTTTAATGTTGAGTCTAGTTTAAGACATTAGTCCAAAAATAATAAATATATGTGTCCTAATAGAAAAGTAATTTTAACTAAATAATCATTTCATAACCTTCCAGCTCAAAATCAGTAAATTATTTAGTATTTATTTAGACAGTCAGACAAACCGGCTTACAATAAACTGGTTTGCGACAAATCGGGCGTTTTTCTAAGTTTAATTTGCCGTTTAATCGCCGTCTATTGTTCCACAATTAATTTTTTAAATTTTTTTGTTTTTATTAAATATTTATTAGATTAAATTATGGATTCTGATCTTTATGACGAATTTGGAAATTATATTGGTCCTGAATTAGACAGTGATGATGATGAGGAAATACAACCTGTTGGAAATGAAGAAGAACAAAATGATGAAGCTATGGAAAGAGTAAAGCATTAAATCATTATTTTTTAATTCATAAAAATTTTAGGATGAAGTAGAAGAAGATGGAGAAACACCAATAATTCCTGCTAATCAAATTGTTTTACATGAAGACAAAAAATATTATGCTAGTGCAATGGAAGTGTATGGAGAAGGTGTTGAGGCTATCGTACAAGAAGAAGATGCACAGCCTTTAACTGAGCCTATTATTAAGCCTGTAAAATTGCGTCGTTTCCAAGTATTTATTTTTAAATTTTATTTGAGAAATTTTAATGAGTTTCTACTTTTTTAGGCTCAAGAAAATTTACTACCCGAAACTGTTTACAAAAAAGATTTTCTCGTTGATTTAACAAGCAAACCTGAGCTAATTCGTAATTTGGCAATTGCTGGACATATTCATCATGGAAAAACTTGTTTTATTGATTGTTTGGTAGAACAAACACATCCAGATTTATTTCGATATGAAGACAGAGATCTTCGCTATTCTGACAGACTTTTTATTGAACAACAACGTGGATGCTCTATAAAAACACAACCAGTTACTTTGGGTTATTTATAATTAAAATATTTCTTATTTTCTCTCTTTCAATTTTAAGTTATGTCCTCTTCTCGAAACAAATCTTATTTGTTAAATATTTTCGATACTCCTGGACATGTAAATTTTTCTGATGAATGCACCGCAGCTTTTCGTCTAGTTGATGGTGTTGTAATAATGGTTGATGTTCATGAAGGAATGATGTTAAACACAGAACGATTACTTCGACATGCTGTTCAAGAACGCCTTCCAATTACTATTTGTTTGAATAAAATTGATCGTCTTATCCTTGAATTAAAACTTCCACCCTCAGATGCTTATGCAAAATTAAAGTTTACTTTGGATCAGATTAACAATTTTGTTCAGTTAGTTTTTTGTTTTAATTTGTTATTAGAGATTAATTTCCGGGCATTTTTTGGATAACTAAATTTTTGACTTTTTTCAATTTATTCAGAACATTTGGAGAAGAAGATGTTCCTCTATTTTCTCCATTAATGGGAAACGTCATATTTAGTAGTGGTCGTTATAGTATTTGTTTTTCTCTTCAAAGTTTTGCAAATATTTATGCGGAAAAATATCGAGAACTTGATTCTAGTGGATTTGCCAAACGTTTATGGGGTGATATGTTTTATGATCCTGCAACTAGAAAATTTACAAGAAAACAACAATTTGGTGGGCCAACGCCTGCTCCTCGAACTTTTGTTCATTTTATTTTGGAACCGATGTATAAACTTTTTTCACAGGTTTTTCTTTTTTATATTTTGAAGAAAAAGAAAGAATTGTATTAATTATGTATTATAGTTACTGAAAATTTTTTGTACTTTTCACCTAAATGTCCGCAAGTTTTGTCCGCAACTTTTTATACGTATTAACGTATATCAAATTCATAACTTCTCTTCTTTTCACATCTTCCCTTTTTAGAAATTTTCATAAGTAGAAGCTTCTATCATTTTCCTGTGAATATTAAATATTATTATTTACGGATAATAACTTGCGGACATTTGTGCCCATATTAAAAATTGCCAAATTTTTTTGAAACTTTATATTATTTTTAAAATTCTTGAAACTATGTTTTTAATTTATAAATAATCTTATTTTTAACTTTAAGGTTATTGGAGATGTTGATACTTGTTTACCAAAATTATCTCAACATCTTGGCATTAAACTTACAAAAGAAGAACAAAAGATGAATGTTAGGCCTTTAATTACTTTAATTTGTCAACGTTTCTTTGGAACTTTTACTTGTATATTTTTTATTTTATTTATTTAAATTTAATTTTTATCCGTTTTTAGCATTTGTCGATCTTGTTGTTCAAAATTTTAAATCACCAGTTGAAAATGGTCCAATTAAAGTTCAGCATTGTTACACTGGTGAAGTAAATCGTCCTTTACCTATGGCAATTGCGAAATGTGATGCTAATGTTTGTTTTTAATATTTCTGACATTTTTCTCAATTTTTAAGGGCCCTTTATTCATTCACACAACAAAAAATTATCCAACACAGGATGCAACTGCTTTTCACGTTTTAGGCCGTATTTTCAGTGGAATGAGTAAATTTAAAATAAATCTAAAAAATCTTTTCTTTTCAGTTCATATTGGGGACGAAGTAAAAATTCTTGGAGAGAATTATAGCATTCAAGATGAAGAGGATTGTCGCCTTATGACTGTTGGACGTTTATGGATTCCAGTTGCTAGGTTTTTTTTAAATTAATTAATAAAAGATTATACTTTTCTTTTTTAAATTTAAGATATGATATTGAAGTAAGTAGTATTGGTGCTGGATGTCTTGTTCTTATGGAAGGAATTGATCAGCCAATAACTAAAACAAGCACAATTATGGAAAAAGATTATGATCAGGATGAGGTTTATATTTTTTTATTTTATAAAATATTATTTAATTATCTGGAATTGATTCAATGGGAAAAGAATAGTCTTTTTTCTACTTAAAATCCTTTTTGAACATTTATTTTTCTTTTTTAATAGCTTTATATATTTCGTCCACTCAAATTTAATACTTGTTCTGTTGTAAAACTTTCAATTGAACCAATAAATCCTTCTGAATTACCAAAGATGCTTGATTCACTTCGTAAAGTAAACAAATCTTATCCTTTATTAACAACAAGAGTTGAGGAAAGTGGTGAACACGTTATGTTAGGTAAATATTTTTTTAAGTAAAATTCTTTTTTATTTAATTTTTAGGTACTGGCGAACTCTATATGGATTGTGTTATGCATGATATACGTAAAGTCTTTTCTGAAATTGATATTAAAGTTGCGGATCCAGTTGTATGCTTTTGTGAAACTGTGGTTGAAACATCTTCACTTAAATGTTTTGCACAAACACCTAATCAAAAGTAAAAAAAAATTATTTAATTAACCTTTAAAATTTTAGAAATAAAATTACAATGATTGCCGAACCGTTGGAAAAAGGATTAGCTGAAGATATTGAAAATGAGGTTGTCAAAATTACATGGAACAGGTTTTTTTCTTTTTTAATTAAAATTATTTTTTAAATTTTAGAAAACAACTTGGCGATTTTTTTCAAACAAAATATGAATGGGATTTGCTTGCCTCTCGTTCAATTTGGGCATTTGGACCAGAAACAAATGGACCAAACATACTTTTGGATGACACACTTCCTTCTGAAGTTGATAAAGATTTGCTTAGAACTGTGAGGGAATCAATAATTCAAGGTTTTCAATGGGCAGCGAGAGAAGGACCGTTATGTGAAGAACGTTAGTTGTTTTTGTTTTAAATTTAATTAAAAATAATAAATTTAGCGATTAGAAATGTCAAATTTAAAATGTTAGATGCTCATATTGCTAAAGAGCCTTTGTATAGAGGAGGGGGACAAATTATTCCAACATCCCGAAGATGTGCTTATTCGGCATTTTTGGTAAAAAAAAGCTATTAAAAATTTCTTTTATTATAAAAAGAATTTTTTCTGAAAAAAATTCTTTTTTAAATTTAAATATCAAAAACAAGCCATATAACTCCCTAAGGTATCGAACTCGGGTTATTATGCATTTGAATTTTATTTATCCCACTTAACCAATTGTTTTGTTTTCGATAATTAATTTTTCTTGTCCTTTAATTAAAAATTATAATTTAAAAAAAGATGGCAACTCCTCGTTTAATGGAGCCTTATTATTTTGTTGAAGTATTAGCTCCAGCTGATTGTGTTACTGCTATTTATACAGTTCTTTCAAAAAGAAGAGGACACGTTACAACAGATGCTCCAATACCTGGTTCTCCTCTTTACACAATTAAAGCATTTATTCCAGGTTATTTTTGGGTAAAATAATTTAATATTTAATCTATTTAATTTAGTAATTGATTCGTTTGGTTTTGAAACTGACTTGCGTACACACACGCAGGGACAGGCTTTTTGTTTAAGCGTTTTCAGTCATTGGCAGGTTTGAAAATTATTTATTTTTTTTTTTTTGTACTTTCTGGTATTTTTTACGTCAGTAATTTAGAAGAAAATTATTTTTCTCCGTTTATAATTAAAAAATATATAAGTAAATGGTTAATTTCATAAAGCAAAAAGATTAAGTTTTTAAAAAAATATTTTAAATTGAAAAAATTAAAAAAAATTTTTTCATATAAGCAATTTACGTGTTCTTTTAGAAATCCTCTTATTTAAAAAAATATTTTTAGTAGGGATTATTATTTTATAATCTTTCATAAATTAATATATTTTATTTAAAATTTTCCTATAAAGCATGGTTTATTTATTATGTGGAATTTTTTAAATAAAAATTTTTATTTTATTTTTTCCTTTTTTTCTTCAGATTGTCCCTGGCGATCCTCTTGACAAAAGTATTGTTATTCGTCCTTTAGAACTTCAACCAGCACCTCATTTGGCACGCGAATTTATGATTAAAACAAGGCGAAGAAAAGGATTGTCTGAAGATGTTTCAGTTAATAAATTCTTTGATGATCCTATGTTAGTAGAATTGGCTAAACAGCAGGATCTTTTTAGCGGTTTTGGAGTTTAAAATTAATTTTTATAATAAAAAAAGAGAAAAGAAAATTTTCGATCTCGCCTCCTTTTTATATATTTGTTATTTTGTTTTATTTTTGGGAAAATTTTTTTACTTTTTGAATTTTTAAATCTATACAAGGAAACATCAAGGAAGAAGAATGTTATTTTATTTTTTTATGGTAAGGAATTTTCTTTTGAGTAATTTCCGCAACACTTTTTTTTTAATCATTTGAGAATTTTTATTTAAGAAAAATGACCTTTTTTAAAAAACAATAGATTATTCCCTGTCCCACGAGAACATAAAAATACGTATCTAAAAAACAATTTTTCCTTTATTTATTTCCCAAGTTTTCTCCATGTTTTCCACTTTTTATTTTTTTTATCTTTTCGTCCATCAAAGATCAACTTAAAAAATATTTAAAATTTTATTTTTAACATTTTTTCTTTCTTTTTTATTGTTTCAGTCCCTTTTAAAGTTAAAAGTTTTATTTTATTATTTTTTTAGTTCATTGCATTTTTAACCAACCAACCTCTATAACAAAAAATTTTTAGAGGACCATTTTTTCACATTTTTTTATGTGTGTGTGTGTGGTTCTGACTGTGTTGTTTTTGCTCTTTTAACCAACCACAACTTTATTTATATGTTTTCCTTCTTTTCCAGTCCGTGTCCCGACATTTCGTCGAACATATTGCACGACATTTCGTCCCACTGGCAAAAAACCTTGGACTCGGGTAAACGAAATGTAGATTTTTTTACTGGTGGGACGAAATGTCGTGCAATTTGTTCGACGAAATGTACAGGTCCATTCCATCTTTTTTGACCTTGCGTCCACCCTTCCCCTCTCTTTCCTCTTAATTCATTTTCTCCCTCTTTTTCTATTCTTTTACACATTCTCAATCGATTATTATACCCTCACCTAACCTTTTAAATAAATTAATAAATTTATTTGTGTAAAAATCGTCAAGAAAAAAAGTTTTTTATACATTATTAACCAAAATTTGAAAACATTTTTAAATATATTTACACAAAAAATTGGCAATGATTTAATAGGAATAGAGGACGAGAGGGGCGCGCTGATTCAACTTTAGCAAAGCATTTATTTTTTAAACTCTCTTCCTCTTATATTCTGCCATTTCAGCGCAGAACATAAAATACGTTTTAGAAAATTACCAGATTTGATTACCCTTTTTGATTTAATTTTATTTAAAATATTAAATCAATATATTTACATATTTTATCTACAAATTTTTTTTATTTTATTTTTTTTTTATTTTTAATAGGCACCAAAACGCCCTAATGATGTAAAACACCCCATCCTTTTTTTCCTTACGCAAATAAATTAAATAATAAATTAAATTTGTTATAAATTAAAAGAATATTTTAAAGTTTATTAACTCTTGAAAATAAATAGATAGAGAGAAAATTAAGAGTGTCTCGTGTTTTTTTTAAATAAACGAATTGTGATCAGTTAAATTTTAATTTCTTTTTTTTTTAATTTTATTTTTCCCTTTTTTTATTAAAAAAATTTTTTTTGTCTTTTATAACAGGATTTCCCTTTTAGAAATATTTTTTTTATTTTTTTCCTTAATTTAAGTACTTTTTAAAGGAGTTGTTCCCCCACTTTTGACAATTTTTTCTTTCAAGTGACCCAAAGATTTATTTTTAATTTTTATTGCCACTTATTAATTAAAATTAAGCATTTTCAGGATTATTTGGACAACAAATTTTCCTCCTTTATTAAAAATTTTTTTTCTAAAATATTTATTTAAACCGTTCCCATAGTTGCCATAAATTACATATTCCCCCAATAATCTTGAAAAAAAGCAAAGAAAGAAAAATAGAAAAAAACTTTTATTTTAAAAACTTTTTTTGAATAATATATATTTTTTCTTTCATAAAATGTACATATAAATTAACCAAAAATGAAATATTAATAAAACAACAAACATTCCATTTTTATTTATTTTTCTTTTTCAAAAAATAAAGAATCAATAAATACATTTAAATATTTTTATTTTCTCGATTTTTAAATAATCTTTCATTTTATGTGAAAAGGGACCTGTACATTTCGTCCAACAAAATTGCACGACATTTCGCCACTACAACAAAAAACTACATTTCGTTTACAGCCCACGATTTTTTGCCGTTGGGACGAAATGTCGTGCAATTTTGTTGGACGAAATGTCTGGACACGAAGAAAGAAAGTAAAAAAGATTTTAGAAATAAAAAAGAGTTGTGGGACTTATTTTTAAGGAATTTTTTTATATTTTTTTTATTATTTTTAAATTTATTAATTTTTATTTTTAATACGAAAATTTTAAAAAATATTTTTGGAAATATACATTGAGAATTAAATTTTTTAAAAAGATGACTGAAAAATCCCCCTTGACAATTTAAAAAAAATTAAATATTGCTCTTTTATTTTTTTTTACATTTTTTAAAATTATTTAAATAAAATGTTTCTCTTTTTAAAAAGAGTAAAAGATAACAACGCAACACTTCTTTTAAAAAAAATAAAAAAAATTTTGTTAGATAAATCAAAAAATATTTTCTCTCTTGTTTTTACTTAATATATAAAAATATATTTTTATTTTAATAAATAGTAAAAACATTTGAACGAAATATGATGGTTGCTTCGTAGGTTCTCTTTTTGTTTATTATTTTTGGATGGAGAGTTTAATTAAATTCCCTAAAATTTGAAATGCTAATTTTTTGAATATTTAAAAAAATTAAATTATATTTTATTTAGAAAATGAGCAAATAAAAAAATTATTTTATTATTAATATTTATCCATGTTATTTTCTCTTGCAAAAATTAATAATTTTATTCTATTTTTATTTCTTCTTCTACAATTTTTTAATTTTTTAAATTGTCAATTTTTGCCTTCTAAAAAACAACAAAATAATAATAATAATAATAATGAAATTGTAGCAGCTGTTTATTCTTCCCAAAAAAGAGAATTAATTTATAATAATGGAGAAATAAATAAAAGTGAAGAAATATTAAATAATAGTAGGCATTGTTCTTCTGGTAAACCTTGCAAATCTGGGCTAATTATTCCGGTTGGAGAATATTTTCTTTTTTTAATAATTTTTAATTAATTTACAGCTTTGGGAACCTCAGGTATATTTTTTTGATTTTTTTTTTAATTTTAAGAATTAAAATTCAATTTTACTTGGACAATAAAAGGTTAAAAAACGCAAAAATGTGTTCATATTTTCGAATTATTTTCAATAAAAAAATTTAAAATAAAAAATAAGAAGCTTAAAAAATTTTTAAAATTTAAATATATTTATATAAATTTTAAATGAAAAAATTTTTTTTAATTAAATTAAGCAATAGAATTATTGCAAAACTTGAGAAAAATCCAACCTTTTTATTTAATATATAAAAATTCAAGTTTTATTTTATTTAAGTTTATTTTTATATGATTTGATTGTGTTTTCCTATTTTATTGTTATTATTTTTGGCTGGGTGTTTTTAACACTCAAAAAATATCTTTGAATTATTGTTTTAGGCAAATATGTTGGCTTGAATTTAAATAAATTTTTTTAGAGGAAATTTATAATTTTACGAATAATTTATTTTAGCCACCCTTAAAAAAAAATCACAGCAATGTCATCCTATTAATTTTCCCGATAATTGAAATATTTCCTCATCCCCAAAACAACATTTATCTTCCCCGAACCCTAAAATGTCATTGTCCCCGAGCCTCACTCAGTGACAAATAAATAAATTAATTTAAATATAATTTAATATTTAAAGGATGTATCATTACCAACTCGTCTATTTCGTGCATTTATTTATTTATTGGCCTTATTATACCTCTTTTTTGGAATTTCCATAGTTTCTGACAGGTCTTTTTTAAAAAAATTATTTAAAAAAATATTTAAAAAATATTTTTAAAGATTTATGGCAGCAATAGAAGTAATTACAAGTCAAGAACGTGAAGTTGAAGTAACTAAAATTACTGGAGAAAAAATTAAAGTACTAGTTAGAGTATGGAATGAAACTGTTAGCAATTTAACTTTAATGGCATTAGGTAAATTTATTAAAAAAATAATTGAAATAAAATTGGTAAAATACTTTTGAAATTTTTGGTAGAAAAGCTTAGGGATCGTGATTTAATTTTAGAAATCCCGAATTTTGGTGGTATCGATCCTGCTCAACCCTAGTTATGAGAAAAGCCAAAATCTACTTAATAAATAAAAATATATTTTTAATTCTTTTTATATTTTAAATAAAATAAATATTTTATTCACAACTTTATTTCTCTCATTTCTATTTTTGTAAGGGAAGTTTTTCTTAGCTCCCTAAAATTAATTAGTTCAATTTTTGAATTATTCAAATGTTAATATTAAAAAAGTTTTTAATGTTGTTAATGCTTATTATTAGCCAATAATTAAAAATTAAATTATTTTTTTAAAGGTTCTTCTGCTCCAGAAATTCTCTTATCAGTTATTGAAATATTTGGCAATAATTTTGAAGCTGGCGATTTAGGACCTAGGTGAGTGAGTATTTTTATGGTGATTTTCTTTATTTAATTTGTTTAATTTCATGTTTAAAATTAAAAATTTTAAATTTATTTCTTTTATTTTTTCTTAGCCTCTCTTGTTCCTAAAATTATTTAAAAACAAAAAAGTTAAATTTTCAAATAGAAAAAATACATACGTAGTAAAAAAATATTTTTACTTAATATATAAAAATTCAAATTTTTATTTATTTAAATTTAAAAAAACAAAATTAGGAATTCTAAAAACTTACTACGCAGTTTTGTATTTTTGGATAGGGGGTTTTCAACTTCCTAAAAATTATTAAATTTGGAAAATATTTTTTTAATTTTTATAGCACAATTGTTGGAAGCGCCGCCTTTAATTTATTCATAATTGTTGGAATTTGTATTTTGGTAAAAAATTAAAAATTTTTTTTTAATTTTTTAAAATAGATTGTGCCATCAACTGAAATAAGAAGAATAGACCGAATTGATGTTTTTTGGGTAATTTAATTTTTAAAGTTTTAATTCTTTTCTTAAATTTTAATATTTTAAAATCCTTGTTTATTTAATTTTTTAGGTTACTGTAATTTGGTCGACCTTTGCCTACATCTGGCTTTTTCTTATTCTTTGTGTATTTTCACCTAATGTTGTTGAGGTTATTAAATTTTTATTTTTTAAATTTTAAGCTTAACTAATAATACATATAAGTATTCCCCAGAAAATGTCCAGAATACCTCCTCTCACAGATATGGACAAATTTTATATCATTCGAAAGAGCATCGAGCTGAGTCGAATGACATAAAAATCATGAATCGTTCGAAACAATGACCGAAGAAAAATTTTTAGTAAAAAATTCCTTTAAGGATAATTTTTATATTTTTTTACTCTCTTATAAGAAACAATGTAATATAGTGACCCTAAAGTTACAAGGAAACACCCATAAGTTTTTGTTTAAAAATGCATCGCTGGACATGATGATGTACTTATTATATAAGAAAATCCGGATATAGGTACACCCACGGGCCATTCCCTTTGAGTGTCCTTATAACGAGAGTCGACTTTAAAAAATATTTTAAAATATTTTTAGGTTTGGGAAGGCTTGTTAACACTTGTATTCTTTCCTTTAACTGTTGGCAGTGCTTTTCTAGCAAATAAACATGCAAAAACATTTGGACAACGCATTTTAGGGTCAAATGCGATTACTTCATTTAGGCACACTCCAAGATTGGGAAAACAACAAAATAATACAAATGTTGGTATTAGAGCTGGTTTAAATAATGGTAGTGAAAAGGATGTTGAGTAAGTTAATTTTTTAGAAGGAAAAAAATTTAAAAATATTTTTACGCCCATAATTAATTAAATCAATTTTTTTTGAAATTTTTTAAGTTAATAATAGCAAAAGAATTTTTAGAGAATTCAGAAGAACTCCCTTGCAAAAATAACTAGATGTAAAAAGAAATAATTAAAAACCTTTCCAACTTTAAAATTAAATAAAAAGGAAAAATGTACTTTTGCATATTAAGTAGAATTTCTTTTTTTTTAGAAATAATTTTAAATTCTATTTTTTAAGTAAAACTAGTGAAAGCATGCACTACTAGTACATGGGGAATATTAAATAACATTAATATAAGTATATTTAAAAATTTGGAAAGTTAAAAAAAATTTGGTAAAAAATATTTTTGGGTGATAAAAAGCCCTATCGGGCTTTGGGGCGTGTTAGAAATAATTTTAAAATTCTATTTTTTAAGTAAAATAAATAATTAAAGAATAAATGTTTAATTTTTATTTTGTTAATTTGATTTAATTTTAAAAATTAAAAAATTTATTCTTAAAAAATTTAAAGTTTATTTTTTAAAAATAAATTGGAGACTTTTTACCCAAAAATAAATAAAATAAATTTTATTTTTTTTTCAGTGTCGCTTTACTAGGCCCTCTCAAAGGAGATTCTAATTCTATGGCTTTAAGTCAACAACGCCATTATTTAGATGTAATAAAAAAATTAAGAAGTGAAAACCCTAACCTTTCAATACCTGAATTGGAAAGGTTGGCCTCTTCTTGGATATTTACTGAAATACCCAAAAGCAGGGCATTTTATAGAATTCAGGTAAAAAATAAAATAAATATTTTATTTATCATTTTGGGAATATTTACTTTAATTTTTTAAAAATAAAATTAAAAATTAGGCAATTCGTAAAATGACTGGAAATGGAGATATAAGCATTAAAAGACTTAAAGAACATGCAGAAGATGAACATAATCAAACTGTTTCAATGTCTTTAATGCCTGACAGACCTAAACAAGTTACTGTTGGGTAAGAGTTAATTTATCAGTAAAAAATATTTTTAATTTTTTAATTTAAGATTTGATCCAGCTGAATATTGTGTTTTGGAAAATATTGGAACAGGTAAAAAATTAAAGTTTTTTTGTGATTAAAGAGAGTGTGCCGAAAAAGCACAGTTTGTAAGGGTGCCGAAATAGTATGGCACCGATTAAATCCTAGACTCAACCAAATAAACACAAACACCAAATAAAGAACTTAACTAATTTCTAATTAACAAGTATAATACAATAAAATCTCGGGGGAATAAATGCCGAGAAAGTGGAAAAGACGGTCAACAATGTCAAATCCTTGTGATAACAAATAATAGTAATGATAATGCCAAAGGCATGAGTGGTAGATTAAATAAGAGAGAAGAGTGGTGATCAAAAGTACTAGCAGGATAAAATGCGCTGGTAGTAAATTTGCCAGTAAGAACAAGTCAGTCAAAAGCAAGTGAAGTCAGTGTGAAAACTAAATTATACAACTGAATTAATTATGGGGAAAAGTGTGATGATTAAATAGTGAGAAAGTTGGGCGGTACAAAAATAAGTTTAGGCCAATAACAAAGGAATGTTAGCAAGTTGGAAAATCGATAAAGAAAAAATGATGAAATTAAATAATTAAAATAAAATGATTAAATATGTGCCGTTCGGCACAGAGAGTCACATTTTTTAATAAAAGGAATTTTTTTTTAATTTTTTAAGTCACTTTAAAAAATATTTCAATATTTTTTGAAAATTATATTTGAATATACTATTCTAAAATTAAAAATCAATTTAAGAGAACAAGGAATGGAAAAAATTAGGAAAATTAAAAATAATTAAATATATGTATTTACTTAATATATATTAATTTAATTATTTTTATATTTAAATTTTCAAAATAAAACATTAGAGATTTGTAAGGTGGTCATTTGATATTTTTGGATGGGTGTTTCAAACACTCAAAAAAATGATATAGCTTATCATTAAATAATAAACGAATTTTATCTTTTAAATTTTTTAAATATTATATGTATTATATCCATAAAAGGTATATTTACCTAATATTTTGGTCAGCTATTTAAATATAAATATATTCTGAATTTTTATTTAAAAAATGGATAGGGAAAATAGAGAATGTTTTGGTTTTTATAGTAAAAGATGTTCTTGCAACTTGAAAATAAGCTTAAACTTGCAACTTGAAATAAACTTTAATAGGCTAAAAAATGTTTTATTTTAATTAATTGAAGAAAAATTATTTAAAAATGCCTTAAATTTTTTAAAAATAAATTTTAAATTAAAATTATATATAAAAATTTTTAGTTGAACTACGCTGTGTTGTTGATAGAGGTTCTTTGGCTGTTTCAACAGAAGTGACTGTTACATATACGGTTGGTTGGATTTTTTAAATTTAATTTTAATTTTTTAAAGACGATAGCTGACACTGCAGCAGAATATGAAGATTATATACCAACACAAGGTGTTCTAACATTTGGACCTTCAGAAAATGAAAAATTTATTGAAATTGGAATTGTTGATAATGATGAATATGAAGATGATGAACAATTTTTTGTAACTTTTTAATTAATTTATTTTTTGAATTTTTGGGATAGATTTGTGTACTTTTTTATTTTAGTAAAATATTTTTGGAGATTAAATTCTTTTTTTTGGAAAATTTTGAAAATTCTCCATCCAAAAATAAAAAAAATGGGCTAAAAAATTTGATGGCATCTCCTAAATTGAACATTTGTTAAATATTAAAAATAATTGAATTTTTATATATTAAGTAGTTTTAATGCTTTTTATTAAAAAAAAAGTTTTTAATTGTTTTTGCTTAAAAAATTTTTTCTCAAGATTTTTTATTTTATTTTTTTTTACACCTCAAAATCAATTGAAAAATTTATAAAATTAATTTTTATTTTTTAAGGTAAAATTAACTAATTTGGATGCTTATTGTGTAGATAATCCTGGACAAAAATTGCCTGCACAATTTAGTGAAAGTGGAAATGTTGCTACAGTTATGATTATTGATGGTTTAATATTGATAATTAATTTTATTTAATTTTTAAAATTTATTTAGATGATCATTCTGGTGCTTTTAGTTTTAATTCTCAAGTTTTTAGAGTTGCTGAAAGTCAAGGACAATTAACACTAGAAGTAAGGAAAATTTTTTATTTTAAATTTAATTTTTATTAATTTGCTCTGTAATCTTCAACTATTTGTCTGAAAGTCTTTAAAAAAAATTTTTATTTGGCATAGGGTTGTCGAATTTTTTATTAATCATTTTTCCTTGTTTCGTAACGAAATGAATTTTTTTTGTGTTTTTTGCTAATATTAAACGAAAATAAAATAAAATTTTAGATTTTGCCAAATTTCTAATGTATCAAAATTTTTCTTAATTTTATGAAGATTTAGAAAAATAAAAATTCCCTTTTTGTGTCTAACATAATAATATACAAACATGCTTTAGAACTTCAGTCAATTAATATTCCAATTAAATTTTTCATAATTTATCATAATATTTGAGAATTAAAGTTAATTCCCATCCAAAAATAAAAATTATTTCACAGTCGGAATAAAAATTATTTCACAGTCGGAGGCTTTCATTTTTAGAAGGAATTTATTTATAAATATAAGAGAAAAAATGTAATATTTAATATTAAGCAAATTTAGAGCTTTTTATCTCTTTTTTTCTTTAAATATTATTTTATGTTTTATTGCTAATTTTTAAAATAGAATGTTTAGATTTTTTTAATTTTTTTTTTAAATTTCTTAAAAAAATTTTTTAAGGTAAAAAGGCACAGAGGAGCAAGAGGAACAGTAATTTTACCTTACAAAACAATAGAAGGAAGTGCTAAAGAAGGAAAAGATTTTATTGGACAAAACAATGAACTTATATTTTACAATAATCAAACAAAGTTTTTTTAAATTTAAAAAAATATTTTTTATTAAAATTTTAAATTTTTTATAGAGCTACAATTTATATTGAAATTATTAATGATGATGAATATGAAAAATCAGAAGATTTTTTTGTTGAATTGGGACCTCCAAGGCTAAAAGATTCTTCTCCTCGTAGTGAAACAGTTAATGGACCGGTATATATTTTTTTAAGAATTTAGCAATGTTGCCCGTTCATAAGAACCCTTTATTCACCGTAAAAACCAAAGAAACTTAAAATAACCTGAACAATATAATTTTGAGTCAGGTTTTAAAGTTTACTACTCGTTTTTAAGTTTTAAGATCAAGCGTAAGTTTTAAGTTTACCCCTTATTTTTAAGATCAAGCTTAAATTAAGTTTAAGTTTTAAGATCAAGCTTAAGTTAAATTTTTAAGTTTTAAGATCAAGCTTAAGTTTTTAAGACCCTCTGTAATTCAAAAGACCCTCTGTAATTCCAACATTATTTTCAAGTTTTAAGATCAATCTTAAATTAAGTTTTAGGTTTAAGTCCTTTACAAAAGTTTACGAAACTTTAAGTTTTCAATTTATAAATTTCTGAGCATTAAACTATTAAAACAATTAATTAAAAATTTAAACATTAAAATTAAAAAAAATTTTTTTTATAAAAAAGGATGGAAGTCCAATACTTGGAGAACATAATCGTTGTAAAATTGTAATAACAGAAGATAAAGAATTTAAACATTTTATTGATAAAATGATTACAAATGCAAATGTTGGAATTTTAGTTGGGACTCATAGTTGGAGACAACAATTTATTGAAGCATTAACTGTTGAAGATATTGATGGAGGTAGGGAATTTTATTAATTTTATTAAATTTATTGAAATTTTTAAAAATTTAAAAATTTTTATTTGTTTTGATATTTTTATTAAAAAATGTTACTTTTCCTTTATACAGCGGAAAGTCCCCAAATTATTATCCAAAGGTAATAAAATTATTTTTCTCACAGAAAAAAATAATTTTTCCTCTTTCTAAGTAAATTAAAAAAAATCAAGCATTTAATAAAATATAAGATTTTCCTTCTTCAATATCGAATTGAACTTTTAAAATTTAATTAAAAAATATTTTATTATTTTTAAACATTTTACCAATTTTTAGAGAGTTTTAGAAAAACTCCCTCACAAAAATAAAATGTTTTTAAATCATCTTTTTGTGATAATATCTTAAAAATCTTTAAAATAAAATAAAAATATAAAATTATATAATAAGTAAAAATATTAATTTTTTTAAAAGATGGTTCATTAAGTTCAAAAGAAAAATTTTTACATGGAGTTTCAGTATTTTGGAAATTATTATTTGCATTAATTCCACCAACAGATTATATTAATGGATGGCTAACATTTTTTGTTTCAATTTTTGTTATTGGAATATTAACAGCATTTATTGGTGATATTGCCTCATTATTTGGTTGTACAATTGGATTGAAAGATTCTGTTAGAATAATTTTTTATTAAATTAATTAAATTAAATTAGGTTATTTAGGGGCTTTTGGATCTTTTTATTTTTTTAGGATTTTATACTGTGAGATTAAATTAAGGTTTTTTTAAGATAAGCGTGTTTTTACCCTCTTAACGTTCTTTTTTTTTTTAATTTTTGGGAGAATCCTCCATGAATTAAATTTTGATTTATTTAAAAAAAGTTTTTTGCTAGTTAAAGGTTATGGACCAAATGAAAATTTATTTTTTTTTTAATTTATTTTTTTTTCAGGTTACTGCAATAACACTTGTGGCAATGGGTACTTCTCTTCCAGGTGATAATAATAATTATAAATTTTTAATTTATTTAATTTTTTAGATACATTTGCATCAAAGGTTTTTATTTAATTAAATAAATTATTTTTTAAATTTTAATAATTTAAAAAAAAAATTTTTTAAAGACAGCAGCTATACAAGACAAAACAGCAGATTCTTCGATTGGTAAAATTTAAATAAAATTTATTTAAATAAATTTATTTATTTTAAGGAAATGTTACTGGTTCAAATGCAGTAAATGTATTTTTAGGAATTGGATTAGCTTGGGCAATAGCAGCAATTTATCATTTTTGTAATGGAAGTCAATTTATTGTAAATTAACTTTAACTTTAAAGAATCTTTTTTTAATTAATTTATTTCCTAAAATTGAACCCCCAGGGGGTTTTATTTTTCAATAATATCTATATAGAGGCTTTAATTTAAGAGGGGCTCTAATTAAGTAAAGGGATTTTATTTAAGTAATAAAATTAATTAAATTAAATTTAATAGGTTGAAGCAGGTTCTCTAGCTTCTTCAGTCACTATGTTTATTATTGGATCTGCAGGTTATTTTTTTTTTAAATTTAAAATTATTCTTTCAATTTTAAAATTTCACAAATAGAAATTATCTACTTTACCTTTACACCCCCATTTATTCGCAAGAAAATATTTTACAACTAAAAATTGGGTACACCTCTTTGCCGCAAGGCCGATTTGCCGCAGGGCTATAACTTCATCTATAAATATAGAATCTTGCGGCATTTGGTACCATTCGGTTTGTCTTGACGAGTTGCGTAGAATGGTACCAAATGCCGCAAAATTCTACATTTATAGATAAAGTTATAGCCCTGCGGCAAATTGGCCTTGCGGCAGACTGGCCTGCTCTCCTAAAAATGACTTAAAAATAAAAATTTTCTCTTGCGAATAAATTGGGTGTTCACCTTAAATAGAAAAGATTTTAAAAAATAATCTTTAAAAATATTCTTTTATAATTTTTAGTAACAATCGGCATATTGCAGTGGAGGCGTTATAATCCAAATATTGCAGGGGAATTAGGCGGTCCTAAAGGAAATAAAATGTTCTCATTTATTATTTTTTCAACTGTTTGGTTTGTTTATATTGTTTATAGTACTATGGTTGCATATTGTCTCTTTCCTGTATTTTAATTAAATATATTTTTTTAACTTTGGATTTTTATATTTAATTTAAGACCACAGAGTTATTGCTTCCCAAAAATAAAAATTTAAATAATATTTAAATAAGAATTAAATAAAAAATAAATTGTTAAAGATGTCTAACGAATACTATCCAACAGATTCATTTACTCTATCAAACATTAATACATCACTTTGCCTTAAAAAAAAAGAATATAGAGGGGGAAAATCAATTTACATTAGGACTTCTTTCAAAAGAATATTTAAAAATTTGAATGGTTGCGGTCGGATTAGCTGTAGTAGATTAGATTGTGATTTGTTTGAGAGATTTATAAAAATTAGATTTTTTAGTATAGAGAAATAAAGAAATAAAAATTATTCAATAAAAATTAGTCAAATTGCCAAGTTAATTAACACAAATTATTAATAAATATTGCGCACACACACTCTTTACCTCTCTTTACGTGCGTTAATTTACAAGGCTTTTTAATTTACACAAACATCTCTATCATTTTTAAATTTATTTTAAAAATTTTTATCTTTTTTTAAATTTATTGCCAGTCAAATAATATTTTTATTTTAATTAATTAATTAATTTATAAAATTTAAGAAATGAATATTTTGAATAATTTATTCATTATTTTATTTTTAAATTCAATTTTATTATTAAATTTTATTAATTCAATGGATAGAAGAAAAGGTAAAGGAAAAGTTGGAGAAGGGACATCAGGGGCAGGTCCTGTTGAATAAGGTTGTCGGTTCCTGGAGAATTACCGGGTATCCGGAACCGGATCCGAAAACCGAACCGAAAATTTCGGGTATCCGGAACCGGATCCGAAAACCGAACCGAAACTTTCGGATATCCGAACCGGAACCGAAAACCGAACCGAAAATTTTCGGATATCCGGAACCGAAAAATTGAATTTTTTTTCCTGAAGGTTTTAGATGGGTTATTTTATATTTATTAAAAATTTTTGACAAGTAGATTATTTTTCCATATAAAGAAGAAAAATTACTTTAGTTGCTAAAATTTATCCAATTTAGCGCCTCAGGCAAAAATATTAACTTTTATTTATGCTTCTAAAATTTAAAAGCTAGAGAATAAAATAACCGTAACAAAATCAGTACCCTAATCTACCAAGTATAACATGGATCGAACCTAACCCATTTACCAGTATAGTTTATCACAATAACCACTCAACCATAAATACACCTATAATAAAACTAAATAAATTATGGAAAGTTTCTTCCTTTTTATTTTTTTCTTTTCAATGCAAGAGAGAAAGAAATTCAGTGATAATTAGAGGGGAAATTTTTGCGTTATTTGCGCTTTTTTGCCCTAAAAACGCAAAGCAAAGCAAAAAATTAACGCAAATAACGCACTGCGCACGTACTGGTGAGAATGTATTGAGGAAAAGAAAGTGTAAAATTTTGCTAAGATAATAAAATATTCCAAAACGTCAGTCAATTTTTAGCTTATTTATAAATTATTTGTTAGGTTTAAAACCGAACCGAAACTTTCGGGTATCCGGAACCGGAACCGAAAACCGAACCGAAACTTTCGGGTATCCGGAACCGGAACCGAAAACCGAACCGAAAATTTCGGGTATCCGGAACCGGATCCGAAAACCGAACCGAAAATTTTCGGGTATCCGGCCTTTTTTCGGTTCCGGATACCCGGAACCGACAACCTTACTGTTGAAGGACAAAATAATAAAAATGAAATAATTCCTTCAGTAGATACACAAATAAATTTAATTAATTATTATAAAAGTATTGATAAAAATTTTGAAGAAGCTTATGGCTTATATAAAGGAAAAACAAAAAGAAAATTAACTAAGCGTATGAACCTAACCCAATTTGTAAATTTTAAAAATTAAATTAAAAAAAATATAAAAATAAATTTAGACTAACCTTGTAAGAGGTCTTCTTGGATTATACAGATTTGGTAAAATTTCTATGACTAATTTAGATATCAGAAACGAAATAATAAACAAAATTCTTCAAGCACATAAGATTAAAATTGAGAAAAGAGATGTACGACAAAAAAAGTATTTAGTAATTAAATTAATTTATTTATATTTTTGGTAATATTGAACTTTATTCCCCCCTTTTTTATTAAATTATAATAAGTGGGATGCGTGTTGTTCGTTCTATCTGAATTGGAATTAGGCCCTAATCCTTATTTGTCCCTAAAACCGAGGTTGGGTTGATCAGGCCCTTCGCCGGCACTAATTTACAAATAAGCCATACCGGTATGCTTTTATTCAGTGGGGATAAATTATACAATTATAAGAATGACTAACTGGGAACTGATTAATGGGGAGAACAATATACATTAAATAGGAGAAACATAAACATATATGACTAAGCTTGAATGGGAAATGTGCATGAGAGTAGAGTTGAACGCTTTTCTGTATTCCGGGATTACATAATTCTCTTCAGAGCTCTTGTGATAAAGGACAATCTCTCGTTGATAAAGACGCAGAAAATGTGTACAGTTTTGGAAAAGAGCAGGTCATTTAACGTTTCTCTGACCTCAACCATACATTGGTCAGTTTTTCTGCGTCTTTATCACACGAGAGAGTGGCCTTTATCACAAGAGCTATGAAGAGAATTATGTAATCCCTGAATACAGAAAAGCGCTCAACTCTACATGAAAGTAAGAGATTAAGGATAGAGATAATAAAATGTATTGGACAGGAAATAGACATAAAATGCTCTTTCTTCCACAGGGTTCCTTTTGGGAGCTGGGTTAGGATTCAGTGTTACATTATTAAATTAATTAAATATTAATTTAAGTAATAATTAATTATTTTGCATAAATTAAATTGTATAAAATAGGCCATGTTTAATTATTTTAATTTTTTTGGAATTGGATTATTTTAAGAGAGAGTTGTTGTCTATTTTAAAGTTTTTTTATTACTCTATTATTTTTAAAATAATAAATAAAAATTAAATTTAAGCGATGAAGAGAATAAAAAAGATGAAAACTTGTTAAAAATAGAGTTGAACAACTATTTTTTACAAATAAAATTTGATAAATTTTTGGAAAATAAAGGGATTGATTTTGTGTCGATTAAGAATGAATTACCTAATAATATTTCAATTCATGAAGAAATTTATAAAATATGGAATAAACATTTCAATAATGAAGATTTAACTGAAAACTATTCTTCTCTTAAAAATAATCCTTTAATTAAATTTATTTTAAAATATAAAATAAATTTATTTTGGATTGAAAATAAATATGAAAATGATTTAATAATTGATAATTGGATTGAATATTATTTTCAAAATAATAAAATTGATGATTCATCTAAAAATTTTATTTTAAATTTTTTAAATCAAAATGAACTTAATAATTATTTATTAATCTTTGAAATTAGAAAATTTATTAAAGGAGAATATCGTATTATTGTTAATGAAAATACTATTAAAGAATTATGTGAATTATTAGAAAATAAGAAATTAATGAATAAATTGGAAATTAATAAACAAATAAATTATAAAACTCCTGATTTGAATATGCCTTCAGAAGGAATAGAAGAAGAAAATTAAAAGATTAAAAAGAAAAGAAGAAATTAAATTGAAAATTTTTTTTTTAATTTTCGATATTTAATATTTACCATTTTGCTGAGATTTTTAAGCTTGAGATAGTTTTCTATTTTTTTCTATTTTTTCCTCAAATATAAGTCCGCAAATATTCTATCTTCTATCCGCAAATTTTGCCTCCAATTTTAGGCATTTGTTCAAATTTTTAACTGAAATTTCTAAATGTTTCCATTTAATTTTAATTCTCGACGTAGTAAATTTAAAAAAAATATTCGGTTTAACTAATTCCCTCTAAAATTCTTTAATTTCATGATTTAATTCCACAAATTTACCCTTTACATTTGTTAAATCATAACTTTTTTTAAAATTTATATAAAAATATAATCTAAAATTTAAATAATAAGACAAAAAATTATAATTATTTAAAAATTAAAATTTAAAATTTAAAAAATTTGATCAATTTTTCAGATATATTTATAAAAATATATTTTAAAAAATTAAATATATTTTAAATATTAATAATTTATTTTAAAATAAAATAATAATTTTTTTAATACTTATTTATGGTCTACAACATCTAGATGCTTTACAAGATCTTAAAGTGGTTAAACAGTAAATACTTATATCATTAACACATTTAACACAGACTTCTTTACAATTTAAAGCTGAACATCTATCAGCTTCATTGAAGACAATAATTAAAATAATAATAAATAAAAATAATAAAAGATTTAAATTAATCATTTTTTTTAATTAATTTAATATTTAAATAAATATTTTAATTTAATTTAAATAAATAATTTAAATATTTTTTGAATTATTAAAAATATTATTTTTGATTTAACTGAACAAATTTAACAAATATTTATATTAAATATTTTTAATAAATTATTTTTTAATAATTACTAAGAAAATAATTTTAAAAAATAATAAACAATCTTTAAAAATGACAAAAATAATTATCTTATTTTTTTAATTTATTAATTGTTTACCAAATTATCTAAACTCTCGACTATTTTTATGCAATATTTTATTAAATGAAAGTTTTCAAACACTGCGTAAGACTAAATTATAATTTATCCATCAACCTTTGATCTCTTTAGGGGAAAGCGTTATAGAAGTAAAGACGTAAAAAAGAAAATTTTATTTTGTTTTTTATAAATTTTATTAGTAAGAAAAATATTTAATATTGATAATAAAATATAAAACAACATCCTTATTAAAATATTTATTATTAAAAAAAGGAAATAAAATTTTATTGAAATTTTTAAATGTTTTGAATAAATTAGTAATTCTTAATTTTTTATAAAATTAATTTTAAATAAAAGACATCAAAATTGTTCATTTAATACCAAAAATTAAGTAAAATATTAATTAAACTTATTTAATCTTTTAAAATGCTTAAAAATTCGTTTATTGTTCTCTTTGCACTTGTTAGTTCTCTTAGCCTTATTAAAACCTGGGAATTAAACAAAACTGACACTTGTGACTTCACTTATTCTTATTATGAGGGATATGGTGCTTGTGGTACTTGGATTGATACAAACACTACGGATTTTGCTGCAATTAGTCATAAAGAATGGAAAGATTGGGAAAAAGCAAATCCAAAGGACGATCCTCTCTGTAAAAATATTTGTGTGACAATAGATAATAATCTCGGCAAAAGGTTTGAAAATTAATTTAGTTCAAATTTAAGGCAAAAATAATTAAAAATAGAGTAGAGAAATTAAAAAGGGGATAAGTAAACTTAAGTATTACTAAGACTTATTTGGGTAAATATTATTTTTAGAATTACTGTACCTGTCAGAGACATATGTATTTATTGTATTACTCACCCTCATGTGGTTTTGTCAAAAAAGGCTTTTGCAAAACTTGCTCCTCTGAGTAAAGAGCATTATTATTTTGCTACAAAAACATTTGTCAAATGCTAATTAATTAACTTTACAGAAATATTTAAAAAAGTTTATACTGATCATCTGTAATATTTTTTATTAACCATAATTATACTATTTATTTTGTCTTTGTCTAACAAATTAATTATTTTATAACAAATTTATATGTAAATAAATGATTAGAACCAAAATTTAATTAATGCCAATTAAGTTCTGGGCCAATAAATTTGTTTAGATTTAGGACGTTTGGGCTTCGCGGGAGTGAAGACACTTTGACACAGATTTTAAATACTTATTATTTTATTAAATAAATCAAATAGCCAAAACACTATTTTTGTTTAAACAGCAATATTTAAGGAAGAAAAGTAAAAGAAAAATAAATAAAACATTTATTTTTATTTTTAATTTATTAGTGATATTTTTAATATTTATTTAAGAGTGTTAAATTTAAATAAAATAATAAATAAATAAATTAATTTATAAAAATTAAATTTGTATTAAATATTTAAATAATTATTTAATAAACTGCTTGTTGTAAATAAAAGAGAAAGAAAGCAAATCTACTCTGCACTCTCTGCCTTTGTCTCTAACATAATTACCCTTTACATTGGTTATTTAATCATAACTTTTTTTTAAATTTATATAAAAATATAATTTAAAATTTAAAAAATAATCTGATTGAATATTAGTAATGTTTATAACTGCATAGATATTAGGATATCATAAAAATATTTATTTTATTTTTTAAAATAACTTTTTAAAAAATAAATTATCGAATGTTTGTATGACTCAAATAAAATTATTTACATTAAATGTTTTAAAAATTAAAATATTTTTTTAAAAATGTTAAAATGAGTAATTTTTAATTTTAAGAAAAGTTAACATTTTCAGCCCAACATGAAAATTTTAAATATTGACATTAAATAAAAATTAAATATAATATATTTTAAAAAATGTTTTTAAATAACCTTTAATTTTTTTGATTAAGTTCTTAGTAATTATTAACATTTTTATAAAATTAATTTATTTAAAAAATATTTAGTATAAATATCTGTTAAAATTTGTTCAATTAAATCAAAAATAATTCAAAAAAAATATTTAAATAATATTTAAATTTAAATTAAAAATCTAAAAAATGATGATTAAGAATTTACATATTTTATTTATTATTATACTTGTTATGGGTGTAATTGTTGAATTTAATGAAGCTGATAAATGCACTGAAGACAATTGTTCTGTATACTGTAAAAAGAATTGTTCTACTAGTGATAATGGGTGTAAAAACACTCAAGCAGCTTGTAAAAAAAATAAATGTTGTAAATAACGATAAATGAGAGGTTAAAATTAAAATTAATAATATTTTTTAATATTTTTTTAATATTTTTAAATATTTTTTAATTGTTTTTTTATTTTAGAATAAATTTGTGGAAGAGAGAACTTAAAAAGAAAATTAAGAGAAGAAATATGTATTTTTCAAAAAAAAATAAAGTGTTAATTATTTAAAATATTTAAATGTACCGTTAAATAAATAAAAATTTTAAGGGAAAATGTTATTTAATTTTAAAATAATTTTAAAATTTGACAACTTCTTTTAATATTTATTTAATATTTTCAAGGTGAAAATTAAGAATTAATCCGTAAATTCTAAAAAATTGACTTTTTGGGACTGAAAAGATATAAATGATTTTGATTAATTTTTTTATTATATTTTTTTTTGTTATGACACTTGAACGCATCGTTTAGGTATTAAAAAATATTTGGGTGTTAATTGTTAAATATTTTTATATTTATTTTATAAATTTATTTTTGTTTAAACAGCAATATTTAAGGAAGAAAAGTGAAAGAAAAATAAATAAAACATTTATTTTTATTTTTAATTTATTAGTTATATTTTAATATTTATTTAAGAGTGTTAAATTTAAATAAAGATATAAATTAATTAATTAATTTTAATAAAATTAAATTTGTGTTAAATGTTTTAATTATTTAAATATTTATTTAATAAGACTGCTTGTTGTAAATAAAAGAGAGTAATAACCTCTTAATATTCAGTTATCTCTCTGCCTTGTCTCTAACATAATTACACTTTACATTTGGTTATTTAATCATAACTTTTTTTTAAATTTATATAAAAATATAATTTAAAATTTAAAAAATAGAGCTAAAAATTAGAATTATTTAAAAAATTAAAGTTTATAAAATTTGTTCAATTTAAATAATTTAATAATTTCATAACAAATATTTAAATTTATTTAAAAATAGCTTTTTAATTTTTTAAATAAAATGGAAAAGTTTAAAAGTAAATAACATGTTAAATAATAAATTATTTTTTATTTTTTTAAACATAAAAAATTAAGAGAAAATATAAACACTTGGAAAAGAGTGTCGAATAGAAAATAAATTATTCCTTTTTAATTTCTTTTAAAATTTCTTTATAAAATTAACATTTTTTATATGTTTTTGTAGCAAAATAATAATGTTCTCTACTCAGAGGAGCAAGTTTTACAAAAGCCTTTTTTGACAAGACAACATGATTTTGAGAATGACAATACCAACATATATCTCTGATAGGTACAGTAACTCTAAAAATAAAACTTTAAAGTTGTAAAACTTTAAAAATTGTAAAACTTAAAACTTATAAAATTAATTTACAAACCTTTTGCCGATATTATTATCTACAGTTATACAAATATTTTTACAAAGAGGATCGTCTTTTAAATTTCCCTTTTTCCATTCTCTATAACTAATTGCAGCATAATCCTGTTTGTCAGTATCAAGCCAAGTTCCACAAGCACCATTTCCCTTAGTTTTAGAGTAAGTAAATTCACAATAGTCAGTTTTGTTTAATTCCCAACTTTGAACAATATTAAAGTAAAAAAGTATAAAAATAACAATAAAAGAATTTTTAAGCATTTTTTATTAATTTTAAAAATTATTTATGATATTAATTGTACAATTTTGATGTCTTTTATTTAAAATTAATTTTATAAAAAATTACTAATTTAAATATAAATAAAATTTTAATTTTCTTTTTTTTTTTAATAAAAAATATTTTAATAAGGATGTTGTTACTTTTTCTTACTAATAAAAATGTGTTTAAAAAACAAATAAATTTTCAGAAAAGAAAATTATTAAAAAAAATATTAAAAATATTAATTATCATTTTTAAATATTAATTAATAGCCAATTAAAATATTAAATATTTTTAATTATTTCAATTTATCAATTCTTTTTAGTGTTATTTTTAATAATAAATATTATAAATGTTTTTAGGAGGTTAGCTTAAATGTTTATTTAATAAAACATTTCCAGTGTTCAATAAAATAAAAACAACAAATAAAAACAATTTATTTGTTTGTTTATTAGTAAGTTTTGAATTTTGATATTAAAATAAATAAAACATCATTCCTGTAACTTTGTTAATAAAAATTAATAAAAATTTAAATGTTTTTGCTTAAATTTCTATTTCCTTATTTTTTAATTTAATTTTAAAAATTATAAAAGTTCTCAGAAAATAAGCATTTATATCTTAAATTTAAAAATAATTTTATATAAAAATGTTTAATTTATCATTTATTCTATTATTTACATTTTTAATTATTTTGAAAGGTTTAAAATTATTTAAATAAATTTATTAAAATTATAATAATAAATATTTTAATAATTTCCAAAATATTTTACTAAAATAAGGGCATAGTATCTTTTATTTTTAAGTCAACTGATATTTCGATTTGTACCCATAAAATTTAATATTAAAGGCGAAACTTCAATTTTGGATTAAATAGACACCCTATTTATTCGCAAGAAAATATAATATAATATTTTATTTTTCAAGTTAATTTTGGGTGTAAAATATTAAGAAAATATATATTTTATACAAAAAATGACTCAAAATAAAAAATATTTTCTTGCGAATAAATGGGGTGTCCACCCCTAAACCTAAATAATGTCCAATGATTTAATAAAAAAAAATAAAATAATTAAAAAAATATAAAATAATTTCTTCCCTTCCTATTTAGAAGTAAATACACTTTCTGAAGCAGAGAAGAGAGTAATAGTTGATTGTCACAATAAACATCGTTCACAACTAGCTCAAGGGCAAGAAAGGAATAAAATAGGATTTCTCCCTAAAGGATCGAATATTAAACAAATAACTTATGATAATAATGTGGAAAGATCTGCTGCTAATTGGGCATCTAGATGTACAATGAATCATTCTGGTGGAAAAAATGGTGAAAATCTTGCTATGACAAGTGATCCTAGAATTAGCACAAGTAAGAGAATAAATTTATTTTAAAAAATAAAATAAAATATATTAAATTAAAATATATATTTAAATCTTAAGGAATTTCTCAACTTGGATTATTAAATTTAAATTATTAAAATTAAAATATAAATTAAAGGAAAGTAGGCCAATATTTATTTTTAGTAGAATTAGCATATTTTAATTTTAAAATTAAAATTTGGTTAGATTTTTTAATTTTAATAAAATTGAAATTTTCGAGGAAACAATTGAATTTTTAAAAAATTAATAAATTTAAATAAATTAATATATTATTTTAGCCCAAGCATTATTGCAAGCCTGTGAAAGTTGGTGGAGTGAATGTCAACAGAAAGGAGTTCAACCAAGTCTAATTTTTGACAGAAATGAATTTGCTAAAGGAATAGGTCATTGTACACAAATGGCATGGGCTACAACTTCAAAAATTGGTTGTGCAGTGCAAAGATGTCCAAACTCATTTTGGAAAACTTATACTGTTTGTCAATACAGTCCTCCGTAAGTATTTTTATCCAAAAATATCACAGTCAATTTTGGACCTCCAATTTATTCGTAAAAATAATTTAACACCCAAAAAGTGACTTTAAAGTAAAATATTTTCTTTTGCGAATAAATGGGGTGTCTACCTAAAACTATCAAGTTTCAAATAAAGCAATTGATAATTTTGTTATTTAATTTTATTATTTTATTTTAGAGGAAATTATCTTGGTCAGCCAATTTATAAAAAAGGACAACCCTGTTCTGGATGTGACAGAGGATGTAATTCTGCTAATAAACTTTGCTTTTGAGAAAATATTTTGAGATTTAAAAATATTAAAAAAACTATAATAATAATTAATTACTTTATTTTATGTAGAAATGATAAAATTATAAGTTTTCTATTTTTTATTTTAATATTAAGGTTCATTGGGACCGAGATAAAGAATAAAATCGAAATTTAAAAATTAAATAATGTTATGACCGTAACAAAAGTCTATTATAAAAAGGATTTGTATTGAAATAATTTCAGAGAAGAAAAAGTTAGAATTTAATTATAAATTTTTTTTATTCAAATTAATCATATACTTTATAAAAACATATTTTATATTAACTAATAAATATTTTTATTTTAACAAAGTTTATTTTTGTTCATTTCTTCAACTTTAGATTTATACACTTCGCAAAGAAGATTAATCTAAAATAATTAATTAATTAATTTAAACGAAATATTAGCGTGGGATTTAACCTGGTTTTTCTCTCATCTACATTTTTTAATTTATTCCCTCAATTATGTTTATTCCCCGAGACAAATAATGTCAAATTTATTTATTTAATTAATTTAATAGAATAATAAATAGGGCTGTGCAAAATATGCACGAAAAAATTGTTATCTGACCATAACTGACCACTGTCTCTCCGAAGGTTAACTTAATCACTCGTTTGTAAGAGACGTAGAAAAGTAGTGGTCAGTAGAGAAAATTGTATAAAATGAAAAGGAATTGTACAAAAGGAATTTTAAATATTTTCTCTGCTGACCACTACTTTTCTTCCACTCTTACAAATGAGAGATTAAGTTAACCTTCGGAGAGACAGTGGTCAGTTATGGTCAGATAACAATTTGTTCGTGCATGTTTTGTTAAGCCATAATAATAACTCTTAATTTAAAAAAATAGAAGAAAAAAAGGAAAGAAAGATTAACTAAATAAATAAATTTAAAATTATTAATATTTTTTATTATTTTATTTATTTTTATTACTTCTCTTAATACGTGGAAAATGCGTTAATACAACCCTAATTTTTCTAAAAAAAATAAAAAAATTTTCCACGTATTTCTTGACAAATAAAAATAAGAAAATTTGTTGTTTAATTTAATAAAAATTATTTTTTTTATTTATTGGGGAAGAAAAACTAAAAATAAATAAATAAATAATAAATGATGTTTATCAGCACAATTAAATGTATTTTACTTCAAAAAATATTTAAAAAAATAAAATTTTATTTTTTTATTATACATTGATATTTTACACGTGTAGATTTGTTATATTTATTTTTTAATTTTATTAGTTATTTAAATGTATAATTGAGTCAAATAACTTTTATTTTTTGGAATATAAATATTCAGCGTATTTACCTGAACAAATCATATTTTTAAAAATTATTTTAAATTATAATAATTTTATTTTAATAAATTATTTAAAAAATATTTAATCTTTCATTGAGTTAAGTTTTCTATTTTATCCTAAAATTTTTTATTTTTTATTAAACTTTTCTTTGATAATTTTAAATATAAATAATTATTATTTTAAATACCCCTAATTTAATTATATTTAGATATAATTAATTAATTATTCAAAATGAAAGCTTTTGGAGTCTTCTTTCTTTTATTGTTGATTGCTTCAACTAATGGAACTTTTAAAGACTTTTGTGAAAAATTTTGCGCTTGCAAGGTACCTGTCTTTTTCGTAGCAATTAAGGTCTGCTTGGATCCTTTACTTGAATGTTCAAGAGATGATTTAGTAGACGCTTGTATAAGCCTAGGATTTGGGAGTTGTAAATGAACAAAAGGTATTTTTACAATTTTTTTTAAATTAAGAATTTAAGGACAATTAATTAAATAATATTGGACAATTAATTAAATAATATTGGACAATTAATTAAATAATATTGGACAATTAATTAAATAATATTGGACAATTAATTAAATAATATTGGACAATTAATTAAATAATATTTTATATTTAATTAAATTTAAAAATTATATAAATTAATTGTCTCAGAAAATAAATATGGATAGGAAAATAAATTAAAAAAAAACGTGGGATGAGAGAAAAGAATACTTTATAAAATATTTAGCCAAAATTTTTTAAATTAATTAATTAATTTAATTATTTTAGATTAATCTTAGTGAGAGGAATGTATAAATCGAAAGTTGAAAAAATGAACAAAAAAATAAAAATATGTTAAAATTTATTTATTAATTTGAATAAAAATTTAAAAAATTCTTTTTTTTAAATTATATTTAATTTTATAAAATAATTTTTAAATTAAATAATAAACATTTTTATTTATTATTTAAATATTTTTCTTCCTTAAAGGCGTATTTTTAAATTTTTCATCTTTTCTGCAGTTAATTTTTTTGTTCTTTCAACGTGGAGTAATAAAATAAAATTTTTAATTTAAAAAAAATAATTTTTGTTAAGAAAATTTATTTTTTTAATTAAAAAAAAATAAATTTAAAAAAAAATAATATTTTTATTTTTTAAATTTTATTTAAGAATATAAACATTTTTAAATTTATTTTAATATTATTTAACAAATCTAAAAATGCTTAAATTTTATTTAAATATTTTTAAAAATTTAAAAAATTAAATTAATAGCTATTTTCAAAACTTTTAGCTCTTTAAAAATGTTTATTTTTAAACTAAATAATATTATTATATTAATTATTTTATTTATAAATTTATTATTTAACGTCAAAGGACAACAATGTGAAAAATGTAGTTGCACTGGCTTTCCATGCTTTATTTGGGTGGACCCGTGAGTTTTTAAATTTAGAAGAGATGTTTCTAAATTGCAATTTTTGAGTTTTAATTTTTTTGTTGTAAATTATTTCTGATCCCTATCGAGGGATTTTGCTTATCCGACACCTTTTTTGAAATGACTAGCCTTACTTTATCATTAAAAAATTTTCTTTTCTAAAACTTTATACCTGATAAATAAAGACCGGATTTTTAGGTGAGAAAAAAGTGTCAACTGACCATAACTGAGCACTGTCTCTCCGACGGTTAACTTTATCACTCGTTTGTAAGAGACGTAGAAAAGTAGTGGTAAGTAGAGAAAATTGTATAAAATGAAAAGGAATTTTACAAAAGGAATTTTAAATATTATCTCTGCTGACCACTACTTTTCTTCCACTCTTACAAATGAGAGATTAAGTTAACCTTCGGAGAGACAGTGGTCAGCTATGGTCAGTTAGCGCTTTTTTCTCACCTAAAAATCCGGTCTTTACTGATAAAATGTCTTAACATATATTTAACAGAATTGTAAATCACAACCTCGGTCTCGATTGTGTCGATTAATTAGACAACTAAAATTTCAATCAGAATTTTTTTTAATTTTTAAATAATTAAAAATTTCTTTAGTAATACTAATTGGAATTGTCAATATGGAGGAGGTCTGTGCCGGTAATACCTTTTTATTTGTAACTTAAGTTTCCTACACAAGTATGGCTGAGAATGGTGTAATCGAGCAACAAGCAAAAGGTTTATCACAGAGAAATGACAATAGAAGTAGAGAGAATGTTGAGGTGTGTAGACGGGCGAGAGTTAACTCAAAGACTGGTTATTTACTGGTGCTTATATAGTATGTTGACTAGACTATTAAAGGTGTTTATAAAAGACCCTGTTAAATATATACCTATATAACGGAAACAAAAATACTATAACGGTTTTAACTCTTTTCTAACGTAATTAGTACCAAATAAAAAAAGGGTAATTTAATTAAAAAAACTTTTTTTAATTAATTAAAGACTAAATTGGTTAATAAAAAGTAAGTAAATTAATAAATATTACTTATTGTTAATAAAATTAAAATAAAATTAAACGAAATTATTAAAAATAATAAAAAAATATTTTAATACTAAGAAATACCTAATATATTTTTTCTTACAATTAAAAATTAAATTAATATATATTTTAGTGGTTTCCAGCCGGCAGAGTTGTTATACTTATGCTAAGTATTGCTGTGTTTAAAGAAAATTATGGGTATTTTTGCGATTAGTTGGAACTCCAATTTTTAATAGGAATAAATATTATTTTTTTTTAATTTTATAAACGTATTTCTTAACAAACAAAGGAAATTTTTTATTTAATTTAATATTTTTATTTATTTATTGAGGAAGAATAAATAAAAATAAATAAATAATAAATGTTGTTTTGTCATTTAAACGAATTTACTTGACGAAAATATTAAAAAAAAAATTATTTTTAATTAAACAATGAAATTTTATATGTATATAGATTTGTTATATTTATTTTAAATTTTATTTGTTATTTAAATGTATAATTGAGTCAAATAAATTTAATTTTAGTGAACATATATATTCAACATATTTACCTGTTTAAATCATATTTTTTTAAAAATTAATTTTAAATTATAATATTTTATTTTAATAAATTATTTAAAAATATTTAATCTTCCGTTAATTTAAGTTTTCTATTTTATTACTAAAATTTTATTTTTTCTATAAAACTTTTCTTTGATAATTTAAAAAATAAAATATTAATTAAATAATTTTAAATATTTTAAATTTAGAAGAATTTAAAAAATGAAGAATTTACATTTATTATTAATAATTGTACTTTTTATGGTTTTAATTGTTGAATTTAATGAAGCTGATATATGTTCAGATGCAAATTGTAAATCATTCTGTAAGACTAATTGTAACAATTCTAAACTTTGTCACCGCCGCCAATTAACTTGTAGAAGAGCTAAATGTTGTTGATAACCAAAAATAAGGTGTTATTAGTACACATTCCATCTATTCGCAAGAAAATAAACAAAAATATAACAATGGAAGAGCCCATTTATTCGCGCGAATAGATGGGGTGTCTACACCCAACATTTAATTAAAATATTGTCGCGAATAGATGGGGTGTCTACTATTGTCTTGCGAATAGATGGGGTGTGCGCTTAAATTAGACAAGTTCTAAACTGTTATATCCTCAAGTAGGATATAATACTAGAATAACACAGAAGTCGAGAAGCTAGCAAAAGCGCTTTATCACAAGGGCAATAACAATAGAAGTGAAGGCAATAAGGAGAATAGAATAACTTTGGGACTTGGACTAAGACTGAATACTAATACACCGACTAGTAAAAGGCTTCGCCTTTTATACTATCTATTCGCCACCCCAACATCTCCCTCCTTTCTTTTAAAGTTGGGAGTATACTTCCAACTTTATTTACTAGACTTTATAAAACCAAAAATAGACTCGGTGGACTTACAATATCAACAATACAAAAATGTCCCAAAAACAACAATTACATACAAGGGGGCCAAAATTACAATACAAACAAACAAAGGGGGAAATTACATTACAATACAACAAAATATTTTTTATTACATAACAACAATTTATTCTTCCGAGCCATCAGAACTTTTATCCAGATCTTCTTCAAGCATCGGCTCATCTTTGGAGTTTTTCTCCGCATCGTGGTCATCTTTCATTTCTTTATCCATATCAGAACTTCCCGCCAATTTGATGTCGTTTCCATTTCTATCCTTTAATGGACTTGCGCAGACTAATTTTTTACTCAGAATCACCGAAAGAATCTTCTTGTCTTCTTCTTTTAAACTTTCTTCTGAAGAGACGGGACTATTTAACTTCCTTTCTTCCAACCAATTTTTCTTCTTAATAAGGATTTCTTCACGGCGGACTATACTTCTTAATTTTGGTACTTCTATTTTCCATAGGTTACCGACTTTATTCAATAATTTCCCTTCAAGCCAAATATTCTTGCCTGACTTGTTTTTATTACTGACTAGTACCTCCATATTCTTTTTAAATCGACTGTTTTCCTTGTGCCATGGTAATTTTGACTTCTTTTGACTATTGAATACTTTCTTTTTCCAATTTGGAGTCTCTACTTCAAAATTCTTTTTTGGACTTCTCCAATTTATTTTTTTATTCAGAATCGGACTTTTATCAACATATTTAGTCAAGACTGGGGCGCTTGTGCCGAATTTATTTAACCAATGAAGACCCATAATATTCACATTTCCTTTGACTAAATGGACTACTTCTTCCGACTTCATTCCGAATAATTCAACTTTGACTTTAACTATTCCTTCTATGTTGAAATTTGACTTTCCCATTCCAACTCCGGAATAATCGACTTTTTTAATTTCCGGCTGACCGACTTCTTTCCACGTATCTTCATTAATACAACTTATTTGAGCAGCGGAGTCGACTATCATTTGAATATTTTTGTCGTTCAACTTGACTAATTCTGTAATCCACTTCTCTTTGAATAGAATTCCCTTTGCATCGACTATATCTGCGATACAGACTGAAGGACCTGAAAAATCATTATTAACAGCCATATAATTAACTTCAGGATTTTTACTTCGACTCAACCAACCTCTTGGGTAATTACAGAATCGACTGATGTGACCTTCACATCCGCAATTATAGCATGTCTTCTGCTCTTGACTGACTTCTTTCCGATTATCATACTTTCTATTTTGATATCCATTGAATTGACTGGCATCTTTCTTTTGACCATATTTAATCCCATAACGATTCTTCTCGTTTGACTTATTTCTTTCCTGAAAAGGAATTTGACTAACATTCACCTCAATGGAATAATCTGGTTCAAATCTAACCTTTTGCTGACTATCATTGAAGACTTTCGCTTCTGACTTCGTGGCCATAAAACTGCGGACTTCCTCTACTAGTGCTTTCAGGGTGCACTGTTCCGATTTGGAGTTCTTTTCAACAAAGCGTAAACTGACTTGACGAATGTCTTGACTTTCCTCTGGAATACCTGAAATGAAAACTAGAATTTTAGACTCTTCGACTGTTAAGGCCATTTCCGCCTTTTCACACTCAGAATTAACTAAAGTCCCAAACTCTAATAACTTTTCTACACAAGGGCATTTCATTTTCAAGACTTCAAATCGCTTGACTACCTTTGATCTCGGGTCACAAAACTCTTTGCCCAACTCTTTGACTAATTCACTAAACTTCATTGACTCCAGACTTTTGGGACTGACCTTTTGTGACATTTTCACATATTCTCGATTGCCCAATTTTCTGACTAAAAGCCTGACTTTCACTTCTTCGGCTAATGACTTGCCCTCTACATCAAAGTAGGATTTATTCTGCTTATACCACGTATCGAACGTGAATCCCTTCTCAATGTCCGACTCGAATTTACTAATTAAAGACTCTAACTTACAGAATAGATCTGCAGACTTCTGTTGCTCGTCTTTGACTTCGGACTTGCCCAACAATTTCATCATCAAATCTGATTGCATTTTGAAAAACTTCTCAAGAGTCTTCTCATCCATCTTAATTAGAATTACGTTACTAATTTAGACTTGAATAAACTGACTTGGTTCGAATCGACTGTGCGAACGCGCCACTGTTATATCCTCAAGTAGGATATAATACTAGAATAACACAGAAGTCGAGAAGCTAGCAAAAGCGCTTTATCACAAGGGCAATAACAATAGAAGTGAAGGCAATAAGGAGAATAGAATAACTTTGGGACTTGGACTAAGACTGAATACTAATACACCGACTAGTAAAAGGCTTCGCCTTTTATACTATCTATTCGCCACCCCAACATAAACTTTATATAATATTTTATTTTTTAATTTTAGAAGAATAAAGCTAATGGAAGAAATTAACACAAGAACTTTGTTTAAAAAACAAATAATAAAAAAATTATTAATTTAATTTAAAATTTTAATTACTTGATAAATAAATGTTTAAATGGAAAATGTTTTTTAAATTTTTAATTAAAATAATTTTAAAATGCCAAAAAATTATTATATTTAGGTAATATTATTACTAGTGACCGGAAAAATCGATTTTTCCGGACTTCCGGACCGGATTTTGGTTTTGTGAGTAGTGCCGGACCGGATCCGGCCGGATTTTTCGGGATTAATCCAGGTCCCGAATTAGTCCGGACTTTTACAAATCCGGACTCCGGCTGAAATTAGCCGGATTCGGGACCGGACTTGATTTTTTATTAATTTTTCAAAAAAATGTAAAAATATTGGTAAAAAACTTATATTTTCAAAATAAGCAACAATAAAATTTTATTAATAAGATTAATTCAATTGTGGGATTGCTTTTTTCAAAAAAAACAAATATTCAGAATTTTTTATGTAAGATTTGACCTCCTATAATCAAATAAATCTCTTAGTTTTCTCAAATAGACCAATTTGGAATATTTTATGCTAAACTATAGTCTCTAAATCAGGGCTGGGATCAACAAAAATAAAATACAAAAAATCCTATTTAAAAATACATAAAGTAAAAAATTTTCCAACTAAAATTACGCTCCATATTTTATTTAAAAATTTTTTTGCTCAAATCTATATTTTTCCCAGTTTAAGGTTTAGAGATTTTTAAAGAACCGTATAAGAATTGCATTTTCGGGATGGATAAATTTTAAAAAGTTTAAGGCATTTTCAGCGCCGCAGGCGAAAATTTTTTAAATAAATTTCATTTTATTAGCGCCGCAGGCAAATTTTTTAAAATTTATTGCCTTCTAGTTGCCAAAATTCATCATTCTATTTCAAGAAGAAAATTTTAAACTTTAATTTTTGTTTTGAAAATTTAAAAAGTTCAAAAAGAAATTAAACTGAACAAAAGGGCATGTCCACGGTAAATAACCAGTTGGTGTCCTACCTGTCCGCAAAGAGAATTCGCTCTTTTCTTTTCTTCTCTTGCATATTTGGCGTTAGGAGAAGTGCACGCTTATTTTTCCTCTACACTGTAATATGGCCTTTTGGCACTTGAAAGAAAGGGATAAAATAATTAAAATTAATTAATAATAATAATGTGAAAATATATTTAAGATTAAGATTCAGAATTGTCCGTCAGATGAGACATATTACAGAAACTGAATACCTAAATATTTGTCCTTTTACTGGTTTTTATCCCTTCATTATAATCCCATAAAAGGTTGTTATCCACCTGATCTTCTAGATATATTTAAGAATGTTGTCCCAAATTTATAATCTTTGATCATTTATAAAATAAACATTTTTTCACATTATTATTAGTAATTAATTTTAATTATTTTATCCCTTTCTTTCTCTGTGCCAAAAGGCCATATTACAGTGTAGAGGAAAAATAAGCGTGCACTTCTCCTAACGCCAAATATGCAAGAGAAGAAAAGAAAAGAGCGAATTCTCTTTGCGGACAGGTAGGACACCAACTGGTTATTTACTCATGTCCACATATTTCTATATTTTTATGTAAGAAATACAAGTCAACGCTGCTATTTTTTTATTTCTCTGCCATTTTACACATCTTTAACATAACGCCAAAAAATAAATTTAAAAAATATCGCAAACTTTTGAATCCGGACCAGGTCCGGTTTTGTCCGGGTAAAAAAAGCCGGGTCCGGTTCCGGACTAGAGATTTTAAACTTGAGCCGGACCGGACCCGGCCGGATTTTTCTGGATTTAGTCCGGTCCGGAATTAGTCCGGAACTATTGAAAAAACCTGGATTTGGGACCCGGACTCCAGAAAAATCCGGCCGGGTCCGGTCCGGCGCCGGTCACTAATTATTACTATTTAGAGTAAATATATGCACTCAAATGTCCTAACAAATAAGTTACAAAAATATTTCTTGGCGCGGAACTGACCTGACAACTTTTAATTAGGCCATTTTTATTTTAAAAAATTTTAAAGAAAAAAAGAAAATAATTTGGGCATTAATTTAAATAAAATAAGGCCCCAAATAATTGTTTTTCACTTATTTACAGAGTGTAAATTGAAATTTTTAATATTTTAAATTTATTTAATATTAAAATAAAAAATATAAATTAAAAAAAATATAAATTTTTAATAATTAAAAATTCAAATAAAAATTCTTTACACTCTTCAACCTCTACTATAGTAGCAGCACAAAAAAGCAGCTCTGCTACAAGAAGATAGTGCTACACTAAAAATAATTTTTAATTTTATTTTAATAAATAATTAAATAAAAAGCTCAAATTATTTTTTTAAATTTTAAATTATTTATTTACAATTTTAAAAATATTAAAAAAAATAAAAAAAAAAATATTACTTACTTGCAACAAATTCCCAGACCTGCACAATTCCAATAACGCCCACTTAAAATTTTTTTTTAAAAATTTTAAAATAAAAGAGCATATTTTATATTTTTTATTAATAAATAAAATAAGCCAAAATATATATTTATAATATTTTTGAATTTTTAAGAGGAATTCCCATCTCAAAAAATCGTCGGAGGTCAGGATTTTTATCGTGTCGTTGTTCTCCCTTTCCCGTGGGGATTTTGCGTATACCGCTCCCGCAATCTCTCAGTTTATTGTATTTGCGGGATACGAGAGTAGTACTGCGACATTCTGTGCCTAATTGTTATTTTAGGGATAGTGGACGATTCAGAGTCGCCTGCTTCAGAGTAGCCGGTTGTTTTTGGCCATAACTTTTTTATTTCTTAACCGATATGAACAGTTCTTTAATTAATCAAAAGTATCCGATAAGTGAATTAAGTTAACCAATTGGACCGATCCAATCAGATCAATCAACAAAAAGTTATAGCTCATAAAAATGGAAAATCTTATTTTCGTGTTTTTAGGGCGTAACTTTTTCTAAAATCAACTGATCTGAACGGTCCAATTAATGAAAAGATTTCACTTTTCGAGCTCTTTCGAATGATATAAAAATTATCTGAAAATGTTTAAAATAAAAAAAGTTATAAGAGTTACAATGAATCGGCCGACTCTGAATCGTCCTTTACCGTTATGTTAGGAATATTCCCGCAAATAAAATTTTGCCTGTCTCTAAGTTAACTTTTGTTTTAATAAAAAATAAAATAAATTTGTAAATAATTACGGTGGACATAGAAATCTTTTGCAAAGACATCTTCCTACGCATATATCCACTGCTTCCTTTTTTTCAACAGCAGTTTCTTCACAATTAATAAAATTAAATAAAACAATTATAAATAAAATAATAAAAATAATATTATTTAAATTATTCATATTTATTTTTAAATAATTTTTATTTTAGATTATTATTTTCCTTCTATTCAATTTATATTTATATATTTATTTTTCTGGACAATTTTTGGGCAATTTTTGGAAAATAAAAATGTTTTAAAAAATCACGTTTTCCTTATGATATAATTAAATATTATTTTTATTTATTATTTTTTGATACATTTATTTAAATAAATAAAGTTTTGTCCAAAATAATAATTAAATAAATAATATTTATTTTAATGCTACGTGTATTCTCCCTAAAAAAATTATTTTTATTATTTTTTTAATTTTCTAACAATTTTATTTTTTTTAAATATTTTTATGTTGGTTTCATATACCTATGTCTATACATATTTATCAAATAAAATTCAATTCATTTTCAAAAATATTTTTTGAAAAAAAATTAAATAATTTCCCTATTTTCAGCATTATAAAAATGAAACAAAATCACACAAAAATTCAAATAAATTTAATTTTTAATAAAAATGAACTCATTTGCCATTAAATTGACTTTAACTTGTCTTTGCATAATTTTGCTTTTTAATATTAATTTTATTGAAGCTCAAAGTACTTGTAAAGTTGGATCTTGTCCATGTGCTGGTACTGCATGTGCAAAGTTATTTTTTTTTGAATTAAATTTTAAAAATAATTGGAATTCGAAAAAATTTAAATTTCAATCTGTTTAAGACTCTTAAGCCTCTTTTTATAATAAATTTATTTTTTATTTTTTAATTTTAGTGGAGCAAAGTGGAATTGTGATCCCTTTGGAGGATGCCTTTGCAGGTAATTTTTCATTTTTCTTTTGAAAATAAAAAATCCCAAAAAATTTTTTACTTATATTAATATTTTGTAGTAAGCCATTTTATTATTGGCTAAAAAATTATACTTAAAGTCTATTAATTTTAGGCCCACCAAATAATTTTTGAATTTTTTAAAATTTTATTTATTCTTAGACATATATAGAGATAAGTAAAATTAGCTAACAATGTTAGCTTTCAAAAATGTTTATGTTCCGTTTTAGTCTGTCATTAACTAAATATATTTATTTTTATATATGTCTATCTAAACGTAAAAATATATATTATACAAATTTTAAGACGGTTTAACCAAAAATTTTTTTTTTTGCAACCAAAGTTTATATTAATAAAAAAATTTTTTCAATGCCTGAAAAAAGTGGAAATCAAAAGAAATAAAAATAATTTGAAACACTTTTTTATTTCTTGCTACTGTTTGTATTATTTACAAAGGTGTAAAAAATTAGCCAAATTATTAGCTTACAAAACTAGCTCAAAAAAAAGTATAAGAAGTATAAGAATTTAAAAAACTATAATATTCACTTTAAATTAAAAAATATATACTTTTTAAGATAAAACTTAAAAACTTTGTTTTTCAGTTATGTTCCTTTAGGCGCATGTTTATGGACTGCAGGAGTATGTTGTAGTGCGAATTAAGGAAAATAATATTTTAAAAGATTTTAAAACTACCTATGTTATTTGATTAAATTTTAAATAAATTTAAATAAAATTTAAAAATTTATTAAAAATATATCAATACATTTAAATATTTTAAATTAATACATTTTTTTGAAAAACATTTCTTCTACATATTTCTTTTCTATTTATCTCTTCCACATATTTATTCTAAAAAAAAATATTAAAAAAAAAATTATTTTAATTTTAACCTAACTTATCATTTTTTACAGCATTTATTTTTTTTACAAGCTGCTTGAGAGTTTTTACATTTCTTATCCTTTTTTCCACATTTCTTTTTACAGATTGCACCACAATCTTTTGCGCATTTATTACCACAACAGTTGTTTTTATTACAAGCTGCTTTAGTGTTATTGCACAAAGTATCACTTGTCGAACAATTCTTTTTACAATAAACAGGACAATTGTCTTCTGTGCATTTATCAGCTTCATTAAATTCAACAATTAAAACCATAACAAGTAAACTTATTAATAAAATATTTAAATTCTTCATCATCATTTTTTCTTCTAAATTTTTTAAAAATTTAATTTAAAATATTTTAATAAATAAATAAATATTAAATTTTTAAAATTATAAAAGGAAAGAGCTTAAATAAAAAATAAAATTTTTTAAATAAAATTAAAACTTACATAAAAGTATTTTTTAATTATTTATTGAAATAAATATTAATTAAATAATTTAAAATAAATATGATTTAAAGTTGAAAATCCTCTCCATTTATATACTAAAATGAGTGTCATTAACTCGTGTCAATTATACATTAATATAACAATTAAAAACTTTAAAAAATTAAAACACAAGGAAGTAATGTTTTTAATATATATTTTGATTCATTTTATTAATATTTTTATTTGTTTTAATATTTTTATGAATTGAAAATACGTGGATGACTTTTAGGTAAATAAACAACAACAACATTTATTTATTTTTTTATTTTTTTGTTTAAATAAATTAATTGCGCTAATTCCACGTTTACTTTAAATAATAAAATAACATTTTTATTACTTTCCCTTAACCTTTTTTAATATTACACAACAAAGTTATTTAAAAAATGTCATTATATAAATATAATTTATCAAAACTTTTAAAAATTTAAATAAAAAATTGGATTAATGTTATGAATTATAACCAATGATGGGTTCCAGTTCCGGAACTGGGAATTACCAAATTTCTGGAACTGATTTGGAACTGGAACTACGGAACTGGCTGATTATTGGAACTGGAACTTGTTCCGGAACTAGTTCTGGAACAAGAACTGGTCCAGAACTAGTTTCTCACCCTACAATAGTTCCGGAACTGGAACAATGAAAATTCAAAAACAAGTTCTGAAACTGGAACTAGTTCTGTGGTAATTTTGGAACTTTCCCATCACTGATTATAACCAAACATTAATATCGAAAAAAATATTTTTTTAATTTTTTAGTGTTCATTTATCTTCGCTTTCTTCATTTTCTTCTTCTTCCATTTCTTCTAAAGCCAAATTCAAATCAGGTAGCTCAACATTTGATTTATTTTTAGCATTCCCTTTTTTATTTGGTTTTCTATCAAATAATTTATACAAAATAACCATGTTATTTTCATTAAAATTAATTCGATATTTTCCTTTAATAAATTTTATAATTTCTAATTGTAATATATTTTTACTCATTTCATAATTTATTAAAAAGGATAAACCAGATTTCTTAAATAAATCACGATTTTTGTTATTTGAAACGAAATATTCAATCGAATTTTGAATTAGTAAATTCGTTTCGTATTTATTTTCATCCCAAAAGAATTCATTAATTAAAATATTTAATTGTTCATTTTGAATTGAAGAATATTCATTTGGTTGTCCAAAATACATTTTCCATTTTTGAAAAATTAAAGCTTGAGCATTATCATCATCAGGTAAATCATTCTCAATCTCTTCCATATTAATCTCTTTTTCTTTTAAAAATTTATCAAATTTTATTTGTAATAAAAATCTGTCAATCTCAATTTTAAACTTTGTTAAGTCAATATGATCCTCCTTCTCTTAAATTTAATTTTTAATTAAATTTAACAATTATAGAAAACTAAAATCTCTAAAATATTCCAAAATTTTGAGGAAAAAAAATAAAATAAATCAAAAACCTTTTTTTTGCTGCACAATTTCTGTTTTCAGGTTCAATCCCATATCTTCTAAAAATTTCTACAAATTTATTTTTATCGATACCTAACTTTGACAAAGGAATTTTAGCAAATTTGTATAATCCAAACACTCCTCTTACAAAGTAAAACTAAATTTATTTTTATTTTTATTTATTTTTAAAAATTTACGAGTTGGCTTCGATCCAAACGATAAGTTAAATAGCCTCGTTTTTTGAATATTCATTATATGCTTCTAAAAAATTTATATCCTTCTGTTTATAATATTCAATCAAATTTCCTTGTGTAAATGTTGAAGGAAGTATTTCATTTATTTCTACAATTTCTTGATTATTAATATTTTGTCCTTCAACATGACCTGCCCCTGATGTTCCTTCTCTAACTTTTCCTTTACCTTTTCTTCTATTCATTGAGTTAATAAAACTCAATAATAAAATTAAATTTAAAAATAAAATAATAAATAAATAATTTAAAATTTTCATTTCTTAAATTTAAAAATAAATTAATTAATTAATTAAAATAAAATTATTTTACTGGCAAAGAAAGGTAAAAAATTAAATAAATATTAATTAAATGAAAATAGATGGAGAGAAGAATGAGTTTATATTTACCCTAATCTGGCGATTATGGACTTGTCTTTTTTTCTTTAATTAATTATAGATAAATAATTCCATTAGTATAAAGGTGATTGGTTGAGTTAATATAATATTAAGGTTAGAGTTAATTTAAATAAATATTTTTTTAATTTACTTCACTCATCTCCTTCATTCTCCTTTTTATTAGAAGTGAAAGAGATAAAAAGATATAACTAATTAATTAGAGGGAATAAACTGATTGATTGAATTGAATTATGTAAGTAAATAACCTTTTAAAAATGCCACCTTTCTTTCATTTAGAGAGGCACTCATTCAGTGAATTTAAATAAATTAAAGGGCAGATATTTTATTGATTAAATTTTTTAAATCTAATAAATAAATATTAAAATAAATAAATAATATTAAATAAAATAACATTAAACACCGACTGTCAAAATATAGTCCAACAACACACCAAAAAGCAAAATGCCCCGACATAAAAAAACATGTATATCTAATCCCTCTTAATTATCATTTGTTTACCTTTTTGTATGTTTATAAAATTATTTAAATTTTTAAATTATAAATAAAAAATTAAAAATGATTCGTAAACGCAGTGTAATTGTAAAAATTACTGGTAATTTGGTCTGACGGTTTTTGTCTAAATATCTCAAAAATTTGTCAAATTTTATAAACTTTAATTTTTTAAATAATTCTATTTTTCAGCTTTATTTTTTAAATTTTAGATTATATTTTTATATAAATTTAAAAAAAAGTTATAATTAAAAAACAATGAAAAGGGTAATTATGTTAGAGGCAAAGAGAGAGTGCAGAGTAAGTTTATATTTCTCAGAGAGCGCAGAGTAAGTTTATATTTCTCAGAGAGCGCAGACTAAGTTTATATTTCTCAGAGAATGCAGAGTAAGTTATCCTTCTTTCTCTTTTATTTACAACAATAAGCCTTTGTCTTCTTATTAAATAATTATTTTATTAAATAATTAACACATTTAATTTTTTTTAAATTAATTAATAATTTAATTTTTAAATTTAACACTCTTAAATAAATATTAAAAATATCACTAATAAATTAAAAATAAAAAGAAATATTCTTTTTTATTTTTCTTTCACTTTTCTGCTCAAATATTGCTATTTTAAGGAAAATAAATGGATAAAAAGTATAAGAGATTATATTTAAATAAAAAAATATTCAATAATTAACACCTTAATATCTTTTCATATCCAAATGTCATAACAAAAAAATTAGCTAAAAATCAAAATGAGCTTTTATATCTTTTCAAATTTTTGTCCCAAATAACCATTTTTTAAAATTTAGGGATTAATTGTTAATTTTCACCCTGAATAAAAATATTAAATAAATATTAAAAAAAGTTGTTTAATTTTAAAATTATTTTAAAAATAAAAAAATTAAAAAAAACATTTTCCCTTAAAATATTTATTTATTTAACATAACATTTAAATATTTTACATAATTAACCCAATACACATGTTACAGTAATATCTGTCACAAACAATCGACCAAAAAACGCCTTTTCCACATCTTTGTTTCCTGCAATCTATACAAGTCTAAAAAATTAATAAAATTAATTTTTTAAATTTTTCTTATTTGTAAATTTTTTTATTCTTTCAATTTCTCATTTAAATAATTCTTAAAATTAATTTTTTTTATATTTATAATTTTAGTTTTAAATTTTAATTAAAATTAAAATTTAAAAATAAAATTAATATTCCTAAATTAATTTAAAATAAATACATACCCGTACACTTCCTTCAGTAACAAACAAAGAAATCATCATAAATGTATCAATAAAAATAAAAACAATTTTTTGAAAATTCATCTTAATTTTATTTTTTAATTTTTTAAAATTATTTTAACTTATTTGTTTTTGATTTAATTGAATAAAATTTGACAACTATTTATATTAAATAATTTTAACAATAAAAAATAATTTTTTATTTTTATTAAAATTATAAAATCTAAATTTAATCAAAAATTTAATAATTTAAATTTATTTTATTTTTAAATTATTTATTTATTTATTTTTAATTTAATTGAATAAATTTAACTAAAATTTATATTAAAATATTATTCAAAATAAATAATGTGTATTATCAACATTTCAATACAATTTTTTAATTTTATTTCCTCAACAATTCAAATCAATTTAATTCTTCGTTAAATTATTTATTTATTTTACGCCTAAAATAAATAAATAATAACTATGCTTTAATTTAAAATAAAAAAACTTTACGTTTTATTATTGGGAATATTTAGTATTTTCTTTTTTAAATTTATTTGTTTATTTTTTAGATGACATCAAATTATCAAAACATTAAAAATTAAGAAAATAATTAAAAACAATTTAATTTTTTTTAAATTAAATATATTTTTTTATATTAATTTTTAAAATTTATCAAATTTTATACACTTTAATTTTTTAAATAATTGTAATTTTTAGCCTTATTTTTTAAATTTTAGATTATATTTTTATATTAATTTTAAAAAAAGTTATAATTAAAAAACAAATGTAAAGGAAGAATTATGTCAGAGAAAAAGGCAGAGAGATCACTGAAACTTAAGAGGTTATTATTCTCTTTTATTTATTTAAAAGAAGCAGTCTTATTAAATAATTATTTAAATAATTAAATTTAATTTTATTAAATTAATTAATTTATTTATATCTTTATTTAAATTTAACACTCTTAAATAAATATTAAAAATATAACTAATAAATTAAAAATAAAAAGTAAATGTTTTATTTATTTTTTTTTACTTTTCTTCCTTAAATATTGCTGTTTAACTGACAAATAAATGAATAAAAGTTTAAGAGATTATATTTAAATATAAAAATATTTAACAATTAACACAATAATGATTTCATATCTAAACGATGTATTCAAGTATCCTTTCAGTTGCAAATAAATTTATTGGCGTGGAACTGACCTAGTAAAAATAAAATTTTAATTTTATCTTCTGATTTAAGCATTTCGTTATTTTTATTCTGCTAGGAAAATTTTCTTACTGTAATAAATAAGAGAAACGAAAAAGAAAAAGAAAATATGGCTCTACTTCACTTTATGAGTCCCAACGAACATTAAGAGTCCAATCGAACATTAGGAGTAGGGTTGCCGTTTTTTGTGTTTTTCGAGTCGTATATACCTCTTCAGAGCGCCTGTGATAAAGACCACTCTCTCGTGTGATAAAGACGCAGAGAAATGTTTACAAGTTTGAAAAGAACAGGTCATGTGACATTTCTCTGACCTCAACTATCCACTGGTCAGTTTTTCTGCGTCTTTATCATACGAGAGAGTGGTCTTTATCACAGGCGCTCTGAAGAGGTATATACGACTCGAAAAACACAAAAAACGGCAACCCTAATTAGGAGTCCTATCAAAATTTATGAGTCCAAACAAAAGTTTATGAGTCCAATAAAAATTTATGATTTTTCGTCAATCAGGGAGAAGTGGGGAGGCCATTTTATCATTTCAACACTTTTAAATATTAACAAATTATATGCCATTCGAAAGAGCTCTTCGGGCTTAGTAGAATGAGACCAAAATAGTCTAAGTTGGACAAATTTAAACAAAGTTATACTAATTGAAGCTTAATTAATAAAACTTTTTTAGCAGCCTCGGTAATCACCTAAAATGGACTTACTCCCCCCTATGATTTTTCAATTTTCAAGGATCTATATCCTTGCTCATAGTTATTTTTGCGAGTCGAATCTAGTATCATTCTACTTAGCTCGACTAGACGAATAGAATAGTTATATTTTTCTCCGAAAATAAATTTTTCAAAAAATAAAGTACTTGATAAAAAATCATAGTTAAATAATTTCATTGTACTCATAAAGTTTAGATTGGACTCATAAACTTATATTGGACTCTTAATGCTCGATGGGACTCTTAATGCTCGATGGGACTCATAAAGTGAAGTAAAGCCAAAAATACATCAAAAACACAAAAATGATTATGTATTTTTTATGTATTTTTTCTTATGATTTTATTTGTATTGTTCCTTTACTGACACATTTTACGGACGCAATTAAAAATACCTACAGAATATCAAAGCCTTTAGACATGTTATTTCCCCTATTAATTTTCAAAACAAATTTATTAATTAATTCAAATTAATTATAAATTAACATTTTATTCCACCAAAAATTTCAATATTTACATTTTAAGATTATTATTATTTCAATTAAAAAATATCACAAATTTTTATAATTTGATTTATGCTGGAATAACTGGAATAACACAACATCCGAACGACGCACCAACTCCACATAAAAAAGGAGCTAGGAGATAACTAAAAATAAATATTATTTTTTTTCAAAAAGAAAGTATACCTGCAAATACATCCACCTAATGGATTACAATCCCACTTTTGTCCCCTGAAAATAAAAAATATTAAAATTTAAAAATAAATTTATTCAGCGCGTTCATTTATTTTCCGCGTACTTTTTTTGTATTTGGAGGTTAGTCCTGTGGGATTTTTATAAATATCAAACAATATTTTAATTTTTAAATTAAAATATTTAATAAATACTCGAAGAATTAGTTGAGATATTAAATACCAAAATGATGAAAAAGGAAGATTCAGGCTTCACTGATGGTTCTTTTTTATTCACTTTATACTTTTCCAAGTATACGTGACATAACAATTATGGGGATCAACCCTGAAAGACAATTCTCTGAATATCAACGCAACCAATTGGTCAAATTGCCAATTCGGTCAAATAATAAAACACTCCCGTTAGAGCCAAGTTTGCGCGAAAACCAACTGGCCATGGGCTCTAAATTGGAAAAGTAATAGAACACCCCCAATAGGTCCAAGTTTACAGGGCCAACTATAAGATAGTTGACCGAATTGGTAATTTGACTAATTGGTTGCTTGATATTCAGGGAATTGTCTTTCAGGGGTGGACCCAATTATATGTTCCTTTTTTCGCTTTACCGTATTAAAAAAACAAAGTTTTAAATATTTACGGTGGACATATGTAGCCTCTGCATGGACACGATCCTGGTATGCAAGGTTCTGCTGCTGCTCCTCCAGATTCACCATCATCTACAACTTCAATTTCTCCTTCTTCACAATTTATAAAATTAAATAAAACAATAATAAAGCAAATAATAAAAATAATATTATTTAAATTATTCATATTTATTTTTTAGGAAGCTTTTAATTTTTATTTTAATATTTTTATTTTTGATTAAATTTTCTCTTCCTTAGCTTATTTTATATCTATTTTTCTAGACAATTTTTTTTTGAAAATTTTCGAAAAAAAAATTTAAAAATCACATTTTCCTTTTGATAAGTAAATATAAATAATTTTATTATATTTTTTGATACATTTATTTAAATAAATATTTTGGGCCAAACCGTGAATTAAAAAAAATAAAATTTAAATAATAAAATTACTTGATGCTATGTGTATGTGATTTACCTTAAGACAATTTTCTTTTTAATTTTTTTTAATATTCTCTCAACTAGATTTTTGATTATTTTTATTTAATTTTGTGTGCAGATTTTATATAAAATTAAAAAAAATTATTTTAAATATTTTCTTAGAAGAAAATATTTTTTTTTAATTTTAAAATTTTATTTTAAAATTTAAATAAATTAAAAAAAATAAAATAAAAATTCAAAAATATTTTCTTTTTATTTAAAAAAAAAGTTTTTTATTTATTACCTGCTTAAAATATTTATTTCCTTATTGCGTTAGGTAGGCAATTTAATTCTTTTATTTTTTTAAATTTTAGGAAATAAATAAACAAAAAAAAATTAAAAATTTATTAAATATTAAAATGTGATTTTTTAATAAATAATTTTTTCTTTTTTAAAATTAAAACAACAAATATAGTCTGATAAAATAATATAAAATGAAGGCAAAGATCTACTATATTTATTTAATTATTTAACAAATTTAGGCTTAAAAAATAAACTTTTTTACTTTATTATTTAAAAGTGTTATATTAAATATGTAGAGATAGGCCAAATTCAATTTTTTTATTTAAATTATTTTAATTTTATTTTAGCATTTTGCCTATCTCCAATAGTAAATTAGTAGTAGTTTATAATCGGTGAATTATTTAATTGTAAGGAGATATTTTAATTTAAGTAAAGAAATACTCAATTTATCAAGTTTAGTTACACCATTTATTTGCTAAAAAAAATATTTTACAACCTAAGAGGACTTGAAGATTTAGATATCGGAACAGTAACTGTCCCTTTCCTTTTTTGGTCCTTTTTTTAGGCTTTTTTGAAGGAACCGGGATGAAACCAAGATATAGAATTCCCGGTTCCTTGTCCTTCAATTTTCTGTTTCCCGTCTTGGGTTTTTACAAAATTAAGATCTCTATTGAAAATAAAAATATTTTCTTTTGCGAATAAATGGGATGTGTATTACATAAATTACTCAATTTTCAAAAACCGAGAATATATTACCTTTTTAAATATTATTCTTTTAGATAAATTAAAAAACAATTAAAATTTAAAATAAAAATGAAACATTTAATACTTTTACTAACAATATTTGCGTTTTTAATGATTGAAATTAATTGTGATAGTCGTTGTCTTGTTTTGCTTTGTAGTTTATTATGTAACTTTACTTTAGCTCAATGTAATGGAGATTTAACTTGTATAACTGGTGTAACATATTGCCCAATAATAGGCTGCTGTACTTCTGGATAAATTTTATGCAAAAGAAAGCTTAATTGAATTTGATAACGAAAATAAATAATTAAATAAATAATTGATTATTGCCTATGTAATTATTGAATAAATTTTAATATTTTTTATGTTCTTTAATCTATTTATATAAAAGAGAATGTTTGTCCGGTTTTTATAGACAAGTGATTGGGGGAAGTGAAAATGAGGGGTTTTTATAGTAAGGTTTGCACTTGAAAATAAACTTGAACTTAGATTGAAAATAAAGTTGATATTAAAGTTGAAACTTGATTAAACTTATGTTTTTTTTGTTTTGTGATCGAAATGTTTTAAATTAATGTTTTTGTTTTATTTTGCTTGGTGTTTTGAATTAAAGAAGTCTTTGAACCAATTATGGATAAGTATTTATGTTTATGTGTTTTGTTCTCAAGGAATGCTTATAAGTATGTATGTTTTTATTGTTCATGTTATTTTAAGTTTGTGTGTTTTTGCTAGCGGGCACCCGAAGGGCGACCAACTCCGCTAGTTAATTAAATATTTACAAAATTAACCATATATTATCCTTTTTACATTTTTTACTTGACGTTGTTCTATTATTAACTTGTTACTTATTTAGAAGACGGTTCGGTGCGCAGAGGCAGTAGAGATCGGATTGGTTAAGGCTTGGAATTTTCTCAAGTCCAAATCCTAGGTCCGGTCTAGGTAAATAAATTAAATCAAAATGTCCAAAGTCCAGAGTAAGGATTTTAAAATTCTGATAATTAATCTTATACACAACAGAGGTATTTTGTTAAATAAGAGTCCATCCCTTAATATCAAATCCATGGAGATCAAACTCCTGAAAGAGCAAATTACCTTATAAATCAAACAAATGATTTGAGAAAATTGCTTATTCAAAAGAACTAAATGTAGAGTAATTAGTATGTTAGAGACAAGGCAGAGAGATCACTGAGTTTGTAGAGGTTAAAACATTTTTTTTAATAAATTTTCCTAACGCAACAAGGAAATAAATATTTTAAAAGCAAATAATAAATTTATAAGAAAATAAAAAAAAAATTTTCAAATAAAATGAAAAAAATAATTTTACCTCATCGTACGCCGACATTTGCGGACCCCTTTTGCGGACGGACATTGATAACAAAAAATTACCAATACCCAATACATAATGATCATGTGCCTTCAAAAAGGTCAAATTATTTCCATTAAAGAATCATAAAGATTTTTCAGAATTTTTTTGTTATTTTTTTTATTTTTGTAGAAATTTTTTTACAAAATGTCGGGTAGCCTACCTCAAAATAAGATGCCAAAAAATTAAAATAATGTTTGACACTTTTAACAAATATATAAATTTAACTTTTTAATTTTATTATAAAATTTATTTTATTTTAAAAATATTTATTTTTTAATAAATTAATTTTTTCAAAAAATATCACAAAATTTCTTTAATTTTTCAACCAATAAGAGTGCAGCACGAAAAATTATAATATTTACACAAAGCAAAAGGTATTCTGAAAAAAATTAATTTTGTTCAAAATTAATTTTAATTAATAAATTAACTCAAAATTTAAAAATTTATATTTGTTCTAATTTTATATCAAAAAAAAAATAAATAAAATAAATAAAAAAAAATTACCTGCAACAAAATCCAAAACCCGCACAATTCCAAAAACGACGACTAAAAAAGTTTAATTAAAAAAATATGATTTAATAATAATAAAATATATGTTTTTTTAGAACACGGGCAGAATATATATTTTTTTTAGATTTTTTAGGAATTATCAACTCAAAAAAATCGTCTGGATTTTTTGGGATCTCTCGCGAGACAAAATCCCCCGCTTGGAATTTTGCGGTATATCTCTCCCGTGCACTTTTTTATTTGCTGTAACAGTCTAATGAATTTCCCCGTATCATTTTTTATAAAACCCCGCATGCGGGATCCCGCAAATAATTTTTTAGTCTTTAATTTATTCTATGTTCCTTTTTTTCGTTTTTCCTACCGGTTCAAAAAAAAAATTTCAAAATATTTACAATGGGCATAAAAAGAATTGGCAAGGACATGTTCCTATGCATATATCCGCTGCTTTTGTACTTTTTTTAACAGCATTTTCTTCACAATTAATAAAATTAAATAAAACAATAATAAAGCAAATAATAAAAATAATATTATTTAAATGATTCATTTTTATTTTTTAAGAGCTTTTAATTTTTATTTTACTTCTTTTCAACGTAAATATTTATTCAGGGTGCGGCAAATTGGGCGCCACTTTTGTTTTTTAAATAACTTTTTTTAAACTTTATGAAAATCAATAATTCTTTTTTTATTGGATTCAGAACTCCTTGAGAATTTTTTTGATACCAAATTCAGCTAATAAACTTTTTTAGAAAAAAATCTATATTTATCTTTTATAAAATTTTTTTGGTACTCTTTAAGTTTGGGAATTTTTTGTTTTGATTCAATGGGTCAAATGAGATGTCATTCGAAAGAGCTCTTCGAAATGCGTTAAATTATGTTTTTTTGAAGTCATACGAATGCCTACGAGCCGAGATACAGGTCTTAGAAAGTCGAAAACCAAAAAAAGGAATTAGCTAATTTTTTTAGGTGAAAAATTCAATTATGAGTATAATAGCTCTTTCAAAATAGCTCTTCGAGCTGAGTTGAATGAGATCAAAATTAGCTCAATTAGACAAATTTGGACAAAGTTATAACTTTTTGAAAAACGCTTATTTAGGTGATTACCGCGGCTGCTCCACATTAATATTTTCCCTACTACAGTTTGAAATAAGTTTATTAGCTGAATTTGGTATCAAAAAAATTCTCAAGGAGTTCTGAATCCAATAAAAAAAGAATTATTGATTTTCATAAAGTTTAAAAAAAGTTATTTAAAAAACAAAAGTGGCGCCCAATTTGCCGCACCCTGTATATTTATTTTTCTAGTCATTTTTTTTTAATTTTCGGAAAATAAAAATGTTTTAAAAAAATTACGTTTTCCTTATGATATAATTAAATATTATTTTTATTAAATAAAATTTTGTCCAAACTAAGAATAAATAAAAATAACTTAACAATAAAACTACGTGTATTCTCCCTAAAAAAATTATTTTTTTAGTTTTCTCTATTTTATTCCTTTTTAAAAATTTTTTTTTGTTTTATATATCTAGCTATATATATATAAGTAAATTTCAATTTATTCCAAAAAAAAAAAATATTTTTTTTTTAATTATAATCCTTCATTGAGTTAAATTTCCGATATTTTGTTTGGAAATATTTATTTATTAAAAATTATATTTTAGAAATTTAAAAAATTAATTAAAATACAAAATGAAAGCTTTTGGAGTATTCTTTCTTTTATTGTTGATTGTTTCAGTTAATGGGAATTTTAAAGACTTTTGTGAAACATTTTGCAAGTGCGTAGTAACTAATTTAGGAATAAATGTTTTTTGTGGGCAATTTCCATTTTTTCCGACGGCTATAATAAATGTAGATGCACAAGTGTTTGACTATATAGTAGATTGCTGTAGAAGACAAGGACATTGTTTTTCAGGATAAAATGTAATAATATTTTATAATACCTATTTAATCTTTCATTGAGTGTTTGATTTTGTTAAAAAAATTTTATTAATTTATTAGACTTATTTTGACAGTTAAAAAATAAATTTTTAATAAAATTTTAGAATCTAAACAATGAAGAATTTACATTTATTATTAATAATTGTACTTTTTATGATTTTAATTGTTGCCAATGAAGCAGATAAATGTTCAGATGTAAATTGTAATTCCTCCAATTAGCTTGTAGAAGAGCTAAATGTTGTTAATTTTTCCTAATCTTTATATTTTCTCTTAATTTTTTATGTTTAAAAAAATAAAAAATAATTTATTATTTAACATGTTATTTACTTTTAAACTTTTCCATTTTATTAAAAAATTAAAATGCTATTTTTAAATAAATTTAAATATTTGTTATGAATTTATTAAATTATTTAAATTGAGCAAATTTTATAAACTTTAATTTTTAAATAAATCTAATTTTTAGCCTTATTTTTTAAATTTTAGATTATATTTTTATATAAATTTTTAAAAAAGTTATAATTAAAAAACAAATGTAAAGGAAGAATTATGTTAGAGACAAAGGAAGAGAGATCACTGAAACTTAAGAGGTTATTACTCTCTTTTATTTAAAAGAAGCTTTCTTAATAAATAATTATTTAAATAATTAAATTTAATTTTATTAAATTAATTAATTTATTTGTCTTTATTTAAATTTAACACTCTTAAATAAATATTAAAAATATCACTAATAAATTAAAAATAAAAAGAAATGTTCTTTTATTTATTTTTCTTTCACTTTTCTCCTCAAATATTGCTGTTTAACGAAAAATAAATGGATAAAAAGTTTAAGAGATTATTTAAATATTTAACAATGACACTCTAATATCTTCATACCTAAACGATGCGTTCAAGTGTCCTTTCAATTGCCAATAAATTTCTTGGCGTCGAACTGACTTAGTATTAATTTAATTTTAATTTTTGCCTTTTTTAATTTATTTTTATATTTTCTTGATTTGTGAAATAAGAGAAACGTAAATAAAAGAAAAGAGAGAGAATGTGTATAGAATTTATTGAATTAAATTTATAAAATTACACATTTCTTTTACTTCTCGTCTAAAATAAATTTGGGTAAATATCCAGTTGGCTATCTACCTCCTCAATCGGATGGATTATTTATCTAAAAATTAAAAAAAAACTTTAACACTTGAATATTAGATTTTAATAAAATTATTGGAATTAAAATTTATTCAAGTACTTTATTTTTTGTTAAGATAAAGTCTCTCATGCTTTATAATTTCACCCTTCCTAAAACTAGGGAGACCCTAAAAGAGCTGTTTTATATAAGAAAAACCTTAATCCTAGTCATGATGACAACACCCAATAATTTCACAAATTGACTTAATCAGTTTACAAACAACCACATCTTTTTTGAATTCACTACAATTAGCATGACAATATTTTCCACAATCCAGTTTCAAAACTGAACAGTGATCTCCCATAGATAATCCAATAATAACCATAAATACTGCAACAAATAGGAAATTTTTCATTTTTTTAATTTTAATTTAAATATATTTTTTAGTATTTTTTAAATATTTTTATCAATTTTTAGTTTTATATTTGTGCTAAAATATTCAATTTATACACAATGATTTGTTTTTAACGAGGAAATATATTTAAATAAACATAAAATATTTCCATTGTTTATCAATATTTTTAAATATTTTAAAAAATTTAAACAAACAAACAACCATAAAATTACTAAGTTTTTAAACATGTTTAAAGTATTTCTCTACCGAACATTTAAACAGCAACATAACAAAAAAATATTTGTTTATAAAAACAATTGATTATAAAAACATTTGTTTTGAAATTTTTTTTTAAACAACAAATAAAAATGTTTATTAAAAACATTTTTTTAATAAATTCTATTAGTAAGAGTAATGTTAGATAATAAAAATATAAAATAACAACATCTTCTTAAAATGTATTTATTTTAATTAAAAAACAATACATTAATTAAATGTTTATTTGTTTTGTTTTCATAATTTTTATTTGTTTTAAATTACTAATATAAGTATGTACATATTTGAAAATTATAAAAGTTCTCAAAATTGTTTAGTTTTAATATCAAAAATTAAATTAAAATTATTTAAAATCATTTAAAAATTAAAATCTTCAAAAATGCTTAAAAATTCTTTTATTGTTCTTTTTATATTTATTAGTTCCTCTAGCATTGTTAAAAGTTGGGAACTAAACAAACCTTCCCCATGTGACTTTACTTACTATGACGATAAGGGATTTGGTGCTTGTGGTACACAAATAGATGCAAGCACACAGGATTTGGCTGCAATAAGTTGGACACAATGGGCAGGTGGAAATCCAAACAACGATCCTATTTGTAAAAATATTTGTGTAAAAGTTGATTATCATGGCAAAAGGTTTATATTTTTGAGAAAATTAATTAATTTATTTTTTAAGTGTCACAGTCCCTGTCAAAGATAAATGCCCATCTTGTGCTGAACCACATGTTGACTTATCAAAAACAGCTTTTGCAAAACTTGCTCCTTTAAGTGTAGGACATGTTTATGGTGCTACAAAAACATTTGTTAGATGCTAATTAATTAAAACAAATATTAAAAATAATTATATTTTTTTAAATAATACTCCAACTGTCTATCATTTTTTTATTGTTTAATACATTTGCTTAGGTATAGTACAATAATATAATTATAAATATTACTAAAATATTCTTTATTTTTTTAAATTCATGTTTGTATCTAAATAAATCAAAAGTTTAATAAATGCCTAATTTAGAGTTGACAGGTCAGTTCTGAACTTTATTGGAAACTGAAAGGTCGTTTGAATGCACCGTTTGGGTGTAAGACACTATTATAAAAACATTGTTTATAAAAACATTTGTTTTTAAAACATTTGTTTATAAAAACATTTGTTTTTAAAACATTTGTTTATAAAAACATTTGTTTATAAAAACATTTGTTTATAAAAATATTTGTTTATAAAAACATTGTTTATAAAAACATTTTTTTATAAAAACATTTTTTTATAAAAACATTTTTTTATAAAAACATTTGTTTTGATATTTTATTTTTTAAAACAACAAAATAAATAAAACATATTTATTTAAAAACATTTTTTGTTTTTTTTAAATTTTATTAGTAAGAGAAATGTTTGATAATAAAAATATAAAATAACAACATCTTTCTTAAAATGTGCTTATTTTATTAAAAAACAAATAAAAATTTTACTAAATTTTTATTGTTTTGATGTCATAATTTTTATTTATTTCCTTTAAATTAATAGGTATATTTGAAAATTATAAAAGACATCAAAATTGTTCAGTTTTAATATCATAAAATATTTAAAAAATTAAAACTTCAAAGATGCTCAAAAATTCATTTATTGTTCTTTTTATATTTATTACCTCCTCTAGTCTTATTCTAAGCTGGGAACTAAACAAACCTTCCAAATGTGACTTTACTTATTATGACAATAAGGGATATGGTGCTTGTGGTTCTTGGATAGATGCAAGCAAACAGGATTTGGCTGCAATAAGTTGGAGAGAATGGAAAGGAGGAAATCCAAACCACGATCCTCTTTGTAAAATTTGTATAAAAATTACTTATAAAGGCAAAACGTTTGTATTTTTTGAGAAAATTAATTTAATTTTATTTTTTAAGTATCAAAGTTCCTATCAAAGATAAATGCCCATCTTGTGCTATAACACATGTTGACTTATCAAAAACAGCTTTTCAAAAACTTGCTCCTTTAAGTGTAGGACATGTTTATGGTGCTACAAAAACATTTGTTAGATGTTAATTAAAAAACAAAGTACATTTTAAAAATATTTTGCTTATTAAATAAATAAAATAATTTATTACTTTATTTTTCGGCTAACAACAATATTTATGGAGAGAAGTAAAAGACAAATAAAAAGAAAATATATTTTTAAATTCATGAGATTTTTAATAATTTATTCAAGAGTGTTAAATTTAAAAATTAAATTATTAATTAATTTAACAAAATTAAATTTGTATTAATTATTTAATAAATTAAAATTATTAACAAGAAGACAAAGGCTTATTGTTGTAAATAAAAGAGAAAGAAGGATAACTTACTCTGCGCTCTCTGAGAAATATAAACTTACTCTGCACTCTCTGCCTTTGTCTCTAACATAATTACCCTTTACATTTGTTTTTTGATTATAACTTTTTTTAAAATTTATATAAAAATATAATTTAAAATTTAAAAAATAAAGCTGAAAAATTAGATTTATTTAAAAATTAAAGTTTATAAAATTTGATCAATTTTTGAGATATATTTAAAATTAATTAAATATTTTAAAAGTGAATTATTAAATATAAAGTATTAAATTATAGTATAATTATGTAATTCTGTTAAAAACATTAAAAAATGATAGACAATTGGGTACCATAAAAAATATAATTCTTTTTAATATTTCTTTTTAATTAATTAACATCTAACAAATGTTATTGTAGCACCAAATATATGTCCTACCCATAAAGGAGCAAGTTTTTGAAAAGCTGTTTTTGATAAGTCAACATGTGATTTATTACAAGATGGGCATTTATCTTTGACAGGGACTATGATACTTAAAAAATAAATTAAAATCTTAAAAAATACAAACCTTTTGCCTTTATAACTAATTTTTACACAAATATTTTTACAAATAGGATCGTTGTTTGGATTTCCACCTGCCCATTCTTTATGACTAATTGCAGCCAAATCCTGACTGCTTGCATCTATTTGTGTACCACAAGCACCAAATCCCTTATCGTCATAGTAAGTAAAGTCACATGGGGAAGGTTTGTTTAGTTCCCAACTTTTAACAATGCTAGAGGAACTAATAAATATAAAAAGAACAATAAAAGAATTTTTAAGCATTTTTTAATTAATTTTTGATATTAAAACTGAACAATTTTGTTGGCTTTTATATATTTTTAAAATTAATTTTAAAAAAATATGAATTACGAATTTAATCAAAACATTAAAAAATTTAAATAAAACTTTATTATAGCTTTTATTTATTTTTAAATAAAATAAACATTTTGAGGAATAAAAATGTTTATTTTATATATTATTTTTAATTTATTATTATTTTAAAAAAATGTTTAAATAAATATAAATATATTTTTTTATTTTTGAGGAAATAAATGCTTAACGTGTTTTTTTAAATAATATTTTAATATAAATTTTAGTTAAATTTATTCAATTTAAAATAAATAAATAAATAAAATATAATTAAAATGACTTCCCAAGTATTAGTTTTTATTTTTATTGCTACATTTGTGATGATTTCTTTATTTGTTAATGAAGGAAATGCTCAAGAAGTATTTTATTTAATAATAAAGTTTAAAAATTAATAATAAATTAATAAAAAGTTAATTTAATAATTTATAATTAAATTAAAAATATATATAATTTATTAGACTTGTATAGAATGCATTAATCGAAGATGTAGAATTACATGTATTATTAACCCAAGTCAAACAGACTGTTCTAAATGTGTAAGACGACTATGCAAAATGTGTTGGGTAAATTTTTATAAATTTTGACAAATTAAAAAAAAATAAATTTAAGTAAAAAATAAAAAGAGGAACCAAGAAAGAAGCAAATAAAGAAAACAAATTATTTAAAATTGATATTATTTAAATTAATTAAATAAAAATTTATTTAATGTAATTAAAATAACTGAATAAATTAATTAATTTGTATTAAAAATTAGCAAAATGTTAATATATCTTTGCAAAATTTTACTTAATTAAATAACACAAAAAATATTAAAAAATATATTCAAATTTATTAAAATTTGATACATGACAGTCAATAAAATATAAATTAATTATATTTATCTTTTTTTATTAAATTCAATTAAACTTTGTAAAAATATAAATTTAAATAATAATATAATTTTATAAACTAAATTTAATAATATAAACTTAATTTTTTAAGGGAGCAGCCTCGGTAATCACTTAAAGCCTCCAAAGAAAGCTATGCAATAAAAGAGAAAGAAAGATAACTTACTCTACACTCTCTGCCTTTGTCTCATCCTTTACATTTGTTTTTTAATTATAACTTTTTTTAAATTTATATAAAAATATAATCTAAAATTTAAAAAATAGAGCTAAAAATTAGAATTATTTAAAAATTAAGTTTATAAAATTTGATCAATTTTTAATATTATTTATTTAAAAATAATTAAATTTTGACATTGTAAATTTTATTTAAAATTAAATAAACAATTTTTAAAAATAAAAGCATAACAAAAAAAACATTTTCTTACTAATAAAACGTGAAAAATAATTTTTTTTATTATTAAAAACTTAAAGAAAATTGAAAAAAATTATTTTACTCCTTAAAAAATAATTTTTTAAATTGTTGTTTTGATTAAATTTAGATTTTATAATTTTAATATAATAAAAAATATTTTTTTTTATTTAAAATATTTTGTATAAATAGTTGTCAAATTTATTAATTTAATTCAATAACAAAATTTAAAAATAAATAATTTAAAAAAATAAAAATAAAATTAAAATGACTTTTCAAAAATTAGTTTTTATTTTTATTGCTACATTTATGATGATTTCTTTATTTTCTACTGAAGGAAATGCTGAGGTTATTTATTTTATAAATTAATTAATTAATTTTATAAATTAATAATAAATTTAAAAATTTTTATTTAAATTTATAAATTAATTTTATTAATTTATCAGACGTGTTGGGATTGTATTAATAAAAACTGTGGAAATCCATGTAGATTAGTAAACCTAAGGGCATGTGATAATTGTTTCAAGCAATGTTGTTTCAAAAAATGAAATAAAGTAAATAAATGTTATAATTTTCTTTAAAATAATTTTTTACAATTTGCCAAATAAAAAAATTTATATTTAAGTAATTCAGTAAATATCAGGTATTCCGGACGGTAAAGGACGATTCAGAGTCGGCCGATTCAGAGTAGCTCGTATAACTTTTTTCATTTTAAACCTTTTCAAATAATTTTTATGTCATTCGAAAGAGCTCGAAAAATAAAGTCTTTTCACTTATTAGACCGTTCATATCAGTTGACTTTTAAAAAAGTTATGCCCGAAAAACGCGAAAATCACAATTTTCCACTTATTTGAACTATAACTTTTTGTTGAGTGATCAGATTGGATCGGTCCAATTGATTAAATTAATTCGCTTTTCGGATGCTTTAAATTAATAAAAGAACTATTCAGATTGGTTAAGAAATAAAAAAGTTATTGCCAAAAATAACAGGCTACTCTGAATCGCCCGACTCAGAATCGCCCCTTACCCATTCCGTTCACCTATAATTTATTTAATTAAAAAATAAATAAAAATGACGAGAAATAAAATAAAATTTATTTTATTTATTTTATTTAAGCTCTAACAAATATTTTATTTCCTCAAAAAAAAATTTAAAAAAAATTTTTATATTTTTTTATTGCCTTAAAAATTTTGATTTTTTATTTTTATTGCTGAAAAGAAGAAAAATAAAATAAAATAAAAAATAAATTTAAAATAAAAATATTTATTTATTTTTATTTTGTGTAGTGTTGTTTGTTGCCTTTTTTCAATAATTTTTAATCTTTTTTAATTTTATTTTTATTTATTTTTATTCTTCCTTATTTCTTGTATTTAAATTCTTTAATTTCTCTATTAAATTATTATTTTAAATTAATTTTTTTTAAAAAATGGCAAATTCAACTGTAATATTAATTTTGGTTTTGCTGCTAGTTTCTGTTAATTCAGAGATTACTGATAATCTTGCTTTACTTCAAAGTCTTGCTACTAGTAATTGTCAATTAATATGTAGTTGTATAACTATTAGTTTATTTTGTGGAGGTGATATTTTATCAATTAGAACCAAATGTCAAAATGCTGGAATTCCCTGTGGTTTATTGGGAAAATAAAAAGTTTATTTTTAATTTATTTAATTAATTTATTTAATTAATTAATTGAAAAAAATTGTGCAATAGGGCCAAACCCAATATGTACAAAATATTTATCATTCAAAAGAGCTTTTCAAGCTGAGTTGAATGGTAAAACTTCCGATTCACCGAAATGAATATAAGCCGAGATACTCTATCCAGAAAATCAAAAAACCATAGGGGGGAGTAAGCACATTTTTGGGTGAATAAAGTAAAGTAGGAAAGATAACTCTATTCTGCCTGTTTTAATATTTCTCAATTGAAATCAAAAGTCAAAGTGTGTTCTATTTCGTTCTTATTCTATTCCTTAAAAGTAAAACTAATTATATAATAGTTGAATAGAAATAAAGGTGTAGCAGCCGCGGTAATCACTTCAAATGAGCTTACTCCCCTCTATTGTTTTTCGATTTTCATGATTTTTAATTTCGGCCCGAAATAAAGATAACAGGCGGATTTTGATGTCATTCAACTCAGCTTGAAGAACTCTTTCGAATGACATAAATATTGTCCATATTGAATCTTGGCTCTATTACACAATTTTTTCCAATTAAAACCTAATTTTAGTGCAAATATTCTCCTCTTCAAAACAAAAATAAATGCAGAATAAAAGAAAAATTAATTAAAATATATTTAATTTGAAGAATTTGTTAAAATTATTAATTTATTTATTTTTAATTAAAGAATAAAAATATTTTTAATTTTTTTAAAGTTCCCAATTGTTTTTATTAGAGAAGGAAGAGGATTTTGGGGTCAATAAATTAGAGATTAGCCAAATTAAAATATTTGATCTATTTTTTTTTTCAAATTATTTGAATCTTCTATAAATAATCCAAAAATAACCATAATTTATAAATAAAAATGATTTAATATATTTTTAAAGTAGTTAAACGCTATTATCTTAGTTAAACAAAAAATTTAAAAAATAAAATAAAAATAAATGTTGTTGTTTTATTTACCTAAATGTCAGATAATTCCACGTATTTTCAATTTATAAAAATATTAAAAACAAATAAAATAATTAATAAAACAAATAAAAAACATATAAAAACATTACTTCCTCTTAATTTATTTGTTTTAAGTTTTTAATTGACATGAATTAATGATATATAAATAGAGAGGATTTTCAAGCTTTAATCATATTTATTTTAAAACTTATTTAAAAATATTAATTAATATTTATTTAAATAAATTTAAAAAACACATTTATCTTCCAGAGTAAGTTTTCAATTTTGTTTGAAAAAATTTATTTTCTATTTAATCTCTTTCCTTTTAAAATTTAAAAAACTTTAATATTAATTAAAATATTTTAAATTAAATTTTAAAAAATTTAGAAGAAAAAATGATGAACAAGAATTTAAATATTTTATTTATTATTGTACTTGTTATGGGTGTAATTGTTGAATTTAATGAAGCTGATAAATGCAAAGAAGACAATTGTTCTGTATACTGCACTAAAAATTGTGCTAATGATAACTGGTGTAAATACAGGCAAGCAGCTTGTAAAAGAATTTTTAATTGCTGCTATTTAGGTTGAAGTGTGTATAGAAATTTTGTAATTTTTTAAAAAATTGATATTTTTTTTAATCTTTTTTAATATTAAAAATGTAAAGAGTTAAATTTATTTTGTTAAGTAATGTGAAACACTTAACTAGAGCTATACACTTATTCTTTTAAAAAAATGTCTCTATTTGACTGAGTGTCAAGGAACTTAAAGATTTCCTGTCCAGAAATTTGTCTTTTCAGGGAACATAATTTTCGAATTAGATGTTAAAAGCTGAAATCTCACAAATTATTTTCATTCAAAATTAAACTAATTAAAAAAAAAATAAAATTGTTTTATAATTTTGGAACAATTTGCCGACTTCTAATTGTAAATAAAAGAGAGTAATAACCTCTTAATATTCAGTGCTCTCTCTGCCTTTGTCTCTAACATAATTCTTCCTTTACATTTGATTTTTTAATTAGTAAAGACCGGATTTTTAGGTGAGAAAAAAGTGTCAACTGACCTTAGCTGACCACTGTCTCTCCGAAGGTTTACTTAATCTCTCGTTTGTAAGAGTGGAAGAAAAGTAGTGGTCAGCAGAGATAATATTTAAAATTCCTTTTGTAAAATTCCTTTTCATTTTATACAATTTTCTCTACTTACCACTACTTTTCTACGTCTCTTACAAACGAGTGATAAAGTTAACCGTCGGAGAGACAGTGGTCAGCTATAGTCAGTTGACACTTTTTTCTCACCTAAAAATCCGGTCTTTACTAATTAGATATAACTTTTTTTTAAAATTTATATAAAAATATTGTAAAATAATATTATTTAAATATATTTATTTAAAAATTAATTAATTAAATAAATCACAAGTACATTTATAAAAATTACAAGCACCTTTAGGTGGAAGGCATAGACGAGTATTCTCCTCTTCTGAACATATTTCACAAATAAATTTACAAAGAGTATAAATTGGACTAAATGGACGACATTGTTGTATTATTTGACAATTAATTGATATTATTTGAATATTTAGAAATAATAAAAATATTTTTAAAAAATTATTCATATTTTCTTTAAATTATTAAATTAAATTTTAGGTTTTATTATTAATAATAAAAATTAATTAAAATTTATTTGGGTTTAAAATGTCACAATTTTGATAAAAATTGTGACATTTTACAAGGATACCCTTAATTGGGGAGATTTTACTCCTAAAAATAACAAAAATTTTATTTTTTGAAAATTTAAAAATACCAGGAAGAAAAATATAAACGTTATAGAAGCTAATAAAAAAAAAATAAAAAATGTGTAAATATGTTTTTATTTTTAAATATTTTATTTATTTTCATTGTTTAACTAAAGCGACGAATGAGCGCGCGCGCCTCTAAGTTTCCAATAAATAAATAATATTTTTTACGTTCTTTGGATTTTTTCTGATTAAGAAAATTTTTAGTTGACATCATAATAAATATATTTATTATTTCTACAAAAAATTTAAAATAAATAAAAATAAAATTTAAGAATTAATAAATGTTATTGTTATTTATACCTACTGTCAAAGCTAATTTTACTATTTTCAATTTATTATAATATTGAAAAAAATTTTTTTTTTAAATAAAAAATATTGTTGAATGAAGCAATAAATACTTCCATATGTTTTTTATTTTTTTTTGAATTTTTTAATTGTTATTTTGTGAAAAATTTAGTCAATAAATCTAATTTTAGCGTATATAAATATTCGGTGTATTTACATCTTTAAATTATTTAAATTATTTTTAAAATATAAAATTTTCCTCAATAAATTTAAAAAATAATAAAACATATTAAACCTTCATTTAGTCAAGTTTTAGATTTTTTTCTTTAAAAAAATTTTTTTTTATTTTTCTGTTCAATTTTTTGTTAATTTGAGAAATTTAATTAAAAAATTAAATATTTTTTAGAAATTTTAAAAATTAATTAAAAACAAAATGAAAGCTTTTGGGGTACTTTTCCTTTTATTATTGTTGATTTCTTCAGTTAATGGATTAACTTATCTTGAAAAAACCAGTTGTTTTTATGCTTGCAGAACTAAATGTTTATTGGCTATACCCATTGGTTGTCCGTTTAGTTTATTATCTATTCGTTCACAAGTGTTAAATTTATGTAGAAATGCAGGAATTCTATGTTAATTAAAGGTATTTAATAATTATATTTAATTAATTAAAAATTTAAAAATATTATTAAATATAGGGGGAATTAGCAGTGATGGGAAAGTTCCAGTTCCGGAACTGGAACTACGGAACTACCAAATTTTTGGAACTGGAACTGGCCCGGAACTAGTTCCTTACTCCACAATAGTTCCGGAACTGGAACTGCAAAAATTCAAAAACAAGTTCCGGAACAACTAGTTCCGTGGAACTTTTGGAACTTTCCCATCACTGGTTATTAGCAAGTAATGGGACAATTTTTATTTTTAAATTATTTTACAAACATTTTATATTCAGCTTCTTAAAAAATTTGAAATTATTTGAGTTTCTTTTAAGGAATAATTTTAAATAAATGAAACAATTTATAAATTATTAAATTTTAGATTTGATAAAAGTCAAGTAAAAGATGACAGAATGAACAAACCACAAGTCTTATTTAAATAAAAATATTTATTTATTTAATGTTATTAAAAATGTAAAATATATTTATCTATAAAAATATGATTAATTAATTTTTGAATTTTCTTTTTAAGTTTAAAATTACCCATTTCCTTTAAAAAAGTTTATTTTTAAAAGGAAATGTCCTTTATATTTATTTAAAAATAATTCTATGCCAAATTTCTAATCTACAGGTCCAGTATCAACTTATCCAATTGGTCAAATTGCCAATTCGGTCGAGTATTTTAAAACTAATTGGTTCCGCCCAAACTTGAATCTATTGGGAGTGTTTTATTAATTTACCGAATTGGCCAGTTGACCAATTGAATAAGTTGATACTCAGGGTTAACTATAAACTCTTTACCTAACTTTGAACTATTTTTCATAATACACAAACTTTTCAATTTTAAGCTTGACCGTTAGGGCAAAGCATTTCAAAAATTTAACCCAATTGCCACTTTTACAAGGGCAGTACTATTAAATACCTTTTATTGGGTAATTAAACCAAATCTGTCAGTAAAAGCTGAGAACATAAACAAATAAAACAAATTTATTTTAGACGAGAAGTAAAAAAATATTTACAAATTTAATTCAATAACTTCTATACACATTCTCTCTCTTTTCTTTTTCGCTTCTCTTCTTTCACAAATCAAGAAAATATAAAAAACAAATGCCTAAATTGTACTATATAAATAAATTAAAAAAGGCAAAAATTAAATTAATACTAGGTCAGTTCAACGCCAATAAATTTATTGGCAACTGAAAGGACACTTTAACGCATCGTTTAGCTATGAAAAGATATTAGGATGTTCATTGTTAAATATTTTTATATTTAAATATTCTCTTAAACTTATCCATTTATTTTTCGTTAAATAGCAATATTTGAGGAGAAAAGTTAAAGAAAAATAAAAAAAGAATATTTCTTTTTATTTTTAATTTATTAGTGATATTTTTAATATTTATTTAAGAGTGTTAAATTTAAATAAAGTTATAAATAAATTAATTAATTTAATAAAATTAAATTTAATTAATTAAATAATTATTTAATAAGACTGCTTGTTTTAAATAAAAGAGAGTAATAACCTCCTAAGTTTCAGTGATCTCTCTGCCTTTTTCTAACATAATTCTTCCTTTACATTTGTTTTTTAATTATAACTTTATTTAAAATTTATATAAAAATATAATCTAAAATTTAAAAAATAAAGCTAAAAATTAGAATTATTTTAAAAATTAAAGTTTATAAAATTTGAGCAATTTTTGATATTATTTATTAAAAATTGATTTAAAAAATAATTAAATAATAAAAGAGAATGATTCAATTAAAATTATTTAACCTTAAATGTTTTAAAAATTAAAACCTTTTTTCTTTTAGAAAAATGTTAAAATGAGTAATTTTTATTAAAAAATAAAAAAATTTTTAATTTTAAGAAAATTTGACATTTTCAGTCCACACTTTAGAATTTAAATATTAATTATTAGTTAATATTGACATTAAATAAAAATTAAATAATATTTTTAAAAAATGTTTCTAAATAACATTTAATTTTTTTTATTAATTTATTAGTAATTAATAACATTTTTATAAAAATAATTTATTAAAAAATAATTTAATATAAATATCTGTCAAAATTTGTTCAGTTAAATCAAAAATAATTCAAAAAATAATATTTAAATTTAATTAAAAATATAAAAAATGATGATTAAAAATTTACATATTTTATTTATTATTGTACTTGTTATGGGTGTAATTGTTGAATTTAATGAAGCTGATAAATGCACTGAAGACAATTGTTCTGTATACTGTAAAAAGAATTGTTCTACTAGTGATAATGGGTGTAAAAACACTCAAGCAGCTTGTAAAAAAAATAAATGTTGTAAATAACGATAAATGAGAGGTTAAAATTAAATTATAATATTTTTTAATTTTTTTTTTTAATTTTAGAAGAATAAATCTGTTGAAGAAAGAAATTAAAAAGAAAATTAAGAGAAGAAATGTTTTAAAAAAAAGTGTTAATTATTTAAAATATTTAAATGTACTATTAAATAAATAAATATTTTAAGGGAAAATGTTTTTTTAATTTTACAATAATTTAAAAATTTAACTACCTTTTTTTATATTAATTTAATATTTTTGTTTAGCATGAAAATTAATAATTAATCCGTAAATTCTAAAAATATTGGCTTTTGGGACTGAAAAGATTAAATGATTTTGATTAATTTTTTTTATTATATTTTTTTGTTATGACACTTGAACACATCGTTTAGGTATGAAAAGATATTTGGGTGTTAATTGTTAAATATTTTTATATTTAAATATTCTCTTAAACTTATCCATTTATTTTTCGTTAAATAGCAATATTTGTGGAAGAAAAGTAAAAGAAGTAATAAAAGAAGACATTTCTTTTTATTTTTAATTTATTTTTAATATTTATTTAAGAGTGTTAAATTTAAATAAAATTAAATAAATTAATTAATTTAATAAAATTAAATGTGTTAATTATTTAATAAATTAAATAATTATTAAAAAGAAGACAAAAGCTTATTGTTGTAAATAAAAGAGAAAGAAGGATAACTTACTCTGCGCTCTCTTAGAAATATAAACTTACTCTGCACTCTCTGCCTTTGTCTCTAACATAATTACCCTTTACATTTGTTATTTAATTATAACATTTTTTAAAATTTATATAAAAATATAATTTAAAATTTAAAAAATAAAGATAAAAATTAGATTTATTTAAAAATTAAAGTTTATAAAATTTGATCAATTTTGAGATATATATTTATTAAAAAATAATAATATTTTTTTGACATTGTCAATTTTATTTTTAAAATTAAATAAACAATTTTTAAAAATAAAATCATAACAAAAACAAAACAAAAAAACATTTTCTTACTAATAAACGTGAAAAATAATTTTTTATTTTATTAAAATCTAAATAAAGAATTTTAAAAAGGAATTAAAGTTATCTTTAAATTTAATGTTAGAGAGAAAATGAATTTTAAAAAATAATTTATATTTACTCAAAAAAAAAAAAAATAATTTATTTAAGTGTTGTTTTGATAAAATTTTTTAATAAAAATTATTTTTATTTTATTAAAATTATTTGTATAAATATATGTTTCAAATTTTATTAAATTAAATCAAAAATAAATAAATAAAAATAAATTAAAAATTAAAATGACTTCCCAAAAACTAGTTTTTATTTTTATTGCTACACTTGTGATGATTTCTTTATTTTCTACTGAAGGAAATGCTCAAGAAGTTTCTTATTTAATAATTAAAAATAAAATTTTATTTGGATATATAATGTCCATTTTTAATTTTAAAAATTTCTAAAATTGCTAGAGAATTTTTTAATAAATTTAATTAATTTATTAGAATTGTGAGCAATGCAAAAATCGAGAATGTGGACCTCCATGTAGTATCGGAAACCAGCAGGCATGTGATAATTGTCATAATATTGATGTACCTAGACTGTGCCGACAATGTTTTAGGTAATTTTTAAAAATAATTTAATAAATTTAAAAATAATAAATTTAAGCAAAAAATGAGTGAGGACAAATTAAAATAATTGACAAAAGATGATGAAAAAATAAATAAAATTAATTTATATTATATTAAAAAATAAATAAATATTTAATTTAAATAAATTAAAATAATTAAAAAAATTAGCAATTTTTACTAGAATTATTTAAATGAGTTTTTTCTGTATCGGAAATACTTAATTTTAGTAAAAAATATTAAAAAGGCGAACACCGAACCGTCTTCTAAATGAGTATCAAATTAATAATAGGACACCGATATTAAAAAAATGTAAAAAGGGCAATATATATTTAATTAAAGAACATAAAAAATATTAAAATTTATTCAATATGTACATGTCAGGCAATATTTATTTAATTATATATTTTTCGTTTAGTTAAATTCAATTCTTTTACATAAATTTATCCAATCGCACAGCAATTTAATATTGGACAAAATGTTACAGAAACTATACAACCACGATCATTACCACATAAATCAAGAGTATAACTACAATATACATTACAAACCAAAACAGTACATCTGCTGTCTTGACAATTAATTTCAACCATTAAAAACGCAAATATTGCAAGTAAAAGTATTAAATGTTTCATTTTTTTATTTATCTAAAAGAATAATATTTAAAAAGGTAATATATTCTCGGTTTTTGAAAATTGAGTAATTTAGGTAATACACCCCTTTTATTCGCAAAAGAAAATATTTTAGCATTTTCAATAGAAATAGGAATTTGAAAAATACGTGACCGGGAAAATGAAATTTAAGGACAGAGGACAACTAACCGGGAATTCCCTATCTCGGTTTCATCCCTGTTCCTTCAAAAAAGCTGTTGTATCCTCAAGTAGGATATAAACTAGAATAATGAAGAACACAAGAAGCTAGCAAATGCTCTTTATTACAATAGGAAATATACAATAAGAAGCAAGGCAATAGAAGAATAGAATATTTGGGAGTTGGACTAAGACTGAATACCGAATACACACACACACGACTAGTAAAAGACTTCGCCTTTTATACTATATCGCCACCCCCAACAAAAGTCTAAAAAAAGGACCAAAAAAGGAAAGGGACAGTTACTGTTCCGATATCTAAATCTTCAAGTCCTCTTAGGTTGTAAAATTTTTTTAGAAAATAAATGGTATAACTAAACTTGATAAATTGATATTTCTTTACTTAAATTCAAATATCTCTTTACAATTAAATAATTCACCGATTATAAACTACTAATATTTAATATTGGATATTGTTAAAATGCTAAAATAAAATTAAAATAATATAATTAAAAAATTAAATCTGGCCTATCTCTACATATTTAAATACAACACTTTTAAATAATAAATGAAAGAAAAATTTATTTTTTAAGCCTAAATTTGTAAAATAATTAAATAAATATAGTAGATCTTTGCCTTCATTTTATATTATTTTATCAGACTATATTTGTTGTTTTAATTTTAAAAAAGAAAAAAATTTATTAAAGAATCACATTTTAATATTTAATAAATTTTTAATTTTTTTTTTAATTTATTTATTTCCTAAAATTAAAAGAAAAAAGAATTATTAAATTGTCTACCCTAACGCAATAAGGAAATAAATACATATTTTAAGCAGGTAATAAATTTAAAAGAAAAGAAAAAAAACTTTTTTTTTCAAACAAAATGAAAAAATAATTTAATTTTATTAATTAATAAAAATTAAAAAAAATTAATTATAATTTATTTTAATAATATTTTTAAATTAAAAATATTATTTTTATTTTAAATTAAAATTAATTTTTATTTTAATTTTTTTTTAATTTTTTATATTTATTTAAATTAAAAAATTAAATTTTAAAATTTAAAAAAAAAATATTTTCTTACTAAGAAAACGTCTAAAATAATTTTTTTTTAATTTTTATAAAATCTGCACACAAAAATTAAATAAAAATAATCAAAAATCTAGTTGAGAGAATATTAAAAAAAATTAAAAAATAAAATTTATTTTTTTAACTATATTTTAAGGAATACACGTAGCACAAACAACGAGGAAATATTGAAAAAAAAAATTAAAAAAAAATAATTTTTAAGAAAAATTTTATTATTGAAATACACGTAACTATAACACAAAGAGGAAAATTAATATTAAAACAAAATTAAAAAAAATTAAAAAAGAAAATTGTCTTAAGGTAAATACACATACACATAGCATCAACTAATTTTATTATTTAAATTTTATTTTTTTAACTTCACGGTTTGGCCCAAAATATTTATTTAAATAAATGTATCAAAAAATATAATAAAATTGTTTATATTTTATTATCATAAGGAAAATATGATTTTTTTAATTTTTTTTTTTCGAAAATTTTCAAAGAAATTGGCTGGAAAAAGGAATATAAATATACATTGAGAAGAGAAAATTTAATCAAAAATAAAAATTAAGCTCTTAACAAAAATGAATAATTTAAATAATATTATGCTTATTATTTGCTTTATTATTGTTATATTTAATTTTATAAATTGTGAAGAAACTGCTGTTGAAGAAAAGGAAGCACCAGCAGCACCAGCAGCATTATGCGACCCACCAGGAACATGTCCATGCAGAGGCTACCCATGCCCATTGTAAATATTTAAATAATTATTTTTTGAAAAAAGCTTGGAAAAAAGTAACAACCAAAGTATAGACTGAGACACTGAAAAATAATATTTGCGGAATCCCGCATGCGGGAGTACTATTTATAAAAACTAACACCAGGGACGGAATCAAACCACAGAACTACTCTCGCAAAATTCCTCAAATCCACAAAAGTATGGGGGTTGCTGGAACCGCAAAATTCCTTTCTAAAATTATTTCCAAAAATAGTAAAAGAGAATAGTAACAACACACTATTTATAAAAATCTGGAAATCCCGTCAATTTTTTGGTTGAAAATTCTTTCTGAAAATTGGTAATTATATTTTTGTTTGTCCGATTCCTCTTAGATTCCTCTTATTATTAGTAATACACAGAGAATAGTAATTTATACCTATTTATTAGTGTAGTGTGCAAAACACCGAATGACCAAAACACCGCCTGGACATTAGATTAAAGTTTAAAATAAATCATGAGTAAAGGGTGTTAAATGGGGATCCGCAGTTGAGAATCAGTGATGGGAAAGTTCCAAAATTTCCACGGAACTAGTTCCAGTTTCAGAACTTGTTTTTGAATTTTCCGGAACTATTTTGGAGCTTAGGAACTAGTTCCAAAACAAGCTAGTTCCGTTCCAGTTCCAATAATCAAACAGTTCCAGTTCCAAACCAGTTTCCAGAAATTTGGTAGTTCCACAATTCCAGAACTGTGGAACTACATAGTTCCGGAACTGGAACTTTCCCTTCACTACATATATATTTAAAATTTACTCTATTTTTCATACGGTGTTTACCTTGACATAATTTATTACAGCCTAATTTTTTAACTAAAATTTTTAGTGGTGGTACTTGGGATTGTACGGGTCCTCTTGGCCAACAGTGTTGCAGGTAATATTTTTGTATTTTTAAATGAAAAAAAAAATTGAAAATTAAAAAAAAAAAATTTTTTTTAATCAAAATAATGTTGTTTAAAATAATTAAAATTGTTTTTAGTATCGTGCCGTCTGGTGCTTGTATCTGGAGTGCTGGTGCGTGCTGCGCTTTTTTGGGTTAAAGAATTTTAAAAAATTTGTGATTTTGTAAAAGAACTAATAATAATAATCTAATAAATATTGAAATTTATTATAAAATAAAATGTTTAATATAAAAAGAAATGTAAAAGTTTAACCCCGGGCAGGCGTCGATCCTGCGACCTCCTTCGGCTATTGCTAGGCGCTTTCGCTCACCATCTTAGGTGCTCTGTCCGACTGAGCTACCGGGGCACTGCTTTCACTTTCTCTTTTATAGATCTTAAACCCCCGCCTAAGCGTTTTAACTGCTAACAGCGATCTCCCTTACAATATAAATAAATTAAAATTGAAATAATTCACCTTAAAATGGTGTATACTGGACAAGAGTTTGATGCTTATAAATATGTACTATAGTAGTGATGGGAAAAAACGGAAAACAAAATACGAAAGAAAAAAGGCTAAAAACCAGTGATTGAAAGGCCATACCAAAATCATAATCTTACCTTGTGATAGAGTCGGAAAATTGTAAATTTTATAAAATTGTTTTAACAGCAATAAAAAAACGTGGAATATATTTTATTTACTTAAAGTTATTTTAATAAAAAAAATATTTTTTTTTATTGAAATTTATTTAATTTACGTAAATAAACATAAAAAAGATATAATAAATATAAAATTTATAAAAATTAATATCTATGTAAAAATAAAATTTAAATAAAAAATTATAAAACATTAGAGATTATTTTAAATTTTTTTTAAATTTTTTATTCTCCCTTTATTTGTTCAGAAAATATTAATTTTATTAAATTTAATTTACTATTTAAGCAATTTAATAAAATTAATTTAAATAAAACTTTTCCAAGTTTTATTTTTTAATTTAATTAAAAATGAAATTCCTCCAAGTTTATTTTATTGCTTATTTTGTTGCTGCAATATTTATTGAAAATTACTGTATATTTTTTAAAAATTAAATAATTAAAATTAAATAATATTTTGGGTATTTTAGAGTATTAAAGAATTTAATTATATTATTTAAAAAAATTAAAAAAAAATTACTTAAAAATATAAAATTCCAATTCCTTATTTTACAGATTCATTAAAGTGTTATTGGAACAAACATGGAGAACAAACCACAACATGTAGCGGTAAAGGTGCAGTATGTAGAAAAGTTGAATGTGAAGCATGGGTTGGTATGTGGTATGTTTTAACAAAATTTTACAAAAAATAAAATTTTTTTTAAATTAAATAAAAAAATTTTTTACCGTAATTTTATTTTATAGAAATACTTTTATTTTCCTTAATATTTTAATTTTATTTTTTTTAGTAGCACGATGTTGTACAACTGATCCTCATTCTTTATGCTGTTATAAAGATAAATGCAAGTGTAAAAATAATGTTTTGAATGAAAAATTGAATTATCCTCATAAACATCCACATATTGGTCCTCCAAATTCTGGACTTCCTCCAGGTTATCCTATTCATCCTATTAAATCTCCAAGTTATGATTTCGATTGTCTCCACATTTCAAACTGTACTAGTGATTTATGCAATAATTAAATTAAAAAATAAATTCTTTTTGGATAAATTAAATTATATGGGATAATATTTTCTTAATTTTAAAAATAATTTAATAAATAATTGGGATTTTTAATAATAAAAATAATTAATTTTATTTAAAAAAATAATTAAAACATTTAATTCTTTTGCTTTTTCTTATTAATTTTTAAATAATTTAAGGGAAGAATAAAATAATTTTTATTTTTATTTATTTTTTAAAAAAAGGTGTTATTATACTAGGCTAAAAATTAGCTCAAATATAAAAAATTAATTTAATTACTTTAAAACTTTTAAAAAATATAAATATTAATTTTATCTAATTTTTTGAAAAATTAGATATTTAGTTAAATTTTAAAAAATTGAATTTTTTCTCTAATATATTACTTATAATCTAAAAATTTTAAAAATTTCAATTTTATTAATTAAACCCTTACCTATTGCTTTATTATTTCTCTATTATTTTTTTTTGATTCTTCAAATTAGAGTTGTACACTTTTCTGTATTCCGGGATTATATAATTCTCTTCAGAGCCCAGTGATAAAGGCCACTCTCTCATGTGATAAAGACGCAGAAATTGTGTACAATTCTGGAAAAGAGCAGGTCATTTGACGTTTCTCTGACCTCAACTATACATTGGTCAGTTTTTCTGCGTCTTTATCAATGAGAGAGTGGCCTTTATTACAAGAGCTCTGAAGAGAATTATGTAATCCCGGAATACAGAAAAGTGTACAACTCTACTTAAAATATTAAAAAAAAATGACTAAATTTCTGTTTCTTATTAAAACGAATTTTGTTTCTTTTTAAGTGTTTTTTAATCAAATATATCACTGCGGAAATTTTTTAAAATTAATTTTATTTTTGAAAAATCATTTACTATATTTGCAGTAGAGATCGGCAAAAAATGCTGCTTGTCAAATAAGTTGTCTCTCCTTTGTTAAACATTCTTTCTTTTTGTCTACCCAAAATTTGAAGAAATTCGAATTATATGCACGAGAGCTTATTTTACAGCACTTCGTTCTCTGTTGCTTTCTATACGGTTCTGCGACTTTTGCGCCGGGGACTTTTGCGCCGCGACTTTTGCGCCGGGGACTTTTGCGCCGAAGACTTTTGCGCCGCGACTTTTGCGCCGGACGACATTTGCGCCGCGACTTTTGCGCCGCTATTAACTTTAAAAAAAATAAAATATTTATTAAAAATTAAACGTTAACATTTATTATAAAAATAGTATCAGCTAAGTTTTCAAAAGCTAACAGTCTATAAACTAATTACCCCAGTCATCAATACCTTTGGTAGTTAAACGATAGGATAATGCGTGTAAATGAGATATCCACATATGATCATTAACATTATCTGGTTCTTGCTGATCAAAAATTGTAACTAATTCACTAATTGCTTCGTCATTTCGAGCATAAGCTCTTGAACGTGGAGCATCCACAACTGGCCGTGTTGGATCTAATTCATGAGGATGTATAAGTCCATATATCACAAAAAAAATATGCCCATTCTGCTTTTATATTCTCTGACAAACGAAAAACAACTAGATCTGTTCATTTGTGACAATTAGAAAATAATTGAGTTTTTAAATTAAATTAGGTTTATTAGATGTTACAAATAAAAATGTTAAATATAAAATTTATTGTTAGTTTAATTTTAATTTTTAATAAATATTTTATTTTTTTAAAGTTAATAGCGGCGCAAAAGTCGCGGCGCAAATGTCATCCGGCGCAAAAGTCGCGGCGCAAAAGTCCCCGGCGCAAAAGTCGCGGCGCAAACGTCGCGGCGCAAAAGTCCCCGGCGCAAAAGTCGGTTTACCTCTATACTGCTGTATATTAATTTCGAATAATTCGAATAAAAGGGCAGACACTAAGAGAGAGAGAGAGCAACGTGCTCAAACATAGGAGAGACAACTATTCGAAAGGCATTTTTTGCCTATCTCTAATTTGCAGTTATATATAACCTTTTTTATAGGATTATTTTTCCTTTAATTTTTGCATAATCCATACAAAATAAATAATAAAAAATTACATATATTTCTTTCCAATCACATCAATTCTCTCAGTCTTTTTTGAGACATTTAGTACAAAGCAATAATGAACGGGTTAGTACAATGAAAAAAAGAAAGATGTGTATTTGTTGAAGGATATAAAAAGAAAATAAAAAATTAGAAGAAAAGGATATCATCGCGCAAAACGCCGCAATTTTTTTGTATTTGTTTGTCCGCTATTTGTTTAATTTTTAATATTTGTTTTTATATCTATAGCCTGTATTTAACAAGATTTTTTACTTTAAAGAGAGAAGAGGACACAAACAAACATTTTTAGATTATTCAAAAATTCTCTCTTTTAGAGCTACTATTAATTAAATAATAAAATTTATTTTTTTTATTTCAAAATATTTCTGAGTAAAGGTAGAGGGACGTCTTTCTCAAGAATTCTTTATTTTTTTTTCCAGTTTGGCAATTTATAATCAATCCTTTTTTTAAAGTTTTTAAGTTGTCAGACAACATATTTTAAGCGTCATTACTAAACTTTAGTTTTTTCTAAAATAATAAATTATTTTTATTTTTTTTTGAGAAAAGTGAAGGAATTTGAAGAATGTTTTGGGGTTTTTTTAATATTGTAATTCCCCAAAAGGTCAAAAAATAAATTAAAAAAACTTTAAAATTTTTTAAAATATCAGCAAGCAAATGATAGTTCTTTAGCCTGTTTTTTACTACCTTGATAATATACCAAGATGACCCCCCCCCCCCCATATTTTAATCACCTTGGACCTTTTTTTGTTTTTAACCAATTTTATTTTTAGTTTACAATTAAACAGAAAATCATTGAAATTTTCTATAAAACAATGAAAGACCATTCTTTATAAAAAAAAATAAAATAAAAAAATGTGTGGTCAACCTTCTAATTTTCTAAAGAATTTTTCTTTTGTTCCTCTAAATTCAAAAACTCCAAAATTAGTAATTTTCTTTATTCTCTACCAAATTTTTTAATTTTAACGTTCATTTTGTGCAACAACTCTGTTTTAGGCCAAAGGGTAACCGATTAAATGCGTCAGAAACCTATGAAACACTTAATTAGCCAAAAATATAGAGAAAGAAGAAAAAATGGATGGGTGGGGTCCTTGACGAATGGCAGCGCGTAAAAAAAAAAGAAAAGCAAAAGAGCGACGTAAGCAAAAGAATTTTCTCTGATTTTTTGTTGTTTAAAAAATTATATATGTGAGCAAGGACGCGCATGAGAATGAATAAAAAAACAGGAAATATCGCGCAGGCCTAAGAAAAAAAAAAGTGACATTAGAGTACAAAAATAAGTTTAGATGTTAAATAAAAGTTTATTAGAGAGAGATTATATAAATATGAGAAAAACATAGAAAAAGACAGAAAAACAGAGAAGAAAACAATGTTTGGAGAAAAAATGCTGTAAAGTTTGAATAAACAATAAACAAAGTTTGTAAATTAAAGAAACTAAAAACAAAGTTTCCAAGTTTGTAAGAAAAGTTGGTATGCTATGTTTAGAGAGAAAAAGTAAAAGTAATGAATAAAATAAGCTGCAAACAACCAACGACCAACTTTATTCACCACAAAGCTTTTTTCTCTCTTCTTTTGCATAAACACACAACACAAATTCTATAAAAGTGGTAGGTTGCTCCTTGCGCATTATAAAAGGCTGTCAGTGTTCCACCAGGGTGTCACTCGCTTCAATCGTCTTTGCGCTTTTGTTTCTGCCTAATTAAAATAAATTTTCCTCGATCAGAAAGTTTTCACTAAAGAATTAACTTTTCTTCTTTGTTTGAAAAATTCTTTGTTTTTTTTTGAGTGTAATGCAATTATGAATTTTTTTGAAATGTCATAGTTTATTTATTTATTTATTTTTATATAATACCAGGATTGTTTAAACCATGCAAATTATTAATTGAATCATACTATATTACCTATAACTTAAACTTGTGAGATTAATAATTTTTCTTAACTCATTTTTCTCCTTAATAATTAACCTTATTTATTAAACTCTATAATTTTAAATTTTATTCAGGAAAAAGTAAGCTATGGACTACGAAGCCAGAATAAAGGCTTATCGATTTGTGGCATATTCCACAGTATCCTTCTCAGTAATTTCACTCATCTCGGTATGCTTCACACTTCCAATGCTTAAAAACTATGTTTCAAATGTGTCATTGAACATGGACAGGGAATTGACAATGTGTCAAGTTGGTGAAACTCTATATATAAAAAATTAGATCTGGTTTATTAGGGATCAGCTAAAGACATCTGGTCAGAAGTTCTTCAATTGAAGAATATTCCAGTTAGCGGTGGCAATCGTACAGCACGTCAAGCAGGATACGGAGGTGAAGCACCAGTTAGTGGAGGTGTTGCTTCTCATGGTGGTGGCGGTGGACAATGTAGCGATTGTTGTTCCGGAGGTGGGCCAGGACCTGCTGGTCCCCCCGGCCCGCCTGGACGACCTGGAAATCCTGGAGCTCCCGGATCACCTGGAGGACCCGGAAAGTCTCAACAAGCACCATGCCAACAAGTCACAGCTGTATGTTATTTTATTAATTGAAATATCTTATTTGATAAATATTTAATTTTCAGCCACCATGCAAACCATGCCCAGGAGGTCAACCTGGACAACCCGGACCACCTGGACCCCCTGGCCAACCTGGAGGCCCCGGACCAGCTGGAAATCCTGGAGGACAAGCATCGCCTGGAGAACCTGGTCCATCTGGACCCCCTGGCCAACCTGGAGCTCCTGGACAACCTGGAGGACCCGGACAGCCTGGAGCACCTGCACAATCTCAAGACTCTGGACCTGCACCACCTGGCCCACCAGGTAATTTATTTTAATTATTTTTAGCGAAAATTGGGTGATTACGGCTGGAAAATGTATAGTATTTTTATAGTCTAACATTCCCTTTTTCAGAAATCTAGTAGACTTTCAAAATCGTTTTTCTAAAATTCTATATAAATTTATTTACAGGAGAAGCCGGACCACCTGGCCAGCCTGGAACTCCTGGACCAGCAGGACAGCCTGGAAGCCCTGGAGGTCCCGGACCAAAAGGACCACCCGGCCCACCAGGATCGCCAGGAAACGACGGTTCCCCAGGCCAGCCTGGAACAAATGGATCACCTGGAGGTGCAGGAGAGAAGGGTATCTGCCCCAAATATTGCGCAATCGACGGTGGAGTTTTCTTCGAAGATGGCACTCGCCGGCGTTAGATGTAGTACTTTTAAAAAATTTCAAACAAATAGTGCTTATAGAATTAATCTGGAGATGGAAGAATATCTTCACTGTTATTTATGGACAAATTTGAATATAATTATTTTTATTATTTTAAATACAACTGCCATTTTCTTGCCCCCAAAATAATACCCGTATAGTCCAAACATTTTTTGCTAGTTTTTGCATTTTTATATGGGTATAATTTTATATTTTTTAAAATAGTTTTGCCTATGGTTGGATAGTTTTGATTGTGAATAAAAATATTTTAGAATTTTTTTTCTTAATTATATAGATTAGTAAATTAGACGATGCAGAAGGGGTTAGGTAAAAGTTTTAAGTATCTGCTCTAAATATCCTGAGTTTTTTTTTTTAATTTTTCGGATTAATCCTCCGTCCCGTTACCAATTTTTAAAAATAATTGCTTCACGTAAATTTGATTTTTCCGGACACTAAAATAGAAATATTGTAATAAATCCATTTAAAAATTATCAAAAATTTGAAGTTTTTATTTTGTTTAATTAGTAATTTTGTCTATTAAATACTTTTATTTTCAATTTTTAAATATCAAAGAATCACAATATTATTTTTTTTAATTTATTTTATAAAAATAAATTTTTTTTTGTAAAAATATAAAATTATTTCCATAATTTTTGAGATTTTATGGTAAATTTGGAACTATTTTTAATTTTTTAATACGCTAGAAAAGCATTTTTAATCTTATATTTAAAAAACTTGTAAATTTAAGTTTATAAATTTACGCTAAAATTAAATAAATAATTAAAAATACAGAATGCCAGAAAATATAAAAATATGTAAATTATTTAATTCAAACGATGAGGTTTATTTTAACATTTTATTTGGAGAGTTTACGGTAATAAATTATTAAAAAATATAAAACGTGTTCAAACATTTCGTCGACAGAAATTGCACGACATTTCGTCCCAACAGCAAAAAATCGTGGGCTTGGGTAAACGAAATGTAGTTTTTTTTGCCTTAGCGAAATGTCGTGCAATTTTGTTGGACGAAATGTACAAGTCTCAATAAAAGTTAGTGACCGGAACTTTTTTGTCTAACAGGATTATATTTTCTCTTCAGAGCGCCTGTGATAAAAGCCACTCTCTCACTTAAAAAAGACGCAGAAAAACTGACCAGTGGAAAGTTGCGGTCAGAGAAAAATTTGTGATCTGCTCTTTTCCAGAATTGTACATATTTTCTGCGTCTTTATCACACAAGAGAGTAGCCTTATCACAGGCGCTCTGAAGAGAAAATATAATCCTGTTAGACAAAAAAGTTCCGGTCACTAATAAAAGTTATTAATTTACATAATCTCTAAAAATGACCGGTTCATGACAGATCTTTCCTCGCTAAATATGATACATATTAGTTTACTTAATGATTTTATACATATGTATAAGAGATTTTGCAAATTAAATTTTAATTAAGGAAAATTTTCTTTTTTCCTTAAAAAGACTACTAAATAATAATTAATATATATTATTTTTTTATAAATACTTATATATAAAATTTTTAAATTTTTTTAATTTTAATTCAGAAGGATTCTATTTTACTGAAAGACTACTAAATTACTAAAATTTATATATTTATTCTTATTTTTTTCTAATATTTTTAATTTTATTTATTAAAAAAAATATTAAAATAATTTAAAAACAAATTTATATCCAAAAACTTGTTTTTATTAATATCCCAAATATTTAATATTATCAAAAAAATAAAATTATAGCTTTATGATAAGGTAAATCGCTATTATTGAATAAATAGAGGAGATAAATAAATAAATAATAGACAGGTTTATTTATTTATTAATAAATAGGTAATGCCATAATATAAAAACAGAGACACACCTTTCTTCTCGTCCATGCGCATACCTATATTTTTTTATTTTTGTTGGTTTTAGTAAAAATATAAATTGTTATTTATTATCTGTAAAATTGTCCTAAAAAAAATATTTTTTTTGTGTACCGTTGTGTGCAACCATTTTTTAATTAAATTTTTTTGCAAATTTTTTACAATTTTAAGATGTTTTTTGCGTTAATTTATGGTTAATTATTTTTATTTTTTTTTAAATTTTTTAGTAAATTCTATTTTTTTAAATTAATTTATTTTTGCAAAATTTAATTTTAAAGTAATTTTCCGATTAAAAAAAAAAAATTTTTAGTGTTTATTTGCCTGCAAATAATTAATTTCCTATAAATTTAAATTAATTTTTAAAATAATTTTTATTCAAAATTTATGAAAATAAAGGGTTTAATATGATGATTTTCTTTTGATTTTCTTCAAATAATTAAAATAATTAATTAATTATAATTTCTAAATCTTTTTTCCCTATTTAGAAGCAAAATATGATTAAAATAGTAGAACGGGTAGAACGGTTCTTCTTTTCTTGTTTAAAATTTAGTAAAAAAATAAAAAATCGAGAATGATAGAAAAATACGGGAATTGAGTAAAATAAATAAATAAAAATTAATTTAATTTAATAAAAAAATAAAACATTAGAAAAGAAGGAAAAAAGGCTGAAAAATTTAAAAAAAAATTAATTTAAATATAAATTTCCAACTTTTTATTTTCCTTTGTTTGCAAACTTTTAGGACTTCGGAGACCAAAACTAGGTAAAACAGTTTAGAAAATTATTTTTTAAAAAAGGAAGAAAAAAGAAGCCGACGATAGACCGATATTTTTTTATTTTTTCTTCGTTTTTCTGTTCACTTTGGACATAATTTAACTTGAACCACCACTCCATTTTCTCAATATTTTGCAAAATGATCGACTCATAAAAAATAAAAGAGAAGAAAAGGTAAAAATGAAATAAATAAAAAAATAAAAGAAGAAGCCCAATTCCTCCAAACAGGAATTTTGAGAAAAGGCGCCTTAGAGCCGAACTGCTTACCTACAGTTAACCTACGGAAATGATCATATATAAAGGACAGAAAAAGCAGTGTTAAATATTAAAAACAGCTTAAAACTATTTTCTTTTCTCATCATCGTGTCCCTTTCCCTCTACCCCCTGTTCCTTTTCCTCTACCCTCTGTCCCTTTTCCTCTACTCTTCTTCTCCTTTTATGTAAAAAAAGCGCGGTTATGCACTAAACTTTCGCTATATTATTCCGATAAAATTTTTTTTTGTTTTTTTTTTGTTGCCCCTCCCCAATTCCAAACCTATCATATTTTTTTTGTTTAATGCTAGCAGCGATAATTTTCGCTATAAATGATCGTTAAGGCCAACTATGGGGAGCGCAATTCCCGTTATAAATTTGCTAAATAACCCAGCATTCCGTCCCATTTGATTATAACGTTCCACTATTTTGGAACCAAAACTTTACATTTTTTATAAATTTGGGGATTATTTAATATCGATGCTTTCAATAAGCAATTATCATTTGAATATATTTTATTAAATATTTTCTTTTTTATTTAACTTTCTTACCTTAAATTGTTAATTAGAAAATGTTCAGTGACCCTCTTAAGAATTAAAAAAAACCACTTTTATATTAATAATTTTAATTAAACCCCATAAAATCATCATTTAAACACCTTCTTTTATAGTTTATATTACCTTTAAATTTTAGGTAAAACAACATTAAAAATGGACTACGAATCCAGAATTAAAGCTTACAGATTCGTTGCCTATTCAACGGTCTCTTTCTCCGTTATTTCATTAGTTTCCGTTTGCTTTACTTTGCCCATGCTTCAAAGTTATGTTTCTAATGTTGCCTCAAATATGGATAGAGAGTTAAATTTGTGCCAAGTTTGTCCTTTTATTCATTAAAAATTTAAAAAAATCATAATAGGGCACAGCCAAGGACATTTGGTCAGAGGTCAGTCAACTCAAAAGTATCCCTGCTAGCGGCAATCGTACAGCACGTCAAGCAGGATATGGAGGTGAATCAGCACCTGTTAGTGGAGGCTCGGCTTCTTCTGGTGGTGGAGGAGGTGGACAATGTAGCGATTGTTGTTCAGGAGGAGGACCAGGACCTGCTGGTCCCCCCGGTCCGCCCGGAAAAGCTGGAAATCCTGGAGCTCCCGGATCGCCTGGAGGGCCTGGCAAGTCTCAACAAGCACCATGCCAACAAGTCACAACTGTAAGTTATATTATTATAAATTGAAATAAATTATTTGATAAATATTTAATTTTCAGCCACCATGCAAACCATGCCCAGGAGGTCAACCTGGTCAACCCGGACCACCTGGACCCCCTGGCCAGCCTGGAGGCCCCGGACCAGCTGGAAATCCTGGAGGACAAGCATCGCCTGGAGAAGCTGGCCCACCGGGACCGCCTGGAAATCCTGGAGGTCCTGGACAACCTGGAGGACCAGGACAGCCTGGACCACCTGCACAATCTCAAGAAGCTGGACCCGCACCACCTGGCCCACCAGGTAATTTATTTTAATTATTCAAAATAAATGTTAAGGTAGTACTGTAATTATAACCTTCATTTTTAACAATAATTGAATAGAGATTGTACTTAAATTTCTTAAAATTTATTAATTTACAGGAGACGCTGGCGCACCTGGCCAGCCTGGAAATCCCGGACCAGCAGGACAGCCTGGAGGCGATGGAACTCCCGGACCAAAAGGACCACCTGGCCCACCAGGACAACCAGGAAACGACGGTTCCCCCGGCCAGCCTGGAACACCCGGTACATCTGGAGGTGCAGGAGAGAAGGGTATCTGCCCCAAATACTGCGCAATCGACGGTGGAGTTTTCTTCGAAGATGGCACTCGGAGACGTTAAGTATATTCCAGCCGGAAAGATTTCCAGTCATCAGAATTGCTTCTCTTCTCATCTTTAGCTTCAACTTAGTTTCTGATAAATTCTGGGAACTTTCAATTAAATCTGATAAACTGCCATTTTTATTATTTTAATAAATAATATATTGTTCACATCACAAATGCTTTCTATTTCAAAAGTTTATAAAAATGAGGAATTTTATTATGTTTTTTTACATTAATTATTTATTAAATTAATGTTTTTATTAGGAAATTTAATTAAAGAAATTTTATAACAATTAACTTGGTATTAACTTTAAAACTAATTATATAAATATGTATTACTTAAAATTATTCCTTGAAAAGAGACCTTAATTATTTTTGGACTAATTTATTTTAAGAAATTTATTTTTATAATTTATTTTCAAGTTTTAAGTTAAAACTTAAATTTCAAAGCTTAAAATTGAATTTAAAGCCTTAACTTGAAAATAAACTACTGTAACTATTTTACTCATAATGCTTAAACTTAAAACTTGAATTTTAAAGCTTAAAGTTTAATTTTAAAGTTTAAACTTAAATCGTATTTAAACTTCAATTTTACAGCAACTATGACTTAAACTTAAATAATAAACTTAAAACTTTAACTAAGCATAAACATATTTATAGGTACACTTAAACTTATTTTTAAGCTTAAACTTAAATATATACTATAAAAGACTAGACTATAACTGTGAATATCTTAGTATAAAAACATATACTATTTGTTATATCTAACTTCACCTGCATTTTGTGTTTTTAACATAATTTCCATAGCAACTTATTTTGTTTGCAAAATATAGCAAGCAAACTGCTACATTATTTTCATTTTAAGTACAAAAAATGAGTTTTAGGTTTAATAAATAAAAATTAAATTTATTCTGAATGATTGTCTCTCAGCTTCCTTTCATTTTTGAAAATAATTATATTGCATTTCCTCCATTGCCGTTAGCATTAGCACTTTCAAAAATAGACACCCTCAGTCTTACACTTTACTTAGACATTCGTTGCTTAATCAATAAAAAAAAATTTCCAATTTTAGGCTTTAACATTTATAAGAATATTTTGCTTCATTCCTTTTAGTTTTCAAAACATTTTACACTTTTAAAGCTTATTTTATGCAACAATTTAATTTTGCTCTCTAAATTCTCCTTCATTAGTAATCATTTATTCTAATTTTTGTATTTATTTACTCTTTTCTTAAATTTTAAGAACATTTTTTTAATAAAATTTATTAACAGATAATTCATAAATAAGCCTAAAAACATGCGCGAAATTGTTCATATACAGGCAGGTCAATGCGGAAATCAAATCGGTGCAAAATTTTGGGAAGTAATATCTGATGAGCATGGAATTGACCCTACTGGGTAAGTTTTTTTATATTTCTTAGATATTTTTAAATTAAAATTGGTTAATAAATTATCATTCTTAGCATGTATAATGGTGATTCTGATTTACAATTGGAACGAATTAATGTCTATTACAATGAGGCCAGCGGTAAATAAAATAAATTTAAAAAATCGTTGTATTTTTTTAGGTGGAAAATACGTACCTAGAGCTGTGTTGATTGACTTAGAACCTGGAACAATGGATTCAGTTAGGGCTGGACCTATTGGACAACTTTTCCGTCCAGACAATTTTGTATTTGGTCAAAGCGGTGCAGGCAATAATTGGGCAAAAGGACATTATACTGAAGGAGCTGAGTTGGTTGATAATGTTTTGGATGTTGTTAGAAAAGAAGCAGAAAGTTGTGATTGTTTACAGGTAATTTAATTAATTAATTTTCAATTAAAAATAAATTTATATTTTTAGGGTTTTCAAATGACTCATTCTTTGGGTGGTGGCACTGGCTCTGGAATGGGAACTCTGTTAATTAGTAAAATTAGGGAAGAATATCCTGACAGAATTATGGCTACATGTTTATTTATTTTTTTTAAATAACCTCTATTATTTTTCTGTAAATTTGAAGATTCTGTAGTTCCTTCACCTAAGGTCTCTGATACTGTAGTTGAGGTAAAAAATGTTAAACTTAATAAATTTAGGTATACAACTCATTTTCCGCAAGAGAAAATATTTTATTTAGTCTTTGGTTTTAAAATGTGTTTGCGAATAAATGGGGTGTCAACCTAAATTAAATAATTCAAAAACATTAAAAAAAGCAATTTTTAAAATTATTACAAATTAAAAATTGAAATCTTATTAAATATATAAATATTTAAATTTAAAATAACAATTTTAAAGCCTTACAACGCAACACTTTCCGTTCACCAATTAGTTGAAAATACAGATGAAACATTCTGCATTGACAACGAGGCTTTATACGATATATGTTTTAGAACTTTAAAATTAACTACTCCAACATATGGAGATCTTAATCATTTGGTTTTATTTTTTTAATTTTTAAAAAATTAATTTTTGTTCACTAGGTAAGTATGACAATGTCTGGGGTAACTACTTGTTTACGTTTTCCGGGACAATTAAATGCTGATCTTCGCAAATTGGCAACAAAGTAAATTTTAAAAAATTTCAATTTTTAAATAAAATATTAGCATGGTACCATTCCCTCGTCTTCACTTTTTTATGCCTGGATTTGCTCCTCTCACTTCTCGTGGAAGTCAGCATTACAGAGCTTTGTCAGTCCCAGAATTAACACAACAAATGTTTGATGCTAAGGTTTAATTTGATTAAATATTTTTAAATAATTTATTTGGACAGAATATGATGGCTGCATGTGATCCACGTCATGGGTAAAAAAATTTAAAACTTTTCTGATTTAGTTGCACACCCCATTTATTCGCAAGAAAATTAGAAGGTAAAATATTTCCTTGCGACTAAATGGGGTGTGTACCTAAAGTAATTTATTTAAGTATTAATTAAATTAATTCAATTTTAGCAGATATTTAACAGTTGCTGCAATATTTAGAGGTCGAATGAGCATGAAAGAGGTTAAAATTTTAAATCCTAAAATTATCAAAAATTTAAAAAAAATTTAGGTTGATGAACAAATGTTAAATGTTCAAAACAAAAATTCCTCTTATTTTGTGGAATGGATTCCTAATAATGTTAAGACTGCTGTTTGTGATATTCCTCCGAGAGGTGTGAAAATGGCGGCTACTTTTATTGGTAAAATTCTTTTTAAAAAATATTTTGGCATTATGTTTATTTTTTTTTCTTTTTAGGCAATTCTACTGCTATTCAAGAATTGTTTAAACGAATATCTGAACAATTTACTTGTAAGTAAAATTTAAGGAAAAATGAAACTTTTTATTTTGGTACACCCCATTTATTCGCAAGAAAATATTTTGTCCAAGTCATTTTTTGTGTGTAATATTTTCTTGCGAATAAATGGGAGGTGTGCCTAAACTAGGCAAATTCATAAAAATAAAATTTAAAAAAACTTTAATTTTTCTGCTTTCTAGCCATGTTCAGGCGTAAAGCTTTTTTGCATTGGTACACAGGAGAAGGAATGGATGAAATGGAATTTACTGAAGCTGAATCGAATATGAACGATTTGGTATTTTATTATTTAATATTTTATTTTAATTTTTATTTTTTTAAATATTTAGGTATCAGAATATCAACAATATCAGGATGCATCTGCTGATGATGAGGGTGAATTTGAAGAGCATGAAGTACCGGAACAAGAGGAATAGAAAGAAAAGAACATTGAAAAATAACACTGAGAGATCTCACATTTATTTTGTTTTTGAAGTAGTATTTTTAATAATTTTTATTTAACAATAAAGTTATCAAATATATGAAAATCTCATTAATATAAATTTTTATCAGTCAAAAGACTGACATCCAAAAATACCATTCACTTATCCGCACTTCATTCATCAGTACAGTGCTGAAAGTATTTACATTTATTATAATTTAAATCAAATATATTATATTAAGCAAAATTTTAATGGTTGAATTTAAATTTATTTTGCTTAATATATTTTATTTCATTTAAAATTTATTAAATGTTTTAGTAATTTTTAATAAAAATGTTGTTTGTTAAAAAATTTCCTTTTATATTTTTGGATGTCAGTCGGTTGGCTGATAAAATTCGGGGTCGCTTTAGTATGTGGGACCCGAGCTCGGATCATGTAAAACTTATCATTCGATTCCTTTTGAAGAGCTGAACACGAATATAGTTTTACTTATAGGAAAAATTTTTGAGCCGAGTTACAGGTCCCCGAAAATTGAAAAACCATAGGGGGGAGTAAGCTCATTTTAGGGGTGAAAAATTCGAATATGAGTATGATAGCTCATTCGACTCGGCTCTTCGAGACCTATCGAATGAGACCATAATTGTCGAGATTGAACGATTTTTAACAAAATTATGAACGATCGAAGTTTGCTGGAAACACGCCAAACTTGGACCTATTGGGAACATACCAAGTTTGGTTTTTTGTTCATTTTTAACTCTATAAAGGGTTAAAATTAAACTAAATATTTATCGTAAATTGTACTCATAATTTTACATTCCGGTTAGTATGTGAATATATTCTCCTCATGTTAGCTTGTTTGCCATTTGTCTCCTACTAGGCTTTTCCTTACATTTTATTCCTCCTTTTTAAGTATGCTTTTTGTTTGCATTTTTCTCTGCTGTGTAGTAAGATTCTTCGATTTTTACAATTTTTAAATTTTTTTTTAGGAAATTATAAATTATATTTATTTATATTTTTCTTATAATTTTGAAACAAATTTAATTCACTAAATAACAACAAATTAAATATTATTATGGATTTAGATTCATGTAACGATTTTGTTTCTTCTTCACCTGGTCAGGTAAATAAAAGCAAAATTAAAAATAAATTAATTTTTTTTAAATTAATTTTTAATTTAATAGAATAAAAATTCCCCTTGTTTTAAAAACTTCAAATAAATATATTTCCATATTTATTTTATTTTGCCTCATTTGGCTAATTCCTTTTTTACGCTTTCTACGTAAATTATATTTACGTTTTTATTTTTATTACCATTTTATTCATTAAAAAACAAATTTTCCTCTTATCGATTAATTTCGTTTTTTTCCTAATTTTTTTAGCTTTCTAAATTCGGAACAATTACTGGATATATTCAGAACAATAATTATTTTTTAGAATTACACAAGAACGTTCCTTTATATAAAATATTTTCTTGCGAATAGGTGGGGTGTATAGCTAAAATTAATTATTAAATTCCAAGAACGTATCAAGACATTTCGTCGACAGAAAATGCACGACATTTCGTCCCAACGGCAGAAAATCGTTAGCTCGGGTAAACGAAATGTAGTTTTTTTTGCCGTAGAGGCGAAATGTCGTGCAATTTTGTTCGACAAAATGTACAGGTCCCTTACAAGGATTATTCTGAATATTTTAGATATCTTTTCTTCCTTTTTGATTTTATTTAAAATAAAATTATTTTCAAGCAATTTGTGTAAGAAAACCTTGTCATTATTTAAAGAAAAAGTGGCTGACTTCACAAAACATAAATATGTCATATAATCGTCTTTTTTTTAATTTTTAATTCTCTAAAAAAATTAATTTTAAAAATTAAATAAAATTAAAAAAAAGTGAATCTTTTTTTTAATAAAATAAACAAACACAGTTGTTGGCGTGTTTTTTCATTAAAAGAGAAAAAAAAATCAAACAGCTTTAAAAAAAAATAAAAATGGATTAAGTAGTGCTCTTAAATAATTCTCTTTCTTTTATACTTTGTTACTCTAATCTCTCTTCTTCTTCTTTTTAATTTATTTAATTAATTTTTTTTTAAGAAAAATTTTTTAATTAAAAAAATGAAATACCTTTAATTAATTTCTTCAATAAATTTTCACTTTTTTCAGAAAATATTATTAGTAATATTTAACATTTTATTTTAATAAATTCTTTACTCTCTTATCACTTTTAATATTTTATTTTAAATATTTTCCTCTGTTCAGACATTTCGTCGACACAAATTGCACGACATTTCGTCCCAACAGCAAAAAATCGTGGGCTCGGGTAAACGAAATGTAGTTTTATTGTCGAGTGGCGAAATGTCGTGCAATTTTGTTCGACGAAATGTACAGGTCCCTTGCTAACTATTTTACTCTTTTTAAATATTTTTCCTTTCTAGATTTTTATTTTTGTAATAATTTAGAAAAATCGGCGATCATTCACTCCAATGGAAATCGAACCGGACAAACATTTAAGGTTATTATTTTGAATATTTTTATTCTTTTAATCGATTTTAGAGGAATGAAGGAACTTTTAAGTACAATGGACCCACAAGCCGATCCGGTAATTTTATAAAAATAAGAAAAATAAGAAATAAAAGTTTAAAAAAAAGATCTTTTTAACTTCTAAAATTTTAATTTTTAAGAATACACACATTGAATTCAAGGAGAAAACTCATGTGGTTTGCGCCAGATTTTTAGGCGGTGCTTGGAAAACTGTTTCTTACGAAGATATGAAAATAAATAGAGTCAAGTTTGTGAATTTAATTATTCTTATTTTTAACTGAATTTAAAAAACTTTTTTATTTTTCTTTAAGGGGTGGGATGAGTAACATGCTTTTTTTGTGTCGTCTAACAGAAAATCACCCTCCCATCAAAAACGAACCAGACAAAGTTTTACTTCGAGTTTATTTTAATCCTGAAACTGAAAGTCATTTGGTTGCGGAATCAGTAATTTTCACACTTTTTTCTGAGCGCCATCTGGGTCCAAAACTTTATGGAATATTTAGTGGAGGTCGGCTTGAAGAATACATTCCGGTAATTTATTTTATTTTTTTTTAAATTTAATTTTTATAGTCGAGACCACTTACATGCACTGAAATAGCTTATCCAAATATGGCAAATAAAATTGCAACAAGACTTGCTAGAGTTCACCAACTTGATGTTCCAATTTGTAAAGAGGTTTAATTTAAAAAAATTAAAATTTACTCTTATTAATTTTTTAGCCAGATTATATTTGTGATGCATTGGATAGGTGGTTGCATCAATTGAGGTTGACACCTAGCGGCTCTTCTCGCTTTACCATGCCTGAAAAATATTTACAATGGGCGCCGGAGAAAATCGATTGTGATGACTTGTTGCATGAAATTGAGAATTTAAGGTTAAATTTTTTTTAATTAAAATGTCAAAAAATCATTCAGGGCCGTTGCAACTTTTAGATTTCATTAAACTTAACTTTGACCATTTCGAAAATTGACCATTTTGAGATTTGTCATTTTGAAAATTGAACATTTTGATTTTAAAATAAATTATTTTTTAATTTGTTTCAATAAAAGTCATTATTGTGTAAAAGTATCAAGTTTCAGGTCCTTAATTGTGAAAAGCCAAAGTTTTGTGACATTTTGCCATAATGATCTTCAGGAAGGAAATATTCTTTTACCAAAAGGAAGTTCAGGAAACATTAGAATGCAATCTACTGAAACACATGAAGACGGGAAACAACAACAAAATAATTCTCTAAGTGCTTTCAATCCTATGGCTCTGCGTTTAGTACTCATTGATTTTGAATATGCGAGTTATAATTACAGGTTTATTTTTTAATTTTGAATACTTGGCAATTTCTTAAACTCAGAGGTTTTGATTTTGCCAATCATTTTGTCGAATATTCAATCAATTATGATGTGGACCATGCACCTTTCTATGAAATCCTCCCTGAACGTTTCCCTACTGAAGAACAAATGTTAGAGTTTATGTATAGCTATGAACAAGAAGCACATCCTAGAGATTCAGAGGAGCAATTGAAGGAAAGAACGAGAAATATGATAGCGGTATTTTTTAAATTTAATACTAGGTTGATGAGTCAAATTATTTTCTTGCGAATAAATGGGGTGTGTCCGAGCAAAGTCCCATAATTTAAAATTTGTAAATTCCCCAATTTAATATCAATATATTTTCTAGGAAACAATGCCATTCGTACCAGTTTCGCATTTGCTTTGGGGAGTTTGGGGATTATTACAAATGGAAGTCTCTCCTGTTGGATTCGGTTTTTCGGTATTTTTTTAAACTTTTTTATTTTAATTTTTTAATTTAGGAATATGGTCGTGATAGATTAGGCTATTATTATATGAATAAACATTTATTGGACAAATTTATGGACAAAATTTATTAAAAATCAATTTTTTTAATTAAACAAAAATAGAGCAAATTATAGTAAAAAAAGATTATTTAAAAAATAAAAAAATTAATTTTATATTATTGTCATTATAAAATACATTATATTATATGTGTGTAAAGAACACTGATAAAAATGCAAAATATTTAAACATTTATTAATTCAAAAATTTATGCAAAACTCCATCACTTGTCCTTGACATAATTTCTTTTAGCAGTGAAAAATGTGCAGCAGATAATATCTAAATATAATATTAGTCCCACATTTTTATTTTCTAGGAGACTTTTCTCATTAAATAAACAAAATAGGTGTATTAAAAAAATTTTTTTATTGGATATTTGTGTTTATTCACATTTTTATTTGTTTATTTCATTAAGAGAATTTATTGACTTAAGTATTTTAAATTAAGATACTTAAATAATCCTGTAATATCTTTTTATTTTTTATTTTATTTATTCAACCACTTGCGCGTTAGTTAATATTAAGCATTTTTAATTTCGTGTCCAGACATTTCGTCGACAGAAATTGCACGACATTTCGTCCCAACAGCAAAAAATCGTGGGCTCGGGTAAACGAAATGTAGTTTTTTTGCCGTAGAGGCGAAATGTCGTGCAATTTTGTTCGACGAAATGTACAGGTCCCTTTAGTTTTAACGTAGGACTTTGCGAATAAGTGGAACACATTTTCTGAAAGAATTAATTTAAAAAATTCTGAAATTAAATAAAGCTAATTTACTTTTTGTTTCTTTTTTCTGTTCAAAAAAAATTTTTAATTTTTTTATTTAAAAGGATTTATAGCTCGAATATGAAGACTGATGAGCACCGTGAACAAAATACTAATTCATCGAACGAAAATGAATCTCCATCGGCTTTGTGTCCATTACTTCGGAGACAAAATAATAACACATGTTTGTTTTTATTTTTTAGGCATTAATTTGCTTTTAAACTAAATATTAGCTGATCAAAATGTCACAGACAAAAGTGTTTTACATTCTGGCTCAAATCAGCTGAACGAACAACAAAATGGAAGAGTTCAATCAGATCGTTTTAACTTGGTTTACCTAATTTTCTTGTTTCACGGTGTTGGCGTTCTTCTACCATGGAACACATTTTTAACCATCGGATATGATGTAAGAATTTATAAATTTGCAGGTTTGATAATGTACTTTTTTGGGGATAAAGAAGAATTTTCTTTGGGATTTTTTAAATAATTTATATTTGAATTTCCTAATAAAAAGCATATTAAAAACCCACAACTTTATTTAAATTATTCCATTTTTTCAAGTATTTTGTAAGCTACAAATTAAATGGAACAGATCAAAACACAGAATATCGACGAAATTTCTTTAATTATCTCACAGCCGCTGCTCAAATTCCAAATTTAACCCTTAGTTTACTAAACTTATTTGTAGTTATTAAAGGAGGCCTTCATAGACGCATTTATTTGTCTTTGATTATTATTGCGTCAATATGTATTCTGACTATTGCATTCGTTTTTGTCGACTCTTATAAATGTTTCTTTTTGTTTAATTTTTTAAATTTAATTTATTAATTTTTAGGGCCATTTTACTTTTTCCTCCTTACAATTGTATCCATTGTGATTCTCAACAGTGCAAACGGAATTTACCAAAACAGCATTTGGGGGCTAGTCGCTGATTTTCCTGGTCAATTTACGAATGCAGTTGTTCTCGGAAACAATATTTGTGGAATTATGATGGCTTTACTTTACATTCTTATTCTTCTTTGTTAGTTTTTTTTAAATTATTATTTTTTTAATTTTAATTTATATTTTTTAAATTTAATTTATATTTTAAGCAAGAATGAGTATTCATTTACGTGCTTCAATTTATTTTGGACTTGCTTTATTGACCGTCATAGGATGTGCATTTTCCTTTCGTTGTCTTACTAAAAACGTTTAAATTTTACTCTTTTTAAATTTATCAAATTAAAAATTTTTAGAAATTCTACAAGTTTCACGTCAGCAAAGCTGTAAAATCAAGGACGAATGCCTGCACAGATGTTTTACATGAAGGAGAAGATTTTTGTGAAAACAATGATGACAATAAGCCTTCCAGTCCTCATCCTTCGTTTTCAACTTATTTGGCTATTTTTAAAGAGGTTTGTTTTTAAATTTTTAAAAATTGTGGAATTTTTAAGTCTTGGCACGGACTTTTTAATATTTGGATAGTTTTCTTTACAACATTAGCTATTTTTCCGTCAGTTCTGCTTAAAATTGAATTGTATCCTACTGGTCGTGCGTTTGATATTTTTATTTATGGCGATTTGGAAATTTCAGGTTTTTTTTATTTTTTTTTATATTAGAGTCTCATTTTTAAAAAGAAATGCTCTTTCGACAATTAACTGTTTTCTTAAATTTTAATTTATTTGCTACAATTGGTAATTGGATTGCCAATTATATTCAATGGGTTTGTTTTGTTTTAAATTTCAATTTTTTATATTTCTTCTTTAGCCTTCTACTAAATCATTAACAATTCCTGTTGTTGCTCGTCTAATCTTTATTCCCCTCTTTTGGGCATGCAATTACCAAGTTGGCAGCGAACCCAGAAATTTGGTGTTTATCAAAAGTGAATGGTCTTTTGTTGTTTTAATTACTTTAATGTCTTTAACTCATGGCTATTGGAGTTCTTTATCTATGATGTATGCACCACGGTATAAAATTTTAATTAAAAATAATATTTTAGGCAGTATCTCTATCCTTCCACTTGATTCTTTAAGTGTTTATTTATATTTATTTATTTATCTTTTCTTTATTATGGATGGGTTGGTGTAGTGGTTAGCGCGTCGGACTTGCAATAACAAAGAAGGGTGGTTCGATTCCATCTCTGTCCTCGACCTTTCTATTCTTTTTCCCGACGTCTCTTTTACACTAAATTAGCAATCTGCCGATTTATTAAATATTTTTAATTTTTAAAAATTAATAGACAAGTTGATCAATCAAAATCTCAAATTGTTGGGATGATGTCAGGGTTCTTTCTTGTCTTTGGCATTGCTTCTGGTATAGCATTTACATTTATTGAACCATACATTGTTTGTCTTTTTGGATTGCTTTATCCTTTTTAAGGTAGAAAACAGGTTTGGATAAAGAGAGCTTTTTATTTTATTATGTGCCATTTTAAAAGTATTTTTTTTTGTTTTTCCTAGGTCTATCTTTTAATTAACATTCCCCTTTATTATTTAATAAATTAATATTTTTGTTTTATTATCATCGAATGCTCCAATACATCCTTTTTCTTTTTTAGATTATTTACATAAATATACTTTATTTACATTTAAAAAAATTTAACTTTTAAATTGAATTATTTGCAATTATTATTTTTTAAATAATGTGGTGTATCGGACAGCTTTTTAGGTACAGTTTTTCCTTCAGGTAAAGATTTAGACAGTTTAAATTTTCGAAATTTCTTGTCTGATACACCACACAAAAATATTTTTTTTTAATTTTTATTTTTAATTTTGTTGATAAAAATATTTTAAAATTGTAGAAGTTCACAGGAAGCATGGAAGTCATATTTCAATTTAATTTTTTTTTTAATTTAATGTTACTTTATGACTAAAAAAAGATTATTTATTCAAAAATTATATTATTTTTATAATCTCCATTAGAAAATAAAAGAGAAAAAAGAACACTTTTTATGGAGACTTGTACATTTCGTCAAACAAAATTGCACGACATTTCGCCACTACGGCAAAAAACTACATTTCGTCGACCGAGCTCACGATTTTTTGCTATTGGGACGAAATGTCGTGCAATTTTTGTTGACGAAATGTCTGGACACTTTATTTAAACATAGATAAGAGTAAAATAGAGTTAACAATGACTAAAAAATTCCAACACTTTTTCTTTTCAAAATATTTGTGTTTTCACTAAAAATTTCTCAACAGTAAAATGATAATATTAGCTATGTTCCCTTTTTATTGCTTTTATCGTTTTTAGATCTATCAACTATCTAAAAATTGGTTAAAATAGAGTGAACATTTCCTTAAAAAACGATCGTCCTTTTTTCTAATTTTCTTTAACTTATTTTATAATTAATTAGCAAAGAAATGACTCGAATTGAACTTTTTTCACATAAATCCAAGAAAGTAAATTCTATTTTGAATCAGCTTAGTTCTGACTTTCACCCAGGTTTATAATTCAGAACTTTTCTTTAACACCCCATTTATTCGCAAAAAATTTTAGTTTATTTTCGAGTCATTTTTGGGTGTTCATTTTTTTGCGAATAAATGGGATGTGTACCTAAACAATTTAAGTTTTCTTTTTTTTAAGCTGTCAAAAGTGTTGCTCAGGCCGGGCAAAATTTTCTACGAGCATTCCAAAGTATTTAATAATTTATTTAAAAAAAATCTTTTTTTCTATGAGATTTTAACCGTAACAATTATCAATATACTGCTTCTCTGTATGCTCTCGCCTTTTCTAGTTCTACAGCCGAACAGGAAGTCCGCGAGTGTACAAAACAACTTGAAAAAATAACAGATGTAATGAAAAGTATTTATTCTAATCAAACAGAATTTGTAAGCATTTTTATTTGGGGTTAACCCTGAATATCGAAACCATGAATATCTATTAGCCAATTGGTCAAACTGCCAATTCGGTCAAGAATAAAAAACTCCCATTAGAGCCAAGTTTGCGCGAAAACTAACTGGCATGGGCTCTAAAATGGTGAAATAATAGAACACCCCCAATAGGTCCAAGTTTGCAGGCAACTAGTTTTAAGAGATTTGACCGAATTGTCAATTGGACCAATTGGCTAATTAGATATTCAGGGGTGGACACTTTTATTAAATTAAAATTAAATTTAACAGATGGATTATTTCACCGAAATGACAAATATAATCACAGGAAATTGCGAAAATGAAAAAGAACGAGTTAAGGCATTAAAAGATGGATTCCTCAAAAGAGAGAAGAAAATGAATAAAGCAGTTAATTGTGGAAAGAAAATGCCTTCAGATTTGGAAAATTTTTATGAGATGGAAATGATTTTAGCAAGAGAACATCAGGTTTTAGTGTAGAAAATTTAGAATTTTTTTAGATTTAGGCAGACACCCCATTTATTCGCAAGAAAATATTTTACAACCAAAAAGGCTTTAAAAATAAAATATTTTCTTGCGAATAAATGGGATGTCTACCTAAAACTAACAAATTCTGAAATTTTTTTAATTAAAAAATTTCTTTAAATTTAATTTTAGAGCCAAAGATATCAATTTTTCGTTGAAAAACATTTCAAACTTTTGAAATTATTTTTTGATTGGACTCGATCATCAACATCTTTATTGGAAAATGAATTCAATTTTGAAATTAAAAATTCTAATAAAGGCAATAATTTAATAAATAACAATTCTGAAGAATACGATGTAAATTTGAGCGTTCAATCAGAGCCAAAGCAAAAGGTTAAAAATTGAATTTTTTAAAAAATTAGTTATCCTTCCCATTTATTCGCAAAAAAAAATATTTGATTTCTCGTCATTTTTGCTTGTAAAATATTTCGTCCAGACATTTCGTCAACAGAAATTGCACGACATTTGGTCCCAACAGCAAAAAAGTAGTTTTTTTGCCGTTGTGGCGAAATGTCGTGCAATTTTGTTCGACGAAATGTACAGGTCCCAAAATATTCCTTTGCGCATAAATAGGGTGAATATCTAAGTTACATAAGTTCCTTCTCATTTTTTTAAGATTTCAATTATTCATGAACTAAGTAATAAACAGAATCAAGGAGTGAATACCAATCAAATAAACGAAAACAGACGTCTTTCGGTTCTCAAAGAGAATGAAATTATTTCCGAAAGGAGTCAAATAGTCACACCGACAATTGGTCATCAAGGACTTTTCCGCCCAATTCCAATCCTTCCTACAAGTCAACAAAGATTTCGTCATAGTTTAGTTGAGACGTACTCAAACAATTTAAGCAATGGTGGAAAAACGAAAGAACAAGTTTCTCAACAATTGCAACAATTTTACAGGTAAAACTTAATTAAAAGGGTAAATTTTAATTATATTTTTAGAGAGGGACCATCGAAAAGTGAAGATTTCGTTGAATCAAATGATAGACTCAAAAGAACCTTTTCACCTAATCCACGGAACAGCCAAGAAATTTTTAGTCAAAATAATAATATTCGGCCATTTATTTCATCAATAGCAATTAAAAATCGAGTGGATAAACCAACGGCAACATTGCTTACAGTTAAAGGAAACGACAGTAATTTAGCTTACCACCATTCACGTGCACAAAGTTCTGAAAGCATGACCAGCAATACAATCGCACGATTAAGTAAAATTTAAAAACTTTAAACTTGTTTATAGTTTAGGGTAGACACCCCATTTATTCGCAAAAAAATATTTTGTTTTTAAAGTCAATTTTTGGGAGTAAAATATTTTCTGCGAATAAATGGGATGTCTACCTAAAATAAACAAGTTCTAAGACACCCCATTTATTCGCAAGAAAAAATATTTTACATCAAAAATTGATTTTAAAAATAAAATATTTTCCTGCGAATAAATGGGGTGTCTACCCTAAACTAGGAAATTTTGAAAAATATTTTTTAACTTATTCTTTGCCGATTTTTAGCTCCTCCCATCTTTTCCTTATCTGATTATAACAGACTTCTTGAATGTATAACTCCATATGAAGCACAAGGTGACAATAACAAATCTTCACAATTAAGCCTAAGACTTGGTGAACGCATTTTCTTGGTAAAAAGTGGTACACGTGGTTGGGTACTTGGTCGAAGTGAGGATGGCTCAAGGTTTTTATTATTTTATAGAGTACTTGGTTTGCAAAAGTTTATAGACCTGTAATTTATTCAGGCTTTTTATCTATTCTAATGTTATGTCTATTGGCAAAATGTCAATTTTATTTAAGAGTACCGAATTTTTCGTTATAAAAATCTATGAATCTGTTCAAAGATCCGACTATTTTTTAGAATTAATTTTTTTGAAACCTATACATTTGAGGTAAACACCCCATTTATTCGCAAGAAAATATTATCCAAGATTTTTTATGTAAAATATTTTCTTGCGAATAAATGGGGTGTCTAACTAGACTGCATAATTTCAATTTTTAATCTTTTAGACAAGGCTGGTTTCCTGCAAAATATTTAAAGATTGTCTGAGGTTGACGTTTTTAAAGAATGTGAAAAAAAAAAAATATATAATTATTCTAATATTTACCATTTTTAATAGTTATTTTGGTATATAATTCTTTCATTTTTTGGTTTATTAAATAAAAAATGTAAACAAAAACCCGAGAGAGAAAAAAGAGTTTTTGCTCTAGGGGATTCTAAATAAACTATTAAAGATTATATTGGGGACTGTAAAATAGACCGGAACCATTTCTCCCAGACAGACTATATTTAATATTTCCCCTCTATTTTTAATATCCTCTTCCTTTCAAAAAGATCCTCTAAATTATATCATCATTAACTAACTTTTAGCTTTTTCCATCTATTTACATCTGCGGAATTTTTTTCGACATTTCGTCCAATAAAATTGCACGACATTTCGCCACTACGGCAAAAAAACTACATTTCGTATACGAGACCATAATTTTTGTCGTGGGACGAAATGTCGTGCAATTTCTGTTGACGAAATGTCTGGACACGCTTTTTCTCAATCCTTTCGGCTTAAAAAAGGTCAAATTAATATTCGCGTCTGAAATGAGGGTTTTAATCCAAAATTACTGTATTGATGAAAGAAATATTTGAAAATGACGGGAATTCTTCGTCGCTTTTATATTCGCTGAAATTCTGCCTTAAATGACAAAGTATTTTATTTAGTAATTTTTGGAACTTTTCTGGTGGTTACACATCCCATTTATTCGCAAGAAAATATTGAAAATATTTTGTACAATCAAAAAACGACTTTATGCAAAATATTTTCTTGCGATTAAATGGACCCAAACCAAGGCAATTTTATTAAATTTTTAATTTTCATTTAAAAAATTTTTAAAAAAAAGGTTAGAAATTAAAATTCGTATTATTTTAATATTTATGTCATCATTTTATTTAAAATTATTTTTGTTTTGTATTTTTCTGCAATTTCTCAATTAGATGCCATTGAAAACATGCATATTTCATGTGAATAAAAAAAGGGCTTTCAAATTATTTTGACCTTTTAAAAATAATAGAGTTAAAAAAAACTGACATGAGGGAATAAAAAAATATATAAAAATATTTTCTGAACAAAATAAAAATGAAAAAAGGATTAGTTAATGAGCCAAATTAAGAGCAAACACAAAAAGAGGTTTTTAATAAAAAAAAATAAATTTATAAAGTTAAATATACTTCCGGCAGACAAACGCGCGCCTACGACTTCCTGAAGGAATGATTTTTAACTTTTTTTCAATTAATTTTTTTTTGAGGACCGCCCTTTCCTTTACAATATTAAACAATTTATCTCATTAAACAATATTTTTAGCCAAATAAAAGCTTTAAAAATTTTAAATATTCTTCAAATTATTTTTACTTTAAATTTGTGTTTCGTCCCGGTCCCCGGCGGGATTTTGACTCAAAAAATAACAAAAAGAGACATATCCCCGACAATTGATAATTTCCCCGTTCCCTGTTGTTCCCAAAAATATTTCTCGTCCCCGTTCCCGTTGAAGTTCCCTTCCCGCCCTACGGGGACGAACTCTAATTTAAATATTTTTAAATTTCAGTCTAATAATTTTTTAATTAATTTAGCCTTTATTCCAAGTTTGTTCTAATTATTTTTCTCCTTTGTCATTTATAAGAAAAATTGTTAAAAATACACTCCCTTTTTTACTTTCTCTCAAAAAAAAAACAAATTAATTAATTATTTTGTGCCCTTTTTGTCATTTTTATGTACTAAGAACCAAAAATAATAATAATAATATATTATAATATCCTTAATAATTTACACATTTGCAGCTGTCATTTTGGGTACATTTGAATATTTAAGAGAGAACATATTTTTACTTAATATTATATTTTTAATTTACAACAAAACAAAAACATGTTCGGAGAATATTTTGTTATTTTACGAATTATGGCTTCTTTCTTCGCTTTTTGTATTTTTCTTACAATAACACAAGCACAAGCAGATCCTAGACTGGTCAGTTTTTAGGTCTTGCCTAGTTTGGGGTAGACACCCCATTTATTCGCAAGAAAATATTTTATATTTTACACCTAAAAATTGAGTTCAAAAATAAAATGTTTTCTTGCGAATAAATGGGGTGTCTAACCAAACTAAAAAAGTTTAAAGTTTTTTAGTTTTTGTTTTATAAATAAAGAAAATTTAGGAAGAAGACCTCTTCCTACGAAATATGCTTCTTCGACAATTTGCGAATAGTCGAATGTCTGGATTAATTGATGGTATAAATCTAGGGCTAGCACAGGCAGAGGAAAATAGAAATGAAGAAATATCCAAACGAGTTGCATCTGATTTTCCATTTACAAACAACGGGTTGTGGCGTCTAAGAAGGTCACCTACAGAGATGGAACTGAATGTTCCGAAAAGACTTTTACGACTTTCCGATCAGTACACACCAACTCCATGCCGGTAAATAAAAAATAAAGATTTTATCAATTTTATTTTTTTTATTTTAGGTGGAAACTTTGTGCAAGTTTTTTCAAAAAGGGAGCCTTTTAATTGTGTAAAAAGAAATGGGAAAAATGAATTTATGTAAAAAAATGTTTATATATCAAAATAGTTTTGTTTGTATAATCAACTTTTTTTCTTAAAAATAAAACTGTTCTTTCCATTTTTAATATACTAGCATTTATTTAAAAAATTTTTTTTTGAAAAGTTCAAAATTTCTGTGTTCGCCTAAGCTTAGTAGGGAGATGCTTAAGCTTTGATTAAATATAACTATAAAGAAGAAAAAAACGGGCAATGAAATGTAGTCCCGATGGTTCAGTCGGTAGTGCGTCAGACTGTGTGCAGTGAAAGTAACAGGTTCGAACCTCTTTGCTGGCTAAGATTTTTTATTTTTCTCATACTACTTTAATCATGCTATAATCGTCTTTAGTCAAATCAGTTTTATTTATTTTATCCGTTTCGAGTTTCTTAGATATTGGAACATCAGTTAGCAGTTCATCTGCGTCAATGTGAACTCTTCTGTTAATATTATCGTCTTCAAAGGAGTAATAAGACTTATTCTCATTTTTTTCGTTTATTTCAATGTCTTTAGTGGATTCAATAAAATCCAAACTTTCATCTGGTCCTCTATAAATAGAATTTTTATAAAAATTAAAATAAAGCTATTTGACAAACCTTCCATTTTCTTTTTGTGTTTCCTTCAGTTTATCGTCCTTCAATTTAAATTCTTCTGTTGTTTTTGTTTGATTTTGTTCTTCTTTCGTCTTATTTTTATTTTCCGTCAAAATAACTTTTTGACATTGACAATGCCAAGATTGAGAAACTGCTGCTGTGTATTGCTGAATACTGTTTTTAGTTATTTGTTCATATCTCCTTCGCTGTGATAATGCTAAAAGTGACAAAGAGCCGAAAACAATTAAAATGGCAATGCAAAGAGACAAGAACATCAACCTATGAGAAATTTTTTTATTTTAAATTCAAAAGTCAATCTCCTCATTAAATAATTTTTTGAGGTTGGTGGATTTTTGGCCAAATGTCCAGTTTTTAAAATTTGGCAAAATGTCCAATTTTTAAAAGTTGGCAAAATGTCCAATACTTAAAATTTGGTAAAATGTCCAATTATTAAAATTTGGCAAAATGTCCAATTTTTCTATCAAGACAGTTACGAGGAATAAATACTCCTGATCCCCTTAATTTTGATTGTTCTCTATTCTAGGAATTTAAAATTGTATTTTAATAAGTTAAAATATCTCAAAAGTCAACCATGCAGTCAGTTGGTTATTTCCATTAGTGTTCCATGCCTCTTTTATTTCACCCCTCACATCCCCATTTATGGCAGTTCCATTGTTTTCAACTTCTAATATTTCTGCCATAATTTCAGCAAGTGTTGTACCTTCAGTGGATGTAGCAGTTTCACTAAAATTTTGCAACAATTGATTTGAAGTTGTTGTTAATGTTTGTTCCTTTAAAATTAAATTTTTTCTTTTTTTTCTCTTTTTCAAAGAAAAAACTTTAAAAGGATCACTCATTTGACGACCAATTTCATCAACTATTTTGTTTAGACCGGCCATAAAGTTTTTAGCATTGAAAAGTTTATATTCATGAAATACTCGTTGCATTAGGTCTGCGGGTAAGCGTAGATCCTTTCCTGTCTATTTTTATTTTTTTTTTAACTTTTTTGATAAAATAACCCGAACATAAGCCAATTTAGCAGCCTCAATTCCAATTAATAACAAAAAAGTTTTGCATTGTAAATCACCCAACCAATTTACAGCCAGTTCATCACCAAATTTAGTCTAAAAATTATTTTTATTTTTAAAAATTTTAAATATTGTAACCAAATCATTTCCCGTAATACTTTGATTATTTGGTGTCCAAATTCTTTTTGCCAGTAATACAAAAACAAGAACTCCTTCTGTTCGGTTAATGCATTCTATCGGTGCTTTATCAGATAAAGGTACGTTTGCCTCTGTTATTCCTAGAAAATTAAAGAACAAATTTATTTATTATTTATTAAAAGCCACAGACTGTATACATTTAGGGTAAACGGGAAGGGCGGGAGGAAGGAAAAGAAAATGGCAGCCGGCTGGAATCGAACCAGCGCTCTCACCGCTACAAGACCAACACACTAACCACTACACCACACCAACTCTTGTGAGTAAACGACATTTAAATGTAAATAAACTCTTAAAGGATTAAGTGAAAAGATAGCGAGAGATACTGTATTCATTAAATAAAATCAAAACTAACTTTTCATTTGTTTTTGAATATTTTGATTAATTTCAATTCTCCATTGATCAGTTAATATATGATCTAAATATTATTATCTTTTGAATTAAAATTAAAAAGTCACCAGGATCACAAAGTGTTGAATTTTCTTGTGTGTTACAAACTGTGTTATTTTTCCTTGGATCTGGATAACTCAAAGGTGTCCATCTTTCAGTATCTGCTCGAAGAACGGTACCAGACGCAAGCAGAAGAGATAGCAATGAAAGCATTTGTTACCATACAACACAAACAATTTTGCTTAAAAAAATAAAAAAATTGTTGTGATTTGTGTGATGGATTTTGTGTGATTTTAGGTAATTTTCTAGTCAGATATAAATTAAATTAAAAAAAAACTTGGAAGCATAACATGCACTAAAAAATTAAAAAAAGTAAAATATTAAGGTAGGCTGACTAAAATTAATTTATTATTTTGGCCGATATTTGGAGGATATTTAGGCCTAATAGTAAAAAAGTAGAGAAGAAAGTTGATAGAGAAGAAAACAAGAATATATAGGTGGATAACTAAAAGATGAAGGAAATCTCTCTCCGCAATTTGCGCGGCAGAGTTAAGTGCTACTAAATAAAAAAGAAGAAAAATATATTTTATTAAGTGGCAATGGTCAGTCGATTTTATTAAAAAAGAGAGAATGGTAATATTTGAAGGTATATCCTCTCTCCTTTTAATTTTATTTATTTAGCCACGGAAGGGCAAAAAAATTAATTTTTATTAATAAAATTAATCTTGATGATCAAAAAAGAGCTAAAAAATTTATAATATTATCTCCGCATTCTGCCAAATCTATCAATTTTTAAATGGAAATATCCTATATCTACACTAATTATTTTTGTTTTTTTAAAGTAAATATATGTGACAGATCCTTATCTATTTTAATGACCTTGAATGGTAGAGCGACACTTCCGGACCGACATTTCCGGACGCCCACAAAAGCTTACAAAGAAATTAGTTTATTTCCCTCTTTAAAGGACCAATTGGTATAATAATTTATTCAACAACTTTGTAGCATGGTACTAAATATATATCCAAGTTTTGGACCAGAAGTTTGAGTCCAGAAGCGTTGGTCCGGAAATGTCGGTCCGGAAGTGTCGGCCTGCCCCTTGAATATATTTATTTCTTATTTCTTTTTTTGTTTTTAAAATTTTGTTAAGATGGGAGGGTCTTTAAAAGGAAATTATATGTACAACTATTTTTAAAAAATTATTTAAACTAAAAAGGAATGTTTTTAATTAATTTTCAATTAATTCTAAATATTTAAAAAAAAAACATAGTAATCTGGGAATTATCAAAGGTAGGTATAATTGTTGATTGAAGCAAAATAGGATGTGTATAGTTATAAATAGTAGTAAAAGGAACAAAAATATTAAAACTTGATTTTATTTCAAACACTTTGAAGAAACACTTTAACTATACATGTTTTTACTCTACAAAATTTTTTACAAAATCACAATTCCTATATTTCAAAATTTTTATTATCGAACTTAAAAAACTATTTTCAAATTTAAATTTACTACAAATTTTATTTTATTAGAGAAAAAAGAAAATTAGCATATTTAGGAAAAATACATATTAGGTAGGTGAGTTCAAAAAGAACAAGTTTAGGAAAATGGACAACACACAATATATAGGGGAAATCAGATTATATTTATTTATTTAGTTCTTCTACTCCTCTTTTCAATGTTGCTTCTTACGCTTGTGATGATGTTGAGCTTTTGCGGCAGAAGAAGATGGCCTTGCATCTGATGAAGTTCTAGCCATAGCTTTCGATGTAGTCGATGTCGACGGTCCTTCTTCGTCAGTCCTAGTAGACACATCTGATCCCGTAGAGGTCGATGTCGACGGTCCTTCTTCGTCAGTACTTGTAGATACATCTGATCCCGTAGAAGTCACTGTTTTTGTCCTTGGTGCTTAAATTATAAAGGTTATAATAAAATTAAATAATTATATGTCTAACCTATTCCTGTCATATGAGCCCATATCTCGCTCTCAGATCTCCCATGTTGTTGATGCTCTGCATAACCTAGCAGAATTGTGCCGTCACTGAATGTGCCATTCACAGATCGAGAATCGGTTTTGACTTGTGCTCTGCAAGATTCTGACGCGCAATTATAGATAGTGATTGTTGATGTAGATTTGCCTCTGTAGTCTTCTCCGTTGTATTTTTCGTACGAACGGCTTTTAACCCAGCGACCAATAGATTCACGTAGAATCTTTTCTTTACCAACAAAAAGATCTTGGTCACGATAGAAGAGCACATCTGCCCACTCTTCCTTTTCCTTAAAAAAATAAAATTAATTTTTTTTATTTAAATAAGTGTAATAAACTTTACTTTGTCAACTAGCAAGCATTTAGGATTTTTAACAATTTTTCCGAGCAGAAAGTTGGTTTGTTCTTCGGTCGTTCTATGCGCGTGGGGGATGTGATCCACTTTGCTTTGTTGCAATTGTGCTTTTAGAAACTTTTCCTCAATTGTCCAAAGGGTAAGGCGTTCCAAAGCGTTACATCTAGGATCAGCACAAACAAATAGAATCGCCCTTTCTTTCACTACCAATGAGCCGTCCTTGTATTCCTTAGTTGTTGTCTTCTTAATTGTATAAGGCGAATAACAATGCGTCAATTTGTCCTTTGAGAAGTAGTACCCATCTTCATCAAGTATAATTTTATTAGCGAAAGGAGACAGCATCTTAAAATTGAAAACTTTATTTTAAAAAAATAAAATATATGAAACTTTATTCCGTGGTATCAGCACAGCAAACAAAGCAAATGAACAGAGTTCCTTGGTGACGAGCAACCACAAAGCAAATGATGAGAGTTTGACGTAATTGTTAGGTGGCGGTGAAAATAAGTAATTATAGCTTTTACTTTTATAGTACTTTATGAACAAGGCTGAGTATTACTATATAAGTCGGCAGGCTTATGTATTAGTATAAAAGCCAATCTGTCACCAGTTAAGGTGATGAAACTTGGATATGGCGCTTGGCCCCCGTCATCCAAAAGAGCAAAGCATAATTTGACATTTTGCCAAATTTTAAAAATTGGACATTTTGCCAAATTTTAAAAACTGGACATTTGGCCAAAAATCCACCAACCTCAAAAAATTATTTAATGAGGAGATTGACTTTTGAATTTAAAATAAAAAAAATTTCTCATAGGTTGATGTTCTTGTCTCTTTGCATTGCCATTTTAATTGTCTTCGGCTCTTTGTCACTTTTAGCATTATCACAGCGACGGAGATATGAACAAATAACTAAGTATACTCCCCCTATGGTTTTTCGATTTTCGGGGCCCTGTAACTCGGCTCAAACATTTTTCCTATAAATAAAACATGTATTCGTGCTCAGCTCTTCGAGAGGAATAGAATGATATGTGTTACATGATGGAGCTTGGACCCCATATACTAAAGAACAGCCTTCGCTGAAAAACGCGACATAAGAATTAAAATAAATAAGTTAAAAAAAAAAGTAAATATCCATTTATAAATAATTTTTAGTAAGAATATTTCAAGGTTACAAGTTATAATATTCTTCAGGTTTGTAATTATTAACTAGAGGTTTCATTTATAGAAGTTTTTTTTTTTATTAAATAAATTTCATAAAAACATAATAAATTTCATAAAAACATAATAAATTTCATAAAAACATAATAAATTTCATAAAAACATAATAAATTTCATAAAAACACCATGAAGTGTTGAGTTAACTGCAACAATTGGCCACGTTCGAAAGGAAAAAGAATAATTTTCAGAGGTCAAATTATAATATGTAAAGTTAGCATTTGGTAAAATCTGATATCAGATTGATGATCAGCGACCTTGATAATCATCGAATACCAAATTTTATGTAAAATTAAAAAATATTTCGGGGCTCCTAAAACCGAGTTTGCTCTTTTTATACATTTAAAAATTAAGAAAAAAATTATTTGTACATATTTACATAATTTAAATTAAAAAATTTGAGTTATTAAAATAACAAAGGCATAAATGAATATCTGATTCTTATGTACGCAACGATTGTGATGCCAAGTGTGGAGATAATTGACCAGAATTGTTTACTGATGAATTGAAATCAGCTAATTTGAGTCGATAGTAATTCTGAATAAATTTTTAAAAATTTTAAAATATATTTAGTCTTTTTTCCCTAATTGCTTAAAGAAAATTCGGATATTTTCGCGAATAAATGGGTTTTCACTCAATCTAAACAGGTTCAAATTTGAAAGAATTTAAAAAAAAACGGTGGTTTAAGAATAACTATAAAAGAAAAAAAAAAGTCGCTCAATGGCTAAGTCGGTAGAGTCCTAGCAAGCACTAAAGGAGGTCGCAGGTTCGATGCCTTTCATCGGTAATAAACTTTTACTTTTGTTTACTATTAAAAATGGTCCAATCTTTCATTATTATTTAATTGAATTAAATGTTTAAAATTTTATTTTTTCAAACCTCCAACTCTTCATCTGCATCTACAGCTTCAGCATCAAGCAAAAGCAATGAATCAGCACATCCAACAACGGAAGAAGATCCACCAATCAATTCCCTTGTTGATGTTTTTGCTCCTTTTTGACGTGCCAAATTGATACGTTCAATTTGCTCTTTTATTGACTCTTCTTGACGATGACGCAGTTCTAAGGCTTGTAATTTACGTTGTAAAAGTTGTGCAAAATTTTGTCTGTCTTCATTAGTTTCATGACGAGGATGATTGTTTGAAATTGTTTTTCCAATTTTTCGGTTTAAAATTTTGTTATTTTCATCATTAGTTTTCTACAACAAAAATAATTTTTAAAAATACTTAAAAATTAAAGAATACCATAACTGATTGATTTATACGCCTTTGCTCTTCTCTAATTGCTCTCAAAGAAGTAGAAGGCTCTCCAGAACCAACATTACGACCCAATGATTCGGAAGAAAAAGCGGAAGAGGCAGTAGAATTGTTTTTGCTAGGTTGGGCCTGTCCACCAATATAAGGGAATTTACTGACTGGTCGAAATAAACGTTGACTGAAAAAATAAATTTATTTATCAATGGAAAGTTGACGTTTATTTACCCAAATTTTAAAAGAATTCAGAATTTTCCCCCTTTAATTAATTATAAATTAAACCTTGTTGTACCAGCAGGTACCATTGCTTCTCGATCTCGCTGAGAACGCATTAACACATCTGCTGTTAATTTAGGAGTAATTTGTTGTTGTTCATTCTGTCCTTTGCGAGAAGAAGATTTATTATTTGTTAACAAAGTTTTATTTGAACTTGATGAACAAGAAGGTTCTTGATCATCCAAACAAAGAAGGGAAGAATTGAATTTATCGAGAAATTCGTGTGAAGAAACTGTTAAAATTTTTTTAAATAATTAAAAAAAATTAATAACCAAATAATGAATGTTGTCTACGTAAAAATGTATCCAATGATGGCAGACACTCATCAAAAAGATCGGGAGGAGGACAAACATTATTGGATTGACGGAGACTTTGTCCAACATGTTCTCTAATTGAAGAATCAATGAAGGCACATAAACCACTTTTAGGACGCAAAAATTTGTTAAAAATCTCCCTAAAAATGAGAAATTAATTTTAAAAAAATTTAAAGTCAAGTTTACACAATTTAGAGAAATTTAACATTTTTAGAACTTGCGTTTTTTAGGTGCACACCCCATTTATTCGCAATAAATTTTTTTAATTAAACTTGATTTGAAACAAAAAAATATTTTGGTAATACCAAGGCTTCTCCCCCCTATTTTTTCATTTTTTTATTTTTTAATTTTTTGCATTATTTTTTCCTTTGTTTTTGCTTCTAGCAAACTTCTCAATCAAAAAAGGAGTAATTTTTATTCAGTACGTTCACAAGGATAAAATAATGAAACATGGTGCCAAAAATTATAAATACATTTGAACACATCTCTGAAAAAATTCAACCAGTTCGGTAGTGTTGTTTGACTAATTCCGGTTTCGAACTGCAACTCTTCGTATTTAGTACGAGCCATGCATCGAAATTGTTGTGGAAACGTAGTTTTTCATGCAGAGCAATAGAATTAAATGTTTTAAGTTGATCCATATTGATAAAATATTGATAAATAAATGAGAATATAAACTTTTTTCACATTTATCATAATGTTATATACCAAAAAATTAATCCTTTCTACTTGCCCGAAGCAAAAACAAAGGAAAAAATAATGCAAAAAATTAAAAAATAAAAAAATGAAAAAATAGGGGGGAGAAGCCTTGGTATTACCAATATTTTTTGCGAATAAATGGGGCGCAAACCTAAAGAACGTAAGTTCAATTTTTTATCTAATCGGACACTTGAGTATTAATATTTAAAATTATTTAAAAAAAAACTTTGCAAGTTGCATCACGCGAGGATCGTTTCTACTTAACATTCCACGATAAGCGATAATTGCAAAGTGAAGACGTAAAGGATGTTCACTGCTATCATCGTCAACACCCATCCATGATTGGAAAAGCTTAAGAAATAAGATTTAAAAAATTTTAAAGGGATTAATTAACCTGAAGAGCATCAAAATCGGATAATACTTCTTCTAAACTTGTTGCCCATTTAAATCTTCGTTGATCCATTTTTAAAATAAAATTGAAAAGAATAAAAGTAAATAAATATTGTAAGTGAACAATCTAAATATTAAAAAAGAAAAATAAAAGAAAAATTTAAATAAAAGGAACTATTATATAGAAAAGAAAACTGTAAATTTTAAGGGATGTGAAAAAGAGGGGTTACTAAATTTAAATTTGAAAAATTAAAAAAAATAAAAGTTTAAAATTCGTGCCTGATCTAACATATTTTATCATTTTCTTGGCCGTTGGCGAGATGGATTTTTATAACTCTCCCCAAATCTCTTTTCTCGTTTTGCCATTTTTACTCCATTCTTTTATTTTAGTACAGAGATGCTGCCAACTGCTGCCGCAAGCGCTTACGAATGGCTTTAAAGAGCGGGTGATATCGAACAAAGGAAGAAAGAAAAAGGCAAAAATGAAAAGAAAAATGAAAGACGGAAGAAGAAAGGAAAATAAAAAAAGACATGGAAGAGTAGAAAAAAGGAAAGGGTCGTTGGAGGACAAAGGCGGCAACTACAGAGAAAAATGGAGGGAGAGCAGATTATTGCCACTGTTGTCCTCAAAGAAACAGTGAAATATATGTATTTAGTAATGGATAGATTAAAAGAATTTTTTAGAACGAGAAAACAGTAAAAATAAATATTATTAAAATAATAAGTATAAATATTTTAAATTTAGCACATGAGTCATGGATGGTGTAGTGGTAGAGTGTTTTGTTTTGGTCATTTGGTGGGTAAGGTTCGAGTCCTGCTAGGAGAAAACAATTTTTGTTATTGAAAAAAATACTTTTTTCTTCAATAAAAAAACAAAATTGTATTAAATAAATATATATAAATTTTTTCTTGCTAAGATGTTCAACTAACAAGGCTGATCTTTATTTGGTTCCTTTTTATCCATTATTTTATCAGGAAATTAAATATAAACGTTAAAAAAAGTGAGGTTTAAATATGAGACATTTTAAATTTTTTATTTTATTTTTTTAAATAAAAAGAAAAAGAGAGAATGTATTGTAAAAATAATGTGTTGTTATTATTGGGAAAAATAAAGAAAGGGGGGAGAGTAGTGGGACTCGCCGATTGGCGGCAAAAGGCAAAGCGCAAAACGGCGGCAAAGATCAAAAGAACAAAGCAAAGTAATGGACCGATTCGTTAGTGGTAGCGAGAAAAAATATAAAAAGGGGGAGTTTTAATGGACGGGTGGTGGTATGGGTGGGCACAGGCGGTGATTTTGACTTTGATCAATTCCGCCCGATTCTTTTCCTTCCTTTTTTAATTCCGACTCTTTGGGTTTTGAAAGAGATTTTAGCCGACTCTTTATTCCCTTCCCCGCATTCCTCTCTTTTCTTTAAAGCTTTCCGCTTCTCGGTTTGTCATAATTTGCGATAAAATATTTTTACAAAAGCTTCTTTTGAACATAGAAAAAAAGAAAAGGAATTTAAAGGTTGATTATTTTAAAAATGTTTTTTGTCCCTTTGATTATACCGTCAATATATTCTCTTTTTAGGGGATATACTGAAAATAACTAAAATTACATTCCTTTTGTTTTGGGATATCTCTTCAATGCTTTTTGATTTTAACCGACAAATTGGCAAATTAGTTTATTTGGAATTTTGTGAACAGCGGGAGAATTAAAAAGAAAAAATGAACAGAATCTGAGAAGGAAAAAAGTAAAAACACTTTGACTTTTTTATTTTTATCGGTCCGCTCGCCTATTAAAAATGAGAAAATGCGGCTTTTAAAATAACCCTACAACAACCTCTCTCCTTGTCGGCACATTTGTCGGCTATTTTTCTTTAAAGAATGGCCGACTAAATTAATGAAGAATAAATAAAAATAAACTAAAAAAAATAAATAGGTTTTTTGGAATTAGATGTAATTAAGTAGTTAATTTTGAAATATAAAATTCTTTAAAATAAAATTCTAAAAAAACACAAACAAATAGGAGAAAACTAAAAAGATAGCTCATCTTTTGTTATTTAATTGGATGATTATGTCAACTAGACTCAATTAGCCTTTTAGTAAAAATTAAATAAATAGACTAGACACAAGCAGCATCTCAAGTATTCTCTAACTTTCTCTTTCTCTATAATTCTGTTTATTTAACATACTATTTATTCCCGCGACTAGTTGAGCTATACCTAAATAGACGTAACTAATTCTACTATTTTTTAATTCCACTGGTAATAATCCCGCGAAGGATTTTGTTGGATCCCGTTTCTTCAAACACACTTTTTTGATTTGCGGGGGATTAGTCCCGCAAATCCTTCCCGCATCGGTTAAAAAAAATCCTGCAGATCGGTTTTGCATTTGCGGGATTAAATTTAATTTGACCAAATGTACATTTTTTCAAAAATTATTTGTTTTTAAATTTATTAAATTGATAATTTTATTGGTAAAATGAACACTTTGATTTATCAAAAAATTAGAAAAATGACGTGAAAAAATAAAAAATGAAATGAATTGATTTTTGATATAATCCACAAGAAAAAATTGCGAAAATGGCTGGGAATGTAAAAAATAAAAATTCTAATCCGAAATTATTTTTGTCAATAATTGCATTTAATAAACCTAATATTTTGTTCAAAAAGTTTTATTTTTCACTGTAGAGATTCAGCTGCATCCAATAATTGACGAGGAGTTGGCCTTTTGGAACTTTCAATTTGAAGCAATGAACAGATCAATAAACGAAAGGATGGATCAGTTTTTGGTGGTAAATCGGGTACCTAAACATTTTACAAATATTAAAAAATCGCACCTTTTAGCCAGTAAAAGTCCGCAAATTTTATCCGCATTTTTTTTTTTAATTATTTTGAAAAATTACTCAAAAATAAAGTTGCGGATAAAACTTGCGGACACCTGTCAACAAACGGAAAATTACTATTATTAAATGATTTAATATAAAAATTAAAGTTTTAATAAAATAAAAATAACTTCGTATCCATCAAAATTGCCACAAGCACAATGCAAAAATAAACGACAAAGCGAGGCTTCATCGAAGGGAGTAGAACCACTCGAACATTGAAAGAATAGACAGCCAATGCTAAAAATAGAATTAATTTAAAAAATATTAAAATAAAAAACCTCCACATGTCAGCTCGATGGTCGTATTCACTGAAAGCAACTAAATTTGCACCGACCTGAAAAATATAATTTTATTTAAATAAAATTAAAGTAATTTGTAAAATGGTCAAATTTAAAAACGGTCAATTAAAAAGTAAAACATTGCAATTAATTAACCTCCGGTGCCATAAAAAGAAGAGTTCCAGCAACATTACAAAGTCCCATATTCTCATCGGCAAGTACTCTAGATACACCAAAATCTTAAAAAAAGTTTCAAAATATTTTATGTTTTTAACCTTAAATTTTACCTGTAATTTTTGCATTACAAATTCGACGTTCATTTTTATCTGGCAATTTGTAAAGAAGCAAAATATTTTGAGGCTTTATGTCACGATGAACGATATGTTTTTCAAAAAGGGAAAAATAGCCACGTGCAACGCTTTCTACCACCACACTTTAAAAATTTATTTTAGTTTAAATAAATGACTAGTTTAGCTATTTTTAAATTTAAAAATTGTACAAAAATAAAATATTTAAAACTAGAAAATGACTCTGAAACATTTTACGTTGACAAAAAATACAATTTGTTAAAAAGAGATAAAATTGACATTTTGCCAGTTGACAAATCGTCAGTAACGATTATTTCTTTGAGCAAAAAAGTAAGGCTGAAATTCATGCCCTACATCCTCTGAAACGAAGAAAGTATTTTTTTCTGCTGACTGACGATCTGTTCAATTGGCGAAATGTCAACTTTATCCCTCAATGACAAATTGCATTTTTTGTCGTAGAGATGTAATATTGTTTTAATCTTCACAAACCGAATATCCTCAGTTCTTTCCAAATAACCAAAAGATGTTTCTTTCAAATGTCTATCCAAGTCAGTATCACACAATTCCATTACCAAATAGCTGATTGAGTCATTAACGTCATCACAAACGTCCAAAAGCAAAACCAAATTTTCGTTACGAACACATTTCATTGCCTCCAATTCATCAGGGCGAACGTTCATACGCCACATTCGTTTGACAGCGACTTGTTGTTGACGCCGAGATGTGCACGTTCCTCGAAAGACAATCTTCAAATAAAAAAAATTTTAAATATTTAATTATAAATTTAACCCCATAACTGCCACGACCGACTAAAGCAGAAGGTGTATCCCAAAACTGAAACAAATTTAAAAGTAAAAAAATCATTAAAGTCAAAAAAACCTCATATTTTCCATTACTAATATTTATACATTTGCCCGAATGCTCAATCTTTTCTTCTGTATTTTCCTCTTCTGTCATTTCACCCTTTACTGTTGTTGTTTTTAATGATTCTGTTTTGCGCGATTTGAGTATAATTGATGAAGACGGTGAAGAATAAAATGGAATATGATTTGTTCCAACACTTCCATAGTTGATATTATTATTATTTGCTATCGCACAACGGGAAAGTGGCATTGAACGTTTTGGTTTAATTGACACATTAGTTTCAGAATGACGCCTGTCACAGAGAAGGCCATCGACGAGCATTTCTTTTTTAATTTTATTTGCTTCTAAAGGTGATATGCCATTTCAAATTATTTAAAATTGGGCAGCTGAAAAATTTAATTTAAAAAAATTAAAAATAAAATTATTAATTTCGGTATACTTTTCACTTTTACACACAAATGTCCGCAAGTTTTGTCCGCAACTTTTTTATATTTATTAATTATTTTAAAAGCCTCTCTTCTTTTCACGTCTTCTCTTCTGTCAATTATTTTGCGGACAAAACTTGCGGACATTTGTGCGTAAAAGTGAAAAGTACCTTAATTTAAATAGTCTTTAAGAAAAAATAAATAAAATAGAGAAGGACTGGCTGGCATGGAGACGCAATATTTTTTCTTAGAAAAGACTGGATAAAACGCAGGAAAAGTAAAAAAAAATGAAGATAAAGAAATTAAAGCGGATTAAAAAGTAAATAAATGTTCTTTATTTTAAATGAAAAGTGAAGAGCTAAAAGAGTTTAATTAAAAAAAGCAAAGATTAAATTAAAAATTTTAGCCAGTCAAAGTAAAATAAATGTAATAATATTAGTAAGAATATAATGGGAAATGAAAGGTTGCGCAAAAAAAAAAATTCGTCATTTTTTTTTCTTTCACATGAAAATCGTTCTCTCGTCGTTTAAAGTTGCGCATAGTAGAAGAAGATAAAAATAGATAAAAAAATTATTTTGAGAGACGGAAATGTATTTAATAGAAAAAAGAAAAATTGGTTGTTGATACAATAAATTAAATATTAATTGTTTAATAAATATACCACTCCCTTCACGTCCATTTTGACGCGAGTGTTGACGTCCAAAACGATAACTGCTTTAATTTAATAAATTTAAAAATTAAAAAATAAAATAAAGAAGAAAATAAGCATAAATTAAAAATAAAGAAAAAATAAATTAATTCCCTCCCACCTTAACACTCGCGTCAAACTGGACGGAGGATGTGTTTCAAAAAACTAGTAAGAAAAATTTATTTTTTTCTTAATAAAAGTAAATTAGTAATGAATTTAAAATGACAAATGAGTGAAATAAAAAATAAAATAAAAAGACAGAAAACTTAACTCATCGATTTTATTAAATGTCTTGAAATTTTCAGCCATTTGGTAGTTCCCAAAATAGAAACACACAACAGCAAATGGATGTGTAGTGTAAAAATGAATTATTTAGCGAGAATTCTCTTTTTTTAGAAAAAAAATAGAAAAAAGAATAAATTTATAATAAAAGAGATGCGCCAGGAAAAGACTAAAAAAGGGTGAATTTTTCTTTTTTTTCAATGAAGTTTGTCTTTTTTCAAGTGGAAAAATTTTTTTTTAAGAAATTGAAAATTGATGAAAAGAAAGGCAAACAAAATTTAAAATAAATAAATATTAAATAGTAAAAAAAGAAAAATAATTTAAAAAGGTATTTTCCTCTGTTAAGCGTTCTCTTTTCTCCTTTACCTAAAAATGGTCAATGGGACATTTTGGTCAACGTCATCAAAAGAATTAAATTAAAAGATAAATATTTTTTTAAATGTGAAAAGCATCATTTTAATTTATTTTTTTTAATTTATTTTTTATTTAAAAACAAAAAATAAATTTACTAAAAAACTGGGGATTGACCAAAATGTCCCAGTGACCATTTATATGTAAAAGAGAAAAGAAAACAAAAAAGTTTATTCAACTGTTTAAACATTAAAAAAAAGATAAAAATTGTTCAAAAATCATTTAGTAAAATAAGAAAAGTAAATTTTAATTTTTTTAAATTTTTTTCGTGCAATATTAAGCTGTAAAAAAAGAATAAAAAATAAAAAAATTTTTAAAATAAATTCTCTTAGTTTTAATAATTTTAGCCCAATTGTGTTGTTATTTTTTTTTTCATAGAACAATGACGTAAGTTGAGCAAAATAGGGCCATTATTTATTTTAAAGGAGAAAAAAGAATAATGATAAAGAAGAAGGTTGCCGTTTGTGAAGATCGATAAACAGCGGTAGGAAGTAAATTTAAAAAAAAAAAGCTGACAGATGCAGAAAAATGTTTCTTAAAAATTAAAAATAAATTAAATATTAAATTAAATCAATTTTCATTCTATTGTATCATAAATACAATTAAATGTATCTTAATTAGAAATCGGGAGTGGTCTAAATCCCGTTTTCCGGTCCTTTTTTCCAAGCTGGATATATTAGGAGGATACAGAGATCAAAAATGGAATTATCGTTTTCCCGGTTCAAGTCCCGGTCGGTCATTTTTCAATTCCCCCCGTTTCCCATTTTTTCAAAATTTTTATCTCTACTCTTAATTTAGGGCAATAAATAAAATATGTGGTAAATAAAATATAGTCAGTAGGTAAAAATAAAAATAGAAAATTAAGTTATGTAAAAATAAAATTATCTAAAAATAAAGTAAAAAAAATAAGAATTTAAAATATGTTTATGTAAGAATTCAAGCAATTTATTGCTATTTAGTTTTATTAAATTATGTTTATTAGGGTATTTAAATTTTCCCAATAAATTTACATATATTTATTTAATAAAAAATTAAATAAAAAATGTAGTTAAAGTAGAGAATATTTATATTAAAAAAGGGAAAAAATAAAAATACGTACATATATGAACATTGTTTTTGTATTTTGTGAAGAAAACGAGAAACTTGTACATCTTGCTGTGATGATTAATCAAAAGATCTGTGCTTTTTATTTAAAAAAAACATTATTTTTTGATTGAATTATATGTTGTAGTATGTTTTTCTATTTTTTGATAGTTTTTTGTGTCAATTTATCAATATTTTATTTTTATATCTCATGTCTCAAACTGATAAAACAACGTCAATTTAGTTTGATAAATTTCTTATTTAAAGTCAAATAATTCCGCATAACGGAACACATTTATATTATTTTAAAATTGTATAGAATTCATTTAAAATTTAATTTTTTTAAAGAAAATTTAAAAAATTTAACAAAAAATGGTATTAATTTTAAAATCGCAGCAGTGTCTAAAAGAAGAGCAAAAGAATATAATCATAAATGATTTCACAGTTCAATTTGTTCTTGAAAAGATTTTTGCCAATGAACAGATAGAAAAACAACAATCGATAATTGACAATTTGGAAAGTTTTGAAGCTAAGGTTATTCAATTTTTCAGCTTATTTGGGTTATTCCGTGATAGGGTAGTTTTGTTCCAGGCCTTGTAACTTTTTAAAAAATAGTCGGATTAAATCGGTCCCAATAGAAAAAAAATGTCCATAAGAGCTTTCGAATGATATAAGAATCATTTTATTTGGTTGAAAAAGAAAAAAGTTGTGAGCAATAAATAATGGGCATTGAACTGTCCTGGTATAGAAACGTCTCCGTCAGTCATTTAATCCGCGCTCATGTGACCTAGTCTAATTGGCGGTGCCCAATTGTCTTGTTCAGTTTTATTTTTCTTTAAAACTTACTGTATATTCTTTTAACTTTTAATAAGAGTTTTCAATTAACATTTTCAGGATATAACAAATGGAAATGCCTTCATGTCCAACATTATTCGTCTTAGTTTTCAATGGAAAAGCTTAAATGGTTTTGGCAACAATTTGCCAAGTTCGATAATCATGAAAGTGTATTATTTTAAAAATACTTTTATTTTAAATTTTTTTTTTCAGGTACCCAGTCCACAAAATGTTAATTCTAACGAAGAAAATGCAAAAGATGATGGCGTGAAAGAGACTTCCGAATTTCTAATAATTGCGCATACAGTTAGTTTTGTTTTTTGCAGAGAAAAATTGTTCTTTTTAAATTTTAAGCGAGAGACTCGCTTCTACGAACACTTCCCTTTGCTTGAACCAAAAGCAAAGCTTCCCAAATACTATTTTGGAGCTCCCTATCATCCAACACATAAAGAAGGTCTAATTCTTATGGAAGACATGTCCATACGTGCTACTTCAATTCCTGTACTTCCCGGCTTCAGTGAGCCACAACTCTTTGCTTTATTGGAAGAGGTAGCAAAGATTCATTCTGCTTCGTGGCGATTTCCTCGATGGGAGCAGCTTATTGGAACTCAACCGATCAGGTTATTATTTTTGGTTATTTGCTAAAACAAATAAACGTTTTTATAGACAAGGCTTTTTAGATGAAATGGTCAAAAATGCATTTAAATTAATTGAGGTTTTCGGACCTATTAATGTTAATTTTTTTCATTTTTTTAGTTAGACTCCCAAATTTTCAAACCGTTAATAGATTCTTTATCTCCTTGTTTCACTATTTCTGCTTGTGAACAATCAAACTATAGCGGTTCAAAATTTGGCTTTCCAGCCTGTCTTGTGCACGCCGATTTATGGACACCTAACGTTCTTTGGGAAAAAGATGATTTAAACAAATTATGCGCCATCATTGATTTTCAAACTGTGCATTCTGGCAATCCTTGTGAAGATATATGTCGTATACTCTCTTTAAATACTTCTGGAACCTATAGAAGACAGGTCTTTTAATTTTTTTAATTTTTACCCCATTATTATTTTTCAGAACACCGAACGTTTGCTTACGTTCTATTCAAATAAAGTTGCTGAATTTATGAATGGAAATCCTCCATTCACACTTTTACAAGTATTTTTTCATTTTAAAATTAAAAAAATATTTAATTTAAGTTAAAAGAAGCCTATAAACATTCAATGCCATTTTCTGCATTGTAAGTAGTATTTTTAATTGAAATAAAAAATATTTAAAATTAAAAAGATATCTCTGTTTTGGAATTGTTTTCTACCTTGAGATGGACTCAATAGTTGGTGTTGATGTAAACAAAAGAAAATTGAACCAAAAAGAATTGGTTGAAAGATGTCGAATGTTTTTAGAAGACGCCGTTTTATCTATTTGAAAATCAAGTTTGATTATTTTAAAGGCTTATTTAAAGTCAATAACGTTCTTATGTCACTTTAAAGGTCTTACAGGTTTAATTAATTAAAATTGCCTTAAACTTTAAAAATAAGGAGAAATTTCTATTTAATAAAGAAGGGTTTTTAGGCTAATTTTTTAATATAATCAGAGGAAAAAACATTCAAAAAATGTTTAAGGGGAAAATTTGAATAAGTTTTTGCTGATAACAAAAAAAGATAAAAATAAATAAACTCGAAAATGATAAAAAAAATATTTTTTAAATAATCTTTGTAACCTAATATAAACATTGGGTTCATAAGAACGAGAGGTTCAACCTTATTATTTACTTTTAAATTAAATACTGCCTTTAATTTGTATTTGTGAATAAATTTTTTAATTTTTTCTTTTAAATTACATTAATATTATTTTTTCTTTAATATTTTTATTTTTTAATAAATTTTAATTCTTTGAAAAGGAAGTGTTTTTTGTTTTTTATTATTATTTAAGGGTATACTGACGAGATTTCAATCCAAAAGTTCATCGCTCTACCGTATATTTTGTTGATCTTGTGAGTAGTCTTTTTTATATCACCTAGTAGCGTAAAAATCGATATTTCACCACCACGTCTATTTTGTATTAAAAAGAGTGAAGTAAAGGAATATACAACATTCTCTGCTATGTATATTTAATTTTTAAAATTTACGGGACCATCTTTTTCAATAAAAAGGTTTAATTTATTTTAATTTATTATTTTTTCTAGAAAATAAAGCTTTATTAGTCTATTTTATTTATTTTTAATTTTTTTAATAATTTATTTATCTACTAAATATTTAAATAAACAACATAAAAATTCAAAAACTGGCCCCTGCGCATGGTTTACAGCATTCCCCTCTTGCAGGGCTTTTTCACTACTTTTCATTTTTTACATTTTTATTTCTTCTCAATTTTATTCAAATACAAGCCCCTTTGCAGCTACAAAACTATTTGTCCTTCGATAAGAGTGAATCTACTTTAGTCAGTTTTACTGAAAACGAACGAATATTTGGTATATTTTAAATTTTAAAAATTAAATTTTAATTTTTTAAAGCAATTTCATCTGTTGGGCAATTACTTGCAGTTGCTTCCAATGAATTTCTTTATCTGTTCAGACGCAATAATAACTCGACTAATTCGGAAGGAATTTTCAATGGAACATTAGAATTGAAATTGCCTATTGAATCTGATGAGTCAGTAACTGATTTAAATATTCTTGCCGAACAGAATACATTGCTTATTTGTTTCACCTCTTCTTGCAGGTTTTTTTTATTAAATTAAAATAGGTATTTGAAAAGAATGGTGTAATTTTTTAAAAAGTAAATTTTGATGAATCTATTTTTATGAATATTAGAGTTAGGCCTGGAAATTTTGTCCACAAAAAACCTTAAAACCCTCCACTCGTGCCATTTGGCAAATATTATTTTTTTGGTTTCAGATTTTGCCAGATCCCAGTGAATTCCACAGCATCGCCAGAAGGACAATGCTCAATCCGTCGTTTCAAACCTGTCCAGTCCCTTCGAGCCGTACTTTCTCCAAATGGTCGGCTATTTGTTCGATCAATTTATTCGCCTAATAAAGCTTCTATTTTGGCTTTTGATTCAGAAACAGAAACACTTGTTGCTAAAGATTATTCGGATATAGACGAACATCGTAACATTTTTTGTTAAATAAACTTTGTTAGAGTACGAAAAATATAAAAAGTAAAATTAAAAATTTTACTTTTTTAGGTGTAGTTGCAAGTTTTCACTCAGGTTTTTCTTATTTTTTTTACAATTTACTTTTTATTTTAACAAAGATTCTTTTGTCTATTTTCTTGGAAGTGCAAAACGTGCAGATTTACCCCTTCAACTTGAAGACCAAATTTCTCAATATCGAACAGATGTTAGAATAACAAGGGTCTGTAAAAATGATACTAGTCAATTAGATGATGGGAAATGTCTTGAATCTAGAATGGAATTGGCTCTTTCTTGTGATGGATTGGGTTATTTTAATTAATTTTTTTAAATTGAAATTAATTAGAAAATTTATTTTGTATTTTAGTCAATTCATTCCACAACAGTGCTTCCCAAAGAGCAGTCGCTGCGAGCACAAGTTCTGATGGCTCATCTCTCTTAATTGTCATCGAACGCGATGAAACTAACCTCAAAAGTCGTACTCTTGTTTGCCGCTTTTCGATCAGAAAATTGGAAGAAGCTTTTGAACATCTCTGGGAAACCTGTCAGAAAGTTGAAAGCACAAAATGGCAAATAAAGGTTTGTAAAAATATTTTTAATTAAAAAAATATCTTTAAAGCAATGCGAAGAGGTAATGAACGATCCTCAGTGTTTTATGTTCTCATGGGAGTTAGACGAAAGATTACCTTTGTGCCGTCGTTTTGCTCAAGGAGGATTGGGAAATTGTCAGCTAAATTCTACTAGATCGCTTATTTATCGTTCAGGATGGTTGGAAAATTTTAATTTTACTCTTGGCACTCTAATAACTGGTTTATATTTCAAATAAAATAAATTTATTTATTTTTAATTATTATTTTAAGAATTAATTGTTGAAGAAGAAGAGAAGATTGTTGCAATTGAAGAGGTGGAAAAAGCGCTTTTATTGGGATTCCAAAATGGAAGAATTCAAAGGGTTTGGAAAATATTTTTTCTATACTTTTTAATTATGCTAAAGAAAGTCCGCAATTTTTGTCCGCAAGTAATAATATTTTTTATTTTTCCAAAATAATTATTTTAAAAAAAGTTGCGGACTTTAATGCGCATAATTATAATAAAAATTACCTTTTTTAAATTTTATTTCTAAAATTTTAAGGTTACTCATAAATTAGACGACCAACAATATGCAAATACTCTATGGAATATTACTTTGGAAAATGACCACCAATTTGGTCCTTTTGAAATGATTTTGGCCGAAAATAATTTACTTTTTGCTGATAAAAATAAGGTTTTTTTGGTTTAAATTTTATTTATTTTTTTAGATTAGAAGATTACATTTAAATTGTCCTTCAATGTATCCTCAATGCGAGGATATTGTTAAGGATCCTTTAAATTGTATTTGGTGTGCTTTTCCTAATGAAACTGGGAGAACAATATCTCAAGAACAAATAGGGGAAATGTGTCAAGGTGGTTTTGCAGTTGATACTTGTCCTCCATCTTTTACTGAGGTTTTTTTATTGATAATAAAGAATAGGAAAACTTGCCTAAGGTGCATACTCCATTTATTCGCAAAATAAAAATTTTTAAAGTCATTTTAAGGTGATATTTTCTTGCGAATAGATGGGATGTGTACCCTAAAGTAGGCAAAAAAAATAAAATATTTTTTTCCTCTTTTAAAGGTTGTTAGAGAAGAAAGTGGAACATTTACAATTTGGGGAAAAAGGCTAAAATCTGTAAAAAATCTAACCATTTCTTTTTGTGGAAAAATATGCGAATTGGACAAACAGTCGGATGACACGTTTTACTTTTTTAAATAAAAAATAATTTTTTAAAAAATTTTATAGAATTCGTTGTAAAATGAATTTACCGTTTGGACATTGTAAAACACTTTTGCTTTCTGGAACATTTGGATCATTTGATAATTTTTCAATAATTCATGATTTAAGTAAGCAACATAACAAAATTAATGATGGAAAAATACATCCAAGGTTTTTTTATTTTTTATTAAAATTAATTTGATTAATACAAGTTTAGTTATGTTATGCGTGCAATTCTTGTAATTTTGGCTGTTGTACTTATTTCTATCGCATTGATTGTTATTTACTGCAGTCTCTATCCAAAATATGCAAAGGTTTGTGAAACAATTTTAAATAAAGCTAGTTGTGTATTTTTCCGTTTTTTACCGGGAATAATTTTCCGCTTAAAAATAACGGGAAAACACCTTTTTAAATAAAATATTAAAAATTTCCTCAAAAATTGTAAATAAACATTGTTTTTTATTTAGAGGCTAATCGACTTGGCTTTCTTTCGAAGTGGCAATTCTAACAGAGGTAAGAGATTGAGGAGGGGTTGAGGGTTGTTCCTGTCTTCTATTTTAATTTATTCACAGAGAGAATTTTTTAAATTAAAAAATAATTTTATTTTTTAATGACAAAAATTTTTTTACTTTGTGAATGACTTTTTCTTTTTTACCTCTTCATTTTCTTTTATTTTTTTCACATCTTTTACTTAAATTTCTCTTTAACAACTTTTAAATATTTTAATTTTAGGGATTTTTTTTTTATATTTTATTTTCTAACAATCTTTTCTTCCTTTTCCTTTTTAATTTTTTTTAAGATTAAATTATACTTGGAGCTTTTATATGTATTTTTAAAAATTTGGAAATTTTATAATTTTCAAAAAAAGAGAGTAATTTTTCTCCAAGTATTTTTAATTATTCTTCTTTTTTCTCTCTCTCTTTTCTGTTCCTTAGTTTTCTCTGTTTTCCTCCCCTACTTATTTTAACAGACAATGGATACAACCCTATTCCACCACCCACAGAGCCATTACGATCATTTGACTCAAATACTCTTGCATTATCTTTGAGTGGATGTAATAATACTACTATTCGTTCTCATCATAATTCAGCTATGACTGAAGGAAATGATGCAAGTCCTATTGTTATGTTAGCTGATGGATCTCAGGTTTCTTTTTTATAAAAAAAAATTTTTTGGAACGCGAATTTTGGGTACACACCCCATTTATTCGCAAGAAAATATTTTTTTCCAAAAATGAAAAAAAATATTTTCTTGCGAATAAATGGGGTGTGTACCTAAAATTCACAACTTGTAAAATTTTAATAAAATTTTTTTTATTAAATAATATTTTTTTAAGTTGGATTTGACAACATTTGAGTGCATTGGTGAAGGCTATTTTTCAAAGGTTTTTTAATTTTTCTTTAATATTTAAAATTAGAGGGGAGGGTTATTTTCTGAAATTTCAATTCTACAAAAAATTTTTAATTTTTCCTTTTTTTTCTCTCAAAGGTGTGTCGCGGAATCTGTCAAAATCAAACTGAGAAAAACAATAAAAACACAAAATATGTTGCTGTAAAAATAATAAAAAATGCAACATCACTTGAAGAGGTTAAATTAGAAGTTGAAACTGTCAGTAAATGTAAACATCCAAATATTGTACAATATATTGATCACTTTATTACTGATGAAATGAGGTTTATACACATTGTTTTGGAATATATGGGAGGTGGTGATCTGCACAACTTTCTTATTGATCGAACAAATGTTTGTTTTTTTTATTTTTAATTTTTTTTGGGAAATTTGTTAAGTTTGGGTGGAAATTCCTTATTTTTTTTTGGAATTTAAGTGTAGGTAGACATGCCATCTATTCGCAATAATTACGCTCGGGGAATGAAAAATATTTTTTGCGAATAAATGGGTGTTTGCCTAAACCTAATCGTTAATTTTTGTATTTTTCTTTGGATTTATTTAAATTTTGTGTTAAAAAATCGCAAATTTCGTCCGCAAGGTGTATTGGTAAAGACCTAACGGAGATTTTCTATTTTCCTGTTATCATGAGGACCTCGTATTGTATTTCCTAATTAGTTTTAAGTGTTCTAAAGTGACCATTAGTAAAAACAAATTTCAACAATGGTGACAGGAAAAACTTGCGGACAACACTTGCGGACTTTATGCTCACATAAAAGAATTTATACTTTTGACAGATGCCAACAATTGGCGATGCTTTTTCTTATATTCTTCAAATTGCCAAAGGAATGGAATACTTGGCCAGTCAACGAATTGTTCATAGAGACCTTGCAGCCCGCAATTGCATGTTGGATATTGACAAATGTGTTGTTAAAGTTACAGATTTTGGCCTTTCTCGAGTTTTAACAAAATCTAAATTATATGGCGGCGAATATGATGATGATAATAATTATGTCTATATTTATGTTTCGGGAAATCAACAACAAAAATTGCCTTATCGATGGACTGCTATTGAATGTTTTAACGAAGAACCTTTGGTTTATTTTTTTAATTATTATTGTTTAAAACACCCCATTCATTCGCAAGAAAATATTTTGTCGTTCAATTCAATTTTTGTTGTAAAATATTTTCTTGCGAATAAATGGGGTGTTTACCTAAATTTAATAAGTTCCAAAAAAAATTTTTAATTTTTTTAGTTCTCCGAGAAAACAGATGTTTGGGCTTTTGGAGTGTTAATTTGGGAAATATTTGCTCGTGAAAGAGAACCTTATGGAAAAATGAAAAGTATAGAAGTGAAAAAATTCCTTGAGGCTGGTGAAAGGTTTTCGTTTATTTAATTTTATTATTTTTTTTTTAATTTATTTTAATTTAAAGGCTAGAACGTGTGAGACATTGTCCTGAACAGCTTTAGTATTTTTATATAAAATTTATAAATTTTAATTTTTTTTTATTTTTAGTGATTTGATGATGCTTTGTTGGGATTGGGATCAAACTAGACGTCCAAACTTTGATCAACTCTATTTACAAATAAAAAGAATTTTTGAGGAACTAATGGAAAGAGATTCAGGATCACTGAATTGTCAGTATGAATCTTTGAATGATTCGGAATATGAAGAGGTTTTTATTTATTTATTTTTAAATTAGTCCACCTTTTATCGAAAAATCAAAATATTAACCCTTAAATTTAAAAAAAAGAAATTTAAGTGTTGATATTTTAGTTTTCGATGTACTGGGTCAATCCAATTAAAAAATTAATTTTTAATAAATATTATAGCCAACAAAAATGAGGAATAATAATTCAACATTTCAACCCTCTTCTTCTTCTTCATACTCAAACTCTGGGGGAAGAATGTCGAGTACTTCAACTGTTAGAGTTACAGATTCTTCTTTGGCAAATTAAAAATTATTATTTAATAATAATTTTAGGTAATTTAAAAAAGGGAGATAGTGCGGGTATTATTGCCATAAATGTGTGCTAAAATTGTATATAAAAGTAAATTAAAATGAATGGGTGTTCTTTCCAAAAAATTTAGATTTTTTTTTAGCATTTTTCCACATTTTAGAATAAAAAGAACACCCATTAAAATATATATAAACATTTTTTTCCAAAATTTTTAATTAAATAATATAAAGTCCCCCGAATATTTCTATTTATTTTAAGAGATTTAAAGAATTTTTCCTTTGCTTTTTTTTTTAAATTTTGTGCGATTATACCCCTCTAATATTTTCACTTGTGTGTCCCCTTTGCATTCCTTTTTCTTAAAAAATTTTTATGTTTATCTTCTCTTCCAGTTTTTGTGGCTTTTAATATTTTTTTTACGGTTAATTCTCTTAAAATTTCAAAAAAATTTTTTTCCTAAATTCTGAAACTTTAAAAAATAAACTAGTGGACACAAAAAATTAATCAACATTGTTGTCTTAATTTTTTATCTCATCCTAACTTTGTGTGATAAATATAAAAAATACTTTTTTAGCCTATTTTGTGCTCTTATTAATATTAAAAATAAATATCAATTTTATATATTCTCTTATAATTTTTTTGAAATTATGTACAAATTTATTGTTTTTAAGTCAAATATCAAAATTGATTTCAATTAAAATATAACTAACATTTTTAAGGTTACATCAAAAAAAGCCTGTCTCATCTAGGCAAAATAATTTCATCTCAAGAGACAAAAATAAATATTAATTTTAAAATATACTCTTTAATTACAAGCTAAATAATCTCGCTTTGGCCGCTTTCAGCACTACCAATTTCAGAAGAATAACCACTAGTTTTGTCGTCTTTATTGTTAAAATCATCATCAAGTTTTTCATTTTCGACTACTAATTTTCCATCTGGCCCTTCCGATAAAGTGCGACTGCGACTACTAAAAATAAATTTATTTTTTAAATTTAAAAAATAACCGAATAGTTCCTTGAGGACAGTCAATTACAATCTGTTGGCTAATAAAACCAGCGTTGGCCGCCTTGTTTACCCAACGCTGGGCAAGAACGTAAGCAGCTGGCAAATCCAAATAGAGATCAGAGAGATCATTATAGAGACGACTAAATCCTTTTTCAATGCAAGAATCAGCCAGAGTGCCTTTATCAGACAAATCCTTGAAAATAAAAAATTATTTTTTTGAATTTTCGATGTAATAATTCTGTTACGAGGAAAGAGGGTGAAATTTTAATTCTCCTATTTTAAGTCTAATGGGTCCCAATTCTCATTTTAATTAAAAATAAACCTTCAAAAGAATAGCAAGACGGTCCATTACTTGATCATGCATTTCTTCAAGCGCAAAAAGACATGCAATATAAACAAACTCGTGATTGAAATGAGGAACACGGAGTTCAGAAAGTCGACGTTCAGCAGCTTCTTTGTCGTTACTATTTAAATATTCTTTGAGAATATGTTTAAACTGAGCCGAAAGTACTTCTTGAAGAAAATAAAAACTAATATTTAATAAAAAATATTTCGAAAAAAAAACCTGTAGAATTCTGACCTCCACAAGGAGCACATTTTCCCATAAGCAGATAATGATTATTTGCAAAAGTAATGGCATCTTCATAGCACCTTCTACATATAAATGGAAAAAAATTATTAAATTTAAAATATTATCTAATAGAATATTTAAAAATTAAAAATGAATTTATTAATTTTGGCTTACTTGACAAGTTGAGAATTGCTTCCAGCGTGTCTGTTTGCAAGCATTGTAATAATACTGAGCGTACAAACGTTGTACTCGACCAATTTTGCCATGAGAATAGCCAGAGATTCAGCTGCCTTTGGAACATCTTTGGAAAGATCTTCAACCGAACCAATAATATCTTCAAGAATTTCGGCAATTGCAGAAAATGAAACCTTAATAAAAATGTGATAATTTATAAGAACAAATTATTTAATTAATGCTACCCATTTTTTGTTATTGACCATCTCTGCAAGCATATTCGCAGTCATATTATAACCACAAACTGCATTCTCAATAGTAACAAGCAAAATATCCTTAACCATTCGATGGACCATGTCTTTGGTAATTGCAAATTTTTCCAGTGAATCAAGTGCTTCTGCCAAGTTTCCATTCTCTAGATAGTCTCTCATTGTCTGGCGAATCTCCTCATCGCTGTATTTACGAACATAATCTGCGTATTCGTCATACTCTTCTTCCGAATCTGAGCTAAATGTTTTGTCCTGGCATTTATCGTTGTCATAAGCTAAATCAATACAATCTAAACCATACTCAAAACGATTTCCTTTAAAATAAAAAATAAAAAGCGCTATATCTAAATTTAAACCGTCATTTCTAATAGAACATCCACTGACTCCGCGAGATCTTGCCTTTCGATCAGCACGCCCATTCTTCAAATTTTTGACAATATTTTTGTTGGTAACTAAAATTGAAAATTTTAAAAATAATAAAACAAAACTAACCGCTATAATTCTCTAAAGCTTCAGTAATATTCTTAACAGCGTTTGACGGCAAAATGCTTGGGGGCTGAACTCCACTCGCCTTAGCAAAACGAATTTCTGCTTCAAGTTCTGGATCCTTCTGAATTTTATTGTGGTGATTCTTATGGGAGGAACACTTTTGTTTTGAAGCATCCATTAATAGAAAAAATAGGTAACGGTAATATAGAATTATGGCTAAAATTTAAAATTTTATAAAAACATTTTTATTAAAAATCAAAAATTTTAAAGAAATGCGAGAGGAAAAATTTTTTTCATTACTCTAACTGTCTCTCCTCCACTATTTCTCGCTTTCACTAAATTTGCGGGTAAAGCCCGACTAGACGCAGATTAGTATATTAAATAAAGAGAATTAGAGATAAAGAGGAAACTAGAGATAGAGAAAATTGCGATTAGTCTGCCGGCGTCAGGCGTGTACATAAATTTTCCTCTCCTTTTGTTCTCTCATCTTTATTTAATGCTGATTAGAGAAACAAAACTTGAAGTGGCCGCAGTAGTTTGTGTCTAATAGTTGAGATTTCTTTAAAAAAATTAAATTTTGCTTATTTTTTAAAAGCAGCACAATTTTTGCGCTATACATAAATCAGAGGTGAGTGTTTTGTATTTAATTCATTCAAAAAAACCCTCATACCTGAACCAAACCTGAACCAAAACTAAATTGATAAAAACAAATCAATTAAAGCAATAAAAGCCCCCAAATTTTAAGCGGTTTATTTTTAACAAAATATCTTTTTGCATCACAATTGTCTATTTAATAATCGAGAAAAAAGCTCTAACATTTCAAAAATAATTGCCAACTGTCAGACTCTTTTAACTGATAAATTTAAAAGAGAATTTTCAATTTTTTTAAGTTTTTTTTATTTATTCGCCCGCTTAAATTACAAAATCAGAATTTTAAACAAAACTAAATATAACTGTGAGAAAATATAATCACCGCAAAGGTTGCAGGATCAACAAACCTGCCTTGGAACCGATTTTGTCCTTTTTCTCCCCCTCACATACCAACATGAATCGATCGTAAATTAGCCTTTTATAATGCTTATTCATGCTGGCTGACAGTTAAAACGCTTATTGAGAAAAGGAATATAAAATCTGAAGAAAAAGCAAATAGGGCGCCCTAAGTAGCTCAGCAAGGGAAGCATAGGTTTTTGGTTGTGAAGCAGAGCTCCTCTTGTGAATCATTTTTACTGCCGTAAATGTCTCAGAATTAACCAGCGACCCATTTTTATTTTTTTTCTTCTAAAATTTTGGTAAATATGTTGAGCAACGATAAATAAATATTTATGGACAGAATCAAAAGTTGTGGAACAGAATTTTCATCATTTTCCAACCACAACACTTCCACGTGTTCCCTCAACTTTCTTGTTTTTCCCTCAAAAATATTCACAAGAAAAAAATGAAAGTTTTGCGGCTTAGTGGCCTGCGCATTAATAGCTCTAGCATTTTAGGTCTTGCGCATTATTGGGCTATACCCTTTTAATCGTCTCGAACATCTTAAATTTAAAAATTGTTTTACACTGCTGACTAAAATTTAAAAAAATATCACACGTTTTATGTAAATAAATCCGCTGACTTTTACACAAAATTTGTTCTCTAATTTATAAAAAAATTGTAAAAATTTTAGGAATATGTCAGAATATGTCAAATTGCTCGCAAATATCTCAGTATATTAGAGACAAAGCAAACCGTACTCGGCTCGCCATTGGTAGTTTTTATGCTCAAACAATTGTTCAACTTACAGAAAGAGATCAAAAAACTGAAAAATTTGAGCAACAAATGGCTAAGGATGGTAAAATAATTTGAAAATAAAATTAACTTTTATTTATTTTTAGGACTTGGTGAAAAAGAAAGGGAAACTAGCAAACAAAATTTACAAACTGCAAAAACTAATGATTTTATTAAACAGAGACCTAAGTTATCGGCAAATGATTTCCAGTCACTTAAGGTTTTTTTCGTTAACTAATAATTTTTATTGTTAATAAGAGATTGAGTTTTTTTTTAAATCTTGTGCCTAGGCTTAGACTGGTTTAATTTATTTACTTTAACCAGACCCAAAATTTGAGCTCCAGATAAAATCAAGGCCAAAAAAAAACTCAAAATTCTCAAAAATGTCTGGGCCTAGACTTTATATCACAGTTAAAAACCAAAACTTTGTTCAAGAAACCAGCTCTATCTCTTATTAACTAAATTTTTAAAATTTTCATTATTAAATTTTCCTTGGAATCTAATAATACATTTTCTTAAGGTAATCGGTCGAGGTGCTTTTGGTGAGGTTCGACTTGTCCAAAAAATTGATAGTGGCCATATTTATGCAATGAAAATTTTGAGAAAGTCGGAAATGCTCGAAAAAGAACAGGTTTTTTGCATTATTTAATTTTATATAATTTAACAAAGTTATTTTTAGATAGCGCATGTTCGTGCAGAGAGGGATATTCTTTCTGAAGCAGATTGTGATTGGGTTGTTAAAATGTTCTACTCTTTTCAGGATAATATTAATCTCTATCTTGTTATGGAATTTCTTCCTGGAGGTTTACACATTTTAATTAAATAAAAATTTGTTGAAAATACCTAATTATAGGTTACTAAAATGTTAAAATTTTAAATTTAAAAAAAGTTATGGGGATAGTTATGGACAAACTGAGGTGAGAGGGAGGTTCCCAAATCTCCTCTTTAATATCCCCCGTTGTTCCACATCCTTTTTCGGTAATATTTCAGTTTGCTTTTCTTTCTCCCTATTTTCCCTTATTTTTGCCTTTCGCCTTATTTATTAACTTGGCAAAAAGACAAACTAAGGGCAATTATGGAGGAGTTAAAAAAAGTTGACCCACGCTGGAATATTACCACTTTTCCGTTCATTAATAAAATATTAAATAATTGATTATTTTGCTACCTCCCATTTGAAACTTTGATGTTCCATAACCTTTATCCTCCATTTAAATATTTAATGAGTTGATATTTTGGTGATCTTTAGGGCATTTTATTTAAAATTTAGCAGTATATAAAATTTTTATTTAAGGCGATATGATGACCCTTTTAATAAAATACGATCAGCTCACAGAAGAACAAACCCTCTTTTACATATCTGAAACTGCACTCGCCATTCAAGCAACACACAATTTAAATTTTATTCATCGTGACATTAAACCTGACAATTTATTACTTGATGCCAAGGTTTTTTTATTTTTTTTAAATTTATTTTTAAATTAGGGACACATTAAACTCTCCGATTTCGGTCTTTGCACGGGTCTAAAAAAGATACATCGAACAGAGCTTTATCGCAATTGGCCCTCACAATTGCCTGTTGATTTTTTAACTAAACCTTATGATTCTAAACGAAAGGCGGAAACATGGAAGAAAAACAGGAGAAATTTGGTTTGTTTTTTAAACCTTATTTTAATTACATTTTGAGTACTCAAATTTTTTTATTAAATTTAATTTTCTGTCGGTGCCCTTAACCTTAATTAGGTTTTTTTATTTGTTTAATTTATTAGGCATTTTCCACCGTTGGTACACCAGATTATATTGCACCTGAAGTGTTTCAACCAAATGGCTATACAAAATCATGGTTAACTGAAGTTATGACTATTTTAATTTTTAAATAAAATTTTTAGTGATTGGTGGTCATTGGGTGTAATAATGTACGAAATGCTTATTGGTATATTTTTAAAATTTAATAAGAAATTAATTGTTTTTAAATTAAGGTTATCCTCCCTTTTGTTCTGAAACGCCACAAGAAACGCATAGAAAAGTGATAAATTGGCAACAGACATTAATCTTCCCTCCTGAGATTCCAATTTCATTGGAGGCAAAAAATGTATTTTTTTATTTTAATTTTAATTATTTTTGTATTTTTTATAGACAATTAAGCGTTTCTGTTGTGAAGTTGACAAAAGATTGGGCAATCAAACTGGTTTAGAAGAAATTAAAACTTGTCCTTTTTTCAAAAAAGTTGATTGGGAAAATATTCGGTATTTTTTATAAAAATAATTATAAGGGTAAGGGAACATTGAATTATAAGGATAAGGGAACATTGAATTATAAGGGTAAGGGAACATTGAATTATAAGGGTAAGGGAACATTGAATTATAAGGGTAAGGGAACATTGAATTATAAGGGTAAGGGAACATTGAATTATAAGGATAAGGGAACATTGAATTATAAGGGTAAGGGAACATTGAATTATAAGGGTAAGGGAACATTGAATTATAAGGGTAAGGGAACATTGAATTATAAGGATAAGGGAACATTGAATTATAAGGGTAAGGGAACATTGAATTATAAGGGTAAGGGAACATTGAATTATAAGGGTAAGGGAACATTGAATTATAAGGGTAAGGGAACATTGAATTATAAGGATAAGGGAACATTGAATTATAAGGGTAAGGGAACATTGAATTATAAGGGTAAGGGAACATTGAATTATAAGGGTAAGGGAACATTGAATTATAAGGATAAGGGAACATTGAATTATAAGGGTAAGGGAACATTGAATTATAAGGGTAAGGGAACATTGAATTATAAGGGTAAGGGAACATTGAATTATAAGGATAAGGGAACATTGAATTATAAGGGTAAGGGAACATTGAATTATAAGGGTAAGGGAACATTGAATTATAAGGGTAAGGGAACATTGAATTATAAGGGTAAGGGAACATTGAATTATAAGGGTAAGGGAACATTGAATTATAAGGGTAAGGGAACATTGAATTATAAGGGTAAGGGAACATTGAATTATAAGGGTAAGGGAACATTGAATTATAAGGGTAAGGGAACATTGAATTATAAGGGTAAGGGAACATTGAATTATAAGGGTAAGGGAACATTGAATTATAAGGATAAGGGAACATTGAATTATAAGGGTAAGGGAACATTGAATTATAAGGGTAAGGGAACATTGAATTATAAGGGTAAGGGAACATTGAATTATAAGGGTAAGGGAACATTGAATTATAAGGATAAGGGAACATTGAATTATAAGGGTAAGGGAACATTGAATTATAAGGGTAAGGGAACATTGAATTATAAGGGTAAGGGAACATTGAATTATAAGGGTAAGGGAACATAAATTTTTTTATTTTTTAAAAGGAAATATTTTTCATTTTTATAGAGAATTGCCTTCACCAATTCGAATAGAAGTAAAAGGGATTGCTGATACCTCAAATTTTGATGATTTCGGTGATGTTGATCTGCCTATTTGTATATAATTTTTATTTTTATTAAAATTATTTTATTTTTTAAAGTTGGTTTGATAGAAGCTGCTAAAAATGGTGGTTCTCCTGCTGGGATAACAGACAAGGGAGAATTTATTCATTATACTTTTGAACGTTTTCACTGCCCTACTCAATCACAACAATTGACGACTGCACAACAAGTTAATTTAGAAATTAGTGCTAAAAATAATTCTAAAACAGCATCAACAACAGGTTCGTCGTCAATGAACGAAAATTTATTATAAAACACACGCCTTTTTCTTTAAATAATATAAAAATGTTGATATATTAATATGTATTGAAAAATTTATAATTATATGTGTAAATTTGATTTAAAAAAATTATATTTTGACATGAATTTGTTTTTTATATTAAGAAATAGAAATGTTGAAAAAATATAAAAAAATTTTTTATATTTTTCTCTATCTTGATTATTTTTTAAATAATTTTTTAAATAATTTTTTAAAATTAATAATAGTTGGTGGTTTATTAATGTAAGTTAGCAGATTTAAGATTTTTAATTAAAAATTTTATTTTTTTAAATTTATTAAATAAAATAAATAAAAATATTTCGCAAAAATAAAAAAATTCTCTCGCCATATTTAAAATAATTTAATTTATGACACTTTGGAAGATAAGAAATAGAAATTCATAAATTAATAAATAAAGTGATTGACATAAATATGCAAAAATTGTTTAAAAAGAGTAAGTTTTTTTATTTATAATTAAAATTTAAATATACTAGTTATAAATTAAAACTGAAAAAAAATTAAATTTATAAAAGTCGTCGGTACTTATGCCCTTATCACATCCCTACAATAATGTGTGGAAAGTGTTATTTTAATTAAATAATTTTTCAGATATGGACACTATAAAAGAAGTCATAAATAAGTTTTCTGATCTGACTACAGCTAGCTCTGACGTGTTGGACAGAATTTCATACTTCGGGCCTAAAGCTGTATCTATGTTAAAATTAACTGGCCCTATCAGCACCTTGATTTTGGAAGGAATGCTGGGTATTTTTAAAGTAAGTGATGAATAGAAAATATATTTGAATATTAAAAAAATTACAGGGTGATTCAGAGGAACTGCGTGTCCCAATTGGAAGTACGACGATTATGTTTAATTTGAACGATCCAACATGTTTAAAAATTCAACAAAAAATATAAGGGTCATTATCACAAGAATAGATATGAAGGAAACAAACTTTCAAGGAATCAATGTTTATGAAAGAATTGAAAAATCTTACAAATGGATTTTAGAAAAACAAGCTGTCCTTTAAAAATTTTGTTTTTTAACTATTTTAATATATTTTTTTATCATTTTTTTCAATTTATTAAAAAATTTTAATTTTTAATAAGAAAAATTTTAAAAATTTTATTTTTAATGATAAAAAGGTACTTGCGTAGTTACGTCCACTAACAAATTATAATTTATCATTAAGAAGAAAAATGGACATTTTGCCAGTAACAAATTGTCAGTTGTGCATATTTGTTTAAAAAATTTCACAATGATTTTTCTAAAATTAAAACCTTAAAAATATTTAATCGAGAAAAAGATTCAAAAATCAATATACACCAATAATAAACCTTGTTTTTAAAATTTTTCCTATCATCATCCTTTTCATCTTCTTTCGTCAATCTTCAGCCATTACACTTAAGAACCCGCTTTACTATTATTTTCTGTAAATTGTTCCACTAATTTCAATTTCTGAACTAAACTGAGATTTTTAAGTACACTTTTATTAATTTCTGCTTCATTCATGTCTTTTCCGAACGATAATATTCTTCCCTCTTCTTCGGCTGACTGTTTTAGTTCTAATAATGCAGATGATGTGAGAATAATAATCGTTGGTGATGGTATAATTTTAAACTTTAAGGAAAACTAATTAATCTATTTTAGAAGGTGTTGGTAAAACAAGTATATTGATGGCCCTTGTTCATGACAATTTTTGTTCAAATGTTCCTGCACGATGTGAACAAGTACTTATTCCAAGAGATGTTTCTCCTGATGGAGTTTTAACAGAAATAATTGATTATTCACGTATATTTTTATTTATTATTATTTTTTTTAAACAATTAGCACGAGAACAAAGTGAACAAGAACTTGTTTTATTAATACAAAAGGCTAATGTTATTTGTGTTGTTTATTCTGTGAGAGACACGGAGTCTATGAACAGAGTATTTATTTTTTAATTACTTTTTAAATTAATATTTAAATTTTAGGTAACTTCGTACTGGCTTCCCCTAATTCGAAAATCACTTGGTGGTGGAGAACACAATCGCTCTGTTCTTTTAGTAGCAAATAAATCAGATAAACAAGATGAAACCTCTCATATTGACAAAATGATACCAATAATGAATGGTTTGTTTTTTTCGGTTAGAAGAATTGAAATAGAAAATTTTTTAGACTATTTGGAGATTGAAACTGTTGTTGAATGTTCTGCAAAAATTATGAAAAATATTTCGGAGATTTTTTTCTATGCGCAAAAAGCGGTAACTTTGATATCTGAATTAAGCAAATATTACTTTGACATGATCAATTTTAGGTTGTTTATCCATTTCGTCCATTGATGTCTTTAGAAGAGAAGAAACTTTCAATGAAATGTCAAAAAGCACTTGCAAGGATATTTAAGGTTTATTTTCAAATTGTATTCACCTTTTTTAATTTATTTTTTTAAGTTAAGCGATTCGGACAATGATGGATTTTTATCCGACGAAGAACTAATGAATTTTCAGCTTTTTTCTTTTGGTGTTCCGCTGACGCCTGTTGCTATTGCAGTTTTGTATTTTTTAGATTTATTTTGAGTTAACATTCTGGAATATTTTTCTAAAGAAATGAAAAGAATTGTTGGCGAAATTTTTATTTTTTGTTTTTCTCTTTGGAAATGTTTCAGAATTAACTCAAATTTTCTTCTAAAAATTTATATAAAATATTCCAGGAAGTCAAACAAGTAATTTCTGATAATGATCCAAACATGTTTGTTGATAATGCTCTTACATTGGAAGGATTTCTATATTTACATCAAATGTTCATTCAACGTGGTCGACACGAAACTGTTTGGACAGTTTTGAAAAAATTTGGCCATGATCTCAATTTACAACTGAGACAGGATTATCTACTTCCAAAGTATTTTTAATATTTTTATTAAACTTTTTTTTTAATTAAAAAGAATTAAAATCCCGCGAGGTTGCTCAGCAGAGCCATCAGATATTTGTTTTCAATTCCTTTCTGAACTCTTCAATCGTTTTGATGAGGTTAATGATTTTATTTGTTTATTAACTTTATTTTTTCTTACACGCCATTTCCTGTCAGAAAAAGTGTTAATTTCCTTCTTTCTCATTTTCGGGTCAATCAGTCAAAATAACATTTAAACCCATTAATGTGTGATAGGCAAGAAATTATCCCCAAATAAGTGCGTGTGAATGAATGATAAAAGAGCGCGGGCAGTGACATCCTTCTTTCCTTTCCTCCACATTTAAATCGATCGCTTCCGCTCACCATCTTTGGGGTGGTCTTTAACCATATCAACAACACGCAATTATATTTTGTTATTTTTTTACACATCATAAATTTTTTATTTCCTTGTAATTTCTTGTTTTTTTAGGATTGTGATGAATGCCTTTCTTCAAGTGAACTTCAAAGTTTATTCAGCGTATGTCCCTCAAATCCATGGACAGAAGAAATGTTGCATTCTGTCGAGTCAAATTCACTAGGATGGATTACACTTAATGGCTACATAAATCTTTGGATGTTAGTTTTATTTAATTAATTTTTATTTAGATAATTTTGGTTGTGTGATTCGTAATTGTTTCTGTTGTGCATAAAAATCCGCAAGTAATAATATTAATTTTTCTTAAAGAAATTTTTTTAATTTTAAACAAAGAGTATTCTCAAAAATCCTTGAGAAACCCATTCATTTTATCTCTCCAAAATATTTAATAAATATTATTAATTACTTGCGGACTTTGTGCAAAAAAAAGAAATATTATATCTTTTTCTTTTTTTCAGTCTTAACTTTACACTTAACATCTCGCAAGCGTTGGAACATTTAGCCTATCTTGGATTTAATGTTAAATATGGCAGTCAAAAAGCGGCAATAAAGGTTTTTAAAATATTTATTTATTTTTTATTATTTTTTAAAGTTAACAAGAGATAGAAGAATTGACATTGAAGAGAAAACGACCAAAAGAAGAGTTTTTAAGTGTCATGTAATTGGTCCAAAAGGCGCTGGAAAAACGGTTTTTTGTCGTTCTTTTATTGGAAAAACTATTGAAGTTTGTTTTTAATTATTTTTTAACTTTTAAATTTGTTTCAGGATGTTGATAAAATGACAAGAAAACAATTCATTCCATACACAATAAATTCTGTTCAAGTAAAAACGGATGTTAAACATCTTTTGGTTTATTTTTAAATCTAAATTTTTTTTATAAATATATTTTAGATTCATGAGGTCGATGTATGTTCACAAAATGAATTATTATCAACTCAGGAGAAGAGCGCGGATATAATTTGTCTTTTATATGATTCTTCAAACTCAGATTCATTTGCTTTTTGTTCCGAAATTTATCTGGTTTTTTTTAATTTTTTGAAAAATATTTTCTTTTTTAATTCTCCAGCGGTATTTTAATCGTACCAAAGTTCCCTGCCTTTTTGTTGCAACAAAAACAGGAAAATTTACCAAAGACCAAAACTACGAGTGTCAACCAGAGGATTTTTGTAGAGAACACCAACTTCCAAAACCGCAATATTTTTCAAATCAAGATATTGGAAATCCATCGGCTGATGTTTTTTTCCAATTAGCAACAATGGCAACTTTTCCGTATTCTTTTAACTTTAATTTTTTTAAATTAATTTTTTTAGTCATTTAAAAAAGCTCTATTATGCGAAGGATACTTTTTCCCATTTATTTTCACTTGCCGCTGTTGGAGGAATTGTTGCTATTTTTGGATTTTTATTTTTCAAATCAACACGAGGATGATTGGACAGTTCAAAGTTTTATTTCTTTTTTTAAATATTTTTTGGATTTTTTATATTTGATTTTATCCTTTTTTATTTTTATATTTAAAAGTAGAGAAATTTTGGTACTTTTTAATAATTATGCTCACAAAAGTCCGCAAGTTTTATCCGCAAATTTTATATAAATTAAAGAATTATTTTGGAGGCAGAAATTCAAAAATTTTTCGCTAAAATATCATAAAATGCGCATCAATTTCTCTCTTCTTTTCATATCTTTCCTTTTATAAATTCGCAAAGATGCATCAATCATTTATCGGTTTGTTTCAAAGTTCTTCTCTTATTTTTCTCCATTTTGCCGTCTGTCTTATAATTAGAGATCGGATTTTTAGGTTATAACCTATTTTTTTCACAAATCAGTCTTGATGAATCAAGCTCAAATCTGCAGTTATTTTTGAAAAATTATGTGTTTAGACGTGACCTATTGACATGTCCCAAAACCTATTTTGGCGTTTTGCAACCTAAAATAGGTTGCAACCTATTTTGGCTTTTTGTCACCTTTTTTGTAAATTTTCGTCAAAATTTGTAAAATTTTAAAATTTTCGTATATATTTAGACAAAATTTAAGAAAATTTTAAAATAAAATGCAAAAATTCAGTTAAAACCCGAGTAATTACTTAAAAATATCACTAATAAAAAAGTAACAAAATATCACAATAAAAAGGTGACAAAATGTCTCCAATAAAAAATTGACAAAATGTCACTAAAAAATTGACAAAATGTCACTAATAAAAAAGTGACAAAATGTCACTAATAAAAAAGTGACAAAATGTCACTAATAAAAAAGTGACAAAATGTCACTATAAAAAAAGTGACAAAATTCACTATAAAAAAGTGACAAAATATCATTTTTTACGATAAATTTGCTACTATAATGCGTTTTTGACCTTTTTTTTTTTATCGAATTCGTTATTTTTTGTTATTTTTGCCTATAATTTTTGTAAAAATCGCCAGAATAATGAATAGAATAAAAAAATTTTTTAACCTATTTTGAACTTTTTGTAACCTATTTTGGTCTTTTTTCCAACCTATTTAGGTACCTATTTTAAGGTTTTTGTCACCTAAAAATCCGATCTCTACTTATAATCTTTCTTTATATAATAGCTAGGGAAAATAGGCTTATACGGTTTGGGGTAAACTGAGCGCCAATAATTATAGAAAATGAACGATTAGCTAATTTTAGGTATTTATGGTATCATTTGATAGAGGAGAAAATTTGCTACAAAATACCAAATAACCAAAATTTTTGGAAAAATAGAAGAAAAAATATAGTAAAAATCGCCTATTTTCCTCAGTGATTAAATAAAGGATTAAAAGGCAGACGGCAAAATTGATGAAAATAAACTTGCGGACTTTTAGGAGGGTTAAAAATTACCAAATTTTTTAATCTTGTGAAGAATACTATTTAAATTTACGTTTTCCCCTGACTTTGTATTTTTAAAATAATGTGCTCAACTTTATATAATATTTTTTTCTATTTTTTCTAACAAAGATATGATTAAAAATGAGTCTTTTTTTTAAATTTATTTTAAATTATTTAAATATCTTTTTAATTTAAATTATAATTTTAATATTTATTTTTTTTAGATTAAAAAAAATATATGGGTATTTGTAGGTTTTTCTTCTTTAAAAGGGAAGAAGTATCTCTCTTTGACAATGGCTTAAGAATCGAATCAAGCCTTAAAATTCTTTCGAACGATAAGGTTTTTTTTTAATTTTATTTTTTAAATTTTTTTTTAATTTCAGTGGGTAAATCGTTATGTTGTTTGCCAACGTCGTTGTCTGGCGGAACCCCCGCTAATCGTTTGAATTTTATTTTTTAAATTAATAAATTGACATCTTTAGGGAATTTTCAAGAATGCAAAAAGGCGCGAACGGGGAGAACATATTGACCTATTTTACTTACACAATTATATTGGATATGAATACGGTTTTTTTTATTTTGTATTTTTATAATAAGGGATTTTGACTTTGTTAGCAAAATTTCTCCCCATACCCTTTCATTGTTTCTTTGTGTGTTATTTTTATTTAATTGTCTTTTCTTGTAAGTAATTGTGTGGTGTAGTGGTTAGCACGTCGACCTTGATAAGAAAGGGCAATGGTTCGATTCCAGTCAACATCCTGACTTTTTCTCTTCTCTACTTCCTTTCCCTTTTAACCATTAAAGATGGAAATCAGCCTCTTTAATTTATAAAAAAGTTTTTACCTAGTTCTATATTTCCTTTTTTTATAAAAAGAGTAACTCTTTAATTTTTCAGGTTTTAAATTTAAACATTCAAATAAAACGCTCGCTATATTAATCCAAAGTCAGACATTGGTTTTCTCATTTGACAACGTTGAAAGCTTGGTTTTTTGGAAAGAATGGCTTAAAGATGTGTGTGGTCGAAGTAATTTTAATTTTTTTAATGAGTCAAAATAAAAATTACTTTGATTTTTTAGGTGCCATGTTCTTTGTCCGTATTTATTCTGCTCCGAAGGATAGTTCAATGATTAGACTATGTTCTAAAGGTGCGAGGATCCACGTCACAGTTAACTTTTAAACTAAATTTGATTTAAAAATTAGGGAAATTTAAGCGTTTTGCTCTCGTCATCGTTCAGGAAATTCCTCCAAAACAGAGATTTTATTTAAATTTGGAGGATCTTTCAGGTTTATTTTTATTAAAACTATTTTTTTTAATTTAATTTTTAAAAGATGTCGAATGCGTTCAAAATAAATTTGCATTTCGGGCAATGTCTTATGCATGGAGTCAACCTCGCACATTTATTTTCACTAGTGAACAAATTCCAGAATTGACAGCTAAACTTCAGTGTTTATTAAAGGTTTATTCTTTTAATTTTTTTTTAATTTTTAAAAATTAAATTTGAAAAGGCCAAGCAATATTTTAACCATAGCAATCAAGTAAGCAGACTTTCGTCTCTCAAAAACAGCTCCCTGGGTCAGACATCAACTACAAATCATCCAATGCAACAATTTTTTGCTCATGCTCAATCACCCATTTTTTACGCAAATGAAAATAATAATAATGGAGGGAATCATTCACCAATCATTCCTTTATTTGCCTCACTTTATGCTAACGAAAATGATGGTCAGCGTAAACAACTTTTTACTTCGCTATATACTAATGAAAGGGAGCTAAAAACTTTTAATTCGCTTTATTTAAATTCTATGGTGGCGGCTGCCTTTTAAATGACCTATTTATTTAATTTTAAAAATATTGGGGATCAGATAAAATTATTTTTAAGAAAATTTATATTTTTTTATTAAAATTAATAGAGAGTTATCTGATCCTTAATATCAAAAAATGCTTATATTTATTTATTATGAGCTTTATTTTATTTCTTTCAAGTGTTCTTTAATTTATTTTTATGCTTTTATTATTTATATACAAACATATCTTTCAAATAAATTATAGGAGTATTTTGCGTAAGTGTCCGCAAATTTTATCCGCAAATTTTTTTAATTTTATTTTGAAGGAAAAAATTTTTTTTTTGTTAAAATATATAATCAAAATACTCAATTATATTTAAATATTTTTGTTGATTTTTCTTCAAAAAATAAGAAAATTAATAATTTTAAAAAAATTGTTGCGGATAAAATTTGCGGACATTTGCCCACAAAAGAAAAAAAAATAAATTTTTTCTTTTTTTGACCAAATTTTGATATGTTATCAAAAAAAAAATCTCATAGATATAAAATAAATCAATCATCTTGCCATAATTATTTATTTATAGCTTTGCCTTTCAAAAAATATTTGTTAATGCTCTATATTTTTTATAATATTATTTAATTTATTATTTCGCTCAAATTTAATTTTGATTCATAAATATATTTAAATAATTAATTTAAAAATTAAAAATTTTTTTTTGCTTTATACTTTTTTTATTGCTTTATTTAATTTTGATTTTATTTAATTTTTTGACTGTCTTTTTTAGAAGCATTTCGAGCATCCTATAATTCTGATGATAATGGACCTGTTGGACCACCACCAAAAAAGAAATCTTTTGAAGAAGGACATTATGCAATTCCTGTCGATCTTGGTGGTGAAAACGACGACGATATTACCGATTCTGTAGAGGACTTGCTTGATGGACCACCTATTCGCAGTAGAGGGGCTATTGGAGTCGATGTATATATTATTATTATTTTTTTAATAAATCTAAGGATGGGGGACGGGAGGTGAGTAATCTAGTGGAAGTGATAGGATTGAAATTATAGTCAAGTTTAGCTACACACCCCATTTATTCGCAATCAATTTATTACCTAAATTGAAATATTTTCTTGCGAATAAATGGGGTATCGGCCTAAATTTGACTATGATATTTTATGTTTTTGTTTTATGCAGCTCTACTGATCAGGATAAATAAAAGAATATTCTTTAAAATTGAATTTATTTTAATGTTTTTAGGCTATCAGCAATATAACAAACAATGGATTAGTTGAAGACTTTCACTTTATTGAAGGCACTCCGGCACAATTTTTAAATCAACAATTAGCATCATCTGTGCCACCAATTAACAATCCAATTTTTGAAACTGCTGTTACTACCCCTCCTGGCCTTGTTAAACCTTTAGTTGATTTGCACATTCTTTCTTCTGCGGGTACTAAAATAAGAAGATCGTTGGCTCAAAAATTGAAACGTCATCTTGATGGTTCTTATTCTGTTAGTTCTTTATTTATATATTTTCTAGATAAATTTGGGACACACCCCATTTATTCGCAGAAAATATTCTACTCAAAATCATTAAAATAACTTTTTTTCTTGCGATTAAATTGGATGTTATTTAATTTGTTTTCCTGAACTTTAAGTTTGTTTATAAGCCCATTTATTCGCAGAAATATGTTACACACAAAAATGAAAATAAATTATTTTCTTGCGAATAAATGGGTTGTCAACTTGATAAACTCTTATTTTCCTATTATTTTTTTTAGAAATATGACGGTGATAGAAGTAGTAATAGCTACCCGAAAGATTTTAGTGATGATGGTGTATCTCAAAAACAACAACAACGAAAAAGTGTTTCTAAAAATTCTCTTGTAATAACACCAACAAATGAATTATTAACTAAACTAATTGTTGCAAATAGTCCTATAAAAGAAGAAAAAGAATCTCCTCTTTCATCGAATCAATCTCCATTAAATCAAAGGTCTTGTAAAAATAATAAAAAACTTGAAAGAGATGAATCTTTTGATTCATCAATTAGTTCAACTGCTCGAATTGATAATGCTGTACTTAAAGGAAAAGAAAGGTTAAAAATGTCACGGAGAAGTTCAACTTCTGTTTCACATAGAAATAGTACTGAAAATGATGATGATGATGAAGAAAAAAGTGAAAAATCTTCAATAGATGATGATGATGATAATTTGGTTTTTGAAAATAATGTTATTGATAATGATCAAATTGAATCTTTTAATTCTACTAAAAATGAAGAAAAAGATTTTGTCGATGATTCTACTGAAACAAGGTTTATTTTTTACTTTTTTTTTTAACATTTAAAGGGTCCTTTTGAGACGATTTTCCGGGTTAAAAATCTATGCGAATTTTGTTTGCAGATTTTTCTAATTTTTGGGGGAAAGGGACTTCCTTTTTTTAAATTTGGGAAATTTTAAAATTGATTTTTATGTATCCAATTTTTAAATTAATTAGCGATAATATTTGGGTTTCTTTCTATTAAAATCGGAGAATTTTCCTTAAATTTTTTTGATGGCGAATTTGTATTCGCGTAAAGAGGGAAATTTAACCTTTTTTTGCTCATTTTTCCTCAATTTCTTTAATTTTTTTAATTTTATTAAAATTAAAAAATATTTAAAGGTCAACATCTCATCACTCAATTTCAACATCAAAAACTAGCGATACACAGCAAAACTCTGAAATTGTTCAAAACACTTATGGAAATCTTTGTAGTGACGAATCCACATCCTCTACAGAGTATAATCATCGAAATTCATTGACTATTAGTTTAGAGGTTTTTTATTTTTCGGAACTTGTCTACTTATGCCACACCCCATTTATCCGCAAGAAAATTTTTTTATAGTTAAAGTCAATTCGTGTCCAGACATTTGGTCGACAGTAATTGCACGACATTTCATCCCAGCGGCAAAAAATCGTGTGCTCGTGTAAACGAAATGTAGTTTTTTTTCCGTAAAGGCGAAATGTCGTGCAATTTTGTTGAACGAAATGTACAATTCCCAGTCAAATTTTTATTTTCTTGCGAATAGATGTGATATTTAGTACATAGAGTAGACAAATTCCTTCTTATTTTTATTAATTAAAAAAATTTTTTTTAAAGGATCTACGCGATCCAAATTTCAAAATTCGAGAAATTTCTTCTGTTACTTCTTTAAAAGAAAATAATAATAATTCAATTTCCAATGGAAGATCTACCGATGTTAGTCAGAGAAGTTTAAGTATTTGTAGCGAGTTAAATTCACGAATTATGTTTCAAAGAGGAGGAAGAAATAGGGCAAGTGGAAAGTCAAACAAGGTTTTTTTAAATTAAAAAAAAATTATTTAAAATTTTGGTATTTTTTTAAGGTTGTGGAAGTGCCTGTACCACCACAACATCCTCCGCCTCTTCCTCCACGTAAAATTTCATCACAGGTTTAATACAATAAAAAGGGAATTTATTAAGTTTTGGTCACACACTCCATTTATTCGCAAGAAAATATTTTACAACTAACGACTTTATCAAAAAAAAATTTTTTGCGAATAAATGGGGTGTTTGACAAGTTCCTAAAGAATTATAAAATTAAAAAAAAATATTTTTTTAAGCCGTGTATGCCTAAGCCTTTACGTCCTTTAACTAAATTTGATGGTATTTTTTAATAAATAAATTAATTAATTCTTTTAAACGTAAAAAAGGTGATTATGCAGATATTGATGATTTAATGATAAATGAAAAAGAGGAAATTCCTGGAGTGTTTATCCATAATTTCAATCCAATCTACTCAAATAATGCTTCAGAAGATTTAATTCAATCAAGTAATGAAAATATAGATTATGTACAAATCTGTCCTGTCGCAACCACTGCTTTGAAAGAGGTTTTTTGACTTTTCGATTTTTTGCCTTTTGAGTCTTAGAAATTTAATGCTAATTTTTTTACGAACATCGAATTTTTGTTTAAAAATGTTAGAGAAGGCCTAATGTCTTGGACAAAGTCTTTTATTTCTCATACTCAAATGGGTGGTTTTGTAAAGTACTGAAAAATACCGTTTTCTGTGTTGAGTAATCCCATCATTTTTTTAAATTTTTCAGTTAAGTACATCCCGTAGCAGTAATTTCAAACGTTCAAATTCTCTTTATGATATTCTCTCGCTTAATCATCCAAAAAACACACCGACAAAAAAACAGCCACAAAACAGTGAAACAGAATTTTATGCTTCATTTGATTGGACAGCCGCTTATATGGGACCTAGGGCCTTTACTTCTAGTACTTCATATTTAACACATATGCTAAATAAAGAAGAGCAACAAAAAAATAACCTTAAAAAATCGGAAAAAAGTTGTGGTAAAAGGACAAATAAAAAATGAGATAAATACTCTAATGGTCCTTTGATGAATTTTTTTTTAATTTTGTAGGATATTTGGAAATTGGCTATGTTCACACCCCGTTTATTCGCAAAAAATTTTTTACATTCAAAAAACGACTTGAAGATAAAAAAAACTTTTCTGCGAATAAATGGGGTGTGTACCTAAAGCAATTTCCTTATTTAATTTTTATACAAAAATTACCTCCTTTTTTTATATTTTCTAATAAATATTATACCGCACACATTTTTTAAATTTTTATTATTGAAATACTCCAATATTAATGAAAAACAACAAAAATATATTTAAAAAATGTCAAAAAATTCGTCATGTTTTCTTTGTACTACCTTTAAGGCGCTTATTTTTTGGTTTTGTTAATGTCAATAAATTTAAAATTTGTTGGCCAATCAAATAATTGCGCCTATTGATTCTTATATATAAATATTTTATTCTTTTATTTTATGGTTGCGCAAGGCGGAAATTGTTAGAGAGAAAAGAAAGTTTTATTTTTTTAAATTACTAAAATTTCCTTTTCTTTCGTTTTTAGTTATTTTTATTTTTTGTTATCATTAAAAAAATAATTTACATATCTGGAGATGCCACGTCAAGTACTTGAATTAGTCGATTATTTTGCGCCTATTGTTGCTTTACTTATGGCTAGTTTATTTAAAAATAGTATAAGGGAGACTCAAATGGTTTAGCCTTTAAATGCTTAGAAGGAATTTAATTATTACTTATGAATATAAAAAAGGCAAAAGCAATTGAGTTCCCAATAGCTCAGTCGGTAAAGCATCCGACTGCACTTAAGAGGGGTGTGGGTTCGAACCTTCTCGGCGGGTTAACTTTTGCTTTTCTCATAAAATAATTAAATTTCTCACTTTTTTAGTTTGCCTTTGCAATTCTCTTTTTTGCCTTTTTCCTTGTCAATTTTTACTATATAACTGACAAGGATTCGCTTACTGTGTTTGAGAAGGTATTTCTTTAAATTGAAAAATTAAAAAAATCTTTTCTAGTTTGGCGCTCAATTCAATTTATGCCTTGGCCCACACTCCATGAGTGATATTTACCGAGGAGGTCCGAAGTCACAGTTTGATATGTTAAATGTTGAGACTGAGGAAAATATAGTCCACAGATCTGCTGGACGACCGCAAACAGGCACATCAGTGACGAGAGAAAAATTTTAGGGGAAAGACAGAGTCTCGATCGAAAAAACAATTTTATATTAATTAAAATTAATTTTAAATTAATTTTTTTTATTAACATTTGTTATTTTCAAATATTTCTCTTTTTTTAAATAATTTAAATTAAGGATTTTTTTAAAATCATAAAATGGGACAGATCAAAAAACAAACTGAATGGCGTCATTATGATCCTGATTTTAGCGCTTCCGATTCAAAATGGCTTTTATTTGGACAATGGCATGTTAAGGTTTTTGTTTTTAAATTTGTATGTTTTTAAATTGAAAGAGTCCGCAAGTTAAAAATTAATATTTTTAAAAAGATGCGGATAAATTTTGCGGACACGTTCCTTCAATCTAAAAATTCCAAAAAAAAATTCTTCTAAATTTCAGAAAGTATCTCCTATCGTTGCATTGATTTGTTGCATTTTATCTGTTCTATTTGCTCTTGCAGGCTACATATTATTCTTTTTTAATCCAGTTCTAATATTCTGGATAGGAATTAATTTTGTTCTGTTAATTGTTTCAGCACTTGCTTTTCTTGGCACAATCAAGAAAATTTCCTTTGTGTTATTACCCTTTTTATTTGTAATGTGGGGATTTTCTGTTTTGTTTTTTGGCCTTTTCTTTTTTCTTTTTCCAATGATTGTAATTCCTAATTTTTGGAATCATTGGTTGGATGTTCTCCTTGGAATTGGAAAACCAGGAAAATCAGGTATTTTTTTTTAATTAAAAATCCATAAATATTAACAATTATTCAATGTTTGTTGTTATGGTTGAGTGGTAGTGTTCTTGACTGCGCTTATCAGTCATCCTTGGTTCGATACCTTTTGCTGTCAAATATTTTTCCTATTCCTTCTTTTTAATTTTAATTAAAAAAATTTTATTTTTTAATTTTTTTGTAGCTATCAGAGCTATAACAATTGGAGGAGTGCTTTTTTCATTCTTTTTTCTTTGTTTATTTACTTTACTTAATGTGACAATGAAGAGAGCAAGAAATTTTATGTTATCTAAACAAATTGCTCATATTAAAGAGCAACAAATGAGGTTAAAACCAAATAATAATAATAAAGGAGGTAGAAACAGAAATGTTCAACAAGTTCTTGAAAGTGTGGCCTAAACAATTTCTAAGCAAAAAAAATGATTTTTAAAAAGAGCAACAAATTCGACACTTTTTCAAAGTTTGTATTTTTTTAAATTTATTTTTCTGTGCAAAACTGTGGTTTCTGTCACTTTCCTAATTTGAGTCTCATCGGAACTTGTCTGTTTTGGGTACACACCCCATTTATTCGCAAGAAAATATTTTCTTGCTAAATGGGGTGTATACCCAAAACAGACAAGTTCCAAAAATTCTTGTTCTATAAATATATTTTTATTTTTTTCAGCAGAAAAATGTTTAAAAAAATAGAATTCTCAACTCTAATTACGTTTTTTCTTTCTTTTCTCCTATAAAAATTAAAAAGTCATCTGAAAAAAGAAAAAACAAAAATCCTTGCTTTCGTTTTCTTATCTTTTTTATTTTCATTTTTTGTAAAAAATCCAAAGGCAATCCCATAAAAAATAAAAATACCTCAGTTCCCAAGTGACTGCACAGAAAAATTAAATTTTTTTATTTTTTTTTTAAAGTACATGTATTTTTTAAACGATCAAAACGAAAAACGAATATTTTTAAATAAAAATTCTTAGAACAAAAAATTTTTTTTCAGTTTAATTCATTAATATTAAAAGTATGATGTGTGCGAACATAAAAGTAAATTCAACAGATTAAAATAGATCTTTGAATCTTAAAACATTTAGCTTTGTTTTTACGCATAAATATTTTGTTTGGCAATTTTGCATTTATCTCTTTTTCTCAATGTCTCTTCTTTTATCTTTTTTTCTATGTGTCTATCCTTTATTTGATATCTTCTTTTATCTTCATATCTCTCATTTATCCACTGCTCAAATAAACATTTAAGTGCAAGGATGAGGCTCCTCTACATTTCGTCTACAGAAATAGACGACATTTCGTCTCTACAACAAAAAACTACATTTCGACCGTACGAGCCTACGATTGTTTGCCGTTGGGACGAAATGTCGTGCAATTTCTGTCGGCGAAATGTCTGGACACGACAAGCATGCCGCAAAGCGGCGGTTGGCCGTAATAGTTAAACACAAAGTGTAAGAGAGAGAAAAGAGTTCTTGGCATAGATATATTTACTTTTCATTTTAAAATGTCTAAAATTTCTTGTTTATTCTTTTTTTCTTCTTGTCTACACATCGTTTAAGCTTTTTAGATTCACTCATCTATTTTCTTTCTTTTTTTACACTACGTTTAATTTTGGCTTTACGCCCGCCTATCTGTAACTACACCACTACAGAATTTCCGGCATAATTTTATTTATGCACTCTGTGCTTTTATACATTTCTCTGACATGTCTAACTTGAATGGCAGAAAAAGGCTATTTGGGGGAAATGCCTCGATGTCAATCCAAACCGCCTGTGACCCAAAGGCCACCACTGTGCGAACAACAAAAAAAACACGCAGCAGCTTTCTAAGGCTTAATCCAATAAATTTCCTGTGCTTCCACGGCGTTTAATGATAAAGTGTGTTTGGCAATAAAAAAGTGCGATTTTTGTTATTATTCTTTCTTTTGTGTTGATAAGGGTGCATTTTTCTTAAAATTTCGATTCTTTTTTTATTTATTTTGTTTTTAGCCCATTGTGTATTTGTATTTAACATTTTATTTTAAATCCTTTTATCAAATTGGTTCTATTTCTGAATGAAAATTTTATAATTTCAACTATAATTTTCTTTTAAATTTCTCTTATATTCTCCTACATGAGTTTACAACAAACAGAAATGTCGACGCCAGCGTCATTTCCAACATCAACAATAACAACTGAAATAGCAAATACAGCATCAACATCTACAGCTGTTGTTCCAATATCTTCAGTTGAACAACAACCCACTTTAAGTGGTGGAGATTTTGGTGGACACATTTTCTCTTTAAAAAAAACTTTTGGAAAGTTGACTTATTGCCATCACTGTTGCGATAAAATTTGGGGAATGCTTTCTCAAGGGTATTTGTGTGAAGGTTTTATTTTAACTATTTTTATAAATTTTTAATTATTGTCCTTAATTTATTAAACTTGCGGATAAAAGTTGCGGACCTTTTAATTTAAATGGTTTATTATTTAGGCTGCAATTTTGTTTGCCACGCTACATGTATGCGCTCAATTGTTACAGTCTGCACTAACAAAATGATGCAACTCATAAAAAACCCCGTTGCGCATACTTGGACACACCCTCAACACATAAAGTAAGAAAAAATTATTATTTTTTTACAATTATTATAAAGGAGACATTTCTGTTGTGTTTGTCGAAAACGTACAGATGACACTTTATCCTCAGAATGTGAAGTTTGTTGTTGTTATGTACATGTTGAGTGTCAGGATTCAGCATTAGCTGACTGTCGAGAGGTTTTTTTGTATATTTTTTTTTATAATTTTTAAACAAAAAAGGCATCCACTTATGTACCCTCACTGGATCGTACAACAAGCAAGCAGTTTCATCACATGCGGGAGGGCAACCTTTCCAGAGATGCCAAATGTGTAGTTTGCAAAAAAGGTTGTTACTCTGCTGAATGTCTGTCTGGTTTTCGGTAAATTTTTATTTAATTTTATTAATTTATTTGTCTTCTTTTAAAGCTGTCAATGGTGCAATTTATCAGTACATTCGACTTGTTATCGTCAATTTCGGCCACAATGTGATTTTGGCCCTTTACGGAAAATAGTACTTCCTCCAAATGCAGTAACTACACCACGTGCAGAATTACCTATGGATTTGCTTCTAAATATTCATACTACTACGGTAAATGTTTAAAATATAAAAGGACGTTTCAACTTGATTTTTAAGGATGATGTAAAAAATAACAATGAAGGGAGTAGAAAAGCGTCGTCCCCGTCAAGACCGCTAGGCGTCGATGATAAAGAGGATAGAGATATACGTAGAGGAGGAGAACGTGATCCTGACAAAGAAGACCGCGATAGTGATGATCAGCTTTTGCTGCGTATTTTTGATGGAAATAGCTCTCTCCGCAATAAAATAAGTAAAACTGCTTATGTTCCAAAAACGGCATCTTGCGAACAGATTAGGGTTTATTTTTATTATTATTTTTAGGCAAAATTTTCTATTTTTCTTTTAGGACATAGCAATGAGACGTTTTCACATCTGTGACAGTAATCGTGAAAATTATTATATAACACAAGCACCACATGAATTTGGAGATGAAGAAGAACCTCTTGAAGACCCAATCCCTTTGAGAAATGTAAAAAAGCCTGAAGGAAAGTGTGCTCAAGTTTTTCTGCGTTACCGTGACGAGGACCCAGATAAAGCAATTGTGCGAATACATGGAGGTTGGTTACGAATTCCCTGCGAATATACTGACATTGTTGTGACTGGTCGAATGTGCGTACAAAAGTGCATTGAGGTTAAAGATTTTTTAATTAAACGTACCTTCTTGTTAAACATAAGAAGAAGATAACATCTCCCTATTCTTTTATTTTTTCTTTAATTATTCCCATTTAATTGTTTTGTCAATTAAGGGACGGGTGGTGTAGTGGTTAACTCTTCGGTTTTGAAATAACGATAGCACTGGTTCGATTCCGGCCGCTGTTCTGGTCCTTTTCCCCCTTATATTCCCTTCTCTCTTACCTTACCGAGTAGCCACTTTGTTTTATAAAATATTTTTTTTTTAATATAGGAAGCTTTGGAAAATTTTGGTTTAGATGGAACTACTTGGAACCGCTACAATTTGCAGGTAATTTTATTTATTATTTTTTTACTTTTTAATGATAAATTTTAGGAAGTTTCTCTAGAAAAAGGTGTTGCCGAACGAACAATTAATCCACAAGAAGAAATGCTTCAATTAGTTCGAAATCTTAAAAAGGTTTGCGTTTATTTTTTGAAATATATAATTTTTTACAAAATTATTAAAAAGGATTCACTGAGGCGTAGCCATGTTGTTCGATTTTATATTCAAGAGAAAGAAGATCCTCATGGTTTTTTTAATTTTTTTAAAGTCCAAAAATTTTTTTTATTACTTTTTAAGATCATGCCGTTTTTGTTTCCAATTTACCACCTTCACGTTCTCAACGTCAATATGAACGTATCCTATTAAAACTACTTTCTATAAATGAAAGGCCTTTTTGCGCTATTGGACCAATTTATTTTGAATATGGATCTTTAGTTATTACATTTAATACACCAAAAGCAGCATCAGGTTTTTTTAATTTTTTCTCTCATTTTTATTTTTTTAAATTTTTCAGCAGCAGTTTTGAGGTTACAAAATGCAATTTATGAAGACAAAAAATTAGTAGTGCTTTGTTTACCAAATGTTCAATCTCATATGATTCCCCCAGATGTTGAACCATTAGTAATTTATTTTAGAATCTTTTTAATTTTATTTCTAATTGAGGATTGGGTGCATATCCCATTTATTCGCGGGAAAATATGCTGATTTTTGAAATTTTTTCTTGCGAATAAATGGGGTGTCTACCTAAAAATTGTTCATAATTTTATAATTACAGCTTGTATTAGTTAATGTCAAAAGTGGTGGTTGTCAGGGCACTGAACTTATTTCTGCATTTAGACGTTTACTTAATCCATTCCAAGTATTTGATGTGCTCAAAGGTGGCCCTTTAGTCGGGTTATTTTTTTAATTTTTTTAGTTTTATAAAATAATTTACTTTTCAGACTCTACGTCTTTCGAAACATTCCAAAATATAGAATTTTAGCTGCAGGAGGTGACGGTACTGTTGGTTGGGTGCTTCAATGTTTGGACATTGCTAAACAGGTTTTTTTGCTTATTTAATTTGGTTAATTTTTAAAAGTTTAAGTGAACACCCCATTTATTCGCAAAACAATATTTTAAATTGTTCAAAGGTGTATAAAATATTTTTTTGCGAATAGATGGGTTGTTTATTTAGACTACCTACAATCAGTTGTGTTAATTTAATGAAATAAATACATAGTATTTTTAACAAAGGATGCTGCTTGTTTTTCACCTCCTTGTGCAGTTTTACCGCTTGGAACAGGCAATGACCTTGCACGAGTTTTGCGATGGGGAGGGGGTTTGGGAGGTGAAGAGAGTGCTGTAGATATATTACGTGACGTAATTGAAGCAGAAGAGGTTCGCTTAGACCGTTGGGCAGTTGTTTTTCATGAGGAAGAATTGCCCTCCACTGCTTCATTAACATTCAAAGCTCAAACAGAAGATGCTCCAATGACAAATCCAGAAGATCAAACAAGTATGATTATAATGAACAATTATTTTGGAATTGGGGTGGATGCTGACGTTTGTATGCGCTTTCACACAAAAAGAGATGCCAATCCAGAAAAGTTTTCTTCAAGACTTTTCAATAAAACCCAATATGTCAAAATTGGATTACAAAAAGCATTTGATCGAACGTGTAAAGATTTGTGGAAAAGAGTGGAATTAGAAGTTGATGGTCGACCTATTGAATTACCCCCTTGTGAAGGAATTATTGTTCTAAATGTTCTAAGCTGGGGAAGTGGTGCTAATCCTTGGGGAACGGCAAAGGTTTGTGATTTATTAAAAATTATTTTTTCTTTTTTAATTTTGTTTAATTTAGGAAGAAGCTCCATTTCAAAAACCTACACATTATGACGGTTTACTTGAGGTTTTTTTTTAATAAAAATTTTAAATTTTAATGATTTAATTTAAAGGTGGTTGGTATAACAGACGTTTCCCGTCTTGGTCTTATTCAATCTAAATTAGCGGCCGGTACAAGAATAGCACAAGGAGGATCGGTATTTTCTTTGAAAATTTTTTTATTAAACTCTTTCAATTATTCGTAAAAAAATATTTTAAAACTCAAAAATGACTTGAAAATTAAAAAAAATATTATTTTTTTGCGAATAAATGGAGTGTGTACCTAAATTAAATTTGTTTTAGCATTCTTTTGGTGAATTAGATTATTTATTTTTCTTAAGATTAAATTTATTTTATTTTTCTTAAGATTAAAATTATAACAAAAGAAATGTGGCCAGTTCAAGTAGATGGTGAACCTCATATTCAACCTCCTGGAACAATTACAATGTATTTCTTTCTTTTTTTTTTGAATATTTTCATTCTATTAATTTAAGTCTAAAATCAGCACTTAAAGCAAAAATGTTAAAAAAGAAAAAGAAATCTCGTAAAAGTGTTGCTGGAACTGTAAGAGCAGTGCAAAGTGAAGGATCTCCTTCAAATGATTTTGAACATTTAAATTCCAGTCATTTGGAAGTTGAATTAAGAACGGGACATGGAAAAAGCAATCCTGAAGATATTAACTCATTTGATGATGATGAAGAGGCTGATTCATTCCTTTAAAAGTTTTTTTTTCAATTTTTCTACTAACATAGTTTGGGGGTTAATTCTCTTACAATTAGTTTTTTTTAATTAATTAAAAAATAAGAATGCCAAAAAATTAATGGAACTTGAATAAATATTTTAGGTAAATACCACCCCATTTATTCCAAAAATATTAAAAAAATTAAATAAAATTATTAAAACATTGAAAAATAATAAAAAATGAATTGAAGAAATAAAATCTCTTTTTTTTTGCGAATAAATGGGGTGTTTAACTAAAATATTTATTAAAGTGTTGCAATTGTCAATTAATTAATTTTTTTCATCTAAAAATTGTAGCGTTTTAAATTTTTTTTAATTTTTAAAAATTAATTTATAATATGTATATTAATCCCAAACCCTTGCTAATATTTTATTTGATTTTTTATTTTCACAATTTTTTAAATTTTTTGTCCCATCAAGAGCTCATTTGTCTTTCTCCTAGTATTTTTCTACCTTTTTTTTAATTTTTTTTATTCCCAGATTTTTTTTTAATATTTTGCTTTTTTTAATAATTTTCACTTTTTATCTGCTGTCAAATTGAATTTGTTAATTTTTTTTAACTTTTGTACATATTTATATCCCATATAAAGGCAGATATTAATTATATTTTTCCCAGTGCGAATTTATATAATTTTTTTTAAATTTGTTTGCTTGATAATTTAGTTTTTTTTATATTTTTGGTTTAATTAAATTTACTATAAAAAGTTAGGTGTATGTTTTGGACAAAATGTCATTTTATATTTTTCGACAAAATGTCATTTTATACGACAAAATGTCATTTTATATTTTTCGACAAAATGTCATTTTATATTTTTCGACAAAATGTCATTTTATATTTTTCGACAAAATGTCATTTTATATTTTTCGACAAAATGTCATTTTATATTTTTCGACAAAATGTCATTTTATATTTTTCGACAAAATGTCATTAAATATTTTTGGACAAAATGTACAGACCAAACTGTGGACAAAAAGTGAACCCTTCATGTAAGTGCCAATTGAAATTTTGGCACTATTTAATTTTAAAAAATTCATAAATAATTCCAAACCAGATCAATTTTTCTAATTTTTTTTAAAAGATGTGGACAATTATTTGGAACATTATAAAAAAAATTTTTAAAAAATTTTAGGCCAAAATTCATTTTTGAAGGGCCAAAAGTGCCAATTTAAATTTTGGCACTATTTAATTTTAAAAAATTCATAAATACTTCCAAACCAGATCAATTTTTCTAATTTTTTTTTTAAAAGATGTGGAGAATTATTTGGAACATTATAAAAAAAATTTTTAAAAAATTTTAGGCCAAAATTCATTTTTGAAGGGCCAAAAGTGCCAATTTAAATTTTGGCACTATTTAATTTTAAAAAATTCATAAATCCTTCCAAACCAGATCAATTTTTCTAATTTTTTTTTTAAAAGATGTGGACAATTATTTGAAACATTATAAAAAAATTTTTTAAAAATTTTAGGCCAAAATTCATTTTTGAAGGGCCAAAAGTGCCAATTTAAATTTTGGCACTATTAAATTTTAAAAAATTCATAAATCCTTCCAAACCAGATCAATTTTTCTAATTTTTTTTTTAAAAGATGTGGACAATTATTTGGAACATTATAAAAAAAATTTTTAAAAAATTTTAGGCCAAAATTCATTTTTGAAGGGCCAAAAGTGCCAATTTAAATTTTGTGCCATCGATCTCAGCTTGAGCTCAAATTGAGCTCCTGCGTCTAGATGGCTCCTCGCGAGTACTTGTATTGCGTCTAGATGGTCTTTCTTGAAACATTTTTTAAAAATTTTTTTGACCTCGAGTTCGAACCCGCCGCATTCAAATTAGCAAATCCAACATAATACCACTACACCATAACTCTTCTTACCAACTTTAAAATAAATGTGCTTTTGAATTTGCCCCCAAATCTCAAATTTTGATTTTTAAATTCCATTTCAGCGGACATCTACCTTTTATCTTTATCCGATCCCAACAATTTTTAAACCATTCGATAGCCCTAAGTCTGAAGGTGTGCCCTACCGTTGGGACGAATTCTGTCCTTTATCCACAAAAAAGTTATGGTCCAAAAACCACAGCTACTGCCCCTTTTTCTCTTGTCAAAAAGCATGTTTTTTGACATTTTTTCGACTTTGTTCGACTTTTTTCTAAAAAACATTTATATACATTCGATAGCCCTTTCAAAAAGCTATCGAATGGATATACATTTACCCAAAAAAATCAAAATTTAAAAAGTTATTAAAAAAATTTAAAAAACGCCCTATTTTTCTTTTTTTTTTAGTGATATATTATTGAGTAAATTTATATATTTGAATAAAATATTCTAAACTATAAAAAAAAATTAAAATTATTTTCATCGTCAAAATAAGTCTAAACAAAATGAAAAAATTCTAAGGCGAATTATTATCTTCTTTATTATTCTTCTCTTCATTTTCCATAATCATTGAAGTAGAATTCTTAAAAAAAAATATTAAAATATTAAAAAATTAAATATTTCCCAGGGATATAAAAAAAGGAGATTTTGTCACAACTTTTGTAAAAATTTAATTTATTATATTTAGGTAGAGACCGAGAAAATGCCAAATTCAAATTAAAATAATTTTAAAAAATTTGAACGATCTCAAGTTTAGGCCCTCGTCTTTTAAACCTACAAAAATTATATTGAAGAGTAAAATTAAATAAAATAAACGATTTCTGTGTTTGTCCAAATAATAATAATTAATTATTGTGTTGTGTGTCGTTGAGAATTTTTAATTTCGCGCGGATAAAATCCAGCCTAAGCGAATCTTGCACAAGATATTCTATTTTTTTAATTTAATAGCTTGTGGCAAGATATTCACTTAACTGGCATTAATCCACTTATTTTTATCAAAAATATTTTTTTAAAAATTAATTGTTGAATTTTGCCGTGTTTAAATGTCGTTAATATAAAATATTTAATTTTTTAGACTTTTTTTAGTAAAAAAACAACCAACCACAACAACAACAACACAGAAATCGTTAATTTAAAAAATCAAAAAAAAACGAAAATAAAATTATAAAAGAGAACAAAAGTATAAAAATAAAGTATAAAAAAATTCAGACAAAATAAAAATTTCTTGATACTGTGGGAATTTTATATTTTACTGTAAAAATATAAAAAGAATGGAAAAGAAAGATTTGTTCTTCAATTTGTGTGTTGTGCTCAAATAATTAAAGAAAGTAGATATTTATGAGTGAATAAAATGAAAAAGTTGACAGTTGACTTGTGGCGCAGTCGGTTGTGTTCTAGGTTTGTGTGTTTTCACTTCAAAAGTTCGATTCCACCGGCAATCCAAGCATTTCTTCTGCACTCAAAATACAACAAAAAAACAAATTAAAAAAACAAAATTACAATAGATCAAACAACGAAAAAAGAACATTTTTACAAAAAACAAAAATTAAAAAAAATTTTTCTTGATGCAAAATTTTTTATTTATTTAAATATTATTCCCCCAAAAATTAATTAAACTGAAAAAAAAAAGTAGAAAATAAATAAATATTATTTAGAGTTGACAACAAATAAACAAAATCATCTCGCCTTTTTCAAGCAGGAAAAAAAAAAAAATTGATCACTTTTAGAGAATATATAAAAGTTAAAAATTTGTCTTAAAAATTTTTTCATTAAGCTTAAAAGAATTATACAGCTGTTTAAGAGAGAGAGAGAGGAAATGAATATAAAGAACAACAACAATTGTGCTTTTATATTCACTCTTGATATATCAAATATAAAATAAATTTTTGCTTAGGTGAGATATATGATGGATGATCTTTTTCTGAGTCAAAAAATATATATCAAAAGACCCAAAATTAAAATTAAAAAAAAAATATATACTTAAATATATTTTATTTTACCCAAATGTTAATTATTCAACCTCTTCCCCCCAAAAATTAATTTAATTAAATTATTTAAAAAATAATACCACTGTCATCTCATCAATTGGAGGATCATTCTTTTGATCATTTTCTTCAACATTAATAATCAAATTAGAAGAATCATCACTTGTACTTGCAACAATTTGTAAACCTTCCAATTTTATGCGCATTTCAGACAAAAAACTAGGAAAAAAAATATTTAAATATTTCAAAAAAAATAAAATTTAAAATTTCACAAACTTGTATCGATTTACTGCTTCATCATACGTATTTTCCATTTTTTGTTGTTGCAAATTATTCAGCTTTGATTGAATAAGTCTCATTTTGTGCTTACGCGCAGCTAAAGAAGAAAAACGTTCAGAAATTTTTGAAGGAAGATCATCTCTAAAAAAATTTTTTTTTTATTTTTTTTTAAATAAATTAAAATAATACTTCTTTTTATTTAAACTTGAAGTACAAATTTCTTTTTCTGGTAATTGAGGTATTGGAGGAATTCTTTCTTCATCTTCAACCACTGATTTCTGTTAAAAAAAAATAAACTTTCGGAAAAAACTTTAAAAAAAAATAAAAGTTTTATATCATTCGAAAGAGCTCATCAATCTGAGTCGAATGATACCAAAATCAGTCTGCAATAAAAATTTTGGGTCGAGCTATAAGCCTCTAAAAATTGAAAAAATCAAAAGGGGGGACCAAGTCATTTCAAGTGATTACCGCGGCTGCTCTCTCCTCAAAGATGAAAACAACTTGAAAATCTCTTTCGAAAGAAATATATTCTGATGGATGAAAAAAAAAGTAAATTTTTGGAACGTGTCTGACATGGGTGAACACCCCATTTATTCGCAAGAAAATATTTTCACTCAGAAATAAAATTTTCTTGCGAATAAATGGGGTGTTCACCCAAAGCCAAATTAATAAATTCTCCTTTAAATAATTAATTACTAACCTCAAATTCTTCTTTTTCTTTATTAGTCAAATCCAATACTTTTGTAGTCGATAAAATATTTAAATTTTCAACATCTTCTTCTTCTTCAACACGATTGTTAAGACCACGCTTTGCTGCTTCGCGTCTAAGCTTTTCTAATTGGCGTTGCCTTCGTTCAGAGTTTGAATTGGAATCTTAAAAAAAAATATTTTAAAAAAAGTTTTTAAAAATTTTAAAGAGATCAAAAGTCAGCTAAAGTTTTGTCCGCAATTATTGTCCGCAAATATAAAAAATTGAACATTTTTTAACACCCAAATCTTCTCTACTAAAATAAAAAATATAGTTTAATATAATTTAAAAAATCAAAACAAAAAAATAAATATAAATAAAAGAGTGTGAGACGACCCCAAAACTCATTTTTTTTCTCTCATTCAAGCTGCATTTTACAACACAACCAAAAAAAAAAGTATAAATGCTTGGAAAGAAAAGGGTTATTATTTAGCTTATACTTTAAAAACATTGTAGAAAATAATAGAGAAAATAAAGAAAAAAGAGAATTTTAAACAGAGTTAAAGCCCATAAATACAACAAAATTTTCTACCCTTTTTTACTTAACCCAAAGAGGCAAAAATGTGGGAGACGACAAGAGAATATATATATATCCATCCTTCTTTACTTTATAGAATAATTTTGTTATGGAGATAGGGAAAAATAAAAGGAAAAATAAAAGTAAAAAAATATAAATTTATATAATAAGCACAGAGCCACAAAACAGACTAAAGAATGAGATACACTCAATGCTGCAGGGCAAAAGAAAGAGGAAAAGCACCTCTCCAAATTGATAAAAATAAAATAATAAAAACAACGGAATTCCGTTGTTGCTGTCATCAGAAAAAAGGCTTTTTTTAAATAAAAAAAACTCTTTTATTTTACTATTAAAAAATAAGAGAAAACTTAACTCTTCTCTTATTTAGTTAATTGTTATAGAGAGGAAAAGGAAAAATTTGTTACAACAAAACTCACTCTATTTTATCTCATTTTTTCTTCTTCTTTTAAAGTAAAAAAAACGCTTTTCACTCGATGCCACATAAAATAAAAATAATTTCTCAAAATTAGTAAAATAAATATTTTATTTTTTTTTCTAATAGGTGCATTTTGTCTTTTAATTAAAGAGTTAAATGCCAAAAAAAGATAAGTCTTCGCGCATTTTTTTTAGTAAAAAAAAAAGTATTTATATGTTGTCTTAGAAACGGTCTCTCAAAAATTAATTTTCTTATACATTTTTAAAAGGAAAAGTCGACAAAATTATTTTTATATTTAAATATTTATTTTTGTAGGATTAAAAGCACCTCTCTAAGACAACGTTTTTAAAGAAAAAAAATTAAATAAAATATTTAAAGCTTATTAAAGCACATAAAAATAATTATATAAATTATAAAAAGAAAACTAACTTGTAGTAGTAACAAATTTTTGATGATGAGCATTTTTGTCAGTTGTAAGGGAGTCAGCTTTATCATGAAGCTGCTGAACTAAGCTTTTTTGTTTTTTCTTAAAAATTAGACTATAATAAGAGAGTTATATTTAGAGAAGGTTACAAGTGGACGTGTGGTGTAGTCGGAAAACACTTAATTTAGGGTTGGAGGCTCGAACCCTAGTACGAGTAATGTTTAATTTAACCAGTTTTTTTCGATTTAAAAAATTATAAAAAATCATTTTGCAAGGATAAAAATAAAATAAATTTTTAAAGGTGTTCCCAAGCAACGAAAAATTATTATTTTCCAAAAAAAGGAAAAAATATTTTTTTAATTAAACCTTTTCAAAATAAATACTCAATCGTGCTGTCAATTGTTGATCCAAAAGACTGGAAGCATCCTCCGCTTCTTTAAACATTGAATTAAAGCCAAAAATCATTTGTTGAATATTTTGAAGTTTTAAAGTCAAACGATCCACCTCCAATATTTTAAGTTCTATTATTTAAATAAATTTATTAAAAAAAAAGAAATAAAATTTTCAAAAGAAAAACCTGCATGTTGATTTTCCGAATCACTTTTTAATAATTTTTGTATATCACTCAATTTTGGGAGCAATTCATCAAGATCTCCACAAAATTTAACTACAACCTCTTTCATCGCCAAAGTAAACTCCTTCTCTTGTTTTCTTAATTCATTGAATGATTGAAGAATTTTGTTTATCAAATCATTCGTCAGCTTTTTATTAAAAATAAAATATAAAATTTAATATAAAATTAAAAAAAACCTGAATATTATTGTCATTATCCAATAAAAGCTGCAACTGTTTAAGCAATTTTTTCTTTCCAATTCGAAGTGTACTTAAGCTATCCAAAACTGTTTGATGACGCTTTATCTGTGTAAAATTTGTGAGAATACTTAAGCAATTCTTTTATATATTTTTGGTCAACTTTTTATCAAAATCGGGGTTTAGGAGGTTCTTTTTAGTTAATTTTTAAAAAACAAAGTCCTAGACCTCTAATTTTATTCTCACTTTACTTAAAATTAGAAAAATAATTTTTAAAAAACCTGTAACTTTTTTCACCGTTTTCAAGTAAACAAACTTACAATATCAACATCTTCAATCCTCTCAGCCAATTGCGAAATTCTTTCAAGAAATTCTTTCGAAATTTCGTCTCCCCCTTCTGACATATTTTCTTCAAAATTAAAATTTAAAAATTAATATTAAAAAAAGATTAAAAAATAAATATAAAAAAAGGCATAAGGACCACAAATTAAATAAACAAAATTTTATATTTAAAATAATTTATTGAATAAAAAATAAAATCAAAGCTCTTCTGTTTTATAACTTTCTAATAAAACCTCTGTTTCTTCATCTTCCTCTTCATCAGATTCTTCTTTAAAATCAACATTTTTTGGCATTTTCAAAATTTCTTCATCTTTGCCATAATCAGGATCATTTTCAGGCAATGCACTAATTGAATTTAATATTGCATTCATAACCATTCCATTTTCTATTCTGTCTGGTTTAAGTAAAGAACATACTTTAGAGAAAAAAACGGCAAGAAGATGAGGGCACTGTGTAAATTAAAAATATTAATTAATTAAAAAAATTAAAAAATACTCAAAAATCAGATGACATTTTTAAAAAAATAAAAAATAAAGCTTAAATTTTAAATAATTTATATATTAAATTAGATACTTTTTTTTTTGCAAAATTTGAAAGAAAAAAGAAGAAAAGAAAATAAACACAAGAGTGAAAAATGTGTAAAAATGTTAAAATTGGGGCTGAAAATTATTATTATTATTATCGATTCCATTTTCCCTTAGAGCCTGAATAAAAAAATTTATTTTCATTTCTGTAGACCGGTAAATGTCCTTGTAAATTTTTAATTGCTCTTTAAGAACCAAATCCTTTGCTTTTGTACCTGTGATTTAATTTTAAAAAAATAAGTCAAACTTTAAGTATAAGGGTACACACCCCATTTATTCGCAAGAAAATATTTTATTGTTTAAGTCAAATTTTGGGTGTAATACATTTTCTTGCGAATAAATTGAGTGTCTTGACAAGTTCTATTTATATGTCAACCCTCAAATGGAATAAAAAAATAATTTAACAAACCTCTACATATCTTCTCCAAATCTGCTTCTAACATTGCCCTGAGATCTGGTTTGCTTAATTTGTACACATGTTCCATTCGTTCATAAGCATCAACCAAAGAAATTCCAAGTTTAGTTGGTTCTAACCTACGATCCTGTCTTTGAATTACATACCAACGCAATTTAATTTTTTCAATATGTTCTGCATGAGTTGCATCTGTTCCAATTCCTTTTTTATCCATTAAAGCGATCAAATCAGATTCAGACAAAAGGGGTGGTGCCTTAATTTAAAAAAATATAAAAATTCTTTAAAAATTAAAAAAAAAACCTCAGTAAATCCACTATTTATATCAACACTAAATTTAGGTAATATTTGTCCTTGACGATAATTTGGAATATTTTTATCTCTCCAATTCTCATAACGATAAACATTTAAATATCCCATGTCAGCAATAATTAAACCAGTCGTTACAAATATTTCATCGGCAAGTTCAACCTTTTTTGATATTTTTAAAATTAAAATTGTGTGTTTTTTAAACAAAAAATAGTGCTGCCAAATAAGCGCGGGAACAACTGAACACGCTAAAAATTATAATAAATGAACAATTAAATAATTTTAGGTATTTATGGTATCATTTAATAAAGAATAAAATTTGCTACAAAATAACAAAAAGTCGAGTTTTTAGAAAAAAAAGGTTTAAAAAACCTCCAAAAACTGAATTTTCTAAAAATTAATAGTTTTTTACTACAACATTTTATCTATTTTTTCAAAAATTTTGATTTTTTTTGGTATTTTGTAACAAATTTTTCTCTATCCAATGATACCATAAACATCCCAAATTATTTAATCGTTGATTTGCTATAATTACTGGCTTCAGATGTCCCCGCGTTCATTATCAGTTGCCTAACCCTTTTAAAAAAAATTATACTTTGACTTTTGTTTCATTTCCAGTTGCATCACGAGAAACAGAAGCAAGAAAATGCCGACAAATAAATTCATAAACGTTCCATTCCTCATTATTATTAATTTCATTTCTTAAATTTATTTAAAAAATATTCTAATAATTTAAAGAAAAAGTTAAAACCTTGTTCCATTTTTAACAGGATGTATAGGTGGATGAGCCTGATCGTTTTTTGTTCCATTTCGTGGTTGAGGTCCACCTCTTTGTTGAATTTCAGTTGCAAATTGTCCCCATTGATTATTTTGAGTTAATGTATCTACAATACTTGCCAAATCAAATTCCTTTGAATAACAATTAGTTTCTGTTCTAAAAAGAGAAGAAAAAATAAGTTTATAAAATTAATGTAATAATTTTCAAATTTTTCAATAAAAAAAATCATTAAAATTTTAAAAAAATACCTAGGATACGAAATAAAACCATTTTGATACAATTTTTCAGCTGTCGCCAAAACCTGTTTGGCGTTCATCCGCAAGAATCGAATCCCCAATCTTTCCAATTGAATTGTATCTAATGGTTGTGGTCTCCATTTACTTTTTGGTTTTTGTACAATTTCTTTGACTACTGCAGGTTTATTAGAGGAATTACATAATTCTTTTATTGCCTAAAAAATAATAAAATTATTTCAAACAAAAAACAATTTAAAAAAAAACCTGAACAACGCTTTCATCAAAAAGTTGTGTAGAAAGTCCATCTCTTTCCCATAAAAAAGTATATCCTTTATTGTTACCATCAGTACCAACTAACTTCCAAAATTGTTCACTAACAAAACTTGTGTGTTCTTTATAGCGTTGTACAACAAAACCTAAAATTTAAAAAATTTATACAAAATTTTAGGAAGTCATATTTATAATATTCTTGTTGCGGAAAAATGTCTGGACTGTAGATAGAATCGAACCACCGACGAATGGATTCAAAACCAGGGCACAACCCACTGCACCACAATACAACCATTCAAATTTTAATTTTTATTCCACTATATATTTTTTGAGATTCGAACATAATATTAAATCCTAATAGACAGAAAAGACCCTAATAAACCAAAATAAAATTCACTCAAAAATCCAAAAATTTATTTAATAAAAAAATTTTAATTAACCTAAAGTAGGGAATTGGCAACTTCCATAACTAATGACTTGATTGTTATTAAATTCTTGACCATTGCACAAAAGTCTGTGTACACCACTATTTCGAATGCAAATAGTTTGAAGACGAGTAAATGCCGCACCTTTTAATAAAATTTAAATTAATTTTTGAAAAAATCTTTTATATAAATTTGAACCTGTCCTCAAATCTAATTGCATTCTACAATCAACAGCATTCACTTTGTTTTGATCAATTCTTTGAAGATTTTGCATTGCTCTCAGAACAGATTGTTGAGTTATTTCAGAAAATATTGCTCTTTCAACACGCAAATTTCTTTTAAAAATTTTTTTTAATAAGTAGAAAATTAGAGAAAATAAAAACCTGTTTGCAGCAAGGCAAATTTGACAAATTTCATTGCCAATATGCTCTCCTTCCCGATCGCAATCTGTCCAAATTATAAGACGATTGGCCTTCTTGGCTTCAATTCTGCGAGTACAAAAACATTTAAAAAAGATAAAGTAATAAAAAAACCTCAAATTCTCTTCAATTGGTTTCATATCTGGTAAAACAGAATGAATCAGTTCACCATCAAAAAGATCATAAATTTGATTTTCTATCCAAATTTTATATCTTGGATGAAAAGCGTAATTCATCATATGCCCTCTAACACTTGTAAAAACAAAATTAAAATTTCCATTCAAGAACCTTGCTAAAAAATGGATTCGAAAAATATTTTTTTTAATATTACCATTAAATAAAAAGTTGTAAATGTAGGGGCCTTTTCCTTTAATCTGTCTAGCTTCTCCAGTTGATAAAAACTTTGCAATATTTTTAGCTGCATCATGTTTTTCGGCAACACAAAGAACATTATTATTGTTGTTATAAACCATTTCTTCAAATTTAACTTTCTTTTTTCTTGCAAATTGATAAGATTTTGTTGCAAAAGTTTGTAAAAATTTCAAGCAATTATTTTTCAAAAGCAATAATTCCAATTGCATCAATCTAAAACAATTAAAAAACAAAACGATAAATTTAAACGAAAAATAAAGCACGGAATTATATCCATAAGTAAAAACAAAATTAAATAGAAAAACTGAAAGAGAAAAAATTAAAAAAATGCACATCTGATTTTAAAGCAAATTTCTCCACCTTTTTGTCCTTTTAAAAAAAATTACTCTAAAACAATTAAAGACATTTTAAATTTATTTTTTAAAAGGACAAAATGGTGGTTTAACAACAAACCAAATAAGCCTGCCGAGAACAAGCAACTAAAAATTATTAAATTGTATAAAATTATTTCTATTTGTAAAATATAAACCTTTTTTAGTAAAAAAAGAACATCGACAAAAATTCACAGAAGCATAAATGTAATATGAGTTTGTACAAAACGAACCAGTCCTAACCTGAATAAAGAAATATAGTAATGTTAGACAAATCTAATCATAACCAGGGAAAGAAAACAAATGACCGAATCTCCCAAGCACTGACAATCTTCAACTAACAATAAGATTATAATTAAGTTTATGCAACTTAATTAATCGTTAATATTTAAGATCTAAAAAATTAAAAGGACGAGGGATCGGGTCCATCTAATTTAAAGGTATACATTGTGAGAGTCAAACAATGAAAGAACTAAAATAATAATCTGAACTTTTACCTCATAAAGTGCAGGAAAAACACCTTCATCATCACGAACAATTCTTACAAGCCCATTTTCAGCAATTGCAAGACCATCAACAACAACATCATCACCAAATAAATCTGAAAGTCTAACGGAAACAATAAATAAGTAAAATCAAAAAAACCTCACAGCCATTTCAAAAAACTCGTCATTTTTTCCTGTAAATTTATGCTCCATTTTATCCTCAAATTTCTTCAATATTCTTCGTACGTGATAAGCAGAACACATTCTTTTCGCTAACATTGAATTATTAAAAGCACCACCAAGATTACTACATTCCATTTTGAATCAATCGATTACGAATAAATAACTTTAAAAAATTCAAAAAAAAATCAAGAAATGCTCTTTTTCCAAATTTGAATTACGCTCATCAAAACGCTCTTTCTATAATTTTATTATTTAACGTTACTCTCATTTCAAAGACGTTTCATTGTCTAAGACGTTTCATCAATTAAAAACTTTAAATATTTAAATATGAAAAATTTAACAAATTAAGAATCAAAATATTTTCGTTAATTTTCATTTCTTTTTTTCTTATTGTGTTAGTTGTAAAGTACAACATTTAGCAGCTCCACCACTTTTAATAAATTCAGACATGTCGACCTGACATAAAATTTCCAAAAAAAAAAGATTTATTTATTTACAAATTTAGGTTCAAATCCAAGCTTTTCTAATGCTTTTGCAGTTTGTTCTGCTCCAATAGGTATAATTACACTTTTACCAATAACAATTGAATTACAGGCAAAACGAATAGCTTCCTCTTCTGAGACTGGAACCAATTCAAGTTCATTTGACATATTATGCCTAGCAACAGGATCAAAAGCATAAGGATAATAAATTGCTATTTCTTCAGTTATTGGACAAAAACATGTGTCAATGTGATAAAACCTTTGTATTTTTAATAAAAATTTAAAAAAAAATTAATAACCTTGGATCAATAAGCCGAAAACCATAAACTTTAAATGGATTTTGATCATCTCTCAAATATTTTGCAATCAAATTTAATGCGCGTACATCCGTCCTTGGACCAATACCACAAAACAATTTATTCTTTCCCACCCACAAAGCGTCCCCAGCACCTAAAAATTTTTTTTAAATTTTTTATCCCTAAATTCAAAAGAAAACCTTCAAACGGAACGTGCATATCCTTCTTTGTAATATATCCATTTTCTTTAAACCATTTATCATAATAATAATCTTCACCTTTTAAAAATAATTTTTAACTTTTTAAATAAAAAAACCTTTTCTTTCTGGATAGAAAAAATTGCTAAGATAAGCTTTATTTCCTCGAACAACAGCAGCATTTGCTATAAAAACCAAATCGGGATAATTGTTCGCACCCTGTAGAAACCTAAGGAATATTTAAAAAGAAAGTTCTTTACTACTACTATTTTTTATTTAAATAAAAAAGTTGCGGACATTTTTTCTTAAAAACGTAAAAAAGTCCGCAATTTTTGTCCGCAAATTATAATAATACATAATTTTCCAAAAACAGCTTATTTTAAGGCTTTAAAAGGACTAGAAATAAAATAAATAATTCATTAAAAAAAAGTCCGCAAAAAATTGCGGACTTTTTTAAATAAAATTTGCGGATTATTCTACGCATAAAGAAGATACCCAGCTACTTTTTATAAATTTTTTAATTTTTAAAATATTATATAAAATTGCCTCTGCTTCCATCACAGACACATCAGCTCCTGACTTCTACAAAAACAAATATTTAACAAAAAAAATTAAATTTTACCTCAATAGTTTCTTTCAAATTATGCCATTGTTGAACAGCTCTTTCTAAGTTTACTGGGTCACCTGGACGCATCCAAGGATTTCTAAAAATTAAAAAATTATCAAAATATGTAAAAAAACACTTACATTTCGTATTTTACCTTAAAATAAATTAAAAAAATTAAAAAAAAATTTCTTTAAAAATTCAAAACCTGAAAAAACGTTGGTCGACACATTAAAATTCTTGTTTTTTGTAAAACTTTTTTTGTCAAATTCATTTCTTTAAAATAAGAAAAATTAATTTGTGATAAAATTGAATAAAACACAATTTTTTAAATTTACTAAAATATTCTCTGGGGCTATTTTAGTGAGGTTATTAAAAAAAATGTTAAGTTTGTCTAAATTAATTTTTAAGCCCAAAAATCAACTTTAAAAAAAAATTTTTTATCAAAATTTTTTAATAAACACGTCTAGTTAAAAAATAAAATAAATATAAACCTCTTTTTACATGTGTCCCCGCAATCATAAAAAAAATTAAAAGAGAATGATTGAACGATTGTTATCAACTCAACATTTTCTATAAAATTAATATTATATAAATGTTATTAAAAAAAACCTTTTCTCCTTCTGCGCGAAAGAGATTTTTATCTCTTTCTCTTTTTAATTTAATTTATCATCTCGTTAATGACATATTAAATATATTTTTTAATTTCATAAGAATTTGTAAAGTGTGACGACCGCTCTCCGCTCTTTTCAGGGAGATTCTTGAAAGCAGAAAAAATGTCTTCTCATCTCGCGATTCATCATCACGTGTGTACCTGTATTTTCTAGAAGAAAAAATATTTAAAAATAAATAAATTAATTAATTTAAATTAATTAATTTAAAAAAATAAAAGGAAAATAGACATTCCACTAGAAATAAAATTAAAAATAATTTTTTAAATTTTTTTATTTAAATCTAATTTTTATTTTTTCAAAAAATTGATTAATTTTTTACATTAATTAAGTTTAAAAAAATTAAAAAAAAATCTTCTCTATTTTTCAACAAATTTTCAATTTATTATTCTTCAAATCCTGTCGAATTTTGTACTTTTGAATTTTTGTATTTACTCGAGGAAATTCTGAAAGTATAGCAAGCTGATCGGGAGGATCCAACTTTTTAAAAAAAAAATAAAAAAATTTTAAATAAAAAAAAATAAACCCGATTTTCGCGGCAAATATCGACCATCTCTTTTTTAAATTCACCAATGTTTATTGAACTATTTTCCTTCTTTGGTACAACAACAGCGGTTAATGGTCCACCATGAGTTGTTTGAACAATCTTATTTAATAAAAAAGGAAAAATTATATTTTTTCCCAAAGCATCAAAAAAAATGTTTTCCAAGGCTAATATTTAAATAATTTTTCATTTTATATTTTTTTTAATATTTCTTCAATCAAATATTCATAAATAATCTTTTCTTAAAACTATCCGCCCCAATTTTCTAATATAAATATTCCTTCAAAACTATATATTTTATATTATTTTTAACTATTTTTTTTAAACATATTATAAACTTATTTGTTTAATAAAATAATTATTCTAAACTTATTAAATTTAAATTCTAACACAAGACTGGAACGTGTACTTTATGTGCACACCTCATTTATTCGCATTATAAAAATAAAGTTTTTGCGAATAAATGGGGTGTTTACCTAAATTAGACTAGTTCCGAAATTTTCTTTTTTAACCTCCAGAAAAAGAATTTAAAAAATAAAAACCGAGATTCCACGAATTTGCTGGGACATTTGGGCTATTAATCGTTCAATCCTCCAATGTTCAACAAGACGACCAATTTTGTCAAAAATTAAATCTTCTCTATGTTGTGTTATAATTTCAACATTTCCGTCTTGCTGTATACACACAACATCACTAAAAAAATTAAAATAAATTATATTTATAGCGGAAAAATGTTTGCACGACCGATGGAATCGAACCATAGTGGAAAGGAAACACAAAATCAAGAGCACAACCACTGCACCACAAGACAACTCTACGAATACCCATTTTTATTCACTTATATATTTTGTAAAAAACAAAATTAAAAACAAACAAACCCAGTGCTCACCCATTCCTCTTCTATTCTAACAAAATTTGGTCCATAACCCAAAAAAGTTGTTTTCGATAGCGGTTTAAGGCGCAACTCGCCAATTAAATTACCGTTACTTGCTAAATTATCAATTTTGGTGACATCCACCTTTAAAGGTATTTTACATAGAATTTTATTTAAAAATAAACCTCATATCCTTTTAATACTTTCCCGACAGATTTGACCAAATTTGTAGTATTGTCACTTAATAAAGGAATACTTCCGAGTTCAGTAGAAAGCATTCCAACCTAAATAAAATTTTAAAAAAAAATTGAAAAAAAAAATTAAAAATTAAATTTACAGCAATTTTTTTTGCATTAGGCAACATTCCCTCAATTGAAATAAGTAAATCAGAAGATACACGTTCTCCTAATAAAACAACTGTATCAACACTGGGTAATGTAGTAGTAGAATTAGAGGAAGATTTTTGTTTTTGTTGTGTTAATGGTTGAGTACGTAATAAAAGTCGAAGAGCAGCAGCATTTGACAAAATATTTGTACATCTAAATTTTTTAACAAATTTCTCTACACAAATTTAAGGTAATTGTGTGTAATTTGGGGGATCACCCACCCCATTTATTCGCAAAAGGAATTTTTTTAACGTCATTTTTTGGTAAAAATATTTTTTGCGAATAAATGGGGTGTATATTAGTTAAATTATCCAAAATTTTAAAAATTTATACTTATGTTTTTTAATCGAATCAAAAAGAAGCTTTGGCAAAGGACTTGGATCTGGGAAGACAACTTTTGATTCAAACAGAAAAGGGCTGAAAATGACCAAACTGAACACTGGAATACGAAATAGAGGCAAAGCACAGCACAAAATTGTCTAAAATTTAAAAGTTTAAATGTTTTTTTCTTTTTAATTTTATAGAAAAAAATATTTTTTTCCCATTAACCTAAAGGAACTGAAAGGCCAGAGTTTTTTTCTTTTAATATAAAAATTCTGGCTTTTCTGTGTCAGACTAAGATAAATAAATTAAACCCCCGAAATCCAGACCCAAGCATAGAATTTTTTTAATTAAATCATTCTCAATCTCTACTTTAAAATAAAATAAAAAATATATACTACTATACATCTCGTTTAATTCCAATAGTTGAAGAAGCAATTCGGCTACCATTAATTAATTGATAATGACTTAGGGCAACAGCTTTAGGAGGTCCAGTGGATCCCTTAAAAGTTTAAAAAAATAAATAAAAAATTTAAAAAAAAAAAAAGTAAACCGAAGTAAATTGTATTGCGCAAACTTTATGACAGTCCCATTGTTCATATTTGGGTAATTTGGCAATTTGCTCACTGTTGCCTTTAACAAAAATGTCTGAAAGAGTGTACGTCCCACTAGAATTTTTTTTTAAATATAAATTTAAAAATTAAAAAATACCCATGTTTGTGGTCTTCATCAGCAAAAATAATGTGTGTCAGTTTTGGAAAGGTCTTTAGTTTTAATTTTCCCTTTTCTCCTTTTTTAATTTCTGACGAGACACTCAAAAGCATTTGATAAGCTTTATCAGAATCTCCAAAATAGACAAATCCGTTAAATTGACCTGAAAACGAGGTAGAGAAAATTAAAAAAAATAAAACAAACCAATTTGAAGGAAATGTCCAAGTTGGTCAGTGTTGGCAAAGTTGGGGCTAGCAATAGAGAATATCTTCAAATATTAATTTCAGTTTAAATATATTTCTCTAAAATTTGACGCGAGTGCCATCTGTAGGAACTCATTAGCTTTAGGTACACCCCATTTATTCGCAAAAAAATATTTGTTAAATCAAACTTGAATTAGCAAAAAAATATTTTCTTGCGAATAAATAGGGTGTCTTCCCTTATAAATTAAGGAAAAAATGCGCTACTTTTTACTGAAAAAATTGATTGTTTTATACAGGTAAAATTAGAAAACAGGAAAAAAATATCTAAGGAATCATTTTGCAATCACGTCTCATATGCGGAGTTAATATATTATTCAATTAAAATTTCCAAAAAAATTCTAATTTAATAATAAAAAAATTAATATACCACTCCAGCTCTGGACGCACCCAAAACAGCAATAACTAGTTGACTGTGATTATTGCCACAAATAAGAATTTTATCATCAGTTTTTAGACCAGCACTTAAAAGGCCAGCAGCGAATTTTTCAACCTTTTTAATAAAAAATAAAGCTTTCAAAATAAATTTAACCTCATTTTTGATTTTTTCTGGTGTGAATGAAACATTTTCAGATTCAAAAACAAATTCATCACGATCTGATGAGCGTTTACGGTATAAAATTCCAGGAATAGTTGCCTCGTAAGGGATGTAATCAAACTTCTAAAATTTGAATTTTTATATTTTAAACACGAGTTAAAAAATTTAAATTCTGTAAAAAAACCTCTCTAGCAAAATCAAGGCAGAAGATTGCCTCTTTACCACCAACACGCAAAGGCATTATTTAAATGTTTTTGAAAAAAACAAATTTCTATCAAATCTAAATAAAATAAATAAATAAAAAGAAATACTCTTTAAAAATAAAACTTATTTTGATGCACTAAAATAAATAAAATTGATACATATTTTTGTTTTTAGCTTTTAAATGACGGCCAATTTTTAAATAAGAAAAGTACATCTTTTAAAAAGCAATAAACAACAACTAATAGCATTTGAAATATCAAGTCCATTTGTTTGTAAGAGATATATGTATCTTCTCACAGCTGGTCTTGAAGAGAATAAATTTATAAAAAGAAAGCTTAAAAAATATTGATTAAAATAAATATTTTTTGTAAAAAAAAAGATCATATCTACACAACTTTGACTATTTTGTCCAAAGCTTAGCTATGACTATTTTGTCCAACAAATATAAAATTACATTTTGTCAAAAAATATAAAATGACAAAACGTCCAAAAAATATATATAATAAAATGGCATTTAATGCAAAACATCATTTAAGCTTGTCTCCAAAATAGTAATTTTTATTTAAACCTGTTTTTATTTTAAAGGGTACAAATGAGCAATGGGGAGGTGTGCATTCAACAAAAATATGTGTAGTTTTACTAAAATACTTTATTTCATTAATTATACTTAGCGTTTATGAGTCCACTACATTTTTTGTTCATTGTGGCCACATAAACGCAAAGTACCAAACTTCTTTTGTTTTATTCAACTACACATGTAAAATAAATTGTTAACAATTATCTCCTAAATTAAAAATAACAAAAAAAAAAGTATCAAATGTCAAAAAAAAAAAATAACAAACAAATATTCTATGGGGGAAAAAGGAAGAATTAAGCTGAAAAAATTTTTTTATTGTCCCAAATTCAAATAGAGACCATCATTATCCATGCCTTATCGTTCTAATTACTCAGTTTGAATTTTCACTTTCCAAAATAAAAAATCTAAATAAAAAAACATTATTAAATCTATCAATTGCAGAAAAAATGAAAAAAAAAAGAAAGACCCACGAAGGACAACGAACCCTATACACCCTTTAAAAGGGCAAAGAGCGAGTCGGGAGTGTTACCCACTACACCACCACTCACCAACGTAAGATGCTTAAATGTTTTCCTATTATATTAAAAAAAAATAAACTTGCCCTATTTTCTTGTACTTAATCAAATAATATTAATTTTTTAAACAACTTACTGTTAAAGGCGTTGAGAAGCTCAATTATATTTTGAAGAGTTGGCGGTTGAATTTGAAACTTTAAAAAAAAAATTTAATTTTATTAAAATATTTTTTTTTTTAATTTATACGTTAGGAACAAGTTGTTTTGTTGTTGTTTTTGTTTTTATTCCGCTCGTAGCTTCATTCATATGTTTTTGAAGTGTAACAGCTTGAGTAGTTAATTGGCGTAAACGTTCACTACTAATTATAGTCTTTTAAAAGAAAAAAATTTTAAAAATTATTAAAAAAAGAAAAAAACCTTTTCATGTTCACTACCAAAAACAGTAGAATAAACATTAAAAGTTTCCTTTTCAAATGATAGAGCAGTACGAAAATCTCCACGGCATGAATGTACTAAATTAAAAAAGAATTTTGCTTTAAATTAATAAAAAAATTTTTTTAATTCAAAAAGGTCAGAGATAATAAATACAACACATTAGCAGAAATAAAATAAACAAAAAACTAACCTCGCGAAATCACATTTGTTAGCAAAGCAGACTAAAAAAAAATAAATTAATTAAAAATTAATTAATTAAAAAATAAATAGAAAAATTAAAAAACCTTCATGGTAGCACCATATTTTTGATATAAACATAAAGCATTATTTAAAAATTTTAACGAGGTATCATATTCTTGTAATAAATAAAGAATAACGCCAATATTTGCCTGTTTTAAATAAAAAAAAAATAAAAACCTCTTTAAATTTAAAATATTTATTTACATCAATCTGTCCAGTTTGTGGATGATCCTCTCCGCAAACTAATAAAAGAAGATGTCGAGCATGATAAAACAATTTTAATGAAGAATTAATGCAAAGATTGGCAAAAGAGAAATGAGCCAAATTTACCTTAAAAAAATTAATTTAAAAAAAAATAAATTTTATAATTTATTTATTTTATTTCATGAAGTCTACGACTGTGATATATTTATCCAAAAAATTAAAAAATTCCTAAAAAATTCCTCAAAAAATCCCTCTCTCTACAAATCATTCAGTAGTAAACCATTAAAACACAATTTCAGACACTTATAGATTAAAAAAAAATTTTAAAAAATAAAAAAAAAACTAACGTAGTCACAAATTGTCTCATGATGGTCAATGCCATTACACCTTTCAGATATCAAAAGTGCCCTATGTTGTTGTGCCAAAGCATCTGAATAGTCATTCATTGCATAAGACATTCTGGCCATAAAACGAAGGCAAAGGGCCAAATCAGAGTGTAAAGGACCATAAATACTATTAAAAAAAAATAAATTTAAAAAAAATTAAAAAAAACCTCAACATCATACTGTGCGCCTATAAATAAAATTTAAAAAAAAATTTAAAAAGTTCAAAAAAAACCTGTTGCATTAATTCATAACCAATTCTAGGAAATCCTTGTTGCATTTTTATCAATGCGTTAAGATAAAAATTATAAGCCATTTGAGAACGAGGAGACAAATGTTTTACTACTGGAACCAAATTGAAAATATCATCTTCCAAAAAAGGAGAATAACATTTTGAATCAAATTGGTAATTCTTAAAGAATAAAAATTGCAAAATAAATTAAAAAAAAAACAAAAAAACCTTCAAAACAAGTTGAACACCATTCATTGTACAAAAACGACGAATTATTGCTGAACGTTTTGAACCATTACTCCATTCAATAAAAGAATCACAACTTTAAAAAATAAAATAAATATTAGGATAAATATAATTCTACAAATTCCAAGGGAAAATTATTATTAAATAAATTAAATTAAAAAAACTAATTAAAATCCCTCTAACATGGCCTCATTTACAGCCCATTAACACGCTTTTAAACAACATTTTCCAAACAAAAAAAAATTAAATAAAAGAAGAATTTCTCTTTCTCTTTGTTCCCCCAAAATTTATAAATTTTTAGGATTATATATTTTTTTTTCCATAAAATTATTGAAAATGGGGGTATTTCTCCCTTAATATTTTGCTTGACTTAAGCTCCCCATTTTCTTAAAGTTTTTTTTCTTTTTAAATAACTTTTTGACCATTTTTAAAAATCCAAATAAAATATTAATATTAAATCAAAGTTCTTTTCCTCTTTTTCACCCTCCTAATTCCCACAAAACAATATTCAAAATTAAAAATTAATTTAAAATTATACCAATCCGCAATTATTCTCAAATTATAATGCCTTTCAGATTCATCACAAATTAATTTCCAAAGTGTTTCTTGTGTGAACTTTTTCCAAGCATTAGATTTTTGTTCTGGAAAATTTCCATTTCCAATTGTTGGAATATTTTTTTTTTCATTTATTTTTTCGTTCATTTTACCACGTTGCTGTTGTTTCTTTTTTCCACAAGAAGAAGAAGAAACAATTCTTTTTTGCTGTTGAAAATTATTTAAATTTAAATTATTTAAATTGCTCAAATTATTATTATTTTCTCCATTTTCTTGTATTGCAATTGTCCTATCTAAAACAAAAAAAATATAAAAAATTAAAAAAAAATTAAAATAAACCTGATCCTCCAATAAAACAATTTAAAAAATGGGCTATAGCCATTCCAATACAATGACTTTCCACTGAACGAATAAATTGCCTAAAAATATGACGAATTGAACGACAAAGTAATTCAATTTTTGCAATTCTCTAAAAAACAAAAATTTAAAAAAAAATAAAAATATTTAAAAAAATAAAAAATTTAAAAAAATATACCACTAAATAACCAAGTTTTTTATTAACTTCTAATGCTTCAATAATTTTTCCTAAATATCGCATATTTATTCCTCTATTGTGAAGTGCTTCTGAAATTTAAAAAAAATAAAAAAAATTTTATTTTGACAAAAATAAACGGGCAAACAATTTTTTAATTTTTATTAGGTTTAAAAACACCCAATTTACATTTAGAAAAAATGTTTAGAAAATAAAAAAAAAATATTTTAATTTTCCAAAATAAATGGGTGACTTAAAATTCATAAATATAAATTGAGAATTTTCAATAATAAAAATTAAATTTAAAAAAATAATAAAAACCTGTTAAAGCTATTCCATCAACTGGAACTGTAGCTAAATGAACACAATCATTTATAAATTGAGGAATTTGAGTAAAAAGTAAAAAGTCGGCTGCCTCTGCTACCAACTTTCGCTGACCCTAAAAATTAAAAAAAAAATATTTTTTTAAATCTTTTTAATATTTTATAATTCTTGATTTATTGACCTGGAGATAGAAACCATGGTCTGTGTACTCTATGAAAAATTATGTTCCAAAAAAACCAAAAAAATTGCCTGGATTTAGACAAATTAAATAAAAAAAAATTCAGGCCCTGATCCATAATCCAGGCCAAACTATAAAAAACACCAAAAAATGCCCAAAAACAAAACATTTTTTTTTAAATTAATTAAAAAAAAAACCTCCAAATCCTCGTCTGGATGATGCTTAATTATATTACTATAACAATCTGGATTTAAACGAATTCCTTCTAATTGTTGTTGTTTTTCAGCCTTTTCTTCAGCCTTTTCTTCTTCTTTTAAATTATTTTGAACAGCAACATCTTTACTATTACAACAATTTTCATCTTCTTCTTTTTTTATTATTACATTTTCTTTATTTTTATTTTCATCATCATTATCATCCTTTTTATCATCATTATTAACTTGTTGTTTTAATTCATTTTCCTTTAAATTTGCAGCTTTTTGTTTTTCATACATTTTTGCACTAAAAAATAAAATGTTGTTTAAAAATTAGAGCACAGAAAAATCAAATTCCTGGGAGTTCAATACAAGATATTTTTTTTTAAAGAAGGGAATAGGAACATGAAATCATCTAAAATTCTGACAAAAATTCCCTTATCATGCCAAACTAGTTTAACAAATTTAATTTAAAAAAATAAACAAAAACTAACTCAACAAAAGTATCAACCAATTCCTGTCTGAGATAACAAAGTTTATGAGGAAATTTGCGAGGATATCCCAAGGCTTTAGCCTTCTCTGTTGGTTCAGCATTTTCCAAAAAATTAACATCTGGGGGAAATGTGCGCAACAAATCCATCAAATAATGCCTTCGGTCATTTCCAATTATTCCCTTACAAAAAATAAAAATAAATTAAAAAATTAAACCTCTTCAACATACTTTACTTTCATAAGAAGAAAAAAGTTTAACATATTCTTTTTCTTCTTTTTCACCTTCTTTTCCATTCCAAACCTTGTGTGGTAAAATTTTTAATATTTCAGCAGAATTTTGTAAAAGTTGCATGTAAACATCGTTTGAAAGAACTGTTTTGCCAGAATCGATAGATCCATAAACTATTGGTTCGTGGTTTTCACGATCCAAAATACCTAAAAAATTGGAGAATAATTTTTTTTTAATTAAAAAAAAATTAAATATGCAGTCCAAATGTCCGCAAATCTTGTCTGCAAGCAATAAAATTATTTATTATTTTCACCCAAAAAATTTTATATATTTTTTTCAAAAAAAGGATTATTTTGGGACCTCTACATTTCGTCAAAGAAAATTGCACGACATTTCGCATCTAGGGCAAAAAACTAAATTTCGTTTACCCGAGCTCACAATTTTTTGCCGTTGTGACAAAATGTCATGCAATATCTATCGACAAAATGTATGGACATGTAGATTTGGTAATTGTATGATTATCACACCCCCTCTCCTCTTCAATGCCGCGTCTTTTTTTTTACTGCGCCGAAAAAATACTCTAGACTGACTTGATTGAAATTGCCCCAAGAAAACTTTGATGAGTAAAGGCGTGTTAAATTTTATTTTATGTCTACGTTTCAATTTCTATAGGTGTGTTTTATTACTTTTTCATTTTTGGGCCCATGGCTGGTTGGTCTTGGCACATACTTGGATCTATTCATTGAAATTACTCTAATATGTGCTAGATATTTCATCGGATGATTTTTTGTGATCAATGGAAATAATACATTAGATTAAATTTCAGTGATTAGATCCATGTTTTTCCCAAGACCAACCAGCCATTGGGCCCAAAAATGAAAAAGTGATAAAACATTCCCAATAGATCCAAGTTGACGTTTTTCCAGCAAAATTCAATCTTTAATAACTTTTCTTACTCATCAAAGTTTTCAAATTTCAATCAAGTCAGTCTAGAGTATTTTTTCGGCGCAGTAAAAAAAGACGCGGCATTGAAGAGGAGAGGGGGTGTGATAATCATACAATTACCGTAGATTTTAATAAATAATGCTTTAGCAAAAATTTTTGATTTTCTGTCTCAAAATAATCAAAAAGTTGCAGATAAAATTTGCGGAGTTTAGGCCGAATAATTAATTAATTAACCAATTGACAATTTTAAGACAAGAAAAAATAAAAGTAAAAAACGAAACACCATTAGAGCCCCTCAGACTGTTCACTTTTATCAATAAATCCCTCTCTAATTCTAAGAATAAAAAAAAACCCGGAATAATAGATTGAGCCATTATACGACAACCACGTAAATCAATTACAGTCATTCCACAAGTATGAAGTTTAGGATCATCAATATGAGCATATGCCTGAACAGCAGCCAAATCAGCAGAATAAGAAGCATGAGCAGCTGCATCGCCCCCAATTTCCTAAAAAATGTAAAATTAAATTTTTTTAAATTAAAAAAGAAAACCTTGTAATGATCTTTTACATCAAACCCAAGTGAAAGAAAAATATTATTCCAAATAAACATTTGCATTTTTGGTTCATCCGAAGGATTAATGCTGAGAACTGACCCATCAATTACCTTTAAAATTAAAAGAAAAAAGTCCAAAAATTAAAAAATACAAATAAGTTAAATTTTGTAGTAAAATTTTAAACTTTTGGGGTTTTCTACTTTTAACTCTCTCTTTCTTCATTGACCTTTTTTATTCTCCAATTACTTGCTAAAAGCAAAACCTCCCAAAAAATTTTTTTTACAAAATCAAATAAAAAATTAGGGGGGAGGTAAAGAGGAAAAAAGAAAACTTCAATTACCCCCCAATTCTTCAAAAATAAAAAAACAAACTCAAAATTAAAAAAACAAACCGCCATTGCTCCACGAACACAAGCCTGTACAAAATCGGAATTTACTTTAAACCGTGCACGGTCACGGCATAAACGTTCAGCAAATGTTCCCTGAGGCATATCATGTGTTGTTTGTAATTCTTCATTCCTAAAGAAAATTAAAATTAAAAAAAATGTCAAAAAAACTAAGAAAAACCAATCTCTAATTTGCCCTGGCATATGATCCTCAAAGCCAATACGAAAAGGTTGAATTTGATCGTCAGCTCTCATTTGGTCTAATTTGTTGTCAACCAAAGGAACAATCTTTAAAATTTTGGTATTTTTCACAAAAGTCCGCAATTTTTTCCGCAACTTTTTTATAAATTATCATTTTGAAAGTATAAAAAAATGCAGCAACTACCCCTTTTTTCACATCTTTCCGCTATAAAAACATCTATCAAACGTATGCCGGTGTGTTCCAAAAAGTTATAAAAAGTTGCAGACAAAAATTGCGGACTTTTGTCACAAACAGTGAAAAGAAATAAATATTCTTAAATCTAACAATAAATAAAAAATACCCAATGATAAAGTTGATAAGGTGTTGGAAGCCGTTCAAAAACATGTTTATTCCCACGTGCTTTAAGAATTTGCGCAAAAGTTTTTTTAAAGTTAGGGCTAAGCTCAGAAAGCAAATCAAAAAGGCTGTGATAAATTCGATTTCCGTAAATTGACGATTTCTCTGGTTTGAATACATCACCAACAGAAGAATTTACAAAAAATCCACGAGTACAACAAGTTATGTGAAAACGTCGTTCTTCCACACAATCAACAACTAAGTAGAGAATATCACCCTAAAATTTATAATTAATTTAAAAAAACATTAAAAAAACCTTCATTTTTCTAGGCCCAGGGGGTGGATTGAACGAAGAAAAATAAATTTGTCTAAGCGCATTAAAAGAATTTGGACTCAATGATTCCGTTCCGTTGTTGTTTTTGTATACATTATTATTTAGTTGAATTAAAGGTTTAAGAGGAGCTTCTCCACATCCTTTAGGTAAAAGCCAATATGGAGGTAACAAACAATCAGATTCTGATGATGAACGTACTTCTGTTACGGTAGAGGAAGAAGAAATTAAAGATGATTTTGATTTCTTTCCCCCTTCTTCAACAGATTGAGTAATTTGTGAAAGACATGAAAACGAAGCAAATTCAATACCATTAACAGCATCAGAAATATCGTGAGAACGTACAAGTTCACGTAAATGACGAACATGAGTACGTGCCTCTCTAATATTGTAAGGCTCTAAAAAGAGAAGAAAATGTTGGAAAAAAAATATTCCTAATTTCGACCCAAAAGATCAACACAATAAAAAATGCAAAATTTAGTGTTAATCTTTTTGATTAAATTCGAAATATTTATAATTTAAGCAAACCTTCAATAATGTTAAAAACAGCCTGGTCTTTAATATTAGGAATGTTGCGAATTTCCGTAAATTGATCCAACGGATTTCCTTCATAATAAAGTCGAAAACAAGTACGATGACAAGTCGAATCCCTTTCCAAAAGCATTTGATAAAGTTCTTGAACAATGTCAGTGTCACTTATCTAAAGAAATTAGAGATTGGAGAATTTTTAAAAATCTCTTAGACTTTGTTTTAATTAAATGACCGTTGGGGAAGGACATAGGATCTGAATACCAGCAAAAACCCTTGCCCAGAGAAAAAATAAAAATTCTCAGAAATTCTGAAAATGTTGGGTACAGAAAAACCCCCAGTCTTTTCTAATAAATAGCCCAATCTTTATTAAAATAATAAATAAAAAAAACCTGAACATCAACACTTTCACCACCACTAACAGAAACTTTAACACGAAAATATTTTGTTTCAGCAAAATCCTGAGAATTTAATTTTTCCAAAGTACTTGTAAACGCATTATTATCATCTTTTTGTTGCTTCTTTTGCTCTCCTCCTTCTGCTGGAGATGAAGGCTGTTCTGTGCTAAGTGATCCAGAAGATTCGTGTCCAGAATCGTTATGAGCAGTTGAATCAGAAATTGTTGATTTTTCGTCGTTTCCGTTGAGCAATATTTTTTCACATGTTTGAGCAGTTGTATTATTAATTAATTCAGAATTCATTTTAGTTAAATCTTAAAATTATTAAAAAAATATATAATAAAAATGAGAATTTCAAAACACAAAAAAGATCAATAACGCGTTGATCTTTGAATAAAATAATCTTTTCTTTTTTGTGTTATAACACCATAAAAAGTGATGATAAAAAAATGAAAGAGTCCCAAATTTGGAAAAGTGGAAAGATTTTTTTGAAAAAAAAATTTGAACTTGTAATAAAAAATAAGAGTATTATACAAAAATAGAGTACAGAAAAAAATCTAATTTTTCTACAATTTTTCTCGAAATTGTGTTCTTCTTCTACACATGCAAATACACTAAAACTAAATTACTTATCTACCTTTTCTCTTAAAATATTTTTTTTCATTTTCTAATATTTGCCTTGTCGCAAATGATAACGCGCCTCACCTATTTTCACTCTTTTAAAAATTGAAAATAGGGGAGAAACGTTTGGGTTGTTCTTTGCCCAGAGAGACCCCCCTCATAAACTCCTCTGCCCTCTCGCCACCATCTTCTTATTTTTCCTACACATTATGGCTCAAAACAAATCAGCTCAGCCTATACTAACTATTCCTCTTCCCCTCTCTTTGCTTTGTTCTTGCCAAAATTTTACTAATGTGCAGAATTTATATACACTATTTCTCCTATATATTTGTAAAGGGTGGGCCTAAACCACTAATAAATCGAAGATGAGAGATCTTGTGTGTAAAAATTACTTAAAAAAGTCGATCAAAAAAAAAAAGAAGACAATTGCTTCCGTTAATAGTAAATAAAAATACTATTTTATGCACTTTTTTTGTGATCATTGAAAATATTAAAGTTGATATGAATTATTAAGCTATTTTAAAGGAAATTTTAAAGTGTGTGAAATGTTTAGCGCGCAAATCCTTAAACAAAAAATAAAAAAATGAATAAATTACTGATAGGAACGCAAAATGATGCAAAAGTAAATTTTTTTTAAATAAACTTTTTTAAAATACACAATGCCAGAATAATATTTTACGCCGAGTTTTATGTTTCGAAACGACTTTTTTCAAATCTATTTATTTTTCTTTTCGTCTCTAACTTACTTTTATCATTCTCTCTCTACTTTTTTTCTTCTATTAATGCATTGTGTGTTAATTAAGGTTTTTTTTGAATTTAATTTTAAAAATAAAGCTCTTTTTAAGACTTTGTTTGTTGTTTGATCTTTTTTTTAAAAATAAATAAAATGTAAATATTTACATTAAAACATATTTTAAAAATAATTTAATAATAAATATTTATTCAATTCAAACTATTTAAATTAAAAAAAAAATAAATTTAATAGAGATATTAAAACAAAAATGAATTATTTACTGGAATAAATCTCTTATAAATTAAAAAAATAAAATACAAGCTACACAACATATTTATATGTTTTATGTTTGAATTATAAATCTCTCTACACGTTAAAATTAATAAAAAAAATATCAAAAAATTATTGCATTTTTTTAATTTTTGCGAAAAATGAATTGAATTTTTTAATAAAAATTAACCGGTTATATATAATTTATTTTTGTCAAGTGGTATTAAAAAAAGACTATAGCCTAACTGATTAAAAGTGAGAATTTTCAAAGATTTTTTTAAATATATAAAATAATAAACCTGTCATAAAATATATACTTTTTTCAGCTGAAAATCCTCGCTTATTTTTTAACACAAAAGGTCGTCTCAAAGACTGGGAGGAGTATCACCATAATCAGCTTCTGGCATTATATAACTTATATCATCCCAAGGATGACGGTAAAGTCCTTGTTTGAGTCGGCGTTGGTCAAGATAATGGCCTTAAAAAAATAATTTTTTAATATTAAAAAAATTCAAACAAACCAATAAAACCAAGGCTACGTCCAAGTACAAAAAGACCGTTTAACGCTCCAATTTCAACAGTTTCATGTGCTTCTTGTGCAGTAAACATACCAGAATTACGCAAAATATCAACAAAAATTGTGCCAATTGCACCATCAACGTTGAGAATTAAATTAGGTTTCTTTGGAAAAAAAATTCAAATAAAAAACAGTAAAATTCAACAAATTTGCCGAAAATTAAAAAAACCTTGGACGTTGTAATTTGTTCCACTTTCAATGCATAATCAAACAATGGTGTTGCCTGCTTAAAAACTTTCTTGTCCGACGCAAACTTTTTTAATATTTCAACACGTTTGTCTGGATTATTTATCTAAAATTATTTTTAAAAAATGTTTTTGTAAAAAAAATAATATTATCTTACAGATTTCACGCGATGTCCAATTCCAGGAATTAATTTTCCCAGCTTTTTTTGTTCGTTTACAAATTGCATAGGGCTAAATCCTTTATCCAAAGCTTGAGAAAAAGATTTTGCTGCTCCATCTAAAGCACCACCAAAACGATCACCCTTTTTTTAAAGAAGAAGAAATTCAAAAAAAAAAAAATAAAATAAAAATTACAATTGTTAAGAGGCCTGAAACTAATGAAGAAATCAAATCTTTTCCAGCACGTGCACAAACCTTTAAATTAATTAAATTAAAATAAATAAATTAAAAAATACGATTGTATTGTGTGCTCCGCTCACTGCTGGACCATGATCTGCTGTTAGCATTAAACAAATTTCAATAAAACGATTTGCATAGTCTGGAAGACGCTTCTTAAAAAACATACTCAGAGTAAATTAAAATAATTATTAAAAAAAACCTGAAACCACAAAAGGCTAAGTACTCCGCCTACACCAACATTATTTTCAAGTACACGACTAATTGGTACACCAGCATAAAGAAGTTCTTCTCCACGTTCATCACAAATCGAAGTCATAATTGATGCAGGTTTACGAATTAAACCGAGTTCCTAAAAAAATAAAATTTATTTTGTTTATGCTCTGAAAAAATGCTTGGATAGTTGACGGAATCGAACCATCAAAGGGAAAGTCCCAATCAAGATCACAACCACTGAGCCACAAGTCAACTTTTAAATAACAGCTCATTTTTATTTATTATATATTTCTTCTAGTTAACGAATATAGCGAAAATTAAAAAAAACCTTTGCCCATGCATAATCCATTGGAACAGGTGGCGGGGGTTCTTCAGGCTGAGGCACTATAGTTCTATTTTCTACCAGCTGTGAGTATACATTTGCAATTAAAACTCCAAAATCATCAAAAGAGTCAGGAACATATGCACCAGCTAATTTTAAAGCAGAATTTTTCGCCATTGCCGTTTCGCGCAAAGCGTTTGCGGAAGCCCCCGCATGACCAAATTGAACATCAGAAATTATGTGATCAGCACATGTGCCTATACACCAGGCAATTAATGGCTTTGTAATTCTTTTAGTTTCTAATGCTTCTGCAATTTTATACTCCTCTTCTCCTCCAAGTTCTCCAAGCAGTACAAGCATTTTTACTCTAATTTTTTTAATAAAAATTTTAACTTTTAAAGAATAAAAAACCTTGGATCATCCTGAAAACGTAAAATATGATCTGTAAAAGTTGATCCAGGGTAGCGATCACCACCAATTGCTATTCCTTCAAAAACACCGTCAGTATTGTGTGCAAGAATGTTGTTCAACTTTTAATTTAAAAAAATTTCAAAACTACATTTTATTAAAAGAAACCTCATTTGACATTCCACCAGAACGAGAAACATAAGCAACACTTCCAGGACGATACAACTTTGACGCCAAAATATTGTCCATCATCCCCCCAGTGTTTCCAATTTTGAAACATCCAGGTTTAATACCTCCAACAGTCGCAGGTCCAATTATTATTACTCCTTTTTCACGTGCAATCTTTTTAATAAATTTATTTTTGTTTAAATTTATCAATTTTATCAAAAACCTTGATTAATTTCCTCGTTTGATTTTCAGGTACTCCTTCAGCAATTATTGCGATTACTTTTATTTGTTGTGAAAATTGAAGAGCTTCTACAACAGTATCATAAACAGAACGCATTGAAGCAAAAGTTATCATTACTGAAGCTTCTGGATGCGATCGAAAAGCTTTTTCCATAGATTTATACGCGGGGACAAGCAATTCATTTTGACCAAAATAAAACTTTTGTTTATGATCTCCAGTGAAAGGATAAGTAGAAGCAACAACAGAAGGACATTCTCGACGACACACATAATCAAAATCCATCATTCCCTAATGAAAAAAAATTTTTCAAGTTTAAAAATGTCGAAATGCAATGCCCAGTTAAAGAAAAATTGGGGGGGACTTAGCTGCCGTCAAACCTATGACCCTTATATTCTTAAATTGCGCCCTAATCCACTAGGCCATCAAACACCTAAAGCCTAGATGGAAATTAAACCATATTATTGCTTTTTTCCTAACAAATAAATTAATAAACAACTTGAATGGCACGTGTTTGCTGTCCCCAAATAATTGCTTTTGTATCATTTTCAAAAAGACTACAAATTTTTTGAGAAATTTCGTTTGATTCTCCATCAGTTGTTGCTGTTGTTTTTGCTGTCATTTCACTATTTCTAACACAACCATTCGTATTAATTTTTAACGACTCGGAACTTTGAGTTTGTGAAGTAGAAGAGTCACTTTTTTCAACCTTTTTAAAGGAGAAATTTAAAAATTATTAAATAATCACTAACATGTCCAGGAGTTAACAAAAATTGTCCTGTAGTATGTGGCGCTAAAGACGCTTCAGGGATTGGTTTAACACCAAGAGCAGCTCCAACAATGCTTGTCATATGAGTCTCTGGACCAAAAACATGAATTGGAATGTCAAGACGAGAAGCTAATAAAAAAATTGAAAATTCTCAAAACAAATTAATTTAAAAAATATAAACCTGCTTCTTTAAATTTACGCAATCCTCCTTGATAATTAGGTCCACCACGACGAACAAAAATTACTACTTTATGCATTCTAAGTCTTTCAGCAAAAGTTTCAATTGCATTAATAATTCCCTAAATAATTAAAACTATTATTTTACTATTCGGACGGTTGATGGAATCGAAACATCATAGGAAAGGGCCTAAACTAGAGCACAACCCACTGCGCCACAAACACATTACTAACAAATCAGTTTTATTCACTAATATACTTTCTCGAGTTTATCAAAAATCTGAAAACCTTGAAAGTAGCTGCCACATTAGTAAAATTCGCAATAGATCCACCAATAATTAAAACTTTCCCTTTAGGATGAGGACTACCCTCAGTCATTATTGAAAGAATAGTCTTTGCATATTCAAAAGTTTGTGACTCGCTTGGATCACCTGAATATTCACCATAATTTGCCAATTCTGAAGCACCGTTTAAATCACAAATTGTGTCACTTTAAAAAAAGAAGAAAAAAAGAATTTAAAGGTAAGTAAATTTGAAACAAACGTAAAAACAACAGATGCACCACCACCAGCAACCATTGTCCAAATTCGTCCGCTTCTGTTAAGAATAGTCAATTTAAGTGATGCACCGGTTTTAGCATCCAATTCGGCAATGTATTTTTCCTATATAAAATTAATAAAAAAATAAAAAAAGAAGTTTCAAACCTCAGTTGCAAGATCTCGACCAAAAGGAGCAGGAAATTCAATTTCTTCCCCATCACGTGTTTTCCACAATTCAGAGCAAAGAAACGAAGCTGTCTCGTCAAGTTTTGCAGCCAAATCGAGTATATAAATTTTTCCAGAGCAAACAACTAAATAAATAAGGAATTTTAAACTTTATTAAAAAAAATACCAAGTGGATTAATTTCCAAATATGTAAAGTGATTTCGTTTATAAACAGAATATAATTCTTTGATAAATGACAATACAAGACTTTAAAAAATTAATTACAAAGTTTAAAATTTTAAAACAAGACCTCTTTTTTGTTGCATCCAAATTTTTACCTAAAAGTTCATTGAGATCTTTGTCATTTAATTTCATTTCATCATCATTTTCTTTCACTGGAACAAGCAGTTTACGAGCCTTTAAAAATATAAAATTAAATTTATGTTTAGAAAAGTAAAAAAAAACCTTTTGGTCAACATCCCCAATGTCAACACCTCCTTCTTCAAAGAACAAAATAACATCATTATACATTTGACTGTAAATGGCCAAGTAAAGCTCATCTTTTTGAGAATGAACGACAAAGGGTTCAAGAATAAATCGAGAAAGACGACCATTTGTTTTTTCAATCTAACAACGTTGTTAAAAAAATAATTTATCCCAAATAAGATCGGTTTTACCCACGGAAATTTAGAAATTTTGTAAATTTTAGGGAATAAAAGTCCGCAACTTTTTTAAAGATAACTCATCGAACGGATCTGATTAACGGCAAAATAGAGAAATAATAAAAAGCAATTTGTAACACACCGGCAATGATTGATAGCAATCTTACGAATTTATATAGAGGAAAAGTCGCGTACAAAAATTGTTGACTGTTGCCCCCAAAATTAAAAAGTAGAGGAAATTTTTGGATTTTTAGAGGTCCTTTTTAATTAAAAAAATTAAACAAACTTGAATATATTGTCCTTTTCTTTCATTAAACCATTTATTCAATTCATCAATAGACCCAATTTTGACGAGTGAATGTTTTCCTCTTCGCTTTATTAATTGGTCTGGTTTGATTACTCCCTTCTAATTAAAAATTAAAAAATAAATTTAAATTTAAAAAAATACTTTGTCAGCTTTTAACCATTCACAATTTTGAATTGAATTAGTAAAATTACTCTCTTCGTCTAATTCAATGGCTTTTGGTTTGGACAGAGCTTGGACATGCTCCAGTGAACGATAAAGCAACTCTTTGCCAGAATATTCATTAATAGGTTTTGCAGACATTTTTTAATTTATTTTAAAGGTCAATAATTCTCTAAAATGTAAAAATTTTTTTAAATTTATTGTCTTGGAAAACGTCAATTCCAACTCTTTAACAATTTTTGAATAAAAAAAGAAAAATGCACGTTCACCCTTTTTTGATGACGTTTTTCCAATATCCCGTTACGTTAAGATTTTCAATATTATCTCACGCTTTTTTAAGAAAGATGGAAAAGGGAAGAGGAAAAGAAATATGTAAGTTAAGTAAAAAAAAAATTTTTTTTTGAATAATAAACAAATTTATATTTAAAAATAAGAGTAAAAATAAATAGCAAAGAATATTTTCCCCAAGGGCGCATTTTTTAAAATTCGGAAAAAAAAGTTTTCTGCTATAAATTATTAAAAAAAAATGTTTTAAATTGTGTACTTAATTTGTTATAAAAGTTACAAAATTAAAAAATATTAAATGTTAATTTGTTTATATTTATTTTAATTTTAATAAGTTAACAAACACAGAAAAACACGCGATTGCATTTTATTATTTTTTTCTCGCCATTCTTTTTTAAAAAAGAAAAATTGAAAGGTGATGATTATTCTAAAATATTTATATATTTAAGGAGAAATGTGGGCCGATCATCCAACTTTCAATTAAAATGAAAAATGTGTGGTGATAATATAAAAATTGAGGAAAAATTAAAAAAATAAATTGATAAAACGAGGGACAGCCCGACTAGTCGCGGCCAAGTAATCGCGGGTCGATCAATGGCGGCAATTCAACAGGCGACAAAACGGGCGTTTTCACTTTAAAAAAAATATTTTAATACGTAAGTACCAATATATTATTTTTTATTTAAAAATAACAACTAAAGAAGCAAAAAATGAATTTAAAAGGAAATTTTTGAAACACTCAAAATCGGCCACTTTGCTATATTCGTCCGCTCTGAACTGTCCTTTTATTAAATTTGGCGCGCAATTTTTATCATTTAAATTTTTTTTGTTTTCATAGCGTCCCTTAATTTTTTTTAATCTTTCAATTTTTAAATTTATTGACTAAACAAAACTTATTTTTAAAAGTAAATTTAAAATGGAATTGTCATCAAATTTTTTAGATAACTTTTTTGCTGATGCTCAACGTTTGTTTTTTATTTTATTCAAATAAATTCAATTTTTTTCCAATTTTTCAGAAGGAACAAATTCCACATTTTACGGCTTCTCATTAGGACTGATAACAAACATTGATGCCTTCAAATCTGCTTGGAATGGAAGTGAGAATTTTCGTTTTGTTTTGGTCGGCTACATAAACATTTTGTTTGTTTTTAATTTTTTAAAAATTTAATTTTTAAAAAACTTTTTTTTAGTATCATTTTGCTTGTCTTTGCATTTGTATTTCTCAAAAATCTTAATCAGTATATGGGTGAGAAACGAAAGAATCGAATTGCAAAGAAAAAGCTGCCTCCAAAAGTTGAACAAACCTTGGCGTACAAGCATTGTGACATAAAAGGTTAAAAGACCACTTCTTGACAAAAAATCATCATAGATAATTTTATTTTTAAAATTTGTTTAAAATTATTTTACTTTTGTTTAAATAAAATTTAATTTTAAAAAATGTGCCTTTTTGATCAGTGAGAATTTTCGTTTTGTTTTGGTCTGCTACATAAACTTTTGTTTGTTTTTAAATTTTTAAAATTAAATTTTTAAACAACTTTTTTTAGCATCATTTTGCTTGTCTTTGCACTTGTATTATTGTTGGATATGAGTGGTGGTCTTTTATAGACACCTTTAACGGTCTAGTCAACATACTATATAAGCACCAGTAAATAATCAGTCTTTGAGTTAACCTCGACCGACAACACTTCATACCTATTCTCTATCTTCAACTCTCTTGTATTTGCCTTGTGATAAATTTTGCTTGTTGCTCGTCTACCTCAGTTAATCTCGGACACCTGTTACTCGTAAGTAGGACACTTGCGATCGTAACAATTATATTAATCAGTATAGGGTGAAAAACGAAAGAATCGAATTGCAAAGAAAAAGATGCCTCCAAAAGTGCAACAAACTGCTTGGAATACAAATATTGACACCTCAGAACTAAAGAGGCAATCTTATGTGAAATTACCGACTCCTGAAATTTGTTTTTTTGATTTTTTGACTTGATAATTTAGGTATTAATTTATTTTTATTTATGGACTAGAGATCGTCGGCTAGCTTAGGGTACTTGGCGATTTGTTTTTACGTTTTCTATTTTTTGAGAAAATTTTATAATTATTTATTGTACCTAAAGTTTGTCTGATCTCTATTTTCTGTAATTATTTGTTATTTTTAAATAAAAATTTTAAATAAACTTGTATATTTATTTGATCATTAAATAAGGTATTTTTACCTATAAAAATACTAAAAAAATAAATAATATATTAAATCCCTCAATTTATTATTTTTTACGTGTAAACAGCAACAACAACAGCTCTACAAATTCACAAAAAACGACCTAAAAAAGAAGAAGAAGAGGAGAGAGATTATTTTATACTTTTAACTGAAAACATAACACTTGCATTTCTCTCTACTACAATCATTCAATAAATAATTTAAAGGTTTATTTAAAATATAATAATTTTTTAAAATAAATTAAATTTCAAAATATTAATTTTTTGGGAAAAAGAATTTCGGTACTTTCCTGTTATCTCCCCCCATTCCTTTTTCAACTCAAAATGGTCAATGGACATAATGGTCAAAAATTCATTAATAAGGATTAAATTAACTAGTAAGTATTTATGAAAAATGAAGGAAAAATAAAACATTATTTCGGAGGCCAAATGTCAGAAATCTTTTTAAGAATCCATTCAAAAAAGCTTTCATCTTTCGCTTCTTGTCTGCACATAAATTCTGCTAAATAACTTTCCAAAGGATGCCTTGCTGTGCCCCGATGCTTTTTATTTCTCCACTTCGCTGAACCCCAAAGTCTCTCAATCTTTTGTGTGTTAGCAGCAGATTCTGGATCATATGTATTTATTTATATAAATATTAATTTAATCCTTATTAATGAATTTTTGACCATTATGTCCATTGACCATTTTGAGTTGAAAAAGGAATGGGGGGAGATAACAGGAAAGTACCAGAATTTCTTTTAATTTTTTAAAAGAAATTTTGAGACTTCCTAAGGTGTTGCGCGTCCATTTTTACTGTTTTTTGGGCAAATTTTCTCTAAATTTTATCCGCAAATATTTAAAATTATTATTTATTTATTTTGTAGGCATAATTTCCCCTTTTTACATTTTATTTTTGGGGCTCAGGCTTTTTTAAATATTTTTTAGGTAAAAAAATTTATTTTATTTCTCAATAATTTAAGAAATATATTTTTGTAGTGTCACATATGTGTCCTTTTTATTTATTTATTTGAGTTATTTCTTGTTTTTCCTCATTATTATTAATATTTTTTTTAATAAACTCTGCCATGGATTTTTTTTTAATTTTTTGTCTGTCTTTTTTTTTAATTCTAGGGGATTTTAAATAATTTATTTTAATTTTTTTTGTTATATTTTTTAATTCTAAAAATGCAATATTTTTTAAAATAATTTTGTGTGTTTATTTTCACTAAAAAATTTTTTTTTTAAATTTCTATCAAACATTTTTGGTCTATAAAATAGCCAAAAAATGTAAAAATAATAAAAATATTTTTAAAATTTGTCAAGTGGAGTGAAAAAATTATTTTATTATTTTTAAAATGATCATCTCGAGGGACTTTTTTCTAAAACAATAATTTGTAATTTATTAAATAAATAAACCACTAAAATTGTCAAAGGGGAGAGGTGTGTAGAGGTAATAATTGTCCACTTTAAAAAAAATTTTTTTTTTTAAACTTTAAAATTGTTTTAAAGAGTGGGGAAGAGAGCGAGCTGATCATCTTCATCTTTTTTAACTTTCTACTTTACCCTTTTATTTTTTTTTTAATTTTAGATAATAAATAGCCACTAAAAGATCAAACTTTTCTGTCACAAAATTTGTTAAAGTAAATAAATAAAATTTAGTAAAAAAAAATTTTTTTACTAAATTTATTATATTTAATTTTATTTATTTTCTCTCCTTTTTTTCAATAAATTAAATAATTTATTTAATTTATGCACACGCCTATCAACGCGCATCTTTCTCTCCCAAAAATTTAAAATTTCTCCCAATTTTTGTTGTTTTTAAATTAATTATATAATAATTTTTATTTTACGGAGAAAATTCGGTCATCATTAATTAATTAATTGATAACCCTTTTTATTTATTTTTGTACTTTATTTTATTTTAATTGCATTGAAAAGGTCACCAACAACACATTCTTTTATTTTTCATAGTTTTATCTCTTTATTTTTTTTTAATTATTTTATTTTAATCTTTTTTTACAAGAGATTTTATAATTATTTTATTTTTGGGGGTTTTTTAATTTTATTTTACACCTAAATATCTTATTAGCCAATTGGTCCAATTGCCAATTCGGTCAAATCTTTTACAACTAGTTGGATCTATTGGGGGTGTTCTATTACTTGTCCATTTTAGAGCCCATGGCCAGTTGGTTTTCGCGCAAACTTGGCTCTAATGGGAATGTTTTATTAATTTACCGAATTGGCAGTTTGACCAATTGGCTAATTAGATATTCAGATTATTTTTAATATTTTTAGAATTGCAGGATTTAAAATGATGAACGGAATTTTGATGAACAAAAATGAAAGAAACGAAAAGGAGAAAAATAAAACTGAAGAAGAAGAAGGTTATTTTGATCACAAATGTCATCAAAGATCGCCAGCAATTGATCAAGATTTATGTGATATGTCTCGAAGAAAAAGAGTTGCACAAGTGCTAAATTCTAATGATTTTAGAAGTGAATTGGAACAAATGTAAGAGAGAGGTTTATTTATTTAATTTTGTTTTTCCTTTATTTTATTTTTTTTAAATAAATAAAATGAAAGGATTATATGTTTTTGGGTGTATTAAAAAAAAATTATTTTAGATGTTTTACGGGGAAGGGGGAAGATTATTTTTTGAAAAATGGAGAAGAAGAGTTTTAATTAGTATTAATAATTTTTGAAAATATTTATAACTCTTTTAATTTTTTTTTTAATTTTCTCAATTTCTTTAAGTGTTTGCCCAGACATTGCTCGATCATTTCCAGAAGATTTGAACAGTGCAATGGAATGTTTAAACATTCAAAATTCAAATTATTCTCGTTTACCTCAACTTTTGGCTTTAAATGTCAATCAAGTTTTAAGTATTCTATTTTTTTAAATTTATTTTTAATTTTTTAAATTTAATTTTGAGGCAATCCACCAATAAAAATTGCAGATTTAACCCGAAATAGCAACAATATTTTGTATTCTTCCGAAGAAAAAATGTTTAGAAATAAATTGGCTACAATTTATAGACTTGTTGATCTGTTCAAATGGTCACAAGGAATTTATAATCATATTACGGTTTTTTTTAATTTATTGGCACTTTCCTCTCTAATTGTAAGAAGGATCGCTGCTAGCATTTAAAACGCTTAGGCGGAGGTATAAGATATATTAAAAGAGTTAGTTAAAAGTTTTCTCGGTGGCTCAGTCGGTAAGGCGCCCGATTATGGGTGAATTCTTACGCTGGCGAGTAATCGTCAGGTCGCATGTTCGGTGCCTGTAGGCGGATATAAGCTTTTCCATCTTTCTCCTTTGCTCATACGGATTTTACTCTTTTTTCATTTACCTGCAAATGGTCAATTTGACATTATTTTCATACTGAATTTTTTTCAAATAAAATTTTTTTTACAGCTCCGATTGCCTGAAACTGACCCAGCCCAAGTTTTAATTAATCCTTTTGGATTGCTCTACAACGAAATAACAGCTTCTTCACTTATTAAACTAAGTCTGTCTGGTGATGTATTAGACCAGGGTTCTACAAATTTAGGAGTAAATCAGGCAGCTTATGTTCTTCATTCTGCTATTCATGAGGCTAGACAAGGTTTTTTATTTTTAATATAATTTTGGGAAAATAACTAAGGAACTCATTAGTACTTTTTGGAGTTATACACCACTTTTAAAAAGTAGAAAACTCAAAAAATTAATTTTTTAAGATGTTCATTGTGTTCTTCATTTGCATACAGCTGTTGTTGCTGCTGTTAGCGCTATGAAATGTGGTCTGCTGCCAATATGTCAAGAAGCAATGATTATTGGCCCTGTAGCTTATCATGATTATCAGGTTTTTTAATAGATTTAAAAAATTAAAAAATAAATTTAAAAGGGCATTCTAACTGATGAAGAAGAAAAGAAGTCTATAGTTAACGATTTGGGAGACAAAAATGTAAGATAAAGAAGGTTTATTTTGTATTAAATATATTTTTGGTAATCCTTAAGATTTTTGAAGGGGGGGGGGGGAGTAGCCGCGGTAATTACTTAAAATGTGCTTGGTCCTCCCTTTGATTTTTCAATGTTCTAGGGTTTATATCTTGACTTATATTTATTTCTGCAAATTGAAAGTAGTACCACTCGACTCAGTTTTATTAGATTACTCGAATGTTATTTCTTCCAAATATTAAAAAAATTTTTGGGATGTTAGAGTCTTCAGGGTTGACATATTTTTGACTTTTTTGTAGGGGAGAAATTAATTTTATTTTTTAAATTAAATTTACTCTCTTATTTTTTCTAATTTTATCATTTGTAGGTAATGATACTTAGAAATCACGGTTTTGTGGCTTGTGGCCAATCGGTAGAGGATGCACTACATTTAGCATTTCATACAATTATTGCTTGTGAAACACAGGTTTTTCTTCTTTTTTTAATATTTTGATTTGAAACATATATTTGGTACACATCCCATTTATTCGCAAGAAAATATTTTTTTCTTCAAAATCACTTGACGGTAAAATATTTTCTTGCGAATAAATGGGGTGTGTGCCTAATTAAAGTTTTTGGAATTTTTTGAAGCAAAAGAAAATTTAAGATTCGAGCTGCACGTGTTGGAATAGACAAATTAATTATACCTTCAGATGAGTCAGTTAAAAAAGCTTATTCTACAGCTAGGAGTAGAGGTTTATTTAAATATAAAAAATATTTTTTTAATTAAAAATTTTTTTCTGGTGGTGGTGGAGTGAATCGTACTCAACGAAATTCAACTAGTATATCTTGGGGAATTGGGGAACTTGAATGGGAGGCGTGGTGCAGGATTTTGGACACAGCAGTATTTTTTTAAATATAAAAGTCCATAATTTTTTTCAAACCTTTTAATTTTCTGGAAATTTTGTGGTTTAGGGGAACACCCCATTTATTCGCAAGAAAATATTTTACAACAAAAAAATGAGTTTTAAAGAAAAATATTTCTTTCGCGAATAAATGGGCTGTGTATACCCAAACTTTTATAAAAGGGTTTTTGTACTGGTCACGTTTATCGAAATGCTTTGCTTCGTTCAACATCACAACCACCATCACAAACTTCTCACCATTCAATGTATAATCTTTCAAGTATTGCAACTCCATCAATTGGACCTTCTTCAATGGGAACAACAGTACGTCGCTTAGAAAACTAAGGAAATAAAAATGCCGACAATGAGTCCTTTAATATTTTTAAAGAAATGTTTTGTTTGATTTTTTAAATTTTCTGATGGCAAAAAAAAATATTTTGAATAAATTTAAAATTTGAATTTTTCAATAAATATGTTCTCCACCATAAAAGATTTATTTTATCTTTTTTTATTTATTTTTTTTTCCTTTAAATTTTTCTGTAGATCGAAACAGCATCAAACTGGCGTCTTTCAATGCTTTTTCAAAAAGAAAAGGAAAAGGCTATTTGGCTAAATTCGCCTTGTCATTATCTCAAAGTGCAGCTACCTGAAACGGGAACTGATTGTCCTCGATTAATTACACGAGTATTTTAAAATCTATTTTTAATTATTTAAAAAGTCTCCGCAAGTTTTGTCCGCAAAATGTTTAAGAAAATTTTTCCATTTGTCAAATTTGCGGGGAAACTTTTTCAAAATTATCTTAAATTAATTTTAATAATTTTTAAAGTGGGTTGAACAGCAAAGCGTCGTCAGTTCCAATTGTGGAACGCCGGTGAAAATAAATTCACCCTTGCAGTTCAGCCCTAGCACTTTGGACATGAGAGAATTCAAAGACAAAAGAAGAAAATTGAAAGAAGCCAGAATAAGTGGAAAAGTTTCGCCTGGACCTCAATCACTTTTGTTGGATGGATTAACTTTAGCGGACATTGAAAAGGTTTGTTTTAATTTTTTTTATTTTTTAGTTTATTTTGGGTGAATAAAATAATTATTTATTAAAAATTGAATTATTTGTGGGTAATAACTTCTCCAAATTTTAATTCTGATAGACTCAATATTTTACAAGAAGAATTGTATAGTATTAATGTTGTTGGTTATTTCAACAGTTTTATAAAAATCAGAATTTTAAAATCAGAATTTCTGATCAGAATTTTAAAATCAGAATACTGATCAGAATAAAAATCAGAAATTTTAAAATCAGAATCTTAAAATCAGAAATTTGAAAACCAGAATTTTGATCAGAATAAAAATCAGAAATATCAAAATCATAATTTAACTCTGAATTTTTAAAATCAGAATTTCTGATATTTCTTTTAATAAATTAATAGGAACAACCACGTCCAGTATATATCGGCACCGCTTCCAAAGGAATAGTTCAAAAAGATCAACAAATTAATGCACAGGTTTATTTAAATTAATTTTTTTATTTAAAAAAAATTTATTTTTAAGGTTTATAAAAAATTTTATTCTTCAAATCCTTTTAAAAATGACCATTTTAATAACGAATTGGATAATTATATGAAAAAATTTGGTGAAGTAAAAAAAGAAGAAATAATAAAATCAAATCATAAAAACAAAATAAATGGAAATATAATAAATTCAGCACCAATTTCTCCAACTATACATTCGATTAATGATGAAAAGACTCAAGAAAATGGAACATTTAATAATTCTACTGTTCAAGGTTAGTTTTAAGGAGTTTTTTTAATCAATTTATTACAAGCTCTGGTTCCTTAAATTATTGAATTGAAAATTTTTCGGAATTACGTGTAGGTTATTTGACAAAAATGTCCGCACAATTCAACTTGTATTTTTCGGTAAAAGACCTGCTGCATGCCTTTTGGTTTTCCAAATTAATTATTTTATTTTAAAAAAATTAAATTCTTTCAAATATTATAAAACTTTGTGGAGATTAATTGCCAATAAAACGGGGAAAAAATATATCAAATTTCTTTTTTATTTTTTTTAGATAAGCATTCAATAATAAAAAGAAAAAAAGAAAGAAGTGCGTCCACTGATGTTGTTGAATTGAATGGAAAAGGAGGAGGAAAACTACAAAAGAATGGAAAGGATAATAATGGAATTATTGGGGGAAATTCAATTAATAAAATAGAGGTTTTTTAAAAAAAATTTTTTTATAAAATTTTTATATTTTTTTTTTAAAGTTGGCTGCAAAGGGTGGCAGCAAAAAAAGACGATGGAGAGAATTTTTTATTTTTAGACGAAAAAAGAGTGGTTAATTTAATTAAAAAAAATCTAAAAAGTGATAAATTTTATAAACTGATGATCTCAATTTTTAATAAATTTTATATATTTTTTAAAAATTTTAAAGCCTTCAAAAAGTAAAAAAATGAATTTCTACATATTTAAAATTTTACCATTTTGGCCTAGACCATTTTGTCCAAAAAAAATGTCATTTTGTCCAAAACAGGCGTTTTTTGCTTGCAAAATTGTGAAAAATTAACATTTTCTTCTCTTTTTTTTTGTTTAATTCTTATATTTTATTTTCAAGTTTAATAGAATTTTTATTTAATAATCAATTTGGCATGCTCAGAGAATTCAAATATGAAGCATTGCAGTGAAATCAAATTAGTAAAATAATAAAATGGTCAACGTTTTCAATATATATACATATACAATGATCTTTTGGGTATTATTTTATTTTATCGTGTCCAATTTTTATATTTTAGAAATTTAATCTACTACATTTATTTAAATAACTTTTGGTGTGGTGATGGTCAATTCAAAATCTCGCATCTCGTTGTGGTGGACAATATGGAGGAAATCTCTTGAAGTACTTGAGATTCGGGGGAACGAGAATATGAGGAGGTAAAAAAGAATATTGGGTTAGTGTGATGGGACACAAAAATTAAAAAATATATTTATTAAATCAACCAAAACAACCAATTTTCCTAAAAAATTTATTTTAAAGGGAAAATTTCAGACCAAATGACCTGTTTTCTTCACTTTTTTTCATGGATTTTATTGCTTTCTTTGCTTTATTGTTAGTTTTCTTTCTTAAAATTTTTTTAAACTAATTTTTTCATTTCAGTAGTTGATTGCTACACCTCCCTAAATTGTAATCCAAATGTTGAGTCGTTGTTTGTTGAAGATCCAACTGATAGACAAGCATTTTTTAGCTGCAGACCTTATGGGAATTATCCGTAAGTAAACGTTTTATCGAGGTTATAAGAGATCTAAAATGAAGAATATAATAGTTGTCCCTGTAGCTTAGAGCTTCTGTCCATGAATTTAGGTAGTCCTAGGTTCGATTCCCAGTGAGGGTAAACTTTTACATTAACTTATGTATGATCATGATCTCTGCGTTTACATGTTTTTAATAATTAAAGAAAAATTTTTTTGAGATCGATCGGTTTTTGGTCACGGCATTACTGCCCTAATGACATGCATTTTGAATATAACTCACAACAATGTACTACAACTGAAATTCTTGCACCAAACACTGTTAGAGAAGCAAATGACCTTTTACGAATAGGTCGTTATATTTATAAAATAGTTTAAAAGAAGGTTTTTTTACTCAGCAATTTTAAATGGAAGCTGTGCTCATGGTGAGCAATGCATTGGGGGAACAGTTTGTGATCCAATTCAACAACGATGTCTTTGCCCCTATGGAACTGTTGCTTTATTAGGTTTTTATTTTATAAATATTTACTTTAGCTTTTTTTAAGAAACTCTATTTTGCGCTAAATTGCTTCCACCAGTTGGCAATTTACAGCAACAATATTCTTATGGTGGTCAATATCCCTCGCAGGTTCCATTACAGTCTACACAAGGAACAGCAACATCTTTGTCTCCTTCTCTTAGTTCTCTAGGTATTTTTTTTTATTTTTTAGAGACCGCTAGGATTGGTCGGTCAGTTTTTTCATTTAAAAACCCGACCGAGCCTGACTCTACTTTTCCTTTTATTTTTTTAATTTCCAATAGGTTCATATTGCGATCATGAATCATGCGAACACGGAGCTACTTGTATAAATTCGGTTTGTGTGTGTCCCGGAAAAACTCGAAATAATGGAACTAATTGCACATCAAATCCTTCTAATATTCCTCCAAATACTGGACAACAACAACAAATAACAACAAAAGAATTGTTTGGTCAAGGAGGTTCTTTTTTTAAAGGTTTTTAAATAATTTCAATTCTGCATTATTAATTTAATTTTAGCTAAATTGGGTGAACAATGTAATGAATATTTGGGCCTTTTTTGTTCTGATCAAAGTTCAATGTGTGTTAATGGTTATTGTCAATGTGTTCCTCCAATGGTTGAACAACAAGGACAGTGTCAAATGATTGTTAGAGAAGCAGGTTTTTTGAAACTTTTTAAAAATTTAAAAAATTAATTTTCTTTAGGACCTGGTGAACTTTGTAATTCTGGCCAAGTTTGTATAAAAGGCTCTGTTTGTAATCAAGAAATTCCTCTTTGTGTGTGCCCCAAAGGAACAGAACTTGAAAAAGGAAAATGTGTGGAAAGAGACTTAAAAAAGACTTTAAACGAAGAAAAAATTGATGAGAAGGTTTTTTTTAATAAAATTTTTTTATTTTTAAAAATTAATTTTTGTATAGAAGCTTTCTTTTTCTTCTTCTACTGAGCCCACCACTAAAATATCTAATAAAATTAAAATGAGGCCATCTTTAAAAATTGAAGCAAAAGTAGGAGAGGAATGTTCATTAAATGCTGACTGTGCGGTAAAATAAAAACATGATTTCAAATTTGTTTTATTTTTCTAGTCAGGTTCTTATTGTAATGGTAACACACAACCACCAACTTGTCAATGTCTTTCAACTCATATAAGCGTTAATAATCATTGTGAAAAAGGTTTTTTTTAATTATTTTATTTTTATTAATTTTTTTTAGTTATTTATCCTGGTCAAAAAGGATGTGAAACTGATCTTCAGGTTTTTTTTAATAAATTATTTAATTTTAAAATTATTTTTTTAGTGTAGCGCTGGTTACGCCGGTGCTCGTTGTTTAAATGGTCAATGTGCCTGTCCTCCCGGATCTTCGGCTATTGAACAAACTTGCATTCCTGGTAAATGATAACTTTTAATTTTATTGTTTTTGTGTGTTATTTTCTAACAAAAAAGGTTTTTTATTTTACTAAAAATTGTTTTTCCCATTTAACATTTTTCCCAATTTATTAACTTTATTTATCCAAATTTGTTTAAAAAAAAGCGATTGCATGGCCTGGAGAAGCTTGTAACATTACTCATTTTATGCCTGTTTGTTCAGCTGATTCTTTCTGCTTAAAAGGGTTTTGTGTGTGCAATCCAACTTTAAAATTAATTCAAAAACAATGTATTAAATTAAATAAAGTAAAAAAAGTTAATAAAGAAGAAGAAAAAAGAAGAAGAAGAAAAGGTTTTTTATTAAAATTGAAAAAATTTGGGAATAAAAAAAGAAGAAGAAGAAAAAGAAAATTAAAAGAGGAAGAAAAAGAAGAACAACAAAATAATGGAAGAAACAATTTGATTTCTGTAGGTCTTTTATTTTTTACAAAATTAAAGTTTACGGATCAGGATCTCCTTTTCTTGATAAAAAAATTTTATTGCGAATAAATGGGGTGTTTTTAAAAAAATTTGCGAATAAATGGGGTGTTTACCTAAAAAGTTAGTCGGGTGTGTCAATTTAGTATTTTAGGCAAAATTTTCTTTTTAATTTGTGTGGTTTTTACTCTAAATATATTCTTTTTTTTTAGAAAACTCCTACTTTTCGCCTGATCGGCTCTAAATGTCGACAAAGCATTGACCATTGTTCTGTTGGTGCAGAATGTCAAAATTCCCAATGTGTTTGTATTGAAGGATCTTTTCCAGACGCTCAAAAGCGTTTATGTCGTCAAAATCCTGGTGGAAATTGCACAAAAGGTCAATTGTGTACAAACCGATCTGAATGTATACTTGGAAAATGTACATGTCGTAAAGGACTTGAAATACAACATTTTGGAAATTTTAACAAATGCAATGAAATTAGCAAGGTTTATTTAGTATAGTTAAAAAATTTAGAAATTAACTATAATAAAAAAATTTTAAAACAGAATCCAGGAAAAATGCCGTTAGCTGGACAACTGTGTATTGATAAAAAGTGTGCTAAAGGTGCAATTTGCCAAAATGGTATTTGTGCATGTTTAAAAGGTTTAATATAAATATTAAATAAATTTATTTGTTAAAACTCCTCTTTTCTATTTCACCTACAAAATAGTAAAAGGACAATGCTCAGTCAGTCATTTAAAACATGTGAAATTTTTTTCTTCTTCGTTACTAAAAAGAGAAATGTTTCTCAAATTTTTAAAAATCCTTGTTTATGACTGCCTTACCGTTATGTCCCATTGACAATCTGTAGGTGGAGGAGAAAAGAGGTGAATAAATTACTAAAGTAATTCCTCATTTCTTTTTTTAAGGTTATAATTTATTTAATGGGGAATGTCTCCCTCCACGTGCCAGTCTTGGTGGTACCAACACATTTCATGAACATTCTCTTTTATTTTCACCAAGTTTTCCTTTAATGGATACATCATCTTTTGAAACAGCGAAATATAAAGAAATTAAAGAAAATAATAATATTAGTGGTGAGGATGAAGAAGAAGAAGACGATACATTGCCAATCAAAACAGTTGTAACAGGAGCACCATGTCGTCTCTCACTTGAATGCCCTTACAGAACTGAATGTTTGCGCGGTGTTTGTCGTTGTAAAAGAGGAGAGACAATTGTTAATGGAGTTTGTAGGAAAGCAATACATGAGGTTTAATGGGAAATTTTAAAAATATTGAATTTGTATTATTTAGGTGCTTCCAGGTGGACGATGTGACACGCAAAACGGTGTAGACTGCATTGGGGAATCTCATTGTTTTTATGGTATTTTTTAAACTTTTTTTAAGTATTTAAGGGAATTTTCCGCAAAATTCCGTCATCCTTTTTCTTCACTTACAAATAGTCAAGAGACATAATGGTCAGAAAGTGATATCAATAACTAAATTAGTATATTTACCATTATGTCGCTTGACCATTTAGAGAAAGTAATGTTATTAGCAGGGTAATATAGAAAAACCGGAACTTGTATTGTTTTTGTTAACACCCCATTAATTCGCAGTAAAATATTTTATTTTGGTTGCTTTTGGATATTCAATTTTTCTTGCGAATAAACGGGATGTTTACCTAAATTAAAGTTACAAAAAACCTTTGAGCATTTTTAATGTAGATTTATTATAAAAAAATGATTTTATTATTTTAAAAAGGTATTTGTGTTTGTCTTTATGGTCTTATTATTGCTAGTCAAGAATGTGCTAATTCAGCATTTATGAATGCTGTGCGTCCAGGAGAAAAATGTTTTTTGGGTCAGCGTTGTAGTGGAATGGCTAAATGTGTTCGTAGTATTTGTCAGTGTCCAAAGTTTCATTTTATTTTTAATTTTTTTAAATTTTATAATTAATTAAGAGGTCAAAAGACAGATAATTCTGGAGGATGTTTTACCCCTTTTAAACAATCAAAAAAGAATTTTGAATCAAAAAGGGATGATGAAAATCAACAAAATAAAGAAGTTGAAGATGTAGTACAACAACAAAGGTTATTACCGAATTTAATAATCCCAGCTGCATTATTATCTGCTGCAGAAGAAAAAGGAGGAGGAAAATTTAATCAAATTTTGAACGCTAATCAAATGAGTATAAATTTAATGGATACAAAATCATCTTTACGTTCACTTTTTGGTTCATTATTGATGAATTATTATTCAAAAAATAAAAGTGAAGATGAAAAAAATGGAAAAATAAGTCGAGGAGATTGCAAAGGGTTTTCTTTAATTTAATTTTAATTTTTTGAGTACTTTCCTGTTTTATATGTATTCGCCCCTATTTCTTTCCTTTTTATCTACAAAATGGTCAATGGACATAATGGTTGGAGGTGTAAGAAAATTCATTATTCTTTAAAATAAATTGAAAAAAAATAATAAATGCCTTATCCATTTTCCATAATTATTTAATACTTTTGACTGTCTGACCATTATGTCCATTGACCATTATGTCTCTTGACCATTATGTCCATTGACCATTTTGTATATGAAAAGGAAAAAATGAGGAACTTATAACAGCAAATACTTCTCCTAATTTTTACTATAGATTAAATTGTCACAACGTTTTCTCACCAAATTATGTATATTCAAAATCATCATCCTCTCCTTTATCTATTGGACCTCCCTCATCAAATTTGGACATTTCTAAAATCTCTGAAACATCTTTAAAGTCTTCTTCAATTGTTGGAATGCCTGGAAATTGTTGTGGTACCTCAAACAATGGTAAATCTTATTTATGCAATGGAGGGTCAATTTGTCTTGGAGGAATTTGCGTTTGCAGGCCTGGATTTGCACCTTTAAATGGACTTTGTCAAATTTCAAAAGTAGAATTGGGAGAGCGATGCTTCATTAATGTTGTTTTGTTTAATTTATTTTTTTTAATTTATTTTTTTAAATTAATTTAATAGGAGCAATGTAAAGATAATGGTATCTGCATTAACGAGGTTTTTTTTTTTGAAAATTTTTAATTTTTTTTTTTAATTCAGATTTGTCGCTGTCAAAGTGATGATTCAATAAAAAATTCAAATGTCAATTCAAAAACTCAAACAAATTCCTTTCACAATCATAAATGTATTAAAAACCATCGACGGCAGCCCTTAGCCTCAGTAGGCGATGACTGCTCTAATGATCAAAATAATTGTGGTTTTAATTCTATTTGTGGTAAATTTAGTGGAGTTTGTGAATGCCCTGTTGGAATGGAAAGAAATAAGGTTTTTTTAAAAATAAAAATTTTTTATTTTGGGTATACACCCCATTTATTCGCAAAAAATTTTTTCAGTTTTTCTAATGTTTTAGTGATTTTATATATTTTGCGAATAAATGGGATATTCACTTAAAGTAGACAAATTCCAAAGAATTAATTTTTCAATTTTTTAAAGACCATTTGTGTTGCTGCTCAAAGACCTAGAGGAACACAATGTAAAATTTTTGTCTTTCTTTTTTTTTTTAATTTTTTTATTTTAAAAAAAGGTATAAGCAGTTCGGATTGTAATTTTCACGCATTTTGTGACAATGGCTTTTGTATTTGTTTGGCAAATTATTATCCAATAGGTGATGGTTATTGCCTTCCTCCTGCACTTGCTATAGTAGAAGAAGAAGAAGAAGAAAATTTTAAAGATTTAATAAATCCAGATTTGTTGGAATTTTTATTATTAAAAAAACAAAATTGGAATAATAATAGAGGTTTTTTTTAATTAAAATTTTTTTGAATTAATTTTTTTATAGAAGAAAGAAGGCTGAAGAGAAATTCAGATTTGCCCAAATCATTTAATAAAATTAACAACACATGGAGTTTAACGAAAGAAAAGTTTGGTATGATTTCATTTATTTTTTGAAAGAATATAAAAATCCATTTATTCGCAAAAGAAAATATTTTTATTTTTTTAGTTTTTTTTGTGTAAAATATTTTATTGCGAATAAATGGGGTGTGGGTCTAAATTATATTATGTTTCTACAATTTTTTAAATAATCAGTAGTTTCAATTTTTTAATTTTATTTTTTAAGTGGTGATTAATTTCCTATATAAAATTTAATTTTTAACAACACAATTTTATCCAAAAATTATTATTATTATTATTTTGTTCCTTGACTGCTTTAATTAACCCTTTTTTAATTATTTATTTGTTAACATGTTTTTACCCTAAATAATATAATAAAAAATTTTTTTTTTTAAATTAAAAAAATTTTTTTAATTTAGAACAATCTGTTCAACAACAGCTTGACCGGAATAATAAAACTTTGATATCTCCAAAAATGCCTCAACTTTCCTCTACTTTTACTACGGTTTTTTTTTAATTTATTTTTTCTTAAATTAAAATTTATTTTTTTACTTTTAAAAAAGAATGATGAAAAAGAGGAAGATGAAGAAATATTTGCTTCGGAAACTATTTCTTCTCCAGAATTGAAAAAAGAAGAAATTGAAAGAAAACAAAGAGTTTCTGCTCCTGGGACTCAATGCGGTTTTTAATTTTATTTTTTTTTACTTTTTTAACTCTAGGCCCTCTAGATATTTGTATGGGAGGGTCTACATGTGTTGAAGGACTTTGCCTTTGCCCAGCGGGGACACGCCCGTCACTTAAATCTGAAAATTGTGAGACATTTGAACAACGAAAGTCTTTTATTCAAGAAGAACAAAATGTAAAAAAAGAATATTCAAAATTAACAAACAAACAGCCTAAAATGATGGGACCAATTGATCGACCTCCTTATGCTCGTCCATCTGAAAGTTGTGAAAATAGGGAAATATGTACAGGAGGTTCTATATGTCTTGTAAATTCCAAGGTTTTCTTTTTTTTTAATTTTTTTAATTATTAAAAAATTTTTTGGCAAACACCCCATTTATTCGCAAAAGAAAATATTTTTATTTTCAATTTTTTGATTTTTGCGAATAAATGGGGTGTATATCTAAATTATTTAAGATACTATTTTATTCTCAGGTCTGTGAATGTCCTCCAAATAAACCAATACTTCGCAATCACATTTGTATTCAATCAGATGAACCTCCAATGCTTAAAGTTGTTAATGCATTACCTGGAGAGAAATGTAATTCAGAGACTAATTGTGAAGGAGAATCAGTGTATATTTTATTTTTTTTTAAATTAAATAATAGTTTACTTTAAGTAAACACTCCCATTTATTCGCAAGGAATATTGGCTATTTTTGCGTACAAAAAATATTTTTTCTTGCGAATAAATGGGTTGTTTATTTAATTTTTTAATTTAAATTTTTTTTTAAAGTTGTGTAGAAGAAACTTGTCGCTGTCAAAATAATAAGTTTACTCCAAAAAGTGGAACTTGTAAAAGAAGAAGTGCTGACGACGAAGAACAAAAATTAATGCCTATTCCTTCCCAACTTGAAAATTCTTTTTATGACAATATTTTGCCTCCAATTCAATTACCGGAGGAAAATGCTGAATTGACTCAAGGTTTTCTTATTAATTTTATTTTTTTGAAAATTTTTTGGATTAAAATTTGGTATTTTTGTTCACTTTAGTTGAACACCCCATTTATTCGCAAAAAAAAATTTTTTTTTAATTTTTTTTCTAATAATTTTATTTTTTGAGTAATTATTTTATTTTTTGATTAATTTTATTTTTTGCGAATATATGGGGTGTTCGCCTGAAGTGAACAATTTTGCTAAAATTTTTTTAAATAAAATTTTTGATTTTTTTTTTAAAGTTAATCGTCCAAGAATTAGCGGTCCTCTTCTCAAAAAACATTCTTCTTCATCATCTTCTTCAATAATATCAGATATACTTCCACAATTTGTCAAAAATGAACCAACAGAAAAAGGAGTTTGTCCTCCTGGAAATTTACCAACAATTAGTCGATCAAATGGTCAATTAATTAAATGTAATGGAATGACACCTAAATGTCCACCAAAAAGTTACTGCTTTGTTACTGGTATTTTTTTTTTTAATTTTTTTTTAAATTAATTTTAATTATTGTAGGAGATGCTAGTGAGACTTATAATTGCTGTAAATCTTATTAAGTGTTTAATTTAATTTTTTTAAATATAAATTTTTGAGATTTTTTATAATTATGTATGTGTACATACACCTGGTCCTTTTAGGAAAGCATTTTTTAAGTTAGATAATTTTAGAAAATTTAAGTTTGGGTACCCACCCCATTTATTCGCAGAAAATAAAATTATTTATTATAAAAGGAATAAATATTCTTGCGAATAAATGGGGTGTCTACCTATCCTATAAACTGTACAAGTTGATAATTAAAAAAAAATTGTTTAAAAGATATATACTTTTAATCATTTTTTAAATAAAAGATTTAAGTGAAAAATAATAATTTAAAATAAATAAATAAGAAAGAGATAGGCAAAAAATAATAAAAAAAAATAGTGGCACATTTTTTTAAAAAAAAAGTTAAGTTGTTTTTTAAAAAAAGAAGAAAGAGCACGAAAATAATCTTCAAAAAATAAATAAAAATTAATTTGCAACATTTTAAAAAATTAAAATTAATTTTTTTTAAATAAAATATTCATTTTGTAAACACTCCAAAGCAGTTGGCCTTTCATAAGGATTAAAATTAAATATTTGATTAATTAAATTTAAAGCTAAAGAAGGAAGTTGAGGAGCAAAAAGTGTTAAATGTATAGTTGGTTTATATTCAGGGAAGGATACACGGCTAACAATTGCATCTTGAGGCCATAAATTTGCTTTTGGGGTGCCAATTTTTCTGAATTTTTGTAATTATTAAAATCAGAATTTTAAAAAAAAATCAGAATTTATCAGAATTTTTTTTTTAAATCAGAAATTTTTAAAAAATCAGAACTTTTTTTTTAATTCTGATTTTTTTTCAGAATTTTTAAAAAAAATCAGAATTTTTAAAAAAAAAATCAGAAATTTATTAAAAATTCTGATTTTAAATAAATTAATTTCTCTTAATAAAATAAAAAAACAAAACAAACTCAAAAATAACGTGTAACTGTTGCGCTTCACTGTCTGCCCTGAACAAAGCAGTTCTCGTAAATAATTCAACAAAAATACAGCCAACAGACCAAATATCAACAGAAGTATTATATTTGCATTGAAGCAACAATTCTGGACTTCTATACCATAAAGTAACTACTTCAGTTGTAAAAGTTGCATGAAGACCATAATTTCGGGATAAACCAAAATCTGCTATCTTAAAAAAATTTTATTATTTTTTTAATAAAAAAAATAAATTTAAACCCGTAAAGTTTGGTCTCTATTAACCAAAATATTTTGAGGTTTAAGATCTCGGTGTATAATTGCATTTGAATGAAGAAAATCCTAAAATTAATTAATTTAAATAAATTAATTAAAATAAAAAAATTTATACAATTCCACAAAATATTTGAGTTATAAAATGTTTGCATTGAGAATTGCACATTTCATGTGGTATTTTCTTTAATTTAAAATATTTTTATTAAATTTTAAAGAAAAAAAAATAGAAAATAAACTTGTAAAAATTCAGCCAAATCCCAATCACATTTTTCACATAAAATATTTAAAGAAATTTGTTCGTCTCGACGCTTAATAAATGCGTCATGAAGACTAAAAAAATGATTAAATTTAATTTAAATAAAATTAAAAAAAACCGTAGAATATTTGGATGTTTAAGTCGTTGAAGAGAAACTAACGATGCAACCTTTAAAATAATTAAAAAAAGAAAAATTTCCTCTAACCTCTCTAACAACACTTTGGGGAATTCCTTCTTCACTGATTTTGACCGGTATCTTTTTTAAAGCAAACTAAAAAAAAATTAATTAAATTTTGATTTTTAAATAAAATACAAATTTTCGGGTTCAACTATTCAAAAAAAAATTTAAAAAATTAAAAATTCTTAAAAACCTGTTCATCCGGATTTTCTTTGTTTGTAACAAGCCACACTTCACCATAAGCTCCTTTCCCAAGAACTCTAATTTGCTTATAATCATCATTATGCGGTCGCAACATTAATTAATTGAGGAAAAAAGGTTAAATATATAATTTATGGGAAATTTAAATTTTCCGGAACACTTTTTTCCGGAAAGTTTGCCTATCAAAGTTGGATTTATATCGATTTGCTAACACTATTTCTCCAACTTTAATTTCTTTTTTACTTTGCTAACGCTATTTCTCCAAATATAATTTAATCTTACTTTACAAATAAGCAACAAAACATCTAAATACAAAACGTCCAATAATTTAAATCTTTACAATTTTATAATGGGCGTTGTCTATGAGATCAATTGTTATTAATCACACAATTGGACGTTTTGAAATTAGATGTTTTGTAATTAATAAAAATTGAACCGTTGTTTGCCAACCCGAAAACACATTTCATCGTTGCCACCACTTCATTTGCGATTTATGTTTGTGTTCGTTTTTTTAAACCTTGTTTCTTCTTGTATATTTTAGTATATTTAGCATTGTTAGTCTTTTTCAATTTTTTGTTAATATAGAACGTCGTTTTTAGTCACTATTAATGCGTATTTTCGAGTTCACTTTTTAAACTTTTTATTTAATTTTTGATTCTTTGAGCATTATTCTAGTGTCAATTTTATTAATGTTTTCAGCAAAAATGGATTTGAGGCTATTCTTTCTCGTTGCCATTTTACTTCCAACTTCATTAAGTTTTTATTTGCCTGGTTTAGCTCCAGTGAATTTTTGTGAAGTAAAAAATGCAAAACCAATGTGTCCGGTATGAATTTATTTTTATCATTTTGTTTTAATTTTAAATTTTTAGAATAATGTCACTCTCTATGTTAATAAATTGGACAGTGATCAATCTGTTTTACCTTATGAATATCACAGGTTATTTTATTTTTTTAATTTTATGATAGTTGGAAGATTATCACAGCAAGCTTTAATTGTGTAAATTTTTAAACTCTTTCTCTTTTAGCTTCGATTTTTGCCTCGGTTCTGAAGATGAATCTCCTGTTGAAAATCTTGGTCAAGTTCTGTTTGGTGAGCGTATTAGACCAAGTCCTTATAAGGTTTTCTTATTTTAAAATATATCAACTTTTTGTCTTTTTAAGCTTTCATTCAAAGAGCAAAGACAATGTGCTTTTCTTTGTCAAAAGTCTTACAATATGGATAACAAAGAAAACCAACAACGATTCCGACTTTTACAACGTGGAATGAGACTTAATTATCAACACCATTGGTATGTAACGTTAAAGGTTTTTTGAGTTGTGTTTTATAGTTGTCTTCTGAAATAGTTTATTTCGATTTATTTTAATGCTTTAAAACCAGTAGTGGGATAAGCCGACTTGTGGGTTAGCTGGTTAATCTCTCTACAACCGAGAAGTTGCAGCGGGTTCGAGTCCTTCTAAGAGACTTTATTATTTTCAAAGCTTTTTTCAAAAGGATTATGCTTAAAAACTTTTTCCTCAATTAATTAACATTTTTTTAGGATTATTGACAATATGCCTGTCACTTTTTGTTTTATCAACCAGCAAAGTATGAATGTTTGTACAACTGGCTTTCCCATGGGTTGTTTTGTAACAAAAGATGGAAAACCGAAAGATGCTTGTGTTTTAGATGTATTTTTTATCTTCTTTACAACTTAATTTTTAATTTATTTTAAAGCCAAAATATCGTCAACCTGATAGCTACTACCTCTTTAATCATGTTGATATAAGAATTGAATACAGGTTTAAATATAATTAATTCTTTTTAATTAATTTTTTTAAAGAGATCTTGGACTTGATTCGAATTTTTTGGATGAAAAAATTGGTGGACGCATAATTCGGATAAAAGTACAGCCTCGAAGGTATCTCTTAAAATATATTAGGATGAAAAAAAAGTATTTTTCAATAAATATTCCCAAAATTCAGTATAAAACATGAAAAGAAAGAAGAAATGAATTGTGGCCAAGGAGTTGCCCCACAACCTATTGCTAGTGGAGATAAACAATTTAATGTAATTTACTCTTATTCTATTGCTTGGGATCAAACAGATGTTAAATGGTCGTCTCGATGGGATTATATTCTCGAATCGATGCCTCATACAAATATTCAATGGTTTTCGATTATGAATTCGCTTGTTATTGTGATATTTCTGTCGGGAATGGTTTGTTGTTGTTTTTTATTTTTTTTGAATTTTTTTTTTATTTTGGTTATTTTATTGTTAAACTTGGGCCAATTCGTTTGGAGAATTTTTTGTTCTTTTTTAGGTCGGAATGATTCTTCTTCGCACTTTACATCGTGACATTGCCCGTTATAATCGACTTGATGATGAGGTTTATTTTTTTTTAATTTTTAAAACTTTAAAAATTTAGGAAGATGCTCAAGAAGAATTTGGATGGAAATTAGTCCATGGAGATGTTTTTAGACCTCCGCGTAACTCTTTAATGCTTTCCGTGTTTGTTGGTTCTGGTAGTCAAGTTCTTCTATGCGCTTTTATTACTCTTGGTTTTAATTTAATTTTTTAATAAATTTTTTAAAAAATATTTAAAGCGTTTGCATGTCTCGGATTTTTGTCACCAGCAAATCGTGGATCTTTAATGACTTTTGCTTTAGTTTTTTATGTCTTATTTGGAATTGTTGCTGGTTATGTCTCTTCTCGTCTTTATAAAAGTATAAGAAATTTTTTTTTATTTATTTATTTTTATTATTTTTTCTCTAAGCCTTGGAAGGCCTTGCATGGAAATCAAATATTCTTCTAACAAGTTTTTTAATTCCTGGGTATTTTTTTTATTATTTAAATATTTTTAAATATTTGCATTAATTTTAGAATATTATTTGCTGTATTTTTTGCTTCAAATTTACTTCTTTGGTCAAAGGGATCATCTGCTGGTTTATTTTTAAATAAAAGATTTGTTTAATTAAATAAAATTAATTTTTTTTAGCCGTTCCTTTTGGAACATTATGTGCTATACTTTTTCTTTGGCTTTTTATTTCAATTCCTTTAACGTTTATTGGATCATATTTTGGTTTTCGAGCTAAAGTAATTTTATTTTTTAATTTATTTAATTTTATTTATTTTTTATAGAGAATTCAAATACCTGTCAGAACAAATCAAATTCCTCGCCAAGTTCCTGAACAAACTTTATATACTAAACCTCTTCCAGGAATGTTGATGGGTGGAATTCTTCCTTTTGGTTGTATTTTTATTCAACTTTTCTTTATTTTGAATAGTATTTGGTCACATGAGGTTTTCTTTTTTAAAATTTTAATTATTGTTTAATAAAGAATATTTTTTAAGGTTTTCTACATGTTCGGATTCCTCTTTATTGTTTTTATTATTCTTATTATTACCTGCTCTGAAGCGACTGTTTTGCTTGCTTATTTCCATTTATGTGCAGAGGTTTTTTTAATTTTAATTTGTTTTAAATCATTAGAATTAGTGGGACCTCTAATCCCTGTATTTCGGGTTTTTACTAATGCACGTGCTGAAGTAGGAGTTCATGAAAAATTTATTTCTGTGTCAATGTCTTGTTAATGAGTTTTCCTACTGTTAAAACTACGGTATTCAGACTGCCGAAAATACTATAATTTTATTTGAGTACAATTTAGGGGCTAGCACCCCATTTATTCGCAAAAATGTATTTTGTTTTTTAGTCATTTTTGTGTTTAAAATTTTTTTGCGAATAAATGGATGTTTACCTAAACTGTTAAAGTTCCAATTTTTCAACCTTTCAGTTGATCTTATATTTTTTAATTAATTTATAAATTTTTTTAAAAGGATTATCATTGGTGGTTCCGTTCATTTATGACTTCTGGTTTTACTGCAATTTATTTATTCATATATTGCGTTCATTATTTCAACTCAAAATTGACAATTACTGGAGTTGTTTCAACAATTCTTTATTTTAGTTATACTGCTATATTTGTCTTTTTATTCTTTCTTATGACAGGTTTTTTTCTTTGAGAAATTTATTTTTTGAGAATTATTTTTTAAAGGAACAATCGGATTTTTTTCAACTTATTGGTTTATTCATAAAATTTATAGTTCTATAAAGGTTGATTAGAGTCTTTTAAAAGAAATGAAAAATATGAAAATAATATTTTTTTTAATTAAATTGGATGTGCAAAATTGTATGAAAAAATTTACTAAATTATATAAATTTCAATCAATTTATATATTATCTAATCATTTTAGACTGCGGAATTTATTCTTTAAAAAATATATATATTTGTCAAACATTTGTAAAATAGTTTTTTTCTGTAAAAACCTTAAGGGGTCTAGTTTAGGTAAAAACACCCCATCTATTCGCAACAGAAAATATTTTATTTTAAAGTAATTTTTGGGTTTATAATAATTTCTTACGAATAAATAGGGTGTTTGCTTAAACTGTTAAATTTGCGGTTTTTAAAATTTATAAATTTAAAATATAATGTTTGACTATATATATGTATATTTTATGTCATTGTTCATTTCGCATCGAACAAATTAAAAAAAAAGACTTGTGTCTATTTTTCCCTTTATTCCTTTTTTATTAAAATTTATTTTATTATGCGTATAATAAATTTGTGGACTGAAATTTTAAAATTAATATGTATTTTATTGGTTAAACCATTTGTTTAATATATATGTGGTTTCACATTTTGTCCGTTGTTCCTTGTGACATTTTGTCTCGTATATCCTTTTAGATTTTTTGTTAATTTTTCTTTTGGTTGTCTAGCTGTTTTTGATACTCTTCTTTTATATTTTTCTTTTCTCTAATTCTCTCCTTTTACTATTTTCTTTTTTTTTGTTCTTTTCTTTTCCTTTTGTTTTAAATTGTTTAAATATTATAATGTCTAATTTAAAAATGTACAATTTTTTTATCTTCTATTGAAAATGTGAACTACTTGCGTTTGGGATTATCTCTGTCGCTAAAGCGACAACAACAATAACTATCAATCGATTTTATTTTTTAATATCATTTATTGTAAAATTAACCCTTCGTTACTACTTTATTTGCAATTTTATACTAATAATTTTTTGGCTTTACGTTTGCCACGTGTACACAATCAATATATATATATTTTAATTCATTCGTGCTTATTAAATTTTAATTTATTTTAAAATGCAGAATCCTATAAAAGTTCTTAAAATGACAAGTTCTTCAAATCGACGAAAAGATTATGGTGAAGAATTTGTTGAACAGTTAAGAAAGGATCGCTTTAAAAAGTCTTATATTCTTGTTAATGGTGTTAATAGCAGTGAGGAGGAAGACGAAGAGCTTGATTTTGATGAGGAGGATGATGAAATGGCGAGTTATGGAATGGGTGGACATTTACAGCAGCAATCATTTCAGCAACCACCACGGTATTCTTTTACAATACTTATTTGGTTAGGAAAGGGTGTTGAAATGCTTCTCATCTGCTTTGGCAAAACGTGGGCTAAGGGATTTACTTTTAATCAATTCTTAGGCCGAGTTCTACCCATTCGTCACGAAGACCACCATCTGTCGCAGCATCATTATCACACCGGACTCGTGATACCTTTGGATTTGATGCAAGGGATATTTACTTTTTTGGTGTTCTTACTGAATTAACAGATAAATTTACACCTGTTTGTTTATTTTTTGCTACCCAACAATTTTATTTATATTTTAGGACCGAGCTTCAAGATTTATTGCTAAAAGTTCTCCACCATATGAGTTTAGAACACTTTCGTCAATTGAAAAAGTTGCCTATCTTTTCTACTACTCTCTTTATGAAAGATATTTAAATGTTCCGAAATTCCATAATGTTTTCAATAGGTTTGTTTTTTATTTTTTAAAGATTTCTGCTTCAATAAATGCTAATATCAGACAATTTTATTGTTAACATGTTTGGTGTAGTCGGATCGGTTTGTGTTTCGTTGAAAGAGTCATGGGTTCGATGCCCTTTTAAGGATAAACATTTACTTTAGCTTAACTTTGAGCCTTTTAACTCTGAAAAATATTTCAATCACTTTAATTTTATTTTTCTATTTTTTAGAGAATTTTACAAATACACTAGTGCTGGTGATTCTGAACGTAGTGCTTTCTTAAAGGTTCAAAATTTTTTTAGTTTCTATTTCTTTTTTTTCAGATATGTCGCCTCACACTCCAAGAATATAAAAGACGTATGCTAGAAAAAAATAAGTTGGCTTATAACTTGGCACAAAAGCATCTTTTTAGTGATGAACGAGCAACTTCTGGTAGTAGGTTTGTTATTTAATTTTAATAATTTTTTTTTATAAAATAATTGTATTTTAGGGCAAGTGATAGACCAAGTTTTGCTGATGGTGACAGTGAAAATAGCCTACAATCGTTAGCCAATGGTTTTCATTTTAAATTTACATATTTAAAAATTATTTTTTTAAGAATTAATGTTTTATCGAGCACCACACATTCCTATCCATTTTGCTGCTAAAGGACGTCTTGTTTTTGTCAATCCTGATGTTGGAATTAGCATTGTTTGCGTTGAAAATACAAAAAAGTTTTACAAGGATTATGAGGGCAGACGTTTTGTGGAGACTTTTGAAAACTTTAAAGGTTTGTTTTTCTGGTTTTTTATTAATATTTTTGGGACTCCACCCCATTTATTCGCAAGAAAATATTCTTCATTTTTTGTGTGTAAAATATTTTCTTGCGATTAAATGGGGGGTCTACTTGAATATTTGCATTTTTAGGTCCTTTATTAATTGACTATACTCCACCCCAAACACCTTTATTATTTATTCAACGTCAAATTGAACGAATTTATCAATCTGATGTTTATCGAGCGAATCCAAAGTCGGGTGATGCAAATGATTGTATTCTTATTTGGGCATTATTAGAAATGCTTGTTAGACAACAAGGGGTTTATTTTTAAATTTTAATTTAATCTTTATTTTTTAAAAATTAAAAAAGAAAGTCACTGGTCCAGATTTGGCACGTTTACTCTGTTCTGGTGATCAACAACAACAATTTTCTTCATTTTCTAAACAAAACTTCTTGAAAAGTGATGATTCTTCACCACAAAAATCACCTCTTTTATCTTCTGTTAGTGTTGACCCACAAGCTATGGAAAAAATAACAAAATATTTGTTAGGAGGACATGTTGAGGTTTATTTTTGTTTTTGATTTTTTGGAATTTGTATATAGTTTAGGTACACACACTGCCCATTTATTCGCAAATAATAAATCAAAATATAGATTAAAAAAATATTTCCTTGCGGCTATATGGGGTGTCATTTTCTACATTTCCTTCTTGATATATTTTGGTTTATTATCTTGCGATTAAATGGGCGGTGTACCTAAACTACACAAATTCTTTCGACACTTTTATTTATTTTTTAAATATTTAGGAAGCGATTGAAAGTGCAATTGGAGACGGATTGTTTTTTGATGCTTTAATACTTGCACATCGTCTTTTTCGTAATGATAAGCAGAAACAGGAAAGCATTGAAGCAAAATTGATGTCCTACAGATCACTAAATCATCCAATTACAACTTTGATTAATGTGGCCTCTGATTCGATTGTTCCATTGCTTGTAAGGTTTTTTTTTTTAAAGAGTTTTTTGGGTGTCTTTTTAGTTAATTCTTTGGGGGGGGGGGGGGGGGGGGGGGTTTCTTTATTATTTAAAGTCAAAGCCTATTTATTCATTTTTCTGAATTAATTTTTTGTATTTTTTGGGCTTTTTCCTCGAATTTTAGCCCAATTTAAAATGAATAAATTAAACCCTGGAGACCTTTATCTTTTCTCTAGATACACACCCCATTTATTCGCAAAAATTTTATTTATTTATTTGTAACTTTTGTTTGTAAAATATTTTTTGCGAATAAATGGGGTGTTTATTTTTTATTTTTATTATACGGGAGTCCCTTAAACTCAAAGGGTATAGGATTCCAATGGTTTAGGATTTTTAAATTAATTTTTAATAATTTTAATTTAATTTTTTAAAGAATAATCCAACAACAGATGACACAAATGGTTGGAGAGCACATATAGCCATTGTTCTTGCTAATCTTTCAACACAAAATGCAATGAATTCAGTATATCAATTAGGCCTTTCTTTGGCTCAAAAAGAATTTAATGCTGCTGCTGATTTTTGTTTTTTGGCTGTAAATTTGTTAACTGGTTATAATTGTTTTGAGGAACCATCAACAGATAATCATGAGTATATTTAGTTTTTTATTATTAATTTTTTTTTAAACCTAAAATACTCCGATAAAAACTAAACGGAAATTATTAAGTTTGGGTAGACACCCCATTTATTCGCAAAAGTATTAATTTTTTATTTTGAAAGTATTTTTGTTTTAAAATATTTTCTTGCGTCTAAATGGGGTGTTCACCTAAACAGAAAATAAAAGTCCTCTTTTAATTTGAGTGGATACCCCATTTATTCGCAACAAATAAAATTTAATTTTTTGTCGTTTTATAATGTTTTTTTCTTGCGTCTAAATGGGGTGTTTGCCTAAATTATAGTCCCTTTTTTATTTAATTTAATATTTAATCAACTTCTTTTTTAAAGTGAAATGGATGATCATTCAAAACATCGTAAACATATAACCCTTTTAAACGCTTCAATACCTGATGATACATTAAATTCTTGCATTACTCGATTTGGGTTAGTTAAAAAAATTTTTTTTTTTTTTAATTTAAATTTTTAAGTTGGTCAGTGTTTGATTATCAAGCAACAGAAATTTACGATTACGCTTTACGTCTAGGAAATGGAAATTCTCCTACTGCACTTTGTCAATCAAAGGAATATTTAAAAACTAGGGGAGAATATATTAAATTAATTGGTGAATTGGGAGGATTTGATAATTGTATAAAACTTTATTTGAATAATTCTTCTTTTTCTTGTTCTTTAAATAATGAAGAAGAAGAAAAACAAAAAAATTTAAAAGAAGGAAAAAATAAAAAAATTAACAAAATTACTGCGAAAATGCAACCTGGACCACCACAATTTGACGATCAATTACAACCTTCTTTTGCTTCTTCTTTTCCATCTCAAAATAATGTTGTTGGTGGTGAAAATAAGGAAATTAGTAACAAGGTTTTTTTATATTTTTTTTATTAAAATTAGTGTATTATTTTACACACACCCCATGTATTCGCAAGAAAATAATTTTATTTTTGTTCATTTTTGTTTTATAATATTTTTTTCCGAATAAATGGGGTGTGTACACTAAAATTATTTTTTAAAAACGTCTATTTTAATCACACACCCCATGTATTCGCAAGAAAATAATTTTATTCTTTCAACTAATTTTTGGTCATTATTTTGCGAATAAATGGGGAGATTTTGCATTAGACAATATATTTAGTTTTCTGAATTTCCTCCAAATAAATCAAAGCAGCAACTTCACAATCAAATGTTGTTTATTCAATCGGATGAACCCTCTCCTCCTCCAATGCTTAATTTTGTTAATTCGTCATTACCTAGAGAGCGATGTTATTCAGAGACTAATTGTGGAACAGAATCAGAGTATATTTATTTATTATTTTTTAATTAATCAATTATCGTCTAAACACCCCATTTATTCGCAAGAAAATATTCGCTATTTTTTGAATATTTTCTTTGCGAATAAATGGGGTGTTTAAACAATTTAATTTTTTTAAAGTAGTGTAGAAGGCACTAATAGCATTGTTGTTGTTTCGGACAAAGAAGGGCAGAATAAGAAGAAGAATAATAAAAAACAACAACAACAGCCACCACCACCACCACTTATTCCTTCAACGAATAATTCTTTTTATGATAATATTTTGCCTCCAATACCAAATGAAAATATTCAATTAATTGAAGGTTTTTTTTGCTTTATTATATATTTTTTTTTAATTTATTTGTTTAATATTTGGGATTAATTTTGGGTGAACACCCCATTTATTCGCAGAAATATTTTTTGTTTTTTTTAATTATTTTTTTATTTTTGCGATTAAATGGGATGTCCAGACGTTCCAAAAATTTTTTTGTTTATTTTTAAAGTTAATCATCAAGTTCAACAAGTTCAAAGAAAACAATCAACTTCTTCAGTAAAATCAAATAATAATATAATTCCACAACAATTACCAATAAAAAATGATTTGACAAATAATAAAAGTCCTCCTATTAATAATAATAGTAGTGGATTTTTTGCTGAAAAGATTGGAGGATTTTTTTCAAAAATTACACAACTTCAAGGATCTAATTCTATGAAATTACCTGATGATAAAAATCCTGAGGTTTTTTTAAATTAAAAATTATTTGTTCCATTTATTCGCAAATTTTTTTATTTAAATTGGCACCCCATTTATTCGCAAAACTTAGTTTAAGTACACTCCCATTTAATCGCAAAAAATAATTTAGATTGACGCCCCATTTATTCGCATCTTTTTATTATTTAAGTAGATCTCCCACTTATTCGCAGAACATATTTTAACTAAAAATTGACTTAAACAATAATATTTTTGCGAATAAATGGGATGGATATCTAATCTTTTTATTTTACTAAAAATTAACTTGATAAAAATAATTAGATTGTCTGGGACCCTCAAAAAAATAAATATGTTGATCAAAATGGTCAATCTATTGATGAAGATATAGTTGCACCTCCTCCCTCAATAATGACAACAGCAAAAACAATAACAAATAATAAAAACGATGATGAAAAAACAATAAAATGTTCTACTCCAATATTTGATGAACAAGAACAACAATCATTACCACCTCCATTACTTCAATTTCCTTCAATACCAGATATTCCTGTTGCTCCTTCTAATACTTCTAATACTACTGCGACTAATAGGCCATTTCAAGGGGTATGTGAAATTATTGTTTTTTGCCTTTTCAAAAAATCAGAATTGTATTTTTACAGAAAAATCAGAATAACTTGTATTTTTTCGGAAAAACCAGAATATTTGTTTTTCCGGAAAAATGAGAATGTTTTTGTATTTCCGGAGAAAACCAGAATTATTTGTATTTTTTCGGAAAAATCAGAATTATTTGTATTTCCGGAAAAATCAGAATATTTTTGTATTTCCGAAAAATCAGAATTATTTGTATTTCCGGAAAAATCAGAATATTTTTGTATTTCCGAAAAATCAGAATTATTTGTATTTTTCCGGAAAAATCAGAATTATTTGTATTTCCGGAAAAATCAGAATATTTTTGTATTTCCGAAAAATCAGAATTATTTGTATTTTTCCGGAAAAATCAGAATTATTTGTATTTCCAAAAAAATCAGAATGTTTTTGTATTTTCTGATCTAATGTTGCTTTTTAAACAAATAAATATTCAGTATTTTTAATTATTTAATTTTTATCCCTTTTTTTTAGAAAAACAGATATGCTAATGCTTGGAATTCATAAAAGTAAAAGAAAGTAGATGTTTTAAAAATCTTGTGATATTATAAAAATTAATTTTATTTTTCTCTTATTTAGAGTTTCTTTTTTTTCGTTGTTATAATAATTTGGCAGAAATAGGCCAGTTAGACGCAGATAAATTTAACTTTTTTTCTCGCGATTAACTGGCCAAGTAATTTTAGGATTTTCTTGTGACGGTTTTTCCAACCTTTTTTGTGTGCATATTTTCTTGCTGACTTGGAAAAAATTATATATGTAGTATAAAGGGAATTTTCTATGTTAATTTCGCTGTTAAAGTATTTAAAAATAATTTATTGATTTCTGGACTTGGAAATATTTTTTGAAAGATTTATATTTTTGAGACGAATATATAAGTTTTTTGTATGTTATCTCTAGCAACACTATTTTCTTAAAATTTGTTTTGTTTTTACAACCTATGCAAAACTTGTTTTTACAAGTTTATAGGGTAAAAAATTTGAGAGGGTGGTGGGCGGGCCGGCATCGTGCAATAGTTGGAATGCTTGCATATATGACTATCCAGTCCATTATCTCATATTTACATAGAATACTTAAATATTAATATATTTATGCCTTCCCCAGTATTGCACGATGCCGGCCCACCCTCCCACCCTCTCGTTTTTTTTACCCTATAAACTTGTAAAAACAAGTTTTGCATAGGTTGTAAAACACAAAAACAAATTTTAAGAAATAGTGTATGTAGAGATAACATACAAAAACTGATATATTCATCTTCAAAAATATAAATCTTTCAAAAAATATTTCCAAGTCCAGAAATCAATAAAATCGATATATTAATTTTTTAAAAATAAATGTTTAAATTGTTCTAACTTAAAAAATCTATATTTTAACTTTCTAAATTAAAGTACTCTTAAAAAGTAAAAAAATCAATTTATTTATTAATAACACTAAATGAAAGTTGTGTCATAAAAATATCTTCATTAGTTAGAATATATGGTGGAATTGATGATTCTTCAAATAATTCTATTTTTTCAAATTTTGGACAGATTTTGTAAATTCCTTCAAAACAAAAAGATAAACAAATTTTTGTAGTAAAATTGCTTTGAAGAATATTATTATTATCTTCTTTATTTTTTAATTCTTTTTTTTCTTCTTCTTTTTGTTCTATTTTTATAGGTAATTTATTTGGACCAAAAATAAAGAATTTGTCTGAATGTTCTATTGATGCGTTATTATTGTTGTTTTTGTTCTGAAAATTCTGATAACATCCAAGCGATAATTCGCCTGTTAATATACCTGAAATAAAAATACAAGATTAAATTCTGAAAAATATAAAAATAATCCGGAAAATACAAATTTCGTCGGAAAAAAATTATTTTTCCTGAAAATACATAATATTCTGATTTTCCCGAAAATACAAGTAATACTCTACATTTTCCGGAAAATACGTTTATTCTGATTTTTCCGGAAAATACATTTATTCTGATTTTTCAGGAAAATACGTTTATTCTGATTTTTCCGGAAAATATAATTAAATGATTTTCCAAAATACATAATATTCTGATTTTTAAAAACACAAACAAATTCTCTTACCTTTAATAGAAAAATATATAGCAATAGAAATACAAACAATCTCTCCCACTTGAACAACATTAATATCATTATTATTATTATTATTAGATGTTGTTGCTTCATTATTGTCTACTTGCATTGCTAAAAAAAAATTAAAATAATTATATTTTAAATTTTTTAATTAATTTTTTATTTTAAAATTAATTAATTTAAATTTCCAAACATATTGTAAGTGTTGGCAAAGCCATTTGACGAAGAAATGAAACTGAAGATAAAAGTGAACCAACAGGTACTTGACCATTTAACTGTTAAAAAATAAATAAAATATTAAAAAAAAATTCTAAAAATTATTAAAAATCAAAAAAACAAACATTTAATTGTTCAATTCTCCAATTAATTTCCAAATGGCTTAACAAATGTTTTTCTATTTTTGATCGTAAAAGTGCAATTTCTTGCATTTGCAGTATATAAGAAGCACATTTTGTTATTTTTTGAAATAAAATTGATTTAATTTCTGTACAACAAGGACAAAGTAGGGGAACCCTGAAAAATTAATTTTAAATTAATTTTAAATTTTAATTTCTTTTAATTAAAAAAAAAAACCTGCAAATATCTTTAGGTTGTACAACAATTGTTGTTTTTTTATTATTAGAACCAAAAATTAATTGTGCTTCATTTTCTGTTTGATTAGACAAATCAATAGCTACATATCTGTTATATGGACCATCTCCTGCTAATACTTGCCAATTAGATAAAATAACTGCGGGGACAATTGTTATAGCTAAAGGCAGTTTTGCAAAACGAATATATTGCTAAAAATAAATTTAAAAAATTAAAAATAAATTTTTAAAAAATTAAAAAACCTCTCCATTTTCTGTTTTCACATCAGCAGTGTATGTAAAAGTTATCTCGGCAAGTAATAAACGCTAAAAATATAAAAACATATTTTTTAATAATTAATAACTATAAAAAAAGCAAAAAAAAATTTTTAAACAACTTAAAATATAAAATGGCACCAGTGGGATTCGAACCTTCCACCCTTCCAGTCAAAACCCAACACACTAACCACTACACCACCGAACAACTTAACAAATTAATTTATTATATCTTCTTAAATTAATTTTTTTTTTATTAAAAAGCAAATATTAACCCCTGTATAAGGAATTAAATCATAATGATTAGATGAATTTGTAGTAGAGGTAGAAGCAATATTATTATCATCATCAGAAGATTGTTGTTTTAATAAAGGTGTAGATACTGTTGAATGAATATTATTTTGTTGTTGTTGTTTTTTAAAATAAGTTTTTTGTTTATTTTTTTCTTCTTTTTCTTTTAATTGATATAAAGGTAAATCTACATCTGATATTATTGTTGTAGTTAAATTATTTGAAGAAGATAATGATGTTGGTCGACGAACATATACTTTGTGTTCATCCCCGAATTTAAGTGTTTTTCCAGAGACTAAAGATTTTTGTCCAATATTATTATTTAATGGAGTTGCTATTGAAGGATCTTAATTAAAAATACATTTTTTAAATAAGATAAAAATTATTAAATAAATAAAAAAATTTTTAGACATCAATAAAGCTAAAATATTTTTGAAATAATTTTAAATAAAATAACTCGCAGTCGGAATCGAACCGACTAAATTCTATCACAAAATCAACAACACTAACCACCACACCACTAACTAACATAACATAAAGAAACAATAAATAACCTAAAACTTATTCTGATTTAACGGAAAAATCAGAATTTCTAAAAAAATTGGTTTTTTCTTAGAAACAAAAACACAAATAAAAAATCAGAATTTTAAATAAAAAATAAATAAAAATTCTGGTTTTTCTTACAAAACAAAAACACAAATAAAAAATCAGAATTTTTAATAAAAAAATACACAAACCAATTCCAAAAATCAGAACAATAAGTTCTCTTCTTTCTCCAGCTTTTAAATGATCAAATAAAATTAACTCATCATCAGAAGATTTGTTTAAAGAAAAATCAGAACAAGAAGAATTAGCGTCTATTATCCTTAGCAATTTTGTTCCAGCAGCAACCTTAAAAAAATAATAATAAAAAAATTTTTTTTATTATTTTAATTAAAAAAAAAATAAAAATAAAATAAACCTGTGGTTGTTGAATTTTAATATTAATTTTTTTAATTCCAACAGAACAACTAGAATTATATAGAGCCAATTTACAAGGAAAACTTTAAAAAAAAAAATAATAAAAAAAAAATTAAAAAAATAATAAAAAACCTTTGACCAGAAAATATGCAAAGTTCAGCTATAGCTTCATTAGGATTTTCAAAAAGTGTAGGTGATCTATTAAGTGAAGTATTTGTTGTTTCAATTTTTAATAAAGGCAAATTGGGAAGAATACGAACAGAATAATTATTTTTATTAATATTTGTAAATTTACAAATATTACGACATCCTAATAATTCACATGAATAACCTATTATTTTGAGCATTCCAGGTAAACTTTAAAAATTAAAATTAAATTAATTAAAATAAAATTAATAATTTTAGCTTTTTAAATCTATTTGTGGTCAAAAAAAATTATTAAAATTTTTTAATATAATCCAAAACCTTTTGAGTAAACAAAAAAAATTATTTTCTCCATAAATATTATTAAAAACAAAAAATAAAAATTAAAAAAAAAATTTTAGAGTCAAAAAACAGAGTCCTTTACAAGCCTAAACCCTTAGGATTCTCTCCCCAATAAATCAAAAAATAAAAAATTAAATTAAAAAAAAAACCGAGGTATTCCAAGTAGTTTAACGAGATTCTTTTCTTCTTTATTATTATTATCAATATTTGAAATTCCATTATAACAAGAAGGAAGATTAAGACGTAAATTTAAAGGTTCAAAATTACCTTCTTCTTCAACAATTAATTTTAAATTGTCTACTATTAATTCTATTGCAAGAGGATTTTCAACATTAAAAGAGATTCCACAATGACATCCAACTACCCAATAAATATCTTTTTTAAATTTTAAAAAATTAAAATTAATTTAAAAAAATTAAAAAACCTTTAAATATTTTTTGTTGTTCAAAAGGAGAGTAAATAAATATGTTTGACTCATTTAAACTAGAAGGATGAATACTTGGAGATAAATGTTCTGCCAGTGGAAGAATACAAACATTTCTAAAAATTAAATTTAAATTTAAAAAAATTAAAGAAAAAATTAAATTTAAAAAATTATTTTAATTTTTTTCAAGACTCTAATGGACCGAAATTTTAATTTTTAAAAATTTAAATTTTTAATACTTCCAAAAATACTTTAGAAAAAAATAAAATTAAAAAAAAGAAACTTGATAATTGGAAATTTAGTAAATTGTAAAGGAGGTAGAAGAACAGATGGCACAGAATCCAGAGTTATCGGCTTTTCCAAATCGTGCAATTTTTTAATTTTTGAATTATTTTGTAAATTTAATTTGGTCAATTCTTCGACTAATGCGAGTGATGTGGCTTTGTCTAAATGATCGAAAAAGGCCTAAATTTAAATTTTACAAAATTAAAAATTAATTAAAATTGCCTAAAAAGCCCCCAAAATTTCAAAATAATTTTAAAAAAAATTAATTAAAATTTTAAAAAAAACCTCCAACATAAAACACAAATGTCTCGTTGCAATTTCAAAAAATCCAGCTCTTATAGCAACAGTAAAAACTTCATGAACTGCTTTTATTTGAAGAGAAAATGTTTCTGGTGAATTACCAAATTTTGTTAAAAATTGTTTTTTTAAACTGTTTTTATTATTTGAATTTGAAGAAGAAAAACAATTTAATTTATTCAAATTATTATTATTTATTTGATAACCAATCAAACTTTCATTTAAATATGGATAAACCTTTTTTTAAATTTAAAATTAATAATTTAATTAAAAAAAAAAAAAGAAATTTGTAAAAATACTTTTAGAGGTTAACACCCCATTTATTCGCAGAAAAAAATTTTTTTTTTAATTAATTAATTTTAAAGATTTTTTTACTAAAATGGGGGGGTGTTAACCTAAAAAAATTAAAATTTAAAGAAAACCTTTTTATACTCTGCTTCAGTTTGATTTTCCATATAAAGTCTAAAGAAAACTGATAAGCGAAGAAAAAAGGAAAATTTTCTTTTAAATCCAATCTAAAAAAAAATAAAAAATTAATTTTAAAAAATTAAAAAATAATACTTTTTTATAAATATTTGCTGTAGCTAAACAAATATTTGATTTTATAATATTATTAAATATAATAAATTTATCGTCCAAAAAACGACAAGTTTGTTCCCTTAAGAACGCCTGAAAATTTAATAAATTTAATAATAATTTAAATTAATTCTGATTAAAGAAAAATACAAAAATAAAAAATCAGAATATTATTAAAAATTCTAATTTAAAAGAGAAAAATAAAATCAGAAATGATTTAAAAAAAATACAAAATTTAGTTTAAAACACAAAAATCAGAATATTTTTAAAACAAAAAACATTAAAAATCAGAACTTTTTAAAATAACTAATAAACACAAAAATCAGAACATTTAATAAACATTAAAAATCAGAATATTTAATAAACATTAAAAATCAGAATATTTAATAAACATTAAAAATCAGAATATTTAAAAACACAAAAATCAGAATATTTAAAAACAGAAAAATCAAAACATTTAAAGAATAAAAAAATCAGAATATTTAATAAACACAAAGATCAGAATATTAAAAAAAACAAAAATCAGAATGTTAAAAATATCAGAATATTAATTTTACAATGCAAAAGTCCATATATACGCAGCATTAAAAACATAATAAAACGTCCAAATGATAAAAAATAAATAAAAACAAACCTCTACTTCAATATATTGATGATTAACAATTTGTAAATGCACTGATCTCATCATACATTCGTATTCAATAAATACAGCAAAAGAATAACGAGCATAATTCTCCAAAGATTGTCCAAATTTTTCAAAAATTTCATTTTTATTTATTAAAATATTTTTATTATTTTTATTTGATGAAATTAATGTTGTTTTATTTAAATTATTATTAAAATTATTTGAATTTGACAAATTTTGTACAGAACAACTTTTAAATGATGAAGACATTCCTAATGAAGAAGGAGGAGAAGGTAGCATTTTTGTTGTTGTTGGAATTTGATGATTATTTAATAAATTATTTTTTATTAAATTATTTGGTAATAATAATTGTTGGTTTTGTTTATTTAATTCATCTAATTTTAAAAAAATTTTAAATTAAAAAAATTTTGTTTGCGAATAGATGGGGTGTCTACACAAGTTCCCCAAAATTCCTCCTATTTTTAATTATTCCCATACTAATTAATTTTAAAAAAATAATTTAATACCATTTTTAACATCTTCTTCTAAAGGAAATGTTTTATTTCCAACAAAAGTTGATGAAGAAGAGGACGAATTGTTGTCATCATTATCCAAAGATTCAACATTTTTTATTATTTTTATTTTTGCTGTATCATCAGATCTTCGATAACGAGAGTGATGTTGTTGTTGTTGAGAAGTACTAGTTGAGATTCTTTAAAAAAATAAAAAATTTGGAACCAATAGGAGTATACTTTAGATGACACCCCATTTATTCGCAAAAAAAAAAGAAAAAATGACAATTTAAGAATAAAAAATTTTGCGCGAATAAATGGGGTGTTGTATACAATTATTACATATATCATAAAAAGAAAAAACCTATTTTCCATTTTATTTGAATGTCCAAAACAACCACTACTACCACCATCTTCTTTAATTGAAGGAGACAAATAATGAGAATATTTAAGCATCATTGCAGCACAACACCAACCTTCTGTTGCAGCTTTAAAAAATTAAAATAGAAAAAAAATAAAATTAAAAAAAAAAACCTGCAAGCCAAAGCAAATCTTGTGTAGATTTGAGCAATTCAATAGAGGAATTATAAGAATTAAGAGCACCTTCAAAATATCCTGTTAGAAAGGCATAATCGGCAAGTCTTTTGCGTAACCGTCCAATACATTTTTTTCTTAAATTAATAAAAGAATTATATAAATTTTTGTCTTCAATAGACAGACAAAATAAATAATAAAATTTGCGGGGGACGTGTTCATTTGTACACAAAAAGGGAAGGATTGGTTCTTGCGGGGGGACTATTTTTTACTTCTTTTTTGAGTCTTTTGATCCCCCGCATCCTGCAGATTCAAAAAAATAATAAAAAGGTTTAGGCTTGCAGGGGATTAGAAGATGTCCCTAAAATCCCGTGGATTCCCCGTCCCGCTAGTTTTTAAAAATAAAAAAATACTTATGATTTTTGCTTTTAACATTATCAATTCCCATCAAATATTTTTCTTCTTCCTGTAGCAAAAGATAAGGAGGAAATTCCATCTTTTCAAAAGAAATGTCCAATCTTTTGCTGTCTAGGACAACATAAATGCTTCTAAGTAAATCTCTCGTACAAACTTCTAATTGATCAAAAAGAAGAGAAATATCATCAGAACGGGGAAAAGAAAGAATTTCTGTTGAATTTTGTGTCTAAATTTAAAATAAAAATTTATTTAAATTAAAAAAAAAACCGAGCTAAATCCAAAAAGAACACAACGAGAATCAACTAATTGATCGTTATATTCATGCTGAAAAATTTAAAAAATAAAACAAATTTAATTATAATTAAAAAATAATAATTCTCTCAATTTTTGGGAATATTATTAGTAATTTTATAAAAAAATTTTTTAATTTTTTCCAATTTTTGGGAATTCTTGATGACCCAAAAAAAGTGTTTAGGCGAGAATTCCTGATATTTTCGTAATAAGTCCCTGATACTTTGGTTAATTTAAACTTAATTTTTCTTAAATAAATCCGTTAATTTTTGATTTTTTAAAAAATAAATTATAAATTTAAATAAAAATATACAACTCACATTTAACTAAAAAAAACCCAAAAAAAAATAAATAAAAACCTTGTTTTCCTGATATTCATTTTTAAGAATATTCATTTGTTTAATTTCAGGGTCATCTTCAACAATTAAATTTTCTTCTTCTTCATCAGATTTAGAAGAAATATAATCTGATGAATCAGCAACAGAAGAAGAAGAAACAACCATTTTTGCTACTGAACATCTTCTAAGCAAATTATCATCAAAATTATTATTTTGATTAGGAGACAGATTTGGAGATGAAGCAAATGAAGAAGTTAAACCACCAAATCCTCCATTATTATTGTATTGACCAATACATACAAGTCCAAAAACTTTACGGAAAGCCTAAAAAGAAACAAAAGAAATTTAACATTTCGTCGAACAAAAGTTCACGACATTTCGCCACTACGGCAAAAAAACTACATTTCGTTTACTCGAGCCCGTTTTTGCTGTTGGGACGAAATGTCGTGCCATTTCTGTAAACGAAATGTCTGGACACGAACAAATCTTTGGTTATCTCTTTTACCTAACAAATGGTCAGTTGGACAAAATGGTCAGACAGTTATTCATTAAAGGAGAAAAGAGGGCATAGAACAGAAAAATACGAAAAATTCTTTTTGAGAGGAATAGAGACAATTAAATTTTTAAACTTGTCTAATTTAAGCGAACACCCCCGTTATTCGCAAAAGAAAATATTTTAATCTTCGTCATTTTCGGCTATAAAATTTTTTTGCGAATAAATGGGGTGTGTACTTAAATTAGACAAATTCAAATATCTAAAAAGATTGACCCAAATGAGTTTTTACCCAATTATCAAATAAAATTAAAAAAACCTGAAATTCTGCAAATTTGGCAAGATTAGGATCTACTTGTTGAACAAATTTGGGAAATATAACTCTTCGAATGTTTTTACTCGTTAAAACTAGAAAAATATATTTTAAAAAAAATTAAATATGTTAGAAAAAAACCTTCTACACCGCTTAATTTATTTTCTAATTTTTTGAGCAATTGATTAAATATTGCTGAGGGGAAATGGCCAATAGGTTTTACCTAAATCATTGAATTTTTACAAAATTAAATATAAAATTAAAAATTCTTAAAATTAAACAAAAAAAAAGCTCAAAATAGCTTTTTGACAAATTTCAAAGGTCAAAAAATCCAAAAATTAAACTAATACCCTAAAAAATACGAATTTTTGTCGAAAAAAAATTAAATTAATTTTAAAATAAACCAATATATGTACACGACAGTGGTCTCCAGGTGTTGGCAAAGCATATTCCATTAATACAAATATATATTTTATTTAACTAAAGTGGCTTAAAATTAAATTTAAAAGATAAAAAAATTAAAAAAAAATAAATATAAATGCGAATTTTTAAGCATTATTAGAACGAAAAAAATTAAAAAAATTTTAACCATAAAAAAGTATAAAAATTATATGAGATCAATAAAGAAAAATAGATGAATCACCAGAAAATAAAAAGAATGAAAGAGAGATCATTAATAAAAAAATTAATTAGATGAAGAAGATGAATCAAATTCTTCCAAATAAATTGAATCATCAGCTTCTTCCTCTTCTTCTTTTTTTAGATTATTAGAGTTGTTTTGATTATTTTTAGCTATTTAAAAAAATATTTAAATATTTAATTAACTAATAAATTAATTAAAATCCGCAATTATTTTGCGGATTTTTAAAATTTTTGCGGACTTTTTTTCCAATAAAAGAAAAATATTTATTAAAATTTAGGTACACACACTCTCATTTACAAGCAAAAAATAATTAATTTTCTTGCCATTTTTAGTGTTTTTTAAAATATTTTCTTGCGAATAAATGGGGCGTGTACCCAAATTTTATTAATTTTCGTGAAAAGTAACCCAATTTTAATATAAAAAAAACCTGAATATTCCAAAAACATTCTTTTAAATTCATTTAAACAAACATTATTATTATTATCTTCTCCTTCTTTTCTTCCTCCTCCTCTTCTTTTCTTTGCAATTTTAAATGGACTAAATTTTCCAATTTGTTGTTGTTGTTTCACAGGTTTTTCATCGTTATAATTAAATAATAGTGCTTCTATCAATTTTGATTTTTCTAATTTTTTTTGTTCTTGATTGTTCCAATAAATAAGTAAACATTTTGCCAATAAATAAGTTGCGAAAAACAAAGAAAACCAAACTAGAAGTGAAGGCCAAGCTGAAAAAAATTAAAAATAAATCTTAAATGACCCAAATAAATTTAATTTCCAAATTAATCCAAATTTTTTTAAAAAATATTCTAAAATAACCACCCATTTAGACCTCCAAATGATCCAAAAAAATAAAATCTAAATAAAATTAAAAAAGATAACATACAACAGTCCATATTCCGTCCATTATGAGTAATTTTTTCAAAAATATTTGGCATCCAAAAATCATCGCAAACACAGGTTTTGGATAAATTATCACATTTGCCATGACCAGAACATGATTTACAATCTTAAAAAAAAAATTAATTTTAATTAATTAAATTTAAAAAGAATACAATAAGGAACAATTTGTAAAACACCAAAACGTCTTTTAAAGGCCAAATTATTTTTTAATAAAAAAATAATTTGTTCAGCATCAAAAATTTCTTAAAATAAAAATTAATTTGAAAAAAATTAATTTAATAATTTTTTTAATTAAAAAGGAAGTGAAAATAAGCCAATCAACAAAAATAAAATTTTTGGTTTAGTGGAGAAACGCCTTGCTTCCAGTAGAAAGGGAGCAAGGTTCGACTCCCACCAACGGAAAACAATTTTTTCTCGAAAGAATTTTGATTTTAAAAATATATTTAAATTAAATTAAAAAAATAAAATTAAACCTTTATTTTTTGTTGAACATTTAGAAGCATAAAAATGAAATAAAGTCAAATCATTTCCAAAAAAGGACGTCTTAGAATCCATTTTTACAAATTTAACCAAAACTTTATAATTATTATCATTTTCAAATTCCAATATTATTTGTTCAATTTCTTTTATCAATTTATTCAAATATTTAAAAGTAAAATTGTTAAATGATGAAGACATTTCAATTAAATTTTGTTCAGCATTTCCTGCAAATTTTAGATTTTTTAGTCCTTTTTTGTGAATAAATGGGATGTTTTTAAACAAAAATTTCATTTAAATCACTCCAAAATCTTTAAAAAAAAAATTTAAAAAATTTAAACCTCCAAACACAGATATTTCAACAATTTTAGTATTATTAAATGGTGAATGGTCATTCCACACTGTCAAATTAAAAAGAAAACTTCCAGGGGTCAAATTGACAAGAAAAAGCTTTGAATCGTTTAATGAACTTGCAATAACCTTAAATAAATCCTATCTAAGTTTAATTTAATTAAAAAAAACCATTTTTGCAGGTAAATCATTTTCAGGTATCCATTTAAAATATTTTGAATTAACAGAATTTTCTGCATTTAAAACAGCATAATTTAAAGGTAAATTAACTGAAATATTTTCAACCTTTGCTATTGGAAATAATTTATGATCATAAATTGTCAAATTGTGTTGTTTATAGCCATTACAAGTTTTGTTATTTATTGAAATTGCAAAACTGATTAATCCTGGTTTTAACTAAAAAAAATATTATTTTTAAATTATTCTCTAGGAGTTTAATTAAATTGAAAATATTCAGAAACAGAATAAAAATCCAGAGGCCCTGAAAAACCCAGAGAAAGTTCAAATTTTTTTTAAAGGTCTAGACTTTATTGGGTAAAGGAAAACCTATACCTTTATTTATGAAAAACACAAAAAATGTGAAACTTTTGTACCTACAGACCTCTAGTTTTTAGCTAATTCTTATTTAAAAAAAATTGGAACTTGTGACTAATTTAAGTAAAAACATCCCATTTATTCGCAAAAATTTAAATTTTTTGGCTATATTTTCTTGCGAATAAATGGGGTGTTTACCTTAATTAGACACAAGTTTCAATATTTCAAAATCATAAAAAATCAAATATAAATAATAAAATAAAACCTCTTACAATTATCATTTTAAGCATTTGCGTATTAAATCCAACAAATTTAGCATTGCCACTCCCATTTAAAATAATCCACTCATAATCCCAATTACTATTAATTCCAATTTTATAATCATCAAATTTTAAATTAAAATAAACTTCTTTTTCAGATAAATAAATTATTGAAGGTCCTTGAATTGAAAAATTGTCAAATTTTTTTGATTTTATACACATTGCTATATCACTCAAAAAATAAAGTCTTCATTGCAGACACAGAGGTTAATATCCTTCTGAAAATTAAAAGAAAATCAGAATTTATTTTCAGAATTTTTCTGAAAAAATTGAGAATATATTTTTGACAAAATCAGAATTATTTATTCTCAGAATTCTTTTAGAAAAAATCAGAATTTATTTTTTCTGAAAAAATCAGAATTATTTATTTTTCAAAAATTCATAATTATTTTCAGAATTTTTCTGACAAAAACAGAATTAATTATTCTCAGAATTTTTTTCAAAATCAGAATATATTTTTCTGACAAAATCAGAATTTTTTGCAACAAGACATTTTTCTATTAAAATCAGAGAAACGTCTCTTAGAAAATTCACTTAAATGGTACACTATTTCTTTTCTCTAATTTTCAAAGAAAATTCGTTAATAAAATTTCGAAAAAATCAGAAATTCGTATTTTTCTAATTTATTTATTTAAAAAATAAAAACCTTGCAAAACATTTCCTTCGGACAATTAGAATTTGTAAAGCAACTTTCATTGTGTAAATTATCAAAAATTAATAAATTCTGCAAATCATCAAGCGCACTGGCAAGCGAAAAAATAAATAAAAAAGAATATTTGAATAATAAAATCATTTGATGCTAAAAAATAATTTTAAAAAATGCAAAAAATAAAATAATAAATATATTGTCGAAAAACAAATTAATTTAAATAAAAAATAAATTTTTTAAAAATTTTAATTAGAATATAAATATTAAAAAAAATTAAAAAAATAAACTCTTTTTATTATAATTTTTTCAATTCAATTCTTTCAATGTAATAATCAGTTAAAGGAGCAGTTGGAACCATTTTCGAAATGAACAACGTTTCTGCTGAATTTTTCTTTGAAGATTCAATTTTTGACAACTAAAAAAATAAATTAAATTTAATTTAAAAAATAAATTAAATTTAAAATAAAAAACCAAAATTTCCAATTCCTTGCTTAATTCTTGTAAAGCCACAATTATTTCATTTGAAATGTTTCCTTTAATTCGTTCAGCGCAGCAATCCATAAAGACTAAAGCAAAGTCGAGTAACTTAAATTTGAAATTTTTTTTAATTTTAAAGAACCTGTGGGTCTTTCTCCTAAACTTTTCCACAACTTATCAAAAATTAAATAAAAATTCATACCCTTTCAAAATTCTTCTCTTCCTTGTTCCTTACAATTCTTTCAATTAAAGACTTTGCCATGTCTAAAATAGAATCATCATCATCCACTTTCTTCAAGTAATTGATCAAATATTCTTTTAGAGGAAGAGGATTGAACATTTTTCCATCAATTAAGGAGTCCAATGGAAATTGTTTGGAGCATTCAAAAGTAGCCACTCGATTAGAATCTTTCTTTAAAAAAAGTTGAGGAAGTTGTTTAGAAAGTTGATCCACTGAAACCCTTTTGGATTGATTTGAATAAACCTGAAAGCCTTCAAAAACTGAAACGGTGGACATTCTCTACCCAAAAAATTAAATAAATTTAAATTTAAAAAATTAAAAATTAAAATTGAAATAAAAAAACAAATAAAAAAGGATAAAATATTTTAAATTTTATCTAAATTCAAATCAAGAATCAAATTATCAAAAAATGTCCAAACCAAAACCCATCTAATTGTTCTTCCTTGCGTTAAAGTATAAATTTTATAATTTTTAATTTTCTTCTCTTCCATAAAATTTTTTAATTTACGCAAACTTGAGCCTTTTCCAATCATTGTTGTGTATATTCTAAATAAATATTTTTTTTTTAATATCAAAATTAAAAAAACCTTGTCTTATAAGCAAATTGCTGACTTTCTTCTATCATTTGACAGATAAAACTGACCTCACCACCCTAAGAATTAGATTTGTTTTTTAAATTAAAATTAAAGGCAATGTTTTATTCTATTATAGCTTCCCCAATCTCGAAATATACTATGTCAATTTTCAACGAGTGTTTTAAGATTGACATGTATTGTTCGGATCGGAGTCTAAGAGGCCCTAAATTTTCCCAACTTCTTTAAATTAGAATTAAAAAATATTCTGAATAAAGACAACGGTGTGGTCCCAAATACCTAATTTAATCAAAATTAATACTTTATACGAAATTTCCTCAGCTACAGCAGTAGTTCCAGAGTGTGGTTGACCTTGCCTTTTATTTGGTAAATTTTGTAGAGAAACATCTCCAATTGCTGAAAATTTCTAAAATTAAAATATTAAGAATACTTTTAACTTAAAAAACCTGTTCAGCCTCGGTGAAATCAAAAAATGGTGGATTACAAACAGAAAAAGTGAAAACTGTTGATTCATATTCTGGTAATTCAAAAACATACTAAATAGCAAAAATAAAAATTTGAAGAAATTTAAACCTTGAAGAATGATTCAATTTGTGAATGAATCAAAGAGACAAGTTTATCCAGTGAATTCTCTTGTAAAATATTTTTTGCATTTTGAACTGATTTGCTGGAAATTTCTGTAGAAACAAATTTCCATCTATTTAGGACTACTCCAAGTAAGGAGAAGATACACAAAGCACCTGTTCCTGCAAATCAAATATTAAAAAATCCCCAGTTTCATATTAAAAGCAATGACCCATACATTTATACTGCCTGAATTCTGAATGAATCAGGGCATTTTTAATTATCTGAGCCATATTATTGTTAATCTAATATTCTACATTAAAAAGTAAAAATAATACCAATATCAATCCCAACAATGTCACCATCCAAACTGTTCAAAGCTATCAAATCTTCAATCAGTAGTAAATAATTTAGTCTTTGCGGTAATCGAGGAACCAAAACTCCTTTAGGAATGGACACATTCAATTCAAAATATTCAAGCAAAAGTATTTCGGTAAATAAACGAACAGCTTCAGCATCGACAAAATCAATGCAAATCTTAAAAACAATAAGAAATTATAAAATTAGAAGAAAAAACCTTTCCACTTGCACCAACAAAACATTTTTGACGAAGTTGAGGATACTTTTTAGCTAATTCCTCATGATTTGGAGGACGTAATTTAAAAATATTACGTTCATGCATAAATGTAAAACAATTTAACAAATTCAACAAACATGACAATGAATGAAAGTGAAAGTTTGCAGAAAAAAAGCCAAGAAAAAAGTTTAATTTCTCTTTTTCTCTAATCTAGGTATCTTTCTTTTCTTTATTTCATGGCCTTTACACTCCTTAATTATTATCGCCGTTTCATTGCCAGATTATTGTATTTATTATATTTTAAATCAGAATTTATTTTTAAAAAATCAGAATTTATTATTTAAAAAAGCAGAATAATTATTTAAAAATCATAATATTCAAAAATCAGAATTAATTTTAAAAAAATCAGAATTAATTATTAAAAAACCAGAATTTATTTTTAAAAAACCAGAATTTATTTTTCAAAAATCAGAATTAATTATTAAAAAATCAGAATTAATTATTAAAAAATCAGAATTAATTATTAAAAAATCAGAATTAATTATTAAAAAATCAGAATTAATTATTAAAAAACAAGAATTTATTTTTAAAAAATCAGAATTTATTATTAATTAAAAAAATACAAATCAGAATTACAAAATAAAAAACCTTTTTCTCTCTAAGTCATTCCAGCTTTACTTAAATTATGCTGTAAAACAATATCGCAGGTTGCTCCAAACACAAATTCTGAAAATTAATATTTATTTTCCCTCTCTTTTATAATAAATTATTTACCTATATTTTTTGTATCGGTAGCATTTGTAACGTGCGCGTAAATATGCCTGTTGCTTTCAGGTTCTTTCACCTTTTTTAAATTTAAAAAATATTTTTCTTTACTTTTTTAATTATTTTTACATTTAAAAACATTTTTTTAATAAATTCAACTGCTTCTCCATATTGATCATCTATTGTAATATTTCTTAGGCATTCTTTAATTATTTTTTTTTTTAATTTAAATATTTTTAAAAATTAAAAAAAACCTTCAAAAAGAGGATAAAATTTTTTTAAAGGAACAAATCTCAATTTATGCTCAAACAAATCCTTTTTGTTGAGAAAAAGAATGAAAGAACACTAAAATAAAATAATTAATATTTTTTAAATTATTTAAAAATAACTTTAAACAGAAATTGATTATAAAACATTGCTCTGAACAGTTCGATAGAATCATCCATTCTTTAAAAAAAATTAAAAATTAAAAAATAATAATTTCAAAAAATTATTAAACCTATTTATTGAAGGATCCTCTTCTAAAAACTGATCATAACAGGAAAGGGAAATTACATAAAGAATTGCGGAAACATTGTCTAAAATAAATAAAAAATTCACAAAAATTTAAAAAAAATACCAAAGCAGTGTATCCACTTTCTTCTTTCTGTTTTCTGTCCACCAACGTCAATAAGCCTAAAAAATATATTTAAAATAATAAAATAAAATTTAAAAATCAACCTAATGCAAAAACGACGAAAGCTGAACATTATCTAAAAAAGAAAAATAAATTAACACGCAAAATTTAGTTAAATAAAAAATTAAAATTTTTGTGTCATACGAAGGGGTACACGTCAGCCAAAAAATATTCTTTTTCAACAAAATTTTTTAATGGACAAATTATATATCATTCGAAAGAGCTTTTCTCGCTGAGTCGAATGATACCACTCTCGAAGCACAAAAGTACTTTTGAGCCAAGTTACAGGCAAACAAATATCAAAAAAGCATAGGGGGGACCAAGCTCATTTTAAGTGATTACCGGGGCTGCTTCCTAATTATCCCTTCTTTAAACCCAAAAAAATAATTAAAAAAAAACAAACTTCATGAACACCTGTAGTTGATGCCCTAGCATGTATTACATCAGAATCAGTTGGTTTATATTCAGAATTAAGTATTCTATTTGATTCAGCTAATAAACTTAAATTAAAAAATTTAAATTAAAAAATAATTAATTAAAAATTAAACTATGTTGTGTTGTCTGGAACATAAAATTCAGTTAACCGTTGACATGCAGCATTAACACATGTATAGCTGAGAAATTTACTTATCTAAATAAGTAAAAATAAATAGAAAGTCTCCATTTTTATAAGAGTATTTTTCCACTCAATATCCCTTTAACCAACCAATTTAATCATTTCTAAGTCATCGTAGTCCAAAAATCTAAAAATAAGATTTAAAAAAATTAAAAAAAGCAATATACTTGGTAAAAGAATGTTCAAATTTATTGACCAAATCACGTTCTTGAGAAGGCACGTCAATTTGAAGTTGATTAATTCCCTTGGCAATATAATTAAAAGAGCCAATGTAGTTTGTATGTAGCATATACCTTTGAAATTTCTTTTCTTTTTTAATTTAAAAATGAAAGGGAAAACCTGTAATTAATCAATTCAGCTTCATTGAACCCGTTGGTGTTTAGAATTCTAAAAAATTTACATTTTTAAACAAAATAAAAATATAACACGTTCATTTTTATCTTATAAATCTTATTTTTATGTAAAAATGAAAAAACCGAACAAAAAGAGTAAACCGGAGATGATAGGATTCGAACCTACCCAATAAGAAAACTTTCACTTACCATAACCTAACACACTTGCACTTAACCACAGAACAACATACACAATTTAATTATTAAATTAATATGAACTAAAGAAGATAATAAAAAACAAAGGTTACGTGTTCGATCTCGGAGATAGATAAAATAAAAAATACTAAAATCTAAGGACAAAAATAAGGACATTCCCAAATAAATTAAAAAATAAAATGAACAACCTCATTTGTTTTACAATTGTAGATTTTCCTGAATCACCACTTCCAAGTAAAAGAATTTTAACAATTTTGCGTTGTTCTAACCTATCTTTTTGTAATTCAATTTCTATCTGTTGATTCTTTAAAATAAATTATTTTTTTAATAAAAAAAATATAAAAAATTACTTTGTCTAATTGTTCATCATAAACTTTTTCTCCTTTACACAAACTAGAACCCATTTTTTATTACTTGGCTGCATCAACTTTTTAAAGTTGACTATTAAAAAGTGTTTTTTCCTTTCCTTTTATAGTCAGAACAATTTAATAATTTAATTTAAATATTTATAAATCTAAAATTTAATATTTTTTTAAATATTAATTAAATTGAGAGAAAAGTAAAAGTTTAGTAACCGGAAGGCATCGAACCGGTGCTTCCCAGTGCAATCTAGGCTTTTCCCACACATAATTGGTCGCGCTACCACTGAGCCACCGGTGCGCTGCTTTTTACTTTCTCTTTTATTTATCTTAAATCCACACATAAGCATTTTAACTGCTAACAGCGATCTCTCTTAAAATATTTAGGGGTGTTTTTAAAAATTATATTTTATTCTTAAGAATGAGAGTGGAAAGCCCATTTATTCGCAACATTTTTTTCAATTTTTTTCAAAAAGATTTTTACTAGTTAGTAAACAAATCTTAATCTTAAAATAAATAAAAAATTTAATTAAAAATATATTTCACCAAAAAGTCAATTTTTTATGGAAAATTGAATTTGTGTTCGTGAGTAAATTAACATTACTAAAAATAAACAAATAAATTTATTTTTATATTTTTGTGGGAATTTTACAAAAATAAATAAAATAAATGGAAAAATGTTCAAAACACTAAAAAAATTGAATTTTTTAAAATTTTTCAAGGCAAAAAATAATAATAAAAAAATAAATATTTTGCCTATCACGTGTGATTAAAAGAATATTAAATGAATTATACGTAAATATAAATTTATTTATTTATTATTTTTATTAAAAACACATAGCAACCGTTCCTTTTTGAATTAAAAAATAAATTAATTACTTAACAACTTAAGTTGGCCGTAAAAAAGTAAAAAGGTTCATTAGAGTCTCTTTCCTTGTAACTCAATGAATATTACTCTTTTCAAAAAATTTTTTTTTTAATTTTTAAATAAAGTAGAATATTTTTTTTTAGTATTAGAAAAAATTAAAAAAAAAATTTTTTTTTTAATTGGAAAAATCAAAAGAACAGAGGAGAGCTTTAAACGCAAAGCTGTTCGAACACGGAGCCTTATAAAACTGTCAAAAAAGAAGCTAAAATTATAAACTTTTAAATTTATATCACTTATAATGTTAACTAATTAATTAACAAAAAAATTCAAAATTTTTTAAAAAATAAAAAAATTCGAATTTTTTACTTCTGCAAAGACCTCAACGCAACCGACTAAAAACACTAAATCTCCCATATCTCTTGCACAAATAATAATTATGAAACTTTTTAAAAATTATTAGAAAGAGGAGAATCTCTGCTACAAAATGTTATAAAAAAGAAAAATTAAAAAAAATTTTAAAACAAAAAAATTTTTTTTTAATTGGTCAATTTCCATATAAATAAAAACATTCTTTTAAAAACAACTTTTTTTGTTTTTAAACAAAAATTAATAATTAACGTAAAAATTGTAGCAAATTTAATTCTCTATTTAGCAATACCAAGAACACCTAGAATATTTAATTTATTAAAGAGTTATAGGCAAAAAACGAAGTAAACACATTTACGCCTTTTAAAGGAAAAATTACACCCTTTTTTGCGTGAAATTATAATTAACGGTCTTTGACATTTTTTTCTAATAAAATAAATAAGTTATAATTTTGCCAATTTTTTTATTTACCCTTTTTTATTTAAAAATACCCAAAGTTGGCATAGCAACAATTAATTCTTTTTTTTTAATGTTCAGACAGAAGAGAAAATAAAAAAAAAGAAAAAGGGGGAATTTTGTATTAATTAATTGGAATAAAAAAAAGAACTGTTCGTTCGTGATTATAAAGTATTAAAATAATTGTTTTTAAATAATTAAAAAAAATAATTTTAAAAAAAATTTAAAATAAAAAAAATTATTTTTTGAAACAAATATATATTAAATAAAATTAATTATATTTATGGTCTGGAAAAATGTTTAAGCGTTGAACGGCATCGAACCCTCGGAGAAAAGATCAAAATCAAGAGCACAACCAACTGCGCCACAGTCCAACTTTTTAATAAATCAAGTTTATTTACTCATATACTTTCTTTAAAATATTAAAATCACCTAACACACTCAATCTATGACCTTTTCATTTCCTTGACCTTTTTCACTTTTATATTAAGATAAAATATAAGATAAGGAGTAAAACTAATAAAAAATTAAATAAACTTTCATTTTCAAACCACTTTAATAAATTAATAAAAATTAATTAAATCATTATTTTATTTTTTTCTTAAATATTTTTAAAAATGTTTATAATTTGTATTAATCATCTGTAAAGCAACAAATTTTTTTTTCTTTATTTTTACCAATTTTAACATTTTTTAGCTTATTCATTGTTTTTACAAAATTATATTAAAAAAAAAATTTTTTATTTTAAGTATAAATTTTTTTTAATTTAGATATTTATAGGTACATTTTTAATTTAATTAATTTTTCAAAAAATTTCAGAAAAAAAAATTTTTATTTAAATTATTAGTTAAATAAATATGAATTGTTGTTTGATAATAATTTTTATTTTTTTTACAACTATTTTTGGAAAAATTGATGATTCTAATAACGGTAATAAATTTTAAACTTTTTAAAATAATAAAATAAATAAAATTTCGGATATTTTTAAAAAAAAATTTTAAGTTAAACAAATTACATATTTTGTAATAGAGTTGAGCGCTTTTCTATATTCCGGGATTACATATTTCTCTTCAGAGCGCCTGTGATAAACACCACTCTCTCGTCTGATAAAGACGCAGAAAACTGACCATTGGATAGTTGAGGTCAGAGAAACGTCAAATGACCTGCTCTTTTCCAGAACTGTACAGTTTTCTGTGTCTTTATCAGACGAGAGAGTGGTGTTTATCACAGGCGCTCTGAAGAGAAATATGTAATCTCGGAATACAGAAAAGCGCTCAACTCTATTTTGTAAAAAATAAATTAAATTAATTTAATTTGTTTTTTCTTAACTTTATAAAAAATTTTTTTTTAAAAATAACATTAAAATAAATAAATCAAATAAAATTATTAATTTAATTTATAGAATTAAAACAACAAAAATCATCCCTTAATTTAAAAAATGGCTTGGAAGAAGAAACTTATTATGCTGCGCAACAAAACTTTTTGAAAAAACAAAAGGCATTTATTTCTTCGCATCAACAAATGATGGAAGCACAGAAACAACTTGTGATTGCGCAAAAAAAATTGGAAAAGTGAGTAATTTACTAAAATAATTTTTCTTCTTTCATTTGTACCGAACTGAATTATCAGCTTTTTCAAATAAAACTTGGGTACCTCCCGTCCCCGTGCTACCCTTCCCTGGCCCTTCCCTATGGCTTTTTTGTTCTCTCCCCGTCCCTTGACCTTTCTAGCTCTCTTCGTTCCCCGTTCCCCATATTTACTCTTCCCGTTTCCCTCAAAGCCTTTCCCTATCTTTCGTAGAGGAACTTTACTCGTAACTGTCACAAAACTTTTTAAATTTGCATTTTATAATAATGAGATTGATTTTTATATATTTTTTAAATTTATTAGGTTTTGATTTTAACACAAATTTTATTTATAAAAAAATAATTGAAATTTTTTTAGTATTATAAGTCAAATGCCAAAGAATAGAGATGATGAACCTAATTTAATCAGCACCATAAAAGACAATATTTTAATAGCAACGGACCCTAATTTAAGTACGTTAAAATTTTCTAAAAAATAAACAATTTAATTTTAAAATTTGCAAAATTATATAGTATATATTTTTTGAAAATGTCTATATTGAGAGTGACTGTGTTAATCGGGTTATCTTGTGATAAAATAATTTTCAAATTATTTGATTGATTTTAGGATGGCTTCACTCCTATACATCGAAACCTATTCATCGTTGAACCAATTGGTCCAATTGCCAATTCGGTCAAATCTCTTATTGGTCCTGGCACAAACTAGGTTCTATGGGGGAGTTATATTACTTATCCATTTTAGGCCCAGGCCAGTTGTCTTTGCACAAACTTGGCTCTATTGGGAGTGTTTTATTACTTTACCGTTTAAGTAATTTGACCAATTGGTTCATCGATGAATTGGGTTTCGATGTATAGGAGTGAATGTTTTTGATTTTCCCGAGCTCTAGTTGTAAAATTTCTCTAAACTCAACTATCCACAAGTCATTTTTCTGACAATGAGTCTAATGACCTTTAACTAGAGATCGGGAAAATTCTTAAATCAAATTCAACTAATTTAAAAAATTGATCAAATAATTTGAAAAAAATCAATTTTTTCGACTGTTCCTTTAACACAGTCACTCTAAGAGACTTTAGTAATCTCGGAAAAAATGTTTTAAAAATTCGGTCAGTGCGCTTTTGCCAGATTTAGATTATAAAAAGATAATTAAAAGTAAAACTGACATAAAAATTTTATTTTAAAAATTTATTTTTAAAATATTTTGTATTTAGCACCACAATGTAAATCGTGCAAGACCCTCACGAGCTCGTCTAGACTGGTTTGTTACAATTTAAAAAAATAATTAAATATACCATATTCCTTCTAATACATTATCACTTTATATTGAATCCCTTTAATGTGATTATTATAAAAAGTATAAAATGACGTTCTTGCTTAAAAATGGCCCTCCTTGAGTTTTCGAATTTTGGTAGAGTTAATATTGAGATTATGATTAGTTATCGGAAAGTTAAAAAGGCTCCACTGGAACTTTTCGAATTTTCATGTTCCTGTTCCAAACCAGTTACACAAACTTGGTGTTCTAGTTCCGAAACTGAAACTTTCCGATCACTGATTATGATCAAGATAGGGCGGGATTATCCAGACTTGATGTTTCATTGTTTTCGATTCTGATCTCGAGTTAGGATAATCCGATCGATTTGACCAACTCTAACAAAAATATGACAAAATCTAATTTAAAAAATAATAATCAAAGCATATTTATTTATTACCCATAAATTACTATAAAAGAACATCTTCTCATTTATCATAAAATCTTTCAGAGTATTACAACAGTGAACCTTACATTGTCCGCAATCTATGATTTTGAATGCAAGAAGTCTAAAATCTGCCAGATCTATACGCAACGCATACTGGCTAACGTTTTCAAGGTGGCAAGATTATCCATAGATGACGAAACAATATGTTATCTAGCTTCTGGAGCATGTTCCGATAAGTAATTTTTTTTTAATTTTAAAATTATTAGATTAGGTAAAATTGTCACAAAATAAAAAATTTTAATAATTTATTTTCCCTCGTCGCATATTCCATGAGAACTAGTCAAGTCTAAGTGCACAACCCAATTGTTTGTAAGAAAATATTTTATAAAAAATGACGAAGATAAAATATTTTCTGCGAATATATGAAGGATGGTGTTCACTTAAACTTAACAAGTTTCATCTATGAAAGGAAGGAAAAGTAAAATTTAAGCTTTATTTTAATTGAATTAATTTTATTTTTTTGGGGGTAAGATAACTGTACTTTTTTCTATTATTTTGACAAAAGTCTCCGCAATTAGTTATTTGTTGATTTTATTCCTCCAAAATAATCCTTTTATTTTTATGAAAAAATAAATATTACTACTTGCGGATAAAGACTTGCGGACATTTGTCAAAATAACAGAAAAGTACCGATAAATTGTCTATTTTTTAAAATTTTAGTAAATTATTGGTTAAATACATCTAAACTCAAAATAAAAATTAATTAATTATTTTATTCAGTTCTGCTACCAATGCCATGTTGGAAAATAATGAAATACCGTGTACTTTTTGCAAACAGGGCATTATCATCATGGAAAAAGTAATTATTGGTCTTTTCCGTTCTGTTGCCAAAATCCGCAACTTTTGTTCGTAACTTTTTTATATTTATTATTTTGAAGGCATAACTCAACAATTTTATAATTTAAAATTGTTGAGTTTATGCCTTCAAAATAAATAAAAATCTACGGATAAAAGTTGCGGACTTTTGGCAACAAAACGGAAAAGTACCGACTTATTATTTATAGAGCCGGTTTAGGCAGGCTTCAATATTTATTTAAAATAATTTTTCATATTTTTTATTTCAGTTAATTAAGCCTATGATTGATATGATTGGAATATTTCAAATGACGTGCAATCAAAGGCTTCTCTGCATTAATTATTTTAATAATATAATTAATAGCTTAACTGGGTTTTTATCATCAATAACGAAAGAAGAGGACGTTTTAGAATTTTGTAAAAATATAATAAATTGCCGTCAAGGATATTAAAAGCAGAGTGCTAGATCTGTTTATTTATCCTGGTTTTTAAGATGCGTATTTTTAAAAGTTGCTAATTTTTCTTGTTTTTTGAAATATTTAACAATTTTGATATTAATGCTGAATAAATTTTTGGTAACTAGAGTTTATTAATTTACAAAATTTTAGTCTGCGGCGCTGAAAAATTAGTTTTTTTATTTGCGGATTTTTTATCTGGCAACTCTGATATTAATTTAAAATTATAATTAAAAGTCTGACATTTTTTTCTAATTTTTTACCCTTTTTTATTAAAAATACAGATTATAATAAATTAAATGTTTTTAAAATATTAAAAAAAAATATTTTTTTTCACTTCTTTTTAAAAAAAAAATTAAATATATTTGTTATTTTAATTAAACTTTTCTCTTTATTATTTATTTAATTAATAATAAATTTAAATATATTTTATATACTACAATAAAAAAATTTTTTAATCAAAAAAATATTTAAAAAAACAAAAAAATCTCGTTATAAGTACACTTTCGGTCTTACACTTCTTATACACTTATAACGAGATTAATTGTTGTCAAATTAATTAGAAAGTAATCTCCTACTTATACCATCCCTTTTTAAAATCTAACAGAGTGGGATAACTCAGAGATTGCCAAAATAATTAAGAAAGGGGTTGGGATAACTCAGAGAGTTAAAAATATTTGATGAGAGAATATAATAAATTTACATAAAATATATTTTTCACATTATTTAGGCCCTAAAGAAATTTAATAAAAATTAATTTCAAGGCACAAAATCAACTGACTGAGGAAACAAAAAAGGCATAGAGAAAATGCACGAAATAATAGAGAGATTAAATAAAAAAATATTAAAAATAAATAATGGCCTGTTTTACATTAATAAAATGATATATGTATATTTTTTTAAATAAAATTTTTAAAAATAATAATTAAAGAATCATTTTTTAAAAGTCAAAAATCCGTTTATAGTGACACCCAAAATTAAATAAAAATTAAAAAAATTCTGAAAAAAAATCAGAAAAAAAATTCTGAAAAATCAGAAATATTCTGAAAAAAATCAGAAAAAAAAATTCTGAAAAATCATAAATATTCTGAAAAATAAAAAATCAGAAAAAAAAAATTCTGAAAAATCAGAAATATTCTGAAAAATAAAAAATCAGAAAAAAAAAATTCTGAAAAAACAGAAATATTCTGAAAAATAAAAAATCAGAAAAAAAAAATTCTGAAAAATCAGAAATATTCTGAAAAATAAAAATTCAAAAATCAGACATTAAAAAAAATTCTGATTGTTAATGTCATTCAATCAGGTGTCACTATATCCGGATTTTACTGCAAGTTAAGAGTTGATTAGCTTTTTTTACTAAAATATCTTCTAAAAAATTTAAAATAATTTACCTTCTATAATTAATCTTTAATTTTAAATTTTTTAAATTTTTAAATAAAAATTCTTTGTTGTTCATTTTGTTGTTCTTCTTCAAATGTTAAATGAGGAATTTGTTGTTGCTTATTATTATTTGATGAATTATTTATTATAAAATTATTATTTTGATTATTATTATTAGGAAAATTAATTAAATTAGAATAATATTTTTGTTGTTCTGTTTGTTCTGGTTTTACAAAAGAAAAGGGAAAATAGCCACACTTTAAATAATAAAATAAATTATTATTTATTAAAATATATATATTCTGATTTTTCTGAGTTATTCTGAAAATTTGAAGTTTTACTTGTTATATCAGAATTTTGGTTAATTCTGAGTTAGATCAGAAATAAGATTTATTCTGATTAAAATCAGAAATAAGAAAAAACAGAAAAAATTCTGAAAAGTAAAAATCTGAAAAACCAGACATTTTAGAATAAAAATCAGAATTCAGAAAAAACCAGAAAAATTTGAAAATCAGAAAATATTAAAAAAACAGAAACATTAAAAAATCAGAATAATAAAAAACATAAAAATATTCTGAAAAATCAGAATTTTAAAAAAATAAAAATCAGAATTAAAAAAATAAAAATCAGAATTAAAAAAATAAAAAACAGAATATTCTGAAAAATCAGAATATTCGAAAAATAAATAAACCTGTTGTCCATTAATAGACCCTTTCCACCATCCTTTATCTTCCCCAATAGTATCCAAAACATAAATAATATCACCAGGAATAAGAGTCAAATATTTTGATGTGTCAGGACGACTAAAAGACCTTTCAGCACGAAAAATAGCAGATTTGAGTGGAATAAACGTTAATTTTGCATCAACAGGAAAACCTTCATTTATACTATTTTCACGATAAAAATTGACAAGATCCTATAAAATAAAAGAAATTAATTTAATATTCTGTTATTCTGATTTTTCAGAATTTTTTTCTGATTTTTTATAAATTTTTTCTGATTTTTTTCAGAATTTTTTTCAGAATCAGAGTAAATTTAAATCAGAATATTTCCGGAATTCTGGTAGACATAAAAATAAATCAGAATCTTCTGAACCAAATAAAAATAAATAAAATTCTGATCAGAATAAAAACCGAAAAATCAGAATATTTTCAGAAAACACATGTCTACCCCTATTTCTGACTAAAAAAATTAATAAATAATATTAAAAAAAACTAACCACAACAGAATCAAAAAATCTTTCAGAGTGTAAAAAATATCTAAAAAAAAAAAAATAAAATTGTTTAAAAAAATTTTTTGAGATTAAAAAGTGATCCTTAAATTTTTTAATTTTAATAATTATTTTTCTTTACCCCAAAAATAATTTAAAAAATTAAATTAAAAAAAAACCTGTTAATATTCTCATCAAAATTAATTTTTATATGTTTCATTCCATTACCAATTTGTAATGATAAAACATATTGATGTTTTTCTGGACTCCAACGAACTAAAAAAGTTTCCGCTTCTGTTCCTTCCAACAAATTATTTGCAATTTTGCGTCCAATTTGGCCAAAAAACCAGGGATATTCTTCTGGGATATTTTGTCTTTCTGGCGAAATTTCAAATGTTTCCATTATTCTACTAAATTTAATAAGTTAATAAAAATTAATTTTTATTTAAAAAATAAACCTGCTAACAATTAAAGGAATTTTTGTTGAAGGTGTAGAAGGTACTGAAAAAGAAGTTTGTTGCAATTTTTGTTGTTGAGTAGGAGAAGACAAAAGTGATGTAGAGTCATTATTATCATTATTTAGTGTTATAACATCAGATAATGAACAATTTGAAGTACGGCTGTAGCGTTTCTTCTTTAAATAAAAATTTAAAAAATTTTATTTTTATTTAAATAATTAAAAAATTCTTTAAAATCAAATTTTTATAATTAAAACAAGAGAAAAACCAGTTAGTCGCCCAAAGGGTTCGAACCCTCACCCTACACCCACAAAATCGGTCGCCTTACCGACTGAGCTAACGATGCAATATTAAACTTCTCTTTTAATTATCCTTATACACCCACAACTAAGCATTTTAAATGCCACAAAATTTAAAAAAAAGCCAAATTCTAACAAAAAAAATTATAAAATAATCAAAAAAATTTTAATTAAAAAATACCAACATAATCAATCGTATTAAAATTATTATTATTATTAATAATAATTTTTTCTCTTCCTTCTCCGTGTCCATTTGTAGTTGAAAAATTTAAAGATAAAATTGTATTATTAATATTTTGTAAATGTTGATTTATATTTAAATTATTTTCATTTAATTTATTAAATGTTTGTTGTTGTTGTTGTGGAAATATTGAAGATAAACGACGAGTTATTCTTGAAGAATTTTCACAATTTATTAAATCATTTTTTAACATTTTATTTGAAGAAAAACAACAACATTCAATTTTTTTGGTACATTCAAAATGTAAGTCTTTATTACAACCTTTTTAATAAATTAAAAAAAAATTTCAAGTCAGGAAAATTTTGTCCGCAAAAATTTTGCGGACACGATCCCAAAAAAAACATAAAAATTTTTATTAATAAATTCAAAAAAAAAATATTTAAAAAAAAACCTGAGCAATGATAACCCTGAAAAAATTTTCCAAGCAAAAATTTTTGGCAGAAAGAACAAATAGTAACACAATTATAAGTTTTATAAAGTAAAGAATGTCCTAATACTGATGCTTCTTTTGGATTACTAATTTCACTGAAAAAAAATTTAAAAAAATTAAAAAAAATTTTGTCCGCAAAATTTTTGCGGACACGGTCCTTAAAACAAAAAACCTTCTTACATCGCCTTTTTAATCATTTGCTTCCAATTATTCATATCATTAACATTTTTAAATGTAAATAAAATATTATTATTATTTAAAATTTCACAATTTGTTCTTGCTTCTTTTCTTCTTTTTTCAATTAAAAAAGAACAAGAATTTGAATAATTTACATTTAAATCAAATAAATTAATATTAGTTAATTTTCTTGATATTGTATTATATTTATTTAATGTTGGAAATTCATTATTATTATTTTCATAAAAATCAAAATCCGCAAGAAAAAATACATTTTTTGATTTATATATTCCTGTCTTTAAAAGAAAATTAAAATAAAGGAGATGAAATAAAAAAAAATATTTTTTTTTAATAATTATATTTGAAAAAACGGTCGAAAACGCGTTTCCAAGTCTTTCTAAAAATTGGTGAAACTCGGTGTATTCGAACCTTGGCCCTTTTAGTTCTTTGACTGCGCCCTAATCCACTATACTACCACTACCATCCCTCAAAAGGAAATTAAATGATCTTATTGCTTCTCTTTCCTAGATTTTTGCTGCTTAAATCAGCAAAAAAGTAAAGGAAAGTTGAACAAAAAATACTTTTTTACCAAAAAAAAATTCAAAAATTGATGCAAATTAAACCAAAAAATTTTTAAATTTAATGTTTCTTACACACCAAAAATTCAAAATTTTTTTTAAATTAAATAAACCTCTCTTTTAGCAAAAAGAAGCATAGATTCAAACAGAAAAACACTTCTTTGTTTTGATTTTAAAACATTTCCATTTTCAGTTATTGTTATTTTTATTGTTCCATCAAATATAAAGCGTCCATAATGTAAAAGATTCTGTAATAGATAAAAATATTTAAATTAAAATTTTTTTTTAAATAAATTTTCAATCGTCCTTTTTGGGTCCAAAAAATTTAAATTTCTTAATTTTTTACTCAGCTGATACCTCGTTTGAGAATAATAATCATCAAGATTCATGTCCGGAAGCTTCGTTTCACCCGAAATATTAAAAGTTAAAAAATATTTAACGATCAAAACGGAAGAAAATCCTCGACAGACATTTGGTCCCACCCCTAAAAATACCCCTAATTTCCTCAACTTTTTCCAAATAAAATTAAAAATAAAAAAAAAAGAGAATACCAAATTTAAATCAGAAATGCTTCTCTCAATAGTATTAATACATCCAATAATTTCCTGATCTCTTTTCATTTCATTTACATAAACAGCAACATCCTTCATTGCCTCAAAAGCCTCATTTAACATCTTTTTTTCGGTCAAATCACTCGTGTTTTTGAATAAATTCTAAAAATTTATAAATTCAAATAATTCTTTAAAAATTAAAAAAAACCTCCAAAATTAAATGATATTTTGTTATTCTTTGGAATGGAAGAATTAGAAAATCACGAAGTTTGAATTGCAGATTTTTGCCTAATTCCTTAATTTTAAAAAATTAAGGAATTAAAAAATATTATTATTTTTTTAAAATTTATTTTAATTGCCCTACACAAGAGAATTAAAAAAAAAATTATTTTTTTTTAGAGAACTTTTAAATTTTAGGTAAATTTTGAAACGTCCAGACGATCCAAACGAAACAGGAAAAACATTTAAAAAGGAAAAAGATGAGAGAATAGATAGAGATCAGAAAGTTAAAAAAGTATGGGAATCCAGAAAAATGAGAAAAAAGAAAAGTCCAGACTCGTAAAAACCCAAAATATTCAAAAAATGCTTGGGAATGGACTTTGAGGGTATTCGAAACTCTCTGGTCTTTCTAATCACAAAAATAAATTTTTGATTGATCCCTTAATTACAACAGGCTTCAAAAGTCTAAATTTTAGAAAAACAAAAAATGCCAAAAATAAAAAAGCTTTTTGGACCCACTAAAAATAATAAAATTAAAAAATATCAAAAAAAAATAATAAAAATGCCTTGGACCCAAAAAATTAAAAAAAACAATTTAAAAACCTCAATAAGTCTCTTATAATTCAAATCAATCCTTTCCATTTCTTCAATTCTGCGAGAAGAAGAACCCAATTGAGAGCAAAAAAGGCCATAAATTGTAAAATTCATCTTAAATCTTTAAAAAAATAAAAATTAAATGTTCTATTAAAATTAAAAAAAAAAACTTGAAAAAAACATCCGCAACAAGACTTGAACCATTCAAATCTTTCAATTCCACTTCCTCCTTAAAATTTAAACCAAGAGATTTAATCACCGCCTGAGTCAGTTCTGGCAGGAAATTTCTATGCAAACACAAAATTTCAAAAATATTAATAAAAATTGTGGTGAAATCCGCACTTGGAAGATGAAAACGGAGAGGATTGTAAAAACGATCTATTATTGTTTGAATTCCATTTAAATAAGACATTTCGGTGTCTAACAGTTCTTTTAGACAATGCTCTCTATTATTGGAAGGTACAAATTCAATGTAATTCTAAAAAATGTTTAAAAGTTTAAGTTAATTTGAGTGTTTTTGGGATCAAAAATGTGACCCCTTTTTACTTAAAAATTGAAATAATGTAAAGAATTTCACCCCAAAAAATTAAATTTATCCGAATTTTAGGAACCATAAGAATTCATAAAATAGCATTTTTGAATTTCAATAAACTGGAGATGATCCCAAAAATTAAAAAAACAAACAAACATTAGGCAGCGATCTATTTCTAGGTATTTTTTGTGAACAAATTGATTCATAAATTTCTTGTCCAGTCCTTTCCTCTTCTTCTTCTCTTTGCTTATTTAATACTACATAAGTGTCAAATTCTGTATTCTGCTGTTGTTGTTCAACTTGTTCTTTTAGATTTAAATAAATATCATCTGGATCATCATCACGAAAAGTTAATTTTGAAGAAAGTATAGTTTCTTCAGGGAACGGTCTGAAAAAAATTTCTTATATAAATTAGTTAAACATTCCTACACAGAAACATGTTTTAGAAAAATGCTCTAAAGCTTGTAGAATAATATCTATCAAGAATAGGGGCAATACACAATGGGTTGTGCTTCAGTTTTTTCACATATCCCAATATTTCTTTTTTTTCTTTATTTTAAATAAAAATTAATCCTTTTTGATTAATTTAATTGCCAAAAGCAAAACATAAGAGGAAATTTAAAAAGAAAACAAACTTTAGTCCCAATTGCCTTGACTTTTGACTACGAGAAAGTTGTGACAAAAGCCTAAGTACTGCAGGAAAATTTTGCAATTCCAACAAATCATCCTCACTAAAAACCTCATTTATTGAAAAATGATCACGACAGGCATTAAGAAATAAGGCAATGTTTTTTGAACAAACAAACTTTTTTAAAAAAAATAATAAATTTAAATAAAATTAAAAAATACATGTGAATGTTGATATTGAGACAATATTTCATGAGAATAAATACAATTTGGAGATAATTTAATTGCCAATTGACAAAGAATAACACCATTTCTCAAAATATAAGCAAAATCTGCCAATCTGTCAAACTCTGCATCAAAAGGAAGCACTCCGGTTGATTTAATCCAGTCAATACATTGTTGCCATAATTCCTTTTCAGTGTTACTAGTCATATTTCTAGAAAATAAAAAAGAGAAGGAAATAAAAAAGTTAAAAACAATAAAAATAATTAAAAAAAAATAAGGGAGGAGAAAAACAAAGATTTTTCAACGAGAAACCTCAAAATGTCGACTTACTAAAAACTTTTCGAAAGACCAACAAAAAATGTTGGGTAATATAATAGAGACAGAGAAAGAAAAGAGAAAAAGGAAAAAGAAAAGAGAAAAAGGAAAAAGAAAAGAGAAAAAGAAATTAAATAAATTGTAGTAAATTTCATAATGTCAACTAATCAAAATTAATTCAAAATGTATACAAACAAGCAAGAAATAATTGGATTATTAATTAATTATTTCTTTCTTGCACTTCGTAAATAAAAATAAAACAAATAATAAATTGTTATAATAAAATGTAAAAAAAATTGAAGACTCTTTAAAATCTCTAAATAATTTTTTTTTATTTAAAAAATAGATAAAATTTAAAAAAAAATTAATTTTCAACTACAACTTCACCCAAAGACTTATTTATTTTATTTGTCACAGAATCTTTTTCTTTAACATATTTTTCGTAATCAACAAGTAATTGGTTTGGAAGTCGGCCCTTCCATCTTCCTAAATATGCATCAACTCCACCTGACTGTTCTTTTAGCTTTAAATTAAAAAATAAAATTTATAGTAAAAGAGGTATTTAAGCATAAAGGTAACGTCACTCTAACGTCTATAAAATAGCCCAACGAGTACCTATAATCATGAAATTTTGAACAGATAAACTTAAATGTGTTGACTATCAACCCTAAAAATTTCAGAATTTTTGGTTTCATATTGCAAAAGTTATAGCCAAAAAACCAATATTTTTCGGAAATTTTCGAAATTTTTCGACCCTAATATTTTCTCCAATTAACCAAAAATTTTAAAATTTTTTTAAATTATAGTTAACACATTTAAGAATATTCCTGCAAAATTTCAGGGCTAAAGATTCTATACTTTTTGTTGTATAAGAGTTCAAGTGACTCAAGTTCCTCCCTTATTTACCTGTCTTAAATGTGACGTTCTGACAGGACAATTACAATAATGACGTTCAATTCCTTTTTTTTAAATTTTAAATTAATTAATAAATTTAAATTTATTAAAAAAAATAATTTAATTAATTTTTTAATTTAATTTTACCCGGAAATCCAGAATCTCCAATTGGGCCAATTCCCCCAATCTGACCGTCTGGCCCATTTTCTCCAGGCAATCCTTGCCTTAAAAACAAAAAGAAAAATTAAAAAAAATTATTTTCTTTACTACAAACCATCCAATTTCTCCAGGAGGTCCACTTTCTCCTTTTAAGCCTTCATCTCCTGGTAATCCGGGTATACCTACTTGGCCTGCTTTTCCTTTATCTCCAGACGGTCCTTTTGAGTATTTAATTCCGGGAACACCAGGAAATCCTTTAAAATTTAATTTTTTTAAATTAAATAAAATTCATTTTTTGATTATTTACCAGGCTCTCCATTCATTCCATCAACTCCATCCAATCCTGGCTCTCCAACAGGTCCGGGCTTTCCAGGCAATGCCTTTTTGGCCTTTCCAGGCTTTTTTTTTAATTTTTTTAAATTTATTAAAAAAATATATATTTACCACTCCAGGCATTCCCACTTCTCCATTAATTCCAGTAACTCCTCTTTCTCCTGGAAGACCGGGAGGACCAGCTGGACACTTTATACAGCCCGAATTGCTTAAATTCTTTTCTTGTTCATTTGTTGACTGTCCTGGAATTCCTGGCTCTCCATTCTGACCTGGTACTAAAATTAAAAGTGCGTGGTTTTTGCGTGACTAAAAAACCTCCATCAATCCCTGCCAATCCTTTATCTCCAGGAGGTCCTTTTTCACATTTTAGTGGTACAGAAAAAACTTTTTCTTTTAACAGTTTTTTCTCTTTAATTGTTCCATAAGAGAATGTTCTAGCCCTTGGAGCTGCTAAATTTGCCCCAATTTGATTTTCATTAATTTCCCATAAATTTGAAAGTTTTCTGTTGATTCGTTGACGACCTTTAAACGATTCTGAAAATTTATGAAAATCACAATAAAATAAAAATTGTTCAAACTTCTCTCTAAGTGATCTAGGAATCTTCTGCTTTCATTTCCATTTATCTTTAGTGGCGATTCTCGTTCGGTTCGCCTTTTAAGTTGCAGCAGCCTTGAAAAAGTGTGTTGACTATTACCTAGAGTAGATCCTCGAAGATAGATTAATTGATTCCATATTTCTTTAGTCATTTTCTATAAAATAAGTTTAATTAAAATGTGAAAGGAACATCTAGTAGTGTGTAAGGAACATATAGTACTGCGTGAGGAACATCTAGTAGTGAGTAAGGAACATATAGTAGTGCGTAAGGAACAGCTAGTAATGCTAAGGGAACATCTAGTAGTGCGAACGGAACATCTAGTAGTGTGAAAGGAACATCTAGTAGTGCGAAGAGAACATAGGTAGTGTGAAGGGAACATATAGTAGTGCGTAAGGAATATCCCTTATAACTTATTTTAGGTCACTAATATCGGAGTTCATTATATAGAGGTATTTAAAAATAAAACCTACATTAAAAACTTTTCTTTCACTGTTAGCAATTTCATTTAATTCATCCAATTCAACTATCAACATTGGTATAAAAACGGATAAAATACAAAAAGCAATAGCTGTAAGAGCCAAAGAAAGGAAAAAGAGTCGTTGAGTTTTTAAATCAATTTGAGAAGAGTTTTTTAATTTTTTTTGAATTTTAAATGTTTTTTTAATGAGTAAGAAGAAGCTAAACATTTTTTTCTCTTTGGTAATGGCGAAATCTGGAAAATGATTAAAATAAAATTAATTAAAATCAGAATATATAAAATAAAATCAGAATCAAAAATCAGAACGAAAACAAAAAAAGAATTAAAAATCAGAATAAAAAATCAGAACAAAAACCAGAATTAAAAATCAGAACAAAAACAGAACAAAAATCAGAAAAATCAGAATTAAAAATTCAATAACAAATCAGAATTAAAAATTCTCACAAAAAATCAGAATTAAAATATCAGAATTAAAAAATCAGAGTAATAAATCAGAATTAAAAAATCAGAACAACAATAACAAAATATCCCAAAATTTAATTAAAAATATATTTATTTAAATAAGAATTCCTTTCTATCCGGATTAGCAAGTAAAGGAATAAAAAGCGGTATTTCCTTTTAATAAAAGTGAAAATATTTTCAATGCACTTTTAAAGCATAATATATAAATGGGGTACACTTTCTCAACTGTTTTTATCTTCTATAAAGATCAAAAAAATAAATTAATTAATCTTTTTCTTTCTTAATTTAAAAAACCAGTATATTCTCTAAAAATGCAAAAATATATTATTTATTCTAATTGTAAGGAAAGAGTATCAAATTGTTGGAGAGGGAACTGTTATTAGCTTCTTGTTCTGATTTTAAATATGATCTAGTTATGAGTTAATTCTGATTTTTATTCTGAGTTAATTCTGATTTTTATTCTGAGTTAATTCTGATTTTTTGAGTTAATTCTGATTTTTATTCTGAGTTACTTCTGATTTTTTTGAGTTAATTCTGATTTTTATTCTGAGTTAATTCTGATTTTTTTGAGTTAATTCTGATTTTTTTGAGTTAATTCTGATTTTTATTCTGAGTTAATTCTGATTTTTATTCTGAGTTAATTCTGATTTTTTTGAGTTAATTCTTTATTCTGAGTTAATTCTGATTTTTTTGAGTTAATTCTGATTTTTATTCTGGTTTTGTTCGATTTTAATTGATTAAATTCTGATTTCTTCTCATTTTATTTCTGATTGTTCTGATTTTTATTCTCATTTAATTCTGATTTTTTCAAATAGCGTAGGTTAAAAATTAATATTTATTCTATATTTTGTCTAAAATTACAATTATAATTAATTTTTCCATTTATTCCAATTAAATATTCTGCTATTCGGTTAGCTTCTCTCTGTCCACTTTCAAAGGCCCCAATAGTTGTTTGAAACATTTGGCTATGTGTACCCTCTCCAGCAAATAATAATTTAAGTTTTTTGCCTTTATTTTGATATATTGGCTCAGCTAGAAGAAAAAAAGGGTCGTCAGAAAGAAGACTGGCTTCTGGGGTAATATAGGTATATGAACCAAAAAAGAGTTGATCATCAAGCCATTTTGTGCTTTAAAAATAAGAAAAGATTTTTAAAAATTTTTAATGATTTTTAAGCTTTAAAGAATGAGAAAAAGATAAATTTTTTAATTTATTAAAAAGTAGTAGTGCGAAAGGAACATCTAGTAGTGCGAAAGGAACATCTAGTAGTGCGAAAGGAACATCTAGTAGTGCGAAGGGAACATTCCCTATAACTTTTGAAAGAATAAAAATAAGAATTTTTTTTTTAATTTTTAATGTTTTTAAGCTAAAAAAGTTGTTTTAAGGCAAAAAGAGAAAAAGAAAAATTTTCTTTAAATTTATTAATAAGTTATAGTGCGAAAGGAACATCTAGTAGTGCGAAGGGAACATTCCCTATAACTTTTGAATGAATAAACTTTATAGGAAGAATTTTATATTTTTAAATAAAACAGAAAATCTTCTACTAAATTTTATAAAATCAGAATTTTAAATAAGTTGACAAAAAAGTTATGTTCAAAAAACGAGTAGAAATTGAGGTTTCTGCCCTAAAAGATAAAATTTTTGCCCACAATTTTTTTAAATAATAAAATTCTGATTTTATTCAATTTTTTAAAGTAAATTTATTTAATCCTCTATCCAACAGAAAAGAGCACTTCAAAAAATTAATTAAAAAAAGTCACCGAATTATTTTAACAGGAGGACGAACATTCTTATCGGGTAAAACTTCTCTCAAATGTTTTGTCAACAATTCAGACAAATTTTCATCAGTCAGAGAATTTACTAGACGAGGACCATTTCCAGAAAGCCATAGGACAAGGACCTTAAAATTATTGTGGAAACTCAGAAGATCGACAAACAAAAGATCAACGTATACAAAGACGTTAAATGTCAGAACAAGACCAGAACAAAATTAGAATATTACCAGAAAAAAATTCAGAATGAATCAGAATAAAACCAAAATATAACGAAAATAAAATCAGAACAAAAACAAAACATTTGGAATATTATCAGAACAAAACCAGAACAAAATCAGCATAAAATTATAACAAATCAGAATAAAATTAGAACAAAATCAGAATAAAACCAGAACAAAAGCAGAATAAAATTAGAACAAAATCAGAATAAATCCATAATAAAATCAGAATAAAACTAGAACTAAATCAGAATGAATCCGTAATAAAATTAGAATAAAACCAGAACAAAATCAGAATTTAATCTTTTATAATTCTTACCCTATCTTGTGCCCAAGGATGTGGTTGAAGAGTATGTAGAACTTCTTTTATCCTTTCTTCACTATTATTTTCACTGTTACAACTCAAAGCAACTAATGAAGTCATATTATCAGGCCAAAAGGGTTTATCATAAATTAAAAATACTTTTTGTATAGTTCCAAAACCAATAGCTTCAATTATTTTTAATTTTTCAGTTGGGAGTTGAGGGTAAAACAAAGTAGAGGAAAAACGTTTTAAATGTCCAATTGGTAGGGTTATCTATTAAAATAAAATAATTTTTTAAATAAAATTATTTAAATAGATTACAATAACAAAATCAAAATGTGTTGATAACCATTCTTCTTCCATATTATTCTTATTTTTCTGAATTTTCAAACGAATACCATTATCTAAAATATATAATTGAAAATTTCAAAAAATAATTTTTAAAAATTTAAAGATTTTTTTAAACGATAGTTGAAAATTTTTTTTCTTGAAAAAATTTAATTAAAATCAAAATAAAAGAAGTTTTACACAAAATGGATTCGAACCCACTACATAACAAAAGATAACCCAACACTCTACCACTGCACCAGAACACAACATTATCAGATAAATTAAAACAATTTTATTAAGTATATTAATTAATAGTACCCAAGTAAGGGAACATTATAATCAATTATATTCGTTTTTAAGATTCTGATTGTTCTGATTTAATTTTAATAAAAATCAGAATAAATTTTTAAAATATAAAATTTCCTCTTACCTTTATAGTCAATTTGAGTAATACGAGTATTTAAATTTAATTTATTGATAGGCACAATCTCAGCCAATTCAGCCAAAATAGGTTCATAACCACGTGAATTTAGAGTATACGAATTAAATGGAAATGATTGACTTCCATCCTTCCATTGGGCATAATTATGAACAGCTAATTTTTCTATAGGAGCAGACCATTCTCCTTCATAATATCCACGATAGACTTGAGCTAATCTGTCGTAATTAATACGTTCTTCAATGAAGACATTCATACTCTAAATGATATTTTAGAGATAAAAAACATTAATATAAATTAATTGCTTTTATAAAAATATTTTTTTTTAATTATTTAATAAACTCACTTTTAAAAAATTGGCATAGTCTTTATCAAAAAGCTCTGAAATAGTTCTACTCCAAATTGAATGATTAGCTATAGCCATTTCAGCATAACCTAATTCAAGAAACGAAGTAAACTCAGCAAATTTGTCAATAATTTGTTGAGGAATTTGACATTCTGTGGGAGAGACAAATTGCGCATCTTCAGAAATTAGGGCAGAATCATCCATTTGACCTGTAATTATCTAAAAAAGAATTTTAAAAAATTAAAAAAAAATTTTTTTAAAGAAATTTTATCAAAAAATGTAGTTATGATCAAAATAAAAGTTATTTTCCACAAGATGGATTCGAACCAACAACCCAACTCACTAACCCAACACCTTACCACTGCACCAAAACCTAACTTAATTAATAAACGTAAATAAAACCTAAGTAGCATTTAAATTTTAAAAATAAATTACCCCCAGTCGTAAGGCAACCTCATAAATTTTATTATTTTTTCCATTAATAAATTCAGCACCTTGTTGAAGAAATATTCCTTCTTTAATAATTTTTATATAAAATTAATAATTAACAATGTTTTTCTTTACCAAATTCCAAAGGAAAAACTCTTCCCCCAACACGATTTGAAGCTTCAAATATTTGGACATTGTGTAGGCCAAGCTCTACGAGGCGATTAAATGCTGATAGACCTTTAAAACAACAAAAATATATTTAATCAATTCAAAATAGAACCCTTATATTACTCTAATGTCTTAATTCTTTAGAAAATTTTTTTTAATTTATTAAAAAGTTGTAGTGCGAAGGGAACATCTATAGTAGTGCGAAAGGGACATCTATAACTTTTGAAGGAATAAACTTTTTAGGAAGAATTTTATATTTTTAAATAAAGCAGAAAATCTTCTAAAACTCTTTTAATTAGTTACTGTTTCTAATTTCTTATTTAAACAACTAGATTATCCCGGTTGGGATAACTGAGAGCTTTTTATATAAAATTTGAGATACTTAGTTCTTAAAATAATTAAAAAAAATCTACTCTATTATTTAAGTATTACCAGAAAATCCAGCTCCAATAATAGCAATTGAAACATTTAATAAAAGACAATTTTCATTTAAATTATTAACCTCCTCCGGCCCTGTCAGGAAACCTTCATCAGCAATTTTCTTTAATTTTTTTAAATAAATATAAATAATTAAATAAATAAATTTATTTTATAAAAAAAAAATTTACCAATAAATGTAGCACTGATATTAATTGAAAGAAAAAACGCATACAACGCTATACGTATATTAAAATAAATGAGGGAATATTGGGAAAGGAAAAGGAGAGGAAGGTATTTAATATATGGAACGATTTATATTAATGTCCTGTGAGGATTGAAAAAATGAAAAAAAAGTTAATTTTTGGAACATTTGGTTATTTGAGTCTAGGCATTATCGGGTGATTCTATGCCTTATATCTCACGAACAAATAAATATTTTTAATTAATTTTTGATACCATTAGATAGAAAATTAAATTTCCTATAAAATGATAAAATATCAAAATTTTGGGTTTAATTAAACTAAAGTTATAGCCAAAATATAACAAAAATGTCAATTTTTGGAGGTTTTTTGACTTCAACTTTGAGTAAAATTTTCCAAAAAATTGAATTTAGTAGAATTAGTAGAAAATTTAATTCTCTATTAAAATATACCAAAAACATTATAAACGATTAATTTCGTAATGAATTATAGAGTAAAGACTTAACTGATCCTAGCACTCTACCAAAGAATACTAGTTCTGTTTAAATTAATTTTTCAACGAAAAATAAATTAAATTTAAAATCAATTATCGAAGAGAGAGATTTGTGTAATATTTAATTTAATTAAAATAAGTCTGAGAAATACTATGTATTAAAAAAAAATTTTTGTTTACAATTTTCTTTTTTTTTCACTGTTCAAATAATGTAATAAAATTTAAAATCCTATTGAAATTTAATTTTTATTTTAAAAAAATATGTAATAATAAAATAATTTAATTAAACAAAATCATCATTCTTGCTTTTTTTATTCTTTCCTACCTCAGCAAAAATAAATTTTAATTTTTTGTTATTAAATAAAGAACGTATTTTTGGTGTAGATAATGTATAAAGTAAAGGATTAAACGTTGAACATGAATAATTTAACCATAGACAAAGTCGAAAAACTCTATCAGAAATTAAATTGGGCATAAAAATACGAAGAGGCCAAACAAGCAAAAATGGAAACCTTTAATAAAAATGTGTTTTAGATTTATTGTTTGTTTCATTTCAAATAAATAAAACAAACAAATCAGAATATTATTCATAAAGTTATTCAAAAACATGAACAGAAATATCACAAAAACATTAGAAAAACATTATAAAACAAAATAAACATAATAAAAACATTATAAAAGAATTACAAAAACATAAACATTATAAAAAAACATTGCAAAAACATAAACAAAAACATTACAAAAGAAGTACAAAAACATTACAAAAACATAACATACAAAACATACCAGCATAGAAGAAAACAACAAAGAATAAGAGCTACAGCTTTAGCTGCTTTAATTTGTTGTGTAACACCTTCCCTTTGAAGTATTAAAGCAATATTTTCAGAAAATGTTATAATTGAAAATCTAGCAGAAGAAAGGCGTTGTTGTCTTTGTTTTAAATGTTTATTTAAATTAAAATCTTTTTCTTCTTCTTCTTCTGAAATAAAAAAAGTAGCTGCTTCAGTTGTTTCGTTATTCTCCTTTTTGTTTTGCTTAAAAAATAAGAATTAAGATCAGAATAAAACCAGAATTAATAAATAAAAAAACCAAAATTAATATTTAAAAAAATCAGAATTAATAAATAATAAAACCAGAATTAATAAATAAAAAAACCAAAATTAATATTTAAAAAAATCAGAATTAATAAATAATAAAACCAGAATTAATATTTAAAAAAATCAGAATTAATAAATAAAAAATCAGAACAAAATGCTTACCAAATTATCAATTTCCACATCATTTATTACTGCTAATCTTGTCTTAACTTTTTTCTCTTCATTTATTTGTTGTACAGCAATTGTTGATTTTCTACAATATTGAGGAAGCGAAATTTTTCGTAAAAATTTATTGTTATTATTGTTGTTTTTTGATGTCTCACAGACTGTAAATAGTGATATATTTTTTCACCTATTACTACATCCCAAGCTAGAATAATTGAATTTCTGACTTAATCCATTCCCACAAAGCCCAAATCTTTCTTAGTTATTCTAGGCTCAGTTTTTCGGGTGGGATAAGTAAGAGATTTTCACCTGAAGCTCTTTTTCCATTATTTTTTGTTTTTTCAATTCTTTCAATTTTATTGCAACCATTCTCGTATTGATTAATTTGTATTGGATATGATTGTTGTTGTAATGGTTGTTGGTTAGTATTAGTAGGAAGAGGCGCTAAGTTGGGAAGAGATGAATGTTCCCGTAAAAATTTTAAATGTTTATTAACAACAAAAGAAATACGAAGAAAAAGACAAATCTAAATTTAAAAAAAAATTAAATTAAAAAAAATTAATTTTATAAAAAAATAAATAATAACCAGAAAAATCGCTGGTAAATATAAAGCAGGCAGTGCTACCCAGAAAACTTGTTTTGCCACTTCACGAGAAGGAAAACAATGAAAATTGTTTGACTGTTGCAGTCCAACATTAGCAATTTTTTTAGTTCTGAAAAGTTTATTTATTAATTCTGATTTTATTTATTGGTTTTTGTGTTATTCTAATCTTAATTCTGATTGTAATTCTGATTTTTCTAATAGTAATTCTGATTTTTTTTAATTAATGCTAGTCTTATTTTGATATTTAATTCTTTTTATTAAAATTCTGATTTACGGGAAAACAACAAAGTAGACTGGCATCCATATTAGCACAGGCAAAATCCAAATAAATAACATTAATCGTTTTGCTCTGTTTTTGCTACTTGTAAATACACGTAAAGGCTTTTCCAAATTCCAAACACGGTCTAATGCAATTGCACAAATTGAATATAACGATTCTGTACAAAAAAGAAGATCAGCTAATTGCCAAAATTGACAGAGCCATTGTGGGAAGTTATTTCTAAAATTATTCTGATTTTTATTCTGATTTTTATTCTGATTTTTATTCTGATTTTTATTCTGATATGTTCAGATTTTATTCTGATTTTTATTCTGATATGTTCAGATTTTATTCTGATTTTTGTTCTGATATGTTCAGATTTTATTCTGATTTTTATTTTGAGATGTTCAGATGTTATTCTGATTTTTGTTCTCATATTATTCTATTTAATTCTGGTTTATTTTTGAAATGTTCAGATTTTATTCTGATTAAAATTATGGAACTGATTTTAAATCTGATAACTCACCTCCATTCATAACAAAGCATTAAAGGCATAACAACACAGCCAATACCTAAATCAGCTAAACATAAACTAATAATATATAAATTTGTTGTTCTACTAGAAGAACGTTGTTTGGAGAATATTAAAAGAAAAAACGTAATTAAATTTGCAAAAATACAAAAACAAGTAAATAATGCTAATATAAAAAGGCCAACATATTGAAAATGAGTAAATATTTTATTATCAATTTGTTGTTGCTGTGGGAAAATGGTAAAGAAACGCATAAATTAGTTTAATAAACACTAAAAAATAAATAAAATTATAATTAAATTTATTTTTAAATATTTTAAATTTTTTGTATTTTGGAAATTTTTTTTTTTTGTAATACTAAAAATTTTTAATTTTTAATTTTAACTCCATATAATGGCATTGGATTATAAAGGCACAGGTATATAAAGGCATCTAATTAAAATCCATTTAGTTAATTAAAAAAATTATTTTAGAAATTTAAAAAAAATTAAAGTTTAAGAACACAATTTTTAACATTTTAAATTAAATATATAAAATTAAATGTTTTATTTTAATTGGAATATATAAAAGGATAGAAATGTAGCGCGCGTTAATTAGCCACAAAACACATGTTTGTTCTTTTGTTTCTTTTTATTTTCTTGGCAAAATTAAATATTAAAAAAGAAAAAAAATAAATTTTCTTAGAAAATAAAAGAAATTATTTTATTCTCACATGAAAATGTTAAAATACAAAAATTAAATATATATTTATATAAAATGTTAAATTAAAAAAGTAGATTTAGATTTCTTGAGAAAATAAATAAAAATAATTAATTTAAAAAATGTTTTTTTTTCGAGGAAAATTCCTTTTTTAAATAATTACTCTTTTTTTCACACCCTAAAAATAAAAATTAAATTAAATGTCCAGGCGCAATTCAAGTTTATTTTTAAAATTAACAAAATGCTCAAGGACAAATCGGTCAAAAGGAATAATTTCTCATAAAATTTTTAAAAATATTAAAAAATTAAATAAGCTGAGAATAGAACCATTTTCTTATCTTTTGATGACAAAATTAATAAAAAATCGGATTAAAATGTGTACACGTCAATCTCTTAAAATTATGAAAAAATAAATGTGAATAGTCTAGGAACAAAAATAAAAGAAAAATATGTATGTTGTCATTCATTAGTCATCTCTTTAAATTTTTAAAGTATTTTTTACAAAAATAAAAATTAATTTCAAAAATAAATACAAAATATTTTGCTCTTTTCTGCGTTGGGCGTTGGAGTTTAGACGTAGGATCGGTTGGGCGCGCGCTCAAAAAAGTTCTAATAATTCATTATATAAAATCTTGAAATTTTTTATAGCTATTTTTTATGGTCTTGACTATCTACTCTATAAATTTCAGAATTTTTAAATCTGTAGTTTTAAAGTTATAGCTGAAAAACTTGAAAAAATGGCCCAAAATTGGATATTTTTGAACATAACTTTCAAAATACTGAACTTAAAATTCTGAAATTTTTGGAGATTGTGGAAAACCAGGTTTTGCATATCTATACAAAATTTTACGTTTCTAGGTATTTTATTAACAATTTTAGAAGCTTGCGCGCCCTAACGTCAATCCCTACATTTGTGTAGACAGCAAACAAATTTGCAAAAATTTTAAACAAATTGAAAAAGCAAAAGAGAGAAAAAAATAAAAGACCGAATGAATGACAATTTTTGCAAAAATATTTAAAAATAATTACTTTAACCTCTTCAAAATTTATTTTTTGCTCAGTGTACTTATAACGAGATTTTATATTTATACGAGTTTCAATGGAAAAAATTTTTTAATAAATTGTTTTTCAAAATAATTAATCAAATATATTTACAAACAAATTTAGAAAAGTTGAAAAAAAAGATTTTTTAATTTATCAATTCATTATTTGAGGGTTTCTGTGTCCTCCTGCAGGTGTAAATAAATCCAATGGCACACCCTTCCTCATCACGCCCAGAAACTTCATAAGTACATTTACAAGTGTCATCAGAAACTATTCATTTAATTTATTTAAAAGTAAAAAATGAAAAATAAATTTTAAAAAATACCAGGAAAGTCACAAGTCTGGTCACTGTATTCACTCGGTTTTCCATCTATTGCAGCATCTAATACACGGCAATTAAATGTTGGACCTTTTTTAAATAATTAAAATAAACTTTAAATGTTTTTTTATGTTTTTTTAGTTGCCTTTATGCCTGTATTTTTCGGAGTGAATAAAAGTTGGTTTAAATATTCCTTTCTTTTTAGGGAGAGTATTAGTTGTTGTTGTTTTTGTTTTTAGTGTTGTCATTGTTGTTGGTGTAGTTGTTGTTTGTTTTGTTGTTTTTATTGGTGTTTGAGTTATTGACATTGTTGTTGTCTTTGTATTTGTTATTGTTGTCATTGGTGTTTTTGTTGTTTCTGGTGTTGTTTTTATTGTTTTTCTTGGTGTTTTTGCTATTGTTGATGTTTCCTGGTTTGTTTTTTGTGATAATTGTAAGTTTGTAAAAGGCTCTTGTGTTGAAACTAAATTTTCTTTTTCATTTAAATCATTTTGTAAAGGTGAAAGAATTGAATGTTCTGGCTGACGTGAGTGTTCTCTACAAAAAAACAAAGTGAGCTCCAACGCTTATAACTTTTGAAAAAATTAACAGTTTTAAATTCTTTTGATAATATTTGATAGAGAATGAAATTAGAAATCAAAAAATCAGAATTTTATGTAAATGTATAAAAAAGTTATAATCAAAAAATAAGAAAAATGTCAATTTTTGAAGGTTTTTTGGCTTTACTATTTTTATATTTTCATTTAAAATTTTGACTTTAATTTTATTTTGTAGTATTTTCTTTTCTCTATCAAATGATATCAATTTTATCTCAAACGGATAATTTATTCAATACTTATAGAGGATAGCGCCTACTAGGTTCAGCACTACTTTAATCATAAAAACAAGCATTTTAGCCAAAATTTAAGCTAAATTTTCTTACTTTTCCCAACTTTGAATAACCAAAGAATCATCTTGTTCATTAATCCAAGATCTAGGCAATACAAAACCTCCACTCTGTGTCACATTTTTTTCATCAATAGACGGTTTAACGGCGATAACATTTGAACGAACTTCCACTACAACTTTATTGCTATTTGATGGAAAAATTCTGAAAAAAATACAAATATAGCTAATTTAAATTACAAACCCTCTCAAATTTGCTATTTTAATTAATTTTCGCAATCTTTCAATTAAATTTTCTCTTTCATCCTTTTCTATAGTAGTAGTAATTGTTGTTGTAGGAGAGGTAGTGGTAATAGCTTTAGTGCTAGAAATATTTTAAATTTTTTGCATATTTTTTACTTTAAAATATGAATTTAATTTATTATAAAGACAATTTCATAGAAAACATTAGAGAAGACAAAAAAGAATTATCATGGGGTTCTCCAATAGAAAGGACACATTTGGCGAGTAATAAAATAAAATAGGTACCTTTCTATTAGAATAGAAAAGTGAAATTTTGCATAGATATCCTAAACCTGGTTTTCCACAATCTCCAAAAATTTCAGAATTTTTGGTTTAGTATTTTGAAATTTATGTTTAAAAATATCCAATTTTAGGCCATTTTATCAAGTTTTCCAGCCATAACCTTACAACCAATAATTCAAAATTATGAAATTTATGGAGTAGATAGTCAAAACTATAAGAAATATTTAAAAAATATTTTGGGATTAATCCCCGCTTGCGTCCATCCCTGGAAAATTTTTTAAAAACCTAGTCATTGTTGCCGTAAAAATTCGTTCTTTCTCATTTTTCACCGCTTTATTTAATAATTGTTGTTCTTTATTAATTTTTATTTGTTCTATAATTTTTGTAGTCAAATTTGTTTCATTTTTATTAAATTTATTTGAATTATTAATTGTTTTTGTTGTTCCCCTATTGATTATTTGCGATTTTTCTTCCTTATTTTCTTTATTAATTGCTTCCGTTGTTGATAAAATGAATGGGGACAATTTTGTTTTTTGTGTGACCGCTGTTGGTGGTTTTGTATACAGCCAAGCCCAAGAATGACTGAAAGGCCGAGTCTTAGGCGATGGAGTACTCCATAAAGGCTTTTTACGTGTTACAATAGGAAGCTGAAAAGAGGAAAAATAAAATTTAAATAAACTTTTCTGATTTAATTCTGATATTTTTTATTTTATTATGATTTTTTCTGATTTAATTCTGCTATTTAATTCTGATCTTTCTGTTTTTTCTGATATTTTTCGGGTTAATTCTGAATTTATTCTGATTTTAATTTTGCCTGTATCCAGCCCAAATTCTTTCCAAGCTTGTGTAATTCAAATTGTGGTAGTTTTGCCAGGTGTTCATCATAAATATCTCCATGCTCATTACCTAACAAGTCCTCCTCAAAATCTTGACTGTAATCCTTTTCTTCTGCTAATTGTAATTGTGCCTCATCCATTAAAACATTGCCTTCTAAATTGGGAAATTCTTATTTATTCTGACTTATTATTGTTTTAATTCTGTTATTGTTTTGATTTTATTTTTACATTTTTAATTTAATTCTGATTTTTATATAATCAAACTTTAATTTTAGAACTTACTTCCAAATCTAAACCTTTCCAATTCTTTGGATAGTGTATTGGCCAAAAATAAAAATAATAATAAAATCGACAGTATTTTATTAAGATTATCATTATGCATAATATTTAAAAAAATTTATTTTTTTGTTTTTAAGTTACAACAAAAAAACTGCGCGAAGTAAACCTCCCCCTTATGCAAAAAATGTTGTAAATTTAATAAACAATAAAAAATATTCTTTAATAATTTTAATAAAAAAATAATAATTTTATAGAGTTTAACGGGTGGATGTTTTTGCCTCATTTTTATTATAAAAGGCCAAGGATTTTTTATGGGTCGGAACGATAAGCTCCTTTTAAACAAAAACAAGTTTATTTATTTTATAAAAGTGAAGAGAAAATACATTAAAGTGATCAATTTAATAAAAGTCAAAAAAGGTGTCATTAACCTTTAAGGTAAAATGAGAGAAGTTTTACTTTGTTTTTTGGACAACTTTTTTAAAGGTATAAAATGGAAATATTTCTGATTTAATTCTGATATTGTTTTGATTTAATTCTTATATTGTTTTGATTAAATCTGAAATTGTTTTGATTTTATTCTGATTTTATTCATTTTAATTCTGATATTGTTTTGCTTTTATTCTGAAATTGTTTTGATTTAATTCTGTAATTGTTTTGATTTTATTCTTATATTATTCATTTTAATTCTGATATTGTTTTGCTTTTATTCTGAAATTGTTTTGATTTAATTCTGTAATTGTTTTGATTTTATTCTTATATTATTTTGATTTAATTCTGATTTTATTCTTGTTTTAATTCTGATATTGTTTTTTTATTATTTATTCAAATACATACCATCACATCAATTTATCCTTAAGAGAAAACAACACACATTTTTCCTTAGTAATAGACAAATTTTAATATTATGCAAATCACAGATCAATCAAAAAATCTCTACATTTTACAATAATAAAATTATCGAACTTAAAATTATGCGAATTTTTATTTTTTTATTTAATTTAATTATTTTCTTATCTTTCCATACTATAAGTTCTGTTCCTTGTCAATGTATGTAATAAAATCAGAAAAATTTCAGATACTATCAGAATTAATCAGAAAAAAATCAGAATTAAACCAAAAAAAATCTGAATAAAACAAAAAATATCAGAATTAAATCAGAAAAATTCAGAATTAAAATTTTAATTATATTTTCTTATTTAAAGTTGGTGAGTGCTCTTCATGGGACATTTTATTGCTTCCACTTTTAACAGAAAAATTTACTCAAATTAACCTTCTCAAGGCAATTGTTCGTTCAATGTTGTGTGGCTGTCGTTGGTATTTTCATGAACAAATTAAAATTGAATTGGCAATCAAGAATGGATCTTTTTTTCTTATTAAAGATCCAATTTCATTTCCAGAATTTGAAAAAGTATTTATTTAATTTTTAAAAATTGAGGGAAATGGTGCCATTTTTTCGAGTTTTTTTATCATAACTTTTTTTAAAAAATATCTAAATTTTTTAATAAATATTCATTTTGTAGAGAATTTTGTTCCCTATCAAATGATACCAAATTTATCAAAAATGGTTAACCCAGTCTTGAATTATTTTAATAAAACTAAACCTTACTTTTATTTTTTCTTTCCGTAGTTCTATCAATTTCAATTTTCTTCAAATGAAAGAAAAACAAATAATAATAATTATTGGAAAATTTTTGTAAATAAAATTATAGCAAATATTGGTAAAAATAATTTAATTTTAAACAACACATTTTCAAATTTAAATTCGAATAATTCAACTAAACAAGATATTGAAGGAAGAGGACATTTTGTTTTTGTAATTTCTGATTTTGAAGTCAATAAAAGTAAGTTTAGAAAATATTAAAAATTGTTAAAACTTTTCCAGATGAAAAGGATATTCTACAAGATCTTGATCAACAACTATCAAAAAATGGAGCTTTCTTTCGCTATGTTCGGTTAAAGTTTGATAATCATAAGCAAACGCAGATTACAACGGGTGGAGGGAAATCGTCTACTGTAAGTTTATTTTTCAATATTCTGATTTTTAGTTCTGATTTTTTACTTATGTTTTTATTGTTTTTTAATTTCTGATTGCTCAATTCTGATTTTGAAGTTCTGATTTTTAATTTCTGATTTTTTAACATTCTGAATTTAATTCTTTTAGATTAATGAACGCATCCGTAACATTAGTTCAAATATAATTCATATCGCAATTGTAGAGCAAAGTTCTGATTTTGACGCTTTTGTAATGGTTAGACCTTGTCCTCAATTAAATGATTCAGAGAAAATTCGCGAATATTCGTAAGTTAAAGGAACTAATTATTTAGTCGACCGCGCGTCCAAATAGCCCTGCGCCCAAATAAACCCTCAACTTTTTTATTTTTCAGTTATGTACAGCATTTTTATTATGAAAATTGGCTTCTTAGAAGTAAGTTTAAAAAAATATTTAAATAAATTCTTTTATATTTTTTGATCCAAGAGGAGCTTTAATTGGTTTTGCTTTGTGTTTATTTGCCATTATTTGTGCTATTTCTGCCTATTTATTTAATATGTGGGAGCAGGCTAGGACACGAAAGAAAACAAACATTAATACTCAAGAAAATTAAAAAATTAATTAAAAAAATTAAATTAATATTTAATATTATTAATTAATTTATAAAAAGAATTTAAAAAATAACGCCCTTATAACGAGATTTTCTCTTAAATAATTTATGTATAATAATCATCGTGAATGAATAAAATCAAGAAAATTAACTATAATTTGTGTTAATTTCTCTATACTTTCCTTCTTTTTAGTTTCCCATTCAAAATTAATTTCTTTTAAATTTTCTTGTTGAAATTCTTCTTTAATTTCTTTTTCTTTTTTTAATAAAATCCAAAATAATTTATTTTTTCCAGTTTTATTGTTTTCTTCTTTTGAAAAATCCTCAATTTTGTTTGATAATATCTTTGGTGGATTTATTAGCATTACAGCATTTAATTCTTTTTTGATTCTGGGCACTCTAAAATGGGGAAAAGTGTAAACGGAGTGCTTGACCCAACAGAGCGCCAACTTCAACAACTCTTGAACTAATGAATCTTTTTTAAGAAAATTAAAAACATTTAATAGAGCAAAGAATTAGCTATAAAATGAGTCTAAAAAGAAATTTGTAAATTTACTAGAAAAAAAGTTATAGCTAAAAAACTGATTACATTGCATTTTTTGAGTTTTTGACTCTAACTTTTTTTGCAAATTATTTTAAATTTTTGTTTTGATTTTAATTTGTAGCAAATTTTTTGCTCTATCGAATGAAACCGGAAATGTTAATAAAGATTCACTCATTTTAGAGGTATAGATGTTGAAACTTTGTTAGTTCATGCTACTTTTCAATTAATTCTAAAGCAAGTTGAGAGCCTTTATTTCCATCACCCAAAATTAAAATATTATGAAGTTCTTCCCAATTAATAGCTTCTTTAATTTTTTCTACATTAGACCCTTCCATAGCTATAGTAGTGTGACCACTTGCTGCCAACATTTGTAAAAGTGAAGGATAACCAAAATGCCAATTTAATGAATTTTCTAAAAATTAAAGAATATTATAAAATTAATTTTAAAATAAAAACTACCATTAAGTAAAATAATTGAACCTCTATTTTTTATTTGAAATGGAGGTTGAGAAATTCCTTTAAAAAAATGTTGAAAAAAAATAAAATTAAAAACTAACTATAATCCACTATTTTATTAATGTTATTTTCACTAGAAGGCAAACTTTTATTTAAAACAATTGCATGTTTTCCATTAGCTATTATATAAAAGTTTAATGGTCTTTTAGTTAAATCGAGTTTATTAAAAATTGGAGAAATTAATGTTTTATTGTTTAAATTTTTTATTTTTCCTAATTTTGTATTTTTAATAAAGGAAGGTTTAATTAATAAAATAAAAATAATAAAAATTAAATTAAATAAAAAATTATTGTAAAAATATTTTTTATACATTTAATTTAATTAATTTTTAGTCATTTAATTTAAATTTTTGTGTTAACTTTATATGAAAGGAAAATTCAACAAAAATACACGAACATAAACATAAATTATGTAAAAAATTCAAACGGAGATTAGCATGACGATAAAATAAAATCTGCTACTCATTTGCTTACATTTGCGCTCAATGTTTTTAGTAATGTTCAAGAAGAAAAGTAATCGATCTTATATAATACTAAAAATGAATTGTAAAACATAAACACAATCCGGAAAAATATTATTCTTGAACGTAATATTTATATAAATCCGGAAAAACATTTTATTTAACAGATTTATTCCGGAAAAACATCTTATAATTAACCAGAAAAACATTTTATTTAACAGAATTATTCGTGAAAAACGTTTAACAAAGATAAGAAAAACAGTTACCTATAATAAACTAACATGTTTTTCTTGAAAAATGTATTGTTTTTATGTTTATTTCTCTTATCCTTTTTATCTCTAGACCACACACATAAATCCGGAAAATATTATGTTTCTCGTGACAAGAAGCATTCAAAAAATGTTTTCTCAAATCATTTTATTAAAAACATGTTTTCAATGTTTTTCACTAAATATTCATTTTAGAGTCTAATGATGCGTCAGCTTCGATTTAGATTTACACATTTGGCTATTTTAATTGTTTCTATATGCTTCTACTTAAAACTTCGCAGAGTTTCAAATATACAATATTTCTTAAATGAACAGAGCAAAATTATATTTAATGATCAAATTCAATTAAATGACTATAAAGAACAATTTAGGAAGGTTTTTAGAGTTATATTTTATAAATAAAAATATTTTTTTAAATTTTTTTAGACATTTAGCAGTATGAATGAAAGTATGACTCCAGCAATTATCTTATTAAACAAAGTAAATTAATTTAAAAAAATATTTTATTAATTTTTTCCCCTTAAGTATGCTTTAAATATTACACTTAATTTCCTTTGCAATATCCACAAATTTCCTGGTGCTATTGAACAAATTGTTGCTGTTGTTTTTGATTCTTATTCTCTTCAAGTTTTGAAGGAATCTTTTCCTGATATTGGTGGAATTGTGTTTTGGAATATACCTGCTTTAGTTGGTTTTTAGAAAATAAATATATGACTAAAAGAGAAAAATGGCAGTAGAGTTAGGAATAAATCAGAGAGTAGAATAAGTCAGAGAGTGGGATAAGTCAGAGAGTGGGATAAGTCAGAGAGTGAGATAAGTCAGAGAGTGAGATAAGTCAGAAAGTGGAATAAGTCAGAGAGTGTAGGTTTAAAAACATTTAATTTTATTTCACTGCTCTTTTTCCGCATTTTTCTATAAAAATTACTAATTACTAAATTAAATTCTTTCAAGGAAGACAAATTTACTTCAGGAGATGGTCGTTACCAACTTTTCCAATATTTTCGATCAAAATTGGTTTCTTTACTAACTGAAACAACAAGCCAATTTTGGATGGTATAAAAAATAAAATATATTTTTATTTAATTTTAAGGTTCAAGCAGACACAATTTGGAAAAAAAATCTTTTTGAAATAATTGGTTATTTAATAAAAATTAAATTTTAAAAATATTCATTAGACTTGGAAAGTAATGAATTTGTCCATGCAGGAGTCGTATTTGACAGTGAGGGCTCAGAAGGTTTATTAGGATCAATGGTAAAAATTGCTTAAAAATAAATATTTAAAATGGGTTCAACCAGTTCGGTGCCAAAATTCGAGTGTCAAACATTCTGGCCAGTTCGGTGCCAAAAATAATAACAATTTTGACCTTTAAAATTTATTAAATAAATAAAATATTATTTTAAAATTAAGATTGCTGGAGGTTATTTTTTTATTCGCTCATCTAATTCTACCAAAAAATTTTTTGATTCATCGGCTGATTTTTTGTTAGATCATTTTGCTACTGTAAGTTTTATTAAAGCCCCTTCAAAAATAAAATTAAAAGGATAATAATGTAATGACTCGACAATGTATTCAACGTGATTTTGGAGTTAATTGTGCTCAGATAAAATATAGGTAAATTAAAAGGGTCATTTGGGCGCAGTTAAATTGAACAGGAGATTTTTAAAATTATTAAAGAAAAAGGTAATTTAAAAACTTGAAATTTTTTTAGGGAAATTGGGGGCAAAACTAGAAAGAAAATATTTAAAAAAATTTCGAGGATGAGGTACCAGACAATGCGTCAATTTATTAGTTCGTGCCAAAATCGACTGCGCCCAAAAATTGTTTTAAAAAAAGATCTCTTATTTAATTAAATTTAATAAATTTTAAATTTAACAAGTATAATATCAAATTGGCGAATTTTTTCAACTAAAATGGAAATAGAAGAAAACGAAGAAGAAGGTCCTCAACTATTCCAATTTGACGGGAGTGATGGAACAAATGACAAATTTAACAAAATAAAATCAGAAGGATTTTTATTTGTTGATATAAACTCATCAGAAAAACAAATCAAATGTTTGCCTCAATATTTAATTAAATTAAATTTTAAAAAAGAATTTAATTTTTTTAAAAATGAAAAAAATAAATTGTTGTCTTTAATTCATAATATTTTTGAATTTTTAAATTTTCAATTTCCTTCAGTTAAATATTTTTTGTTAACTCAACTTTTTCCTTATTATGCTGCTTATTTGTTTATTTAAATTAATTTATTTTATTTTTTAATTAATTTAAATTATATTTTAATTAAATTTTTATTTTTTTTAATTAAATTCACTATTTTTCAATATTTATTTTTTAATTTATTTTAAATCACAAAATTATATTTAAAAAATAATAAATTCACAGGGTTATTTATTTAATTATTATTAACAGAAGAAACTTCACTTTCTTTCCTCAAACATTTCTGTTGACCCATATTATTATTTTGTTGAGGAAAATTATTATTATTATTATTACTAAGGCTATCACTAGTAAATAATTTATACCAACCAATTATTTGTTGTTGTTGTTTTTCAAGTTTTAATTCTTCCAAAACAATTTGTATTACACCCATAAAAGATTTACGTTCTAAACGGCCAAAGTCGCCTATTACTGTTAACTTTAAAAAAATAAAAATTAATTTAAAAAAATAAATTAATAAAAAAATAAATTTTTTATCTTAACCTGAAGCATTTTGTTTTTTAAATTTTCTGTAAATATCAATTTTTGACGAAATGAGGGAGATGTTGAACGGGTCTTTGAGGGTTGTGTTTTTGCTTTTGCTATACAATTTCTTCCTTCCATCAAATAAGCTTTGACATAAGAAGCTAAAAATTGAAAAAGTTCAAAACACTCAAAAAAATAAAATAAAAAATTAAAAAAACTTACAAGGTGCCCCTCTATGTCCAAGCTTCAATTCTTTTGCTTCTTTTACATCCAAAACTAGCCCTGTTCCTTGTTCAATCGATAGACCAATAAGTAATTCACCTATTGGTAAAGAACCAAGTGCTTGTCTTCCAACTACTTGTCCTGGGCCTAGATTTTCCATAAAAGAGCCAAGTGATCGATCAGGCAAAATTGGGAGCCAACTGAATATAATAGAGGTAATTAAAGTTTAAATTTAAAAAAATAATTACTTATCAGAACTGTCAGTAGATTCTTTACTATTTTGTTTAATAAAATCTCGATTATGTTCAGGTGGGGCCAATGCTGTAGTTGATGTTGTTGTTGAAACTGCTATACCTATCTCTTCAGAACGTGCAAATCCTAACCTTTTGTTTGCTTCTGAATATTTTTAATATTTATAATAAACTTTGATTAAAAAAAAGTGAAGGAAAAAAGTGAAACAACAAAACTGAAGCAAAAAAAGTGAAACAAAAAAGTGAAACAAAAAGTTGAAATAAAAAAGTTGAAACAAAAAAGTGAAACAAAAAATGAAGCAAAAAAAAGTGAAGCAAAAAAAGTGAAACAACAAAATTTTTTTGCTTCATTATCATCACTAACATTTGTTTCACTTTTAGCTTTGGCAAATTAAATGCCTTAAATATATTTTTGAAGCAAAAATTCTTCTTACCATTAGGTCCATTTCTTCCAGGCATTAATCTTGTCATTAAAGATTTTTTTCTATCTTTCATTTCTTTAGCAGAAATATTTAATATTTGTTGTTGTCCATTATCATCTCTAATAATTAAATCTTGATAATAATCTTCTATATTTTCATCATTTTTTTGATTAAAATTTTGTTGTTTTTGAATTCGTTGAATTTGTTGTTGTCGAAGCAATGCTCTATAAAAAAACAAATTAAAACAAATTTATTATGGTAAGAGAATTTTAAATATTTAGAGAAACATAAAAATGAAGCAAAAAATTTAAGCAAAAGTATTTAGAAAATTAAAAAAAAAAGTTGAAGCAAAAGTGAAGTTCTGGAGAAGAAATGAAACAAGAATATGAAGCAAAGAATTTAGTAGAAAAGTGAAACAAATTTTTAAGAAATATTAAAATAAAATTTGTCCTACTTGTTTTGCAAACTTTGAGCAGAATTAACACTTAAAGTTTCAACAGAACCATCAGAGCCATATTCTCCACCACCACCTCCACCAACTATGCTTCCAGAATTTTCTTGTTGTTTTGTTATTATTTTATTATTTATATTTTGATGTTTTTCTTCTTCTCTTTCTTCATTAAATGTTTGATGATTATTTTGAGAATTATTAATTCCTCCTGAAGAATGTCGAAGTTCCCATTCAGCAACTAAAAGTAGCAAATTTATTAAAAAACGAAGCAAAATTTAAAAACGTGAAGCAAAATTTTTGCTTCACATTTTTGCTGTTTCAAAATTTGTAAGCTAAAAAAATATATGAAACAAAAACTTGAAGCAAAAAAATGAAGCAAAATTTTTGCTTCACATTTTTTGCTTCACATTTTTTTGCTTAACATTTTTGCTTCAGTTTCACTCACTATTCCTAAGGGCAGTAGCTGATTGAGGTCTTCTATCTCTAACATTGTGTTGTCTATCACCGTGACGATGTTGATGATGTCTGTGTTCTCTATTTTTTCTATGCTCTCTACTGTGTTCTCTACCCTCCCTATCTTTACGTCTTCGTCCAATTTCCCATTCTTGTTCTTGATCTGATAAACAAATATTTTTACCAATCCTTCCATTTCGATATTTTTGATTTTTTCCAAAATTTATTCCTTCATCCCAAAAAGATTTATTATTCCAATATTCTTCTTCTTCCTCTCTATAATAATTTTTTCCTTCTCTCCCTTGCCAAAATTCTTCAGAACTATTTAAAGGAAAATCAGAAAAATAATTGCCAAAATGACGAGAACGTGAAGAATTAAGCTAAAAAGTTAGGTAATTATTTTATTAATAAATTAAAAGAATTAAAAAAGCTAGAAATACAAAAATTCCATGATTTTTCTTATTACCGTAAAATAGTATCAGTTGGATTCTAACCAGCCTCCAGTCTAGCTGCCAGACTAACGCGTTACCCACTACACCAAACGCTTCTTACAACAATTTTATAATTAAACACTAATATCCTTATAATAAAACTTAAAAATAAACCTACCGGCAAGTCATGAACAGATAATGATGAATTCGTAGCTTTATTTCCCCTTTCTCTACTTGTATGTCTTTCATAATCAGAAGGATTAAAAGAAGAAGAATTCTGTGGAAGTGTTCGATAAGGGAAATTTACTTGAGAACGACTACGTTGACTATTTGGGGGTGTAATTGAAGAATATCTTTTTTGTTGGTATCTGAGTCTCTAAAAAAATTAAATAAATTTTTAATTTTTATAAAAATATAAAAAACTAACAACTCTAATAGGATTATCATCATCCATATCTAGCAGTGTATATATATGTGGCTGATTATTTAATGGAGCTTGACCCAAATCAATGAGTACTTCGCCTAGGAAAGAGTGAGACTCAAATGCATCATAGTCCCATAGAGTAACCTAAAAAATAAAATTTAAATTAAACAAGATTATTAGACATAAAAAACCTCTAAAACTCTATTAGCTAATTCAAATTCATCCAAATCTTCATAAAAAAAGTGTTCCTCCCACACTGGACTAAGAGTGTTTGTAAGCACTTTGCTTTGTCTTCTACTTTTTTCACTTGAAAAAAATTTTTTTTTAATTTTTAAAAAATATTTCTTAATTTACCTTCTATCAGGCAAAAGAAATATTTTAATATAAAGATTCCTTTCATTTCCATTTGGACGTGGTAATAAATCATAGGCACGACTTAGTGAAATAATTAATTCACGTTTTTGAGATAAATATAAAAGAGCAATCTTAAAAATTAAAAAAAAAAATTTTTAATAGTTTAAAATTAAAATTGCCTCTAATTGTCCACAAATTCCAGAATCATTATCAGACGAAAATTGGATTAATTGGGGGGTAAATGAAGAAGAATGTGCTGAGGGATCAACTAAAATTTAAAAAAAATAAGTTTAATGAAGAAAAATGTTTAATCTCTCATTTATCACACCCCCAACTTATTCCAATCTCCCACTTATCACACCCCCAACTTATTCCAATCTCTCACTTATCACACCCCCAACTTATTCCAATCTCTCACTTATCACACTCCCAACTTATTCCAATCTCTCACTTATCACACCCCAAACTTATTCAAATCTCTCACTTATCACACCCCCAACTTATTCCAATCTCTCACTTATCACACCCCAACTTATTCCAATCTCTCACTTATCACACCCCCAACTTATTCCTCTCACTTATCCTACATATTTAAGCTCTAATGGTTGGTATAAGTGAGAGACTAAAATATAACTTAAGTCTCGTTATAAGAACACCTTCCTTTAAAGTGCCCTTATAACGAATGTCTCAACTCTCTTTACAGTACCATCAGTAAAATATTGTTGTAGCACCATTGGTGAAGGAACCCGTTTAGAAAAATATGCTTTTTGTTGTTGAGAAGAAGTACCACCACTAATAAAAGGCGATAAATTAGTGGCTATTAAAGATTGTGAATGTGAAAGTAAACAATTATTATTATTTTGCAATTTTCTTCTATTTAAATTTAAAAAATCATCTCCATCACCAATTAAAGGGCGAGAAACAATTAATTCTAGTTGATTGTCTGTTTTGCTGTTTTGAACTACTGTATAGACTGTCTAAAATTTTTAAATGTTTTAAGACTCTAATAGACCCAAAAATAAAATACCTCTGGGTTTGCATTCTGTAATTGATGGCCATTCCATTCAAGCACTTCATCACCTAAAAATGATGTTTTGATTGTTTATTTAAATTGACCATTTTGAAATTGACCAATTTAAGTATTTTTTCATAAACAAATAACCTGCTCTAAGCTGCCCTACAGTATCTGCAATTGAGCCAGGCCTTACTCTAGTAACAAAAGCTCCAAGTTTTCCAGTTATTGGATCTCTACAACCAACAACTTTGAGTCCAAAATCAAGGGTGGCAGAAGAAAGAAAATTTGTTAAAAAATCGCTATGAGGGAGTCTGTTAAGCAATAAATGGCCAATTAAACGGCGTTGGTCAGTTGATGGTTTCCATGATACTGATGGATTCTTTAGAGAAAGAAAAAAGACTGATAAAAAAGACAAGACTCTAATGGCATTTTGCAAAATAAATTACTCAAAAATGCGTGTTTTTTGTGCTTTCTCTTTCTATAATTTTAAAAACATACATTTAAGTAGTTTCTGATCCGATTAGCCAAAGGAACATTAGAGTACGCATTTGAACTTATAGCTGACATAGAGCCACTACTCAAAGGTAAAGTTCTTTGACCAAATTGAGGTACTGTACAACCTAAAATATTAAATTTTTAAATTAAACATATTTTTGACATTTTGAAATTTACAACTTTTTAATTTAAATATAAATATAAAATGCTTATAGTCAATGAATGAAAAAGGAAATAGGCTTTTTGTGTTTTTAATTCATTTTTTTTATTTGTGTTTTTCAATTGAAGGAGAATGCCTTTACTTTTTCTTTACTCCCACATTTTTATTTAACGCATATCTTAAAAGCCTAATATTTGTCCACGCTTTTCTTTTTCCTATTTCTTATATTTTTGTTCTTATTTAAGCTTGTTTGAATTATTTGCGCTTAATTGAACATGGAAGGTTATTGCATAGACTTGAGTTCAGACTCTAATGTCTTTTTAATATGTTAACTTTTACTAATAGTTTTTTAGGATTTAGTCATTTATTATCCAAATTTGTCTTGAGCTCAATTATTTTGTATTAGTTAAATTTAAGACTCTAAAAGTCTAACAGTTAAACACTCATTAATTATTTAAATGTTTTACTCTCTGAGCTATAGAAACATTTTAATGTGTTTTAACTTTTAATAGATGTTTTAATTAATGTTTTAATAAACATTTTAAATAAATGTTTTTATAAATGTTTTAAAAAATGTTTTAATTGTTTTTAAGAATTAGATGAGTATTTTTCTTAAGTTTCCCACCTTTTGTTGAGCCAGTATTTCGTCTAGCATTTGGATGGGCATTGTCATAAATATACCGTAACATTTCTAAAATTGAGTTTAAAAAATAAATTATTATTTTACAATTAATTTTACTGCTGTAACTTTTACATTAATTTTTAAAAATATTTTTTAGTAAAACCTTTTTCTGAAAAGTCTTGTTCTTCTTTTTTAATTGGTTCAAGTTGAAGTGATGTACTAAACGACAACCCTTGTTGAGAAATTTGTTGTTGTTTTAATTGTTGTTTTCTTTGTTTTTGTGAACTAATTTGTTCATCAGAAGAGGAAGGACAAGAAGAATGTATTTGTTGTTGTTGTTGTCTATTAGTGGTCATTTTGTTTCGACGATTTTTTAATAGAGGTAATGGAAAGGCATTACTGGGGATGTCATTGCTATTAGGCATTAACGAGGCTGCTTTGGAAGAGGGTGTGGATTGAAGGACAGAATTGCTTTTAACAAAAGAAGGAAAAGAAGAAGATGCGCTATTTTGGTTAGGTAATGTTGGCACTAGAGTATTATTATTGACAGTCATAGGGCCTAAAAAATATAAAAAAGTGTCATTACTAATAAAAGAAAAAAGATTCTAAAATTTAAGAAAAAATACATAATTGAAAATGGCAAGATAAAAAAAGGTTTTTTAAGCTAAAAATTAAATTTAAAAAATTTCAAATTTGGGAAAAAATATCCAAGATTTCAATTTTTGGACATTAAATATCGAATTATCTTTATTGGACGTTTTGTCCAATTTTTGGGTAAAATCTTACCTTCTGTTTTGATTTTTCGAGTTGACAATACAGGATCTGATACTGGAGGAAAATAATTATCCAAAGATGGTTGTTGACTTATGCTAAGAGAAGATTCATTTAAAGTACTCAGTTGTCCTGATGTTGAAGGGCGTTGTTGTTGTTGTTGTTGTATTGTTGATGTTTGTTGTGAAAGACTGAAATAAGAAGTTGAAATTGAACATATAACATAAAGAGAATAAAACAATTAAAAGTTGATAAAATGTATAAACAAAACAAACATACAAAACATAAACAAAAACATGCAAAATTAAAAGAAAAAACATGCACAAATAAAAGAGAAAAACATTATAATTATAAAAGATAAAACAACAACATGAAAACAAAAAACAAAACATGCCTTTGCTGTTGTTGTAATTTATGTTGTTGCGATTGTTGGTGAGAAATAATATTTCCAACTTTGTTTGAAGTTTGTTTTTGTAATTTTGTTCTAACATTTTCTGTTTCGCTATTACAATTGTTTTCTTCAACAATTTCTTCAATAGACTGCTGAACATTAATACTTTTTTGTCTAAAACTCTCTCTGTTGGTGTGTTCTCTTTGTTGTTTTATGCTTTTGCGTGTTTGACCATTCAATTTGAACGTTTCAGCACCAGCCATAGTTGTTTCCGGCATTGAAACAACTTCGCCTCCATTTACCGTACAAATTGGTGTTTGTTGTTGAATTTTTTTTTCCTCAATTGATTGTTGCCTTTTTAAGGTATTTTGTCGGGTTAGAGAATTACGCTTTTGCTTTTGTTCATTTAAACTCTGTTTTCGTTGTAATTGTTTTTCTTGTTGAGTTTTTCTTGTGTGTTCGGAAATTGAAAAATCTGAAGATTTCTGAGGTAATTGGTGAGGGGTCGCTTGAGTCTTCCTGCAGATAGAAATTTTTTTATCTAAACACATTGGAATCTTAATAAACATACTCTTGTAGGAAAGAATTGTCATTATGCGCTGACTGTTGTTGAAACCATTTTCCTGTCCTAGCCAAAATTTGTTGCCTTTTTTGGCAGAGGGAACAAGCCCAAATATTCTAAAAATTATATAATTTTTTAAATTATTGTTTTTATTAATTTACTTTATTTTTGCTTGTAGTTTTACCTCCACAACGAGCACAAGATCGGAGCTGACAGTAGAAGCACTAATAAAAGTAATAAATTTAATAAAATTTTAATATTTATTCACCTTATGACCAATCCCATCGGCAAATTTAGTTTTTTGACAAATTTGGCAAATAGCATCATCCTGTGTTCCAATTAATTTTTGGGCATTTTCTTTACGCTCTTGAATTTGTTTTTCAATATCCCAAAGTTCTTGATTTCCTTTTTGAGCAATTTCCTCTTCTTTGCGTTCCTCAGCCTTTTGTCGTTGTAACACTTGTAAAATTATTTGGCGTTCTTCCTCACTCAAATGAGACAAATCTGGAGCTCCCATTTCAATTGAATCATTTGTTTGTTGTTGGGAAAATACAGGCACCATTTTATAATAAAAAATTCGTATTCAATTTACATATAAAAAATATTTTTAATTTAATTTAATCGATGTCGTTTCATTGTTTTTATTGAATAATAGAGATTTTTTAAAACATTATTAAATTATTTATTTATTTGTCTACACCTATATTAAAACATTTGTGCATGGATATATCGAAGCAAAAAAACAGGCTCAAAAAAATTGTTAAAAAGCAACAAAGGTAAAAATTACCTATAAAACTCTTACGTCACAAAAACATTGTTTTCAGGAGATAATACAATAAAACATTTTCCGGAAAATGTTAGTTTTACAATGAACAATAAATAGGAAACAATTAAAATAAACTTTTCCGGAAAAAAGTAACGATAATAAAACAAACAATTTGTAAGCATTTATATTAATTCATGTGTTATTAAAAAATATATATTGAAAAATGATGCCTTTAGGGTAAAATAAGAAAATATTAAATAAAATTATTAAAATACTAAATTTAAAATTACAAAAAATAAGATAAATAAATAAAAAATGTTAAAAATTCATTTTGGCTATTTTACCAATTTTCCTATAATCTTTTTATAGAATTTTCAAGGTTTGTTTTTTTGTTGTTACCCTTTCTGTTGTGTCGTTTTTCCGTTCTTTCACGTTAAAAGACGACAATGTTGATTAAATTTCCTGTGGACCATAAAAATTCATTTTATATTAACATTGAGGAAACATTAATTTTGGTATAAAAATATTAGAGGAAGAAGAATTAAGAAAAAATATTAATTTTAAGTTTAAGATAGCTTGAAATAAACAGAAAACAGAAAATAAAGCGCATAAAAAATAAATATTTTCAGAAAAACATAAGCATATAAACATGTTTTTGTACAAAAGAAAAACAATAAAGCAAAACATCTAAAAATTTTGTAAAAACATGTTCAAAAAAAACAAGTTTATATATGTTTGTAAAAATAAAAATCAGAAAAACATGTTTCTAAAATAGAAACAGTGAAAAACATTTAAAAACAAAATCAGAACTGTTTATTTTCAGCTGAACTAATCAGGAAAACACAGTAAAAACAAAAACAGAAGAGAAAAAATAGTAATGTTTTTCTCAAGTAAAACTATAAGATTATTAGTCTCTGATGTTTATAAGTAAAACACATTTATTAGATAAAAATTAATTTTAATGCTAAATTTTGCTGCAAGCAAATTTGGAGCTAATAATATGAAAAAGCTTAAAAATTAAAGAAAGAATTATTGGAAAGGGGAGAAAATGACAGATAAGGGAGAAAATAGTTCCAACCAGTCTAAAAAGCCTTTCCTTTCATTTTATACTAAAAAATAGTATATTCCATCACAACACTTCCTTTTCCTCTCGTTTTTTTTCTTTCCCTTCCATTGCTTTTTCCTTTTTGGCACTATAATCCCGTGGCACAACCAGCCGTATTTTCTATTTTTTGTGTTAAACACACAAATATCGATTTTGTTCTATAGCAATTCCCACTTGGCTAAACGCAAAAAAGGCTATATACTACTTATTGGCACTATAAAATTTTTTGCTTATTTTCTATATAAATGAGGTATAAAAATAGTGTACTTATATACTAGTAGCATTTTATAGTGAAAGAAAAATTGCATGAATTTAAGTACCTTTTATTGGTAATAATGTATTTTGATAGGTAAGACTCAAATGACAGAAATATCTCAACTTGGCAAAAATGTTTAATTCTTTCACACCCTGAACTGTCCATATGGTGAAATGGTATAATACACTAAATTAAAAAAAAGAGGATGAGGTTAAAAATATTAAACCAATTTAATTAAAACGCAAAACTTATTGCGCACATCCATAAAGTAATGGCGCTATGTTCCTTTATTTTACCTCTTTTTTCTTTTTTTTTGTTTTGAGCAGTTTTATGTCCCAAACCATTATATAGAAATTTTTTATTCCAATGAAGCAAAACTACCGGTTATATTAAAAAAAAAAAGTTTAGGCTAGAAGAGAAAGAAAAAAATTTTTGCTTCATTTCAGATGAATGAATAATATCAATCAAAGGATATACAGTGAAAAAAAATTTTAAAAAAAATATAAAATAAAATTGAAAAATTTATTTTATAAATTTAATAAAAAAAATTTAAAAAAATCGAATCAAAATGTGATTGAGAAAATTTACAAAAAATATATATATTTTTTATGATGCCTGGTCTATTTGATTCATTTCATAATAAAGACCTTTATTTGCCATTAATTCTTGATGAGTACCTAAAATTAATTTAAAAAAATATTTTGAGACTCTAATGAACTTTTTAATTTTACCTTGTTCATGGATACGTCCCTCGACTAATACAATAATTCGATCAGCAGAACGAATTGATGAGAGACGATGTGAAACTTAAAAAAAAATAAATATTAAAAAAAGAAAATTATCCACCCTGAACACAAGTACAATGTTGACTTGCTCTGTCTAAAGCACTTTGAACAGCCTTTTAAAAATAAAAAAAGTTTATTTAATTTTTACAATTTCTAATCAACTTTAAAATTACAACTATAAGAAAGTTGTAATTCAAGTTTATTTTTAATATAATTTGTAAAACAAGATTTTATTGTAAATTCAGGTTTATTTTTATAATTTGTAAGTTGAGTTGTAATTCAAGTTTATTTTTAATATAATTTGTAATTAAAAAGTTTATTTTTTTTAACTTTCTACCCTTTCACTAGCAGAATCCAGAGCAGCTGTAGCTTCATCCAAAAGTAAAATAACAGGTTTTCTTATTATAGCACGTGCTATAGCTATTCTTTGCTTTTGCCCACCACTTAATTGTCCTCCAAATTCTCCAACTTCGGTTTCATAGCCTTTGGGTAATGACACAATAAAATCATCTGAAAAATGTTTTGAAATTTTAAAATTTAATATAAAAATTATCTTACGAATATTAGCAAGTTTTGCAGCTTCCTGAACTCTATCTAAGCCTGCTTCATCCTCTGGGAGTCCAAAAGCAATCTTTATATAAAAAATTATTTTTTATGTGTAAAAATACGAAGCTATAGGACACTCTTCCCAAAACTCACATTTTCCCTTATCGTAAAAGAAAAAAGTGTAGGTTCTTGCCCAACAGAAACAATAACTCTATGAAGATATTGAGCATTAATTTGACGTAAATTATATCCGTCTAGCAATACTTGTCCTCTAGTGGGAGAATACATTCTTTGCATTAATGCCATCAAAGTAGACTTTCCACAACCAGAAGGACCAACAATGGCAAGTGTTTCCCCTGGTTTTACTTCAAAGCTTATATTTTTGAGAATGGGAACAATTGGCCTAGAAGGGTAGCGAAACTCAACGCGATGCAAACGGAGACGGCCTTCAAATTTCTGTAGGAGATAAAATTGAGAATAGAATCAATAAACATTGTAAAACCGGACGAAATCCTTCATCGCTTAAATTGTCCATATCAGCTGCAGGTTCTATCAAAACATTAAGTATTCCTTCGGCAGCAGTTCTAGCTTTTTTCAAATCAGAAACAGACGCAACCAACAAAGAGAGATAATTTGCGCCGAACTATAAAATGTTTGCAAACATGAAAAATAGAAATAGACTAAACCTGTGTAAGTAAAACAACTCGGAGATAATCAAAAGGTCTAGGATTAATAAAAAAAATTAAAAATATCTAACATGTCTAAAACAAACATCAAAAACATTCAGTCAAACATTAAAAATAAAAAACAACAATAAACATGAAAAATAAATATATATGAACCATCTAAAAACAAAGAAAAACATTCAACAAAATAAACAAAAATTTAAACAATCAAAACAAGAAAATAAAAACAAATAAAAATTACAAACATTTTCCGGAAAGTTATAAACTTTATATAAACATTACAAACAACAAGAACATTCTGATATTGTGAATAAACAATGTTTGTTTTTTAAAACAAAAATATTAAAAACATACCCAATTTCATTAGCTAACATCATAGTTTCGCCAATATGTAAAGTAATAGCACTGTTGAATAAAAAAATTCTTTAATTTAATAATTTTATATTAAAATATATTTATATATTTTTTATTTTAACTTAAAAATATCCACCATAAAATGTATGTAAAAGAAAATTGACAAGCAAAAACAAAAGCGCTAACAACCGATTGCCGTCTCATAGCCTTTTTTAGAGGTCTAAGTGCATCACAAAAAACTCTATGAAAATGTGATTGCAATGAATAAGCTTTGATTGTTGGCATGTTTGTGAGAAAAATACTAGTAAACTGAAAATGGAAGGCTAAAATGTTTTTTAAAACTTTAACAACTCACGGCAGCAGCTTTTTTTTCCTCCTCGGCCATTTGCCGTTGTCGTTTACCAGTTTCACGGACTTCTACAATTCGTACAAAAAAGAAGGCTGGAAATTGAAACCCACAGAGCAAAGCCAACTTTAAATAAAAATAAATGTTTATTTAGGAAATAATACAAAAAATACCTTCCAATTTAAAAACAATGCAATTGTGATTGAAACAAAAGCACAAACAAGGGAAGGTAATAACATATCTAATTTTGAACCAAGAATCTTAAAAAATAGGAAAAATTAAAGACAGAAGAAAAATTCACTCTGTTAAGCGTTGCAGTGTCTGAAATTAATTTGTGAACAAGTCTACCAGGTGTATTTTCTTTAAAATTTTAGAATAAATTTTTAAAGTAAAAAAATTTGTACAAACTATCTTCATCAAAATAAGCAACCCCGTGTCGCAACAATTGCCTAAACATTTGAAGTCGCATATGTGTACTAAATCCATGCCCGTAAAGAGCAACAGAAAGTCTCTAAATATATTTTAAATTTATTTTTTAAATAAAAACAAATTGAATAAACTCCAACTGCTTCAAACATTGTTTTTACAATAATAATCTAAATTACAAAAAAAAATTGAAAAAATGGAAATAAAACAAATAAACTTACAGCTACGTAAATACAGGCAACAATAAAAATCTTTTCAGAAAGTTGTTCTGGTGGGACTATTGAAATCTGAAAAACAAAATAAAATTAAAATACTTAAATTTAAAATAAACTTAGAATACAAAAATAATCTTGGAATACAAAATTAAACTTAAAATACAAAAATAAACTTGAAAGACAAACCAAAAACAAAAAATCCAACAAACATTTTCTTAAATAATTAACAAACAAAACTTTCAAAAACATATAAAACATTTAAAAAAATTTTAACAAACATTTGACAAATAAAAACATTTAATAACATGTTTTGCTCACCTCAAGAAGTGAAGCTACCTCAAAACAAACTAAAAGAAAAAGTGCACCGCGTAATATTGTAATAGGAATAGAAAATGCCAAATGCATATGCCCTCCTTTAAAATCACGAATTAAGCGCCAAACTGCCCTTAGATTTGTATGTTTTCCTGGCAACTTTAATTTTAAGATTTAATTTTTAAAATTAAAAAATTGTTTACAGATAGGTCTTCTTCTGTATAGCTTTTAACTTCTTCTTCAACCTCTGGAGCAACTTGCATAACATTTGGCTTAGAACGAAGCATTGAACGTTTTTTAGACAGAACAGGCAGAGTTAATTTTTCTCTATCCATACTTAACACAGAATAAGACTTTCCAATGCTTAATTTCTTATTTGCGCCAACTGAAGATCGCATCCAAGCCTGACGTTTGGCTAACAAAGAGTCCTATAAAATCAACAAGTTTCTTTTTTTTTTAACTTTTTTACCATAAATCCGGGCTGATCAGCAGGTCCAATACTGAATTTTCCTCCTAGAGCAGAATCCCTTCTTGCTCCTCCTATTGACTTTAATTCAGTCAAACGATCTTGGGAAGGAGGACGAGGCTCTACTAATTTAGCCAACTTTTGATCTAGAAACATTCGCGTAAAATGACCATTTGGGCTGTGAGAAAAATTAAACTTTAATTTGTAATTTAATTTACTTTTGTAATTTAATTTAAGTTTATTAATTTGTTTTTACAATTCAAGTTTATTTTTATAATGAATTCAAGTTTATTTTTGTAATTTGTTTTTACAGTTTAAGTTTATTTTTGTATTTTTTTTTGAATTCAAGTTTATTTTCGAAAAAAATTGTTACTCTGAAAGTAATTCTTCTGGGCTGCCTTGTTCAACTATTCGCCCCTCTTCAAGTACAATAATCCGACCCTAATTTAAATTAATTCATGTTTCAATAAAAATAAAACATACAGCCTTCCTTATTGTACTTAATCGATGTGCAATTGTAATTGTACTAACCCCACGAATTGCAGCATCAATTGCTTTTTGGACTTCTCCTTCATGTTTGGTATCCAATGCAGACGTAGCCTCGTCAAAAATCATTAAAGATCTTTAAATTAATAATTTTAGCTATTTCTTCACTTTTCTTCTCTCACGGATTGCGAATAACTGCTCGACATATTGCTACTCTTTGCTTCTGTCCACCACTTAATTGTACACCTCGATCACCTACTCTAGTACGCATTCCTTCTGGAAGAGCGCTAATAAATGACCAACTCTCTGCCCGTCTCGCTGCATCGTTTACATCACCCTGAGAGGCACCCAAAAGTCCATACCTTATGTTGTCTGCAATTGATCCATCGAAAAGAACGGGTTCCTGACTAATGATTATTAGAATCAAAAAATTCAAAGAAATAATCAGACCTGACTAGCCCAATTTGAGCTCGAACAATATCTATAAATTGATAGAAAATCTGAATAATTCCTCTCTTTACCTGGATCCATATCTCGTAAATTAACATCATCCATTAAAACCTATATTATTATTAAAAAGATTTTTAAACATTTTGTTGAAATATTTTAAACTTACAGTTCCACTACATGGATCATAGAAACGCAGAATAAGCGCTGTTATTGTAGATTTTCCCGAACCACTTGCACCCACAATTGCTAAGTGCTAAAATGAAACATTTGATTAAGTTAAAGGTATTTTTACCTCTCCTGCCGCTACTTCAAAACTGAAAATTATTTTTAATTTATATTTGAAATGAATTTGTAATTAGAAACCTGATCCCTTTGAGTACCTCAACATCTGGACGAGAAGGATAACTAAATTTAAGAATAAACTTTAATACAAAAATAAAAAAATACAAAAATAAACTTAAAGAAACTTGAAATACAAAATTAAACTTAAATCACAAAAATAAACTTGAAATACAAAAATAAACTTAAATCACAAAAATTAACTTGAAATAAAGATTTCAACCTAAAATGCACATCTTTGAAAGAAATTGCACCTCTTCCAATAGAACATTTAATCATTTGTTCTTTTTGTTGTTGCTTATCGTCTTCTGAGGATATATTAGCAGGAACAATCCTTCTTTTCAATCTTTTCTGATTTTTAAAAAGAAAATTAATTTAATAAATTAAATTATGATACCAATAAAGTACTCCTTTGTATAGGAATTTCCCGTTCAATCATTGGAGCTTCTCTAAGTATTGTCTGCATTTCTTTAGCGCTTTGCTTTGCAGATGAAACTCCATTTAGATGAAATCCAATGCTAACTGATTGAGCGCAGAGAAAAAGCATATTTATTGCCAACTTGAATGAAATCAATTCAGTTAAAAGAGATTTGTTTTTAAATTTACCGCTCCTAAACGACCAGGATTTTCATTTCCAGACCGCCAAACACCAAAACAGAGAGCAGCGGTGAAAATTAATTCCGTGAAAAGGACTTGAGCTAAAGAATTATAGACAGATGATGCCCGAAGTCGTTCCTCAGTGATTTTTTTATGCTCCAAACTTAGACGTTCATATCTATTTTAAAGTTTTTAATAATTAACTAATGAGATTTATATTATAACTAACTTTCCAATACTTTGCCTTTGGGCTCCAAATGCAATTACTGTTCGAATACAACTTAAAATTTAAGTTTATTTTTGTAATTAAATTGTAATTCAAGTTAATTTTTTATTAAATTGTAATTCAAGTTTATTTTTTTTATTAAATTGTAATTCAAGTTTATTTTCTTATATAATTCAGGTTTAAATTTATTTACTAACTTTGATCATCTATAAATTTTATTATTTTTTACAGTTTTTATGACTTTACTACCTAAATGTTTCATGCACCAAATTGGTTATTTTTGCCTGTAGTTGTGTTTCGGTGTCCATTGTTTTGCAAAACCACTAAAAATAGAAATAATAAAAAAGGAAATATCTAAATCTTGGAGTTAACTAATTATTGCTTACTCGACTGAATACAAGTCTTGTACAAATTAACAGTGGAATTGCAAGCAAGATGAATGCAGTCACCTGCCAATGAATATACAAACAAACAGAGATAGTAACCGCCATGTAGCAAATTCTAATATTAAAATTTTAATTATAATTCATTTTTGTATTTCAATTACAGTCAAGTTTATTTTGTAATCAAATTATTTATTTTAACATACATAAAAAAACCCATAGGTAAATGATCAGCCATCCCTTGATATATGCAATCGGCTTGACTAAATAAGAAATATTTATTTAACTGATTAAAAAAATTATTAACTCATTAAGAACTGAAGCAACTTGACCAGAATGTCTAGATTCAAGCCAAGCAATATCCATATGTAAAAGTTTGCGTATATAAGCCTTTATATAATTGGACATATAATAGAGTAAAAAAATAAATTTTTATACCTTTTTAGCCCTAAAAACTTGCCGTATTGCAGAAATCTCCCACGCCAGTTTCTTATATTTAAAATAATAATTTAAAACGAAAATTTAAACCAGAATTACCTGTAAAAATGCTGCACAAAATGTAGCTACAGAAAGAGTAAGCATTGCATAAAAAACAGGCGTGGCCGATTCCTGAAAGCGTTTGTCTATTTCCCTTTGCTTTTCCCATAATCCAAGATTGGATTCGTTACGGGAAAGACCCAAGTCTGAAAGTCTTAATAACTCTGCAGAACGGTTTAATCTAAATTCTTCTCGACGGATAGCTAAATTATTTAAAAAATGATGTTTCTTTAATTAATAGACTTACCATAAGTCATAAAATTTCCCATGAAAAACCAAAGAAATGGAGGGAGAATAGCTTGAACCAATGCCATTAACAAACCCAAAGTCATAAGCTAAAATTAAATAATAAATTATTAAAATTTAAATAAATTTATAAACTTGATAGTCAATTGGATCTGCAAGACGATAAATATCAAATAAAGAAGCAGATTCACCTTCATTCCCTTTATCTTTCTTGATTTCTTTTAATTTCTCTAATTTTCCCATAGTTTGACAGTTATTTACAAATTCTAATATTAAGATTGAGAAATTTTATTTTTACAATTACTAGCACTTTAAAATTACAATTATAGAAAGAAACTTTGTAATTCAAGTTTATTTTTTATATTAATTTGATATCAAGTTTGTTATTTTATAATTCAGGTTGATTTTTATAATTTGTAATTTGTGTTTTAATTCAAGTTTATTTTTAATACAATTTGTAAAATAAATTGTAATTCAGTTTTAATCTTCTTATTTGTAAATATTTTCCTATGGAGAAATAAATTTTTTACAATCTTCTTTAATAATAAAAATGCCTTGAATAGTCTAAAATTTATTTTAAAAACTTTGAATCAATTGAACGAATAAATTTCTAAAAATAAAGTGAGATGATTGAAAATGACCAAAAAGTGAGTTGCGCACCACACAAAGAGAAAAATAAAGAAAAATAGGTAAATATAAAATACAAACTTAAAAAAGTTAAATATATAATTAAATCACATGAAAATCGCGTTGTTAAAAATTGCGGCGAATGTTTAGATAAGAATATTCGGGTAGTGAACATAAAAAAATATTTGGAATGGAAGTAAATTTGGAGATTAAAAAATTTTTTGACTTGAGAGATAAAAAATAAATGAATAATAACCTTGATAGAAAAAATGATCTGTGCGCGAAACATTTATAAGGTTAAAAGCATGATTATCATATTATATAATACGAACTAATAAAATAAAATATAATCAATATTAATTAATTAAATGAGTAAAAGGAAGATAAATTATTATTCTTGTAATTACTTCAAGTTTATTTTATATTTGTATTAAGTTTTCCTATTCATGTAATTTGTAACACAGATTTATTTTTCAATTTAAATTCCTAAAATAAAAAGTGAATCAATGGGTGGTTAAAAATAAGTTAATAACTGACTTATGGACAGTCAATAAATCAAAAAGTTTTTTTATCATAATTGGATGAATGTGAGTGTGGTATGGAACTCATGGAATGTTGTTTTCTTTACCTTTACCCAAAATTGCTATAAAACCGGTTTAAAAAGAATATTATTTGTAGAAATGTTAATTAATTGAGATTATGAAAATTAATTGTTGTTGGCTTTAATTAAAACATAACTATACTACCTAAATCTGATTGTTAATAAATTAAATTTTTTTAATTTTTCTTAGAAAATAAGAAAGAAAAAATCACGTTAATTAGCATCTTGTACTTTTTTTATTACAAATTATAAATAAAATAAACTTATTTTACAATTTTCCTATTGTAAATTGTTTTTAAATATTTATTATTATAACATTTGTATAATTCATGCTTATTTTTGTAATTTGTTTTTGTAATTCAAGTTTATTTTTGAATTGTAATATACATACTTATTGCAATAATTTTACAAATTATGTTTTTATTATGCTTTTCGATAATCTTTATTTTATTCTCTTTTATTTTACTCATTTTTAATCCTTTCCCTCCCCAAAATGAAAGGCCAAGAGTTTTGTCATTTTAAAACAGAAGCAGCAATCGACCTTCTTTTTCCTTATCCATTTTTGCCCTCATCTGTTCTAACAATAAAAAAACAATTTTTCATTTTTGCGCGGGATAAATAACTAATCTGCAAAAAGAGGGGATTGAGTGTTTACAGAAATACCCGGCAAATCAATTTTTAAGATTTTTAAACATTCTGATTTATATAAATTTTGATTTTAAATTAATTATAATTTTAATGATACCTTGAGATTTTTAAGAAAAAATTTGAGATCTTTTGGGTGTATCTAGTAAAGGATTTTTTCATTTTAAGCAGTAAAGAAAAGTAAAAAATACCCCAAAGGCGTGTGAAGATTTTTAAGGATGGGAAAACAACGGAGGCGCCAAATGGGGGAAGGAAGACGAAAATAAGTGAAGAAGACAAATGGCCGAATTTTTGGGGGATTTTTTTGTGTTGTTTAAATCGACAGCCGGCAGAGGGCAGTTACTATTTCTTTTTTCTCAATATTTTTTAAACTGTTATTTTACTGAACAAAAAAGGACAAAAACTGGGTTCAAAAATGAATAACAACAACAAAAAAATTGATTTTATTAATCTTAATTTTATTTATTTTTGATTTTATAATTAGACAGAACAGATAAATTTTAATATGGCAAACTTTATAATAATTTTCATTAATTAAATATAGTCATACAATTAATGCCCTGGTGTTTCAGATTATAAATCTTTTTTCCTTTTCAATCATATTTTTGACCTTTGCCCAAATGGCGCTTATTTTTTCTATTTTTAAAGATGCCCAGAATTTAGTTTATTTATTTTTGTATTTTTAAGTAATATTCAATTTAATCAATTTCATTTTTGTATTAGTAATTCAAGTTTATTTTTATACTTGTAATTGAAGTTTATTTTTGTAATTGTAATTCAACTTTATTTTTGTAATTGTAATTGAAGTTTATATTTGTATTTGTAATTCATTATATTTGTAAATTGTACTTAAAATTTTTTAATTTATTGTAATTAAGAATTAAATAATATTAATTATTAAACGCCTTTCTTTTATTCTGCCCTACTTAAAATTTTTATTTTGAAGAAAAATGACCAATTTGCACGGCGATTTTGAAGCGATAATCAAACAAATTAAAAAAATTACTGCCACTACACATTTTTTATTTTTTCCTTTTCATATTTTATTACCACCCAAAAGTGATTAAAAAATATCGGGAGAGCAAAAGTAAATTAATTGAAGGAAAAAGAGAGAAATTAACCAAACACATCGATTAACTAACTACATCACTAAACAACTTAAAAGCATGTTAAGTATTAATCGCCTCCTACACCTTTAGAGGTTACATACTTTAGTTCTTTAGGTAAAATTCTGATTTTTTGATTTTATTCTGATTTTAATTCAAATTTTGTTCAAATTTTGTTCTAATTTTATTCTGATTTTGTTCTAATTTTATTCTGATTTTGTTCTAATTTTATTCTGATTTTGTTCTGATTTAATTTTCTGATTTTGTTCTGATTTTAATTTCTGATTTTGTCTGATTTATCTTTAAAATTTGATCTTCTGGGTATTCACAAGTCATCACTTTTCTTATTCCCCGTTAACATCAATCTGCCCTCACTCGTAAATGTATATATTTATTTAATGGTTTAGCCCCTATTTCTTCTTGTTTTTCGTCTTGTTAATAATAATAAAATGAGTTTTCCTTCCAAAATTAATAAGCTGCTAATAAATTATCAATAAAATCGTTCAATGATCAAAACTAATTTGGGTCTAGCCTTCATAACTTATCCTAAAATCAACCTTTTCTAATAATTTTGATATCATTGGATAGTAAAAAGATTTTTCTTTAAAATAAAATTATTCTTAAAATTTTAGCTAAATTTTAAAACAAAAAATTTCTTGTCGAAAAAACTTTAACAATCCTTCCCATTAATGCCAGTTTTTTAATTATAACTTTTTTGTCCTAACATCTAAAAATTTAATTTTTATTGCATTTTGTAGCAAATTTTCTGCTCTATCGAATGATATCAATTAAAATTTTTAAGGTTTATTATGTGAAAAGTTATTCGTTTTGATTTGATGTAGGTCATTATTTCTAAAAAAGGAGGATTTTAGAGTTAAAAAAAAATTTTTTTTTTAATTTTTTTTAGTTTAATGTTTAATTTACTATTCTTCTTCATTCCAATAAATAAATAAAGAAAAAATTTATGGACAATAATCATCATTATTATTATAATAATCACCAACAACTTTGGCAACAACACCCCCCACAAATAAACCAACAACAAAATTTTAACCATCTTTGGTGTTTGCCTGAAGAAAATGAACAACAACATTCTTCTTCATTGTCTAATTCTATCCCTTCCTCTCATAATTATTATTATTCTTCTTTTCCTGGTTGCAGCACTCCAATGGCGTCCCCTGTCCAAAGAATGGAAGCGACTAGTGAAATTGCCCCTCTACCACCTTCTTCTTTTACTCAATCTGAAAATGCCTTTACTCCCGTTCCATTTATGGATGAACAAATGCAGCATAGAGAAAGCAGCAATTTTTTAAATAATTTTAAGTATGTGAAAATTTTATTTTTTTTTAAACTTTGACATTTTTTTAAAGTTCGACATTTTGACCTTTTTTAAATTTTATTTTTTAAATTTCACAGTCTAAGTGATCAACCACAAAAACTTCCATTAATGAGCAATACTTCAATAGAATGGTCATCTCCAAGCTTTTCTCCTCAAAATCCTCAACAAACATTTGCAACTTTTAAACCATCAATTCAATCGAATTTTGAAGAGTTTAAAAAGTTGGAAATTGAAACTTCAATGTTAGTAAATTTTTTTGATTTTTTAAATAAATTTTTTTTTAATTTTAAAGTCACTCCCAAACTCCTTCGATTACTCCTACCTTACAAAAAATTCAACAGCCAAATCCTCAGCATTTACAACAAGAACAACAACAAAAACTACGCGAACAACGGAGATGTTTAACTTCCCAAAATAAAGTTCAGCAATGGCAACAGTTTGGACAAATGCCTCTTCAGGACAGTGGAGTACACTCTATGAGTCATAGCACAGTTTGTCAATTTAAAAAAATAAAATCTTTTTTTAAACAACAAATATTCTTTTTAGGCACCCTCGGTAATGTCTTCAATTCATCCAGCTTCTTGTATGTCAGCAATTTCTTCTTTGCCTGATGAATTCCCTGGATTAAAGGAGCATCCTTATTTTCAGGTATTTTAATTTTCTATTTTTTTAATTTATTAATTTTATTTTTTTAAGAACATGCCAAGCAGTATTCGTCATGAAGAACCTGAAAAAATGCGTCAAGTTCTTCCCGAATTAATTCCTCTTATTAACGATGAATCTGAAGAGATTGTTTTACGTGCTCTTGTAAATTTATTTTTTTTTAATTTATAAAAAAATTAATTTTTAGACAATATTAATTAGTATTGCCAGAAAAGACAAAGAACTTTGTTTAATACGTTCTCAATTTGATGGTCCTTTAATTGGGGAGAAGAGAGTAGTAGAGGAATTATTAAGAACATTGCGCACACATAAGAAGAATAAGGCAAGTTTTTTAATATTCTGATTTAATTTGAGAAATATATTTTATTGAAGTATTTTCCGGAAATATTTTTATTAAATTTTCTGATTTTCCGGAAATGTTTATTCTGATTTCCGGAAATGTTTATATTTATTAAATATTCTGATTTTTCAAAAATGTTTATTATTCTGATTTAGTTTTCTTTTTCAGAAGGTTGCCTGCTATGTTCTTAGAGCCTTACATTTTATTTCTGACAATGAACCAAGTGGGCGTGAACTTTTTGTAAAAACATTAAATGCTCACGGGACTGATTGTCTTGAGGAACTAGTCCATTGTATTGGGTAAATTATTATTTTAATTAATTTTTTAAATAAATTTCTTTTAAATTTAGCATTCAAGAACATTCTTGTTTTAAATATGCCTTTCTAGTTTTGCACAATTTAATGACTGATATTCATATTGGAAGAAAAGTTATTGCTTATATGTGTGAAATGAAAATATTAACAAAAGTATTGTGTTGGCTATCTGACAAAAATGAAAAATTTTTAAATATTGTGACGGACATTGTAAATATGCTTATTAATAAAAATAGTGAGCAAATGGTCAGAACTTTTTTTATTAACATTTTTAAACTTTTATTTATAGTCATTCTTCCTTGGGTTAAATGGACACCAAAAACTTATTAATATTTTGGCAAATTCTCAACAGGAACCACTTCTTTATAGAGCTGTAAAGTTACTAAATAAAGTTGTACATTTGGTAAGTTATATTTTTTAATTAAAAATTTTTTTTAAATACCTAAAATTTAATATTTCAAAAATTTAAGGATCCAAATAAAATAGTTGCTGCTGGATTATTAGAAGCAGCACAAAAACATTTAGATCAAGCCAGTCAGAGACTATTGCGCCAACTTTTTGATTGTATTAGGGCAATAAGTCATGTCCCTTCAGAAGATCATAAAATTAATAATTTATTACAAAAATTGCTTCAATTATTAGGTAAATTGAAACTTTTTATTTTTAAAAATTATTTTATTAAGGCACAAATGATATGCGATTGAAGGAAAGCTGCGCAGACATTTTAGCAAATTTATCAGCAAATAATGCTAAAAACAAAGAATTTTTGGTTGAAAAGGGGGCAGTTTTTGGTCTATTTCAGCTTTTATATGAAATGAATGCATTAGACGAAGCATTAGGGGGAAATACACAAAGGCATAATATTCAAGAAAGAGCTCTCTCACTTTTGCGTTCACTCTCTTCAGGAAATGATTTTTCCGGAAAAGCTAAACAACAAATTATTACAAAAGAAATACACAAACAAATATTATTGGAGAAAATGAGAAACAAACAAAGAAATTGGCCTTTGCTTAGACGAACACTTATGGTGGGTACATTAGAGTCTTTAAATCACCAAATTTATTTTAAAGGCTAAAAAAATTTTTTCTTCAGTTACTTCAATATATTGCTCAAGAAGGAAATATAAATCTCTTGACAGAATTTAATTTTTCCATTAATTTTTCTCCAAATTTTCCTCAATTACCTGATGCTCCTCTTTTAAGACAATCAAAACAATGCTCTTTTGTTAGTCAAACAGTGCTTTTATTGACTGAAGGATTAAATTCTCTTCCAGAAAGTTGGGAATTGTGTCAAAGATGTATGGATTTGCTTAAATTATTAACTTGTGATGAAGGTTTACTTAAAGAGGTTATATTAATTATATAAAATGTTTTTCACGATGTTTTAAATAATAAAACATTAAAATAAGAAACAAAACACAATGTTTTTTTAATAATAATTAAACATTTTTAATAAGAAACAAAACAATGTTTTTTAACAAAACAAAACATTCAAATAAGAAACAAAACAATGTTTTTTAACAAAACAAAAACATTCAAATAAGAAACAAAACACAATTTGTTATTTAACAATAAAACAAAATCAATGAAACAAAAAACAATGTTTTGTTTAACAATAAAACATACAAATAATCGACAAAACACATGTTTTATTTAATAAATTAAACATTTTAAATGCTTTGTTTAACAAAACATTAAAACAAATAAACTAAAACTTTAAACAAACTTTTTTAATGTTTAAATCTTAGATTTTTAATCAATTGTCCGCTCGTTGGATAAAACTTGATGAAAATCAACCAAAACTTTTGGCACCTCAACTAATTCTTCGATTCTTTGACCAACTTTCCCCAACATCATTAGCATTAATTGCTAAACTTGTATATATTCCTGAAGCTGCTCTAATGATCGGAAAAGATAAACAAACATTAGATTCACTTTATAGATGGATGTCTAATAATAATGATATAAACTCAGCACGTTTGGCTAGCCAAATATTACAAATGATTGAATTAGCAAATAATAATAAAGAACAAAAACAACAAAAACAATTAAACTTTTCCGGAAGAAAAATGCAACAACAATTTACCTTTGGAGAAGAAAGTTGCAAGTTGTTGACAACTAATACTGAAATGGAAGATTTTTCTAGTTTAGGTGGAAAAATTTTTTTTAAAATTATTTTTAAACTTTTTTCTTTTTTAGTAACAACACCTTCTTCATCAAATATTGCTACTAATTGTGCTGCTAACAATAATTTTACTCTTCAACCTAATACTGAACAATTGTCTAATAGCCATCGAGTAATTTTAATACCTTTAGAGTCTTGAAGATTAAGGGGAAAAAACTTTAAAAAAAATTGGCCATTAGAGTCTATCATTACTTTTCATATTAACCGTTTTCTTTTTAATTTTCCTCAGACTCTAATGTCTTTTTTGACAAATAGAGTCTTGAATTTTAACTTTTTGAGTCTTAAACTTTTTTTTTTAAATTTTAGCAACAACAATCCAACAACAATAATGATTGTTTAACAACATTATCATTTGATTCTGATGATGTAAATAATAGTCTTTCAGATTTTGCTAATTTAGTAAGCACTTTTTGTCCTAGTTCTTCTCCTATAAGTTGGGATGTTGACTATTAAAATTAAAAAAAAAAATAATTTTTTTTAAATCTTAAATTTATTGCTCATTTTATAAATTTTAAAGAAGAAAAAAAGTTAAATATAAAAAAAATTTAAAAAAAATTCTCAGACTCTAGTGCCCTTTTGTTGATTATTTAATTTCTTTAAATATTATTTTTCAATATCCAGATTGTGTTTTAGGTATAGAACAGTGATCTAGAGTAATATTTTTAATTAAATTAATTTTTATTAATTTACCACAGCCAACTTCCAAGCCTGGTTCTCCGTCCAATCCGTCCTCGCCTATTTGCCCAGGTTGTCCTTTAGCCCCAATCTGTCCGGGTTCTCCAATTTCACCTATTTTTAAATAATTAAATAAATTATATTTTAATATTACCAGCTATTCCGTTAACTCCAAATTGTCCAAAACGTCCAGGCGGGCCAAACGTTCCTTTTGGTCCAATCGGTCCTGAAGGGCCCGGAAGACCTGGAGGGCCAGGTATTGATTGTATCTTAATATTAAATCTACTTTAAATTTTGTGATAGAAATATTAAAAGAGTATGTGACCAAATGAGTATTTTTCGCTGCTTGGCGAAATGGACTGTTTCTTTCAAAATTTTTTTTAATTTTATTTAAATTTGGGTTAATACATTTTTATTTTTTAATACTTATCACGTAAGAATACAATCATTTTTTTATAAATATTAATTTAATTAATACAATTTATTTATAAATTGTATTTTAATTGCGTAATAAAAAACATTAACCTCGTCTCGACAAAATAACTCATAAAATAATAAACCAATTTAACCTTTTCTTTATACCATTAGATAGAGCATAAAATTAGCTATAAAATGAAAGTAAAATTAAAATTTTATTAATTTATTTATTAGAGATATGATTTTTTTAAAATGACCATTTTTAAGAGGAAAAGGTCATCAATTTCTGCGTATTTTTGGCCATAACTTTTTTTTCAATGAAAATAAAAATTTAATTTTTATATCATTTTGTAGCTAATTTTATCCTCTATCTATTGATATCAAAAAATTTGAAAAAATATTGGATTTTATTAGTTTTATGTCTGAGACTCAAATAGTATCCTTTCTATGCGTTTACATTTTTATAAATTTATTTTTGGCTAATTTTTGTATTTTCCCACAGCTTGAGTTTTTTTTTAATTATATACGTATTAAGAACAAGGCGGCACTGTCAAGTCATAAGTTAATTTAAATTTATTTCACATGTACATAAAAAAAGATAATGTAATTTTAGGTAATAAAAGCTTTTTTTGCGTGCGTTTCTCAGTTACTATTTAAATTAATTTTTTTATTTATTATTTTTTATAATTCCAATTTTTTACCTGTTTGAACTTCTTTTTTGTCTTTATATTACTAATTTTTACCCAATTGGACATTTTGTCAATTTTTACCCAATTGGACATTTTGTCAATTTTTACCCAATTGGACATTTTGTCCATTTTTACCCAATTGGACATTTTGTCCATTTTTACCCAATTGGACATTTTGTCCATTTTTACCAAATTGGACATTTTGTCTCATTAAACATTTTTATTGGGATTTTTGTAAGGATTCAACTTACATCTCCTTCACCCCCTCTTGATCCAGGTAGTCCAGGTAATCCTTGTGGACCTAACATTCAAACATTATTTAAATTTTAACTAAAATTATTTCTAGCACCTTCTGCTCCACGTTCCCCTATTTTTCCAGGCAAACCACGCAATCCTGATTTTCCATTCTTTCCAGGTATTCCTCTCTTCCCTGGGGGACCTTTTAAGCCTGGAGGTCCAATTTGTCCGGCAAGTGATGGAGTGCAGATGAAACACCTTTTAATTGTTTTTAATAATATTCTTTATTTCTTGAAGTGATTTTGAACATTTTTTCAATTTAACCAACCATTCTATTTGTAAAGGAACTGGAGGCGGAGATGGCTTTCCTGTACTTCCTGCTTGTCCTTGTTTTCCATCGATACCTGTATTTTTTAAATTAATTAATTTTTTATTAAAATATTTATAAAATTCTGCCGTCTTCTCCTGGTTCTCCAGATATTCCCATATTTCCAATTTGCCCTCTCCCACAACTACAACATTGACCAGAATCCTCACTCCTTTTAATTCTGTTTGAACGATATCGTAATTCTTCTTCGTATTTTAATTCTTGGGTTAGCAAACTAACTCGATTCTGACAAAAATTGCTGTGCTCCTTTAATACAAATGTTTATTTTATTACTTGTTTGTATTTTTATATTGTTTCCGGAAAAGTTCTGGTTTATATTTACTTTCCGGAAATTTGTTTATTTTTAATTCTGGTTTATATTTATTTTCCGGAAAGTTGTTATTTTTAATTCTGGTTTATATTTACTTTCCGGAGAGTTGTTTATTTTTAATTCTGGTTTATATTTATTTTCCGGAAAGTTGTTATTTTTAATTCTGGTTTATATTCATTTTCTGGACAATATAAATTATAGTGTATATTTAACTTTTGCTTCCGATTGTGTTGTTTGTACTTTAAAGAAGAGGAAAGGGATTGCAAGAACAACCATTGCTAGTGAAACTGTACTCAAACAAATTGTGCTAATAGCCAACTATTACAAACAAAAAATAATTAACTAATACAAAAATACTTACAAAACGAATTTTTGATGCTTCAGCAATAAGTTGTTCTCGAGATAATTTTTGTTGTTGAATATTAGTGTTTTTCATTTATGTTTTATTTTTACACAATCTCCAAAATCGACTAAATAAATGTTAAATCCCCAAAATAATTGTTTGTGCAAGATAACTGGCCATTAAAAATCTGGTTTTATTTGATTGTTGATTAAAAGGTGATTTACTAGGCGGCTGACGAAATGTTAAGATAAAATAGTTTTTTTTGGTATTTTTTTTTATTTTTTCAATATTTTTATTTTTTAAATTTTATTTTTTAATTTTAGAGAAAATAATTAAAGATTTTTTTCATTTAATGTGTTTTTCAAGCATTGTCATTTTAATTAAAAATACATTTTAGTCTTATGTCCAAACTAAACCCTCGTGAATTGGCAAATCGATTTTACACCGTTAATTCCCCTCCCTTCTATATTTTATTTTTCTGCATCGACAAATATGACACGACGAACACAACAAGAAAGGCATTTTCTCTTAAAAGTATTCAGTCATCCATATTTTTTTTAATAATATTTTTGTCACACCATCACGATCTCTCTCGACTTATAATATAATCATTAAACTTAATTTTTTCTTTTATTTTATTTACTTTTATATACAAGTAAAATAAATCAATTTATTAGTTTTGATCACGTTTTAAAAGAAAGTTGTTTGATTTATTTATTAAACTTTCCGGAAATTGTACAAAAATAAAATTCTTCATAAATGTTTTTGTTATGTTTTTGTTTATGTTTTATTAATGTTTTTCTTTTTATTTGTTGATGTTTTTGTTTGTTTGTTTTTTTTCACAACAAATAAAACTTTCCGGAAATGAAATACAAAATTTCCGTTCAAACGTATTTTTATTTAAATATAAGTTCATTTTTTCGATAAATAATAAAAATTGTTAGTTAAATTTCTCTTCGGTAAATTCATTTTATCTTTTCGCTAATTGTAGTTATTTAATTTATTATTAAAATATGTACCTAAATATTTACATTCTTTTCACTCATTTTCTTATCACTCGAAATCATGCCAAATTGGCAGTTTGTATTTTTTCAAATTCACATATAATTTTGCGTGAATATGTTAAAAATAATTTCATATTATGCTTTCAATTTTTTTAAATTAAAATAAGCTAAAAACTTATTATAAATACTTAATACACAAGTATAAAAACATTTAAAACTTTAAAAATGGACGCAGACAAGAGTAAACTGCCTCATTATTTTAGTTTAGCCCAATATATCAACATTGTTTTCATCAACATTTTTGTATTTTCCGGAAAATCAAAATTTTAATTGTTTTTAAAAAGAGAACTTTTTCCATAAAAATCAGAATTCAACTATATATGTATTTATATATTTTCCGGAAATACAAAAACTTGTTGTATTCAAAAAGAAATCAGAATTTTCCTGTTTGTATTTTCCTTAAAAGAAAATGCATACACTATTTTTCCTCTTTTCTCTCTTAAGAATTGATCTCTTGGGTAAATGCTCATCTCTCTCTCTCTAAGTCTATGATGAAGAAAGAGTGCACTGCATAAGGCAAGTCAAATACTATATAAACACTTTAATAATACACAAGCGAGTCATTTCTCTTTTCTTTTCCATATTTACAGATAGAGAGTATTTGTTTTTTTTCCGATTTTTTGTACATGTATTATTTTTTGATTTTTAGGTATACTTAATGTATTTAATTTAAATGAATTATTTTATTTTATAAAGCTTTTAATAAATTTTAAATTCATAAAAAAGCAGCTTTTTTAAAATTAAAAAATAAAATAATCTTAAAAATGGATGACGATGAGAAGAAGTCTGGAACAAGGTTTATTTTGTCTTTTAAATTATTTTAAATTTAATATAATTTTAAAGAGTCTTCAAGAAAACTTCACCAAATGGAAAAATTACTACCTATCTTGGAAAACGTGATTTTTTGGATCGAGGAGAAAGTGTTGATTTAATTGGTATTATTTTATAAATATAAAAGTTAGAAAAGAATATTTTATGAGAATAATCAGCTTCTTACGATTTTTCGCTGATTTCTTGTATATATTTTAATGTTTAAAAGGGCATCAAAGCCATAAGAATAATCTAAAAAGCAAAATTTATTTGTTAAATTTAAATAATTTTCCATCAGTGAGTGTTGAACCTTTCCCCCACTTTTCTGTTTAAACTAAAATTCTTCACTATACCAAAATTACCCTTTTTCAGATGGAATGGTTTTAATCGATGATGAATATATCGCGGGGAAAAAGAAGGTCTCAGTTCAATTGTTAGCAGCTTTTCGTTATGGTCGAGAAGATTTGGATGTTTTAGGACTTACATTTCGCAAGGATTTGATCTCACAATCTGTTCAGGTTTTTTGTTTTTAATTTTTGGAGATACTCTAAGAATTGACCAAAACTTTTAAAATTGAAAACTTACAATTTTACGAACTTTTCTATATAAAAATTAAAAAAAAATATTTAAAGATTTATCCACCTAATTCAACTGTATCAAATATTCGTTCAATGACAAGGCTACAAGAACGTTTAAAGAAGAAATTGGGAAATAATGCTTTTCCTTTTTGGTTTGAAATTCCACCAAATTCAGCTTCTTCAGTTACATTACAGGTTTTTTTTAATATTCCATTTTTATTATTATTTTTTTTATTGTTTATAGCCTGCTCAAGGAGACACGGGTAAACCTTGTGGAGTAGATTATGAAGTTAAAACTATTGTTGGTGGTGGAGATTCTCAGGAAAAACCGAAAAAACAGTTTTATTTTAAAATTTTCTAATTTTTTAAAATATATTTTTTTTAAGTAATTCTGTTCGTCTTGCCATTAGAAAGCTCACTTATTCTCCACAAATTGAAAGACCTCAACCAATGATTGATGTTACTAAAGAATTTATTATAAGTCCTGGAGGACTTCATTTGGAAGCTTCTCTTGATAAAGAGGTTTTTTTCAGAATTTTAATTGAAATATAATCAGAATTAAATCAGAATTTATTCTGAAAAATTATCAGAATTTATTCTGAAAAATTGTCAGAATTATTCTGAAAAATTTTCAGAATTATTCTGAAAATTATCAGAATTATTCTGAAAATTAACAGAATTAAATCAGAAAAATTATCAGATTTATTCTGAAAAATATTATAATAAAATTAATAAAAAAATAAATTTAGATGTATTATCATGGAGAATCAATTAATGTAAATGTCCATGTGCAAAACAACAGCAATAAAACAGTCAAAAAGATTAAAGTTTCTGTTTCACAAGTAGCGGATATTTGTATTTTTACTACTGCTCAATATACTTGTGATGTTGATAAAATTGAATCATGGTTTTTTTAATTTTTATAGAATTTAGAAAATTAATTTTATTTTTTAAAGCGAAGGATTTCCTGTAGGACCGGGCTCTACACTTTCTAAAATTTATACCCTCTGTCCTCTACTTGCCAAAAACAAAGATAAAAGAGGACTTGCGTTGGATGGACAATTAAAACATGAAGATACAAATCTTGCCTCTTCTACTACCTTTGCGACACTTTCAGTAATTTTTAATAATATTTTTTTTTAATTTAAAAAATAGGGAATAAAACACGTCTTTTAATTTAAAATAAATTATAATCAAAATTTTGAGTTTAAAAGAATGATAAAAGTGTGACATAAATACCTTTTTTAATTAATAAATAATTAATTTATTTTTTAATTAATTTCTTTTTTAGCATTCTGTTAGAGAAAATCTCGGAATCATAGTGGCCTATAAGGTCAAAATCCGACTTTTAATTGCTGGGGCATTAGGAGGAGAACTTGCAGCTGAATTACCTTTTACTCTAACACATCCAGAAAATAATTTGACAGAATTAAATAATAAAACAATAATAACACCAAATAATAAACAAATTGTTGTTGATAATTGTATTGTTGGAAATATTGCTGAAAGAGGAGAAGAACAAAAACAACAAAAAAATAATAATAACGAAAATGATGATGATGACCAAACGGCTGATGTTGATCTCATTCAATTTGACAGGTTTAAACAAAAAATTCTCTTTCTAATTGGAGAGAGAACCTCTTCTACGTTTATTAAAATTTTTTAATTAATTTTTTTTTAATTAAAATTTATTATTTAGTTTTGAAGATGAAGATCTAATCTTTGAAGATTTTGCTCGTAATCGTGCTCGTGGTACCGAATTAATGGCTCAAAATGAGATGAATGATTAAAAAAAGAGAAGCCTTTTTGAATCTTTTAGAAAACATGGAATCGTTGCAGCTACAAAAAAACAGTATTTTTGCATCTATATTTTTTGTTTGTTAAAGAGAGGATATGCTTAGGTTGGGGAGAGAAAGTTTTTTGGTGAGATTATTTAAGTTGGTGCAGACATTTGCGCAGACCGATATTAGAGTTTAAAAAATAAATTTTTTAATTAGAAAAAAACCTGGTAAAAGGCACAATTTCAATTTTTCACCAGTGAGCGAAAGACAATCAAAATGCCTTTTTCCATAACAATTTCTTCAAGATTCTTTCCTGCAGTTCTTGTAGAAGTTAAATCTTGTCGATCATTCACACTGCTCCCAAGTAATATTAACATTGAAAAAATTTTTCTCATCAGTTCGTCAATATAAAATTCAAAAAAAGCTGTTTCAGAACATAGATTAATTTCTTCTTTTGTCAAATCTTTACAAATAAGAGGAGCTTGTGAACAATCAGCGATAGGAATTATCATCATAAATATTGATAATATCTTTAAAATAAAAATATTAAAACCATATCTTTTAAATTTTTATTTTAAAGATATTGTCAATATTAATGATGCTAATTCCAATCGTTGATTGTTCACAGGCCCCTCTGACTTGTAAAGATTTGACACCAGATGAAGTTGATTTATGTTCTGTAACTGCTTCTTTTGAATTGTTTGTCGACGAATTGATGAGAAAAATTTTTGCAATGTTAATGTTACTTGTAAGCAGTGTGAATGATCGACAAGATTTAACTTCTACAAGAACTGCTGGAAAAAATCTTGAAGAAATTGTTATGGAAAAGAGCATTCTGATTGTCTTTCGCTCATTAGTGAAGAATTGCAGTTGTGCCTTTTACCAGGTTTTTTTCTAATTAAAAAATTTATTTTTTAAACTCTAATGTCGGTCTGCGCAAATGTCTGAGACCGATTGATTTTTCTCTCTAGCTATGCATATTTATTTTTTTTTCATTTTTCCTTGATATATTTTCGCTTCTTTATACACAATTTTCTTTTTTTCCTTCTATTATTATATATTATTTTTTCTTTATGTCCATATCTTTCCAAAATGAAAAAACAAGTTTAATATATTTTACCTATTATTAAAAAATAAATATTTTTAATCTAAAAAATGTTAAAAAAGTTGTGAATTTTTATCAATTTTTATTTATTTTTTTTTTTAATTAATTTTTTTTTGTTTTAATATTTTTTATAAAAAAGAATGAAGCTAGAAACGTTTATAAAAATTCCAGAAAATTGTGACTTTACAATTGATAATTTGCCTTATGGTATTTTCTCTACACAAGACAATGTAAAATTTTAATTTTTTAATTTATTTTATTTTTTTTTGAAATTATTTTATTTTTTTAGGAAAAGAAAAGAATTGGTGTAGCTATTGGAGAAGAAATTTTGGATTTGTCTTTGTTGAAATATTTATTTAATGGTCCTTTACTTTCTAAAAATCAACATGTATTTTCTGAGGTTTTTTTAATTATTTTAATAAAATTAATTTTGTTTTATTTTGGGAATATTTGAACGCTTTTATGGGACTCGAACGCGCTGCTTGGGTAGAAGCAAGGGAAACATTGCAGTCTCTTCTTTCAATTAATAATGCTGTCTTAAAAGACGATGAAAATTTAAGGTTAATTTTATAAACATTGTGTTTTTCTAAAAACCAGAATTTTATTTAAACATTTTGTGTTTTTCTAAAAACCAGAATTTTATTTAAACATTTTGTGTTTTTAAAACATAAATTTTATAAACATTTTGTGTTTTTTTATAAACCAGAATTTTATAAACATTTTGTGTTTTTATATAAACCAGAATTTTATTTAAACATTCTGTGTTGTTGTTTTTTCTCTAACTAAATTTTTAGCAAAACATTTTGTATTTTCCGGAATACCAGCATTAAATAAAACCTGTATTTTATAACCGTTATTTTTCAATTTATATTTTTGTGTTTTCCGGAAAATTTAGAACAATCTTCTAAATTTTATTAAATATTTCACTTTCATAGGAAACGTGTTCTGGTAAAAAGAAGCAATGCTAAAATGCATTTACCAGCAAAAATAGGTTTTTTAAATATTTTTATAAATTAAAATTATCTTTTAAGGTGATTATACTGACTTTTATTCATCTATATATCACGCAACAAATGTTGGAACAATGTTTAGAGGAAAGGAAAATGCACTTTTTGAGAATTGGTATTATATAATTAATTATGAAGCATGATTCAAAAATATTTTTTGAAGTATCGGAAGCAAAATATTTTTAGAAACATTTTTTAAAAATGTAGCATGTTTTTAAAATGTTTAGAAACTGAAGCATGTTTCAGAAGCAAGTCCTAAATGTTTTTTAAAATTGTGAGAAACTTTAAGAATCATTTATTTTAGGAAACACCTTCCTGTTGGTTATCATGGAAGGGCATCAAGTATAATTGTTTCAGGAGTTCCAGTTCATCGTCCATGGGGGCAAGTCAAATCTGATGAAGGTTTGATTTTTTGATTTTTTTTATTAAATTTATTTTTAATTCTATTTAGCAAAGGAGCCAGAATTTATTCCAAGTAAATTACTGGATTTTGAGTTAGAAATGGCATTTTTTGTTGGTGGATCAGAGAATGAATTAGGGAAGCCTATTACTATTGAAAAAGTTGAAGAACATATATTTGGAATGGTTTTAATGAATGATTGGAGTGGTAATTTGAATATATTTTTTAAAATAATTTTAATTTTTCAATTATTTTATTTTTTTTAGCAAGAGATATTCAAAAATGGGAATATGTTCCACTTGGACCTTTTTTAAGTAAAAGTTTTACTACAAGTATTTCGCCTTGGGTTGTTACAATGGAAGCACTTGGTCATTTTATTGTTGCTAATCCAATACAAAATCCTCCTCCAATGAAACATCTGTTTCATTCTGATAACTACACTTTTGATATTGAATTGGCTGTTTCTATAAAACGTAATTAATCTTTTATTTTTTTAAATTTTATTTTGTTTTTTCTAAAAACCAGAATTTTATTTAAACATCTGTTTTTTTCTGAAAATCAGAATTTTATTTAAACATTCTGTTTTTTCAGTAAATCAGAATTTTATTTAAACATTTTGTGTTTTCCGGAAAATCAGAATTTTATTTAAACATTTTGTGTTTTCCGGAAAAACCAGAATTTTATTTGAACATTTTGTGTTTTCCGGAAAAATCAGAATTTTATTTAAACATTTTGTGTTTTCCGGAAAAATCAGAATTTTATTTAAACATTTTGTGTTTTCCGGAAAAACCAGAATTTTATTTGAACATTTTGTGTTTTCCGGAAAAATCAGAATTTTATTTAAACATTTTATGTTTTCCGGAAAAATCAGAATTTTATTTAAACATTTTGTGTTTTCCGGAAAAACCAGAATTTTATTTGAACATTTTGTGTTTTCCGGAAAATCAGAATTTTATTTAAACATTTTGTGTTTTCCGGAAAAATAAGAATTTTATTTGAACATTCCGGTTCAGCCATTAAATCGCCAGGCAAGCAATAAATCGCCTAGATGATTTAATGACTAAAACCTTTTATTTAATTTAAATTTTCAATTTTTTCTTTAAAATTTTAGCTCGTGGCAGTGAAAGCGAGTACATTCTTTCCAAAACAAATTTGAAACATTTATATTGGACAATTAAACAACAATTAGCTCATCAAACAAGTAATGGCTGCAATATCCGCCCAGGCGATTTGATGGGTTCTGGAACAATTAGTGGACCTGTTAGTAAAATTAAATTAAATGTTATAATTTTATTTTTTTAGACTCCGGACTCATTAGGCTGTTTATTAGAACTTTCTTGGCGAGGTCAAAATCCAGTTAAATTGGGTGATAGTGGTCAGACAAGAAAATTTTTAGTTGATGGTGATGAAGTGACCATAACAGGTAGAGAAAATGATTTTTATGTTTTTCTGGAAAATCAGAATTTGTTTTTTAAAAATCAGAATTAATGTTTTTCCGGAAAATTAGAATTTAATTCAAACATTCTTGTTTTCCGGAAATTCTGATTTTGTATTTTTCAGTAATAAACTCATTAATTTTCTTCTGTTTTTTAGGATTTTGTTTCAATCAGAAAACAAACAAAAGAATTGGTTTTGGAGAGTGTCGCTCCATGCTACTACCTGCCTTATGAAGAATTGATGATTTTAATAATTAGCTGTGATGGACTTTTTACTTAAATTTTATAGTATTAAAGTAAATAATTTTATATTTTAAAACTTGCATTTTACAAATCTTGTTTTGAGTATTGCCTATGGAAAATTTAATATTAATTTATATAAGGTGGCCAACATCGCTGAAAAAGATCGCTGAAAAATATCGCCGAAAAGATAGCTGAAAAACATCGCTGAAAAAGATCGCCGAAAAGATAGCTGAAAAACATCGCTGAAAAATATCGCCGAAAAGATAGCTGAAAAACATCGCTGAAAAAGATCGCCGAAAAGATAGCTGAAAAACATCGCTGAAAAATATCGCCGAAAAGATAGCTGAAAAACATCGCTGAAAAATATCGCCGAAAAGATAGCTGAAAAACATCGCCGAAAATATCGCTGAAAAACATCGCTGAAAAATATCGCCGAAAATATCGCTGAAAAACATCGCTGAAAAATATCGCCGAAAATATCGCTGAAAAACATCGCTGAAAAATATCGCCGAAAAGATAGCTGAAAAACATCGCTGAAAAATATCGCCGAAAAGATAGCTGAAAAACATCGCCGAAAATATCGCTGAAAAACATCGCTGAAAAATATCGCCGAAAATATCGCTGAAAAACATCGCTGAAAAAGATCGCCGAAAAAGATCGCTGAAAAATATCGCCGAAAAGATAGCTGAAAAACATCGCCGAAAATATCGCTGAAAAACATCGCCGAAAATATCGCTGAAAAACATCGCTGAAAAATATCGCCGAAAAGATAGCTGAAAAACATCGCTGAAAAATATCGCCGAAAAGATAGCTGAAAAACATCGCCGAAAATATCGCTGAAAAACATCGCTGAAAAAGATCGCTGAAAAACATCGCTGAAAAAGATCGCTGAAAAACATCGCTGAAAAAGATCGCTGAAAAACATCGCTGAAAAAGATCGCTGAAAAACATCGCTGAAAAAGATCGCTGAAAAACATCGCTGAAAAAGATCGCTGAAAAACATCGCTGAAAAAGATCGCTGAAAAACATCGCTGAAAAAGATCGCTGAAAAATATCGCCGAAAAGATAGCTGAAAAACATCGCCGAAAATATCGCTGAAAAACATCGCTGAAAAAGATCGCCGAAAAAGATCGCTGAAAAACATCGATGAAAAATATCGCCGAAAAGATAGCTGAAAAACATCGCCGAAAATATCGCTGAAAAACATCGCCGAAAATATCGCTGAAAAACATCGCTGAAAAAGATCGCTGAAAAACATCGCTGAAAAATATCGCCGAAAATATCGCTGAAAAACATCGCTGAAAAACATCGGTGAGATCGGTGAAAAAACATCGGTGAAAAAGATCGGTGAAAAAACATCGGTGAGATCGGTGAAAAACATCGGTGATAAAGATCGGTGAAAAACATCGCTGAAAAAGATCGCTGAAAAATATCGCCGAAAAGATAGCTGAAAAACATCGCCGAAAATATCGCTGAAAAACATCGCCGAAAATATCGCTGAAAAACATCGCTGAAAAAGATCGCTGAAAAACATCGCTGAAAAATATCGCCGAAAATATCGCTGAAAAACATCGCTGAAAAACATCGGTGAGATCGGTGAAAAAACATCGGTGAAAAAACATCGGTGAAAAAGATCGGTGAAAAAACATCGGTGAGATCGGTGAAAAACATCGGTGATAAAGATCGGTGAAAAAACATCGGTGAGATCGGTGAAAAAACATCGGTGAAAAAGATCGGTGAAAAAACATCGGTTAAAAAAGATCGGTGAGATGCGTGAAAAAACATCGGTGAACATCTCAATGAAATCGATATATTATTTTTAAAACAATATAATATATATATATATACAAATTTATTATCAATATACTATAAACAATAAAATAAAAAAATTACATCTTAACATATATAAATTAAACATAATAATTAGGCGAAACAATAAGATCAGTTAAAATCTGCAGTTGATCTTCAGTAAATTCAAGTTTATGTTCGTGCCATTCATCCTGATGTGTTCGCTAATAATTGAAAAAAAATTAAAAATTTAGGCTATAATTAATTTTAAGTATTGATTCTGTTTATATGTGGACTTTGGATACAAAAATATATAAAAACAACATAATTGTAAAACTTGAATTGTAAAACTTGATTGTAAAAACTTGAATTGTAAAAACTTAAACTTAAAATACAAAAATTGTAAAACTCTAAATTACCCCCTATTTTAAATAAAATAAAAACCTTAAATTCAGACAGTGCCCTTTTCACTGTTCCATATATTGGTTGAGGTTCACTGGCATGTGTACACAAATGCATCAGAACTTTGGGTAGAAATGAAGGGACAGAGTAAGGGAAGGCCAAAACAATAGATGCTAGCGCTAAAACACCACTATGTCTTTCAATTGATTTTTGGGGTGACGAAGCAAGCTGTTCTGCATTTTTAACAACCTGTTCGTTGATGCATATTATCCCTGCTCGGACTATAAAAAATTAATTTATTAAATAAATTTAGGCGGCACTCAACTGGCCACCCAATTAAAAAACAATATTTTAATAAAAATATATATTAAAACAATACCCAATCCACTAAATGTTTCAGCACTTGCTTCTCTCACTTCAAAACGATTATCAATCAGAAGCTTAAAAATTAATGCTCGCAAAATGTCGATGCTTCCTTCCTTTGCTCGCAAAATAAAAAGGTTTGTGAAGACAAAAACTTGTAAAAATCGGAGAAGACTAAAAAAGAAAAAATTAAATTAAAATTTTTATTAGGAAAATAAAAAAATAGGTGACACAAAAAATGGCACCAAAATGGCCATCCAAAAATTTCACGTAAATAGCCCAAATTAATAAAATAATAAATAAATTTGATATTAGAAAGGTCAAATTCTTTTTTTAATTAATTAAAAAAATAAACAAACGTTATTTTAGCTTTCCAAGATCCCTTTTCCTGTATTGTTTGGCATACTTCAAATAAAACATCGATTTGATCATCAGAAATGAGAGAAAGTCCCATATATTGTATAATATGAGTAATACAGCTTGCCTTCAATTCTTCATCCCTAAAATTAAAAAATAGACAATTCGCCAAAAACCAAAAAATTTCATTTCGGTCAAAAGACAAAATGTCACAACTGAAAAAAACAAACGTTTTGTCGTTGGAGTAATGTGTAAATAGAGGCAAAAGCCTAATTGTTGAAACATCAGTAAATGTACCAGTCAAAGATTTAAGTGAATAAAGGACAGATATTAATGTTAGAAAGCTAAGTTTTTCTTGTTTGAATTCATCTACATTAACAAGGACAGAATTAGAATCCACATGTTTTATTGAAACGTCATTATTATTTTTTGTTGTACAAAAAGCTTCATTCCATAAAGGTTCAATCTTTAAAAAATAAAATTATTAAATTAAAAAATTGTCCATTAGAGTCTGAGACACAAAAATAAAAATTCAAGACTCGAATGTCCATATTTTCGATTCAAAAATTAATTTGAGAATCAGCTAAAAAATGTCTCAGACTCTAATTTAAATGTTACTAAACCTTTTTATTAATTTCATCAACAACTTGAGCAACAGTCAAAAATTTAAATTTTTCATCCATTTCATCATCATAAAAAGCGTTTATATAATCAAAGCGAGTACAAGTAGCAATACAACTAAGCAAAATTAAAATTAAAAAAAATTTCAAAAATTTTTTTTAACCTTCCAGCACGAATTCTAACATTTTGAAATGTATTATCAGTTAATTTAAAACAAAAAGAAGCAAACAATTTCCATTCAGAAGGAATACGCCATTCAAATTCGTTAAGTAAAGATTGAAGAAGATAAATTCGACTTTAAAAAATTTAAATTTTTTTTAAATTTTTTAAATAAAAAAAAAACCTTTTCAATTGACTACTAATTTCTGTTTGTTTATAAATTAATTGAAAAAGTAATTTAATTAGCCATCCAACCTGCCTTGGCTCACAACAACAACTCTAAAAAATAATATTTTTTGTTTTAAAAATTCAAAAAAAATTTAAAAAAAACATACAATTGTAGATAAACATGTAACCCAATATTTTTCTGCTTCTTGAGGTATTTCCAAGAAAAATTTTTCTAGTGTAGGTATTAAAAAAGTTAACAATTTTTCGCGTTTTTCAAATTTCCAAAATTTTGATCCAGAAATTATTCCAGCAATAATTTCTGATGCTAATCTTTGATAACTTTCCTTTAAAAATTAAAAAAAATTTTAAATAAAAAAAAAGTTACTTTAGTTTCTTTCAATAAATTATTCAAAATTTCAATAAATTCAACAAGCAAAATATCATTAAAGGTGCGGAAAATACGCTAAAACATTAAAAAAAATATAAACATATAATTATAATAATAAAAACGAACATTAAACAAAGAAAAATTAACTGCATCAAATTCCCTGTCTTGCTTCTGAAACAATAGAAAATATATGTAATTAAATTATAGAAAAATTTTTCCAGAAAAACCAGAATTTAATAAAAACATTTTCAGGAAAAATCAGAATTTAATAAAAACATTTTCAGGAAAAATCAGAATTTAATAAAAACATTTTTCCGGAAAAAACTGAAATTAATTAAAACATTTTTCCGGAAAAATCAGAATTTAATAAAAACATTTTTCCGGATAAATCAGAATTTAATAAAAACATTTTCCGGAAAAATCAGAATTTAATAAAAACATTTTCCGGAAAAATCAGAATTTAATAAAAACATTTTCCGGAAAAATCAGAATTTAATAAAAACATTTTTCCGGATAAATCAGAATTTAATAAAAACATTTTCCGGAAAAATCAGAATTTAATAAAAACATTTTCCGGAAAAAACGGAAATTAATTAAAACATTTTCCGGAAAAATCAGAATTTAATAAAAACATTTTCCGGAAAAAACGGAAATTAATTAAAACATTTTCCGGAAAAATCAGAATTTAATAAAAACATTTTTCCGGAAAAATCAGAATTAAAATATAACAATGTATTTTTCCGAAAAAAGTATAAAAAATTAATTTACCTCATCCTCCAAAGAAAAAAGAATGGAAAATTTGTTTAAAAATTCTTTATTTTTTAAAATGTCAATTATAGAATGTTCAATTTCATTCATTTGAGAATAATCACGATTAGCCTTTAAAAAACAAATAAATTTATAAAAACATAAAATAAAATATAAACCCAATCTTGTTGTGAAGGCGGTGCATAGCATTTAAATTCTTTTGGCCAAACATAATATCCCCAGTGAGGCAACTTTAAAAAATTTAATTTAAATAATTTTAATTTTCCAATATAAATGTTTAAAAAAACAAAAATTTTATTAAAAAGGTCTGTTGCTTTTTTCTTAATTTAAAATCAAAAATTACATGAAGAAATTCAGCGTTGTCCCATTCATTTTGCACAGATGGTAAATTATCAGAATCATAAAGAAGAAAACTAAAAAATAAATTAAAATTATTAAAAAAAATAAATAAAACCTGTTATCCTTTCTAATTCCATATTTAATTGGCCATGTAGCACCAGGACCAGTATTTGGTTCACTTATCACATTCTTAACAAGTTTCTTTGCTTTTTGTCTATTTATTTTTAGCCAAGAACCACAAAAACTAACAGCTAATTTCCTTGTTTTAATAGAATCATCTATTAAAAGTTGGAAAAAATGTAAAACAATAGTTGATTGTAAAGTTGAATCACGACGAAGTAAAAGGCTTAATAGAGCTCTAGAAAGATCTACGTGACGCCAATGAAGTTGATTATTAGCTGATATTTGACAAAGATCTGTGGCTGTTTGAAGATAACAACTAAAAAATTATATTTTAATTTCTTTTTTAAACTAAATTTGAAAATAAGGGACACTTGAGTACTTGCAACAATTCATTTTTAAACCTCTCTCTAATAGTAAGCCCAAAAATAATTAAAAAAAAATTAAAAACCTTTTATTTTTCTCGTTAATTTCTGCCTCTTTTCTAGTCGAATTTTGTATTGATTCTTCTGATATTAATAAAATATCTTTGTGCAAATTTCCATCATAATCTTCAATTAAAGCTTTGGCAAAAGGAAAAACATTGTTAGAAAACTAAAAATAAAAAAGTTAATAAAAATTACAAAAATTAAAAAAATAAACCTTAAATTCAATTTGAAAAGATGTATGATTATTTATTATATAATCTCGAATCAAATCAAAAAGTAAAACAATTGATTGTTTACTGGAATCTGGAGATTCTGCTAAACATAAAGTTGGCCAAAGTTTGGATACGGTCTCCCAATCCTAAAAAAAAAGAATTTTTATTTTCTATAAATTATGTTCTCTCCAGCCAAGGGGTGGGCTGGAGGGAACATTGAACAAAATTTATTTTTTAAAATATTAATTTAAAAATTACATACTTGTCTGGTAAGAATAGATGTTTGCTTTCCATTTGCGAGAATGTATAATGTACCCTAAAATAAAAAAATTAAATATACCGCAAAAATTTAAGAAAATTAACTTACCTTAAATTGTTCATAACTAGCAGATTTGTTTTGAAGTATTTGCACCAAATTGTCGATAAATAATTTGTATGAGAATGACCACCAATTAAAAGAGCTGTCTAATAGTTTTTGAGCTGTCTGTCTTACAAGTGCGTAGGTAGAAGTAGAAAAACGAAAAGCTAGTTGAAGAACTTCTACATGAGTTTGAGTAAGGCCTACTAATGGACGGTGTATCAAACGTTTCTGGAAAAAATAAATAACAAAAATAATAAAATAAATGTTCCTTCCAGCCAAGGGGTAGGCTGGAGGGAACATTGCTTCCACTTAAAATAGGATATTTTACAAATTTAAAAAATTCCTATGTCTAACAAATAAAAAATAAATCCAAACCGTGTGCATTAATGCAACAGTCCCCTCCATAACTGATTCAACTGTTTGAGTAAAACCACGCAATGGATCATTCAAGATTTTCTTAGTTAGCTGAAGTGAAGTAGCTGCATATTGGTGATTTGTCTAAAAATTAATTCGATTAATGGAATATATTAAAAAAACTAATTTTTAAAAGAAAAAATTAAAAAACAAACCAAATTAGAACCTCGTTCATGTAAAAGAATCCGTATAATGTGAAGAAGCTAAATATTAAAATTAAAAAAATCAAAAAATTAAAAAAACCTCAAGGCTAGATTTTGTATCATTTTCTCTTTCATCTAATAAATTTTCTCCAATTTGTTTCACAATTTTGAATAAAAAATTTCTATAATTGCTTCCATCATTAGCCGTTATTTCTAAAAATTAAAAAATTATTTAAAAGTTAAAATTTTAGAAGGTAAAAAAGTATCAAAACGACGTTAATAATTTTTTAAAAATATATTTAAAAGTAAATTTAATTAAAAAAGGTTAATTTTAAGCAAAATTATAAAATACAACACACTAAAGAAAAATAGGGTAAGAGAGGACTCGAACCTCCGTCGCCCAAACAACAAATCCATCTCACTAACCATTACACCATACTAACACACTTCAAAATCGTTAAAAAAAAGACCTAATATTTTTAATTAAATTTATTTTATAAAAATCATTTTATAACAATCCCAACTCATTTAATTTTTTAATTCTCCAAAAATAATTAATTTAGTATATAAACAAACAAACTTTTAACATTACAAGGTTTAGCAACAGTGTCCAAAACAACATTTGGTGTAGCCATCTGTATAAGTGATAAAACTTCTCCATCGAAAAACGGGCAAAGGCTTGAACATCCACTCAATGCATGATGAGCAATTTTTAAGCTTTTTAATATTTCTTTACTAAAATTTAAAAATAATATATAAAATGATCAAAAAATAAACAAACTCAGTCATATCTTTAAAATTAGCCAAGATATTTTGCAAAGGAATTGTAATGAATTGATCGACTAGTTTTGAAGCATAATCAACCTTGAGAGATAAAAAAATTAATAAAAAATATTTGAAAAAATTAAAATAAACCTCATCATCCGTTGGAATATGCCAATCTAATGTTACTTCGTTCCTATTTATTGGTTCAGCCCAGTGCTAAATTAAAAATATTAAATTAAAAAAAAACAGAAAAATATACTCTTAAAGGCAAATATTTGTCAAAAGGTTGATCACAAAGTTTATCAGATTTTGGAATTAGATATACTGAACATAGTAAATGTAAAACATTTTGAGCAAAAACAGCTACCAACTAAATTAAAAAAAGAAAAGTGTACAAGCAGTTAAAAGAAAATAGCAAAAAAATAAAAAAGGTTCAAACCTTAAAAATATTTGACGATTTAAAGCATAAAATTTTCGAAATAAAAGAATCAAGTAGACTTTTATTTTCCAAAAGAATTGTTCCAGGAGTATTATGAACAATTTCAGCAGCAAAGTTAATATACCAAATTAATGCTCTATCAACTTCTTCTTCTTGTTCAGATCCAACTTAAAAATATAAACAAATATTTAATTAAAAATTACAAAATAAACCATGATAATGTTCTTCAAACTTTTTAACAGCAAAATTGAAAAAACGAGAAAATTGAACTTTTGAATCAAACTAAAAAATATTAATTTAAAATAATTTAAAAAAAGCATACTGCAACAATAGATCCAGCCATTTTTGAAATTGTATTCATCGCAGGTTTCGAATTAAACAAGTGTTCATTTACAAAATTATAAAACAGATTGGTGATGTGCTAAAATTAATTTTTATTTTAATATTAAAAAATAAAGTAAAGAAAAAATTCTAAAAAATTTAAAGTTGCTTTAAAAAAATTTTTCAATTAAACAACTAATTTGTTTTGTTGTTTAACGCAAAGAAATAAAACATAAACTAACAAAGTGCATGAACCCTTCCCATAATTATTTCAAAACTAACGACTAAACCACTATACCAAGAACCCATTAATTAATAAATGAATTTTAATCCTTATATTATTTAATATTTATATATATATTAATTTTTGAACAGTTCCCCTATTTATATAAAAGGTTACCAGAAATGTTAAGCCAACAAAAAACATTTTAAAAATTAAAAAAAAACCTTGTAAAAGGCACAACTGCAATTCTTCACTAGTGAGCGAAAAACGATCAGAATGCCCTTTTCCATAACTATTTCTTCTAAATTCTTTCCTGCAGTTCTGGTTGATGTTAAATCCTGTCTATCGTTCACACTACTTCCAAGTAACATTAACATAGAAAAAATTTTTCTCATTAGTTCGTCAACATAAAATTCAAAAGAAGCTGTTTCAGAACATAGATTAATTTCTTCTGGTGTCAAATCTGTACAAGTCAGAGGGGCCTGTGAACAATCAACGATGGGAATTAGCATCATAAATATTGACAATATCTTTAAAATAAAAATTTAAAAGGTACAATTCAAGTATTTTTGGTAAAAAAAACTAAAATTGAAGAAACACCAAAACTTTAAAAAAATTAATAAACCTGAAAAACAAGTCCACACTTTGCAAAATCATTAACATCAACTCCAGGCAATAAATTATTCATCAAAATAATTGCATGACGTCTATATGATTTTGTGTTTGCTTCAAAATCTTCCAAACTTTTAACAGGTAAGCGTTGAACATTATCATCAATGTTTGGTAGACGATCACGCGCAATGACCACACAAACACGTGAAAGAATTTGTAGAGATTGGGTTAGACGATGAGGCTCAGTTAAAGTTTGCAAGGAAGGATAAACTCTTAAAAAATTATAAAAATATATGAAAATCGAAATTAATCTAAAGAAAAAAGTAAAACAAGTCCAATAGACTCAAATTAGCATTTAATGAACCAAAACATCCTTTCAAAGAAATAAAAAAGCTGACACTAACCCACAACTCACTATAAACAAAATAAAAACTTACAAATCCAAAACAAAAGGAACAATAATTCCAGGCGACAAAAAGGCTAATAAACGAATAATTGAAGGTACAAAATCATCTTTTTGTTTAGCAAAAGCAGCATATTCCAAACATGGCATCATTGACTTAACAAAATTGTCAATTTGTACATTTGTAATGTTCATCTTTTTGGGAATCTAAAAATCATAAAAAAATAAAAAAACAAATAAAATTAAAAAAAACCTCATTAACATAACGTTTACAAGTATATCGCTCTCGAGAAACTCTGCCAACAAAACAAAGGCATAATTTATACAAAAAATCGAGAAGATGTTTGGTATGTTTTCCAGTGTTAGAAGGGTGGAAATAGCTTTCAAGAGTAAGAAAAAGTTGATCAAAACATTCTTGAATTCTTCAAAAAAAAATTATTAGAAAAAAATTAAACAAATGGTCAACATAAAAAATATTCCAAAGCCTATTAAAAAAATATACTTGTTATCAGACATTCCAAAAGAATAAGCAAAAATTTTTGCAAGTGACATAACATCTGTTGTACAACTATTTAAGGCAACAACTCTGTCCACGCCTAGTTGAATGTTTAGTGAGGAAAGAAGGCAAGTAAAGAAGAAATTGAAGTGAGGAGAAAAATCAAAATATCCAGGACAGTTAATTGACAATCTGAAAAATTAAAAAAATTAAAAAATATTATTATAAAAAAAACCTTGCAAAAATATTAAAAATATTTTGTCTTTCCAAAGCTCCTGGAGCTTTAAGAAAAAATAACAATTCATCAATCCAAAGTTTTGCTCCAAATAAATCATGTTCTTCTTTAGTCAGACATGTAGGCAGAAAAATTGATAAAATTTTAAATCCTCTCATTGAACTGTCATCCCAAGGACAAAAATAAGGGCGAACCTAAAAAATATTTTTTTAATGTAAAAATAAAAATAGGAATCGAAAGCACGATCCAAAAAGTTTAAAAATAAAAATCAAACCTCATCCAAAATTTCCTGAGTCGCAGAATTATTGAAAAAACGATTGCAGTCAAGAATCGTTGCGCCCAAAATTTTCTTCATATCATCAGGGATTAAAAAGACTCCATCCTAGAATTAATAAAATATAAATTTAATTAAAATAAAATTAAAACCTCTTCAAGATTTTTATAAGCAACTTGGACATATAAATCGTATAATGGGCGCCAATCAAATTGAAAATCTTCACGAGATATTAATGTTTTTCGCCTAAAAATTATTTCTTATTATATGAAAAGTTTTCTTTTTTATCCACAAAAATAAAATTGCGGAGAATTTTTTTATAAATTAAAAATCAAAAATTACGATAGAAGAGAGCGAATTGAAGAACAGAGTATTTTGACCACACGTAAATCCAGATCTTTCAATATAAGAGAATTGTAAAGCAAGTTGAGCATATTTACATGATCCTGCTTTGTGAAGCGAAATGAATGCAATTTAATGAATCTGTAAAATATTGGAATTAGAAAAAGAAAATAAATTGATCGAACACAACCCCCAAAATTTTAAAATGTTTAAAATGTAAAACCTGTCCAATTCATACACCCAAATAACCAAGCCAGGCCGAGCATCTCGCATGAGAACAGAGTAAGCCAATCCAGATTTGATATTAGAGAAGTAATAATCCGCCTCTTTCTCTAACTCTGCTTGGTAAGGAAGTAATCGGTGATGCCACACAACCCGTTGAAATTGAGAACCATTATCTTCTAAAAACAATAATTTAGTCATTTCAGGTCTGAATAAAATCTCTTTTCCTTTAGTGGGAGTTATTTTTCAAGAGTTTCGAAAAAGAGTAATAAAGAGATTAGTAATTGACCGGTTAACAAGTGATTAACTCAAAAAACAAAAATAAACCTTGGCTATCAGCAACTTCAATATCAGAATCTTCGTTTTCCATTTTTCCAAAAGAGTCTTCAGTGAAAGTATAATCAATTTCCTCTTCAAAATCAGATTCGTCGGAATAATCGGAAGAGTCACTGGAATCCACTTTTAAAGCTTTTTATAAATAATTTGCTAAAAAAAAAATTTTGCGAAATAAATAATATCATCAAAATATTTAAATAAAAATTGTAATCATATTTTTAGTAAAAAAGGAAATACGAAAATAAAAGATAAAAAAGCGACAAAACGTTACATAGAAATAAAAATGAATAAAAATGACTAAAATGAACTGTAGAAAAAATTCAGCTTTTATACTAAAATGTTACCCAAGGAAAACGAAACACCAAAATCATAAAAAATAAAATTTAAAGAAAGAATTTCAAAATGTCAACTAATTAGAAAAATAACGATATCTCTACAAACAAAGAAAAATAATTTAAAGAATAATTTCAAAATGTCAACTAATTAGAAAAATAACGATATCTCTACAAACAAATAAATTAAATAAAAATTATTGGTTAAGTGGGAAGACAACTAAATTGCTATCAATATAGGTAATAAGTTCGAATCCAACAATTGGTAAATATTAAATAAATAAAAAATAATTATTTAAAAATTACTAAAAAATAAAACTTAATAAATTTTAGGCTTTAAAAAATTTTTTCAAAATAAAAAAAAATTTAAAAATAAAAAAAACTAAAAAATATTTTTTAAATCCCTCTCATCTCTTCTACAACTAATAAAATTATTGTATTTCTGGGAAATCGATTTTAATTAACTTTTTTGTTAATGACCGCCTTTAATAGATTTTTATCTTTCATTTAAACCCTCTTTTCTTCTAAATCTTCTTTCTATTTATATTTAAATATTCTTCAATTTATATTTTATTTATCCAAATTTTACTTAAAATTTGTTTTTAATTTTCTCTTTATATTTAATTAATATTTTATTAAAATGTCTCAAGTTGTGAAAAGAGTTTCTCCTCAAATTGAATCTTTACCAACTATTGAAGGACTTAAACTTATTAAGCAAAAGGTACAACGCTAAATATATTTATTAGATTAGAATTAAAAAAGAATTAAAATCAGAATTGAACATCAGAAATAAAAAATCAGAAATAAAATCAGAATTAAAAATCAGAATTAAAAAATCAGAATTAAAAAATCAGAATTAAAATCAGAATTAAAAATCAGAATTAAAAAAAATCAGAATTAAAAAAAATCAGAATTAAAAAATCAGAATTAAAAAATCAGAATTAACAAATTAGAACTAAAAAATCAGAATTAAAATTTAATCTAACGACCATCCTAGGTATTTCCTGATGAAAGAGGCTTCTTTAGTGAATCATACAATGCTAGCGAGTGGAAAGATAAATTAGGGTTTGAGGAACAATTTTTACAAGATAATCATTCTTACTCACAATTTGGAGTTATTAGAGGATTACACGCACAAAAGGGAATGGGTAAACTTGTATCAGTACTTGTTGGAACTATTTATGGTTAAAATACTTAAAAATTGAAATTTCTGATTTTTAAAAATATTTTTTAGATGTAGCAATCGATGCCCGTTTAGAGTCCCCTACTTTTGGTAAATGGCATGGGATAATTCTTGACTCTAAAGAAAAGACTTCTTTTTGGATCCCTGATGGTTAAAAATAATTTTTTAAATATTCAAATATTTTTTTAAAATATTTTAAGGATTTTTACATGGCTTTCAGGCAATGATTTAATTTAAATTTAATTTAAAAAGGTTTATTTATTTTTTAAAGTGTATTTCTGAGGAAGGCGCGCATGTTGTCTATAAAGTAACTTTTAAATTATTAAAATTTTTTCTAAAATTTATTTTAATGTTTAAATTTGTTTTTAGTGTACTACTGAATACAATTCTGACAAAGAATTTGGTGTTGACCCTTTTGATGAACAGGTAATGTGTTAAATGACACACTGAGCGCCAACCCTTATAACATTTGAATGGACAAACATTTAAAGATAAAAATTTACCATTCGATGGAGAATTAAATTTGCTACAAAATATAAAAAATTTAAAATATTAGCTTCTTTTTAAAAGGTCCAAGAATCGCGTAAATGGTGTTTTATTCGAAAAATTGTTTCTTTTTTGCTTATAACTTTTCTTTTATTTTACCTAAAATTCTGATTTTTTTATATTTTATAGCCTAGATTCTGCTCTATTTAACGATATCAATAGCTTTTAAAAATGTTTATCTATTCAAGAGTTATAGAATTTAGCGTTCAGTTACTCCCTTACCTTTTCTGCAAGGAATAATATTAAAAAAAAATTTCTCGCAAAATAAATTTACCAAAATTAAAATTTTAACTTTTTTAAATTCCAATTTATCTCTAATAAAATATTAAAATTAAAGATTGGTATTGTATGGCCAGTTGTGGACAAGTCAAAATGGGTTGTCAGCGAGCGTGATCTTGTAAAATAAAAATAATTTTTTTTTAATTTTTTTCATTTAAGAAACATCCACCATTGAGTTCCTTAAACGGGACAAATGCATAAAACAAATATTTTAGAGGTCTTTGCAATTTCTCAACTCAACTTTACCTTAAAAGAGTAATTAACTTAAAAATAAGTGGGTGACTAAAAATAAATAAATAGTAAATGTTTTATTATCCTTTCCATTTTTTTAATTTTATTTAACTCTTAATGTTCTATTAACTCAATAAAATGGTTATTTTATTTATAAATAAAAAAATTCATTTTTTTTTAATTTTTTTGTTTACTTTTGTTATTAATCTAGGCTTAAACTGAGTTGATTCAAAGCCTTAAAACGTAGGGATATTTTAACTAATTATAAAAGTTTTTGGTATCATTCGATAAAGAATTGAAATAGCTACAAAACAAAATAGAAATCAAAATTTTAGATGAATGAGAAAAAATATTATGATTTAAAAACCTGTTATTTTTCGCAAAATGCTTAGTTTTTCAATCATAACATGTCTGCATTTTTAATTAAAATTTTTATTTTTTATTTTTTTATAAAAAATTTAATTCTCTATCGAATGATACTAATCTTATTTCGAAAGGTTTATTCATTCACGAGTTATTTGGTCTAAACCCTACTAATGTCTACAACAAAATTGAGTACAATTTTCTTAATTTTCTCTGATTTTTTTTAGTGTTAAAATTAGTATATTTAATTGTAAATACAAGGCAAATTGTTTTTGTATTTTTCTGATGGATTATCAAGAAAAGAAATAATATAAAGACAAAAAAGTGTTGAGGGAAGAGAATAGCCTTTTGACGCCAACCGGTCTCTCCAAACATAGAAGGTATAATAAGTAATAGGCAATCTTTATTTTTTTTTTTGATTAAAAGGTCCGGGACGGACATAAAACATTCATTTGGGATATTTATTATTTGTTGCAAATTTTCTTTTTTATTTATTTTCTTTTATTTTATTTTTTTACACAAAAAAGGTAGTTTTTGTCCTTAGATGTTCTTAAATAAATTTATAATTTCTTAAAAATAAATAAAATATTTATTTTTAATTATATTTCCAGTATAAATTTAATAAATTTTTAATTCTTCAGTTAAAAATAAATATATTTTATCCAATAAAAATGAGGAAATGGGCAATAAGAAGACTAAAGTATAACCAAAAATATTAAAAAAAAATTAATAAAATAAAAGGATTGTTGGGTGAATGAATAAATGGATCACATCGCGAAGTGTAGATTAAGCCGATTTGGTGGACAGAGTTGGATCGATTCAAAAAGTAGGGGGAAACAAAAGGAATTAGCTTTTATTATTTTTTACTCTATTATGGGTACATTTATTTCATTTTTTGTTATCAATCAGAAAATATGCTTCAAAAACATGCTGTATTTATTAAAGATTGCAAACTTGAAACATTTTCGCAAACTTTATTCAACTTGTTTCTCTCAAAACATAAACCTTAAATTAGTTATACACACATTTTAAAGTTTTTACGCTTGTTTCAATACTTAAAAACATTTTTAAAATGTTTCCCAAACAATTCAAACAAAAATACTAAGCTTGTTTTACATTAAAACACCAAAACATTTTGAATTTGTTTTTCTCAACATTTTAAACTTTATTGTTTTACTACATTTAATTCACAATTTGTTTTATATTAAAATTTAGAAAATAAGGTAAATGGCCGCCGATTCAGTTTGCGGCCATTTTCAAATTCCTCGTCCAAAATGCATTGGAATGGAATTTGTAACAATTAAAGGGAGTCATTCAGGCTTCTATAGAACAATTAATAAAAATATAGCTCATAAATATGGGCTTTTACAACAACAAACTTTTAGAATTCCAACAACAAAAAGACCAAGTATTCCAACGGAATGGACTAACATTAAAAATAATAATATTGAAGAAGAAAAAAAGAAAAATAATAATGGAAGTATTGCGGAAGAGCCTGAAGTTGTTACTGAACCTTTGCCTGATTATGAAGTAGAGGAACTTAAAGAAAAGGAAAGTGTAGCAATAAATATAAGGTCAGTGAGAAAAAAACGCTAATTTCCATTCAAATTATTTTTTAATTTTCATCGTTTTAGTGAAAGAAAAGATACTATCTCCGTTCCGAATGAATTGACTCCATCAATTCCCCCTCTTGGAGGTGAGGAGGAAATGGCCTTGCTTAAACTTGAGGGCGCTCAAAATAATATTATCAAAGAGTGAAGATTAAAAATATTTATTAATACAATTTTACACTTTTAAACTGTTAAAACTTTAATAAAAACAATTAAATTATTTATTCAATTTTAATTTAATAAAAGGGTGGGTTAAATAATAAAAAAGTTAAGAAGTCAAAGAAATTAATTGGAATATAAAAAATAAATTCGGCAGTGTTTTTAACATGTTTTAATTGAAACATTTTATCAACAAAGATTTATCACAAAAATAAATAGAAATTTAAATAAAAAATATTAGTGATTTTAAATAAAGTAATTTAAACAAATCAAATGCTTATAGATTAATAGTTTTACAAACTTGTATTTTTAAACTTTACAAACTATAATTTATAGTTTGTTTAATGCTTTGTGAATGTTTTACAAATTGTTTCTTTAAACTTATTTTTATTATTTCAAACATCCAAAACATGTTTTGGATGTTTTTTAACATGTTTTGTTTTAAAGTTTGTAATATTGTAAAGTTTTGACTTAATGAAATTTTTTTATTTTAAGTTTGTAAAATGTTTTATTGCTCTAACATTATTCTAAAAAACTTGTTTACTTTCTTTCTCGAATTTTATTAAAAATAAAGTTTCAATTATTTGCTGTCTATTCATTTTATTGCTGTCTAGTATTCTCTCACTAACTATTATTTATGCTTATTTGCTTCAGTTTTGATGTTTCGATCAACAGTGTTATTAAGTTTTGTTCGTAAAATACTTAAATGTTTGTGGGATGTTTTACAAATAAATAAATTACTGGTTTATTGATGAACGTGAGGGAGCATTTTCTCTCCTGCATAAACCATCACGTATTAATTGCTCTCTAATCTCAGATTGTCTAACTATACCTAAGCGCATTCTGTAGTCTCTAATGGCAGAAACCAATGGACTTTCTTGTCTGCCTTCTTTAGCATCTTTTGGCCTAACCGACCCTGTGGTACGGTATCTTAATTTTTAGATATTTTAATTAAAAATTGATTTTATGTGCCAAACCTCTGTAAAATTTTGGAAACACAGCTATGTGTTACACAAAGACATCTCAAAAATTAAAAAAATAAATAATTAATTAATTTAAAAAATTCTAACTTGGAGATATCACAAATTTTCCATCCTGATTTATGTAAATCTACAATTTGTTGACGTTCACTCATTGATAAAGGCAGTCCTGGTGAATATGTTCTACCCAACTGATTGACACCTTTATTTGATTAAATTCAAAAATAAGTCCAGACTCAAATAGCTCCTACCTGAACTTCGACTTGCAGAAGAATCAATCTGAGAAGCATTAATAACATCAATAGAAGGCCTTGTAATTTCTCTATTAGTCAATAATCCACCCATTGGGAAAAATTGTTCACATTCATTTAATCTTTGTATTTGTGGGGATCCTTCAGATGAAGAAGAATGAGTGGAACTTGAAGGGCTCTGCCCTGCTGATGGTAAAACAAAACAATTGTCCTTTAAGAAAATTAATTTTTTTAAATTTATTGAGGTTAAAAGGTAAAAACACCTTAAATCTTAATGAAGGTAAACTAAATCGTCTTTCATTTTCATTTGAAAAAGGTAAAAATGGTTGTAGAGAATAGTAGTGTTGAGGAGAGTAACGATCATCCAAAGGGAGTGAACTTATTGTTGTATTTAATTTTCCTTTTAAAGGACTTAAATACATGCTGACAGGCTCTAATGATGTGAAATTCTTATTCGTCTTCAATTCGCCCTGAAAATTTAATTTTTTTTAATTTTTTGTTTGAAAATTTCTAAATTTCCAAGTCCAAAATAAATAATTATAAAATAATCAAAGATCATTTTATTATTAAAAAGCAAAAAATATTAATTAATAAATACTGTAAAATAAATTCCTGTTTTATCAAAAATTAAGCAAAATTGCTGATATTTTTATTTCCTGCTGATTTACTACTGCAAAAAACTATAACACTATCTTTACTCTTATTATTAAACTTTTCTCGTTCATTTGTCTCAATTTGTAAAAACAAACAAACAGTACAAAACACAATATTTTTGCTGACGATTTAATAAATAAATAAAAAAGTTGGAAATCATACTACGGTTGTGCATAAAAATATTGAATTTTCGCAAACTTAATATTTGATTTATAAATAAAACTTGATGTTTATTATATAAATAAAACTTGACGCCTGCTTAAGAAAACCTAATGTTTTGTATCAAAACTGCGCCTGCTGCATTAAATAAAAATTGACGCCTGCTACATAAACAAAGTTGGAGTGTTGCGCGCACAACCTTTTTACCAAAAAAGAATTGAGGTTTTTTTTTTAATAATTTTGCTTATAAAAATAAATTTTTTGTTGTTTTACAATTTGATAAACAAAATGCGTAAAATAAGGGGAGAATGTTGTTTTTGTTTTTATGAATAGACTTTTTCTTTGAATACTTTTACAAGTGATTAATGATTATTTTATAGAAAGTTTAATAATTGCGGCAAAAATGTGTTTATTTTACTTTATTTTCTTAACAGCCAAACTAAATGTTTTTTTGTTCTTTTTTAATAATTTAATTAATGACAGGTAAAAATGAAAGTTGAGAAAGGAAAATTAGTAATTATGGTTAAAGGGGAGAAATATATGATTTTTATATTTAAATAAATAAATTAATTAAGGAAAAATAATAATTTTTCTTTTTATAATTTTCCCAACCTTCATCCAGGCGTGAAAATCTCGTTCCAAACTCTCAGGTGTGGAGGTATCAATAATTGGTTGGGGTGTAAATATTGGTTCCAAAAAATAATGTTTTATTATGGATGTATTTTTCAATAAATTTACGTTGTTTTTTGCGGTAATTAATTCAGGTTCAGTCTTAATTTGGTGTAGAATAGGTTGTTGATCAGCGTCAATCGGGAGCATGGACTATACTACCACACTTCTACCTTACATAAAACTGTATTATTAAAGTTTTATATGTAAAAGATAAAAAATTATATTTAACTTTTACAAACTTAAAAATTGTAAAACATTAAACTTTTACAAAATTAAAAATGCAAATATAAATATCAAACTTAAACAAAAACTTGAAAAACTTAAAAACTTGCAAAACATTTAAAAGAATATAAGTTTGCAAACTTAAATGTTGACAACTATACAATGTTAACGCCTATTTAATAAAAATAAATTATTTCTTTAATGCACTCTTTATGTAATCATATTTTTTATAAATTGTTTACTTAAAATTCAAAAAAAGCTAATTAGAAAATTAATTATTTATTTTGTATTTTTATATAATGGGATGCCAAAATTAATTTTTTAAAGAAAAATAATGGCATTAAAAAAAGAAAAAATTAGTTGAAGGACTTATGATACAAGGAAGGAGACGGGAATATATATATTAAAATGAAGAAAAGTTGGGTAAAATATATTAAAAAAAAGCAAAAAAGAAGGGCGGCAGTAAGAGGTTTCCGCGCAGGCAAATTAATGTTTCTGTTACTGCAGAAAAATGCTGTTTTCTGCGGTTGGAGACTAAAAAATGATGGCCCCATATATATTATATATACCTGGTAAGGAGAAAAAAGAGAAAAGAAAGAAAATTAGACCGGTTTTTCGAGGAAAAATCTGAAAAATCCCGCCATAAATGAACGGATGCCTTTTTAATAACTTTTTCTTATATACAAAATTGGTCTCTATTTATTGCCAAATTGCCGAAAGGGTTAATAATTGAAGAATAAAATATTGCTTACTTAAAAAAGATTTTTTTACAACAATATTCCTATAAACATAATTTATATTTAACGTCTGTTTCATAAAATCTAACGCCGCCCGTTAGATATTTTAAATTTATTTCCCTTAAAACAAGACAAAAAACAGACAATTAAAACATTACAAACTTAGCTTAACAAATAAATTTTTATAAACTTAAAACTTGCACTTAAAACATTACAAACTTAAAACTTGCACTTAAACATTACAAACTTACGCCTGCTTTTGTAAAACTTAATTTCTGTACAATAGAAAAAAGTTTTAAGTTTAGTCAATTATTAAAATAATTAAAAATAAGAAAAGGCCCTATTGCCGTTAGCCACGTGAAGAATTCTTCTTTTTGAAAATTGCGCGATCAAAAATAAGAAAAGTATAAAAGCTTAAGTCATAAGAAGAAAGAGAAAAAATAATAAATTGGTGGTTGTTATATCCCTCCTTATATTGTAAAATTACATCATTTGCTGAAACTTGTTAATTTTTGGCTTGTTATATATTCACACACTAAAAAAAGAATTGTAAAGAAAATAAAAATCGTTATGTATAAAAAATAAGGAGGACATTAAAAAAACATTTTTTGGATTTTAATTGTGCTATTATTTTTTATTATTGGCCTATTTTTGAAAGAACGATTTTAAGATATATAGAGGAAGAAAATTTATAATTAAAACATAATTTAATATTTTTAAAAATTTAATTGGTTTTATATGATAAATCTAAAAAAACTTAAACTCTAACAATTAAGTAATATTACAAACCTAAAAACTTAAACAACAACTAAAATTTGAAATCTAACAATTAAGTAATATTACAAACTTAAAACTTTACAACATTTAATAATCCACAAATAAATAAACATTTGTAATTTTATTTTTATACTAGTTAAAGTTGTAAAAATTCATAGAAAACATGTTATTAATTATATAAAATGAGCTACTTAAGTTTTATTAAAAAGTATGCGGAAATTACAAGTGAAGAGAATATGGAAAGGGAAAAATTGCAATTAATTCTGAGCTTAAATATAATTATAGGCCAGAAAAACAAGATAATGAAAGTTGTAGAAAAAAAAAGAAAAAAACTAAAAACTTGATTAAAGAAGAGTGAATTAAGAGTTGTAGGCGTGAGTGAAGTACTTTGCGTTTTTTGGTCCTTAACTTTTTTAATTTAATCTCAATTAAAACAATTTTTATATAAAACGAAAGCTCTGAATTTGGGGAATATTTTTCCCAGCGGGATCATTCTGATTTATTCATTTTATTAAATGTTATAGCCAAAAAACTTGTGTTTGATTTAAATAAATTTTTTTATTTTTTCTATTATTCGATAGAAAATTAATTAAATTTGTTATAAAATGCAAAAAAGATAAATTTAAACTTTTCACAAAGAATAAAGGTTAAAATTGCAAATTTTATTTTCATGCCCTCAGGCAATTTTTATTTAAATATTTTTAAAATTTAACAAAATTAAAAAAATTTTTTTTTTTAAATTTAAAAAAGTTTTATAAACAATAAAATAAAAAAATAATTTATTATTTCAACCTTGAAGCAACATTAAAAGTGAAAGTATTTAAAAAAAGCAAAAAAGTATAATCCGACTGGAATAGAAAAAAATAATTTAGGTTAATCCTTCAACTCTTTTCCCTCTTTTTTACTTGTTTGGAGGAGTATAAAAAATGAAAGGATTGGAAACATGCTAAATTTATTTTCACGGGAGATTTTAAGACATAATTAGCCGAGAATGGGGAGGTTCTGACCAAGTCTAGTCTGATGATCATAACTCAAAAAATAATAAATCAATTCGAATGCTTTTGATATAAATCGATAGAGGATTGAATTTGCTACAAAATATAAATAATTCAAATTTTTTGAATGAAAGTGAAAAAAGTTGTGGTCAAAAAACTGGTAAAAATGCGCGTTTTGAGATGTTTTTAACACACAACTTGTTTGAAATAAAATAAATAATTTTAATTTGGATACATTTTATAGTAAATTTAATTCTCTATTCAAAATTATTGAGAACTCATCAAATTATTTCATTCCTTATAAAGTTTTAAGGCTGCGAATCAACTGAATAAGACTGAAAATGTGCACTTTTCTAGGGTGATTAAGGCTGTGAGGGAAAATAAGTATGTTATATTTTTAGCCTTTTTACGTTCATCGCCGCAACACAAAAGTTGTGCAGTGGTTTTTGATATGTCGAGAGATGGATAATGACAAGTTAGGCCGAAAAAAAAATTTTATGGGAAAAATAATAAATAAAAGAGCCGACGGAAGTTGGGGAAAAAAGGATAAAAAGATTGTGGAGAGAACACGGGAAAAAAAATAATAATAAATATTTGGAAAGAAAAGGATAAGGAATAAAAACCGGTCTAACAAAAGCAAAAGAATATTAAAAATTATTATATTTTTGTCCAGAATGGGCATAAAATGAAAAGAGAGGTTTGGGAGTTGAAGCAAAAGGAGAGATAAAACCAATAATTTTATTATAATTTTAAATATTTTTAGAATTGTTTAAAAAATTCAAATTTATTCTTGTAGATCTAGAAAATTATTAGAAAATGGAAAAAATATTTTTTTTAATTTTTTTTAATTATATTCATTGCCCAACAGATTTGACTGTTGCATAGATCCAATGACAGCTTAAATTAAAAAATTAATTATTAAAAAATTAATTATTAAAAATATTAATTTTAATTTTTTTACCCAATCATTCCATGCTTGCTTCCATGTAAAGCATCATTTAAATCTTTTATTGACAATTTATTTATAGGACGGTCAAAAATGCGTGCGGCGATAACCAAAGGGATTTCCTTAAAATAAATTAATTTTAATAAAGGAAAAAATGTTTAATAAAATTTTTAGTGCTTTCAGAAACATTTTGTCAATAAAAATTAATTTTATTACAATAAACTTTAAAAAAATAAAATAAAAATAACATACTCCTCCAGAACGAGCTCTGCTACTGATGAAAATATCCCACAATTGTTCTGCTCTACTCGAATTCTAACATTGTGAAAAATTAACAAAATAATAGATTTTACAATTTGAAGCGATTGCCTGGTCGAGGAATGGTAGAAGCTCTTCTTTTGTTGGAAGACACACTCGCAGGGAAAGATCGTCATATGTTCCGGCCGGTAAACCTATGAAAATATTTTATTAAAAACATTTATTTTTCTATAATATTAAGTTTGTAATATTCAAGTTTATTTAATTAACGTGTGCTTATTCAAGTTTTAAGTAATATTCAAGTTTATTTAAGTAAGTGTGCTTAAAGTTTGTATTCTCAAGTTTGTAGTTTCAAGTTTATTTGTATTTTAAGTTTCAGCTTTTTTATCAAAGTTGTATTTTATATTTCAAGTGTTTGAGGTTTACTGTAAGTTTTTAATATTATCCGGAAAATTGTTTTAGGGACTTCAGTAAGAATATTTCTTTTTATTTCCGGAAAAAGTTTAATTTTAAATCAATTGTAAATATTTCTCCTACCTTGAGCACTGCATTCAGCCGGTTTGTTTCCTTTGAAAATTTGAATAAAACTTTTAAGTGATCCTCCCATTGTTTTGCAAATATCACAATGGACACTAAAAATAAAAATACTAAATAAATATTTTTCCCTCACCAAGAACCAATCCCTCCACAATTATCTTTATCAGGGTTAACACAACGTTCGGGTTTGCCGTGAATTCCAATTCTCGTCTCAACATGGACATAATACTTTTTTGAACCATCCAAGCCTGGGGAATTAACCTTAAAAATAAGCCATTTAAATAGTCTAAAATAATAATTTTTATACCTCTACTTTTCCTCCACTCATTTGAAAACATTTATGACCAGAACTGTCTGTTTCTTCTTTAAAGTTTACGCCTGTAGATTTGTAGCTAGGAAACTTTATGAGCATATTATTTTTGTTTGGACCTGATAATTAATAAAAATAAATTTTAATATTAATTTTTATAAAAAATTCTAACCGGAAGAAGGAGAACATGGAAAGTGTCTCTCAATTTTAACAGCAATGTCGGCATCCACATAAGACGATAATAAACCAAAAAAGATAGATATGATTAGCAATAAAATATTTATAAAGGATAGCTCTCTATGAGAAACCATTTTTGTTGTTCTCAGTTGCGTGGCGATTTCTGATTTTTTGTAAGCAAAATGTTTAGTTGCAGAAGCAATGCTTTTCCTTTTTCCTTCGTTTTTCATTCCTCCTACAAATAGAAATGTTTTATATTATTTAAATGGAAAAAGAAATAAGCGAAGTACTAAACTGATTGCAGTAAAAGAGAAAAAGCAAACTTGTTAAGTTTTACAAAGCTTATTAAAGTTTTATATATTTAAGTTTACAAAGCTTGATTATATTTAAGCTTGTAAAATTCAAGTTTGTTATTCTTAACTTTTATTCAAGTTTGTAAATAATATTCAAGTTTATTTAACTTTTATTTTACTAGTTTACAAATTCAAAGATTAAATTAAAAGTTTGAACTTTAAGACTTATATTTATATCTTTACTTGTAATATTTGTGATAATATTATGTATAATAAATATTGACAACTATTTTTAAGAGTTGCGCTAAATAATCGTAAATAAAAACAATAAAATTTAACAATATAAAATGTAGAAAAGGTAAAGGCAATTTTTTCTTATTTTTGCTCAATGTTATAAATAAAATTGTTTTAAAAATTTGGTATGAGCCAAAGAGTATTAGGCAGTGACTAGTAGTTGTAATTTGTGATGGAACTTCTTTTAGTGAGGTTTTGTTATAAAAAAAATACACATAAAAGTATCCAAAACCTTGAAACTAAATAGTTGTGTAGTTGTGTGTAATAATAAGAAAATTGCGCATGAGAAAAAGAATTAGAGAAAAAAATGGATGCAAACACACACAACTTTTGACTTTGGAGAAAAAATGAGAGGGCTGAAGAAAATTAATTGATGACAACGTCGCTACCTCCAGTCGACGTACAGATTTGCTTATTTGTAGTGATAGAAGGGGAGGTAAAATAGTAATTACAACGAAAATGTTTTTATACTTATAACAAGGTAAAGCAGTTGAAGCATTCCTCCAAATAAAATTTGAAGAATTCTAAAAAATCTTGTTAATGGCTACAGACAATCTATGAAATTCTATAAAAATGACCTTTAAATTAAACTCGTATTCTATCTAAAAGTTCTTCTCAAACAATTTTTTAGTTCTTAACATTGAAGGGTTAAATGCAAAAAAAATTATTGTGCGAAAATTGAAAAAATTAATACAATTAATAAACTTTTTTTGTCTTTTTGCGCTCGATTGACGAAAAATAAAAAAAAAACTTAAAAAAGTTATATTTAAAATTAATGATAGACGATCGAAAAATTCCAAAAAATATTTAGAGAAGGTCAAACCTCCCTGACATCAAAATAGGTATATTAATATTAAAGTCTGGAATGTAAGTCAAAAGTAGACAAATATAAAACAAATATAGTATAATCAAACTTAAATTGATATTATATAAAAATACAACTTGAATAATATAAACTTGAATAATACAACTTGAATATATATTTTACAAACTTAAATAAGTACAATAATAAAACTTGATAAACAACTTTAAATTATAATATTGTGTTAAATAAGCGCAAACTTGATAAAAAATAATTCAACTTTACAAACTTGAATTGATATTTTGTAAATAATAAAATTAGTAAATCTAGATTGATCTAAACGTATAAGTTAAAATAAATATCGATAATATTAATTAAGTAATCAACGATTGTTATATTAAATTCAATGTTCACGCTGCAAAATTTTGTGAAAGAATTTATTCGATTTACTGCCCACGATCTTTTTAGCTAACATCTCTCTTCTTAAATCAGTTAGACCGGTTTAATGTATAAAAATCTCCCGAAACTATAAAATCACAAAAGAATGGAAAAATAAAATATTTTGGGAAGAATAGGAGGAGATTTATGGAAGAAACATATACGTATATAGATTTGCTGTCGATTCAACTGATATCAAATTAGCGGAGAATCCTTAGCTGAATTTTTCATCACTATTTATATTTATTCGATGTATGTGTAACATGATCCTTTTTCTCAATCGTCCTACCTTTTTTTAAACATTATTAAAATTAATCTTATATTTAAATAAACATTTTTGTTAGTATATAACATGTTAACTTTGTTTTGTTATGTTTGTTGTTTGTTTAAGTTTATTTTTGTTGTTTATTTTCTGTACTTATAGTTTTAGTTAAGTTTGTTTTTGTTTTACTAAAACTTAAGTTTGTTTTAGTCAAGTTCTCGTTTTAGTTTATTCATTTTTTATTTAGGTTTATTTTTCAGTCAATCCCTTATTTTCCAATGTATCGTCCGACAACTGATTCTATTTCATTGTTTCCTCGTCAATTTTTTTACTATTTTTATTTCTCCATTTATTATTACTTGTTGATTGCAGCATTTTTGATATTTCCTTCAAAAGGGTTAAAATTCGACAACGATGAGTTTGAACTAAATTTACAACTGATAAAACATCAGCCATGTGCATTTAGACAAGAGAAAAGCAAATGGGAAAGAAAAGTAGAATTTGAAGCGGGTAATGAAAAGGAAGGTCCTAAATTGATTCCAAGGCCTAATGAGACTAATGTAAATTTTAAAATCAAAACCATTTTTATATTATTGTAAAATATACAGTGTTATTCAATCGGAGGTAAAGTAACTGTCTATAGCGAATTTAAAGGTGAATTCAGTATTTATTTGGAATTGCGTAGTTCAGCAAACAAAAAGGTTATTAAATAAATATTTGCAAATAAAAACAATAAAAAAACTTTAAACAAATTGAATATTACAAACCTAATTATTTCGCAAATTTGAATAAAAATAAGAAACAAATAAAAAATAAACTTGAATATAATAATACACTTATTTTTATAATAATTCAAGTATATTATTTTAAGCAAGTGCCTGAACAGTGCACAAACCGGCGTGAAGATGGTTGCGGTGGTTTTGGATCATGGTAATAAATATTAGTTTATTTTAATTTTATTAATATTTAATTAAGTCTTTATTGTGATGCTTGTCAAACACTTGAAACAAACAAAGAACTTAAGGCTCAACTTTTATTAAATGGAAAGCCAATAAGTTGTGGGGAAATAGTAAAACCTGGGACATATGAAAATATGGAATTAGGTGGGTAAAATTATTTTTAAAATATTTAATTTAAAAATATTTATAATAATTACTTTTTAAATTTTATAGCTTTTTGTCTGCCAAATGCTGATGAAATGTTGAAAAGTCAGGGATTAACTAAAGAAACATTTAGGAGTTTAATACAATCTGAGGTTTGGTTAAAATTGTTGAGGTTGACTTAAAATATTTTTTATTAAGGATGGAGGAAATAATATTCATTCGCTTGGTGTATTTGCAACTATTTATGTTTTTGATAGGTATGTACAAACTTCCAAATTAAAACAAACATGAATAATACAAACTTAAATAGAAAGCATAAACTTAAGAATATAAGCATTTAATATAAAATCTAAACAAACTTGAAAAGTACAAACTTAAACTTAAAACATAAGTAAAATAAACTTAGAACACAAAAAATAAAACATTGCAAACTAAACAAACAAACATTGAAACAAACATTAAAACAATTCAAACAAACATTAAAAAAATTCAAACAAACATTGAAATAGATTTAAGATAAACTTAAAACATGTTAGAGCTTTTGAAAAATTACAAACATCATTAAAAACATTTAAAAACTTAGGGATGTGCGAAAACTAATGCAAACACAACAAAAGGTTGAAGCAGTCTACAGGAAGTCTAAAAAATCACTTTTTAAAGATGAACCACTCCCACCAGATGTGTAAGAATAAATTAAAATTATAATAAAATTTTAAATTTATTTTTTCAAGTTATTGGTCACTACCATTTAATAGCCTAATAAAAGAACAGAGAGCATTTGTAGTTTGTCACAAAATATTTGGAAATGTACAAATAAGAACTCAACAGCCTATATCTTGATTATTTTGTATATATTTTTAAATGTTAAAAATTTATAATTTACTTAATTAATAAACGAAAAAAAATCAAAAAAACCTGATTTTTTGATTTTACTTGAAAATATTTCCAAAAATAATTTTGACAAAAAATAAAGGCAAATAATTTAAATTATTTTTTAATCTCTCAAGCAAATCGATAAATAAGATGAAGTCCAGAATCAGTTTCCACCTAAAAATTAAAAAAAACAAAAATTAATTTTTGTTTTTTTCCCCTTACAATGTCAGACATTTCCCCAATTTTCAACCCAAAAGAAGCATCTTCAAAAGGTTTTTGCATTTGCTTTCTTCCAAAAAATCCCAAATCTCCATCTCTCTTTGCTGAACTACAATCACTATATTCTTTTGCAATTTTTTTAAAACGGGAAAATTTGGAATCTTCGGATAGTCCTTGCAATTCGTCACGATAAGCTGAAGAGAACGTTGAATTTAATTAATTCTATTTATTAAACTTATAAATTTCCCAAATTCCTTCCTTTTTAATTAAATAAATTAAAAAAAACCTTCAAGAGTAATTTTAGAATCATCTTTAGATCTTATAATCTTCTCAGTTCTCCAACTGCTCGGATTTCTTGAACCTTCGTGTTTAACCAAAATATGATAACATCTGACTTTTGAAGGCTCTTTAGCAAGCTCTTCAGCATCTTTTAACGGACGATCCCACTGACTTTTTTGTGTGAGAACATTAAAGTAATATTCACGACCTTAATTTTTAAAAATTAATTTTTTCAAAGTTCATGTCCTGAAATTAATTTTTATATCAAAATTTGTTAAGTTTTATACAAAAAATGCAAAATAAAAAAGAAACCTGAAGACCGGCTTAAACGCTTCTCCCATCCCTTAGGTAATGGATGCTCACTAATTTCATCTTCTTCACTTTCTGTAGTTGACAGTTTACGCTTTTTCTCCGTTGAAGACATTATTTAAATTTATATTCTAAAATAAAATAAAAAGTTTTACGAAAATGTATTAAACTTAAAATAAAAATCTTTGACGATTCATTAAAATTTAAATAATTTTACCAAAAAGTCAAAGTATAAAATTGGACAAAATGTCAGTGGACAAAATGTTCAAAAGTTAAATTTTAAGGTTTAAGTTTTAAAAACATTTTTTAAAGTTTATTTTTTATTCCTAAATTTGTGGCAAGTTTAAATTAAAAAAAATATTATAACAAAAAAGGTTATAGTGAAGTGCACTTAGATTTTAAATAAAATAGAGTTATATCTTCAAATATTATTTTTATTAAATTTCTTTTTTTCTTCTTCTTAAAATTTAGCTTCACCATCAACCACTTTTTCTTTGTTTAAAATTAATCTTTCTGCTTGTTGTTTATCCAAGGATAAAGTCATTTTTCGGTGTTGTTCTTCTTCTTCTCTAGCATAAGTACTGACAAAACCCCCTCTTTTAATTTGCATCATTGTATGAGGACCCAAACGAATATTCATTTTGGCACCCATCTATAAAATTAAAATTTTGATTTTTTTAATATTTTATTCTAATAGTAAGGCATTTTTAACGAGTTAACTTTTGGTTGCCTTTCTATTAGAAAGAATACAGTTTTAATTTAAATATTTTTTATACTTTTACCTTTTCGAAAACAGTTAAATCATCCTTTTTTGTGATGCAATACCAGTTGATTATTGTAAAGGAAATTAACTAAAAGATTTAATTTCTTTTTTTTTTTAATTATTTTACGCACAAAAACAATGACTGCAAAAATAATAGCGGCCACTACTGGTCCCATCATATCGATAACGTCAAACTCTTGTTTTGGCATTTTATCTTATATTAGGAAGTCTAAAAAGAGAGACGAATTGAAATAATTGTAAATGGAGTAATTTAAAAAAACTTCCGGAAAAGTAAAAGTTCAACAAATGTTATACTTGTAAATAAACGAATAAAATTTCCGGAAAAAACAAGTTTATGAAACTTCCGGAAACAAATGAAATTCAGAATTTTCAGAAAATAAATAAATAAACTTTCCGGAATAAATCAAAAACTTCACTAATTAAAAAAATATTTATATAAACGGAAAGAATAAAGTTTTTTACGGAAAATAATAATAAAAACACTTAAATATAAATAAAAATGTTCAACATTTTTCAATATATTTTCTTTTCTTTAAATAAATCGATTTTGTTTACACCAGTTGAGAATGGGTGACAGCCGTCTGTGCTTTTAGTGAAATGTCAGATTTTGGTTGATTTACCAAAATGTCATTTTACCAAAAAGGTAACAAATTTTAATCTGTCGCCAATAAAAACTTGTTTTTTTGTTCTTTTTTTTAATTTTCTCAATTTTTAATCTCTCTATTTTTTATTTTAAAATTATTACTATTTAGAATAAATTATCAATATTTATATAAATTATTGAATGATTTCTAGAATTGTAACGGCAAAAATGATGTATTCAAATATAGATAATTCATTACAAGGCCCAGTTACCTCTGCTGTAAAAGATAAATTGACAGAATTTTTCAAGGTTTTTTTTTTGCATTAAAAATATTGAAATTAAGAAAAAACTTGGGAAAAATTAAAAATATTTTATTGCAGCCAAAACATATCCAAGTTGAATGTGAAAGCCAATTCCACAACGTACCCAAGGGAACTGAAAAACATTTTCGAGTTCAAATATGTTCTGATAAATTTAATGGTCTTTCTCAAATACAAAGGCATCGAATAATTTTCAATATATTAGCTGAAGAAATGCAAAATAAAATAATTCATGCATTAAGAATTGATGCAAAAACACCAACAGAATGGGATGGGAAAGAACAAGAAAAAGCCCCACCTTGCGTTGGGCGAGGTAAATCTGTAAAATAATAAATAATGTTTTTTGTTTTCTTTGTTTTTGTTTTTTGACAATGTTTTTGTTGCTATGAGAAAATAAACTTTGAATTTATATTCATATTTTTACAAAATTTATAAACTTAAGTTTACAAACATTTATAAACTTAAGCTTACAAACATTTATAAACTTAAGTCTTACAAACATTTTTAAACTGAGTAAATCATAAAAAATAAGTCATTGGAAAATAGTGAATCCTTTGACTATAGATCAGACTTCCTTTTTCCTTGCTTTCCGGTCTTTAGTCTACACAATTCCCCCATTGCGTGCTAATTGACACAAACATGTAAACTTTTTAAAAGATTTTTATTCTAGTACTTTCCCTTTTTCATTCTTTATTTTTTGCCATCTTTTTAAAGATTTTTTTATTTTTTCAAAGATAATTTTTAGTAATTTCTTTAGCTATTTTTGAATTTAATTTAAAATACTCCAATAATGTCTTCAATTAGCAATACAGTTCGTTCTGGTAATGTTTTGGTATTGCTAGATCTCTACGCCTCAGGGTTTGCCTCCTCTACAGCTTCCCCTACAATTCCAATGTTAACTTCACGTACAATGCATACACTTTATGCTATTTCCTTGCTTATTTATTCAATAAATTCATTATTTAATTGGTTATATCTTTACAATCTTTTACAAGGATTTTTGACTTCCTTTTCCTTACATTTTTGGTTTGTATTAATTTTGGTAGTTTCTACTGTTTCTGGGTCTATGCTGATTATTCTTCTTATGGTTATTAATTTTTTATAACAAAAATATTAATTAATTTTCAGTTGTTATGCGTCGAAAATGCCTTTGTCCATCGTTTAGATGTCACTGAAAACAAAAGTGGACTGGCGTTTATATGGCAGGTTTATTAAAGGAAGAAGAGAATTAATATTAAAACAAAATTATTATTAGGCTTTTTCCGAATGGCTTCAAGGTTTTAATAATTTCCGTGTTGGTTTCCTTTTTATGGCTCTACATGATGTTCCTATTTCGTTAGCAAACTTTTTCTTGTTAAGTTCTTGCCGTTGTAACGGACCTCAAGTTAGAGAAACAAAGATTAAAAAATATAAAATGATAAACTTGTTTTCCGGCAATATTAAATTAAATTTTATAAAACAAATATTTCTTGAATAATTAAGTTTAAGTTAGCGAAAAAACAAAGTTAGCTTTATCTAATTTGTAAGATTAAAACTTAAGTTTGCAGAAACTTAAAACTTGAGTTTTCGTTTACATTTTATTGTTAATTCCTGAATATGTTTAGTTTAAAAGTTTATTTAAAATTCTGATTTTCCAGAAAATGTTTAATTAATATTCTATAATTCTGATATTTATTTATTTTATTAAAGGTTTTGCGCTGGCCGTTATCTCTTTCATTGTTTGGAACAACATTTTCACTTGTTTGGCGACTTGTTTTACTGTATTTTGCTTATTCACGACTTTTGTTTCCCTCTAAAAATAAAAACAATTCTGGTTTACCTTCACGCAGTCAATCATTTAGAAATCAACTACTAAACGAACAAAACATAACTTCTGTAGAAACAAATATTAGCAATAATATACAATTAGATGAAACTTGTCCATTTAAATGGTCATCTAACTTATTTTATGGAAGTTCAAACACAACAAATGAAAGAAGTTGTTGTTTTAGTCAACGGACAAAAACAAATAAAACAATTTATTTATATGGAGAAGACCCTGGTGAAAAAAGGTTTTTGAGTCTTTGCTGTGGATTTTGGATAAGTTGCTTGCTTTTTAAGGCATAAATTTGTTTATATAAAATTTTAAAAATATTTTATAGGGTATTGGCGTACTTTGTTCCCTCATTCGTCGTTTATTTTGTATTTTTACTAGTTTAATTTTATTTGTTGCATGTTTAGCGGTTGGATGTACTCCTTGCCTTTATTTTTACTTTTGCCATGCTAATAGTCTTTCAAAACGTCATAATTTGGCAAAATCACTTGTTAGGCGGTGCACTTTGTATTTAAATTAAAATTATAAGAATGAGATAATTTTATGATTTTTAAAAATTATTTTAGTGCTTTCCATTACATTGTTTTATCATTATCGCTGCTTCTCAGTATTATCTTAATCTGTATGAATTTAATCATGTTATCATCTGTTCATTTATTTGGGCCGAATAATTGGCCTCCCGAAATAAATAAAGTATGTTAACAATTATTTTTTATTTTTTTGCTTACAGCTTTGCATTTTAATCGACCCAAATCGACATCTAATCCATCCAGTTTTGTTATCCGAACAAAATTCAATTTTACCCCTTTCTTCATCATTTGATGAAAAATTTATATCTCAATGCAAATCTCTTTGGGATTTCTCCCATCCTTTAACATTAACGTCTAAATGGGCACCAGGAATGGCTAGAATGATTCCCAGTCAGTGGCAAGCAAGAATACCACTGAGACAAGATGGAAGTCTAATGCTAGCTGTTAGTTTTTTTTAATATTACAAATATAAACAACAAATATTTTCCGGAAAACATTTTTAGAAAAACATAATACAATTTTCCGGAAAACATAGAAACAATAATAAAAAGTTTTCCGGAAATCCTTGTTTTCTAATAATATTAAAAAATACCTATATAAACAAATATTTAAAAACACTTAAAATTTAGAAACTGAACAAAAAAACTAAAATTTCCAGGTTAGCACCCATTTCATCTCCAACTATACCCAACAACGCTCTCCTGAACATTATATCTACTACGACTATGCCTTATTAAAATTTGGATTAGATAATTCTACCAAACCAATTCAATGTAATAGACAACAATATTCTGGATGGTTTTGACTTTTATTTAAAAGGAAAAAATAATTTTCTTTCTCTTAGGTTATTCGCCAGTAGATCTATACAACTTGGATTTCCCTATTTTCTAGCATGTTCGCCTAGTATTTATTTTAGAAAATCTGAATTAATTGATTGTAATGTTTTGATTAAAAAAATATAATATAAAGATGTTTCAATTTTTTCCGGAAAACATTTTTAATAAAGTTTTGCAAACCTTTCCTTATTTTCTAAAACATGTCTAAGAACAAACATTCTACATAGAAAATGTTTTTAGAAACTACCTAATTTGTTTACATCAACAAAACTTTCTTTCCGGAATGTTTATTTTTTCATCTTTGTAATTTTATTTAATTATTTTTTTAACTTAACATTAATAGAGTTTAGGATAAAATTCACTTTTAGGAAAGGCATTTTTAATTTTTTGAAATTATTTTTTGTTCTCCTCTCTCCAAAACCCGTATTTCCTTTTTCTTTTTCAAAAATATCCTTCCCTTGCTGATATTGAATCTAATTAAATTGTTACTATCCATTTAATTAAGTTTATTTTGATATGATGAAGCAAGTTAAGGCTGACCCTTTTTAAAACCTTTTAAAAAGTGAAAAAGTTAATTTTTGTTTATTTACCATAAATGAAGGGATTGAGCAGAGTATTGAGAAGAACACAAATACGTAACTAAAATTATAAATTTTTGTAAAATCAATTTGATATTTATTTATTAACCAATTCCAAGTGGACAGAAATTGTTATTTGTAAATCTCTTGAGAAGAAAGTAGCCAGAGCCAAAACTAAATTTTTTTTTAATTATAATAATTTCTTCATAGGATAAACCATTATATGGTAGCCAACAAATCAAATAAGCTGCAATCACATGAATAGTTGTTTGAAAAATGCGTGAACGCATTTCTAATCGCCAAGCTGGGACTTCTAATAATTAATGGGAAAACATTAAAAACAAAACAATTAATAAAAAAGATTTTCAGGAAACAATAATACAAACATTTTCCGGAAAACATTTTCTACAAAAACGATAACACAACATTTTCCAGAAATCCTTACTAAGTTTTCTAGTTTGAGCACAGAGAAGGCTAGCATTTAATGTTGAATCACCTCCACTCAAATGACAAACTGGTGATACTGAAGATTCTACTGTACTAGGCCAGAAACTTGAACTAAATATATAATTATAGTCATTTTATTATCTTAAAAACATACTTTTCATTGCATAAATTCGGAACAACTAAAAGTTTACTATTTAATTTAACGCTGCTTAATGGTGGATCATATGATGGCTTATAAAATGCGGAGGATTGCACAGCTGCTGCAGTAGAAGAATAAAAAGAAGTTGTTGAAGGACGAGCAGTGCTAGGCCTGAGTGAATACAAAAACAAAAATAGAACAATGTAAACATAAGCAGCGAGAATTGCTAGAAAGGGCAACCAAAATACAGTGAGTAAATGAAGCAAAGTGTAAATTTTTTCTCCAGTGAAGCTTACCTTTAATGAACAATAAATTTAATCGTATTTTATTAATAGAAAAGTTTTAAAAATTACGAATTCTTTAGAAAAATATTTTTGTGTCTAAAACATTATCGTAAATATTTTAAAATTACAGTGGGTTCGCCGCCATGAATGTATTCATTAGCACGGATTTTATGCCATATAGTAGTACATTGTGACCATGTTCGCATATCTATTGTAGTCCATACAAACCATTGAGGAACAGAAACAACTGCAGCACCGATATAACATATTAGAATGAGACGCTGAAAGAGTATGACGGTGAGCCGCTGTAAGCGCGATAGATTTATTGGACCGGGCCCTTATACTTATAAACTTTTACCTTTACAAATAGTATTTGTTTTGAGGCAACAGCACCTGCCATTTTGCCTGTCTTTTCCATTCTCATTAGTCCATAAACTGTTCTGAGACGGTCTAAAGCAATACTTAAAACGCCAAAAGACATTAGGTGGAAACAAAAGTCCCTAAAATTGTTAAAAGCTAATTATTAAATAAACTCAAAATACCAGCTGTACTGCGTTGCCTTGCAGAGAAATTCACCTGCACTCCACGTATACCCAACTAACCAGGCTATATGTGAGGGGCAATAACAAAGAATCACTAATAAGTCTACAACAGTCAAATGAAGTTTTAACCATAAGAAATTGGTTCGGGTAACTTCTTGCTATAAAAAAGAACTAAATTAATAAAGAAAATTAGCATTTTCCATATGTTTTGAGCATTTTTTTCCGGAAACAAATGAATGTTCTTACAACAGGAATGTTTTTCAGAAATAAACGAATGTTTTTACAACAGGAATGTTTTCCGGAAACAAAGGAATGTATTTAAAACAAATGAATGTTTTTAAAACATTTTCCGGAAATTTATGAGTTAATATCTAATTAAAAAATTACCCTCGAAATTCTAGATGTGCATTTCCTTGGATTAAGAAAAGACGAATTATTTCCACCAAGTTGCTTGCTGAGGGCAATAGCATTTAAGGGAAGACAAAAAATTAATAGTAGACTCAAAAGTAATAATTCTACCCAATCTGTTGCCAACTTAATAAAAAAATAATTAAAAAATAAATAATTATTATTAACACCATTTCTGGCCTAGCAATTCCCCCTTGTTCATCCAATTCAAAAGCATTGCTTTGTTGTTGTTTTTCACTGTTTATGCTATAAACGCTATTGCTGCTAATGTTTTCTACTGTTAATTCATTCATATCATTTTTACATTAACTAATGTCTAAAAATTCTTTTACAGAATTGCTTCTGAAATATTTTTTAAAATGTTTCAGAAGAATAAATTTTAGAAACGCTTCTAAAAGTATTTTTCATATACAAAAAACATTTTGTTCATTAATTATTTTTCTATGTTTTCCAAAAAAAAGTAATGTTTGTAAAACATTTTCCGAAAATAAAGGAACTTATAAACATTTTCCGGAATTACTATAATATTTGTAATATTTTTCCGGAGATAGAGTTGTAAAACATTTTCCGGAAGGACGGAATACATATTTATAAAACAAGTTGGAATGTTTGTAAAACATGTTTTAAACTTATTACAATAGCAATTAAAAGCTTGTTTCTTTTAAAGTTTAATTTAGCGTGTTGGGAAATTAATAAAATAATTAAAATAAAGCAGAAATAACCTCAATATTAAATACTCAGATGGCCGTGAGAAAAAATGATTAAAAAAAGTTTGAGGGCATGCACGCCTTTATCCTTCTTTATTTTAATGCCTAAAGGAATAAACGCTTTTTTCTTGTTTCGATAAAATATGTTTTTATAAATGTGTTAAATGTAACCAAAATTCTTGAACAATTGTTATTATTTTCTTTATTTTTTTATAAGAGGGGGGTGTGAGAGAAAATTAAACAAAGTGAGTAAAGTTGTATTTATATATTGGGGGTGGTCTTTTTCACACATTTTTGTAAATAAGTTTAGGAAAAATATGACATTTTGGAATGAGAAACCTTTTTATGGCATTTGTTGGAAAATAAAATTTTGAATGAGAAATTTTTTAAAATTAATTAAAAGAAGACAAACAAAAGGAATAAAATTTAAAAAAAAAAGAATTAAAAAGATTAGACATTAAAATAATTTTAAAAATAAAAGTAAATACGTATAAAAGTAAAGAAAAATGTTATGAGGATTAATATTTTACGGAATATTTAGGAAAATATATTTTATTGAGAAAATTATTTTCCGGAAAATTATAAAAAAATGTATACAAACAAATTTTACTGAAACGCTAATAAATGTTTCAGAAATGTTTGTCCAAACATTTTCGTAAAACATTCGCAAACATTCCGGAAATAATTTTAAAAACATTGTAAGCAACATTTCTTTGAGTGTGCATAAACATCCGGAAAAACATTCTCCAATATTCCGGAAAATAATTTAGATTAAATTTAGACAAATTTTAATTATCCGGTAAATAGTGAATACAAGAAAAAAGTAAGACATAGGTAATTTTAAATAAAAATAAAAAAAAAGATTATTTACGTATATAAATATTTTTATAGAAAATAAAACGATTTGAAAGGCTTCAGTTTATTTAAACAACAGTTTTGTTGTATCGACCTCTACTAATTAGAAAACCAAAAATTAAATAGAGATTAAATTTTGTTTCAAAATTATTTTTTTTTAAATTTTAATTAGTTTCAAAATTAAGAGTCTAAAAATAATTTAAACTATAATCGTAAACATGTTTTTAGAAAAATGTTTTATAAAAATTGTTTCATGTTTTTCTGATAAAGATTCACAAAGATACAAAAACTTTACAATAAATTTGTGAAATGTTTTGTAGATATTCTTTCCGGAAAATGTTTTTTCTTTACAATAATCTTTCTAAAGTTTATCATCTATTCAAAAATTAAATAAAAATAAGTTTTTATTGTGTATATGTTTCAGCTTTATATATTATGTATTTTTTATTCTTTATTTTCTACTCTTAAAGCATTCAGGCGTAAATTAATTTTAATCATGCTTGATGGAGTTTATATTTTTGCAATTTTTACAAAGGAATGTAAAAATAAGGGAATAAAATTATTAAATTTTATTATTGAAATTTTTTAAAAATACCTAAAAATTAATTTTTGTATTTTTTAAAAATTTTAATGTTTTTTTTTCAAATTTTGGATAGAGGAGAAAAATATAAAAATTAATTTAAAAAATTATTTTACCAAAATAGATAAATAATTTAAAGTGATATTTTTATTAAATGACAAATTTGTTATACCAAATAAAATATATTCACATTTTTTTCCGTTTTATTTTAGTAAAACTTAAAGTAAACTTGCTTTTATTGCAGTAGTCTCCCCCTACTAATAATTCCGCCTTATAACGGCTTTTTATTTTTCCCTTTTTATCCAGTCTAAACATCGTGTGTGGCATTTAAAAGAACAAAAACCTTATGGAAAATGTGGTAAAAATGGGGAAAAAACGAAAAATGGAGCAATTAGGTTAAGTCACGACACATTTGAGTCTTGGTTAATAATGAATTAACTAATTGAGTTTTTTTATTATTTTTGGAAGTGGAAAAAATTTGCTTATAAATAAAATTAAATTAAAAAGTTTAGCAAATAAAAAGTTAAAGCGAAAGATAAACATATTCATGGAAAACTAACAGTTTCCACTTAGTATATGACATCAAAGACTAATTTATTAGCATAAAAAATGCTGGACGAATATTTAATTAATTTTGAACAGACCAAAAGCCAAAGAGAGATTAATTAGGAGAAAATGACTTTTTTTAGTATGTAGGGGAAAATATTGCTGAGAGAGGAATAAAGGAAAAGGCAGTGGAAATAAATCCAAAACACAAATATAAAATCAAAAAACAATATTTAAAACATATTGTACTAATAAACAAATGTTTTTACAAAATTAATGTTTTTACAGAAATAAACAAATGTTTTTACAAACAAATATTTCTACAAAAATAAACAAATGTTTTGACTGTTTGTAAAAATGTTTTTTAAGTGTTGTTTTTCAGGTTGTAAAAATATTTTTGTTTGTAAATATGTTTGTAAACTTTTTTCCGGAAAACAAGTTATATTATACATAAATATTTACTAACATAAGTATACTATTTGATACTGAAAAAGAGAGTTAAGGAAAAAAAATTTTTATTCTGACAATTTTTTCTTGGCATTTTATTAAATAGAATGTTCTAAATATTATTTTGTTTCTGTCACCAAGTTTTCAAAACATTATTTTTTCCTTATATAATACTAAATAAAATTTAATAAAATTTTTCTTCATAAAATTGTCACATCTTTTAAAATTAGCTTTATTTCCTTAAATATTTGAAACATTTTTTTAATATTAAAATATTGATGAGAATAAAAATAATTTTTTTAAATGAGGAAGAAAAAATAAGAAATGGCAACAAATTTATTTGAAGGATACATATTTAATTAAACTCAACTCACTCAGTTTTTGATAGAAAACAAATGAGAAAGTAATATTTAATTAATTTATAGAAAAGGGTAAAAAATATTTCTATTTATGGATAAGGAATACACTTAAACTTAATGTTATTTTTACAATCTTAAGTTTTATAAAAATAAGTTTTTAGATAAAATGTTTTTTAGTGTTTATTAAAATGTTTAAAACATGTTTGTAAAACAAATGTTTTTTAAAGTGTTTATGAAAATGATTAAAACATGTTATAAAACAAATGTTTTTAAAGTGTTTATTAAAATGTTTAAAAATGTTTGTAAAACAAATGTTTTTTAAAGTGTTCATAAAAAATATTCTTTAAGTAAGGGATATGTTGCTTTTCTTCTTGCGTGATAACTAAAAATAATAAATTTTGGGAAATTTAAGAAAATTTGAGCATTTTAAAAGCTCTTATGTTAGACTATTTTTACTATTTTAATTGATGCTTTTAAAAATAAAAAAAATAAATAAAAGAATTAAATTTTAGAGTTTTTTGTTCTTAAAAGCTATGCTTTTTTTATTTACAAAACTTTCAAAATTTAAAAATAAATATAGTGATCAAATTTCTTATCTTTTTGAAAAGAAAATTTTAAAAGGTTATTTTGTAGAGTATAAATTCTAAAAAAGTTTCAAAAATATCGGAACTGATGTCATAACTAAAAATATTAATTAAAAAATATTAAAATATTAAAAAAATAAATTTTGATATAAATTAAAAATTTAAAAATTTTTGAGACGTTAGATAAAAGGGTTGTTAACATTTAAATACATTTTATGTTCGCATTTATTTGTTTTATAAAAATTTTTATAGACGTTCCTTTCGCTTTACCACATATGTTCCCTTCAGCCTACCTTTTTTCAACTTAATTAAGAATTATTTAAAAATATCCATAAAAACCCATTTTTATTTTCTCTTTTATTAATTTTTATTTTCGTCTTTTTTCTTTTAATTTTCCACTTTTCCTCATAATAAAATCCATTCAACATACAAAACAATCAAGCAATTAACCAAAACAACGGAATTGGAAAAACTGCAAACAAAAGCCCAAAAATAGCATAAAATATATATACACAAGTGTTGAAGAGGTATATATAAAAAGAGCAAAGTGAAGAAAATAAATAAAAATACAAAAAAGACGGAACAGAAAATTTTGTTGTAGAGACGTTGAACAATGGGGAAGGTAGGGGAACTGGCAGAAGTGAAAAAAACTAGTTTGTTTAGATGAATAAAAAAAGAATAAGCAGTTGTATATATAAATTTAATCATTGTTTTGTATTTTTATGATAGTTGCAGTTGAGTCTTGAGAAGGCTGATTTTTAATTAGAATTGTAAAGTTGAACTACCTTTAGTTTTTTCTTCATAACTTTTTTGTTTGGGTTGCTAAGATTATGATTTTTATCTTATTTTGTAGCTAAAACTCTCCTCTATAGACTTATAGAAAGCTTTTTATAAAAGATGTATCCCTTCGTTATATATAATGCCTGAAATGCAATGGGCCAGAGACTTGGTGTATGCCTTCAAATTTTTGCCTTTAACATTTTATTTAAATTTTTAAATTTTATATTCTTATTATTTTTTATATTAAATTTAATTCTCTATCGAAAGATATAAAAACTATCTCAAAAGGTTTATGTGTTCTGAGATAATTTTTTTTTTAATAATTAAGTATTATCTTAGTTTTTGCTCTATAACTCATTCATTTACTAATCTAAAATTTTGTTTCTAATCTTATTTTGTAGCCAATTTTCTTCTCTATCGAATGATACCAAAATTATTTCTAAAGGTTCATTTATTCCTGAGATATAGACTCAAACGACACCCCTATTTTCCTCCTTATTTTTGTCCTTTTTTCTTTCCTCAATTGTTTGCTTCCAGAAATAGTAGCCAAAACAAGTTTTAGTTTATTTTCTTTATTTTTTATTCCCTCTTACAATTTGTTTCGCTTTCGCTCATCATAATATATATACCAAAGTAGTGATCGCTGAGACGCTGCGCCTTAAAAATATGTTTTTTTGTTTAGCGAAAAAAGAAAACTAGCCTCTCACACCTGATATAATTAATACAGTGCACAATATTGTCAAAAATTAGGGGATTCCAAAAGATCAACAAATTTAATAAATTTCATACTCTAATGCCCTCCACATTTTTTTGATTAAATTAAGGCCTTATTTTGTTAATTTCGGTGAATTGTCTGTTCTCCAATTTTATTTAAAAATTAAAAAATGTTAAAAAAGTTTTTTATTCATTAAATTTTGCAATCTGTATAAAGCTAATTTAAAAAAATTTTTTTAATTTTAAAATTAATTCCACGTGTGGATGACGTAAATGTCTTGATGCTGACTTATTTATATATCTTTTTGTTAACATTAATTCTTCCTTTTTTAAATACAAGTGACTCAACAAAACGTTTTTTTGTGTCATCAGACTCTAATGGTCAACTCTAAAAAGTACATTTGAGTAAAAGTTTTGTCTAACAAAGACTCTAATTGTCAGACTCTAATGTACAACAGTAAAAACTATGTGACTCTAATTTATCCAAAATATCCATTAGAGTCTTAGAAAAAATAAAGAAAGTTTCAGACTCTAACGGGTACAATAATTTAAAGAGTTTTATTCTGAGTGATATTAACATCCCCTATCAACCACCCCCTCCTCACTCTATTATATCGTCTTTTTTTACTTGAAAATCAACAACATAAAATCCGGTCTTTTCCATATTTTTTTCCTCCACAACAAACTTTTCCTCTCTTCTTTTCTCATCAATTTTATATAAATTCCTGTTTTTGTTGTTTTTGTGTTCTTCAATGACTAGTTTATTTATATTTATTATTTTCCTTTTTATACAACAACAACACTTTTCAAACACTTCCAACTTTTCTCTACTTACAATTAAAACAACAAAACATATATTATTTATTCTCATTTCTTTTCCCAAAAACAAGTTGTAGAAAAGTTTATTAATTTGGCTGTGCGCAAGAAAAACAAACTCTGCGAGAGATGTGGTAATGTTTGGCGAATAATTATAAAAAAGTCAAATTAAAAGTTAGAGATATGAAATTTTGTATGTTTATTTGTAATAGTGTTATCTAGCTTTGGTAAAAATTTCAAAACTTTTGGTTTAGTTTTTCTCAAGTTATGGACGAAAATATTTTAATGTTTTTCTAAAATTTTTGTTTTTCGTCACTTTTTTAGCCATAACTTTAGAAATATAAAACCTAAAATTCTGAAATTTTTAGAATTGTTAGTCAACACTTTTATAGTTCTAAATACAAAATTTCACAATTTTAGACCCTTTTTTGATCATTTTATAAGTGTTTGCCTTACCCTACTCTTTTTGCATTTTCCGCGTTTTGACCGTTCAAAAAAAATATTTTTGCGCACCCACTACCCAAAAAAATTCTAAACAAGTACTGGTTGTGTGCGGCCAGAGGCAGAACACAGCAACAACACAAAAACAGCAGCTGCTTATACATGATTATAAACAAGCAAAAGCAAAGTTAGTCATTCAGTCATATTTTTTTCTTTTTTCTTTCTCTTAGTCTCAGCTTAATAATTTTAAAAAAATAATAATAAGCTTGGAAAATTGAGAAAGCTGCTTAAATAAATTTTTAGATTTTTTTAAATTCTAAATTTAATTTTTATTTATTTTTAAAGTACAAATTTATTTAATAATTAAGCCTATTTTATTAATTTTTACCACTAAATTTAGTCAAAACTCTTACTTAGTCCTTTCCTAATTTTTCCTTTCATTTTTATTTTTTTTTTGCTTTATTTCTTTATTTAATATTTTTTATCAATATTTTATAATTTTTATTTCGTAATCCCATCTCTTAGTTAATTAGAATAGGATCAGAGAAAGAAAAAGAGCGCTAGAATTGAGGAGATCACAGACACTCATAAGGGGTATTTAACTTTAGACTGCCGCATTTCTATTAGAATAATTTTTTTTTAATTTTTATATTTTTGAACATTTTATTTGTATTTAATATTCCACGTAAAAAAAGATTTTATTTTTCTCAAAATTCTTTGTTCTATAAAGTCAAATAAACACATCTCTTTTTCCACTAAAATCTTCCCAAAATCCCTCTTTTTTAATTTTCTGCCGGTCACGACTTTTTTTTTTATTAAAAAGGTCTCTGAATTATTTTTGAAAAGATTATTTAGGTGAATTAAAAAAACGAAGATTTCCGTTGAAATTTTTGAAGGGAGGAGAGACAAAAATGCCCTTTTGGTTGCATAATAGCTAAAAAATAATATTATATTAAGTAGGTTGTGTTGACCTATACATACTTTATGCTTTTCTTCCTCTCTTAATTTTAAAGCGCACGTATTTATTATAAACAACCCTAAAGATCAACGTTAAAAAGATAATATTTAAGATATAAATCTGAAGCATGTTTCAGAAGCAAAATATAAACTGATTCAGAAGCAAAATAATATGTAGCATGCTTCAGAAGCAAAATATAAATCTGTTTCAGAAACAAAATATAAATATGTAGATGTTTCAGAAGCAAAATATATGTAGTATGTTTCAGAAGCAAAATATAAATATGTAGCATGTTTCATTTTTCTCTGAAACATTTTCTAATAGCACATTTGAAGCTGCTTTATAAGCGAAAAATTTTTGAAGATGCTTCAGAAACATCCGCTTAGACTTTAAAAAAATTTATCTTTTTGTCGATCTTTTGGGTTAAATAAAAGGGTGGAGGAGGATTTTCATTGATGGACAACAAAGGAGAAAAAAGAAGACGAAAGCGGGGAGAGAGTTGTTATTTGGGGGGAGGTCATTCGTCGAAGTATTTTTTTTAATCTTTTTTAGGAGAATCTTCTTTCTTCTTTATTCTCGTACTAGTAGTAGTAGCTGCTTTTTGAGATGAAAATAAAATAATAAAAAAATTAAAATGCGCCCCAATTCTGCGGCGCTCTGCTGACCCAGTTTTTTGGTTGCGCAAACTTTGGGGCAATTGCCCTTATTTTCTTTTAAAAAAATGCCCAAAAAAACTTGTTGAAAATTCTCTGCTTTTCCGACGTCCATTTTATTCTGTGTCATCTGTGGAAATACACAAAGTATTATATAATTCATTTTAAATTTTTTACAACTATTTTAAAGGTGAAATAACACCTTAGTTTTGAAAGATGTTTCAGTGCTCGGCGTATAACTCAAGAACGGCTAAACCTTTAGAGATGATTCTGGTATCATTCGATAGAGGAGAAAATTTTCTACAAAATAGAAAATGAAACCTAATTTTATGTGAGTTTATAAAAAAGTTGGAGTAAAAAACAAAGACATGAACTTTTGGTTCACATTAAAATTTGACCTCAACTTTTTTGTCAAACTTTTTTTATTTTATAGAAAATTAAATTCTCTATCGAATGACATATAAAACAGCTTAAACAGTTCATCCATTCTTGAGTTATCACACTCGCACTGAAACATCCTTTATTTTCCGTTTTTTAAAAAATTTTTCTATAAACTTAAAAAATGTTTTTATCTTATTCATTTAAAAAATTATCATTTATTTTGGTATTTTATTTTTTTAATTCCATCAGAACTGAATCAACAAAATTTGAACAGCTGCAACCTTTAATTCACAATTTTTTGCACTCTCGTCACACATACAAAAAAAATTTTTTCCCTCCAACACCAAAAAATATATGTATATACCAATCATATGCCCCCCGATCATTTCTAAATTTTTATTTATTTTTTATCTTTTTTTATATTTGTCAATTTGTGAAAATCCAGTTTTGTCCCCAAAAAAAATTTTTTTTCTCTTTCATTTATTTTTAAATCCCCTTATAATATTTATTATTTTTCTCTTTATTTTAGTTCTTTCACTTTTCATCAGGTAAAATCTTCAATTTGCAACAATATTTCATTTTGAATGATTTCTCCATTGTAAGTTTAAATTTTTTAATTTTAAGCGGTGATCAAGTGGCCTTGGCACTCAACCGTCCTTTATAAAATAATTCAAGTAATAAATTCTTTCTAATAGACAGCACTTTGCGCTGGCACCGAAACGTCCATATTTATTTACTGGCACCGAACCGTCCATATTTGAAATTATACTTTTCGAGTGTATGTTTACCGCCCTTCTATTAGAATAAATATTAAAATTTATTTTTTTAAACTGTTCTATTTATTTTAATAAATTATTTTCCCTGTTCTTTGACTTTACCTATAAGAACTATACTCACAAAAAATTTTTTTTTGGCGCAAATAGCCAAACATACAAAATTATTTTTGGTGCCAGTCTCTGCCGGCCAGTTTTTCTCACTTCTCTGTCTCAATTTTGCTCTTAAAAATATTTCTCTGTGACGCGACGACCTTCGCGACGTTAAAAAAGTGTATACTTATTTTCTGCTCTGCGACGAGAACAACCTTACAACCTTTTAAATTAAATTAGAGATAAAGAAAAAAAGAAATAAAGAAGAAAAAAGTTTTAAAAACAAGTTTTAATATTTAAAAGAGAGAAGGAGAAAAAAGTTTATTTTTGTTGTTTAATATTATTAAAGAGTTCGTTTATTTGTTGCAGCATTTTTATCTCTATTTCTCTAATTTTAACAAGAAAAAAGTAAAAAAAGGAAAAACAGGTTTATTTTTGATTATCAGTGATTACGTTTGTATGCATTTTTTGGCGGATTCGAGTAAATTAATAATTAAAAATAGTGTTCTGGGAAAAGTATGATTTTAAGTTTTAAAAATTCTTGGATGTTTCAGTGCTAGCTCGATAACTCAAGAATGGAAAGACCTTTTGAAACAAATTTTGTGTCATTCGAAAGAGCAGAAAATTTGCTACAAAATAGAATAAGAAGTTTAATTTACAAAAAAAGTAGTAAGGCTTAAAAGAATTAATAAGAGGACAGATGCCAAGGATAAAGAGGGAGAAATTTGAAAAAATCAAGTGCTGGAGCGGTGATTATCTCAATCCGAGATACGGGAATAGTTGCCTTTTTCCATACCCTATTAAGGCGTGAATATAATAATTAAAGAAAAAATACAAGTTTTTAACCAGTTAATTAAATATTCCTCTTCATTTAAAATGCGCATATAAACCCAGTTTTTTCTTTAAAATTTTTTTACAATCATTTTTCACTCTTTTATTCGTTTCACTAATTTCCTCACTCCTCAAATTTCCAGTTTTTGAAGAAAATATATATATATATGTTCGTTAAACAAAATTAACAAAATAATTAAAAATTATTTGTTAATAAATACTTGGGTGTTGATAGTGGATGTTTCGGCGCGCGCTTATACGATTGACAAAAGAATTGATAGAATTATAACATTTTGTACAGATATTCTTTTAAGTGTTTTTTATCTTTCTTAAAAATTTTATACTCTTTGGTTGGAAATTTCAAAAGTTATGGTTAATCAAAAACTCCCTGTATTTTTGTAGATTTTTATCCATAACTTTTGCAATTCCGAATCAAAAATTCTGAAATTTTTAGAATAGATAAATAATTCTAGAGAAATTATCAGTACAAAATTTGAAGGCACTATTTTTTATTTGGCTATTTTACAAAGCCGCGATGTAACGTCCGTATTCCCTTAAACTTTCTTTCCCTAAATAAAATTTTTTATAATTTTTTTATTTATTCAAAAATTATTTTGCATTTTTATGCTTATTATAAGTGAGGGCCAACATTATTTTTTAAATATATTATGTATTTGTAAAATGATTTGCCGGACAGCGGCAAAGCTATGAAAATGCAAATTCAATGAGAATAAATTTATGTAAAGAAGCTTTGCTATGTAAAAAAAAAAGCTGTTGCCCTGAAGATCAACTAATAATAAATAAAAATGAAGTAAAATGTTCTGATTTATTCTGATATTAAAAATCAGAATTTAAAAATATTAGAAAATAATTGTAATTTATTTACAAATCAGAATTTAAAATCAGAATTCTGAACTTAAAAAATCAGAATAAAATCAGAAGATCAGAACAAAAATCAGAATTTCAGAATAAAATAAATCAGAACACTTGTGAACACAAAAAAGTCAAAAAGAGAATATGTGACCAAATGGGTAATTTTGCCCTTATGGACATTTTGTCTCTTTAATTTGATCTTTTGGGTATTAATTTGGAATAATTAGGGAACACTCAAACATCATATTTGACCTTTTAAAAGTTGATATTTTGAGTTATATCTAGTAAAAATTTAAACTACTTGGGGGAGGAGAGGCAAGTTATTATTATTGTTGTTTATATGGGAGTCTAGGCCTTATGAATTATTCATGAGGTGAAGGAAAGCTTTTCTAAAATTGAATTCTTTCTCTACTATGTATTTATTTTCTTTTTCTCTCTTTTCCGCTCTTTTTTTACATTTTAAAAATTCCCGTCCAAAAAAAAATATTTATTAATTATTCATTGGGCCAGTATTTGTGTATGTTTGACTGACCGAATTGAATGAATAAATAATAAGAGAGGCAAAATATGCATACATTTTTTGTTATATTAGCTGCTTTTTTAACTACTATTTTGGGCTGAAATTGCTTAAAATTTTTTGGGACCCACGAAAAAATATTGGAAAATTCAAAACAAATTAGGGACGTTTCATCTCCCCAAAGCTTTCTTTTTTTAAACCATTTTTCTATTTAAACTTTTTGCTAAAAATTGTATTTTCCTAAGTTGGGGATACCTTTGTAAAAAAACCCGTTCGCGCTCACTTCAATTTTTTCCCTTTTGTCCCTTTCCGGCGTCCTTTACAAATAATGATCTTGATATTTTTGCAAAGATGACCTTGGTGCTTGTCTGCAGCTGACTCCAACCCATGAAAGATTGACTGAGAGTTCCACGCACTCTACACATTTTTTATTTTTACCCTTCTAATGCCGCGAATATACTTTTTTAAATTTTATAACATGCTAGGCCGTTGATCCTTCTCTATATACACTCTTTTTAATTAATTAATTCCATGTTTTTGTATTTTCAAGTTTATTTAAGTTTATTTTTGTATTTTGCTTATTTAAGTTTATTTTTGTATTTTAAGTTTATTTAAGTTTATTTTTTGTTTCAAGTTTATTTAAAGTTTATTTAGTTTATTTTTGTATTTTATTTACATGTTTTGTATGTTAAACTTTAACGTTTCTCTACTTTTTTTTTTAAATTGCTCCTCCCTTTTTCCCTCATTTATCTTTATTTTTACTCATTTATTTTTATTTATTTTATTTTTTCAGCCTTTATCTAATAAAACAAAATTATTCTTTTTGTTAATTATTTAACTTGATAAAATGCAGTCAATTTCTGCAAATGAACTTGCTGCTCTCAACTTGCAACAAGCAGTAGCTGCTAACGTTAGTGGAGTTCAAAATTCTGTTGCTGTTTCTCTTGGAGGAACACCCGTTTCCATTCAACATACTGGTGTTAAGGTATTAAAAAATATAATAAAATTAAAATACAAAATAATAATTTTAAATTAAGCGTATTACTGGAGCTTCGGGCATTCCCCCTGTCCACAACAATAATAACTTTAACAACTTGCAGCAAACTTTAAATGGTGGAATATCAATACCTGCAGCATTAAACAACATTACTTCATCTACAGCGAATTCTTTACTTATGCGTTTTACAAAAAGTAATTGTTTTCTATGTGATTTGCCTAGAATGCCTTGGGCTATAGTTCACGATTATACGGAGCCTGTATGTAGAGGGTGTGTTAATTATGAAGGAGCTGAGAAGTGAGTAAATATTTTAATTATTTTTAACTTTTTTTAAAATCAATAGAATCGAAGCTGTAATTGAAAATGCCCGTCGTTTGAAGCAAGTACATGCAGCCCTGTCTTCTGGGCTTGTTGGTGGTCCCTCATCTTCCAATTCCTCAGCTCCATCCCTTCCATTAGACTTTTTAAATGCTACCAATTCTCATACATCAAGTCAAAATAAAATTTCAAATCAATCTAATGGCCATATTAATAATAACAACACAACAACAACTTCTGCTTCAGTTGCAGCTAATGGTTTAGGCAATCGTTTTAGCCCTCGTAGTTTAAACGGTCAGTCAATACAACAAAATGGAATTCAAATTCAACAAAATGGCTCTTCTCCGGTAAATTTGGTTGCTGCACATTTAAATGGAAACAACAATATACCTGCAAACTTGTTGGAGAATATTCAACAACAACAACAAAGGGCTTTGCTTAATGGAGGAGGAAGGCCTACTATGGGACCGTTGCTGGATGAGGTAATATAATAAAAGAAAAATAAACTTGAACTATAAGAAATAAACTTAGAATACAAGAAATAAACTTGAAATACAAAAAAATAAACTTGGAATATAAAAATAAACTTTAAATACAACTTAACTAAAATAATCACAATTCTAATTTATTAAAGTTGCAACTAAATCAATTACGTGCTATTTACCCCTTCTTCAATGCTCATCAATTATTTCCAATGAATTCAGCAGCTGCACTTTCTGGACTAGCTTCAAGTTTATTACCTTCATCTAATCATTTACAGCAACAAAATAATAATAATATTACAAATGGAGTTTCTAATGGACGTAAACGGGAATTGGATAATGATGGAGTGAAGGAATCAGTGCAAAATAATAAAGTTCAAAAAGGAGATGCCCAAAGTAGTACTTCAATTTCCCCGACTTCAACTAACAGCCCCGAACAATCTAATAATAATAATTACTCAAACCTACACCAACAAAATGAGCATAGAAGACGTTCACTTTTTCATCAATTAAGTAATTCTAATGGAATAAATTCTTCAAATACTTCATTGGCAATGGCTGCAGCTGCTCAACAAGCTGCTGCAGTCGCCGCCGCTGCCCAACAGCAACAACAAACTTTGCGTTGTACTGGATGTCAAGAACGACTTGAAGATACTCATTTTGTTCAATGCCCTTCCATTAATGGACATAAATTTTGCTTTCCCTGTTCGAGAAAAAGTATAAAGAGACAATGGAATTCACAGGTATTAATTTAAATTTAAACATTTTTACGTTAAATTTTAGGATGTTCATTGCCCTTCTGGTGAGAAATGCCCCTTAGCCAATTCCAGTCAGCCTTGGACTTTTATGCTACAAGAATTGCAAACTGTAATATTTTCAAACTTAAGTATTTAAAAATAAACGAATTATACAAAAGTAGACATAATACAAAATTAAACTTAAAATATAAAAATAAATAAACTTGAAAATACAAAAACAAACTTAAATAAACTTGAAAATACAAAAACAAACTTGAAATAAAAAAGAAACTTTAAAATACAAAATTAAACTTGAAATATATTTAAATAAACTATAAAAATAGATATTGGGAAACGATGAATATGATGCCTTCCAACAAGATCGCGAAAGAATCGGGCTCTTTGCCCCCAACGTGGTAAAACATCATAAACAATAATGAAAATATCTTTTATTTTAGTCAATTAGCGGTTTAAATTCTGGGCGAGAAGCAAATTGTGGCGAAGTAATTGGGCAAAATTCTTCTGATATCCAGGTAATTCCTTTTAATTTTTATTTAAATTAATTAATTTATCAGATGATTAATACAAAATGTGCAAAGGAACGATCGCCAGTTAGTGAAGCATCTCCTGTTGAGGACAGTAACACAACTAATTCTACATCAATTAATAATAATAGTGGATAGTTTTAAGCTATAAAATAAACGGATCGTTAATGCAATATATTTAATTTATTTAAAAATATACCCAAAATATGTTAAGGATTTTTCATTGATTATGTACAAAATTATCTTTTTAACTACCCAAAGAAAGTGAATTAACCAAAAGGTTTTCAAAAGAGCCTGAGAATATAAAAAAATTCACAATAATATTGAATTTAAAATTTATTAATTGTTTTAAAAATTTAAATAACATTATTGAGTTAATTTTTTCAATGTAAAAAGTTATGGTAAACTTTTCCAGAAATTTGGATTTGCTTCAAGTTTTCTTCTAAAATTTGTAAACCATTCGGTTACATTTCTTGCTGGAATATATTCTTCTTGACCACCATTTGGCTTTGGAAAAGAGACAGCAAATGAGTGCATAAAGTTGACAAAATTACGCAGCATTTTTTCAGGAAATTGAGCGATAGAAGATAACTATAAAAATAAACTTGAAAATACAAAAACAAACTTAAAAATACAAAAATAAACTTAAAAATACAAAATAAACTTGAAAATACAAAACAAACTTAAAAATACAAAATAAACTTGAAAATACAAAAACAAACTTAAAATACAACCTGTTCGTTAGTCGAAGTATCTTCATACTCATTTCTTCTTACAATTTCAATCATTTGTTCAACTTTAATTCCTAAAAGAAGGAATTTAATTGTGTTTTAATTTAAATTTCAAACCTAACAATGCACTATGTGACGCTGAATTATTTAAAAAATTAGAAGATGCGTTTATATTGGATGCGTGAAATGCAAAATTCTGAGGGTTTGTTTGAGTACGCTTGTTTAACTAAAAAATTTAAAAATAATTTTATTTTTTGAATTACTTGTCCAATCTTAAAAAGAGCACTCGGTTTCTCATTGCTAATAAATCCTAAATAATTCCATTGACGTTCTCCACCATCAATAGCTGTCCAACTTATGTAAACTATTTAATTTAAATATTAAAATTTGTAAATAAATATTAAACCACAACTGACTGGATCCTCCATAATTAGCAGGAAGAGGTTCAAGTCCAGTAAGAAATATTACAAGGTGATTTATACTGAAAAGAATTTTTTAAAATTATTTATTTTAAAAGTTTTTCAGTCTTAATAATGGAAATTCGAAAAATGGTCTAATTGATTAAAAATCTAAACCTTTCTGCATCAAGTATTTCAATCATATATTCCATCTCTTTAAGAGCAGTAAAATTAGTTTGAACCATTCTTCCAGCTACAATTAGAGCAAAAACAGACATTTTTTAATTTAAAAAAATGATAAATTATGAGCCTGAAAATGAAGAAAATATTATTTAAAAGAAGCAAAAAATTTAGCTAATATAATTATCCTTTAAATCCATTTCTACATAATTGCTAAAAACTGGAGAAAATCCATTTCTCGCGACTAGTCGGGCTGTATCAAACAATCATATTAAAATAAAAGAGTAAAGATATAAAATAAAATAGAGTAATAACATTAATAAGAGAGACAAATCTGAACAGACAATTAGTGTAAAATAAATAGTGTGCGACTAAAGAGTTAGACATTTATTTTCGTGTCCGGACATTTCGTCCCGACAGCAAAAAATCGTTATTTAGGGTAAACGAAATGTAGTTTTTTTGACGTTGAGACGAAATATCGTAGTGGTCGAAATGTACAGAAGCCTTTATTTTTTATAAAAACAAAGTGAATAAATAGTTCTTTTATTTTAATTATTTTCATTTTATTTTCATTTAATTTATAGAAAAATGGGAAGCGATATTGCTCAAGGGAATGGATGCTTTACAATGCTAAGAGATCCAAGGACTTGGCTAATATTTGGATTTCTTGTTTCAATTAAATTTATGTTAATCAACAGTTATCATTCTACTGATTTTGAGGTTTTTTTTTTAATATTTTTCTTGGCAAGCTTTAAACATAGAACCCGGTGGAGGGGTTTAAGTAGACATGTAAGCTGAGATAATTACAATATTCAAGGTTAATTCAAACTATATTAGGTTATTTCCGCTGTTGAATATTTTTTCTTTACCCACAGATCGAATCCTTGTCATAACACTGAAAGATTGTGCCTTAAAATTTAAGCATAATTTATTCAAAAATATATTTTTAGGTTCATCGCAATTGGATGTCAATAGTCCACAATTTACCTTTAGGCCATTGGTATCATTCAACAATTTCTCAATGGACATTGGACTATCCTCCATTTTTTGCTTATTTTGAATGGGTATTGTCTAAAGCAGCGAATTTGATTGATCCAAAAATTTTGACTATTGGAAAGGAGGAATATTTCTCAAAAAGTACACTTTATTTTCAAAGAATGAGTGTTATATTGGCAGATTTTGTTTATGTAAGAGGTTTTATTATTTTTAAATAAATTTTTTTATTTAAATATTTCTTTGAAATTTTCAGTTTTTGGGATGTTCTAGCGTTTCATCTTCTTTTATTGTTATGACTGCAGGTATGTCAGATGGTGAAAAATATATGAATAGAGCAAAACTTGGTCTTTTTACTCTTTTAATGCTCAATCCGGTTTTTTTTAATTCTTTTTTTTTTAATTTATTTTTAGGCTCTCATTTTGTTGGACAACATTCATTTTCAATATAACGGATTTCTTTATGGTTTTTTACTTTTATCGATTGGTTCGATTTGTAGAGGCGACGTTTTTAAGGTTTTTTAAAAATTAATTTTTGATTTTCTTCTAAAAATTTGTTTAAAAGGGAGCACTATTTTACACAGTTCTTGTAAATTTCAAACATCTTTACCTTTATTATGCTCCAGGATTTTTTATTTTTTATTCCGTATTTATTCTTTTTAATGATTCAATAAGAAAAACAACTTTTTCACTTTTGGCAATTTTTGTTTCAATTTTTTCTCTTTCTTTTGGACCTTTTTTGATTGAAGGATTTTTGGCTTTTAATTTTAAAGGTTTTTTTTAATATTTTTTAATTTTTAAAAATAAAGATGGCATTCGTTATTCAATCGGTCAAATATTATTTCGTCTTTTTCCGTTCAAAAGAGGATTAACCCATTCAAATTGGGCACCTAATTTTTGGGCAATTTACAATTTTGTTGATGCACTTGTGGCAAAAATTGTATTAAAATTGTGTAATAATGATTGTTCTTGTAATGTAGCAAAAATAATACTTAAAAAGTGTCCAACAACCTCAGAATTTACAAAAGGAAATGTTGGGGTATTTATTTATTTTTTTTTTAAATTAATTTAATTTTAATTAGGAATATTCTCATTCTGTTTTGCCTGATATTTCTCCCTTAATAACTTTAATAATAATTTTAGTTATTATTATTTTTTCATTTTGGCGTTTGGTAAAAATTTGGATGGATGATATTAATAGTATTTTTACATCTGGAATTGTGGTTTTTTTTTTAATTTTATTAAATTTATTTTTTTTTTTAAAGAAATATTCCTATGATTGTTATTTATTCATTTCTTTGTTGCTGTCTGCTTACCCTTTTTTTCTTTTTGGCTGGCATGTGCACGAAAAAGCTGTTCTTATGTTATTCTTTCCTTTGGCATTACTTGCGATCAAGGTTTTTATTTTTTTAATTTTTATTATTTTCTTCTTCTTCAGGATTCTCGTTTTATAGAGCCATTTTCATTGGTTTTTATTGTTTCAACGGTTGCACAATTTAATCTCTTTTTTACACCAATTGAACATTTTTTAATTAAATTTGCTTCTATTTTTGCAATTTTTGCTATTGGAATATTTGTATCAAATTTTATTTGGAAAATACACCCAACAGAATTAATCAGATGTCCTGTTGCACGTATATTAATTATTGGAATTGTTTTGGCTGAATTTTATGCTTTAATTGGACATAAGGTTTGTTTCAATTTGTTTTTGTATTTTTGTAATGAAATACTAGTTAATTTTTGTATTCAAGTTTAATTTTTGTATTCTAAGTTTAATTTTTATATTCTAAGTTTATTTCTTGTATTTAAGTTTATTTTTTGTATTCTAAGTTTATTTTTTGTATTTAAGTTTATTTTTTGTATTTTAAGTTTAATTTTTTGTATTCAAGTTTAATTTTTGTATTCTAAGTTTATTTCTTGTATTTAAGTTTATTTTTTGTATTCATTTGTATTTAAGTTTAATTTTAATATTCTAAGTTTATTTCTAAAATATAAGCTCGCCTAAAAGTTTAAATTTTTTTAGTTAATCTTTCCCTCAAATCAATTCGATTTTCTTCCAATTATGATTACTTCAGTAATTTGTTCATTGACTATGCTCTACTCTTATTTGTCTTTTGTGCTATCAATATTTGGCCAAGATTTTGGAATAAAAGTTCAAAAGGGAAAATTAGAGAGAAAAGAGGTTTTTATTTATTTTTTAAATTTATTTTTAATTTAAAATTTCAGAAAAAAATTCTTTCCTTACCAAAAACAACAAAAGACTTTAATGAATATTCAGTAAGACATATAGCAGGTATTGATTTGTCATCTTCTAAAGCTCATCCCTCTTTTGGAGTTGTTGGTTTGACTGTTTTAACATATCCTAGTATGAAGGTTTGGAATTTTTAATTTATTTTTAATTTTATATAATTAAATAAATTTAAAAGAATATTTTTTAAATTTGGGGCTATAGTCCTTTTTTTATTTTAATTAATTAATTTATTTTTAAATTTTTATTTTTTTTTATAAAGATTGTTTATTGTGCAGATGAAACAGTTTGTTTAAGTTCATTAGGAGGTATTATGCCTTATCTTCCCGAATATTTTGCTATTAGAGAAGCAAAACCTTTAATTAGAGTAATTCGACGTCATCTTAAAAAGTGTCCTAAAATTGATATTTTATTTATTGATGCAAATGGAGAATGGCATTCTAGAGGTTTTTTAAAAGAATAATAATATTAAAATTTGAAAAAGATAAATTTAATTTTTTAATTTTAAAGGTTGTGGTTTAGCCTGTCACATTGGCTATGATTTGGGCATTCCAACAATTGGAATAGCAAAAAAATTTAATGAAGCTCCACTTTTGTTATCTGGATTTTGTGAACGTGAAGATTTAGCTGATATTGAAACGGTTTATTTAATTTTTTTTGGTATTTCTGTGAAAACTAATTTTTAAAAAAATTATAGATTTGGGGAATTTTCGATAGATTTATTTTTTTATATTTTTTTTTCAGGAAATTGAACGAAGATGTGAAAAATATGAAGGATTAGCAACCTTGTTTACTCTAAATTGGAATGATTACATTAAAAATAAAAATGTAAAATTGTCAAATTTAGCAGTTATTCGTACAAATTCATCAAAAAAATCTTTCTTTGTTTCTGTTGGTTTTGGTATTAATTTTGATTTTGCTTCAAAAATTGCTTTTAAATGTATTGGGAAAAATTCGTATAATGTAAATCCAATAAGATTGGTTAGTTTTTTATTTTATTTAAAAAAAAAAATATTTTTTTTAAAGAGTGATCTACGTTCTAAAAGAAGAATTGAAGAAATTTTTGAAACTTGAAAAGATTATTTTTTTAATTATTTTATAATATATTTAATTATAATTAGTTTATTTTTTTTTTAAATTTAGACAAATTATTTTATTTTTTTTACAATGTAGAGGCTTTCATTTGAAATATTTTTAATTTATTTATTTTTTAATTAATTTTTTTTTAAATTAATTAATTTTTTTTAATTATTTACTAGATGGAAGAGCATGAAAATGATGAATTTAGCCAATGTTCTACACTACCATTATTTATAGCTGCTCCAATGGTTCGATATTCAAAGTTTGTTTTTTTAATGTTTTACAATCTTTAAAAATTAAGTTTATATTTTATAATCAAGTATTAAGTTTGCGCTTAATTTTTACAATTAAATAATTAAGTTTTAAATTTTCACAATACTTAAGTTTGTTTTCTCTCATTTTTAATGTTTTCAAGTTTTAAGTGCGCACAGTTTTTACAATTTTTCTTTTGTTTTGTCACTCTCTCTCTTTTTTATGTATCTCTAACCATTCTTAACCAAATAGTCGCTTACCGATTGTTTTGTTTGCGAAATAGTAGGTTAAATAAAAATAATTAGAGATAAAAAGAAAAAGCAAAGAGATTGCTTGCGACAAATGGGTCCGCGACTAATTGGATTTCCTATTCTTTTATTTTTTTCTAATTATTTGTTTTATTTTTTTTCTAATTTAGATTGCCATTTAGACGTCTAGTAAAAAAATATGGCTGTGACCTTGTTTACACTCCAATGATTTATGCTGATTGTTTTGTTAAATCTGAAAAGTGTAGAGCTGTTGAATTTGTACCAAATGAGGGTGACTATCCAATTGTACAATTTGCTGCTAAAAGACCTGAAGATTTTGCAGATGCTGCAGAGCTTGTTTATGGGTATTTTTTAAATATATTTTTTTTTTATATAATTCCCCTCCTAAAAAAACAGTTTTTGAAGCAATAATAAAATTTATTTCAAGTCATTGTCATGGGATTGATTTAAATTGTGGCTGTCCAAAAAGAGATGTTCGTTCTGAAGGTTTTGGTTCTAAACTTTTGGATAATCCTCAACTAATTTTTGATATTGTTCGACAATGTAGAGGGAGAATTGTTGATCCTAAATTTTCAATTTCAATAAAAATAAGATTGAAAAAATCTTTGGAAGAAACTGTGGATCTTTGTCGAAAGGTTTAATTTTAATTTATTTTTTAACTTTAATTTAAGGCAGAATTTGCTGGTATTTCACACATTACAGTCCACGCTAGAACTGTAGATCAGAGGAATGAACCGCCAGATTATTCTTCTATTGCAACGATTAAACAGGCTTTGAATATTCCAGTATTTGCTAATGGTATTTTTTTTAATTTTTTTGGTACTTTTCGTGGTTAAATTTCACTTCTCTCAAATTTATAATTCTCATAATTTAAAATGGAATATTTCTGTAAATATCACCCAAAATAAAAATAAACGCGTTTTATATAATTTAAGTTAATAATATATTTGAATTTTAATTAAATTGTATTTATGAGACTTTAAAAAAATAAAGGAGAAGTGAAGTAACACAAGAGTGTTTTTTATTTTTATAATTTTCAAATTAAAAGAAGAAACTGATTTAAATCTTATTTTTTAGGTAATTGTAAAACTCGTTTGGAAGCTTTAAAAATTGCAAAAATGACTCATTGTGATGGTATAATGGCTGCAAATGGGCTTTTAGAAAATCCTGCTTTATTTTCTGGTTATCTAAAAACACCAAAACAATGTGTAATTGATTGGTTAGAATTGGAAAAAGAAGAAAATATTCCTTTTGAATTTTTTCATCAAATTTTGGTTTTTATGTTGAGGTTTGAGCAATTTTTTTTTTAATTTTTTTGAGAAAAAAATTTAAAAAAATTAAGGTCTTCATTTCAAAAGGAAAAAAGAATTATTTTTAATTCGTTAAAATCATCTTTTGATACAAGAAAATTTTTGGATGAATTTTATTTTAATTAAAAACGACTTTTTGGCTATTTTTTCAAGGACAATGCACACTAAATTTCTCAAGGACACACTAACTGTTAGTTTTTGTTTTTATTATTTAATTACGCCTTGTTTGAATACTTTTACAATTTTATTTTTATGTTTTACAATTTGTTTTTAAGTTTTACAATTTATTTTCAAGTTTTTAAGTTTTACAATTTATCTTTTACAATTTATCTTTCAAGTTTATTTTCTCTGCTCATTCCATTTTCATATTACCACCATTACTACTTTCTTTATCTTTCATCATATCCATAGTTTGATTATTATTTTTCTCTTCCATCATTGTTGTTTTTTGCATTGTTAAGTCACTTAGAGATTTTTCAACTTTATTATTAGCACTTGGAGGAATATTATTTTTTGTAATTTCTTTATTTATCAAAGGCATTGTTGGTTGTTGTGACATTCCCTCCATACCCTTAAATTAATTTAAAAATTTTTTTTTAATTTTTAAAAATTAAAAAAAATATTTTAAATAGAAAACTTGCTTAAAAATGTTCTAAATTTATTTTAATTTTAAAAAAAAATTTTTTTGTTTCTTACATTATTAAATTGTTGGTCTTCTCCCATTAACATTTCTCCTTCGCTACATGAAAATAATTCTAAAAAAATAATAAATAAAAAAATTGTAGTAATTAAAAAAGTTTGCATTCTTTGAAAAATATTTTTTTTATTTATTTTTTAAATTGAGAATAATTTAAAAAAAATTTTTTTTCTTTTATACCCACAAAAAATTGTTTTTTTATTTTTTTAATAATTATTTTTCTCTCTAATTATTTTTAAAAAATATTAAAAAATGTTTTTAGGTTTTATTAGAATTTTATTTTATATTTTTTTATTGTTTTTATTTATTTTCTTTGCCTATAATTGAGTTTTATTATTTTTTTAATAATTTATTTATTTTTTATTTTTTTTTAAATTCATTTTTGATATCATTAAATAAAACAAAATTAAATTAGGTAACTAATAAAAAATAATAAAAACAATATTATTTTTTTATTTTTTAAAAAAAAGTTGTGAACAAAAAATTGAAGGAAAGAGCCTCAGATTGAGAGGAAATAAATTTGTTTTTATTTTTTTTTTTGTCCTCATATCTTTTTACTTGGATTTTATTTTTTTATTTAAAAATTATTTAAATTCTCTATTTTTAAGTATTTTTATTTTATTAATCTGGCACTGAAACGTCCACTTTTTTTATTTTTTAAAATTTTAATTTTTTAAAGTGTTGATAATTTTAAATTGCCAATTTTTATGCTTTAACAGTTTTTAAATTTTTTTAATAGTTCATAAAAATTATTATTTATTTTAAAAAATTGAGTAAATTTTTTAAAATAGTAAAACGGAATTTCATCATCACAAAAGCATCATAAAAAATATAATATTTTAATTGTACATATTATAATTATCTATTTAATTACACCTTATTTGCACTTAAAACATTCTTTCTTTTATCCTTACAATTTATTTTAAGATTAATCTTTATTTCAAATTGTATTCTAGTTTAATTTTTACAATTCAAGTTTTACAATTTTGTTTATTTTTTGGTATTCTAAGTTTATTTTTTGTATTTTAATTTTTGTATTCTAAGTTTAATTTTTGTATTTTAAATTTAATTTTTGTATTTTAAACTTAATTTTTGTATTTTAAGTTTAATTTTTATATCAAGGTAAATACTGTAAACTTCAATAAATGTTTATAATTATGATGTTTTATCTATGTCTTCCTTTAATTTTCATTCCAACTACTAAAAGTCTACAAGTTCCAATTAACAAAATTTCAACTAAAAATAATTTTGATACTTCAAATATTTTTCAATTAATTCCAAATAATAAATATCAAACAGAATGGAAAAGAAAAATGTTGGAATTAATGAGAAGAAATTATTTAATTAAAACAGCCAGAAAAATGAAAATTAATAAAAATAAAGAAGAAAAAGTAAGAGGAATTAAAATATTAAAAATTCAGAAAAAATCAGAAAATTTCAGAATTAATTTAATTAAATATTTTAAGCATTTTAAATTAATATTTATTTATTTTTCAGACTGGCAAATCCACAGAATCATTAAAGAAAGCAATTAAAGAAATATTGATGAGTATTTATCATTAATAAATATTTAAATTGATATAAATCATTATTTTTAATTTTGTTAATTTTTTGGACTTGGAAATAATTTTGTAGATATTTTTAAAAATTTTAAAATAGAAAAAATAAATAAATATATCGATTTTATTGATTTTTGGATTTGGAAATATTTTTTGAAATAATTTTGAAGAAGAATATATCGATTTTTTGTATTTATCTCTACCTACACTATTTTCTTAAAATTAAAATTGTGTTTTACAACCTATGCAAAAGTTTATTATTTAAGTTTTATAAAGTAAAAAATATTATAAGGGTGAGCGGTTGGGTATTTTATATTTAAATAATGGAAAATGTATAAATATATATATAACATTATATCCACTCCATTATTCTAATATTTACATATAAAGTATGTTCCCATAAATATAACACTTTCCACCCCATTATTATTCTAATATTTAAATATACAAAAAACCTTTGTCAACCCTATTTTTACGCATAACCTGCGTTGAAGTGGAGAAATTTATTAGTTATTTTTAAATATTGCTTAGCACCATAAAATGTCTAATAATAATCAAGTCCCTAGCTTCTTCCATCGTAGAGATCTGAGAATCGCAAAATCAACAGAAAACAGGGGTATTTTTATTTAAAAAATTTTTTTACCTATTAATGGAAATTTTTAATTAATATTTTAGGCTCATTTTAAAGCCCATTAAATTTGCTACAAAATGCACTTAGCCACATTTATTCAAAAAATTCCTTCATCGAGACGTCAGCCTTTGAATATAACAAAGTAATTTTGACTACACCCTTACTCAAAGATGTACTTCTCGGCAAATCAATTTTTTTGAGAAATCAGACTAAGTTCATCTTGTAGCAAATTATATGGACTTTCAAACCTATAATTCAAAATTTTTCAGAATTTAGTCTAAGTAGTCGAAAATATTTTTTAAGTGTAAAAACCCTGTTTTCCGTTGATTTCGGACTTTCTATATTTCTCTCTGGAAAGTATTAGAAAAATAATTTTTTCTGTATTCTTCCTCATATCAATAAGGAAGTTCGACAGATTTTTTTTGTATTTTTTTCTAACTTTTTAAATTGGTTGAAATAAAATGGCCAAGGATATTTGGAACAACTCATTTTTTGAAAATTTTGAATTTTTGTTAAAAATTTTTTTACCAAAATTTTTTATAAAATAAGACATTTTATGGTGCTAAGCAATATTTAAAAATAACTAATAAATTTCTCCACTTCAACGCAGGTTATGCGTAAAAATAGGGTTGACAAAGGTTTTTTGTATATTTAAATATTAGAATAATAATGGGGTGGAAAGTGTTATATTTATGGGAACATACTTTATATGTAAATATTAGAATAATGGAGTGGATATAATGTTATATATATATTTATACATTTTCCATTATTTAAATATAAAATACCCAACCGCTCACCCTTATAATATTTTTTACTTTATAAAACTTAAATAATAAACTTTTGCATAGGTTGTAAAACACAATTTTAATTTTAAGAAAATAGTGTAGGTAGAGATAAATACAAAAAATCGATATATTCTTCTTCAAAATTATTTCAAAAAATATTTCCAAATCCAAAAATCAATAAAATCGATATATTTATTTATTTTTTCTAATTTAAATTTATTCTTTCTCAATACAACAGTCTATAACTTGAAAAAAAACAATTTATCAATTTTTATTTTCTCTAACATTTTTTTAAATTTTTATTACAAAATATCAACAAAATTAAATAATAATTTCATCAGTCTGTTCTATCCCTCTCAATTCATATTCAAAAGTATCTCCACTTAAAGGTTTTGTTGGTCTCATTGTTGTTAAGGGCTCTCCCCATTCTCTAGTTGCTGGTGATGAACTGGACAAAATTAAAATTGTACCAATTAAAAGAGTTGTTGAAAATAAAATTAATAAAAGTCGATCAAGTACAAATGCAACATATGACCAATTTTCTGATACCTTTAAAAAAAAGTTTAGACATTTTGAACACCCCATTTATTCGCAAAAATTGTTTTACACCCAATGACTTGAAAAATAAAATATTCTCTTGGGAATAAATGGGGTGTTCACCAAAGTGCTAAGTATCGGTAGAGACAATTCAAAGCAGATTTTTAGTGTCCCGGTAAAATGACCTATTGAGTCTCAACAGAATTATGGATAATTGAGTCCGAAACACTAGGGAAAATTTAAAATATACACAAACCTTATCACGTTTCTGTTTTGTTCTAAAATAATCGGCAATAAAATGTACATTATCCAACATCCGTCTGAGCACATCAGGTCCAAGTCCTCGCATTTGTGCAAGCTGTGAAAGTCTCAATTCTCCTTCTGGTATTGTAGAAGCAACAAAAAATGGACTTGGCCTTCTAGAACCAGCGTAGGCTGAGGGTGCTTGTGTATCTTAATTTTTAAATTAAAAAATTATTTTATTAACTCTCTTATTGAGTTATTTCAAGGATAAAAACGATAGAAAATAAGATAACCCTGAAAGGACTCGAACCTCACCATACATGGAGGAAATCAAACACACTAACCATCACACCAAAGAAACATCTGTTAAAATATAAAATTTAATTCTTATATGCAATATAATAAATAAACTTGAAAGCATTATATAAACTTAACTGCAGAAAATATGCTTATTTTCTGTATGTCTAACCTAACTAGTGATGTATTAAAACTTGGAGAGACAGAGTAAAAATACCAGAAATAGTAGTAGATTCATCATTCTCTGATTGAGCATCTTCTTCTGGAGGATTCATTAGTAAAAGCTTGGGTAATAGGCGTATAAAAAGGCGATAAATCCAACGAGGCATTGTATGTAGAGTTCCATCACTAAATAAAAAAATTAATTTCAGAATTTTCTTATTTTTTTCAGAATTTCTGATTTATTAAAAATAAAATATATTACCGTCTATGAAAATTTAAAGTAACAACAGAAATAGCAATAGAAAAAGAAACCAGAAACATTGTAAACAACAAATAACGACCCATTAATGGAATAACCATTGAAGTTGGAGGGATTAGTTCAATCAAAATTAAATAAAAAACAGTTAGAGTGACCAAGACAGAGACTAAAAAAGTAAAAAAATGAATGTATTTAAGTGCACATCCCACTTATTCGCAGGAAATGTTTTACATAAAAAATGTTGATAAAATAAAAATAAACTTAATTGTAAAAGTTGAAAATAAACTTAAAATAATTGTAAAACTTGAAAATAAAGTTAAAATAATTGTAAAAGTTGAAAATAAACTTAAAATAATTGTAAAACTTGAAAATAAACTTAAAATAATTGTAAAAGTTGAAAATAAACTTAAAATAATTGTAAAACTTGAAAATAAACTTAAAATAATTGTAAAACTTGAAAATAAACTTAAAATAAATTGTAAAACTTGAAAATAAACTTAAAATAAATTGCGAATAAATGGTATGTTTTAAATAAATAAAATTAAAATACTTGAATAAGTCATTTTATGTTCACATGCAGGAATATAAAAAACAAAAACTGTCAAAATAGCTAAAACAAATTAATTAAAATTAATTAATTATTATTTTATTTAACCTAATAACATGCATGGAATAACCAAATTTACAATGAAAAAAAGTGTTTTGCGTCGAGTAACAAGTCGAAAAGTGATGTCAATGTAGATATCCTTAAAATATAATTTTAATTTTTAAAAATGAGAAAATAAAGTCTCAAGTTTGTTAAAATCTCTTAATTATCCCAGGGGGGTCTTGTATTAATAAAATTATCCGCTTAGAAGAGTTGGGTCATTTTTAAACAATTTTAAAAATTTTTAGAGATTAAAATTCAAAACCTGCCCACAACATCCTGGATATAATTGTTCATGTCTGCTACTACTGACTAACATTAAATCCCATTCAAGACTTCTTTAAAATTAAAAAAAAATTATTTTTTTTAAATTATTACGGATGATAAGCAGACAAATCCATTCCAATTTGAAGATATTTATATTCTCTACCATCTGGATAACTGAGTGTTTGTGGTTTATCTTCTGGTCGTACCTTAAAATTAATTGTAAAATACAAAACGGTAAAAATACAAAATGGTCAAATGACAAAATGGTCAAATGACAAAATGGTCAAATGACAAAATGGTCAAATGACAAAATGGTCAAATGACAAAATGGTCAAATGACAAAATGGTCAAATGACAAAATGGTCAAATGACAAAATGGTCAACATATAAAAATGCCTTCAGAATTAAAATTTGACCACTTTATATCCTTAAAATAAATTCAAAAATTATAAAAAAATAAAACTAAACAGGTATTTGTGAAATATTCATCAAAAACCCATTATAAGTCCAACCACCAAATTTCATTAAACATTCTTGTGTATCAAAAGGAAAATATTCAATTTCAATATTACAAAATGATTTATAAATTGAAGGAGGTTTCCAAACAACTAAACCTGTATAATAAATAATAGCGTCAGAAACAATAGAAATATGTGGCTCTCCATCAGCATTATTATATAGTATAATATCTGGTATCCATATTAAATCTGAAGGAATATGCAACTTTTTTATTCCATTAAACTTTGTTGGATCCCTAGAAATATAAAGAGAGTTGTGAAGAGAATTATAAATAAACTTTGTTTTTTACAAATTGTAAAAAGTTTATTTAAAATTAAACTTGTTTTACAAATTGTAAAAAAAGTTTATTAAAATTAAGCTTGTTTTACAAATTGTATTTATTTCTTTAAAGTTTGTTTTGTGATTTATAATATAATTCAAAAACTTACCATCCAAGTTTGTAATCGTACCACTGCTAAAAACATGAAAATTAATTTTAAAAAATTAATTAATAATAAACCATTTCAAGCCATAAAGAAGTTGTAAGTATTTGATTGACCTCATCCTAAAAAAATTAAAAAAAATTTTTTTAAATTTAATATCAAAATTAATTTATTACAAACCACATCAATGATGCGAATTAAACTGGCTCCAAATTTAACATCCAATGGTTGAGTATTGTTCTTAACTGGACGAACATTTTTATTGTAAAAATACATAAAAAATAAAAAAAAAATAAATAAAAATAAATAAAAAAAATAAATATTTACATTAAATCCTCATAAAGTTGATAGTTATAATTTACATTTCTTTTGGCCAGAGTAAGCAAAAAAAATAACAAAAAGTCTAAAAAAAAATATTTTATTTTAACAATTTTTAAATTAAATTACCTATTAAAATAGTCAAAATCATTGAATTAAATAAAAAATACAAATTTAATAAGAAAAAAAGTTTTAATATATAAGTGTATTGATCAGAGAAGAAAAAAAGAAAGAGAAAGAGAAAATTGTAAAACAGCTGTTGTGAAAATAAATTCAGTGTATTTTTTAATTTACTAAAAAATCTAAATTTTAAAAATTGAAAAAATAAAATTATAAAAAAAAAAATTTTTTTTTATAATTAAAATTACCCTACAAAATTAAAAAAAATTTTATTTTATTTTCTACAAAAAAAATTTAAATAAAGTGATATGTGCCTAAAAAATAAAAAAAATATTAAAATACCACCATTAAATTTTAAAATATTTAAAAAAAATAATAATAATATTTTTTCACTTTTTTAGTCAAATTCCTCATTTTTATTTAAATTTTCTGGGGTATTAATTTCTTCTTCTTTATCCATACAGTCCTTTAAAATAAATTTTAATAAATTGAAAAAAAAATTTTTTTTTTCCGAAAAATTAAATTTTTTTTTTCAAAAAATTAAAAATTTTTTGAAAAAAAAAAATTAAAAAAAAATAATTTTAAAAAATTAAAAAATAATAATAAATTTACTGAAAGTCCAGAACAATAAAGAAGCATAACCAATGCAAGTGCTTGTAGTCTATTATCGACAATATCAAAATTTTCATCTTAAATAAAAAATTTTTAAATTTTTTTTAATTTTATCAAATCATTAAATAATTTAAAAAAAATTAAAATTAAAAAAAAAAAAAATTTTTTTTTTAATTTTAATTTTACCATTTTTGCAAGGTAAGGAACGCCTTTCACGAGTTACCCTTTCTATCATTGTTTGTACTCTATCAATCTTGAAAAAAAAAAATAAAAAAATAAATTATTTGTAAATTTTAATTTTTTTTGTATTTTTTAATTTTATTTTTTTTAATTTAATTTTTTTTTTACTTGTCCATTAATTTTTAATTTTCTTTCAGAATTCGAAAGATTTCCAAACACAAGTTTTCCCTTAGATTTTGTTTCACAAATAACTTGAGGATTGTAAGCATTTCCTGGTTCAAAACGTAATTTATTAATATTTAATTCTTTTGGAAAACCATCCAAAGAAAGAAAAAATTGATTATCAAGTACATCCTTTAAAGAAAATTAAATTTAAAAAAAATTAAAAAAAAATAGAAAAAATACCGAAATTGCAATAAAATTATTCGAAGAAGATTCTTCTTTTGAAATAAGAGGAGATGGAGACTCTGGAGGGTCTGAAAAATAAAAGTATAGTGACTCTAGTGTAGTTAATTATATTTATAATAAAACAAAAGTTGTAAATAAGTTGAATAATATTAAAAGTTGTAAAACTAAAGTTTTAGAAGGATTGTAAAAAATAAAGAGTTGGAAAACAAGTTGGAAAAAAATAAATTTTAATTGTAAAAATAAAGTTAAGAGGGAATTGTAAAATAAGAAAGTTGCAAAAAACAAGTTTTAAAAAGAAAGTTGTAAAAACAAGTTGTAAAATTTTAAATAACATTACAATTACAAAATAAAACAAAAACAAATAAACACTTACCAGTTGCAGATCTATTTGTGTTTGTTGTTGTCTCTTCTTTTGTATTTGTTGTTGTAATTTCAGGAATATTATTTGTTTTTCTCTTTCTAATTCCTCCACCAACTTGTTTAAGTGTAGACATTGTTGTTTGTAATTTCTCTGCTATTCTTCTTCTTCTACACCCACTATTACTATTAATATTACTAGTAGTACATTTATTTTCATTTTCAGATGAAATATGTTGTTGTTGTTGTTGTTGAGGGTTATTGGTATTATTAATTTTATTTTCGACTACAACTTAAATTAATATTTTTTTTTTTAAATTTAAATAAAAAAAATAAACCTAAAATATTTGCTTCTTTCTTTGTAGGAGATTCATTAATATTCTGCTCAACTAATTCTTCAAAAGGTTCATCATCATTATTAAAATTAGACATTTGAGTAAATTTATTACATTCTAAAGCTTTTGCTTTATCCAAACATTTATTATTTGTATGACAAATAATTAAACATTTATCACATCTACTACCACCTTTTAACCAAATTTTACCAGAACAAATTGTACAAGAAAAGTGTAAGCCTAAATAAATAAATTAATTAAAAGACAAGAATATATTTAAAAAAATATTTAAAATATTTAAGATAGGTTAATTGTTCTACCCAAATAAAAAAATAATTAAAAAAATAATTTTAAAAAATCATCAACTAATTAATCCTTGCATAAAGGTGTCTAAGGGTGTAGGAGAGTAAGAGAAAAATCCTAAAGAAAAAATTAAAAAATAAAAAGAAATTAGTAAATATACTTAAAAGGTGTCCGTCCCCCATCAGAGATCTCCTCAATAAATTAATGGAATTATTTCCCCCTCTTGATAATTTTAAAGAAGTAAAATTGCTCTTAAATTAAGCAAAATCACAAATATGGGGGAGACATTTATTTTTTTTAAATTTATTACTTAAATAAAATCGAATTTTAGACTTAAAAATATTAAAAAAAAAATTTTAATTTAATAAAAATAAACCATGTTTAGGTTGCAAATTAATCCATTTGTGTTCATTATTAGGCAAAGAAGATTGTTGTTGCTTTAAAACCTCTTCTTCTGCTTCTTCTTTTTCTCTCAAATCAAGTCTTTTAATTAATTCATTGGGTAGACCATCAGGAAAAAATCGAAAACCAATAATTATATCACCAAAACAAAGACGAGGATCATATCCATTATGTTTTGATAATTCTTCAAATTCTATTGGAAGAATGTTTTCTCTTTAAAAAAGAAAAAATTTTTAATTTTTTAAAAAGTAAAATTAAACCTTTCTTTTGGCCCTTTCAGGTGAAAACGTTCACGATGACTATTAGAAAGAGTCAACTAAATATATTAATTTAATTTATTTAAAAGAAGAAAAACAAATTAAAATTTTTAAATAATTTTCAGAATCAAATGGCTGTTAAAAAAATAAAAAATAAATAAATAACCGTGCAATCATCAATTATGCGAGGGACATAAATGCTTGTCTATAAATATAATAAATAATTCAAAAAAATAAAAAAGACATACAAAACCAACAAGTTCACAAGAATCTTTTTCATCATCATTTCCTCTAGAATCTGCACAAACTAACACATTTAAATAAAATGACTCGTTTTGTAAAATAAAATGAAGGGATTGACCCCAAAGAGGATCCTTAAAAATTATTATTATTAATTAATTTTTTAAAATTAATTTTCATGTTTTTAGCAGTGGTACGATTACAAACTTGGATGGTAAGTTTTTGCATTATAACTTTAAAGAAATATAATTTTACAATTTGTAAAATAAGCTTAATTTTAATAAACTTTTTTTACAATTTGTAAAACAAGTTTAATTTTAAATAAACTTTTTTACAATTTGTAAAAAACAAAGTTTATTTATAATTCTCTTCGCAACTCTCTTTATATTTCTAGGGATCCAACAAAGTTTAATGGAATAAAAAAGTTGCATATTCTTCAGAGTTAATATGGATACCAGATATTATTTTTTTTAAATAATAATAAAAAATTTAAAAAAACCTTTGTAAGAGGAACTTGTTTAGTTTTAATTATATTCAAATCTTTAAGAATATTTTCACATCTTTCTTTTCCACAAACATTAAAATCTTTGCCATATGAAGGTGAAGGAGATCTGGAAATTAAAATTTATTAAATTTTATTTTAATTTTATATTTAATTCAATTTTTAATTTACAATCTTCTATGTCTGTTGTTCTCTTTTGATGTTGTTTCCAAATTTTCAATACAATGATGATGATCATTTAATTCTCCAATTTCATCATTAGCTTCAATAGCAAGTTCTGAAGGTTTTCTTCTATTCCATAATTCGTTAATTCGTGATCTGCCTGCTTGCCAATGTTTTGCCATTTCGTTTGCTTTTGCCTTTAAAAAAATTATTAAAAAAAAAATTAAATTAATAATAAATAAATTAATTTAAAAAATAATTAAAAAATATGTATTTAAAAAAAATAATTAAAAAAATAAATAAAAAAACAAACATGAAGTCTTTCCCGCTTAGATTTTAAATTATCCAGTCTTTTACATTCACTAGTAATATTATTAGAAATACAATTATTTACAACATCCAATGCATTATTACAATTTTCCTCTTCGACTAAAACATTAGTTTGTAAATTATTTGAAATAATACTACTACAACATTTTTTATCTTTTTCTTCTCTGCTATTTCTTTCAAGGGATAAACTTGAATCAGATCTTGAACGTCGAAGCAACATTTTCTTCTTTTTAATATTAGAAAGGCGAAAACTTCCGTCATTTCGAACAATTTTTCCAACTTGTTTTACAATTATTGGTTGTTTAGTTCGCTCTTCAACTTGTTTTAAAACTTGATTTACAACTTTATCTCCAACTTGTTTTGCACTATTTTCTCCAACTTTTTTTACAATTTGTTCTTTTACAATAATTGGTTTTTCTTTTTGCTCTTCAACTTGTTTTAAAACTTGATTTTCTTTTTCACTAATTTGCTTTACAACTTGTTTTACAATTTTCTCTTTCTCTTTTTCTCCAATTTGTTTTTCAGTGTCCACAGTTTTATTCAAAGTTTTACCAGAATTTGAATGTAAATAATTAAATGACTGACTTTTTGTTTGTAAAGGTAGTACAACCAATTCAATAGAGTCTGATGCAGACAAACATTCTAAATTTTGAATAAATTAATTTAAAAAAATTTTAAATAAACTAACTTTCCCCATCTTGTTTCCCCTTTTCCATCTCTTCTTCCATATCCTCAGCTTTAAATTCAAAAGGTTGCTGCGCACCAAGTAAAATAAAATCATCAAAAGATTTTGAAGGTTTTTGTAAAGATGAAGAAAATTTATCAATTTCTAATTCACGTTCAACCAAAATTAAAAGATCTCCACTCGAAGTGCCAGATAATAAACGATTAGCTTGTCTTTCATTTCTGACAGCCATATTATTAACAGCAACTAAAATATCTCCAACTTTGAAACCACACTTTTCTGCATTAGAATTGGGCTCTACTTTTTCAACACAAACGTCCTTTCCATTCTAAATGTTTAAAAATTATTTTTTATATAGAGAGATATTTATGTATTGAAAAGGTTAGAACAGAAGATTATCACACCCTTATTCATTTCACATGTTTTTTACAATTGTTTACAACTTTTTTAAAACTTATTTTTTAGAACTTTATTTTTACAATTTGTTTTTACAACTTTTTTTAAAACTTTTTTTTACAACTTATGTTTTTACAATTGTACTTTACTTAAAAACAAGTTCTAATTATAAAAATCAATTTGTAAAAAACAAGTTGCAAAAACAAGTTGATTTTACAACTTTTTCCACTATATATTTTTACAAAACTTCAATTTTACAATTTATTAAACTTTTTAAAAAAATACACAAACCTGCATTATTAATGTCAAACCAATTTTATCGTTTCCTTTCTTTGAAAATGTAAGCATTAAACTTTGTACATGTAAATCATTATATAAACTTTGACTAGTAGTTCCTTTAAGTTTGTTAAATGTAGAGCTTCCGAATGGACGTTTATCTTTTTTTTTTAAATTAAAAAGAGAATAAATTTAATTTAGTGTATTTTTTTGTGTTTTTATTTTGTATTTTTTTAATTTTATTTTAATTTTATTTTAATTATTCAAAAATTGTTTACCCAAAAATACTTTACAAAAAAGATTTTGTCCTCCATGTCGAAGTGAAATATTTAGACGGGATGAGTTTAAAATTGTAACTTCTAAACCTGAACCAGAAAGTTGAATATGCTCAAGTGCTTCTAAAAAAAAATAATTAAATTTTAAAAATTATGAAAAAAATTAACCAATATTTGGAGAAATATTAAACAACGGATTTTGAAAAAAAGGACGAAAACGAATTTTATAATTGGGCCAAACATGTTTAAGTTGAACAATTTTACGAAAAGCTGTATTAATTAAAGGGATCAAATGTCGGAGATTTCTGCCTTGAAACTTTATTAAAAAAAAAAATTAAAAAATAATTTAAAATAAAAAAAACCTGTGAATCAATTTTTAAATTCATTTGAGGATTTTCTATAAAACAAAAACTCCAATGAGCAAATGGTTGTCTTGAAATTGTAAGTCTAGCTCTTCCTTTAAGATGAAGTAACTTAATTAAATAAATTAAAAAATAAAAAAAAATAAAAAATTATAAAAAAATTAAAAAATAGTGGCACCGAAATGACCCAAATAAAATTAAAAATAAAAAAAACCTTGACAGAAAGTTGAGCAAATTTTCCAAAAGCCATCATTGCATCTACAGACATTTGAAACCCTCCTTTATAATCCAAATCCAAAAATAAAACTAATTCATCAAACATATCTTGGTCAGAATCGCACAATTTAAATTCTGAGACTCTAATGTTCTTAATCATGGGAGGGTGTGTTCCAACGTCCAAATCTCGAATATGAATATCCTTAAAATTATAAATAAAATTTATTTTCTGATTTTCAATTTAAAAAAATAATTTAATATTTAAATAAACCTGAATTATTCTGCCAGCAGTAGAACTTCTGGCTGTTGCATCATTTAATTCTAGTTGAAGTTTTTTGTATAGCCATCTAAATATTTATTATTAAATTATTTTTTTTCTGATTCTTTTAAATTTATTTTGTAATTCTGATTTTTTAAATTCTGTTTAAATTCTGATTCTTTTAAATTCTTATTTTTTTTCTATTTTTTTAAAATTCTAATAATAAACCTGCGAAACTGACGAGTATCTTTACTCTCTTGAAATAAAAAATGAAGAATTAAACTAAATGAAGAACATGACTCCCACTCTGAACCATTTCCATCGGGAGAAGAGTTCAAAAAAGCTCTAATTTCCTAAAATTAAATTTTAAATCAAAATTCTGATTTTTAGAACTAAAATTCTGATTTTTAAAACCAAAATTCTGATTTTTAAAACCAAAATTCTGATTTTTAAAACCAAAATTCTGATTTTTAAAACCAAAATTCTGATTTTTAAAACCAAAATTCTGATTTTTAAAACCAAAATTCTGATTTTTAGAACTAAAATTCTGATTTTTAAAATCAAAATTCTGATTTTTAAAACCAAAATTCTGATTTTTAAAACCAAAATTCTGATTTTTAGAACTAAAATTCTGATTTTTAAAATCAAAATTCTGATTTTTAAAACCAAAATTCTGATTTTTAAAACCAAAATTCTGATTTCAAATTCTTAACTTACATCAGGAATTCTTGCCCTCTCCGCTGCGTGTTGAATTGTAAAATTGTTGTTTAATTGTAAAACTTGTCTTCTACCAAAAATATTGAAAAAATAAATTGCAAATATAATCAGAATAAAAATTATTCCAAAAATAAATCCACCAAGAAATAATAAAAAAATCATTAAAAAAAATTGTTGCATTTTCTTCAGAACATTTAAAGGTTAAAAATAATTAAATCTTTGCTTTAAATAAATAAATATTTTTAAAATTTGAAAAAAAAATTATTCCAAATATAATAAATGAAAAAACATAAAAAAATAAATTTTTTATCTAAAATTTATTCAATTTTAATTAAAAAAAATTATAAATTAGGATGCTTCAGATTGTGTTTGATCAATTGTTGTTGTCTGCCTAATTAATTCTTCTAACCGCCGACGACTTCTTTGCTCATGTTCTAGACTTTTTGTTAGTTCACTTACTTGCTAAAATAAAAGAATTAAATTAAAAATCAGAATTAAAATTTGTAAAATCAGAATTACAATTTATAAAATAAGAATTACAATTTGTAAAATCAGAATTTTAATTTAAATAATCAGAAAAAATATAAAAATCAGAATTACAATTTGTAAAATCAGAATTACAATCCAAAAAATCAGAATTTTAATTTAAATAATCAGAAAAAAAATATAAAAATCAGAATTACAATTTAAAAATCATAACAGAACTCCAATTCAATTAAAAAAAATTCTGATTTAAAAAAAATAAAAATTTAAACCTTTGTTAATGCTGCAAGATTATCCTTTAATGTATAAACAGTATCAACAAGACTTCTAAAAAAATTAAATAAATTATAAAAATAAAATAATAAAAAAACCTTTCTTTTAAAACAATTTGATCACCTTCCATTTCCTCTACAAAAATTTTTTCATTTTCTGCTACAATTAATTGTGGTCTAGTTAATGTTGTTGAAGCCATTTCATTACGATCTGGATAAGATGATGCTCTACGAATTGGACCGCCTCCTAGTAATATAAAAATAAATATATTTATATCTAAAAATCAGAATTCTGATTTATTTAAGAAAATTCTAAAATTCTGATTTTTGAAATCAGAAAAACCAATTTTAAAAATCAGAATTATAGTTTTAAAAATCAGAATTTAGTTTTAAAAAATCAGAATTTTATTTATAAAAATCAGAATTTTATTTTTAAAAAATCAGAATTTTATTTATAAAAATCAGAATTTTAGTTTTAAAAAATATGAATTCTGGTTTAAAAAAATTCTGATTTTTTTAATTGATTAATAAAAAGACCTCCACACGAATTAACATTATTATGCGAATCAGCCGAATTTCTTTGTTTTTGACGATAATAATAAGGACAACATTTTTGTTGATGACCACCATAATTATTTATTGAAGAAGAAGCTCCAAAACAACCACTACTAACACAATAACCATCAACAATTTTTAATAATAAAGCGTCTTCTTGCTCTTCTGGAGTTACTTAAATTAACAAAAAAAATAAAAAACCATTTATTCAAATTAAAAAAATAAACTAACATCCTTTTCTCAATTTAATTAGTTGCTGAACAGAATTATTATTTGAAAACCATTCACTTCGTTTAGGCGGTAAAGGTTTAATTGACAAACCAGAAAATGGTCTGCTTTGTCTATTTCCATAAACTGATGAACCTTAAAATTAAAAAATTTAAATAATAAATTAAAAAAAAAACCTGAAAGACATCCATTAGACAAATTTTCAGAGGTAGAAATTACTGAAGTATATCTTTTATTATTTTCATCATCAATGCCATCATCAGGAAAAATCATTTCCAAATTATGATCAACTTTTATATTTGAAGAAGTAAAAAATTTATTTTTTAATTCATTTTTTTGAATATTATTATTATTTTTTGTTATTGTTTTTTGATGAAAATTATTATTATTATTTGATGAGGTAGTAGTTATATTTATATTAATTGAACGCAAAGAATTTAATAAGTTAATAAATTCTTTATTTTTACTACATTGTAAATTAAAAATATTTTCTGCTGGAAAAAATAAATAAAATTAAATTAAAAAAATTAAATTAAAAAATAAATTAAAAAAATAAATTAATTAAATAAAAAAATTAATTAATTAAATTAAAAAAAATAAATGAAGGCACTGAAACAGCGGCATCAAAAAATCTTTTTATAAAAATTTTAGATTTTTCAAATTTAATTCAATAAAATTAAAAAATGAAAAATAAATTAAAATTTTAAAAAAAAACCTTTTTTAAACTGTAAAGTATTCCTAACATCTGATAATTGTGTTACATACAAATCCAAAGTTGAAAAATTGTTACAAAGTGAATATTGCCCAGACATTGTTTGCATATCCAAAAGAAGAATATTATTTGAAAATACAACTATTGTTCTTAAATTAAAATATTTTTTTAATTTATTAAAATATTTTTTTAATTTATTAAAATATTTTTTAATTTTCCAAAATTAAAAATAATTTTTTTTAAATTAAAAAAAAATTTTTTTTGTGGTTAAGTGTAAGTGCATTAATTTTTGGGGAGAGATGATGAGAGTTCGAACCCGCCGGTGGGTATTTATTTTATTTACGATGGAAAAAGCAGTTTAAAGTCGAAAAAAAATTTTTTAAATCTTTAAAAATTCCCTAATTTCAAAAATAATAAAAAATCAAAAAATGAAGGGGAAAAAATTAAAAAAAAACCTGTCCAACTCCACTGGTGAATTAATTCTTTTCTCCTCTTCCAAAGTATTATCCTCAAAAGTAGTTAAACTAACTTTGCCAATGTAGCATATTCTTCCCAAATTTTGTACATCAAAATTTTTTTCAAATTTATCTTGAAAGAATGGAGTTTGTAAAAAGTCTAATTGTGCCTCTCTTTGTTTTCTTATCATTTCACAATCTTCCTTAAATTTAAAAATTTAATTTTTTAAATTTTATTAAAAAAAATACAAGCAAATCAGAATAAAAATGAGCAGCTCTTTGTAAATTTCCTCTATCTGGATGATTCTCCTAGAAAAAAAAAATAAAGTTTTTAGAAATTCAAAAAACAATAAACAAACCTAGCTTTAAATTTTTCACAAAATTTAAAAACTCATTTTAAAATTCACAAACCAATGTATTTCTCTCAATTTCTTGTAAAGCACTTGAATATTTTTGAACATGTCGAAAAACTAAACTCAAACCAAGAATGAGAGATTTTAAGTCGGTTTTTCTTCCATCAAGTAATAGTTTTGAAATTTTAGCACTGAAATTTTAAAATTAAAAAAAAAATTAAATTTTTAAATGTTATAAAGTTCAATTTAAAATTTAAATTTGTTCAAAAGTGACGGAGGAGTGAAAACTAAACGAAATAACACTAGATAGAATCGAACCCATCCACTTAAATAATTGTAGTCGCAATCACTAACCACTACACCATAGCGCATCTAATAAATTTAATCAAAGAAAACATAATGGAACCGTCATAAAATATATTTAAAAATCAAAACTTGGAAAATTTAAAAAGCAATTTTTAAAAAAACATAAAAAAATTCAAAAAATTTTCAAAAATATCTAAAAAAATATTAAATTTAAAAAAACCTTTTTGAATTAATCCGTTCAAGTAAATCACAATATTTTTCACAATAAGAGCGAAGAATTGAGCTTAAACCAGAGGCAGCAGTTAACAACAATTCTCCAATATGTTGATTAGTTATTGGCTTTCTTCATAAATTAAATTTAAAAAAATATTTAAACATTAAAAAAACCTCAATTCCTCTTCAAAACGTTTAAAAAAATTCCTTTTAAAATTAACAAATTCTGTCAATTTTAAAATTGCAAAATTGATCAAATCTTCTGAGTCACTGAAAAAATAAGAATAAATTAAAAAAATAAAAAAAAACCTCTTTAATTCACTTGCTAAAAATCGAATAGCATCTAATGCCTTTTCAATCATTTCCAATTTTGAATGTTCTTTAGTCAAAAATTCTTGAACTAGTTGAACACGAAAAGCAGCCTTGCTCATTTCTAATTTTGACAAATCAATTTCTAATCGATTCTTTGTTGTTTTTGCTGGTTTTTTGTTGTTTTGGTTATCGACCGAGGTTGTTACAATATTTACAAAATCTGCCGGGAACCAACCAACACGGCCATCTAATGAGCCTTCCCACCAAAAAATAAATAAAAATTAAATTTTTGAAAATAAATGTAGAGGTGATTAGTTAGAAAATAGGGTAAATATTCACGTTTTTTTGTGTCACCTCTTTTTTTAAATTCTTCCCATTTTGAATTTTTGCTTTTTGCCCCTTCTTTTTGATTTACTTACTAGCAAAAAAGAAAAAAGAGGGGAAAATAAGTAAAAGTTAAAAAAAGGAGGAACACACCACAAAATTGAATATTACCACAAAAAGACCCTCAGAGTATTTAAATAAAAAATTGTTTTTTAACTTACCAACCGCCATCCAATTGTTGTGTAACTGTAATAACATCATTTTTAGAGAATGAAAGCTGAAAATAAAGAAAAAATTTGTTAAAAAACAAAAAAAAATTACTTCATCATTGTTGCGTCCTTCAAATTTGTATTTAGCATTAACTAAAATAGGTTTTAATGAAGTAATATTATTATTCATTTTAAATAAGAATTAAGTATATATTATGCCTAAAAGTTGAAAAAACTAAAAAATAAAAATTTAAAGAAAAAAAAATAAATCAAAAGAAAAACAAACCAAAAGCGACGCCAACATTTTTAGAGATATCGTTTTATTTTTCTCTTTTTGGTGTTATGAAATAATTCGTTTTTACACTTTGAAAAAAGTTTGTTTTTTAAAGAGCCTTTTTAACACTAAAGTTTTTATCGTCAAATCATTCCTTAACTTCTTTTTGACAAAAATAGTCTTTTTTAATATTTTATTTTTTAATTTTAAATTTTTTTAACTATTTGTTCTTTTAAAAGTCACAATTTTACAACAAAATTTTTTGCAAGTTTTATTTTTGATTTAAATCATAAGGGAGATAAAACGGCCGCTGTGTGATGAAATCTCATTTTATTAAGAAAATTTTATATCCAGACATTTCGTCTACAAAATTGCACGACATTTCGTCCCAACGGCAAAAAATCGTGTGCTCGGGTAAACGAAATGTAGTTTTTTGCGGTAGAGGCGAAATGTCGTGCAATTTTGTTCTACGAAATGTACAGTTCCCGAAAATTTGTCCAACTTGGTGGTTCAGTGGTTCCACATTTAACTTTTTTTCTTTTTAATGTTATTTTATAATATTTTTTATCACGTTATCTAAAATTAAAAAGTAGATGAAATGAATTGTTTTGCTTAAATCACACAAAAGAAAGTCAAAGAGTTTTGAGGGAGAAGATCTCCTATAAAAGCATTCTTTTTTATTCTTCTTAACTTAACACTCATTGTCTAATTAATACAATTATTAAAATCATTTTCTTTTTTTTTTCTCTTTTTTAGTTAATCAATTATTTTCTTTCGAATTTAAAAAAATAAATTTTCTCCAATAAAAATATATAGGCAATGAGTGATGCCAAAAATCAGTGAGTGTTTTATTTTAATTTTAAAAAATTAATTTTTTCAATTTTTAGACAAAAAGACGAAGTAAAAAGTACTGAAAATCTTTCAATTACACCTAATGGTGGTGGTTCTTCTCAAATGGAAGATGGTTATACCATACAGGTTTTCTTAGAATTATAATTTCCTTCTTTAATTTCCTTTTTTAAAGTCTAATACCAATGAAGTTATCGAATCTTTTGATAATATGAACCTTAAAGAAGATTTGCTTAGAGGAATATATGCTTTTGGTTTTGAAAAACCTTCTGCTATACAACAACGTGCAATTGTTCCTTGTTGTACTGGAAGAGATGTTATTGCACAAGCACAATCTGGAACTGGAAAAACTGCAACATTTTCTGTTTCTGTTTTACAACGTGTTGATGATAAAGACCCTAATGTTCAGGCTTTGGTTATGGCACCTACTCGTGAGTTGGCACAACAGGTTTTTTTAAATTAAATTGATTCTTGTTGACATATAAAGAGATTGGAATTTTTTGAAACGTCAGCTTGGACTTGAAGAAAAAATCAAAACCCAAAAAGAAAAGACTAAAACCTTCAGAAATGTCTAGACTTGGGCTGACACCTAGACCTTCATTAACCTTTCCGATTTCTCTATTAATCGAATTAAACAAAAAAATTAGTTTAATTACTTATTTTAAGATTTTGCTTGTAATGAGAGCTTTGGGTGAATATTTGGCTGTTAAATTTCATCTATGTATTGGTGGAACTTCTGTTCAGGTTTTTTTACACTTATTTAATTTTTATAATTTTTTTTTTTGAAAAAAAGAAAGAAAGGTTAAGGGGGAGAGTCTCTAACTTTATTAAAATCTGAAGGAAAAAAAATTAATTTTTTTTTGAGTTTGTTCCACAACCTCTACTTTCTCAGAGGTTGTAGAGAATAAAGCACATCTCCCCAATATATTTATTAAAATAATTATTTTCTTAAAACCTTAAAAGCCCCTTTCTTAAATTTAATTTTAGGATGATCAACGCAAACTTCAAGGAGGACAACAAGTAATTGTTGGAACACCTGGACGTGTTAATGATATGATACAGAGAGGATCGCTAAGTAACCTAAAATTGAAAAAATTAAATCTTTGAATTAAAAAACCTTTAAAACAGAGACTGCAAACATAAAAATGTTTGTGTTAGACGAAGCTGATGAAATGCTTTCTCGTGGTTTTAAAGATCAAATTTATGATGTTTTTAAGGGTTTGCCGAATGATGTTCAGGTTTTCTTTAATTTTTGCAACTTTATTAGTTCTTTTTACGGAGGTTGCTTAGCTTTTTTGTTCATAACTTTTTTTAAAAAAATCAAGTCTTTCTACTTTTGGTATCATTAAATTCTGCTTGAAATTCTGCGTCTAATGATATCAAAAAACAAAAATATTATCCTCTTTTTCCAGTCAAATTTGAAAAAAAGACAAAACTGTCTTTATGGACAAAACGTCCAGTAGACAAGACAAAAATAAATAATCTTGACACAAAAAATAATAAAAATAATTTAAATAAATTTCAAGGTTGTTCTTTTATCTGCTACAATGCCAAGTGAAGTATTGGAAGTAACCAAAAAATTTATGCGTGACCCAATACAAATTTTAATTAAAAAAGAAGAACTTACACTTGAGGGAATTCGTCAATTTTTTGTTTATATTGAAAAAGAGGTTTTCTTTTAATTAAAAAAAAATTATTTTTTACTAAATTTTTACTTTCTCAAAGGAATGGAAATTTGAAACTCTTTGTGATCTTTATGATACGGTTAATATAACCCAAGCTGTGATTTTTAGTAATACACGTAGAAAGGTGGAGGATTTGGCTCGTAATATGACACAAAAAAAGTTTACTGTTTCTTTTATGGTTTGTTTAAATTTAATTTTTTTTTTCAAAATATAGAAATTTTGTTCCTCCCAGCCTTGTTAAAAAATTTAATTTTTTTATTAAATTTTTATTTTTGAGTTTACAGCCTCCCAAAATGCTTCTTCCCTCTTATAAGGTCCTTCCCTACTGTTAACTTTTTATTTTTCGCTTTACATTTCTATTTTAAACCTCAAAATTATCCTCCCAAATATTATGTTCCCTTACCCTTACTTTAAATAAAAATTTCAAAAAATTTAAATTTTTTCTTTTCTCTTAAAAAGCATGGAGAAATGGAGCAAGGAGAACGTGATGTAATTATGCGAGAATTTCGTTCCGGTTCTTCACGTGTTTTAATTACTACCGATTTGTTAGCACGTGGAATTGATGTACAACAAGTCTCTGTTGTGATTAACTATGATTTGCCTGGAAATCGAGAAAATTACATTCATCGGTATATTTTTTTAATTTAGTTTGGTTTTGGTGTAGTGGTAAGTTGTTGGGTTTACTCTTCAAAGGGTGGAGGGTTCGAATCCTTTCGATGGAAAACTATTTTTATTTGTTTTGTATTAAACTTATAAGCTTGTTTTAAGCTTATAAATTAATTTAAAAAATTTTTTTGATCAGAAAAAAGTCATTTTCCATCTTTTATACCTTTAAAAGAGAGAAAAATTTAATTTTTTCAATTTCTTCCCAGTATTGGTCGTTCTGGACGTTTTGGACGAAAAGGAGTTGCAATCAATTTTGTCACCAAACAGGTTTTTAATTTAAAAAATAAATTAAATAATTAAAATAAATCCTCTAAGGATCGACAAATGCTTGCAGAACTTGAGTCATACTATTCAACCCAAATTGAGGAAATGCCTTCTGATATTGGGGATTTGATTTGAAGAAAAAAAATATTTTGCGAGTGAAGATAAAAAAAAGAAAAAATATTTTATGAGAGAGAGGAGAAAAAAAGAATTTAAATTATATAAAATTCATTTTTTAAAAATTAAAAAAAAATTGAGATATTTTTTTTTTGCTTGGTTAAGAGACACTGTTTTCTCTCTCTATATTTTGTTTTGTTGATTAAAAATAAAAATATTAAAAAAAAAATATTTTTGTGTACAAAATATATGCTTTTTCCTTTAAATATCCTCTAGTTTACTCTTAGTTAATTTTTTCTCATTTGGGTCATTAGAGTCTCAAATCACACAACATTGGTCAATAGAGTCTTAGGCTAATTTTAAGCCTGTCTCCTATTATTCGTTAAAATTATTATTTGTATACACTAAAGGGGTCATTAGAGTCTCAGAATACTTGAGTCTTTTGTATTACTTTCTCTCTATAATTCTGAATAAAAGTTAAAATTTTTTGTTTCCTTAGGGCACACATTTTGCAAAAAAAAAGAAAAGTCTCAATGAGAAAAAAATAACAAGACTAAAAAATGTTATAAAAATTGGCCTAATCTATCTGAAAAAAAGAAAAAAATTTTTTCGACGTAAAAAATGTTCATATTTAAAAATTAACTTTTTTGGTCTATAATGTTTAAGCTTGCAACCTTTTTTGTAGTTCAGGTTTAATTTCTTGTATCCAAGTTAATTTTTTGTAGTTCAAGTTTATTTTTGTATTTCAAGTTTAATAAGTCTCTTCGAATGCTTATAATAAAGGTCTCTTTTTATTGTACAAAAAACGCAAGTGTATTACAGTTCCGGAAATGAGCATGGACATTTCTCTAACTTCCACTATTCAATTGTCAGTTTTTCCGCTCTTTTGTAAATGTTAGAGAGTGGGATTTAACACAGCTCTTTGAAGAGACTTATATTTTAAACTTGAAATACAAAAAAGCGGCTATTGTACTAAAAATATTTTCTTAACACACATATTTTACGTCAAACAAAAGCCAATTTCTATAAAAATTATACATATATTTCTTGCTTCATTTAATCTTTTTTTAAAGAGTAAAATTGTCTGCAAAAAAAAAATAATTTAAAAAAATAATTTTTTTCACACAAGAACAAAATTAATGCATAAAAGACCTTTTATATAATATTAAAAAAAATCTTTTTTTTTTCAATTTTTTTGTCTTTAACGGATGAATAATTTTTAACACGCTTAAAAATATTTAAAAATAAATATTAATATTGCGCTTTTTGTTCATTTCCGGTAAATTTATTCTTTCAAATTTATTCTTTCTCTTTTATTTTATTGCTGCAACCTTTTCTTCTTATTATTATTTTTTTTCACTTTAATTTTTTTATTTTACACTCAAAAAATTTATTTAAAAATTTTATTTTTTTTGCTTCTTTTAACCAAAAAAATTAAAAAAATTTTTTTTTTTGCCATTTTTGGCCAATTAATAATAAAGGGAAGATATATATATATATTTTACTTAAATTGCTTCTTTTTTTTTTGCCTTAAATTAGTCATTAAAAAAAAAATTATTTATTTTTTACCAATTTGAGGAGGTGTAAAAAAGCTCAAAATAATGTATGTTATTTAAAGGTTAAGGAATACATATATTTTTAAATTTAAAAAAAAATTAGGTTTAAAAATCCAAAAAAAGCCAAAAATATTATTTAAAAAATTCAAAAAAAAAAATAATAATTTTTTTTTAATATTAATAATAATAAATACACGAAAATAATTATAAACTATATCATTTTTCAACCCAAAAAACATTAACAAAAACATTGTGTTAATATTTTTAGGCGTCAAAATAATTAAACAAAAAATTATAATATATTAAAAAATATAAAAAACTATTAACTAATTTTTTAGGCAACTCTATAGGGAATTTTTTATTTTTTTGACTCTTAGCAAAAGGGCATATCTCAACTAATAAATAAATTATTTTGTTTTTTTATTTTTTTTTTTAATTTATATATTCTATATTTAAATATTCAACATACAGTCGTTCTCTCCTTTCTTTTTCTAGGAAAAACAAAAACAAAAAAATACAGTTTACCACAGAATAAAAACATAATTTTCATTATTAAAAATAACATTTAATAAAATTAGTACTATGCCTCCTTTTACCTCAAAAAATAGAGAAAAACAGAAGAAATCTTCTCTTTCCTTTTAATTTAATAAACTTTCCGGAAAAGTTTATTTTTGTATAAATTCCGGAAAACTTTGTATGTCTTCTCTCATCATTTACTTTAATTTATTAAACTTTCCGGAAAAGTTTATTTATTTTTTTACATATTTAAGAAAGCTCTCAGAGCATTGTTCAACTTTCCAGAAAAATAAATTTTAAAGAAAAAGATAATATTTTTGTACCAAATTTCCGGTCTTTTTTCTTCCACTCATCAATTTTTTAACATTTCAAAAAAATTCAAATTATACCCACACACTTATTTATAATTTTAAATAAATAAATACGCCTACTTCACAACATCTTTTAATTTTTTATATTTTTAAGAGTAGACACTTTTTTTGGGAGGTTTTATTTCCCTGGAGAAAAAAAAAAGAAAAAGCGTCTTTCATAATTATCTTTTAATGTCTGCGCGCAGTTATTTTTCAATTTAATAATAATCATTTATTTTATATTAAAAAAAGGTTATTCTATTTTAATTTAAATAAAAGAGTGTTAATTTTTGACATAATTTTTTTCTTTTTTTTTTATTAAAATTTTGACAAAAATATTCAAAAAAAAAAATTATTTTTGAATATTATTTATTTAAAATTCCCTTTCCACTCATCAAATTTTAAAATACCCGAAAAAAAGAAATGAATTATTATTTTTCTAATTATCACGAAAAATATAGGGTATATAAATACCTACTCAAAACCTTCATATTTTTAAATTTTTTGGCGGTTAAAAAAAAAAGATAGAGAAATTTTGTTAGCTCGCAATAATTAAAAGGTGCTTTCCACTAAAGCTAAAAATAAATAATATTTTAAATTTTAAGGTTTTCCCTAATTTTATTAAAAAAATCTAATTTTAAATCATCACTTTAATATTAAAAAAAATAAATAAGTGCCGCTACCCAAAATTTTGGAATTTTAAGAATGTTGTCAAAAATATTGGTAAATTATTTTTAATTAAAAATTTTAATTTAAAAAAATAAATTAATTTTTAAGCTTTTATTTACACTTTTCTATATTTGCCGCCCAGTAAATTGCAGCAGCCAGCAAAGAACAAAAATAACACCTATTATTGTTGGAACAGAAAAAGGTTTTAATTTTTTAGAGTAAATTATTTTTTGTAAAAGATCCGGAAAGGAATACATTAAAATATTTTCTCTCTATTTTCCCCTTATATACATATAGACCTCTCATACAAAATAAATACGCTTACTTTCCGGAAAAGTTTTAAACATTTATATCAATTGTGTATTTTTCTCTAAACTTATACAAGAAGGGTTACATTTATTTCTCTATATGTCCTGTAATTCTCTTAAATTCTAACGCTTTTTCTTCTATGATGTTCGTATACTTTGTAAGCTTTAAACCCTTTCACTAATTTCCTCTTAACTTTGATAACTTTTTTCTTTAAGAATTATCAAATTTCTTCAATTCATTTCATCCAAAAAGAGTTACTAGAGCACTAGATATGTTAGAGGGTGATGACTTTATTGGAATGCAAAAAAGAAAAAGAGCTTTAGATATGATGGAAGGAGATGATTTTATTGGATTAAAAAAAAGAGCAGCAAAATTATTATTAAATTCAAGACTTGAAAAAAGAGCGTTAGATATATTAGAAGGTGATGATTTTATTGGAATGCAGAAAAGGTTAATAATAATTTTAAAAAAAAAATTTTTAAAACTTAAAAAATAATTTAGAAAATAAAATTTTTTTAGGGCATATTAAAGAAGAATTGCACACTCTTTCCGACGAAAATATAAATATTAAAGAGAAGAACATGTAAAACATTCTTTCTTAAAAACACATTTGATCTCTTTTTTAATATTTTTAAAATAAAAGTTGCTTCCACTTTAATAAATTAATAATAATAATAATAAATGGAGTTCTTATAGCTTTAAAAATACTTGAAAAAAATGTATTTTCCTTCTACTTACCCTTGATATATAAATTCCGGAAAAGTTTATTTCTCTAGTTCACATAAAGCAAAATACGCTTACTTTCCGGAAAAAAAGTTTAATTTTTGTAAAACATTTAGAAAGGTTATATTACTCTACAACTAACAAAAAATAAAATATGCTTGCTTACTTTGCGGAAAAGTTTTATTTTTGTAAAACTTTTCCGGAAAAGTTTTAAAACATGTATAAATCTGTATTTTTCTCTAACTCTTATACTAAAAACATTGTATTATTTAAATATATTCTTCCCAAACATTTTTATTATTAAAAGAAAATACAAAAGTTTAACAAAAAATAAAAAGCTACCGACAACATGTTTTTATATATTTTGCACACAAACAAACAAACAAATATAGAGTAGTAGTAGTCGTCAGTCACAACATATATTGATTGTTTTAATGATGATGATTAATATTACGGTAAGGTAAATAGTATTTAAGTTGTTTTTTTTCTTTATATTTAAAGAGAGAAGAACAAAAAAAAAGTTGAATTATATAATTAAAATAGAGATAAAAATAATTTGATTATTAGCAGAATTAAAAAAAAAGTTAATTAAAATATTTTTAAATAAACAATAAACTTATTGGCTGTGGAAAAATATTATTATATATTTAAAAAATGCGGTGAAAAAAAAATTTTTTTTCCTTAATAAAATAATTATTAATAGCAAAAAAATTAATTAATTAATAATAGTAAGGGTACAAAAAAATAATAATTCTTTTAAATTTAATTTTTAAAGAGTAATTTTTAATTTTAATATATAAATATCAATAAAATGAAAGAGATATACACACACTTTTAAAAATATAACTAAAAAAAAATATATGAGAATCAAAAGAAAATAAAATAAAAAAAATTTAGATATAAATAATTAGAGTTCGTCCCCTTTTAGAACGAGAAGGACAACTTTACCAAGAGAGGAATTTTAACTGAAACAAAAGGGGGGATTATTATTTGGGCAAAAATTAATTAAATTGACTTTTTTAATTTTTTCAAGTAAAAAAAAAGGCTTTAGAAAACGAGGACGAACACTAAAAAAAAATTTAAAAAAAAAATAAATTTTAATATAAATGAACATAAATAGATAAATTTAAAAAATGGCAGATATTTAAAAAAATGAAAAAAAAAAATTATTTTTTTAATAAAAAAAATAATTTTTATGTGTTTGTAAAATTGAAAGAACGTAATAATATAAAAAAGAAGAAGAATACTTTTATTTAGTGGAGAGAACCTTAAAAAAAATTTTCAAAAAAAAAAAAATTTTTTTTTTTTTTGATAATTTCTCATCCACTCGACTAGACAAAAAAAATAAAATTTGAAAAAATAAAAAAATATAAAATATATTGGCTGTGATTATTTTTTAAATAATTAAATAATAAAATTTGTCGTTGACACGATGATGTGAATTTTTGATGATTTGATTTAATATTTTTTTTTAAATAAAAAAAATATTTATTTTTTTTCAGGCAAAGTACATCACCTTAAAATTAAAAAAAAAATTTTTTTTTAAATAAAAAAAATATTTATTTTTTTTCAGGCAAAGTACATCACCTTAAAATTAAAAAAAAAATTTTTTTTAATTTTTTTTTTTTAATAAAATTAAAAAAAATTTACCGAATTAGCATCAGGATGTACCTGTACAGCTCTAGCCATATTACTTAGGGTTGTATCTTCACTTGTACCAGAAGGTTGACTTCCTTCTCCACTAAATTAAAATCATTTAAATTAAAAAAAAATTAAAAAAAAAATTTTTTTTTTAAATTTACTTATAAGGAAGATAACCAAATACTCTCAAAATGCGTTTTTAAAAAAGTATTAGCAAATAAAAAAATTCAAATTTATGGGGAAAAAAACGAGGAAATAATAAAATAAAAGACTAAATCTACCCCCAATTTTCCTCTAATTTTTTTTTAAATTTATTTAAAAAAAAATTATAAAACCTGTCATGTTCTCTATCTACCAAATGATAACGTGCTCTAAAAGCAACTAAATGAGCATAATAAGCTGGTGCAGGTACAGAAACTGAACGAGTACAACGAACATAAGTATGACAAAGTTGATATGTTAATTGTTGAAGTTCATCAGCAGAAAGATTATTATCATCCCAAAGAACGTGATAATGTGAAGGACGAGAAGTTCCCTTTTTTAAATTAAAAAAGAATGAAAAAAAATTCTTTAAAAATTAAAATTAAAAAACCTGAATTCCAGCATGTGAACACAAAAAAAAATCAAATTCTGTTGGATGTGTTATTCCAACATCAACTGTTGTACCGGGAGGAATATTATGTGCTTTACCACAATGATCTTTTGAATCAACGGCAAAAAGTCTAAACAAAAAATTAAAAAAAAAATTTTTTTTAATAAAAAAACCTTGTATGATGACGTTTTTGTAAAGCTATAAATGTTATTCCAGGTTGATAACCTTTTTCAAGCATCATACAAGCTTCACGCATTGATCTAAGTTCACTTTGAAGAACCTTTAATTAAAAAAAAAAATTTTTTTTTTTAATTAAAATAACAAAAATGGTCAAAAGGACATAATGGTCAAACAGTCAATTTTTTACAACAAACAAAAACACACAAAAACAGTTTTTCAGTACTTAAATGATTCATTACAATTAAATATCCCATTGAGACATAACTGTCTGACTTTTCTCACTTTGACCATTTTTGTAAAGGTAAAGGAACACTCAAAGTAGAAGGAAAGGAACAAAAGAATTTATTTTTTTAAATTAATTTAAAAAAATAAAATAGTTAATAAAAACAAACATTAACAAACTGTCCTTCACTAATTCCATCTCGATAAACAACTATGCGAGTAGGTTTAAATCGAGTATTTCTATAAAATTGAATAAGCAATTCTCTAACCATAAATGTCAAATCAGAAATTATTTCCTTCAAAAAAAATTAAATTAAACTTTAAAATTACAAAAAAAAAATTTTAATCAAAAAAAGTATCAAGGGAATGATCAAAAAGGCAAATACCCTGCATCTGATCCGAACCAACCCATCACTCAGTGCGAATCAAAGACGAACGCACTGAGCCACCAATTGAATTAATCAAAGTAAATTTTTTAAGGTTTTATTGAATAACTTATATTTTCCCCTATACATACAAATGGAAATTGTCTAGGTGTGCATCCCATTTATTCGCAAAAAATATAATGTAAACTCAAAAAATGATTTGAATGAAAAAATAGTTTTTTTTTGCGGATATATAAAGTTAGAAAAAAAAATAAAAAACAAACATGTCTGTGTTGTTGTACTCTAACTGTAGCAGCATAACGTGAAGGATGTGCATCCATACTTCCTACAACTCCTGCAATTGACGGCTTACGTGAATCTCCTGCAGGTGGATGTGTTATATCAGCACCGAGAAATATTATTGGTTCATTAAAAATTCGAGGACGAACAGATGGAAGTAAAATACTTTAAAAAAAAAGAAAAATTTTTAAATTGGACAAAATGGTCAAAAATCATAAAGGTCAATTAAACACTTTTTTATTTTTTGACAAAATATAAACCAAAAAAATTCTCAAAAAAAATTTAAAAAATCTAATTCAGGTAAACACCTATTTAATCACAAAATTATTAAAGAAGAAAAAATTGTTCTTGCGAATAAATGGGGATTGTGTATCAAAAATAAATGTTTTCCAAAAAAATATAACAATCAAAAAATATTTTTGAGACTCAAACAGTAATAAAAAACAATTAAATAAAAAATTGACCATTATGACATTTGACCATTTTGTCAAAAAAATAAAATAAAAAAACCTATTAACACCACCAAGTTTAACATTCATTTTTAGGCATAAATTTGAAAGAGTTTGTGGCGATGTTTTTACAACATTTTTTGCTTGAACACATTGAGTGGCAATGCCCAAAACAGTATCACCAACACGTTTTACTTCAGCTAGAAAAAAAAAATAATAATTAAAAAATAATAATTAAAATTAAAAAAAATTAAACCATAGACAGGCGTTTTTCCAGGAAGTATAACACAAACTAATTGTAAACCAATATAATTTTGTTGCAAATATTTAAACAATGGTTCAACTTGATCAACACCTGAAGAATATTTTGAAAAAACAGGTTGTCCTTGTATTGGCATTCCTGCATCAGCAGAAATTTTTTGTAAATGAGCAATGAAATTTCTAAGATAATTAATAAATTATTTATTTATTTTTAAATAATGATTTGAGGTATATTCACACATCTCATCCCATTTACTCGCAAGAAAAAAATTATAACAATTCTCTGTAATAATATTTTATTTTATTGTGAATAAATGGGGTGTGGATAAACAAAGTTGGTTGAAAAGAGCAGGAACGTTTCAGAATAATTACACATTTTGTACTCAAAACGTGTTCCCCCTTTTTAAATGTAAACCAAAAAAACGGACAGGCACTGAAACGTCCCATTTTTAATTTCCAATATAATAAATAAAAAAATTAAAAAAAAAACCTAATAGAAGATTCAGAAACCATTTTTTGTTCAGCAAAACAAGCTATAGCCCAAGTTTTAACAACAATTCCTGTATGAAATTGTTTTCCGCGCATATCCCAAACTCCTGCATTAGGTAGAGCTGTGGCTTTATTTCTTCCTCCATACAAAAGTTTTGGGGCGAGTAAGACACGTCCTTTAACTTCTGTCATATTCTTTAATAAAATAAAAAAATATAGAGAAAAAAATTAATCAAATTTAGGTATCCAACCCATTTATTCGCAAGTGACACCCCATTTATTCGCAAGAAATATTTTAGCACCAATTGTGTAAAATAAATATTTATTGCGAATAAACAAATATTAAACCTGCGAATAAATGGAACATAAATTTGCGAATAAATGGGATGGGTACACAAATTCAAAGAATAAATTTAAAAAAAATAATAATAAACCGGTGTAATAGAAATTCCAAATTCTTGAGCATAAGGATCATGCACAAAATCAGCACGTTTAACAAGTGCAGAAATTTCTTTTTCTCTATCTGGAGCGTTACGTGCCGTAACCTTTAGAAAAAGAAAAAATAAAAAAAAAATTTTTTTTATTTTTCAATTAAAAAATAAATAAACCTTGATCATAGTAGAAGTTTGAACATCAGACAATTTTTTTATACATCTTTGACCAGAGACAATATCACAAACTTCAATAGGTAAATAAGTATGTTTAGCTTCTTGACCAACTTGAAGACATGGCAAATGTGGATATTTTAATGGTAAATTATATTTATCATTAAAATATTTAAATACTGTACAGTCTACTGACATTCCATTTTCAAGTAGAAGAGGAAATCTATAATTTAAAAAAAAATATATAAAAAATATAACAAGCACATTTTCCTGTATTTTAATACCATTATTCATCGTTTGTACAAATTTGGTCAAATGGACAAAACGGTCAGACATTAAATTTTTTAGTAACTTGAAACACACATATTTTCCAATACTAACATAAATTATTCATTTAAATATCTGAGACTATTTGACCATTTTATTCCCTCTGACCATTATGTCCTTTTACCATTTTGTCATGTAAGGAAAAAAATGGAAAAATACAAAAAAAAGGTCAAATAAATCCCAAATATATAATTATTAAAAATAATTTTTAAAAATACGTTTGAGTTTGTGCAGGTTTCCTCGTAACATTACAAACACGATATTTTCTTCTCATCTGTCCACAATGAGTAATTTCAATTTTTAATCCTCTAATTTCTTTAGTAAATCTAATACGTTGAGGATCAGATAAATTTCTTCTCTCATTAAGTGCTTGTATTGGTAATTCTAAAACTTCTAACAAAAAATTGATTACAGGCATATTTCGATAAAATGCAGTTGCAGAAACTTTAAAATTAAAAAAAATTAAAAAGGAATTCTCAAAAAATTAAAAAATATCGACCTAAAAGCCTAAAGGTATAACCTTGAAAAGGCAATAAATTTAAATTTAAAAAAATAAAAGAAAACCATCAATATTAAGCATCATTTTCCATTGACTTGGACGAACACTTTGATGAAAACCAAACCAAACTTCTCTTCCTCCACCAAGTCCACCACGATCATCAACACCTGAAGGAAGACCTCCTTTTCCTCCTCCCCCACCACCACCACCATAATGACCACCACCACGAGGAGCACCACCACCACCACGTTGTGGAGCAGTTGCAGAAATAGTAATATGTTGAGCGCCAATAGTTAAAGGAGGAGAAGAAAAAAAGGAGCGACCAACTTTTTTTAAAATTATTTAATTTAAAAAAAATTATAAAAGAAACCTGGAGTATATTTCATGCTTGGAAGATGGCGAAGAATAACATCCATTGCTTGAACCGATTCAGGTGGTATTTGTCTTATTCGACCTTCCATTGCATCTTCTAATGCTTGTAATGAGACGCGACAAACCAACTAAAATAAAAAAATTAAATAATTTTTTATTAATTAAGGTGGATGGTTACCACATTTATGGTAAAATGAAAAGAAAAAGGAAAGAAAAACTCTCAACAGTGGTCGAACCAAGGCTCTTCCCTATGCTAGACTAAAGTGTTACCCACTACACCATACAATCACTTACAAGGATAGGATAATTTAACAAGAAGAAACTGTCAAGGAAAGAAACTTACAAAAGAAAGCGCTTTCGCCATAATTCACCAATAAAGAAAAAATAAATTAAATAAAAAACCTTTAAAGCAACTCGAAATTTCCTTTCAACAGAAGAATCACCAGGCATAACAACTTCTAATTCAACTCTTTCTTGTCCAATAGGTAAAGCTTCTTTTGTATATAAATTCTTTTTTCCATCATAAACTGGTTTAAACCCGGCAAATAATGTACAAGAATCAACCATTCTATTAACTATTTCTCTGTTGACTTTGCGAGGGCATTTATCTGGTCTTAAAAAAAATTTCAATTTCAAAAAATTAAACAAAAACAAACTGAATTTCAACAGCATAAAAATGAACGTATCCACCAGAGTTGGTAACTCTAAAATGATTTGCACGCAAAAGAATGGGTCTACCAAGAGTTCCGTGATTAGGACGTTGTGGACATTGAAATTGAATTGCTGGTTGAGACAATGCTAATTCACCCTATAAAAAACAATTGGTCACATGGACAATTGGTCCATTGTCAAAAAATTTTCAATTTAATTAAAAAATACATGTTGAACAGGAACTAAAGCTCTTTGTTGCTGTTGTTGTACCAAAGATTGTTGACCAGGAGGAGGTTGATGAATTATTCCTCCACCACCACCACCAATTTCAGTTGTTGCAGCAGTTAATAAAGTTGATTGACTTTGACTTGAAGATATTGTTGTTTGTTTTTGTTGTTGTTGTTGACGTTCATAAAGCATAGAAGCAGTCAAAGTTTTTTGTTGTTCACTTTCATATCCAGAAGTTTCACAATGAAGAATTTGGTGTTGTTTTTGTTGTTGTTGTTGACGTTCATAAAGCATAGAAGCAGTCGAAGTTTGTTGTTGTTCACTTTCATATCCAGAAGTTTCACCATGAAGAATTTGTTGTTGTTGTTGATGTCCACCAGAAGATGATAAATGATGTGGAACATAATAGGGAGTATTTTGATACTAAAAAGAATAAATATATTATTTTTTGAATGAAAAAGAATTTACAAATTATAAAACTAAGATTATCACAAAAATACAACTAATATACAGATTAATACAAATTAATCACTATTTTGGCACCAAACGGGGCGACAAACGGAAAAGTAACAACTCATCTTATAATATTTAAATAAAAATAAAAATAAACCTGTATTGGTGGTTGTTGTGAATATTGCGGTGGTGGACGACGTATAGATTCCATAGCAAATTGAGAAGTTCCTCCTCCAATACCACCAGTAAATTGTCCACCCATAATTCCAGTCATTTGTGGAACAAAAGTAGTCGCTGGCATACCACCAGATTCATTGAGCGTTAAAGCTTCTTTAAATTAAATTTATAAAAATATAAAAATTAAAAAAAACCTAAAATACGCTGAGCAGCTTGTTGATCAAGTAAATTCATTGGTTGTTGTTGTTGGGGAATTTGCATTGTATGTTGTTGTTGATATGATGGCACTTGTTGCTGTTGTGAATATTGTTGTTGTTGTATATGTTGATGGTAATATTGTTGTGATGATTGTTGTTGCTGTTGGCCTCCTTGTTGCGGAGCTTGAGGCGGCTGCCTTTGATGATAAGGATCCAGTTTGACAATCTTTTTTGGAAAAAAGAAAGAAAAAAGTTAAAGTATTCGGTTAAACGAGATAAAGACGTATTTTTTAAATAAGGAAAAGTTGGTGGGGAAGAACAAAACACAACGAATACGAAACTAAAAGGATCAGATCACTAAGAATATAAATCACAGGTTTGACAAAACCTTTCTTCATTCTAATAGAAAAAACTCGTTTAGTGGCTTTTAGAGATCCAACCCTCTGCAAACGTATCCTATTTGGGGGGCCTATCGATTTTTAACCTTCCTCCAATTTAACAACTCTTTTTTAACTTTGGGTTTCGAAAACCTTATCTATATCAACAAAGAGCCTTAGGTCGTTATTCAGTAAAATAGGAAAAAGTCTAGTCTAATACATTCTAAGCATTCTAATACTACTAAATCTACACAAAAATTAAAAAAAAATAAATATACTTGAAAGAAATCGGTGAAAAATGGGAGGACGGGCAGTAACCAGACGTACTAGTTTTGTACTTGTTTTCGTTTGTTTTTGAAGCAATTATGACGAATCGATTATATATGAACAAAATAGGCAAAATAAGAAAATAACGAAAGTTAATCTGTAAAAAAAATTATTAAAGTTAAGTTATAAATAAAATGCCGACAAAAAACAGTCGCAATTACAAAGAAAATTTATTTACTCAAAAGAATATCACTTAAAAGATCAATAATAAAACATTAGAGTAAAAAAAACCAAAGCGAAAAGAAAAATAGACACACAATTTACACCTAAGACTCTAAATATTAATACTCTAACGGAAAAAAATACGCCATTTTTATTTTGACGTCATATAATATAACGACAAAGATTTGAAAAAGTCAGACATTAAAAAAATAAAAGAAAAGTTGGGTAGAGAAAATAATACAAAGAGTTTCGCGACATTTCGTCCCTCTTTTAGAATCACTAGTCAAAATCTGAAGGTTTAACAATTGTATCATCAATAATATAAAAAGATGCAACACCAGCTGAAACCAAACTTTTTAAAAACGAAACAGCCGAGACAGGCAACAATTATCTACAATAGGGCAATAGTTTTCAAGGTAAAGTTCCAAAAAAAAATTTACAAAACTCGCGTAAAATTGTAAAAACTTTTTCCAAAGTTTCCAATTATCTGTAGAACAAAATAATTAAAAAAAAAAAAGATAATTAAATTAGCATTATTAACTTAAAACAAACAAAAAAAACGCTTTATTTTTTATTATTCCTTTAACCAACGAGAGAGAGTCCAATGGTGACGGCAAAAAAGACAAAAAAATTATATAATATTGTATTGTGACTTTTTTTTTACATAAAAAGTCACAAAAAAAAATCAAAAAAGACAAAAAAATTTTTTTAAAGGGGGGGAGAAGAGGAGATATATAATTTTTTTAAAAAAGTTGGATATATTTTTTTGCACTGTTCCAAACCAAAAAATTTTTTTTTAGGACTTTATAGAAAAAAATTTTTTTTTTTAGGACTTTATAAAAAAAATTTTTAAGGTTTTGGGGATTTTTTGTCGAGAGAACTTTTTTTTCTGCTCCTCTTCTTTTTTATTTATCCTCTTTTTCTTCCATTCTTTCTTTTCGTCTTGAAGCATTTAGAAGCATTTACGGTGTACAATAGATGGACCAGATTCGTCGTACTCTTGCTTGCTAATCCACCTTTAAAATTTAATTTTATTTTCAGACTCTAATGTCCCCTTTAAAATTCTTACATTTGTTGGAAAGTGGAAAGAGATGCAAGAATTGATCCTCCAATCCAGACAGAGTATTTACGCTCAGGCGGTGCAATGATCTTAATCTTCATTGTCGATGGTGCCAAAGCAGTAATCTCCTTCTGCATACGATCAGCAATTCCTGGGTACATAGTTGTACCACCAGAAAGAACAGTGTTGGCGTAAAGGTCTTAAAAAACAAAATAAAAATGAATATTAAAAGTAAAGAGTGGGGGATATTTTGTGCCCTTACTTCTACTATGCTGTTCCTTTTCCTCTACTATTCTGTCCCTCTTCCTCTACTATTTTGTCCCTCTTCTTCTACTATTTTTTTCTTACAAACACCAAAAATTAAATAAACAATTCCAAAGGGTCTCAACTTTTTATCAGCTTAATTTAACATTTCCCAATTAGTTAATCTCCTACCTTTACGGATATCAATGTCGCACTTCATGATTGAGTTGTAAGAGGTCTCATGAATTCCAGCAGATTCCATACCCAAGAAAGATGGCTAAAATAAGAAAAGTTAAAAAGATTAAAAGTTGAGGAGAGAATAACAAAATTTATCAAAAATTCTGTGTTCATAAAATAAAAAAACCTGGAAAAGAGATTCCGGGCAACGGAAACGCTCGTTACCAACAGTGATAACTTGACCGTCAGGAAGTTCGTAGCTCTTCTCCAAAGAGGAAGAAGATGCAGCAGTTGCCATTTCTTGCTCAAAGTCCAAGGCAACATAGCAAAGTTTTTCTTTAATGTCACGAACGATTTCACGCTCAGCCGTTGTGGTGAAAGAATAACCACGCTCAGTGAGGATCTTAAAAAGAACATTTAAACATAAATCAATCTTTTAGAAAATAAACCTTCATCAAATAGTCAGTCAAGTCACGTCCAGCCAAGTCAAGACGAAGAATGGCGTGAGGCAAAGCGTAACCCTCATAAATTGGAACAGTGTGTGTAACACCTTTAAACGTTAATAAAATTATTTTGGATTTTTAGTAATAATAAAACAATTTTACAATCAATTATTGAGTGTAAAAAGGTCTTTTTTCATTAAAAAATAATAAATTATTTACCGTCACCAGAGTCGAGCACAATACCGGTGGTACGACCAGAAGCATAAAGTGAAAGTACGGCTTGGATGGCAACATACCTAAAAAAGGAAATTTTAAAAAAATTTAAAAAGAATTTAAAAGTCTTTAGAAAAGTTAATAAAGATTCTTAAAGTATTTAGTTCAAAATAAGAACAGCAACCCTTCGAAAGGGATCGAACCCAAAACCACAAAAGGGAGAAGCCTAAGTTACTACCGACTAAACCAAACTAACATCTACTCGAAAAACTTAGTTTTATGCCTTTATCAGCAAAACTATAATTAAAAGAAATATTTCAAACAAACATTGCAGGCGTGTTGAAAGTTTCAAACATAATTTGTGTCATCTTTTCACGGTTAGCCTTTGGGTTGAGTGGTGCTTCTGTCAATAATACAGGATGCTCTTCAGGTGCAACACGCAATTCGTTGTAGAAAGTATGGTGCCAGATTTTCTCCATATCGTCCCAGTTAGTCACAATGCCGTGTTCAATTGGATATTTGAGAGTCAAGATTCCTCGTTTAGATTGGGCTTCGTCACCAACATAGCTGTCTTTTTGACCCATTCCAACCATGACGCCTTGGTGACGAGGACGTCCTACAATAGATGGAAAGACGGCACGAGGTGCGTCATCACCAGCAAAACCAGCTTTGCACATTCCTGATCCATTGTCAACAACAAGAGCAGCAACTTCTTCGTCGCACATTTTTAATTATTTTCGTTGATTGTTGAGAATAAGAAAGAAAATAAAGCGATTATTTGAGTTATCTGAAAAATCAATATTTTAATGAGATTTTATTTAAAAAAAATGCGCAATAGAAAAGAAAAAAGGTGAGAAAGATCGCGATTAAAGGAAATAAGGAAAAAACAAGTGTCAGTAATTTGTCTAGTTTCAAAAATAGTGAAGAGCCCTGTTTCAATGTCAAACTAAAAAATCATTTTTTGACTAAAGAACAGTTAAAACACAAAATGTTTTCTTATATACAGAACAGCGAAACTATTAAAACTAAAAAGTTGATTAGAAGAGAATGTTTATTTAAAATTACACCCCAAAACAAGAGAGAAAACAAAGTAGAGGGGAATAATCAATATGAAAGATAAAAATTATAGCTTTTATAGCAAACAATTTTGCAAAATAAACGCTCTCAAAAATTAAAACTTCTCTACATATTTCTCACTAATCAGGAAAAAGAATGACCAAATAAACATAAAAAACGTATTAAAAATGTATTTTTCTCTAACTAAAGTATATTAGAACTATTTCTCATTAATTTATTCTAGAATATACCACTATGCTGCGTTCTTTTAAATTGCCCAGTTGAGTGCGAAGCTTAATTTTCTTTATTTCCTAATTTCCTTAGTTTTAATTATTTCAGACAAATTTTTATATTTATCAAATGCTTATCAAATGCTGATTAGGAAATATACAAAAAACCCCCAAAATCAAACTAATTTTGGACCAAAAAATGCAAAAATATTAAACGGGTAAATCAGGCACTCAGTCAATCGCACCAAACAGGGAGAAAAATAATTAATTTGAATAATTCACTTTTTCTCTAATCCTATTATTTCCTAAAATATTTTTCTCTAATTCTATTGTAAATAAATACAATACAAGTTAAAAACATTCGCGCTAAAATTTAAAAAGAAAGCAACAATTCAAATAAAATAGAAGCTTGTATATCAAGACCTCTCTTTTAATAAAGGTTTAATTTTATTTTTAAAAATAAAAATCTAAAAATGTTTTAATAAAAAAGGTTTAGTAAAGTATCTTCTAATTGTATTTATATATACGAGAGAAGGAATGGCCAGGAAAAAAAATAAAAAGCAATAAAAAAGAGTGATCTTCTTCTTTAAAACAACATTTGTTATATTCTCCGAGAAGTTAGAAGAAAAGCACGAGAGAGAATACGTAAAACAAAGAGAGTTTTCTATTTTAAAGGTTAGTTTTAAAGCTTTTCTTAGAGAAATCTCAAGCTCAATTTTTCTTTTTGCAATGATGATCCGGTTAGCTCATTCTTAGTATTCTCTTTTTAATATTTTCTTTATTCTTTTCTATTACACTTTAAAAATTCTTTAAGCTTACATCTCGCCCTTTTTTCTTAGAGCAGCACAGCAGCTGTCAGTGATCTAACTAAATTTCTTCTTTTTTCTTCAATTTCTTTCAATTTATTCCTAGTAAAATAATTGTGTAAAATCTCTCTCCTCTATCCAACTACTAGTTTTTTTTTACTTATCAAAGAAAAAAGCTCTTCACAAATCTTCGACTTGTTCCAGCTTCTTCTCCTCCTCTCTCTCCTCCACTTCACAGAAAAAGGCATTTTTAATAAAAATAAAAATTATATTTGAGTATACTAAACAGTAAAATAGAAAGAAAAAAGAAAGAGAAAAAAAAGTTTGTTAATTTTAAGAATTAGAAGAAAAAATAAAGAAGAAAAAAAAATAACACATGTCCGCCTTAAAAATTTTTTTTTTCTTCCAAGTGTACAAAAAAAAAAGCGGGGGATGTAAAGAAAAGAGATAAATAGATCTAATGCTAAGAAATCATTTTTCTCTTTGTTTCAAAACTTTTTTTTTAAACGCAAAAAAGTAAAGAAAACGCCAACTTTAAAGTTGGCGTTTTTTTGCGCACAGGTGAGAAAAAGTTTATAATTTTAAGCACTAAAATTAAAGGGGGATTTTTTACACAATAATTATACACGTATAATTCACATTTTTTTTTCATCTTTTTTTTTCATTATCACACAATTTTTATTTTTTTTTAAAACAATTGTGTGAGTGTTCCCAAGAAATCCACGCACACAACAAACAATGAAAAATAAAAACACCAATTGTTGTTAAAAAAAAAATTTTTTTTTTGACTGCTGTTGCCAAAAATATTTTTTTTCTAATTTTTATTAGAAAATAAAAAAAAAATTTTTTTTTAATAATTATAGGAATTGGTGCACACCCCTGTATCTCTGTGATTTATAAAAATTGAAAAATGGAAGAAAAAATATTAAAAAAATTGTTAAAAAATTCTAATACAAGGAAAAATAATTAAATAAAATTAAGAAACAGTTGGGAAAAATTTAAAATTGGAAGAAAAAAAAATTTTTATTTTGAGAAAAATAGAAGGCAAAAATTAAAAAAAAATTAAAAAAAAAATTCAAATTCGGAGTATAACAATTTATAAAAATAAATAAAATAAAAAAATACATTATTTAAAAAATAAGAAAAAAGACGGATCGCTTTTTTGATAAGAAAAAATAAAAAAAATGTGCTGATTAAGACCTTCAAGAATGCGTAGGGGGAAAATAGTAGAAGAAAAAAATTTAAAAAAAAAATTTTTTTCTTTCCTTAACATATTTGACTGTTTGTGAATATTTTATTTTGTATATGTTTACTTTTTTTCCTTAAACGTTCACTCTATAAAAGACACTTTCATCATCGCCCATAAATTTAAATGACTCATCGCCAACGAGAACGCATAGTTTAAATATTTATATAATTGTAATAATGTTATACCCAAAAGGTCAACATTCATTAATAGAATACAAATATTATAGATGTGTTTTCCGGAAAATAAGTTTTAGTAAAAAGAGATATTGTGATTTCAGGAAACAATGTATTTTATAGTAAAACTTAAAAACACAAAAACAAACTTTCAGAAACTTAAAAATACAAACTTTCAGAAACTTAAAAATACAAAAATCAGAAACTTAAAAATACAAACTTTCAGAAACTTAAAAATACAAACTTTCAGAAACTTAAAAATACAAAAATCAGAAACTTAAAAATACAAACTTTCAGAAACTTAAAAATACAAACTTTCAGAAACTTAAAAATACAAAAATCAGAAACTTAAAAATATAAATTGAAAATACAAAATAGATAATATTTCAGAAGACAAACACAAACTTAACCTTAATTGATCTTTTGGATTATACAAAACAGAGTCAACATTTATTGTTCATTCTTTATTTTCTTAGAAAATTTACACATAGAGAGAGAAAAACGGGGCTAAAGCCACAAAGCTGAATAATCATTTTTCTTATTTTTAACATTTAAAAAAATATTGTAAAGTAAAAAGAGTCATTTAAATTATTTTAAAAATTATTTTTATTTGTGTTTTGAACATTTTTTAGGTTTTTTTTGAATATTTTGAGTTTTTGGCATTTTGAAAAAATTTTTTTAAATTTTAAGGATATTCGATTTCGTATTAAAAATCGAAAAAAATAATTTTCACTAAAATAAAATTTATTTTAAATATATTAAAAAGTAAAAAAAAAAAAGAAGAAATAAGGGGGATTTGTAAAATAGGATTTTATCGCCATTTTCAAAAAATAAATTATTTTTATTTCTTCAATAAAACAACAAAAAGTGAACGAAAAGAAAAAGAAGATATGATGCGCTCGCTTTAAATAAATAAATAATAATCCTCTCCTAAAGGTATTATACACGCACAAATTAATTTATTTGATTGAAAAAAAAAATTAAAAAAAAAATTGGAAAAATGAGAAAAGAGATTTAAAATAATATTCAAATTAATAGTAAAATAATATGTTCAATAAAAAAATTTTTTTTTTTTTTAATTTAAAAAATTTAAAAAAATTGTTGTTCAAAAATATAAAAAAATTTTTTACAAAATTAAAAAAAAAATTTTTTTTCCAATGTCCGTCAAATTTTCCATAAAAGAATTATTTAAAAAAAATTAAAAAAAAATATATTTAATTTAAAAAATGATTTTTAGTCTCTCAAACAAAAAAATCAGAATAAAATAAATTTTTTTATTTTTAAAAAATGCAAAGAAAAAATAAATAATTTTATTATGCGCAGTAGGAAAGCTAAAAACAGAGAAAGATATTTGGCTAAAAAAAAAAAAATTTTTTTTTTCAAGTAGAAGTAGAGGAAACGAAAAGTAGAGGGAGAGGGACGCGCATATATAAATGACACAAACAGAAGAAAAAAATAAAAAAAGAAGAAAATGGTCCCTAAGGAATAAAATATAATATAAAATATTACTTTTTGGAAAAAAAAAAGATTTTTTTTGAATGGGCTGGGATTTTTTGATGTTAAAAACACTAAAAGAGATATTGGACAACAACGACACAAAAAAAATAAATAAAAGAATCGTGGACTTTGGTCACATAAAAAAGAAAATATTTAGAGAAAATGATGGACCATTCTAAAAATTAAATATTTTGTTGTTTTGTACTATTTGAAATTTTCTAGAAGGTAAAATAATAATAATAAATTTAATTTTGATCGACGACCAAAATGAAGAAGAAAAAAAAATATTTAAATAATTTAGGTCAAGAACAACGATATATGAGAGAAATATTAAAGGAAAAATTGGGGGGATTAAAAGTTGGAAAAAAATAAAAATATAAGGGATATGTAGGAATTTGTATAAAAAAAAAAGAAGAAATGTTCCAAAATATAATATTTATTTTTAAATAAATAAATATTAAATCCACCTGTGGAGAGAAAAAAAAAGAAGAAAAAGGAAGGTCATTATACTAACCTTTTCTTCTCCTAGAAAATTTAAATTAATCAAAAAAAAAATTAAAAAAAAATTAAAAAAAATAAATTTAAAAAATTAAAATAATTTAGAAAAAAATATTAAATTAATTAATTTAAATTTATTTTTAATTAATTAATTTAAATTTTAGGTAATAATACACACAAAGCAACAAAACAATTAATTAAATTATTATTATTATTAATTAATAATAAAGGTAATAAATTCACTGCTAATGCAAATTGTGCTTTAACATTTGAATTTGTTTGTATTTTTAAACTTAACATTTGTTTTTTAATTTGTAAAACATTTAAAAAGGGAAGTTTAAATGCTACAACTCTAATTTTAAATGATAAACAAAGTGTAGCTAAATGTTGTTCTATTAATGTTTGAGGTATTTGTTGTTGTTGTTTTGTATTTTCAGAAGAAAAAAAGTTTTGTTTCCAATAATCAGATAATAATTCACGAAGATTTCTGAAAATGTTTTTGTGTTTTTTAAAAAATACAATTCTGATATTTTGTTTTTTTAAAAAATGCAATTCTGATTCTTAAAAATACAATTCTGATTTTTGTGTTTTGATTTAGTTAAACATATCAGAATTCTTATTTTTGTGTTTTTCTTTGCGTTTTCTATTTTTAATTCTGATTTTTAAAAAGTTCTAAAAATTCTGATTTATATTTTTTAAAACACAAAAAAATAATTTTTCCAACCTAGAAGCCAATAAATTCCATTGTGGAATAGCAAAAGGCCTTGTTTCATCAAAAGCTAAGCGTAATTCTCTTTCTAATCTAGTTCTTGTTTCTAATAATAAATTTGCTGTTCCAATTTCATTTATAGGTTGATAAATTAAATTTTCTGACTTTAAAAAAATAATAAATTAAAAAAAAAAATATTTTTTACCTGTATAGAAATTAAATTTTCTTCTTTTCCAACAGCAAAAAAAGTTGCCCACAAATTTTTTTTAGAAAAATCAAAATTGAGTTGACAAGGATTTTCACCATTTTGAATATTTATAAAAATATTTTTTGAATTAAAAACTGTACCAATTAATAAAAGTGGACAATTTGGATTTGTTGGAGAAAAATGATAACCTTTTTAAAAAAAATATGGTAAATATAAAGGAAAATATCAAAAGAAAGTAAGTTGGACGAGGACTCATAAAACACTCTAAAATAGACTCAGAGATCTAAAATTTTGTATAAATGACCCAAATACCTTTGACTATCGTCTATAAAAATTTGAGAATTTTGGTTAAATATTCTGATTTATTCTGGTCGAAAATATCCAAATTTTTGACAATTTTTGAACATTTTCGACCAGAATAAATCAGAATATTCAACCAAAAATTCCCAAATTTTTAGTAGTGATAGTCAAATGTATTTGGGTCATTTATACAAAATTAGACATATCCAAGTCCATTTTAAAGTGTTTTATGGACACTAATCCAAGACTAATAATACCACTATTTGGGTCAATTATCCACTGTTCTCCATCATTAAATTTAATTAATACAAAAGCACAATTAGGTCCATTAGATAATGTAGATCCAAGTAAAATAAAACAATTATTTAATCCTAGTCCAATTAACCAACAACATAAAAGAATTGCTAATTCATCTGGACAAGCATAACCAATTCTAACAACCTTTTTTTTAAAAAATTAAAAAAAATTTCTCTCCTCTCTTTTTTACCTCTTCAACAGTTAACCAAATTGGTAATAAAATATTATTTAAATTATTTTTATAATTTTTTTTTTCAAATAATATTAAAGGTATTGAAGCAATTATTGAAGCTGCTAATTTTACTGCTTTTTTAGGTTGTAAATTAAATAAATTAATTATTTGTATTGGTGGAATTATTTGTCTTAAATATTGACAAATTATATTTTTTTTACCACAAGAATTAATTGCTAAACAAATTATTCTACGCTTTGGAAAAAGTTGAGCGTATTTTGATTGAAATTTAAGGCAGTTGTTAGTAATATTCTGAAAATAAATAAAAATTGAGAGAAAAAATCAGAATTCTGGTATTTCTGCTTTTTTTTTAAATTCTGGTCATTCTGATTGTTTACTAAAATTCTGATTCTTTCTGATCCTTCTGATTTTTCAAATTTGTTCTGAATTAAATCAGAATTTGCTGATTTTTCAAAAGTTCTGTTTTTTGGTTCTAAAACAGAATTTTTGTTTTTCTGATATTCTGGTTTATTAAAATTATTTTGATTCTATAACTTGTGTTTTTCTGATTTATTCTGATTTAAATATTCTAATTTCAGAATTTAATTAAATTTTAAATAATTACGTCTGTTTCACCGCTTAAATTATTTATTGCTTGTATTTGTTCAGGAGTATTTATAGTTGGTGTAAACAATGGAGAGTCAATACTAAGCCGTATACGTAAAGTTGTAGGAATTTCTTCAAATGAAGGTATCCTTAAAAATTATTTTTTTTTGATAAATTAAAAAATTAAAAAATAAATAAATGTACTTATATCCAGTATAAAATAATGGTGTCTGTAAAGTCAAATATCCATCCATTTTTTTATTTGTCCAATAATTGAGGGCGTCAGAATTTAATGAAATTTGTGCAAAACCTAACCATCTATTTTCTACACGTTCGTGCCTAAGTAAAAAAAATCAGAATTTCTGATTAAAAAATAAAATCAGAAAAATCAAAATTTTCTGAATTTCATCTCACTAAGCAGAATGTCAGAAAAATCAGAAAATAAAAAATTCTGGTTAAAATCAGAATTAAGTTACTGAAAAATGCTGATTTTTCTGGTTTTTATTTCATAAATGCTCTAAAGATCAGAAAAAATACAAAAACAAGAAAATAAAAAACCAGAAAAATACAAAAACGGAAAATACAAAAATCAGGAAAAATACAAAAACCAAAAAATACATAAAAACCAGAATATAAATAAAAACCTTGTATCATATTCTCTATCATCACCCTCAAAAGAAGTTACTTCTCTATCAAATAATTCAATTGTCAAAAATTTTTCTTCATCATCATCATCAGAAAAAATATCAAAAATTAAAGTTTCATGCCAATTAGGTTGATGACCATAACTTAATGAAGTTATTTGGCTTTGACCCTAAAAAAAATTTTTTTGGATATTTTTTGAAAAAAAATTCCCCAACCTTTATTGAACAAAACAAATAAATTTGCATTGGTTCACCATTTAATCGTTGTGGGATAGCATTTGCGCTTTGTATGTTAAGTACAAGTTTAGTCCAATTCATAGCTTTTTGGTCATGCTAAATTGAAAAAAAAATTAATTTTAAATTTTTCAAACAAAAATCATAATTTTTCTGATTTTAAAATTAATTTATTTTTTCAAATTCCAAGTTTTGAAACACTAAAACCACTTTGGCAAATTTTCTGATTTTTCAGACTCTAAAGTCCCTAAATTTTTTACAAAAAATTAAAACCTTACAATAAAGTGATGATGATGATATTCATTAATATTATTATTATTTGCTTCACGATAAGGTTTTAATCTTCTACTTAAATCCATTTTACGTCTATTAATTAAAGATGTAAGCAGACCTAATGAAAAATTAGGTATAGACTCTTCTCTCACAAATTCGGACAAATCTCTTTCTCTGCGTTTTTGTTCTCCACTTGCACGTAAATGTTCTCTAACAAGTTTAAATATAATATTAGTTAAAATATTCTGATTTTTAAAAAAATAAAGATTCTGATTTTTTTCTTTAAAATTGTTGTTCTCAAAAATTCTGATTTCCAAAAATTCTGATTTTTTTAAATTCTGATTTCCAAAAATTCTGATTTTTAAAATTCTGATTTTTTTAAATTCTGATTTTTAAAATTCTGATTTTTAAAATTCTGATTTTTTCTTTAAAATTCTGATTACTAAAAATTCTGATATTATTAAAAAAATTCCTAACCTCAATTTTAAAATAAATTCTCTTCCAAGTCTTTTATTTCTTTCCAATTCTGTTTCTTCTTCTTCTTCTTTTATTTTCTTTTCTTCATCAAAATTAAAATCATCATCAAATTTTTTAATTTTTTCCTCAATCTTTTTATTTTTTCTATTATTCCATCTATTTTTTAATAATAAAAGATGTAAATCTGTCTCTAAAATCTGTTCAGAACAAAGAAGACTTTCTTCGAATAAAATTGAATTTTTTAGTAAATGTTTTTCTTCTTCTTCATTTTTATTTATTTTTAATTTTGTTGAAAGTCGACTTTTTAAGTTTTTTTTAATAATTTCATCTTCATCTTGCCATTTAATTGAACAAAAAAGACGGCCATTAGTGAATGGTAAACCTCCTTGTCCACAACCTAGACTTCCTTTGAAACTGAAAAAAATTATTTAAAATTTTGATTAAAAATATTTTTTTGATTTTTTAAAAATAATTCTGATTTTTTTAAAGGTTAAAAAGATTTTACGCCAAAAGGATTCGAACCCTCAACCCCTTGGGTTGAGAACTACAGATTTCACCACTAAACCAACCAGACAACTGAACTAAAGACTAATTAAATATTATGTAGTAACTAAATAAAGGAGAAACTATTCCCTTTCAGTTTAAAATTAAATATTTTTCAAAAAATCAGAAATTCTGATTTTAATTAAAATTAAAATAAATTAAACAAACCTTCTCCTAACAATAGTACTCGCAAATTGAAGTCCAGTCTTAGCTATCCATTTATTATTTTTTAAATTTTGTTCCTCTTCTTCTTCTTTCAATTCTTCTGCTTCTTCAACCAAAATTTTAGGTAAAGGAACAAAAATATTTGCCAAATGTTGCCAATTTCCTCCTCCTCCTCCTTGACCAAATTTTTCATTTAATGAAATACACAATTGTTCAGGCTTTTCAAAAACACGAAGTGAAATAATTTCACCAAAAGGAATTGTAAATTCTGGCCATTTCATTTTTTGTTCTTGTGAAGAACAAACTAATAAATCATTGAAGAATATTTTGACCTTTAAAAAAATAATTCTGATTTTCTGAAAATTCTGATTTTTTTTTAAATTCTGAATTTTCAAATAATTTCTGATTTTTTAAAGATTCTGATTTTTTAAAATTCTGATTTTAAAATAATTCTGATTTTTCCAAAAATTCTGATTTTTCTAAAAATTTATTTTGATTTAACCTGATATCGACAATTTAAAATAGCCTGACGTCTTTGCTTCTCCATTTCAGGAATTTGTTGTTGTCGTCCTTGTTCTTCTTCTTCTCCTTCATTTTTATCAGGTTGCACACTTCGTTCACTGAGTATAAAAAGTGGAGAGCGAAAGAATACACTCAATTGTGTTGGTAATTCATCTTTAGAATCTCTTTGAAAAAAATTAAATTAAATTCTGATTTTTCAAAATTTTGATTTTTAAAAAATTCTGATTTTCCAAAATTCTGATTTTTAAAAAATTCTGATTTATTAAAATTCTGATAAAAATACTTACTGCTCAAAAACCTCTAAATTTCCTTTAAGTCGTTCCATATAATATCGTCCTCTAGTTTGGTCTGTCCCAGCCCAAGCTCTTTCCAATGCTGCCCTACATCTATCCAAAACTGTCTGTTGTTCAATAATTAGAGCAAATAATGAGTTAAGTTTTTCTTCATTTCTTTAAATTAAAAAAATTTTTTTAATATTTTTTTTTTAAATGTCAGAATTCCAAAATGGTCAAAATGGTAAATTTTCAAAACGGTCAATTTTCTAAAAAGGTCAAATATTAAAATAATACTTTAAATCTCCTTTAGTTTCTTCATCAACTCCCATTTGTTCACGTAAAGAAAGCCAACTTTTAACCAAATTCAAAACTTGTTGATGTACTTGAACCCAAACATCATAAGCTGCTATTAATTCGCGTTCTGCTGCTTCTGCTCTAGTAAATAACCAATGATGATCAAATTCTATGTCCTTAAAATTTTTAGGATTTTATAGAATAATTAAAAAAAAAAAGATTTGGAAATTTAAAATTCACTTAAAGAACAAAAAGGAACAACGGGAAGGTTAAAAGAGGGGGTTCTTCTTCTTTTTTTCACTATTTTCTCTTGTTTTGCTCCTTTGATTCTCTTTTCATTAATCAAAATTTCCTTCCCATCTTTTTTATGTCCAACAAATTTATAATCTTTAAAAGACAAAACAAGAGGAAAAAATAAAAATAGGGGAACAGCAAGGTGTCCAAGGACACAAAAAGAAGAAGAAAAACGAACGTTTTCACCCATTAATAAACTGTGAGGATGAGTTTCACCTCTCCTTTTCCTTGATAATATTAAACTTAAAAAATAAACCTGTAAATCAAGCGAAAGCCCAGTTTGTTTTTGACTTGCCCAACGCCTATTTTCTGTCAATTTTATCCATTCATCACTTGCTATAGGATTCCTCCAAATTGTTTTGTTTGTTTGAGCAAGTTTATTAAGTAAAGTTGTATTTGTTTTGCAAGCACTTAGATGTTGAATTCTTCTCTTAATTTAATTAAAAAATAAAAAGGGGAAGGAAACCAAAAATTTAAGTTCTGGACGTTTCAGTGCAAAAGGTCTTTTTTGGATTTTTCTAATTAAAACGATCATTAATTGTTCGAAAAATTTGTTTAAAAAGAATTTCTCTCCTTTAAGCTGCCAAGGGGCCGAACTTTTACCCGCAAAGAGTAAATGTGTTGATTTTGATGCTCCAAAAACCTTTAATTTTTCTTCGTTTTCCAAATATTTTTTATGGGAAACAATTGACTTGCGGGTAAAAGTCGCGTACTCTTGACCGCTAAAGGAAAAGAACACTAAAAAGAGTTGGGCTAGTCCTTGTACTGAAACGAACTAAACTAAAAAGGTTTAGATGGTATAGATGATGAAAGATCCCTCCCGACCAATTAGTTAAATAATACCATTTCCTTAGCTCTTTCCACATCATCCTTCCTTTCATTTTCTTCTGCTCTTCTCCATGAAATTAATTGTTTGAATTTATCATCAGATTCTCGGTTAGTTGGACAAGCTGGAGAATAGACCAGAAGACGTCTTTTATTCTGCTCATTTTTTGGAAGGATTGTGGTGTTATCATCAAGCAACTGTTTTTCCCAATGAAGTTGACTGTCGACATATTTGGTTCCAATCTAAATGTCTAAATTGAAAGAAGTTGAATTTGAAAGCAAGGGCCTGGACATTAGGAGGGAAAACTAAGTCTTTAACCAGGCCGATCTCTACTTCAAGTTAATCCAGTCTTATACTCATATAATAACTTTAGAATTCCAAAACAATAAACCTGAATACTCTGCTCAATTTTTTGATCACTAAAACTAATTTCTTCTAGTCGCTTCTTTGCTTTTTCATCATCTTCATTATTATCGTCTTTTGCTTTTTGTACAGTTTCAATCCAACCTTGCGAAGCATTTTGTTTTTGAAAAGTAGCCATTTTGAGTTAGTTTAATAGAGTTATTCCCTTGAAAATTGTTTAAAGCAAAAATAAACGTTAAAAAATAAATGTCAAAATCACCATGGAAACCAAAAAATAATAAATATTTTTAGTAAAATTAGGATACTTTTAATAATTTAAATATTAAAACCTGAAGAAAAAGAAACTGGCATTTACAATAATAAATGAAGACTCGAAGAATGAGCTTTCGCCAGGCAATTGTAAAGAGTAGGAAAGATGAGTAAATTCAACTAAAAAAGAAATTACAATATATTAATAAATGATGAATCTTTACTCAAACTTACTTAAAATTGTAAAAATAATATTTTAAAAAACAAATACCATCAACAGAGTTCGAACCCATGACTTTAAGGGGTGATGAAAGAGAAGAATTTCCACTAAACCAAAAATCTCTACGCTCACTTTCTTTCTTTCTCTTCCAAAAGAAATAGTACGTCTTTTTAATAAAACATTATGCCAAAAATTTAAAATTCAAATATACAACTGGCGTGGGCATTCTTCACATTCTGATTCACAAATTCTTACGAGATTCTTACCCCCTTATTTAATTAGATTTAAACAATAAAATTGCTTACTATTGAATCGATGTTGTACAAACGGATGATTTGATTTGACTCTGCATTCATGATGATTTATTTTAATTATCTAAGAAAAAGCTGAAAACACAAATTTGAAAAAAAACAAAAATCGATGAAAAAACAATATGGTGAAAATAGGGATGGGACGGAATTTCGCGTGTTAGCAAATTTTTGGCGTGCAATTTTATTTTTAGTAACATTTTTTAAACTTACAAATTCATTGATGAGCAAGAAGCCACCATCTTCACGTGCCAACAGCTCCTACCATGTAGACGTTCCCAGCCACGAACAGTAGTGGTCTCAAGCCGCACAGCATCTAAAGGGGGGACCCCCCAAAAACCACTAAAAAACAAAACCACACCAAACACATTGTAGACGTCACAGAGCTCCAGTGGCCAAGTCGCTGCTCCTTCGTTCACCACTCCAAATGATGAGCATATTCTGAACAAAAATATCATCTTAAAGCATAATCAAAATTAAACCTGTTTTGGAGAGCCTGTCCACTGTATGAGAGCCATAATCGCCGCTCTTGGACCTCTACCTTTAAGAAAAAATAATAAAAAATAAAAAAAGAAACAAAAGAAACCAATGCTGGACAGAGCCAATGATGAAGCAGAAGAGCAGATGGAGTAGAAGCGCACACGTAGAAGAGCGCAGCATCTAAAGCTGAAAAAACCCGGGGAAGGACCCTTAACCCGAGCAAAAAATAAATAAAAAACAACTTTGTCGTTGTCCAAACAGTGCTCCAATTTCCAGCAGCTCCAAACAGTGCCCCAATGATCATCAGCAGCACAGTTGAGTCCATATCTTGCCCAGGTCCACCAGCCACAAATCCATCATCATAAAAATAAAAAAATTTTTATTGAATTTTTAATTAAAAAACTAAAAATTATACTCCCTTCCATACTATTGTAGAAGAGCATCTGCTGCAACTGGAAAAAAAGTAAAATTTTTATCTCTGATTTAAATTTTTATTTTTTTTATAAATTTTTCGCAGCGCGCATTTTAATGGGTTTCACGTAGGAAGGAAAAACAAAATAAATATGAAACACGAAAAAACAATAAAAAACCAAAAAAACACGAAAAAAAACAATAAAAACACGAAAAAAACCACACTAGGTGCACCTCGAAAAATGAAAAGAATGAAGCGGGATGAAGTTTTAAAGAAAAAAACGTTACGCCAATTTTTGTGTTCACAATTTCGTATTGTACGTGATAATTTGAATTTGTGTCTGACTTTACTATGTACAGCCTGCCTAGACGCGAAATAGTATTTTAACTAAAGCTAGTTAGAGATAAAAAGGAATAATGATGCAATTCATCTTTAACTAACCTCCCGACTTTTCTTATTCTTTTCTTATTTTCTTTTTAGTTTTAATTTAATTATGAGTTCTCGAGACTTGGAATCTTTAATAGAAGTTTGTACATCAACCTTAACTTCTCAAGTTCGAAATTACACAGAAGATCAGCTTCAAGTTTTGTTGCAAGATGAGCAAAAAATCAATTCTTTTGTTGGCAGTCTTTCTCAAGTTTGTTTCCTTTTTTTCTTTTAATATCTGCGGCAAACGTGAAACAGCTTTTTGCTATATAGTCCAGACCAGTTTTTCTGGTCTCAAGCTTTCCAAGCTATTTTCTTGAATTTAGCAATGAGCAATGATTCTGTTCTATAATGAAATTCTCTAGTCATCTTTTAAACTATTTCTTAGTCCAAATTTCGAGTTTTATTGTGTATACATTTTTGAACTTGTACATCTTCTAATTTTAAGATTTCTTCAATTTCGAACGACAAAGAAATGAAATTTGCTCAATCAAAATCGCTTGCGGAATATAATCTAACTAATGAGCGAAAATTGAACACTGCTTTGACCAATCTACAACAAACTCATAAAGATGCTGTTGAGAAGAGGAAAAGTGTTGAACTAATGAAGGAGAGACTTGACGAGGTTTTTTTCTGATTTTTTGAGCCTTCGGAGTAGGAGTTACTAATGAATAACCTCTGAAACTATTTTTCTAATGTAAAAAAATGCAGTGATTTAAAAAATACGCATAGCAATGTTCTAGGTTCTGAATATTTTTAGTAGATATTTTTCCTTCAATATTTTTTATTTTAGTTAAGTAATTCGAGATCTTTGGATTCAGTTTGTTCAACCTTGAAAACTCTTTCTCACGATGCTGAAAAGGAGAGCGAGGTTTTCGTTTGATTTTTAGCTTTAAAATTAAAAAATTAAGAATATAACTGAGGAATTTCACAAAGGAGAGATCGACGTTGACAATTTTCTAAAGAAATTTAGTGAAAAACGAGCTCTTGTTCACTTGAGGTTTTTAACTAAAATTCAAATTTATCTATTTTTTAATTTAGAAAAATCAAAGCTGAAAAATTGGCTGAACTGCTTCGCCAACAACAATATAAATACTCGTCAACATCAGTTAATGTTTATCCAGGAGTGAATGCAAACAATTCTTCAGGTTCTTCTGCTATTTACCCACATTTTGCATTGAATGACGCATCAAAGAACTATCGTCACTCATTTTATAGTTAAATATTTTTATGTATATTTAAAAGATTTGACTTTTTTGATTATATATTATCTGATTTTTAAAACTTAATTTTATTTATTTAAGAATCGAATCAATAAATTTATTTTTATTATTTTAATTAAATTTATCTTCTATTTTTATATTTATTTTTCATTTTAAAATTTTAAATAATTCAGTTTTATAGTTAATTATGTTCAGACAATTATTTAAACATATTCCGAGGGATTTGAATGTTTTTCAACTGCGTGGATTTCCAACTTTAAGAGAAAAGGCCAATGTGCCTCGATCTGAGGATTTGTATGAACCAAGGTTTAATTGAAAAATTATTTTTAAATTATTTTTAAATTATTTGCGATGTTTCTTGGTGTCTTTTGTACTTTTTTTTTTAATTTAATGGGCTAAAAATTTTTTTAAGGTTTGAAGTTAAACGTCACTATCCCGATTTGAAGCTAATTAACGTAAAGCTTAAAGCCTATGATTTTCAACCATTGGAGAAATTTCAATCTTTTATACACTGGACAGCTAAAAAATTTGGAATTGATGTAGTCGAATGGTATTTTTTTTTTAATTTAAAAATTGATCGGATGACCACCAAAATTTAATAAAATATTTTTTTTATTTATTTTCGAACTCATAAAAGTTTTTTTTACAGTTATCCTCTTGCTCATAAATGCGAAAAAGTAAAGGAATATAAACCTAAATCGGTTACTATTGAGACTGAATATGAACTTAAAACTTATGCAAGAGTTATTAGACTTGGCCCTGTTTCAGCTATACATCTTCCTTTGTTTGTTATGTTTGTTCAAGCAAATGCTCCTGTTGGTGTTCAAATAATTATTAAAGAGCATGAAGCTAGTGACGAAACTGAGAGGTTTTTGATTTTTTAAAAATTTTTTGGCCTTGATTTGGGCAAATTTAAAAATAAATTTCGTTTAAAAAATTTAAATAATTTCTATAATAATTTAGGTATATACCCGATCCACAGATTGAAGATTTTAAGGAAACTCTTCGCAATCTTGATGATCCAGTAGTGAGAAAATTTCTTGGATGGGAAGCTTGAGATTAAAATTTTTTTTATTTTTTAAATTAGAATTTAATAAATATTTATTTAATAAAAAATATTTTTAATTTTTTATACATATTGTTTTTATCTTGTTTTTAACCAATTTAATATTTTTTTTCTACATTAAACATTTTCTTGTTTTAATCATTAAATTTTTAGAATTTAATAAAATAATGCTTTCTACAGATAAACAAATCAATTCTTTCGTTCTAGTTGGAGCTTCAATAGCTGGGACTTGGTTGGTTTTATACCTTAATGGAGTGCTTCAAAATTCGCAAAAGCCGGTGAAAAAGAGGTTTTTAATTTTATTTTAAAGGTTTTAGTATAATACTAGGTACCGATATTTTACGGTCAAAACTGTTTCTGAAAAACCAGAATTTTTGTTCTTTATAAATCAGAATTTTCAATTAAAAACCAGAATTTTTGTTTTTTAAAAATCAGAATTATTAACTAAAAACAGAATTATTTATTTATCAGAATTATTAAAATCAGAATTTTTAAGGTTTAAAGCCTTCTGCTTCTCTATTTATCGGAAATTTGTTTCAAGTGTCGACAAACAAATAAACGAAGCATTGGACAAAACAAAAGAAGAGCTTATAAATTCAATTCATCAGTATGATAAAGGTTTGGATTTTATTCGTGTACTTCCTTTGAGAGCAATAAATCATGATTCTATAATTAAACGAATTAATTATTATCAAGAAATGGAAGGACATTTTGACTATATTAAGGTTTATTTTTTTATTTTTTTTATTTTTAAATTAATTAATTTTTTTTTGCTTTCATTGGGTGTTGGGGTATTAAAATTTGAAGATAAAATATCCATAGATTTTTTTTATTTTTTTAAATTATTTTTTTTTGCTTTCATTGGGTTCTGAGGAATTAAAATTTGAAGATAAAAATTTAAATATTTTTTTTTAAATAATTTTTTTTTTTTTGCTTTCATTGGGTTCCACAAGCATTACATAAAATTTATAGATGAAAATTAAATATTTTTTTTTTAATTTTAAATTATTCGGAATTTATGAAAATTAATTCTCTTTATTCTAAAAAACTACCAAATTATTATTTTTTTAGGGAAAAGTATCAGGAACAGTTTACACAAATGTTGACCCAAACCATATGGCTGTTCTGGGAGAAGTTTTTCACAAATATGCTTTTTCGAATCCTCTGCATCCAGGTTTTTAATTTAAACATTTTTAGATGAAATTATCTTTTTAAGATGTTTTCCCTGCTGTTCGTAAAATGGAGGCCGAAATTATTAGAATTGTTTCAAATTTGTTTCATGGGCCGGAAGGCGCTGTTGGAACGGTTTTTTTTAATTTTTATTTTTTTGATAAAAAAACATTTTAAAAAGGTAACAACAGGAGGGACAGAATCAATCATTTTGGCCTGTTTAGCAGCCAGAAATTTTGCTTTTTCAAAGGGAATAAATGACCCAAATATTGTTGTACCCGTAACTGCTCATGCTGCTTTTGATAAGGCCTGTTCACTTCTTTCAATTGAAATTAAACATGTTCAGTGTGATGAGGCTACTTTACGGGTTAATTTGAAGGCAATGAAGCGTGCAATTAATAGAAAAACTTGTTTGGTTTGTTTATTTATTTTTTTAATTTTAATGGGGTAATTTATACTGATTTTTTTGTGATTCAAAAATTTCCAAAAAATAAAAATTTAAAAATTAAATTTCCTTTTTTTCAGTTAGTTGGATCTGCCCCTAATTTTCCTTATGGTACAATCGATGATATTCCTTCAATTTCACAAATGGGATTGGATTATTCTATTCCTGTACATGTTGATGCTTGTTTAGGAGGGTTTATTATTGCATTCGCTGAAAATTCTCCTGCATTGTCTCACATTCCAATATTTGATTTTCGTCTTCCTGGTGTTACTTCAATTTCGTGTGATACACACAAAGTATTTTTTAATTAATTTTAAATTAAAAAAAAATAAAAGTACGGCTATGCACCAAAAGGAACATCAACAATAATTTATCGTTCAACTGAACTTTTACATCATCAATATTTTGCTGTAACCGAATGGCCTGGGGGGATTTATGCCACCCCTACTCTGCCAGGTTTTTTTTTATAAAAAATTAAAAAAAATTTTTTTTTAAAAGGAAGTCGTGCTGGTTTAAACATTGCATTAACCTGGGCAACATTATTGTATTTTGGACGTTCTGGATATCAAGAAAGGGCAAATTTAATTGCAACGAAAACTGCACAATTGGCTGATGTTTTGTCTAAGGTTTTTTATTTATTTTTAATTATTAAAAAAAATTTTTTTAGATTCCTGGACTATTTATTGTTGGAAAACCAGATGTTTCTGTGGTTTGTTTTATTTTTTTAATATTAAAAAAAATTATTTTAACAATTTTTAAGGTTGCATTTTCTTCAAATGAATTTAATATTCATGCTGTTGGAGACCTTTTGAATAAACTTGGTTGGAATTTGAATTTTCTTCATTTGCCTGATGCGTAAGTATTTTAGAAATTATTTTATTATTTAATTTTTTTGGACATTTTTAATTTTTTTAAAATTAATTATTTATTTTTTTTTAAATTAATTCTTTAATTTCTTCTTTTCAGAATTCATTTTTGTCTTACCTACAATCAATCAAAAGGAGATATAATAAACAAATTTTTAAATGATTTGTGCGAATGTTGTGACCAAATTTGTAAACTTGAAGACAAAGGAAAAGGATCAAAAACTGCTGCATTGTATGGAATGGCAGCAAAAATACCAGATAAATCAATAATTGAACATGTTGCACATCTTTATTTAGATGCTTGTTATTCTATGCCTAATCCATTGCCTGAAGCTTTGAGTATTGATAATTAAAAAAATTTAAATAATTAAAATAAATAATTATAGTAGTTTAAGTTTAATTCTATTTTAAGTGATCAAAATTTTTATATTTGCTCAAAAAATATTTTTTTTTAATTTTTTTTATTTATTTTTTGACTTAAAATTAAATAAAAATTGTTTTAGAATAAATAAATAAATTAAATTTATTTTTTTTATCCCGCGAGGAGAGAAAAAAAACTTGTATTTAATATATAAGCAAATCTTGTTCTGACCCGATTGCACTAGAAAGGAAATATATTAGTTATGTTTTTTTATATATTCACAACTAAAACGCGCTTGATATATTGATTCTACTGTTTAGAAGATAATTTTATTATATTATTTAGTTTATTAAAGGCTTTGTGTTTTTATTTGTTTTCCGGAAAAATCAAAACTTCTTTTGTTTTTTGTTTAACTTTTCCGGAAATATCAGGATAAGGAAAAGTTTTATGTGTTTTCCGGAAAAAATACAATTGCCTTTTTGTTCTGCTCAGAATACTTATATTTTTCCGGAATGTGTTTTCCTGAAAATATTAATTTCAGAACAATGAATAATAATTAAATAAAATGTTTATTATTTTTATTATTTTCTCTCATCTCATTTTGTGTTTTATTAATCAAGTTGCTGCTGTAACCGGAAATGCTCTTCCAATAGAACAAGTTTATTTCAAAATTCATTTGATATTTTTATTTTATTTTTAAGGCAAGTGGTCGTGGGAGTGCACCTGAGGCAAAATGCTCTTTTGGGGTCTTTTTAAATTTTTTAAAAATTTTTAAAAAATTTTAATTAAATAAAAATTATTTTTAGGTTCACGTGAAAGGTCCTAACGGTCCAGAAGTTAAAGGTACTTTATTTAAAAATTATTTTATTTAATAAAATTTAACCAGATGTAACTTTGGATCAAGAGCTTTACTACAAAATAAGCTGTGAGCCAGTAAAAGGATATTGTCTGAGAGTAAGCAACTGTTCTGTAACTACTGATGCTCCAGGTCAAAAGCCTTATTTAATTATTGATGGTCATGGCTGTACTACTGAACCTTCATTGTTTGAGCATGTTCAGGTAATTCTTTTTAATAAATTATAAAAAATTAAATTTTCAATTTTTAGTATGAAGATAACTTCACAGCAGGAATTTACAATCCTTACCCAATTCGGTTTAGAAACCAAAAATCTTCTGTTCAATTTAATTGTGATACAAGTCTTGTATTGCTCTCACAAGATGGAAAGGTTTAATTTAAAAAATTTTTTCCCTTAGACTTAAAGTTTGAGTCAGGTTCAATTAAAAAACTTTATTTAATAGTGTCAACGCGATCGGTGTGTTTGGAATGAATATACAAAAGAAGCAAATGAGCAATCTACCAAAAATAAAAAATTTAAATGAAAAAAAAAAATTATAAATTAATTTTATACAAATATTACTCTACTCGTTTTTTTAATTTTAATATTTTAAGAAAATTATTTAATAAATAAATTCTTATTATGGAATGTTAATATCCTTTTTACTTTTGTTTTGATCCATTTAATGACCTTAAATGGAAATGCGCAGTTATAAACATTCGCAAGTTTTATAATTTATTCTCATCTAATTTAGTTAACAATTTACTAATTTATTTTATACATAATGCAAAATATTAAATTATTTTACGTTTATTTAATTTTATTTAATTCTGCACTTGTCAGTGCAGAATTAAATGATTTAAAAGAAGGGAAACAAAATCTTAGAGAAATTGTTGTAAGTTTATGCTTCTATTTAGATCTTCTCTAAATTAATTTCAGTGTAAAAATGATAACAACGATGATATTAGTACTTTTTGGTTCCTTTGCGACTTTGCTATTAATTGGGTAACGGGGCCAATGACTGAACTTTGTATTGGAGCATCCAAGATACTAGCAGGAACGGGTAGCTGCCAGCAAGGATGGCACTATTACTCGGAATTAATTAATGAAGATTGTAAAAATAATATTAAAAATTGGGTGAATTTATTATGTCCCCCAACTAGAGCAAATCTAGAATGCTGCATTCAAAAAGCAAAATATGTTTCAACTGTGTTACCAAAATGTGAAGAACTTTCTGTAAAAATAATAGATTTAGGCAAAAAGGTTTGTCTATTGCCTCGAGAAGAAGGATTGTGGGAAGCAAATGTTGGTTGCAGCTATTCAATCAGACCTTTATTAGATAATCCAAGAAAATTATGTTATATGTTATTTGTATTTCCAATTCAACAAAAGAGTATAGTTCTGTAATAAATTCTGATTCTTTCCGGAAAACACAGCAGAAACTTTATGAATTTTCCGGAAAACAAATAGAAAACACACAATAAACAAATAATTCAGAAATTTATTTAGAAAAAATTCCGGAAAGTATAATTCTGAAATAAATTCTGATTTTTCCGGAAAGCATAGACAGAAAACACATATTAAACAAACAATTCTGAAATATATTTTTATTTATAAAAAATTCCGGAAAGTATAATATAATTCTGAAATAAATTCTGATTTTTATGGAAAACACAGTAATACATTCCCATTATGGGATAAATTAAAATACAAAATATTATTAAAAAATCATTATATTATATATTTAATTCTAAATTGCTCATTAAATAAGGCCTAAGCGAAGGTGATAGATGAAACCAATGGTTGGTGTTATTAGTGGAAATAATATTTGGACTTCCAATATTGACAATTCGTTTATTTGAAGGTGCAATCATTTCAAGTAGATGGAATTGAACATTTCTAAAGGAAATTTGAAATTATTTGACAATTTTTAATTTTGACATTTTAATTTTTTCTTACCCCTGAGCACATAAAACATTATTATTATTAAGATCCATCTCTATTTGCCTATTTAGATTTCTTTTTGAGAGATAGGAATAAGCCAATTTTTGATTATTTACAAGTTTATGACTAAATGAGTGCATACAATGATCTTCTAGGTCTTCTAAATTTTTCAAAATTTAAATTTTATTCTAAAATTTTTAACCTTCAATATCTAAATTTTGCTGTTCCGTCCATTTCCATTGAAATGCTTTTGCTGTGCTTTCAATATTATTTTTTATTGGGGATGATTCAATAGAGGAGGAAATTATTGAGCATGCGGGGGATGATTCAGCTGAACAAAAGGCTGAATCAGTTTCTTCATCAAGTGACGTAGTTGAAAAACCTATTTAGAATAAGATTTTTGACATTTTTAAATTTTTTTAAATTTTTGAAATTTTTAAAAAATTTTGATTTTTGAAATTTAAATTTTTGAACCTTTTGAAATTTTGTCATTTTGACCCTTTTTTCATTTATATATTTTAACTTACTCTTTCGAAGACGGTTAACAATTGATAAAGGCGAGGATGTTGGAACTGAAGGGCGTCGAGCCAACGGTGAAAATGAGGGAGAAGAATGTTTTGTAGCGGCCGCCCTTTGTCGTCTAATAACTAAGTTTTGCACTGAACCGGTGTTGTGATGAGAATTTTTTCCGGGCCGGAAAGATTGTGTATAACAAGTGCTGTTGCTATTGTTATTTCTCTGGTTGTCTGTTTCATTCTCTTCTATTTCTATTTCTTTCCGGTTGTAATTTAATGAGGGAGAATTTCCGGAAGACCGAAAAGATTGTGTATTTTGTTTATCATTTCTCTCACTTTCTATTGAAGTTTCTTCAGTCTCTAAAGCTTCATTATCTCTATTTGTTGCAAAGCTAACACTATTATGTCTTTTTACACGCAATAATTCATTTGAAAAAGGTTTTAATTTAATGCTAAAACCAAAAATTGACTTTCTTCTTTTATCTGAAGCATTATTAGTGTTAAAATTATTAATATTGTTGCTCATATTTTTAAGGCTTTTTAATCTAAAAAAATGAAAAATAAGCAAGTCTTTTAAAGGTTGAGGGTCTTTAGGGCGCCTAGCGTTTGACGCTAATATTTTCTTTCATTTTTCAAAATAAAAATAAAATTCTATTTTTATCCAAAACCCACAGAATATTAAAAAAATATTTTTGTTTACAATTTAATAAAATTTTTCAGATTTTTTCTTTTTTTTTACAATTTTTATTAATTCTCTAAAGTATAAAAGGAGGAGAGAGAGAGAATGTTGTTTATATGTATTGTTACATTTTTGCATTCCGGAAAGATATAAATAAATAATGGAAATATTAAAGTGTATTAGTAATCGTTAGAGATTTAAACACACGTGAAAATAGAGAAGATACTTGTGTTTTTTAAACAGGCAGGCGCCTTAAGGTATTTTTATAAAATGTGAGAAATAAAAAAATAGACTTAATTTTTTTTTTAATTTTCTGATCAAAAAATCATAAGGAAAATATATTAATTTTTTAACAAAAAAGGTTTGTGTGTGAGAAGCTTATTTTAAATAAAAATCAGCTTTATGGCCCACCTATGGAATTCTTTTGAATTTTTTTATAAGGCAATGAATAATAAAAATAAAATAAATATTACCCTTTTGAAAGGGGAAGAGAGGAATAAAACAAGGAAATAGTAGAGAGGGATTTTTAATATTTTATTTATATTTTTGGGGGTTGAAAAAATGGTCTTTGATAATAAAGAAAAAATTTAAATAAAATTAAAATAAATTTATAAATATTTTTTAATTGGAGGGATATAAAAAGGATTAAAAATAAAGAAAAAATCTAAAATAGAAAGGATTTGGAAAAACGTAAGAATTAAAAAATAGAACAAAGTCTAAAAATAGAAAAATAAAATTTTGAATTTTCATGAATTTTTAAATTCATTAAAGTAATATTATTATTTTATTATTATTTTTTATCACAGCAATGAAGACTAAATATTTTGGCCAGAAAAATAAATTTATTTATTTATTTACTAATATTTTAAGTATTTTTACGGCGATATCGTTAAAATGGTCTTTTATTCACAAATATTAGTCAAAAAAATTTTTTTAATATGTAAAAGATGGCCATAAAAAACAAGTAACTTTTTATTTGACCTAGAGATGTCTTTTTTTAATAAATTAATTTGAATGGGAAAAAGGTAAATTTTAAATGTTACGAGGAAATATTATTAATTTTTCATAAAATTAATCTCATCAACTTAAAAATTCTTACAATTAGTATTTTTAAACAGTCTTTAAAGATATGAATTTTGAGGTGCGAATATATGGATATTGTTGCGCCTACATAGCTGCGAATAGAACATTTACGTTGTTAGGCAGTCATAAAAAGTTTCTTTTATTCTCTGCTTAACTTTATTTGCAATGTTATATTTCTTTTGTTCAAGTTTGTAGCGTGGACGGACATTTGTGCCTCGAAAATGCACGACATTTCGTCCCAACTGCAAAAAATCGTGGGCGCGAGTAAACGAAATGTAGTTTTTTTGCCGATGAGACGAAATGTCATGTGCAATAGAGTAGCCATTTTGTAGGTATTCTTTTATTTTTTATTTCTTTTATTCTAAATTTTAACAGAAAATATGCTAATAAAATCTTCATTTTATTTAAATACTCGATCTCTTTGTCAATTTATAAAATTAAAAAATGTTAAATTTCGTTCATTTTCAACAAAATTAAATCATAAACAGCCTGAAAAAGCTTCAAATAAATTAATTTCTTGTTTAAAATTGATGAGGGCAGACAAACCAATAGGTTAAATATTTTTATTTTTTAGAAAATGATATTTATTTTACTAATTTAGACTTTTTAGTTAATTTTAGGAACATGGCTCTTATACTGGCCTAGTGCTTGGTCTATAGCATTGTGTGCTTCTCCTGGCTGTTTACCTGACTTACACTTGTTGGCACTTTTTGGTGTTGGATCTTTTTTAATGAGAAGTGCAGGATGTATATTTAATGATTTATGGGATCAGGATATTGATAAACGGGTTTATTTTGAACTTTTTGTACTTATCGCAAAAATTGTGTAATTTTAGAGCAAGAATATTAAAAATTAGTGACCAAACTTCACTAAAATACTTTTTATAGGTTGATCGAACAAAATCAAGACCTTTAGCAAGTGGCGAACTTAGTGAAAAAGAAGCTGTTTTCTTTCTTGCTGGAATACTTTCTGCTTCTCTAGGTGTTTTGACACAGCTAAATTCGTTCAGGTTTATTAAATTAATATATTTTAAAAAGCTTAAAGCAAAAAATAATTGTTACCTAATTGGTGGTTTTGTGGTTAAGTGGTAAGTTTTCTGAATATTCCTTTGTTGTCGTAGGTTCGAGTCCTCTAAAGGAAAAATCTTTTTATGAGACTTCTTTTTTTAATTGACAGTGTTTCTATTAACTTTTTAACAATTAAAATATTCAAAATTTCAGCATTATTCTCGGTGCTTCATCACTTTGGCTCGTTGTAATCTATCCTCTAGCAAAGCGTTATACTAATTGGCCACAACTTGTTCTAGGTTTATTTTTTTATTTATGTAAAATTAAAAATATCTATAGGGGCAACATTTAATTGGGGAGCTCTTCTGGGATGTACAGCAGTTAATGGAAAATTTTTGCCTGAAATTTGTATTCCCCTCTATCTAAGCTGTATTTTTTGGACAATGTTTTATGACACTATTTATGCACATCAGGTTATTTTAAATATTTTTTGCTTATTAAAAATTTTTTTATCAATTTTTTGGTCACGAATGTTCAAAAATTGTCGTTTTTTGGCTTTTTAGAATCTTAATATTGCGAACTTTTGATCCAAATTTTCTCAAAAATCTGATTAAAATTTTTTAAATTGTTTTTAGTCCAATTTATTATTTTTTTAATTTTCAGGATAAAAAAGATGACATTCTACTAGGCCTAGGATCAACAGCAGTAACTCTGGGTGACAAAACAACTGATTGGTTAAATTTGTTCGCATTTATAATGATGTCTGGTTTGGCACTTTCTGGAGAAATGACAGAACAGAGTTGGCCTTTTTATGCTTCATTAATAGGTTTTTAATTTTTTTATTAATTTTTTTAATTGTTTTAGCTACGTCTTTTCACCTTAAATGGCAAATTAGCACACTAAAAATGGACGATCCTTCAGATTGTTGGAGAAAATTTAATTCGAATCAATGGATAGGTATTACAATTTTATTTGGAATTATTTTGGGTAATTTACTCAAAAAAACTGAAAATGTTCAAAGTGAATTAAACTTTGAAAATGATGACGAAGAAAATTATGGAATAGATAAGAGAAATGTTAATATTAATTTTTATACTTGAAAAATTTTTAGAGGTTTTAAAACATTTTGTTAAATTTTTTATTTTTTTCTTCAAAAAATAATATATAAAAAATAAACTAAAAAATCAATGAGGCTCTGGAACATGCCCATCAACATAAAAATTTCGAGTAATTTTAGGCAATGTAAGAGTAATTCCTTCCAATTCTTTTTTGATTATAATTTGACAAGAAAGCCTTGAATTAGGTTTTAATAATGGGGCCATATCCAACCTTTAAAAACAAAAAAATTATTCTAATTTTATTTAAAAAATTATTCTAATTTTATTTAAAAAATTATTCTAATTTTATTTAAAAAATTATTCTAATTTTATTTAAAAAATTATTCTAATTTTATTTAAAAAATACATGTCTTCCTCGTCCTCAACAGGAGCTGGCAATTTATCATAATATTTTTCATCAACATAAACATGACAAGTACAGCAAGCTAGTGATGCTTCACATGCTCCTTCAATTTCTATATTATATCTAAAAATTAAGGATTATTTTTTGTCCTCAAAACGTCAACTAACTCTTCTAAAAATCAGAAAAAATGGTGAAAATATCAACTTTTTCGGCCATAATCTTCGAAATAATCAACCAAATATTCTGAAATTTTTAGGGTAGCTAGATAACACAAATGTGAATATCCTTGCAAAATTTCAAGTCTCTAGCTACTTTTTAACTTGTTTTATGCAACCTCGCGCCTAACCATCTACCACGCCCAAACACCCCTAAGAAAGTTTAAAAAAACCTGTGAGCCAAATACATTGCATTATCTCCAACTTTTCCTCTAATTTTTTTAGCTTCTCCATCTCTATTAATATAAGTTAGATTAACAACTTCATCTTCAGATTTGGGATCTTCATATTCATAATCACCAGTTTTTAATATTGAAGAAATTGAAATATTTCTGCGTAGAAAATAAGTAAATCTTTGTAATGGAATTCCTGAACATTTTCTTAAGGCTTCTCCAAACATTTTTTAAATATTTCTAAATTTACGTGTTTAATCTGAAAATTTTATTTAAAAAATTTTAACAGAAAATTACTGGAAACAGGTAGTTTATGTGGAAATGTCCGTTTCGCGACTAACCGGGCAATACATTCTTTGGGATAAAATTTCATTTTTAATTAATTCATTATGCCAATTTTATTTTCAAAAAAATTTTCGTCGATTTAATTTTATTAAAATAAAATTTTGTGTTTTTTTTTGTTTTTTGTTAGTCTTTTCTTCCTCTTCGTTTTCCATTGATTGGATAAGAAAATCTTTCATTTTTCACTATAACACTTTCAATTTTGTTTATATTTTTAGTTTAATATTTAATATTAAAAATGGAAATTGATCAACTACAACAAATTCGTTATGATAGACAAATTCGACTTTGGGGAGATGAGGGTCAAAAAACTTTACAAAAAGCAAGAATTTGTGTTTTTGGATCCTCTGCTTTAGCTGCTGAAATTTTGAAAAGTTTGGTTTTGGCTGGTGTTGGATCTTTTTATATTATTGATGATGCAATTGTTAAGACTTCAGATTTGGGACAAAATTTTTTCTTGGATAAAGATTCAATTGGGAAATACAGAGGAGAATGTTTGGTCAAACTTTTGACAGTTTGTTAATTTTTTTAAAGTTTTTTGGGACTGTGTGGAGAAGTTTACTTAACATATTATAATTCATTAAAATTAATCTTTTTCTTTTAAAATAATTTTATAAAATCTTTTCCCAGGAATTAAATACTTCAGTTCATGGGCAACATTCACCCGTTCCTTTTGGACAATTCTCTAAACACGAAATGTTTATGCTTTTAAATTTTTCTTTAATTATTGGGACAAATATGTGTGCAACTGAAGCAATTAAATTGGACAAATTTCTCTTTGAAAATAATATTCCGTTTTTATTTGTCAAATCTTTTGGAATGTTGGGATATTTGAGGACATCTTTTAAAGAACATATTATTTGGAATAATAGAAGCGATAATGATGCTTACGATTTGAGGTTTAATTTTAATTTATTTTTTATTTTAACCTTTTTTGAACTAAGGATCTTTATAAAAATTTGCAAATTTTTTCTAAAATTTATTTCTTGCTTAAGTATCATATTTTGATAATTTAAAAATACTTTCCATCGGCGGGTATCGAACCTTTGCCCTCAATGTGGTGGGACTACACAGATTTCCACTTAACCAAGAATTTTTTCTTTTTAATTTTCTTTATTTTTAGGATTGATACTCCTTTCCCTGAATTATTAAAACTTGCAAATGAAACAGATCTCAATTTAATGACTCATGAACAACATTCACATACTCCTTATGTTTTGTTATATTTTAAATCTATTGATATTTGGAAAGAAAGGTTTATTATAACTTTAAAAATACTTTAAATTTAAAATTCAGACACAAAAAAGATCAAAATGTTGAAGAAATGGAACAAGAAAGTGCCAAAACCTCTCATTTTCCAAATGTAAATGATTACAAAACTCGAAAAGAAATTGAAAAAATTCTGCTAGAAATGCGACAACCGGATGATAAAGGACGTTTGGATGAAGAAAATTTTTTTGAAGCAACGAGAAATTTATTAAAGAGTTTGAGAAGGACAAAGGTTTTTTAATTTGGGAAAATTAATGCATGCAGTTATGCAATTTTTAGTAGTTTAGACAATCGAAATTTTGGCATTATAAACCTATGATTTTTAAATTTTTTAAATCAAATTTCTTTTCCAGCTACCTTCTAATGTAGCCAATGTTCTAGCTGATCCAAAAGCTAATAGCAAAAATTATTCTAATCTTATTGAAAGCTCAAGCTCTTCAAATCTTTTTTGGTTATTTTGCTCTGCTTTGAATGAATTTATCTCAAAATATAAACATATGCCAATATCTGGACAATTACCTGATATGACTAGTGATTCTAAAAGATATGCACAATTATTAGGAATTTACAGGTTTTTTTTAATTTATTACTCAAATAATCTAAAAATCATCATTAAAAAGATTGAATATTAACAAAAGTTAATAATTAAAAACTATATTTAAGTAATTATAATATCGGTTATTTTGGTGTAGTGGGTAAACAATTAGATTGATATAGTCCGATGGTGTTGGTTCGAATCCTTTACACTGCTTTTGAGTCTACTATGGGTTTTTCTAATTTAATGTCTTAAAAAATTCTTTTTTAACTAAACATATTGTTAAGATAAATTTAAAATTTTGTTTAAAGTATTTTAAGTAATCTTTTTAAATTTTTTAGAGAAAAATCAATTGAAGATGCTCAACTTTTTTACAATTTGGTTAAAGAAATGACTGAAAAGAACAACCTTTTAAATACAAAAAATAATAATAAAAATAATTTATTATTATTAAACTCATCACCTTCGTATATTCCATTAACAAATTATTCAAATTCTGAAAATGAAGAAGAAAATACAGATATTACTGATGAAGAAGAATTGTCTCGAATGAGTACATCTGAGCCTTTACAAGATAGAAATTCAATTTCAATGGAAAGTATGGATGATAATTATGAAGAAAATATTAATTTAGAAACTGCTGTGTCCTTTAGGTTTGTTAAAAATTTAAACTTAATTTTTTTATTTTCGGGGGAGATAACACTGACATGAGTGTTTGAATTTGAAAAATTATAAAAAATTTAAATTTCAACTTATAAGCATGAAATTTTGTAAAAATATTTTCAATACTTTTGTGTATCTCCTATAAAAATTTAATAATTTTTGGTTAGGTATTTATAAATTTACGACAAAAAATTAAAATTAGATGTTTCGAAAAATCGTTATTTTTACCCTAATTTTTTAAAATAAATTTTTTTAGTGAAGAAACAGCAACAATTGAAACAGCTAAAGGATTTAATTATTTTGAAAATATTACTTTAGAACAATGCAAAATATTTTGCAAAAATGCTTCAAAAATTGCTGTTCAATATGGGACTTCGTTAAGCTCTGAATTTTGTGGAAATATTAAAGTAAGAAAAATTATTAATTTTTTTACATTATAAAATTTAACATTTTGAACTTTTTTTTAAATATTTTAGTCAATTCTACAAAAAATTGAAGAGCCTAAACTTGATCAACTTCCTCCTTATGTTGACCCTTTAATTTGGTATATTTTATTGAGAGTTGTTGACAAATTTGAATTGGAAAATGATGGAAAAATTCCAAACGAGGAAAATGATTTGAATGAATTAAAAAAATGTTTAGCTGAGTTAATTGAAGAAACTAAGGTTAAATTAATAATTAAATAATAATTTTGAGTGGCGCCAAAATGACTTTAAATTCCCCAAATTAATATTAAAATTGGGTCAACCCTTTTGATCAACCCACCCTTTTGATCAACACATTACTTTCTTTAATGTTGATCAATAGGGTTGCACCCATTAAAGATTTTTTTAAAATTTAAATTTAAGGACTCCGAATTAATTAAAAAACAAAATTTATTATTTCCTGATGCAATATTACTTGAAATTTGTCGTTTTGGTAATTCAGAATTACACATAATTTCATCAATTATTGGTGGTGTCGCTTCACAAGAAGCAATTAAATTATGTACAAATCAATATATTCCGGTTGATAATTCTTTAATATTTGATGGAAATTCACAGAATGCTTCAAGTTTTAAAATATAATTTTTAAAAGAATATTTTTTAAATTATTTTTGAATAAATTTATTTATTTAACTACAATTTTTAGCAGATGTAATTAAGCTCACTTGTGTCTAAGTGGTTTTGGTTGCGACTTTAAAATAACTGTTTAAAAGGATGTAAGGTTCGAGTCCACTGTTAAGTAAAAATTGTATTTTTGTGAAATAAACATTGAAAAAATTTTGAAAAATACTTTTAATAATTTTTTAAAATTCTATAATTTTTAATTTTACAAAAAAAAATTTTTTTAATTTCAACAAAAAATTTTTTTTACATTATAGTACCTATTTATTTATTATATTATTGGGATAATACAAAATATTTATATATTAATTTTCTTCAGAATTTTCATTCTCAAAATTCTTTTTATTCTCTTCTTTTTCTGTTTCTTTATTTTCCTCATCTTCATTTTCTGGAGTAAGCGTTTCTGTTGAGGATGTAGAAGAAGAATAACTTGTTTCTTCTTCTTTTTCTTCTCCGCTGCTAGTCTCTTCTTTACGCGTTGTCTCTTCTCCGCTGCTAGTCTCTTCTTTACTCGTTATCTCTTCTTCTCTGCTAGTCTCTTCTTTACTCGTTGTCTTTTCCTCGGTTTCTTCTTTATCGGTTAATGAAGATGATTGTGTGTAATCATTACTACTGGATGCAAGTTCGGAATCTGATAAGGCAGTGCTGGTCAAACTCTAAAATTTTTGGGAACTTGACATTTTGAAATATTTTTGGGAACTTGACATTTTGAAATATTTTTTGGATTTTGATATTTTTAAATATTTTTTTAGGTTTTTAAAGTTAAAATAAATTTATTAACCGTTTCGCTTTCCTCAACGAGCATTGTTTTAAGATCAGGAAGATCGCTTTTTACGCTCTTCTCTAATGATTGCTTTATTTTTGTCTGAAAAAATGATGTAAAATATTAAAGAATGTCGACCTTCAAGTCTTCGCTTCTAACGAAAGGATGAACCGATTTAAACAATTTTGATATCATTCAATAGATAATTAAATTTCCTACAAAATAAGCTAAAAATATAAATTTTAGGTCTAATGTAAAAAAAGTTACGGTAGAAAAACTTCGAAAAAGGTGTCTTTTTCGAAAATTGTTTATTTTTTTTGCATAACTTAGTTTTCAATATGCCAAAAATTCTGATTTTTTGATATTTTATAGATTAACATTCTCTTTATCAATTGATACAAAAATTGTTTCAAAAGGTCCATTCTTTCTCGAGTTACAAGTCAAAGACTTTACTGATATGTTTGAGACTCAACTGACCTCAATTTTATCATTATATTTTCTCTTTACTTTCGCGTTAATCTCAATAGCTGTACTAACATCATTATCTTCCAAAGAGGACGAAGAATCAACTTCAATAGAAATTGGACCTTTTCTCTTTTTCTTTCCCTTTCCAAACCACTCCATTTCCTTCTTTTCCCTTTCTTCCTCCTCTTCCTTTTTCTTCTTCAAATTTTCTTCCTCTTTCTTCTTTTTATCTTCCTCAGTCAATTCTTTATTAGATCCCATCGTTTTTTCAAATTTTGCCAATTCCTCATCCCTTTGTTTTTTAATTTTGTGAAGATAGCGACTAATTGGGTAAAATATAATTGAACTAAAGAAAATAAAATTTAATTAAAATTAATTATGCTTTACATTATAAAATAAATTCCAACAAAAATTGCAATAAGTGTCCAATTCCAAGTTCTAAGCCCACTAACTGGTTGAGCCTTTTCTGTCATATATCTGTTAAAATTGGGGACACTTGAGTCTTATTGAGAAAAAAATTTTTTTTGAATATTTTTTTGAAATTTTTTTTTCAAAAATTTAAAATTTGATTTTATTTGAGAAAAAAAAATTAATTAAAAAAAACCGTTTGTATTCGTCCGTTCTCTCCTGTTTTTGACCATTATTGTTCTGAACAATTGCGGCATTGTAGATAAATTCAAACTTGCACAGGAATAAGAAGAGAAAAATAAATAATAGACGTTGTTTATTAAACATGTTTTGAAGAGAGACAGAGAAAAAGGAAACAAAGTTTATTTAAAATAAATATTAAACTTATGTTTTGACTGTTTTTATAGTATACCTTACATAAATGGCTTTAACTTTTTTTTATTTGAACTCAAAAATCTAGAATTTTGTTTATTAATAGAGAATTGAGTGGGCTACAAAATGAGTACAAACATGTTTTGAAATTTAAAGAAAAAATATTTTTAAAAAATTAAAATTTGTAAAGAAACAGGCGCTCACCTGTAGATATTTTTTATTAAAAAATTATTAAAAAAATTTTAACTTTAAATTTATGATCTTTAGGGTAATACAATAAACACTCCTTTCCTGTTCCCTTTTTAAACAAAATTAAATTTATATTAAATTTTGAGAGAAATAATAAATTTAATTATTTTACTTAATTTAGTATCTTAATAAAAAATTAAATTAAAATAATAATTTTGGTATTCTTAAAAAATAAACATTTATTTAATAAGTTATAAACTGCTTCAATTTTTTTTTAATTTTAAAAATAAAATTGTTAAATCACAGTAAACTTTAAGCAAAGTAACGTTGGTTGCGCGTCAATAAATTAATCAAAAGATAACCTAAAATTATGAAATTTTGCATAGATATTGGCAATAGTGTTAGATAAACTCTCAATAAATTTCAGAATTTTTGGTTAAATATTTAAAAAGTTCTGGTCAAAAAAGTCAGAAAAAGTGGGATTTTTTCCCCAAAATTGAACATTTTTGACCATAACTTTTTTTATAATGATGAAAAAATTCTGAAATGTTCTGAAAAGTAAATTAACATATTTTTTGATATTCAAACAAAATTTGATGGCTCTGGGGTTTAAATTGTTTAATTCATAAGCGATCGCGCAAACGTATATCTGCTCTCTATAAGGAAGTTGCTCATAGGGAAAAAAATCCTAAAATTAAATAAAATATCTAAAAAAAATTAGAAATATTTTAAAAATAAACAAATCCCTTCAAAAATGAGTGCAATTGTAATTTATGCCATAATTCGAGTATTACTTGCATTTATTTTTTTATTCATTCAAATTGCTATTTTACCGGTAAATTATTTTTTAATTAAAAAAATAAATTTGTTTTTACAGCTTTTTATGATTTACAAAGATTATCGTGAAAATAGTTGTTATAGAATTATGTTTGCAATTTGTTTGGCCGATATTTTTCAATTATTGGCAAATGGAGTTTTTATTTTTCTTGGACTTTTAAATTTGGATTTTTCTGAAGAATTTGAAAAGGTTGAGGATTTAAAAAAAATCAGAAATTTAAAAAAAAATCAGAATTTTAAAAGAATCAGAATTTTAATATCTTATTTTTTAGGGGGGAGGTGCTATAAACGCTGCAAGTTGGAATATTCTCTTCTTTTTACAACTGCTCTTAGCGTTGAATCGTTGCAGTGTTGTGCTTAAAAATTGTTTTTTAATTTCAATTAAAGAGCAAGAATTGCCTTGGGAACGTCGTTTATTCAATGTTAGTAAAAAATCAGAATTTTTTAAAAATCAGAATTCTTAAAAAATCAGAATTTTTTCTTTTTAGTTTTTGCTATTGCTCAGTTTTGTCTTCTGTGTCGGAATTATAGCAATATTTGTTGGCCCATATTGTGGGCTTCACTTTATTACAAATAAATTTTATTGGGTTTATGCAACAAAATATAGTTGGACTGAAACTGTTCGAGATATTGAATATAAAGCTACTGGTTTTCTGCCGTTGATTACTTTTATAGCTTATATTTCTATTATATGTATACTTAAATGGGTAAGTTAGAGATGAAAATCAGAATTTAGACAGAATTATGTAATTTTAATATGTAAAAAATCAGAACTTTTAAGAATCAGAATTTTTATAAAATCAGAATTTACAAAATCAGAATTTTTAAGAAATCAGAATTTTCCAAAATCAGAATTTTTAAGAAATCAGAAATTCTAAAAATCAGAATTTACAAAATCAGAATTTTTATAAAATAAGAATTTTCCAAAATCAGAATTTTTAAGAAATCAGAAATTCTAAAAATCAGAATTTACAAAATCAGAATTTTAATAAAATAAGAATTTTCCTAAATCAAAATTCTGATCTTTAAAATCAGAACACTACGACAAAACTTTAAATTTTTTCAATTTAAGAGACGCGGGAAGCAAAATTCTGATAAACTTTTAAGCCGTCAAGAGAGTCGTATTTTGCTTCAGGTATTTTTTAATTAAATAAATGAATTAATTTAATTAAAGACAACTTTACAATTTCTTCCACTAAGTTTTTTAATGATTTGCGGTTATTTACTACCAAATGATGCTACACTAGATATGATTGCTTGTCTAAATGTTGCATCGGTTTATTTTTTTTTAATAAAATTTTCTTATCTTAAAATTTTATTTTAAAAGATAATTGTTTGTGGAGTAAACCCGTTTCTTTATTTGACTCTGAATGTTCAATTTCGTGAACGCTTTGTTCTTATGATTTGTTGCAGGCGGGCAAAAAAGAATAAATTTATTATGACTCAACCACCAAAATCTAATATTCATCGAATTAGTCCAACTACTGTAAATAACTTTAATAATTGTAATATTACTAAAACTACAAAACGAGTAAATTCAATGCCAAGAATATCAAAATAAGAATTAAAATAAATTTGTAAATTAAATAAAATGTATACATTTAATATTTCTTACATTGTAAAAATTTATAAGCACTTTTAAAATATTTAATTTTTCAAAAATAGGTAAGGGCTACTCTTGAAGTTTTGCGCGATAACAAAATTAATATCAAAAACAAGTTTTGCAAAAAATTAATTTAATTTTTCACAAACAGCTTCTTCAACGTCAACTTTTGCATTTGACCTAACCACAGAATAACCAAACCGTTCCATTCCTGAACAAGCTGCTCCAAAAGTACCATTAATATTTAAAGCAATTATAGCACCATAAAAATTGGGGTAAAAATGTTGAATGCGAAGAATTGCTTCTCGGGTTGCTTCAGTTGGACTTTTACCTTGGCGCATTAATTCAACCGCAAGAAAACTAAGAAAAAGAAAACAATCGCTGATTTCATAATCGTTTTATCAAAATAACCTTGGCGCAAATCTCATCATCATATCTCCATCTCCAGTAGCTGCAGCACCGCCTACATTATTGTCCACATAGGCACCAGCCCCAACAATTGGGGAATCACCAACGCGACTAAATTTATTTTTATAATTTGATTCATTATTTAATCTAAAAAACCCTGGTATTTTATTTTTTGCTCCATTTGAAGAAGTTCCAGCAGCCACATTGCTATTTTCATCAATCAGAATCATTCCAATAGTATCATGGCTTTCTTCATTGAATAAACTAGTAGTTGATCTTTCCTTTAAAATTAAAAAAACTTCTTAATCGCAAAATGATTTTTTTAAACCTTTAAATCTGCTGGCGTTCTCCATTTTGGTTTATAAGGACCACAACTTTTCTTAGGTTCGGGAAAGACATTCTAAGTAAGCCAAATTTGTAAAAATAAATTAAAAAAAAACCTTCCAAAAATTAGGTTGACATTTTTGATTTAACCATTGTTCATGCATTTTTTTTGATTCAGGAGTTGATAATGATTTAAGTTTAAAGCCCATTGATCGAGCAAATTGTGTTGCTAAAATTTAAACTTAATATTCAGAGTATTCATAGTCAGATATACCCTTGTCACCAACTAAAAGAGAATGCGCTGTATAGTTCATTACAGCCCAAGCCACACGTGCGGCTGATTTTATATTCCTGAAGAAGAAAAAAGTTAATGATGTGACAATTTTATTTATCAACAATTTTGTGGATAGAGGAACTTTACCAAAAATATTTCTATTAAATTTAACTAAATTCAATTAAAAATAAACCGAAGTGCACCAACTGCTCCAGTCCTATGCCCAGGTCCATCAATTAAAAGGGAATCGAGAGTTGTCTCCCCGTTTTCATCAGGCGAACCACCAAAACCAACAGTGTGATCACACTGACGTTTTTCACATTCAGAAAGACCTAAGTAAAAGTTATTTATGATTTGTAAAAGTAAAATAAAAGTAAAACCTTCAACCAAAGCATTTAAACGACGAAAAGATCCATCGGAATTTTGAGGTGTTGCAATTAGTGTTTTGAATGCTAATTATAAACTAACAAATTCCTCAGAAAAAAACAAGTTTAACCTTTAAGTGCAGCCAATTGAAAGTCATTATATGCCCAGGTAGAAACACTAAAATAAAAAATCGCTAGAATCTAATGTAACATAAAAAATAAAACTTGAATTCTACATCAAAGGTAAGCCTTCAGAATTTGCATGACAAATTAGGAGAAAGATGAGAATAAATAAAGTATGGCTGTCATGGTTTTTAAAGTTTAATTTTCTCAATATCATTCAATAGAAATTTAAATACAAAAATAATTAAAAAATAAAACTTTTAAAAAATGATAAAAAAATTGTTGTAATAAGTGGCGCAGCATTTCGCTAATTGGACGCAGCATTTCGCATAATTAGGTGCAGCATTAGGAATTGGGCGCAGTATTTCAAATAATTTGGCGCAGAATTTTGTAGAATTGGGCGCAGAATTTCGAATAATTAGGCGCAGCATTTCACAGGAACTATTCGCAGCATTTCGAGAACTAAATATTCGCGAAACTTGGCTGCTTGCCATTTAGTCGCGATGTCCAATCTTTAAGTTTTATTTAAAAAGTTTATTTATCTCTTACATTAGAGTTTGATTAAGATTTTTCTTACGTATCCTTACAAATATTTATTTTCTTTTATTAGCTTAACCTTTTTATAATCTCATTGACACAATTTATCTTAAAATAATCATTACATTTTATTTTTTTAGAAAATAAATAAAATAAAAATGTCGTCTACAGTTGGAAGGATTCCTCGTCCACCAGAACATCTTATGCGCTATCCCTTGAATAATATAGCCAAAGTTTATGGAAATATGTCTCTTGCTGCTTCTTTCTTGTCTGGAATTGCTTATGCTTACTTCTATGTTCTTCCTCGTCGCCATCAATATCGAGAATTTATGGAGTTTGTTTTTTAATTATTTTTTAAATCAGAGAAGTATTTTAAGCTTCTTATTTTTCAACTTTAAAAAGAATATTTCATAATTTAATTTAGAAATTATGATCCATATGCTGAGATGCGTCGTATCTGTGCCTATCCAAAAAAGTATTTTTCTGTTTGCCCGACTGTTTTGGCTGAGAAGTTGAAAGAGAAGGTTCAAAATATTTAAATAAAAATTTCTTTTTAATCTATTACAAATAAATTTTAGGGGATAGAGGTTGCGGATTTCCCTGATTTTGACGATTCTACTACAAAGATGACTACTCCGATGGACAAAGAAGGGAAGAAGTCAAAAGCAATTGAGCAATTTTCTGAGTGATCGAAATGATGATTATAGGAGACAAATATATAAATTAGTAAAGTTATGTTTTCTTTGCTCGTTTGGTGTTAGATAAAGGTTTTTTTTGATATTCTTTTAATTTTTGTTTAACAAAAGTTTTTTACTTTTATTATCTATTTTACCTCATTGTGATCGTTGTTACCTTTCAATTTCTTTTCAGCTAATTTTATAATTAAAATATGTTTTCTGTACTTGGCGCAGGTGCTGTTTCAGCTGTTGTTGGGGCCATTCTTTATGCTAATTTGCCTACTCGCTTGACCATTGGAGCAGCAATTCCAACTTTTGAATATTTGGCGGCTACAAATTTGAAACTTATTGAGCCTGGAAAGGGAGATGCTGCAATATTTGAAGGAAAAAACGTTTTGGTTTGCTTTAAATTTTAATTAGATTTTTTTAATATGAACTGGACACGATTTGGAAATCATGCCAACGTTCATTTCTCTATTTTTATTTAATTTTATAATTTAAAGGCTGGAGACATTTTCAAATCAAATCCAACTCTTGTTATGGCTGTTAGACGTCCCGGCTGTTCTTTTTGCCGAAAAGAAGCTTCACAAATTTGTTCAATGTCCAAAAAAATTGAGGAAAAGGGAATTAAGGTTATTGGAGTTGTTCATGAAACACTCGGAGTTGAAGATTTTAGACCTTTTTTGGGATGTTCTGATGCTTTATATTTTGACCCTGAGGTAAATTTTGGAGGTTTTTAAAATTATGTTTTGATTTTTTGGCTTATAGGTTTGGGCTAAATTTTGAATTTGTGGAGACAATAAAAAATCCTGTTCATTATTTAATTTTTTAGAAACGTTTTTTCGGACCACAACAGCGTTGGCTTCCTCTTTGGATGGGCTTCTTGCGTGTTTCAACTTATATTAATGGCTATAAGACGAAAAAGGCTGGTTTTGTAGGAAATCTTGAGGGTGAAGGTCGTCTTTTAGGAGGTTTATTTTTAATTTTATTTAAATGCCTAAAATTTTTTTAGGCATTTACTTGATAAATAAGGATAAAATCCTTTTTTCTCATTTGGAGAAGGAATGGGGAGATGAGCCGGAAAATGAGCAATTGCTGGATGCTTTTAATCAAATTTGAGTTGAATTCATGAGACACGTGTCTTGACCAAATTACAATAAATAAGTATATCTTTATTTTTATAAAATATTTTAATTTTGCCATACAATTTTAACATTGTATTTTTTAAATTTAAATAAATTTGGTAACTAAATAAATTTTTTTGATTAATTTTTTCTACAAAAAATATAAAAAAGTACATAAAATGTGTGTATTTTTTATTTTTAGTTCTTTTACCTTTATTCCTTTTTATCACTAAAATATAAAAAATCTAACCATTTATAAGTAAAAGGAAGAGAATTTTGTCCTAATAGAAAATAAAAAAATAAATAAAAAATGTGTTCATTCTTCCTTCCCCGCCCTTTAATTATTTTTAAATAAATAAACAAAAAATTTAAAAAATAAAAATCAAATTAATTTTTAAAAATGCTTAATGCAACCAATCTTAATGATACATCTAATAAATTTAATTATTTTAATCAGCCTGAGAATGATAAAAAATTATATTGTTCAGAAAATGTTGATTTTTGTGGGCGTTGTTGGCTTTTACCCTCCTCACTCTCCCCAAATTCTGATTTTGTTTCTTCTCAAGAAAAAAATATTCCTTCACCGGAAACAACTGATTCTAATATTTCAAGCATTTGTAGTACAGATTTTAATCAAGTTTTTGGAGAAGATCGAAATTTATTTGAATTTTCTTCGTTTAAGAATAAAACAACATTGGAGGATTGGGAATTGATAAGATTGACTGTGAGAGAATTAAATCAAAAATTAGCGGTAAGAAGTTGAATTGTAAAAAATTTTACAATTTGTAAAATGCTTAAAACTTAATTTGCAAAAAATGTTTTATAAATTGTAAAATGTTTATAATATTGTAAAATGTTTGCAACTTATTGTAAAATGTTTACAACTTATTTTTCCAAAAAAGGTTTTACAACTTGTAAAATATTTATTTCCAATAACAAAATGTTTTAAGATTTATTGTAAATTTTATTATGTTTTTTAGTTTTATTCTAATAAAAAAACAAGTTTTAATCTTTTTATCTTAAACAGGGTCAGGATCATTCAACCGTTTCAGCGCTAAAACAAAAGCGAAGAACATTAAAAAACCGAGGTTATGCGTTAAACTGTAGAGCAAGACGTTTAAATAACCAAAAACAACTTGAAGAAGAGAATGCTCGATTAAAAGTTGTAAATAATCAACAGGCGGCTTTATTGGCAGAATATGAACGAAAACTTGCTAAAAGTGAAGAAGCGCTTCAGAAACTTAACAGTAACTGTAATACCTTTTGTATTATTTATATAACTGATTGTAAAAACTTTTCAAATTGTAAAAATTGTTTACAATTAATTCATTAAATTACTTCTAAAACTTAGGTCGCCAGTCATTTGAGTATCAAAAACAACATTTCCAACAAGACAACATTATTAATAATAATTCAACTCTCTCAAATCAACAACAACAAATATCATTCAAGGAAAGTGAACGCTTCTTCCCTTTACAACAACAACAAAGCTTTATCTGTCCATTAGAGTCTGAGGAACATACTACAATTCCAATCGATTTACATCAGCAAATGTCATCTTCCTCAACAGTTTATAACAATTTAGATTTTGAATTATGGAATTCATTTTAATGAAAATAGATAAATATTGATTATTATGTAGATTAAAATAGATTTTATTTATTTATTTTTTGCAAATTCTTGTTTCAAATACTCAAATCCGATTTTCGGGTAAAACCTAAATTATATTTTTTTGTTTTTTGTGATATGTACTTATGTATATTTTTAATTATTTTTAAATTGTAAAAAATTCAATTTATTTTTTAAATTTTTTATTGTTACGAAATTTCGTATTTTTATCTTTTTTTATCATTTTTTACAAATTACTATTATATTATTTCTATTAATGCTTGGAAGCCGGTACTGACTGGCACTAATTGTGTGAGGGCGTTGTTTATGGAATGAGTAAAATAGTTTAAAATTAAAGTGATAAAAAGGCTTAGAGGGAAACACGGGAAGTTGAAAAGCGTAAATTTAAGTAATTAAAATATAAACTCTTTCCTCCCTCACTCTATAATAAACTCACCTGTGAGTGAGTGAAATATGAGCATAAAATAAAATTGAGGTTAAAATACAAAATTTTGTATTTTTCAAAATTTTTACGGAATTTAATAAAAATACGAAAATATATTTTAATTTTGTTCTTCTGGGTGGGATTAATTTTTATAAATAAATATAAGGTAGGTCAGTCAATGTGAAGGACAAAACAACAGCAAAGTCGATAGTTTGATTGAATAGATTGATTTTAAAAAAAGAGATTTTGCGCAAAGAACGGAATGTAAAGGCAGTTTTAAATAAAAATTGCTTCAAAATTTGGAACAAAAATATTTTTTTTATCTAGATATTAATTAATCTTTAATTAATCTTTTTTTGCTTTAATGTACCAGATTTTTGGTGATTTTTATATTTTATATTCTGATTTCTGGTTCTATTTTTGTAGTCCGATTCTTATTTCTCGTTCTGATTTTTATGTTCTGATTTTGATTCTAATTTTTTGTTCTGATTTAAAGTTTTTATTTTTGTTAATGGATTTGACATATCCAGAATATCAACATTTAAAATATCAACAAAAAAATTAATTATAATAAAGTCGATTATTTGGGTATTAAATAACTAAATGTCCTCTACCTATTATTTTTTGCGCACATTATTTATTATATTTTCTCTACCATTTTTTCAGTTTTTTTCGCGCTCACATTTACTTATTCTCTTCTAATTTTTAATGTCCCAATCACAATTCCACAACGCTTTTATTTTATTAGTCACAATATATTAATATTTATTAAGTAAAAATAGAGGTGATTCCCCCACAAAAAAAAAGATAAATTAATTAATAAATAAATTAGTCAACTTAGGGCAGAGTTTAAAAAGTTTGCTATAAAAGGAAGAGAAATGTGACTAATTTTTAATTAATAGGAAATAAGTTTAATTTACTATTGCACTTTGTACTCACTACTTAAGTTACATAAGTTGTTAATAAATTATCTATCAGAATTTTTTATTTATAATTCTGATTTTAATTAAATTAAAGTAATTAAAAATATTCCATATTATCAATAAATTTAATAACAAAAAATTAAATTTTTATCCTATAAATTACTTTATTTTTTTGTTTTTTTTTTGCATCAGTAGCTTTACTCAGCTCTCCACAAGAGGAGAACGCTAAAAGTAAAAATATTAATTCCAGAAAATCAACATTTTTTAAAAAACAATTTGTATCCATTTTTAAGTTTTAATAGTTTTGATCTTTAGGGTTTTAGTTTTATTTACTAAATATCCTTTTCTGCCGATTTTGTTCGGTGACCGATGTGTGACAGCGGGGAAAGCAAGGGTGGGAGAGGGGGAGTGTGTCATATACGGAAAGGTGCAAGACTTATTTATATATATTTTTTAATGTTCTAATTTGTTTATAAATATATTTATATTATTTAACTTTTTTTCGCATTTTTAACTTTTATCGATGTAAAATAGTAAACTTTAATGAAAAAAGATTAATCAGAAAATTAGAAATGTTTTTTTTTTCTGATTTTATAATTCTGATACCTATATTCTAATTTTATATTCTGACTTAATTCTGATTTTTAAATATATTCTAATTTTATATTCTGACTTAATTCTGATTTTTAAAAACTCTGATTTTAAAATTCTGATTTTATAATTCTTATTTTAAAATTCTGATTTCTAGTCTGATTTTTATTTTATTTTAAAATTCTGATTTTTCAGATATTATTAAATTTAACTATAAAAATGCCTAAAAGTAAAATTAATTCAGCTAGTATTCTAGCAGAGCAAAAGCCTTCAATAGAATGTGGTAGTTCACAACAAGAACAACAATTAAATTTTTCCTCTAAAACAACAACAAAAAGATTAATTAAATCTGAAGAAGATTTTTGTCGTCCTCCAATTGAGTCTGAACTTTGTCAATTAAATGATTTAAGAAAAATATTAGCCCCACAATTGGCTAAAAATACAAATAAAGGAGACGTTGATGATGATTATTTATTAAGATGGTTACGTTCAAAAGAAGGGAGATTTGATGAAACTGCTGATGTATTTAAAGAATTAAATTTTAAAATTACTAATCAATTCTTTTAAGGGAGTGAAAAAGGATTTGGTTTTTCGAAAGGCTTGGGGTCTTGATAAAATTGCTAATTGGACAGCACCTGAGGTAGAGATGTTTTTTTAATTTAAATTAAAAACAAGTATTTTAAATTGTCCAAAAAAGAATCCAAAAATATTTCAAAACGCCATAAATCAAAAACATTTCAAAACGTCTAAAAAACATAACTTTAACCATAAACATTCCTAATTGTTTATTTGTTTCAATTAGAGTTTGCCTATAATTAATTACTGTTATAAATTAGTGGTTTAAACAGGTTATAGTTTTCAATGAAGAGAAAGGTTTATTTTTAATGTTGTAATATTGTGGCCATTTAATAAGAAAACAAAAAAAAATATAAAAATTAATATATTTGATTATTGCTCTGACAGTAACAATCATGATTGGGAAGGGAATTCCAAAAGATCACCTTCTTGGACAACTAAGATTATTCTTTCACAATGAAAAAAGTGTTTCAGATTCTCGAAAAATACTGTGGTTATGGCTTTCTAGCTGATAGATCAGGCAATCCAATTTTGATGTCTCTCCTTGGCAATATGGACGTTGAAGGGATGCTGAGATCTGTTCAATCCAAAGACTATATTAAATTCTCACTTGCTGCCATAGAAAAGGGTATAACACTATGCAGACAACGTGCTCAGGAATCTGGACTTGCTTTCGAACAGATGGTTGGGATTTGAAAAAAAATTGAAAATAATTCTGATTTTTCAAAACAGAATTTTATGATTTTTATTCTGATGTTTAAAATCAGAAATTTAAAAATCATAATTTTTTTAAAATCAGAACCATTCTGATTTAAAAATGGATTTTATAAAATTATTCTGATTAAAAAAAAATTCTGAAAAATTTTCTGATATTCCTTTAAAATTTAGATGCTAGTTTTTGATTTGGATCATATAACATCAGCCCATTATTCATCAAAACAATTTGCTTCATCGTTTACAACACTTATTATGCTTTTTCAAGAACATTATCCACTTGTTTTGCGCAAAATTTTAATTATTAGAGCACCAGAAATGGCAATAATTGCGTTTAATTCGATGACACCCTTTTTATCTGAAACAACACAAAAGTTGATAGAAATACCTTCAGAAGAAGATTGGAAGAAAGCGTTGAGTGAATATGTGGTTAGTTGGGGGTATTCTGATTTTAGAAAATCAGAATTATTATTAGAATTCTGGTTTTTATTTATGATAGTTCTGATTGTTATTTGAAAATTATTATCAGAATTCTAGTTTTCTTGTCAGAATTCTGATTTATTCATAAATGAGAATTGATTAAAAAATCAGAATTCTGACCAGAATTATTCTTATTAGAATTCTGATTAATTAAATTTTATTTTTAAAGGATCTTGATGCATGGCCAGTCCACTGGGGAGGAAGAATGTGTGAAAATGGCGATCCAAAGTATTTAATTTTATAATTTCTATTTAAAAGAAAATTTTTAGATGTCCATCAAAAGTTCGTTATGGCCTAGGGCCTGTACCCGATTCTTATTATGTTGATCAATCTACAGCAATGCCAGATTATGATCAATTAACTACTGTTTATGCTGGTGATAAACATCTAATTGAATTACGCGTAAAAGCAAATACTAGAATAAGGTAAAAAATAAAAAGAATAAACAAAACTAATAAATTGAAAATTTAAAAAGTTGGCAGTACATGACAGAAGAAGAGGATATTGGCTTTGCTGTTTATTTTGATTCTTCAGGCACAGCAAATAATTTGGCTGAAATGGAATGCGTTTACCCGTAAATTTTATTTAAAATTTAACAAAATAATTTAAAAATAAAGTTATATTCGTTTGGAATGCTCTCTTGTTCCAATTTCTGGATCTTTGCTATGTGAACAGACTGGAAGATGTGAGAATTTAAATATAAAAAATATAGGGACAAATATAAGACAAAATTAAAATACATTCTATTATTAACTTTAAGATATAATCGAATTTGACAACTATTATTCGTGGTTTTCGGCTAAACAGTTGCGATATAATATAGAAATTGATGATAGAGGAGTTTAAAAAGTATTAAAAATTGTCAAGTTTTATAAAATAAATTAAATTTTACATTTTAGTAAATACATAAAATATTTTTTTTGAGCCTATTCTGATAAATAATAAAAATTTATAAAAAACTGATTTATTCTGATTTTTAAATTCTGATGATTCCGGTTTTTAAATTCTGATTTTTTAACAGCTATTTTTCTGTTTTGTATTTTTATTTTTTTTGTGTTTTCTTTTTATTCTGATTTTTAATGTTTTAAATTTATTTATAACTTTTGGGAGCTTTTCTTTAAAAATTTTTTTCATTTATTTTCTAAATAAAATTATAAAAAATAAAAAAACGTAAATAGTCATAAATATGACGATATTACCAGCTAAAAAAATTAAATTATTCATTTTCGTGGGAGAAATATTTTTATATACTACCTATATTTAGGTTGGGAGCTGGTTGTTTAGGCGCGCTTCAAAAAAAATAAAAATGTTAACTTTCAACCTTTAAATTTTTTATAGATATTTCTCATAGCCTAGACTATATTTTCTATAAATTTCAGAATTTTCTATTTATTATTTTAATAATTATAGAATAAAACTTGAAAAAAGTGGTCATTTTTTCAAAAAAATATTTTTAACCATAATTTAAAAAATTCTGAACCAACAATTCTGAAACTTTGGGAGACTTTAGAAAATAAGATTTGGTATATCCAATCATAATTTCATATTTTACGTTTGTAATTTTAGGAATTCGTACCATTGAACCACCCCAACGTCACATCCCTCTCTATATTTGGATTTTTATCTTTATTTTTTTTTGCCTTTGCGTGAGTTAAAAAATGTTAAGAACACAATAAGAAAAGAAAAAAGCCTGGAAACACACCTTTTATTTAAAATATAAGCATTTGCGTCAAGAGGTTTTGTCTTTAAATTAATTATTCTCCCATAATGCTTAATTAATTTATTTATATAAACTTACGCTTATTATTTACTTAAATATTTTTCTTAGAATATGAGAGGGTAAATTACGAAGTAAACACATTTTGGCATTCCTCTAAAAACATAATTGTTTAATTTATTCTGATTCCGGATACTTATTTTCTTCTGATTTTTTGTATATAAATTTTTATTTAATTTTTGTTATACCTAATTTAATTCTTTTTATTTGTATTTTTGCGTGTTTTTAGTAGACATTTTTTTAAAATTAAATACTTAACTTTCTCAAGAATTTAATTTTGCAAGTATAGAATAAGTATTTCACGAACAGCATAGTTAACGTAAAATAAATTAAAATGAATTTTAATTCATTTATTTTTTAAAATTTCTTCTATTAATTTTTAATTTTAGAAATTTAATAATAATTAATAATAAAATGAATAATAATAATTTTCAATTAAATTCAAAAATACTCCCAACATCAATTTGCTTGTCTTTACTAGTCATTTTAATACCACTACTTGTCTTCTTTGTAAGTATTTTGTACAATACTAAACGTCTTCTACACGTAAATACTCGTATTTTGTTAACAGTTGTTCCTTTGTCTGTGGTTTTAAATTTGGTTTCTCGGGCATTTCTTCTTTTATTGGTAAAAAAATAATTAATTTTTCATTGTTAATAAATAATTTTTAGGTAGTATTTTGTGAAAATGGAAATATTACATCAATATTTACTTTTTTAATATTCTATACATCTTTTTTTGCCAACTTTCTACTTAATGCTCTCCCAATTTCACTTCTTTTTGAAAAACTTTTTTCTACAATATTTTGCAAGTATTATGAGAAGAAAAAGAGTTTGCGCTGGATTAGTAGTGGTATTCTGGCAGTAGAGGTAATTTTTATTTTAAAATAAATTCAGAAAGTTTCCGGAAATCTTTATAGTCATAAGTTTACAGGAAATCTTTTCAGAAAGTTTCCGGAAATCTTTTCAGAAAGTTTCCGGAAATCTTTTCAGAAAGTTTCCGGAAATCTTTTCAGAAAGTTTCCGGAAATCTTTTCAGAAAGTTTCCGGAAATCTTTTCAGAAAGTTTCCGGAAATCTTTTCAGAAAGTTTCCGGAAATCTTTTCAGAAAGTTTCCGGAAATCTTTTCAGAAAGTTTCCGGAAATCTCTTCAGAAAGTTTTCCAGAAATTTTTTCAGAAAGTTTTCCGGAAATCTTTTCAGAAAGTTTTCCTGAAATCTTTCAGAAAGTTTCTGGAAGTCTTTTTAGTCATAAGTATTCCGGAAAGTTTAATTAACAAATTATTATTCACAACAATAAATTTTACAACATTTCCAGATGTTTTTGGGAATTTTATTCAGCATTATTCGTTCACAGACAATAAGCACCATCGAAGAAAATATTTCAACTCATCATCTCGAACTTGTATTATTTCAAGTTTCTGTTACATTGCCTGTATTGTTTCTTCTTTTCTGGAATATCAAATTATCGGTAATTTTTTTTACTTTTTTATTTTAATTTATTTTAATTTTAAATTCAGAGTTTTCAATTTGCCTCAAATCCAAGTCATTCACAAAATATTAGTTGTCGTTACCAACTTCGCGAGAATTGTCGCACTCTCCAATTCTGTCTATTTTTTGTCTTTCTATTGAGTACCTCAACTTTTATTCACATTTTATTTCATGTTATAATCAACGACGAAAGTTCTTTCAATATTAACTACTCAATTCAACATTTTGGACCATTTGAGGAAGTTTTGACTATTCTTCCTTCATATCTAGCACTTTTTGGCACTCTTTTAGGGCATGTAAGTAATTTAATAATAAAAATTTTCTCATTTAAAATTCTGATTTTTATTTAATTAAAAAAATGTTTTTATAGAAATCACTTCGGCAATCACTACTTTCACGTTTTGGCTTTAATATTTCTGTAATGGAAAGATCTAACATAAAACAGGCGAAACATTTGCATATCAACACAGTCGATGATGGCTTTTTATCCTCTTTTTCCTCCAATCGAACTGCCCGTGTCTCCGACGCAAAATCAGTTAATGAATTAATCAGAGATGCACACTTTGACATTCTTCAAAGTTGCTGGGATAAAAAACCTGAAAAATAATCAATTTTGCATTTAATATTATTAAAATAATTTATCAACATTTCCCTTAAATTTATTTTATTTATTGAAAAATTCCACAAAGTTTATTGTATTTATTGTAATATATTTAATAAAAATGTCTATATTTACATCCTTTATATTGCATCATCTGAACGGTTTTTTATGTTTTTTATTGATTAAACAGAACACTTTACCACTGACCAACATAACGCGATGACCTCGCGCAATCTTCAAAAATAACTACAATTTGATTTCTTTATTTGATTAATATCTTTTTGTAATTTCTCTTACTCATTTTTACCACAACTAGTATTCCGGAATGTATTGACTTTTCTTTTTATTTGATTAATTAATTTTTAATAAAATTTAAATTCTGACCTAAGAATTTAAATTTAATTAATTAATTTTTTAAAAAAATCCAAATAATTTAATTATCTTAAAGCATTTATTTTAAGCAAATTGTCAAAAATGTGCTTGCTTAATTGATTTAAAAAATACAAAATGACTAATTTATTTAGTAAAATTGTAATTTAAAGCAGCAATAATGTGTCATCATTTTTCTGAGGAATTTATTGTGATTCTTAAATAACTAAGCTTAGTTTATATAAACTTAACATGTTTTAATTTTATTTGTTTATATTCAGGAAATGACAATTTATTTAAATTCTGATTTTTAATTACCTATTATTTTTAAATTTAATTTTTAAAAATAACAGAACTTTCCGGAAAACTCATATACTTAATATTATTTAAAATACAACTTTCCGGAAAAAAGTTTAATTACTGAAATAATTTATAATTCTTTCAGGATGAAATTATAATTTATTTTAATTACAACTTTACTGAAAAAATCAGTCCGTTAATATTTATAAATTAAAATTCTGTTTTTGTAATAATTATTTAAAGCTTATTTTTGCTTATCTAATTATAAACTAAAATGCCGACAACAAACCATCAACAATTTCCTTCACATAAAGTATGCCCAATCCCTCCATCAACTCAAAACACAACGAAAAACGATGTACAAAAATTCTACTCATTTAATTATGTTCGATTTTTAATTTTGGCATTGTCAACAATTTGCCTTTCATTAACTGTTGGAAGCTCTTTAGCTTTTAATTTTACGGTTGAATATTTTTATTGGAAAATAAAAATATTTAAAAAAATATAACAGATGATATGCATGGACGGAGATGATACTTTATCGACTACAAGTTTACCTAAAGATTACAAAAAAAGAGAACCTCTAAAAGAACGTTTAAATCAGGAGGATACTAAATGGCAGAAAGATTGGTTGTTGTCTTCTGTTGCTGTTGGAACTCTTCTCGGAACTTTACCTATTACTTGGATAACTGAAAAATTGGGAATCCGGTTGATAAAATATTAATTTTTTTCTATTACTTCACATTATAATTTTTTATAAATTTTTTAAAGTTGGATGGTAACAGTTTATGGTACACTCAGTGCATTGGCAACTTCATTAATACCTTTTGCTAGCAATTTTGGCTTTTGGACTTTTTTAGCTGTTCGTGTTGTTCAAGGATTTGGAGTTGCAACTTCATATGTTGCAATGAGTTTGATGCAAAACTTATTTATTTAATTTATTATAAAGGCACAATAAGCGAGGAATGGGCGCCTCTAGGCGAATCTGGAATGTTCCTGTGTCTCATTTCTTGTCATTTTCAAGTAATTTATCAACTAAAAATTTATTTACTGTTTTATAGTTCGGCCCTTTACTTGTCATGCCAATAGCAGGAGAATTGTGTGAGAGTACCCTTGGCTGGACAGCAGTTTATCATTTATTTGGAAGTGTTTCACTTGGCTTCTTTTTTTTCTTTTTTATATTTTTTCGTGATTCACCTAATGAACATTTGTTTGTTTTTTATTTCTTTAAACATTTATGTTCTTCAGTTTAACAACAGAGGTGGAAAAACGACTTATTGGAGAAGGCAAAAAACAAAATTTTGATAAAGAAAAAAATTGTACAAATGTTCCATATGGACGAATGATAACTGATATGGTTGTATGGGGAATATTAATTTCTAACCTTGGAGCCACTTTTGGCAATCAAATTTTTAATCAACTTGGTCCATTGTATTTAAGTAAAGCATTGGGGATGCATCCAAAAAATGCTGGTTTTGCTGCTGCTCTCCCTTTTCTTCTTGCTGCTGCAATAAAAATGTTAGCTGGTCCTATAAGTGATAAAATTGGAAAAAAGCTTTCTGACAGAACTAGAGTTATCTTTTTTACAAGTATATCACAGGTAAGTGTAACTTTATCATAAAAATTGAAAGTTTTCCGGAAATTTTTAGTTTAAATAAAATAGTTAAATGTTTTCCGGAAAGTTTTAGTTTAAATAAGATAAATGTTTTCCAGAATTTAATTCTTTTTAAATTGAAAGTTTTCCGGAAATTTTTAGTTTAAATAAAATAGTTAAATGTTTTCCGGAACGTTTTAAATAAAACAAATTTTCAGGAATTTAATACATTTTAAATTTTAGTATGTAATGGCTTTACTTTTTATTGCACTTGTTTTACTTCCCACAAACCAAACTATAGCAATACAAATATGTTATACTGCAGTAGCAGCTTTTGCAGGATTATGGCAAATTGGCGTTGTAAAATGCGCACAATTGGTAATTAAAAATTTAATTTTAAAATTTTTATAAAATTTAGAGTATTCGTCAATTCTCCTCTTTAATTTTCTCATGGAACACTTTTGTTAGTTACGCTATTGTTTTGTGAGTTTTTAAAAAAATATTAAAAATATTTTTGAAGGGTATTGCCAGAAGTTTCCAGTAGATTAGCTCCAAATAAGACAGCAGAAGAATGGAGTCGTATATTTATTGGAATTGCGGTTAGCCAAGTAATTTGTACAACATGTTTCAATTTTATGGCTCGCGTAGAGCCGCGACCATGGACATTAGATAAGGAAAATATATCAGAACATAAAATAAACAACATAAGTAATACTAAAAGCGAGGGAACAAATAGCTAGTTTTAAGATTGTGAAACTATAATTTTACTTATTTTTTATTTTTTTTTTCCCGTGAATAAAAGTTTCCGGAAAGTTTTATTTTAATAAATCAGAATTCTTCCAGAAAGTTTTTAATTAATACAAAATAGACAGTTTACTAAAACCAAAAAAGAAAATTTATTCAGTTTTTGTATTATTTTATCTTATTAGGCTGCTCTACTATTATTCTTTTCAACTTCTTTCAGCCTATCAAGTTGACGAGCCATTTGACGTTGAATCGACTTTTCATCTGCAGTCTTAAGATCATAGGCCCACCCAATTCGAGCAAAAAAGTCGATGAAAAGACGACTAAAATTGAATATTCCAAGCATTTCAGATGTACGGTAATCCTGAGGGAAGGTGTGATGCTAAAAATATAAAAATTTTTCTTTTTAATAAATAATTTTTAATCTTACATAATTATGTCCTCCCTCGCCCCATGCAGTCAAAGTAGTCAACATTGATTCGGTAGCTTTAATGGCAACATCATATGGTTTGTAGCCGAAGCTGAATAATTATTGTATTTTTAGTGTATTAATTTCACAAATTACGTATGTGCAGCAGAGTTAATAAACCAAGTTGCATGCAAATTCAGGCAATAACGAAACAATGCTGCTGTGCAAAAAGCAATCCAGACAGATTCACCCCAAAGAAAAACAGCAAATGCAGTAGGGAGTAGAAAACAGAAAATAAATACAAGAGGTAGATAATATCTAAATAAATATATAAATTGTTAAATAGTTTCCGGAATGTTTTATTTAATAAAAAAATCAGAATTCTTCCAGAAAGATTTATTTTAATAAATCAAATTTTCCTGAAAAATCAGAATTTTTCCCAACTATAAATTTCTATTCATATGTAATAGAAAGTCCGGAAAGCTTTTTATATTTAAGCTATCCAGAAATTAAGTGAAAATATATCCAACTTTCTCTGAAATGCGAGAACAGGCTCAGACGTCAAATCAGACATGTCTAAAGTTGCACCTTTTTCTCTTACTAAAGGATGTTTTTTGCAAAGAAGCCAACCCATATGCGCAAAGAAAAATCCTCTATTAATGTTATGGCTGCAAAATAAATTTTTTATTAAGAATTTTAGAATTATTTTAAAAAATCCTACGGGTCAGCATCAGTGTCCGTCCACTTATGGTGACATCTATGGTCACGCGACCATTCAATAACGTCATTTTGGAAAGCAGCACAATTCATAAACATAAGAATTATTTTTAATGGAGTTTTGGCTTTGTAACTTTTATGTGACCATAGTCGATGAGGACCAGCAGTTATTCCAACTCCGCTAACCATCCAAAGAATAATAACTGTTAAAAATCGTAAATGCATTTAATAATCATGAATGCCTTTCTATTAGAATATTTACAATTTTTTAAAATTTTTAAAATATACCCCATGCAACAGACAACCATTTAGATGTAAAACAAAGCTGATATAGCCCAATAGTTGCACCAGTCTGTAGTAGAACATAGAGAAAAACATTTGGCCAAACAATTTGTGTTTTGAATTTAGACTGAAATTTGTATTAAAAAATATTTTTAATTTTTTCTTCACCATTTTTGCCTTTTCTTCCAATTCTTTCAAATCATCAACTTCCATAGTTAAAAACATTTCATCCTCTTCTGTTATATTTTTTCCATTTTTATTGTGTTCCTGAGGCGTTGTAAGTGGAGGCATAATTAAATTAATTAAAATTAAGAAAAATATTAGACCCTTAATTTTAGTAAAATTATTAAAAAAAATTAAATAATATTTTCTTTGAGTTAAATAATATTTATTTTTGACTGAAGCAAAAGAAAAGGAGGAAAAGTTTAGTCAGCCCACAAAATTAAAGTTAAACCAGCAGTTTTATATATTTAGAATGGTGTGATCAAAATATTTATTAATATCAATTGTTATGTTAATAAATTTTAATCTCCGCCCTTCCTTCCTCCACCTGATATTTTCTCCTATCAATTTTTATATTATTTTATTTTTGAATGGGAATCACGTGAAAAGAGCGCTTTTGAAATTAAAAGGGTAAAAAGAGGTAAACGCGAAAGCTTATAAAATTGCCAAAAGAGAATTTAGAACAATGAAATTTTGCAAAAATATTCTTTAAAATTGTACCCAACAAGGCTAAAAATTTCATAATTTTTGGTTAAGTTAAAAATTTTTTATATTTAAAAATCTTCAAATTTTCAAGGTTTCTGATAAATTAAAAAATTGTCAGTTAAAAAATCAATAAATGTAAATTTAATTTCTTTTAAAAATTTTCTCTTCTTTTTCAATTTTCAACTTTCTTATAGACTCAATTTTCTTTATAACTTCTTTGCGCATGCGATGATTATGAAATTCAAAATGTCTCATAGTTTTTCCATTGGGAAATTTTATTTGTTTGTTAATTTGTTCTTCAATGTTTTTAATCACGGTAGACCGAAATGATTTTGAATCTTTAAATTCGTCGCGAATCCACAACTAAAATTTTGTTAAAATTATGATTTTTCTGATTATGTTCTGATTTTTCTAAACAAATTCGGAGTTTTTTCTGACTAGAATTCCGAGTTTTTCTGATCAGAATTCTGATTTTTTTAAAAGAATATTTACCTCAATTTTAACCATAAAAGGCAGATTTTTCAAGTCGTTGTAATTATCAATATTTTTATTCAAAAATTTTCCAGGATTCATTTGACAACGAAGGAATATTCCATTTAAACGTCCATCAATACTTCCTTCATCATCATTCAAGTTTTTAAGGCAAATTAGAAAAATTTTGTCAAAATCCTTTAATAAATTTATATTCCCTGTTGTACCCAACAATAAAAGCTGAAAGTTTCCGCCTTTGTTGTTTTGTGGATCTTCATAGTTTGGTGGTATTCCTTCACGAAAGAATGCACGTCCAAACTTTTTGTTAAAAACTGAAAATTAAAAAAATATAATGTTGTTCTGATTTTAAAAAAATTCTGGTTTTTTAGGTAAGAATTTTGACTTTTCTGGTTAATTTCTGATTTTTCAGGTCAGAATTCATTATTTTAAATCAGAATTCTTATTAGTTTAGTGAGAATTCTGATTTCTACTCAAAAATTCTGGTTTTTTGATTGATTAAAATTCTGTTTTTGTATTATTAAATACCCACAAATATGTTTGGCTATTTGGCTGGGTAACAAATCGTCTTTTCGACCAACGGCAAATTCTATTGAGCGTATCAATGTGCTAGAACTCTTGTGAAAGCAATCTTTTTTGATATAATTCATCCAACGATCTCCAGACTCTTCACAAGTATTTTTAGATAAATGCTTCAGCAATTCGACTTGTTTCTTAAATATTAGACATTAGAGTCTGGTAATTTTACAAGTATACTTTCTAATGAGTATTTGAATATTTTTTTATGTTTTAAATGATATTCTAAAATTTTTCCTTAACAAAATTAATAAACTCACGCAAAATCCACATGATTTAGCGAAGCATTTATGATTAGGAAAGTCATTACATTCATAAAGCCATAATTGCCAAGAATCTTCTAATGTAATTGAATTAAAATTTGCAACAAGTTTATCCATTATTTCTCTTAAAAATAATAAAATAAAGTATTAAAAAGAAGAATATTTTTAGACTCTAATGGACTTCTTGAAGAAAAGAAAATGTTTTTTTATTTATTTTTTATCTGAAAATGCAAAAAAAAGGAGATGAGCAATAAATAGTTTAATGATTATTGTGTAAAATTTTTATGGGCAATTAATTGATTTTTCTGTAGAAAAAATTTTTTAAATGGTGATTTGTTTTTCTTTTAAATTTTGCAATTAAATTGTAATTAATATTAAAATTATTTTTTTTTAATTTTCCTGAAATAAGATATTTGTTCTCCACTAGTAGTCACTCATCTCTAATTGTTCTCTAGCTAAAATACTATTTAAAAAATAGACACAGTAGATGTCTATTAGAGTCTTGTGCATGACTATACATTTCTCACAACTTTTTTCCTCATCGGTTGATCCCTCAAAAGTAAGTATATTATTATATACAATATATATCCCCAGATAACTTAGCCCTTCCTCTTCCACATATTCTCGTCAACAAATGTCTGTGGGATGAATAAAGAATGAAGAATAAAAAAATAAAAAATGTAAGTCAACTACAATGCCTTAGTAAAGTGTTTTGTTAAAAAAGAAGAAAAAAGAAAGCGCAGAGTTGGCCACTGGACAACTTTATGATGATCGATTGATCCGATCCATTGTAATCTCTATCTAAAATTATTGCTACTAAAATTTGTAACATTTTTTGAAGCATGCTTCTAAATTTTTTGAGTTTATTTAGCATGATTTTAAAGAACATTTATTTAATTTTAAAGCTTAAAATGATCTCATTAATTATTTCCTTGCATATTTTATTATTTACAAACTTGCTGGTTTCTGGTGAGGAAGGGCAAGATAATTCAATTTTGACTTCATTTAGAAATGTTATCTTAAACCCAACAGTAATTTAATATTATTTAATAAATTTTATTTTTGCATTTAAAAAAGGATATTTTCAAAAATATGACAAAAATAACACTTTATGGAACTTTGCCTTCTACAACTCAATATATTAACTTGCCTCTAGAATTAAGTCAAGTCAGACAGGCAAACACATTTTCTAGTCTTCCAACTTCAAAACCTACTTGTTTTTAAATAATTAATTATTTTATTTTTTTATAAACTTAAGTTTCTTCAAGATCTGATATTTGTAAGCAACCACAACAGGTTGGAAGTGGTCCTTATCGGTAATTTTAAATAAACATGTTTTCCGGAAAGTTAAATAAATATTTTACTTAACAGGAAACGTATTTTAATTTTTTCCGGAAGAAATACAACATGAATTAATTTCCGGAAAATAAAATCCGGAAAACATTACTTTAAAGTTTTCCGGAAATACATTTTAATTAATTTCTTAATGTTTCCGGAATGTTTTCAGTTTTTCCTTTAAATATTTTATTTAGTATTCCCCGTTGGTTTTTTAATTCTGATGCTTCAAAATGTGAACCTTTTTATTGGTCTGGATGTTGTGCAAATACAAATAATTTTGCTAATCAAGAACATTGTCAGAATACTTGTGAAGGTGTTTTTTAAATAGTTTAATTAATTGTATTTTTAATAAGTTTATTCAACCCAATCTTCCCAATCATAACACAATATTAACTAGATTAACATATTTTCCCTTTAAAAAATCCCATGTTCCTTACACCCTATAGTTGTGGTGTGGAAGGAACATAAAGGTATGACCCGTTAAAAAATTCTGATTTTTTTCTGATTTAAGTTAGAATTTTATATATTATTATAATCGTGTTCTACTGTATTTCTACTTACTATTCTAATTGTTGACCAAAGGTAGTCTTCAAATCAACGACCCTGGAGAAGATTGGTTTCAAGTAGAGCATAAATTGATTGAAGGCAAAACGAATGCTACAAAGGCAAATACAACGAAATGGCAATTTTCAACATTAGGTGAAATATAAAAATAAATTTGAGAAATTTTGTTTAATTTTACTAACATTTTTACCCTAAAATACATTTGATCCACTTATAAATAATTTAAAAAATTAAGAAACAGTAGTAACTACAAATCCTTGTGCTCAAGGTAGCAGCCAATTTCTATTATGCCAACCAACAACTCCATCAACCTGCTCAAACCAACAGTTTTGCCATGTTGGGGATAGTCCGATTACTACAGTCTGTTGCAATAAACAATGTAAATTAAAAAACATGTTAATTTAGTATTTTTTAATTTTTTTAGCAGAAGTCAATGTTTGTCAACAACCTTTAAATTCCGGAACGGGAAGTTCAACCTTGCAGCGTTGGTTTTTTTACGCCCCAGCAGGACAGTGCCAAACATTCACTTATCGTGGACTCCAGGGAAATGAGAATAATTTTTTGTCAAGAATAGATTGCGAACAAATTTGTCAAGGTAATTAAAGTTGAATCTCGCTATAAGAACACTTGAATATAAGGAAACTTTGGATATAAGGACACCTATTGATAAATCCCTCTTTGTGCTCTTATAACGAGATTTCTTCGATTCATTGAAATTAAAAATTTTTTTCTAGCGAATCCTTGCTCAATAGGAGCTCCCTTACGTGATAGTCAAGGACAAATAGGCTATTGCTCATCAGAACAGTCTTCGATTTGCCCTCCAAACTATTATTGCCATATTGGAGGTGATGCATTAACCAGCCTTTGCTGTCCAGAAATTGGTAAAAATTTATAAAAATATTTTTTTTAAATGCCAAAAATAATTTAAAAATAAAAAATGATAGAAAAAAGGTCACTTGAATACCCAACTAGGTATTTCCGGTCTTTCTCTCAGTCCTTCAGAAATATACGAAAATCTTCGAATTAATCCTTCTGGTTCATAACTGGGATGTTTTAATGAACATTTAAGTGCATTCTGAAGATAAAAAATTCTAAAAATTAAAAAGATTCGGTAGCCTGAAAATTGCCACGAATCCATAGAGAAACTGCAATTTTTCTGCCTTTAGTAATTGGACATGCTGCATGTAAAGCATTTTGTTCTTTTATTCCGTTAGAGTTTGAATTTAGCCAAAGTAATAAATCTCCTATTAGAATCAGAATTTATTCATATTAAAATAAAAATTAAATGCTTTTTTTTTTTGTTCCCTCCACCCTTAGTAGTGGTGTGGAAGGAACATCAGTCAAAATTTTTTTCCAGCTAAAGTTTTTTTCACCTTTTTCGGGTCTAATGGTCAGGTTAAGATTAGGAAATGTTGTAAAACTGCCTTTTGCAGTTTGTACAATTAAAAGAGCTGTAGCCAATCTATTTCCAAAGTAGGCAAACCAACCATCATCATATTCAACTGGCATTGGTTCCAAATGGTCAAAATGGGGAGCATAATGGCCAAATGTTTGATAACTTAGAATCTGATTGGAAAAGAGAATTTTAATTTTTGTTTGAATTTTTAAAATTAAAAATCCAACCAAAAAATCTTCTCCCAAAGCTGGATTTAACGCCAATGTTTTCTGTAATCTTTGATAAAGTGGACGAATTTCAATTTCTTCGTGGCTAAGCCACAATCCATCAGCTTCACGTCCCCTATAACCTTTACTGTAGACTAAGCCTTCAACACCCATTGATTCAACATTACTCAAAAATTTAAATAATTTATTAAATAAGCCTTATTTACTTTGATTTCTCCATCTTTTCTACAATTTTATTTAATTGATTCTCCTCCAAAAATAAAGGAAAACGTATAATTGGAGGATTTTTGTTAAGTATTTCCACAAATAATTGTTCATAGCCTAATTGATGAATAAAGCAATTTAAGCCTTTCTCAGGTGGAGGAATTTTTGGAGAAAGACAATGCTTTAGCATTGATTGTGGCCAAGTATTTCTAATATTCTAAATTTAATTTTAAAATAATTCAGAATTAATTGAAAATATGTAGAGAAAAATCTAGTTATAAGGATAGTAGAGAATATAATGTTCTTTTTAAATATTCTGAAATTATTCTGAAATAATATTGAAAATATTCTGAAGATAATCTGAATAAATTCTGAAATTATTCTGAATAAATTCTGAAAATATTCTGAATAAATTCTGAAGATAATCTGAATAAATTCTGAAAATATTCTGAATAAATTCTGAAAATATTCTGAATAAATTCTGAAAATATTCTGAATAAATTCTGAAAATATTTTTACAAATTCTGAATTAATAAATACCTCGTTTTGAAGCAAATGCCCAATATCAATTTTAGATAGTTTTGCATTCTCAATAAAAATGTAGAAAATAAGTAATTGAATAAATAAACACATTAAAATAATTTTTAAAAATAATTTTCTGAAATAATAATTACATGTGTCTAATAATAAGTAAATTAAAAAGTAAAAAGTCTAGTTTTTTTATTTACACCTTTATAATTTTATTTTTATTTCCTTTTATGGAAAATTATTTTCGTGTTGTTCAATAGTATTAAGTAAATATTGACGAAAATAATTATTTATTTTTTATTTATTTTTTTTTTTCTCCGGAATCTAGAAGATGGTAAAAAAATATTTTTAAATATTCTGAAAAAATATTCCTAAAAAAATTCTGAAAAATTAATTAAAACAATTTTTTTCAAGGTGGAAATAATTGTCTACAACCTTGTAACCCAGGCCAAGGCTTTTATCAATTGACTAGATGGTATTGGGATTCTGTAGCAGGATGTTGTCGACCTTTTACTTATAAAGGGCAGAAGGGAAATCAGAATAATTTTATTAGCTTGGAGGACTGTAATAATGCTTGTTATGGTAAAATATTCTGAAATAATTCTTAAAATATTCTGAAAAAATTCTGAAATAATTCTGATAAAATTCTGAAATAATTCTGATACAATTCTGAAAATATTCTGAAAAGAATTCTGATAAAATTCTGATACAATTCTGAAAATGTTCTGAAAAGAATTCTGATAAAATTCTGATACAATTCTGAAAATGTTCTGAAAAACTTCTGAAAATACTTCTGATAATATTCTAACAATTTTATTTCCTAGTTCCACCTAATCCTTGCCGCCAGCCTATCCAATTACCATTAGTTCCTTGTCAGCCTGGACCAGAAGCATGTGAGGGGAGAAATGATCTCTACTGCCATATTGGTATATTTAACTTATTAAAAAATATAAGAGAAAAAAATAAGTAAAAAAATTTTCTTTTGTTTAATAATGCTCTTATAAAACAATGCTTAATTTTTCCATACACTTTTTTATGTGTTTAACATTTTTTGTACTTCTTTTTTATGTCAATATTAATCAGTCATACCCCGAAAAAAACTATAAAAATAATTTATTTATTTTTTACTTAATTTACAAATAAGAAATAATTTTTAAATTACATTAAGCAATTTTTACTGATTAATCTTGTTATAAGATACCGTAGTAAACATCCCTATGGGTGTCCTTATAACGCGATTTTTGACGAAAATTAATAAAAATAATTTTAAGTTAAATTTAAAAATTTACTGCTTACCTAATCTCGTTATACGGATACCGTACTAGACTGTCCTTATATCCGGATTTTATATTTTTAATTTAAAAATTTATAGGCAGCAGTCAAGAAACAACAGTTTGTTGCCCTATAGGTTATCTTAAAATAATAAATATAATTTTTTAATTTTACAAAATTAATAGATCAAGGTGATAAGTGTCAATTGGCTATAGAGATTGGAGGTAAATAAATAAAATTTAAATAAATTTGTAAAAAAATATGTAGAAGGAACAGCCCAATTGCCCCGTTTTGGCTATGATTCCCAAACACAGCAGTGTCATCAATTTCTCTATAGAGGACTCAAGGGCAATCAAAATAATTTTTTAACTCTAGAGGAATGTGAATTGGCATGTCTTCCCAATCCGTGCCCTTCTGGTAAAATTTATAAATTTCGGTACATTTGAGTCTAAGATTAAAATTTAAAAATTTTAGTGTATTTAATTGGAATTAGGTACATTTGGGTCTCAGATTATAAATTCTGAATTTATTAATATATTTAAATAGGAACCCCATTTGTCGGAGCCGATGGTCGTATACAAAGCTGTGCAGTTAGTACATCAATGAATACATGCCCAAATAATTATTGGTGCCATTTGGGTGCAAATACAGCCAGTACAGTTTGTTGCCCTGATGGTAAAGAATAAAAACAATAAATTAAAAAATTCATTTTTAAAAAGCAAATACAAATCCTTGTCAATTGCCAATGTCAACAGGCGAAGGGTTTGCCCAATTGGAACGTTTTTATTATGATTCAACTTCAAAAACTTGCAAAAATTTTTTTTATAAGGGGCTTAAAGGAAATCAGAATAATTTTCTTACTTTGGCAAGCTTATTTTATTTTTCTAAAATTTTTTTTAATTTTTTTTCCTTAGAGAGCTTGCCAACTTGCTTGTCTTCCCTTAGACAGTATGTTTGAATACACTTTAGTTTTTGCTTTATAACTTTTGAAAAAATTAATATTTAAAATTTATTTTGATATCATTCGATAGAGAATTAAATTCTCTATAAGAATTAATTTGTTTCAGAATTTTTAGTTAATCTAAAAAATAGTTATGGTCAAAAAAGTAGAAATTTTTCGATTGTTATTCTTTTAAAATCAGAATTTTAATTATAAAAAATCAGAATTTAAAAAAATATAAATTTTAATATCACAAAAAATCAGAATTTCTAAATTAAAAATTTAAATAAAATCAGAATTTTATATTAAAAACCAGAATAATTATTTAATTAATTTGAAAGACCCTTGTATTGGACAACCAGCTAAAAGTGAAAGTGGTCAAGTATTTTTTTGCTCTGCTACAAATAGGGATAATTGCCCTGTACTTATTTTTTAAATAAAAAAATAAAAAATATTTTTTAAGGTAAATTTTTGGTGTCATCTTGGCGCTGTACCCGAAACAACTGTTTGTTGCCCTGGGGGTAAATATTTTAATTTTTTTTTAATTTAATTTTTTATTTTTAGCTACAAATCCATGCTCAGTTCCTTTAGCACCTGGCACAGGGAATGCTGGGCTTGCCAGATGGTTTGAAACTTAAATTTTATTTTAAGACTCTAATGGCGAAATTATCTAAATGAGACTCTAGTGTCCATTATTCTAAAACACTTTTAAAAATATAAATGCTGAGACTCTATTGTCCAAAATATTTATTTCACCTTGGAAGATGCCTTTAATCTTAATTTATTTTATTATAATAAAAGGTACTATAATGCTGATGAACGCCAATGCATTTCCTTCCAATATAACGGAAAACGAGGCAATCAAAACAATTTTTTGACATCCGACGAGTGTCAAAATATTTGTCCTGGTGGGAATAATATAAATTTTAATAAAAATTATAATATAATTTGAGACTCTAATGTCTAAAATAATTCAGACTCATTTGACTTATTTTAACTTTTCCTTTCACGTTTTTAGACATTAGAGTCTCATAATGCAATTTCAATAACTGAAATTCGATTATGAGACTCTATTGTACATATATTTATTTAACAATATATAATAATATTTTTAAGCCGCCCTTTGCCTCTTATCCATAGACAGAGGTTCATGTAGTGGAAGACAAACTAGATATGCTTACAGTCGAGAAAAAGTTTAATAAAAAATTAAAAATAACTTTAAAAAATTAATTCTAAGGGCCAATGTGTTTCGTTTGAATATTCCGGTTGTGGTGGTAATTTAAATAATTTTTTAAATATGCAAGAATGTCAACAAATTTGTTCAAGTGTTAGATTATAATAAAATTATTATTTAATCTTTTTTTAATATTTTGTTTATTTAAATGCTGTATATTTAATTTAGATTCTGGTACCTTAGTTATCATATATTTTTTCAGACTTTAGTGTCCATAAATTTTTCTATGACTCTAGTGTCCATAAATTTTTCTATGACTCTAGTGTCCATAAATTTTTTTGAGACTCTAGTGTCCTTAACTTTTTTTGAGACTCTAATGTCCTTAAATTTTTTTGAGACTCTAGTGTCCTTAACTTTTTTTTGAGACTCTAATGTCCTTAAATTTTTTTGAGACTCTAGTGTCCTTAACTTTTTTTGAGACTCTAATGTCCTTAAATTTTTTTGAGACTCTAGTGTCCTTAAATTTTTTTGAGACTCTAATGTCCTTAAATTTTTTTGAGACTCTAGTGTCCTTAAATTTTTTTGAGACTCTAGTGTCCTTAACTTTTTTTGAGACTCTAATGTCCATAAATTTTTTTTGAGACTCTAGTGTCCTTAACTTTTTTTGAGACTCTAATATCGATATGAATTTCTGAGACTCAAAATATTTTTGTGTATTCCATATAAACGTGAATTTAAAATTATATTTTAAAATAACAAATTTTAAAATTTAAATTTTAAGTGCTTACCTTTTCTAAGTCTCCCTTAGAAAAGATAAACTTTTTTCTTTTTTTAATTATTTTTTAACAATTAGTAAAAACTCATTTAACTAATTGTAAGCCAAACAATTCTTTTATTTTTTCTTTTTCCTGTCATCAATTTTCTCACAAGATAATCCGCTAGAGAAGACAGTGAAAAAAGAAAAAATTAAAAAAAATGGCGCGGAAATAAGAAAAAACTAAATAACTTTATATGAGTAGAGTTGAGTCTAAGCCTTATAACTTATGAATGAATTGACCATTTTTGAAGATTTTGGTGTCATTCGATAGAGAACTAAATTTTCTAGCAGATTTATCAATAAAAAAATTTTTATTTTATAAAACCTAAAAGTTCTAGTCGAAAAATCACTAAAATTGGCATTTTTCCCGAAAAATTGCAGTTTTTTGACCATAATTTTTTTCAACATTGTTTAAAAATTTATTTCTCAACTTATTTTGTAGCAAATTTAATTCCCTATCGAATAAAAAAATAGATAAATTAAAGTTAAAAAAAAAGAATTATTTTTTAAATTTCCGGTTGCTCCATCTAATTTAGAGCAAGGTAATACGAATAAAAAATAAATATTAAAAAAAAGAATTGCTTATTACTTTATTCGGATAATATATTTAATACTGTTTTATTTAATCCGATTTTATTTTTTATTTATTGCTGCTGACGTATTTTAAGATTTTTTGTACTTTAGGTTTTTAAGGTGAATTTCTTAGACTCTAATGTCCATAAATTTTTCAGATAATATTTTTTGGGTTTTTTACGTATTTTTCAGACAGTCATTTTATTAAATAAAAATTAACTTAAAATTGCCTCACTTTACATATTTTAATTTTTACTTATTTTATGCTGCAGCTAAATTAAAGCATTAACGACAACCTTCCATTTTTAGCTTTATTAATGGTCGTCTTACTTTAACCACAAATTTTCTTTTTTTTTCTTTTTTTTTGTTTTAAAATCTACGTAATTTTCTATCTATTAATTAAATATTTTATTTTATTTTTAAAAGTCTAAAAATAAAAAAAATTAAAAAGAGCAAAAAGCTCTAACATGAAATTATTTACCTAAAATATAATTTAAAATTATCTAATTTATTTGTGCTTTAAGTCTATTTAAATAAGTCTCATTTTAAGCATTGTTAACTTTATTTGGAATTATTTTATTAAACTTTTAATTTTTTAAAAATTATTTTTGTAATATTATATACTTTATGCACGCGAACTTTAGTTGATTATTTTCAAAATTACTCTAACAAAAATAAACTTTAAAAATTGTTTTAAATAGCATCTGATAGAGAATTGAATTTGCTACAAAAATTGTCTAAAATAAAAATTTTATGATTTTAAATAAAATTATTCTGATCAAAAAACTAACATCACTCAAAAAAAGTTTTGTTAAGCTTGAACAAGTTTTTTAATTTAAAATTTAATTTTTTAGATATAAAATTTTATTTTAAATTTATTTTATAGCAAATTCAATTCCCTATCGAATGATACTAATATCAATTAAAAATATTCATTAAATCAAGAGTTATGAGTCTCAGACTCATGTGTACTCGAATCGAATCGAGTTGCCTATTAATTAATTTTTTCTAATACACATATTTTTTCTTTCACTTTTTTCTTTAAACATAACAAAACACACTTCAATATGAATAAATAAATTTTTAAAAGAAAAAAATTCAAAGAAATTCCATCCAATATTATAATTGGCAGCCTTAGCTTTTCCCTCAAAATTTCCCCTTTTCTGTTTCCTCTTATATTCCTTCCTTTTTTTCCACTTTGATTTTATTTTAAAATTGTTGCCTTTATTTATTCATTGGTCGTTTTTTGAACCTTTTTTTCTTTCTTTTTTAGCTTCCACCCTCTTAAATTTGTAAAAAAAAATTAATTTGCAAATTAAAATTTTATTTTTTATTTTAAAAAATTTAAGGCATTTTTAAAGATTTTTTTTGTGTTTTGAAAGATTTTTAAGTTTTGTTGTTTTAAAAACAATTTTTGTAGTTTTTGGTGTTTTAATCTGCCACTAAACCTCATAAAATTCCGCGCATTATTTTTCTCATTTTCTAAGAGTTTTGGATTTAATCTGTCAGCCATAACAGTTTAAATTATTATTTAAATAAATAATGCCAAAGTAAAAAATAAAAAAGGGTTTCTCGTTAGGGTAAATAAGAAATTGTAGTACATTAGGACGCAAGCACTTACGGCGCGAGCCAATAAAAATTCAACAAAACTACCTAAAATCGTAAAATTTTGTAAAAATATTTTAATTAAGTTTTTCTATAGTTTCTCAAAATTTAAGAATTTTAAGTTTAATATTTCGAAAGTTATAGTCTAAAAATGACTAAATTCGAAAAATTTGGCAGTTTCAGGATTTTTTCGTTCATATCTTTAGTAATACTGAATTAATAATTTTTAAAATTTTACAGGAAATAGATTAGACAATAAACTATTTTTATAAAAAAATTTAATTTTCTATTTTATTAATTGTTGTTTTTTTATGCGAGAGACGTTATATCCGCGCCCTACAGACCCTTACCTTCATTTATTTTTTATTGTTAATTCTTTTTTTAATAATAATCTCGTGAATAAATTTTTAATAAAGAAGTGTATAATCCGAACACATTAATCCATTTTTAAATTTATTTTATTTTTTAAATTTTATTTATAAAAAATTAAATTGAATTTTTTAGCACGAATTAGATTAAAATAAAATTAGAGGGGATTCTTCCTTAAAGGAAAATTAATTTTATAATTTTTTGCTTTAATCAACTGCAATTTGACCTTTTTATTTTTTTTTTTGTTTTTTAAATAATTGTGTCAATTTACAGCTTAGAAGAGAAGATAAGGATTAATTTAAAATAAATAAAAAATATTTTTTTCTTCTTTATTTTACTTCCTCTATTTTAATGGAGAAATTTATAAATAATAATATTAATTTTAAGGTAAGATTAAAAGTTAAAAATTATATTGTTAAAGGAGTGATTCTGATTTTTTCTGAATCATAATTCTGATTTTGGAATTCTAAACCATAATTCTGATTTTGGAATTCTGATTTTATCTGAATCAGTTTTCTGATTTTTTCAGAATCAGAATTTATGTAGTATTTATTATAATTCAGAATCAGAATTCAGTTATTAAAAAATTAAAAAATTCAGAACATTCCAATGAAAAGTGGAATTATAATTAGTAAATAAAAATAGCCTAAGAAAATACTAAAATTTATTAATATAATTATTTTAAAGCGTCAACAAAAATTAGCTAAATTTGCTAATGGGAAACAAAACAATTTACAACATAATCATCCCTTTATTGGGGACATTCCAGCAATTCAAATAACCCAAATGACTTTAGATGAAGAAGAAAATGCATTGAATAATAAAGAAGAAAAACAACAAAAATTATTGACAGAATTAGCTGAATGTTCAGAAAAAAATATTCTTACAGCAGAAAAAAACAGTTCAAAACAGGGTAATTATTTGGTGCCTTTATATCTGAAAATCAATTTTTAGATAATTCTTTGCTTACTGCAACTAAATATCAAGATCGTTCTGCACTAAATAGACAGTCTACAGGTACTTTAAACAGGCTTATGCTGGTTGCGCAAGCCTTGGAAACTGAAGTTGATTGGAGGTGAGTGAAACTGAGTCTGATATATCAGAATTCTGACGGAATATTCTGATTCTAAAATTTAATTCTGATTTTAAATTGATCAGAAAAAACAGAATTCTTTTTTTATATATCAGAAAAAATCAGAATTCTGATTAGATACGTAATTTCCAGAATTTTTATATGTCAGAAAAATCAGAATTCTGATTTGATACGTATTTCCGGAATTGTTATTATTCAGAAAAATCAGAATTCTGATTTGATACGTAATTTCCAGAATTGTTATTCTTCAGAAAAATCAGAATTATTATATCAGAAAATTCTGAAATATTGATAATTTTTAATTTTTAAAAAATTCTGACTTTAAAATTGTAGGCGTCGTAATGATTTTAACACTTCGCGCATTGTTTTTACTTTAAGGATGGCTAATATTGTAAGTTTAAATTAAATTTTTTTATTTTTTAAATTTTATTTAGGTACTTTTGGTTCTAGTAAATTTATTAATATTCACCGGTGTAGGACAATACCAAAGTAGGAACGGAATACGCATTACTTTGTTCCTTACACTTGATAAATGGTTTAAAAAAAATTATTATTTTTCAAATTTTAATTTTAGGAATTATCAACCATTTTATTCCATGGAAGAATTACCAATTACATTTTCTGAAATGCGTTTAACTGGCCAATTTTTTGCAGCATTCCTCTCTATCTCAATGCTTTTAGCTACTGTATTGCTTCAATCAGTTCATTGCCTTCATCTTAAACACTCAAAAATGCTTGTAAGTTAAATCTTATTTTTTAAGAAAGTTAAATTTATTTAAATTTATTTTAGTGTATTTTCTATGCTTTTGGTTCTGTTCCAATAGCTCTATTCATTTTTGGTCTTGAAATGCATTACAGGTAAATTTTAAAAATTTTTGATTGAAAAATGATGACATTTTGGAAGGAAACATTTAGTCCTAGTCTAGACATTTTATTCAATTAAAATTTTTTAACCCTTTTTCAAAAGCGTAAAAATATTCTGGTATTTAATAGTGATAAAATAGAGCCAAAGCAACTTAATAAATTCATCAATATTCTTATTTAAGCGCCTGCCCATGGCTTGACGATTTCTACCAAAGTCAATTATTACGTCGCAATTTTAATTACATGGAAAATTATTTTGATACTCAATGTGGAATTAATGGATGGGCATTGGCTGGGGTAAAAATTAAAATTTTTTAAATTAAAATTTTTTGAAGATATTTTCTCTTCTTTCTTGTGGTGTATTTGTAAGTGATGGCTTAATCTCTTTATTTTTCCGTCATGACGATTCTCAAAATAATAATATTGAAAAACCTGTAGCTAATTTATAATTTAAATATTTTATTAATTAATTAGAATTTAATTTAAATACTAATAATATTTTATCGTTACCAAAAATTTAATTTTAAAATAAAATATAAAAATAATAATTGGAGCAGAATTGTGTAAGGGGGATAAATTGGATTGGTATTTAAAATGTTTACAAGGTTACAATTGGGATGATTTAATTTAAAAAAAAATGGTCATTCAGAATGAAAGATAACATATAGGTGGATTTTCTTTTTTATATGATGGGGAAATATAGCCAAGGACGGTTCAGTTCCTGTTAAGAGGACGGTTCAGTGCCGGTCGATTGTGTCTGTCATCTTGTTAACTTAAAAATTTTTTTCAAAAAATTAATTTCGAGTCAAAAATCCTTTGCACTGAACCGACCGGCGCGGAACCGCCCCAGTCTATTATCAAATAAAATACCAAAACTAAAAAACTAGTAAATATCATGGAATTTTCTTCAAATTTTGTCAGCTTGATGACTATTAGATCCAGTTTTGAATATCTTCATTAATCAGAATCGTCATCAATTATAATGGGTTCATTTTGATTACCTTAATTTTAATTTTTTAAAATTTAAAATTTCAAATAAATGTCCAAATTTATCCAATTAAACTTATATTTGATCATCAACTTATTTTCACCCCAAAAATGAGTTTACTCCTCCCTAAGATTTTTTGATTTTCAATGGACAATATCTCGGCCCGTTTCCCTTTGAGAGACTAAAAAATTTCTTAATTTAAATTATCAATGAATTACCCTGAGGTGGATTACATTGGTGCTGTAGATTCTGTTGGTTTTCAATATCAGAAATTTTTTCGGCCATTTTCTGTCCTAATTTTGAATTAATTACTTTAACTGAATCTATAATCCCTTTTACAAATGTTAATGATTCGTTATATTCTTCTCTCAACTTTTCCAATTCTTCAAATACATTTGTATTATAATTTTGATTTAAATCAATAGTCGAATAATATTTATTTACTTTATTTCTTGAAACATTTAAACTTTTCAAATATTTATTAAATACATTTTTTAAATTTTCCAATGGTTCTGTAAAAAATTAAATACGTAAAAAAATTATTTAATGTTTCCAAAATAATCTACCATATAGGACATACCACAATTTACAAAAAAAATTAAAATTTGTTTAAAAAGTATGATTCAATTTCCGATTTTGAAGCAAAAAAAATTATGGCAAATGATCGAAATGTAGAATGGTAATATTACCTTCTCCTTGTGTTTGTTGTGAAGGACCAGGTTGACTTGAATAATGTTGAAATGGAACAGGCTGATGACCTTGATAATGTTGAATTGGAACAGGCTGAATTGGATAATTTTGGATTGAAAAAGGTTGCACTGGAACAGGCTGATGACCTTGATAATGTTGAATTGAAAAAGGTTGACTTGGACCAACTCCTCCAGACTGTTGGTTTTTCTTGTTTTGAAGGTATTGTCTTCTTATAGCTCTTTTTTCTTTTGCATCCATACAATAATATTTTTCATTGAATAAAAGAATAAACGCCATAAAAGTCAAAATAAACTTAACAGTAGTATTCATTTTTACTCTTTAAAAAAGTAAATATAAAATGCCAGAGGAAAAATCTTTGGCCAAATCGAAAGTAGAAAATTTTTTTTTTTTTACTTTCTAAAAAATGTCAATGATGGAGCGCTTCTCAATGGAAAATGATTTTAGGGAAAAGAAAGAAAGATTTTGGGGAAGAATATAAATTAATTTACTTGCCCTCCCCTCCATTTCGCCAACTCTTATGTATGTCTTGGTAAATAACCAGTTGAATCCCTACCTGTCCGCAAAGAGAATTCGCTCTTTCTTTTCTTCACTTGCATTTATGGCGTTAGGAGAAGTACACGCTTATTTTTCCTTCGCTGCTATAATATGCCTTTTGGCACTTGGAAAGAAAGGGGTAAAATAATTAAAATTAATTAATAATAAAGAGAAAATATAATTATTTTAAAAGTGACCAAAGATTAATAATCAAAGAACATAAATTTGGGACAAAATTCTAAAATATATTTCTAGAAGATCATGTAGATAACAACCTTTATGGGATTATAATGAAGGGATAAGAACCAGTAAAAGGACAAATAATTAGGTAATTCAGTTTCTGTAATGCTTTATCTGATGGACAATTCTGAATCTTACTCTATTCCAAAAAACCTCGATCTGTTGAGTATTCGAATTATTATCAATTAATTTTAATTATTTTATCCCTTTCTTTCAAAGTGCCAAAAGGCATATTAAAGCGGAGAAGGAAAAATAAGCGTGCACTTCTCCTAACGCCATAAATGCAAGTGAAGAAAAGAAAGAGCGATCTCTTTGCAGACAGGTAGGGATTCAACTGGTTATTTACCGTATGTCTTTACATTTTTTTTTGAAACGTGGAGATTTTTTTTCAAAATGGAAAAATTTTATACACCCACAAGCAACTCAAAGCTCAAGATGGAACCTGCTACAATAAAGTGTGCGTCAAAACAATAGAATAAAATAACAATTAAAAAACAAACTATTTTTCTGAGTATCAATGTATTTTTTGTTTTTCTTTAATTTTGTATTTTGTTGTATTTTAGAAAAATTAAAGTGCAATTTTCTCAAATGTTCTGTTCATTTTATAAATTGCTGCACTTTTTTTGAAAATGCCGAAAAGAGGTTTGATAAAATAATTTTTAATATTGATTTTAACTAAATATTTATTTTAATTTTCACTAATTTCTTTTTTATTTATCTCTATCACTTAAATTTCCACCACTCTAACTGTAACTGCCTTTAACATTAATCTAATATTTTTGCCAGCATTTAAATTTATTTTTTATTAAAAATTTAAATTGCCTTTCATTTTATTTTTTTTTTTAATTTTTATTAAGATTTAAAATGAATATTATTATTACGACTATTCTTATTTTTCTTAGCATTGAAAAATATTTTTTTATGTTTGAAAGAATTAGTGGAAAAAATAAAGAACATGTTGAGCAACAAGTCGATAATTTACAACAATTTAGTAATATTGTTATTTTTAATTTTTTTAAACAAACAAACTTTGTTAGTGTTTTTGTTTTGTTGATGTTTGTCTAATATTATGTGTTGTTAATGTTATTATCAATGTTTTTAATATTGATGTTTTTATTAGTTTTTATTGTTTTTTTAATAAATGTTTTTGAATAAAGTTATTAATATTCTGATATGTTTTGCGTTTTATATAAATGTTTGTTTGTACATAACTAATTTGTTCATAATTACTTTTTTATTAATTTTACAAATTCTCAAAGATCTTCAAACAAATATTATTAATTATAAACAAAACCTAAATGTTTTACAAATTTTAAAAACAACCATGGAAAATCTTCAACAAACTATAAATTATATAGAAAATTACAAGAATAATATTAATAATCAAATTGGAAATTATCAACAAATTTTAAATAATTTTGAACCTTTTAAACATTTTGAAAATTATAAGTATAATCAACAAATTGCTTATGTAAAGGTTGAATATGAAATATTTTTACATAATTATCAAAACAACAATTCTCTTTTTTTACAAAAAATCACAACAATGTTGGAACAAACGAGTAAAAATTATCAAGAAGTTTTAAATAAGTTAATAAATGTTCGTATATATGCTGCAACCATAGATTCTAATTTAGCACAAGAAATTGACAATAAAATTGCTGAAATTGTCAAACAACGTGATCAAACTGGTCATTCTAATCAATTAATGAATGCTGGTCCTTCACATCAAAATGGTATTTTATAATAATATAAAATTCAGAATTTTAGAAATTGAGTTGGTGAGATCCCGATTCTCTACCTTCCATTTTATTATTAACAACTAAAAATAGGTATTTATTTAAAAATTCACTTTTAGATGATGAAGATTCTCTTACAATGTTAAAACTTTAAAAAGCCGACAAGGAATTATCTAGGAGTTTGCTTGATTTAAAAGTTTTGAGAAACATTAAAGAAAACATCTAACATTTATGATACCGTAAATCTTCTAAAATTACTCTTACTTTTTGTCATACATTAATAATTTAATATCGTGTTACGCCTTAATTTTTGGCGGTATATAAATCAGGGAACGGGAACCATAACAGACTCACTTTCTCACTTTTTCACACTTTTACACATTTACATAAAACTCCACTTAAACATCTAATAATAATTTAATCCCCACCCCAAGTGTTCCCGTTCCTCTTATTTATTAATTTTACTTGTTGAATAAAACTTTTAAAAGAAAAGCCTTTTTCTTTATTTTTGGCGGGCCAACCGCGCTCCGGGAGTTGGATTCGTCCAACTCTCGGGGCCCAACGGTTTGGCGAAACTGCCCCATAAAATGGCGCTCCTGGGTGGATCCCAGATCGACGGATCTGGACAACTTCAATGATATGCTGGGATCTATCCTGGGAGCGCTATACGATAACTACACTTCAATTATATTTAAATTCCGTTCCACTAAAAATATTGTTATCCAGCCTAAATAATATTAAAACCCCATAAATAAAAAAAGTGGAATTTTTGTTTTAACTACTTTAAATTTATTAAAGAATTTCTTCTAAAATATTATTTATTTTCCGTTTCTCATCAATCAAATAATTAAAGTTAATACGCGCAAAAAATTTTTGCAACAACTAAATTTTTCTTTCCGCCTAAAATAAATATTTATTAAACTAATTCTGCACAACCACTCCCAATTTTTTCCTTTCATTTTCTCCGAAAAATTTACGCCTAATTATTACAACTTAATCAAACACAAACGTATTTAAACAACTCAAGAATCTTATAATATTAAATTTTTCTTTAATATTTAAATATTAATTTATTAATATTTATCTATTATCTACTACATTAATAATGATTATAATTATTATTCTTATTTGATAAAAATATATTTTGCCCAATATATTAAATAACTCTATTTATTTAATATTGAAGAAGAAGCAAAAGGAGAAGAAGAAGAAAAAGACGAAGAAGAAGAAGAAGCAAGTGAAGGACGAAACAAGGAACCCGAGTGAAGAAGGACCATACAAGGAAGAAAGAAGGACCATACAAGGAAGAAGGAAGGACCATACAAGGAAGAAAGAAGGACCATACAAGGAAGAAGGAAGGACCATACAAGGAAGAAAGAAGGACCATACAAGGAAGAAGGAAGGACCATACAAGGAAGAAAGAAGGAACATACAAGGAAGAAAGAAGGACCATACAAGGAAGAAAGAAGGACCATACAAGGAAGAAAGAAGGACCATACAAGGAAGAAAGAAGGAACATACAAGGAAGAAAGAAGGACCATACAAGGAAGAAAGAAGGACCATACAAGGAAGAAAGAAGGACAATACAAGGAAGAAAGAAGGACCATACAAGGAGGAAAGAAGGACCATACAAGGACTAAAGAAGGACACGTGTGAAGAAGGACGAAAGAAGGAACTGTGGTGAAATTCTTGAAGAGGAGATTGAAGAAGTGGCCACATTTTGCAAATAAACTTGGCGGACATTGGAAGGCCAGGATTTTCTACTTCATGCTTTTTAAATTGGAAGGCTAGAACTAATCAAGAGGTGCCATAATAATAAGAAGAAAAAAAAAAAATAAATAATAAAAAAAGTTCCAGGAACCTTGCCGTTAGATAAATATAGGCCTGTATTTATCTAATCCCTACAAAATTAGGGCAAAAGAGCTAGCTAAAAAGAAGATAAATAAATAAAAATAAAATTGAAGGGCGAGGAGCAATTCTTGGAAATATTAAAATATATTAATAAATTAAATTTGAAGAAAAGACGCGCGCATAGGCACTAAAAGAAGTTTTATCTTCCGACAATCAGGCTAGAAGTAGAAACACTTGGAACTGAGGAAAGAAATGGAAGAAATCAAAAGTCGGTTTAAGAAAGCGGAAGCCACATTGGAAGTAAACCATTCTGGATTGCCGTTCCCACACTATTATAGCGGCTTTGAGGATTTTACAACGTACCTAAAGAAGTTTAATCGAATTGCCACCTGCCATGCATGGATACCTTCAAGATGTGCACAAATCCTGCCTTTATATCTAACAGGCTCGGCCTTGGCCATCTATGAGGAAATGTCTGATGTTGAGAAGAAATCTTGGAAAACTCTGGTGGAAGGCTTGGAAAAGAGATTAAGGAAAACATCAACGAAGGAAGTTTCCAGGCAAAAATTGATTGAAAGACGACAGAAGGAAGGGGAGACAGTAGAAGAGTTCGCACAAGGCCTTAGGGATCTTGTAGAGCGGGCATATCCTGATTCTTCGATGGAACTCGATTTTTCAAGGATTTTACTCAATGCCGAAACAGAAATAAATTTGAATGTTGAACAAGAAAGAATGGCCAAGAAATTCCGTGATGATCAATGCAGGCAACAATTCCGATCAGGACTTCTACCAGAAATAAGAGAAAAAGTGATTTTTATGAAAGAGCCGGGTTCTCTAGAAGATGCGGTCGCTCAAGCACGAAAAGTGGAGGAATTAACATACACATTAAAAGAGGATATTTTGAAGAAAATGAAGGAAAACGAGCTGAAAGAAGCTCTGGCGGAGATAAATGAAATTCGGTTAAATCAGGACCAATATGAGTACGGAACCCAAGATGAGGAATATGAAATGACAGATCCATACAATGGGCAAACTTCGAATTTTTTGGATGATCAATGGAGAGAAGAATTGAAAAATGATCAAGAAGAGGAAGATTTAGACGTATATGATCAATGGAGAGAAGAATGGGGAGATGAAGAGGGAGATTACCAATGGGATGGAAATGAAGAGGATCAATTGGAAGAAGGCGAAACGGATCAAGGAAAAGGAGGTCGGATCAATGCGAGCTTCTTTCCATATATATGCATCCTGGCTTTAATTTGCATTCTATTGCCAGTCATTGATGCTCAAGAGATTTTTGATAAAACTATGCCCATTATCAAATTGAATGAACTGAGTCCTTTGGTAGAAAAAGAAAATGCAAAATGTTTTGACGTAGCTGCAGCTAGAATGATGGGTTGCATTTACTGGCTCTACTGAAGTGTGTATAAACGATAAATCTAAATTTTCTGAAGATTTAAAAGAATAAGACAATAGAAAAAAAAAGATTTGATAAATCCCCTTAGTTAATTTGTTGTGACCCCCCGGTGCAAGAATGTCATACATTAATAATTTAATATCGTGTTACGCCTTAATTTTTGGCGGTATATAAATCAGGGAACGGGAACCATAACAGACTCACTTTTTCACACTTTTACACATTTACATAAAACTCCACTTAAACATCTAATAATAATTTAATCCCCACCCCAAGTGTTCCCGTTCCTCTTATTTATTAATTTTACTTGTTGAATAAAACTTTTAAAAGAAAAGCCTTTTTCTTTATTTTTGGCGGGCCAACCGCGCTCCGGGAGTTGGATTCGTCCAACTCTCGGGGCCCAACGGTTTGGCGAAACTGCCCCATAAAACTTTTATCTTTCTTCTGTCTAGAAAATTTAGTTAAAAAGTATGTAATATCATCCGTCAAAATTTATTTTTATTTATTTATAAAAAAATTTTAAGGTAAAATTTTTTTATAAATTGGGAAAAATACATATAATTAAAGGATCAAAAATTGAGTCTGTCTATAATTTAAACCTTTTTTATCACTCTCATCTACTAATTCTCGAACAAAACAACATGAACTACTTGCTCACTTTTTAAAATAAAAAAAAAAAGGATAAATATGAGGTAAAGCTTTTTTTCTTTTTTTACTCTCACACGCTTATGAATTTTCAATTACCTTCTTGTTCGCCAATTTTCAAAGCCTTTATATTTAATATTTGTTGGCACATTTTTAATTTCCCTTTTTTATTCTTTTGTTTTAGTAATATCAATAACAAGTCTAACACATTCCTTGTTCCATTTCCAATTTTTAAAAATATTTTTTTTTAAATTTTAGTCTCAACATTTTTTAATTTTAAGTTTCTAAAACCTAGACCTGTGGAAAATCTCATTTTGAGTTGTCTGTTTTAATAGCAAATTAGAGTCTCAATAGTAATTTTTGTCTCCGTTGTACATTTGAGTCTCGGTTTTAAATTTGCTTTAATTTTTCAAATAAACTTGTTAAATTAAAGCAAAATTATTTTTCTTTAACTTTTTCAAGCAAAAAAAAACAAAAATTTTGTTCCATAGTACATATCATTAGAAGATGGAGATATCCATAAAAGGAAACCCAGACAAAATTAAAAAAAATTGCCCCTTGCTTCAATAAATTTACGCAAAAACAATAAAATAAATTGTAAGGAATGTGGGTAAACATTAATTTTTTTCAATTTTCCCTTATTTTGTTTGGCTATAAAAGTGTAAAAAAACTCATATTTTGTACTTAATTATTCACAATAATTAAATATATTGTCAATAAGCTAGTGTTAAATAATAGATAAGAAGGAAAAGATTAAGTAACGACAAAAGGAAATTTAGTAAAAAAATAGTTTTAATTAATATATGTTTTTAACTTTATTTTTAGATATAGAGAGAAAAACCCTAAAACCTTAAAAGTTGTTTAAAATAAAAAAATGTTGTTAATTTTGTTATTTCCGTATGCTCGAAGAAAGTATATGAGTGAATAATAATGTTCCTCAATAGGTTGGTTGGTGGTGTAGTTGGTTGTGCTCTGGATTTTGGATCTTTCCATGATGGTTCGATTCCGTTAGTCATCCAAACAATTTCCGCAACATAAAAACATATTCTTATAAATTTAACTCGAGATTTTGATTAATTTCATGGAATCGATGTCATTAAAATTAAATTTCCTTCTTTATAGCCAAAAAAAAAGCATTTTCAATGCTTCGAAGACAAAGTTTTGATGATTATCAAATTCAAAAGAAAAATAAAATTAAAAATTTTAATTATTTATTGCCTCTAAGAAAAGCAATTACAACTGAACAACTTAACCAAAAACAGCGTTATTATTTATGGTTAAAATCAGCAAGAAGTATGTGCAGCAACACGTTAAATTTTAATTTCTCCCCAAAGATGAGATGCAAAGATAAGGCAGGCATGGCAAGTAAATAAATGTTTATTTAATCAAAAAATTATTTGAAAATTTGTTTAAAATTTAAAACACAAAGACTATTTAAGGGTCAGTTGAGTCTCAAAATATGAATATTTATTTAGATTATTATTCCAAATTGGCCTAAAAAAGTTTCTGCATTTTAATGTCTTTAACTTGATCCAAAATAAATTTCAGTCCTAAAAATTCTAAAGAATCCAAATTCTTTGCTATTTTTAAATGTTGCCCTTTTCTATTTAATTTAACAAATTTAAGTAAAAATCTTTAATTAAATTTCAATTAAATATTTTTATTTTTTAAATTGTAATTCTATTCCTTAATAGTAAAATTAACATACAAATTGTGTCGGCACGTTAATTGCCAACCCACACTATTTTATTTTATTTTTTTGCGAGAGGAGGGGGATTTTAAAAGGTAGGCTCTTCTGACTTTATGTAAAATGGCATTTTCTAACCTGACTTCTTTTACCTTTTTCGAATGGATTTATTTTCTAATAGGACATTGGAGTCTCATTTAATTTATTTTTGAGTATCAGTTATACTTATCTACTGTCTAGATTTAAGGTTCAGACTCAAATGTCTTATTCATTTTCCAGGCTCAACTGTCTTTATTCAATTTAGATCAAGACTCAAAATATTATATTAAATGATATAATTCCCTCGACTCTATTTTCATACACAATTTCCCCTATTTCAATTATTTACCCTCACCTCTGTCGGCACGCTCAAATTCCTTTCTGATGGAGTAGTAAAATTCCTCGATGGCATCTTCCTCTACATATTTTCTCCTCATTCTTTTTTAAATTCGGCTCTTAAAAATGTGAAAATAATACTCAAATAAATACAAGGGGTGAAAATAAAAAAATAAAAATAAAAGGTTTTTGATGGCCTGCCATTCCCCAAATTGATTAAGGGATTAAAAACTAACATTGCCCTTTTTTCGTTGTTTTTGTGTTTGAGGTTTTTCACTAAAAAAGGCACTAATCTCAAATTTCGTCAGTATCCCCCTTATTCAAATAAAAGAAAGTGGCATTTATTTTTTACATTCTTTTTAGTGTTTTTTTACTTTCATTTCAATCATTTTTACAAAAAAATGTAAATTTTAGGTTTAGAGTGTTTAGCATATATTTTTGAGTATTTTTAAATAATTATGTTTAAATAGTTAGAGACGCTGAGAGAGACTATGGGAAACGAAGAGAATTTGTCTTACCTATTAAATATTTAATTATTTTTAGGGAAAAGGGCACTGAAATATTTTTCTTTTAGAGACGTTTCATTGCCTAAGGACAGCTAAATCTTTTTGAAAAAAATAATTTAAATTTAATTAATTAGAAAAATTTTACAATAGAAAATATACCAAACATTAAGCAAAATGCCTGTTTTTTATTCTTAACTTTCGCTTTAGTTGATCTAAAATAACAATTTAAAATTTATTTAATAGAGAATTTAATTCTCTATCGAATGACGTCAAAATCTCCCAAAAAAGTTGATTAATTTATGAGTTATAAGGTCTGCAATGAAACGTCCATTTAACAAATTTCTCTTTTATTTATTTTTATTTTTACTCTTTGCTTCCAAAATGTTGCTTTTTATTTTTTATTTACATCAAGCAGCAGCTGAAAAAATTTTTGAATTTTTAAGTGTAAAAATTAATTCAAAATTAGACATTTTATTCCACCCAAAAGCCTGTCAATAGCACATTTTTCTTTAAGGAAGCAATTTTTTTATTTTATTTTTTACCTTTTTGACATTCTTTTTAAGTTCAATTTTTATTCCATGAGAAGTAAATATTCTAGTTCGAGCAAGAAAAAAATTTTCCCCATTCCGCAGTTGTTCAAATTCCCCCTCCCGCAAAATTCCCCAACATCCTTTCCCTTAAAGGTAAATTTCCCTTAACAGAAGGTAACTCGCGGGAAGCGGGGAATAATTTTTTTCTTTGAATCCTTCACTTCCTAGCTAAATTTAGACACTTTCCTTTCAATCCCCGTCCGCGAAATTTTTTTTATTGATGAATCCTACTTTATTATGAAAAAAATAATTGCGTGAGGAAGCCTTTGAAAAGTCCAAACTTGGAAAAATAAATAAAAAGGGAGAAATGTGCTGAAAGTTCTGTCATTTTAACAAAATTATTATTATTCATACATTTTTTTCAGGTTAATTAAAAAAAAATTTTTTTTTGTTTAATATATTTATTTTCATGTTTATTTTATTAAATGTTTAATTCAACTACTTCCTCTAAATATTCTTCTTTATATAATTTTCGTCAAAAATTTTCTCATTCAAATGAAGATACTGATAAGTTACAACATGGAAACAGAAAGATTATTAAAAGTGCAAGTTGTAGTGAAAGGGTGAGATTTTGGTATTTTGACATTTTGGAGTTTTTGGTATTTTGAACTAGAAGAAATTGGAAAAATGGGAAGTAAACTTATATTCTAATTCTGGGTGGTATAAGTCAGAGTTTTTGGCGAGATAATACAGAGATGCGGGTGGTATAAGTCAGAGTTTTTGGCGAGATAATACAGAGATGCGGGTGGTATAAGTAAGAGATAGGATAAGTAAAAGTCATATAGTTCAAAATTTCATTTATTCGCTGCCCAATTTTCCGTTTCCCTCATTTTTCACTTTCCTATGTTACACTCTTCCTCCTTCTAACCTTTTAAGGAACTTATATTTAAAAATCTTAAATTCAAAAATAAAAAAAAACTTGTAATATTTTCCTGATCATCTCTAAATAATTTTAAAAAATTGAAATACTTCACAATCCTCTTTTTTTCTCTGACCGTTGCCCTAAGCAACTGCGCGCCCTCTCGAGCATTGCCTTATTTTTTACATTCCTACCACTTTTTTTTCGTTTTTTCTCAATCCAAAATGTTTTTTTTTTCATTTTCCCCTTCGGTTGCTCCTTTCCCGCGTATTTATTCACTCTTAAGTCAACATTTATATTTTTTTGTTTTTACGGCAAAATGGAAAAAGGGAAAAGAAAGGATTTAGAAGGGTTAAAAATGTAAAAAGAAAAGAAAAATGAAAGGAATGCCAAGTAAGAACATTAAATATAAAAAAGCCAAAAATTCTCATCTGGAATGAATTAGTTGGGCAGTAGCAAAATTAAAAAAAATCCTGGGTAATTCGTCTTCTCCTAAAATAGAAAAGATAAAAATTCTTCTATTTTAAATCCTTAAAATTTTTGTTGAATTAAAGGATCACATATTGGACCCGAAAAAGCTGAAAAAATTTTTGGATTATGTTCCTTCCACACTATACTATAGGGTGGAGAGAACATTCTGATTTTCAAAAAATAAGCAGTTAATTTTTATTATATTTTATTTTACTATGAATAAATCTGAGGATCATAAAAAAACAATAATTTAGATAACCAAAATTTTTAAAATTCAAAAATTTTTTCAAAAATGCCAAAAATTAAAAAAATATCTTCTCATTTATCTCAGTCATTTTTACAACTTTACAGTAATTTAATTAATTTTTAATAAAAACATTTACCTTTGGAAATACAATTAAATAAAAACTTTTTTATTTCCCGCGCTTTTTATATTTTTTTCTACTAAATCTTTTCCTCCCACGCTTAAAATACAACTTTTTCTTAATGCCAAAGAAATGTTAAATTCTCAAAATTATTATTAAAGTATATTCTCACCCTTTTCTTATATTTATTAATTATCAAATGCTCATACTTTCTCTTTTATCACTTAAAAAGTTAAAATCTCTATCTTATCCTACCCTAAAGAAATATCTGTAAACGGTATAACTGGGAGTTTGGAATAACTGGAAATGTATGTGAAAATGATGCAAAAATAAGGAGGAATAATTGAGAGCTTGGGATAACTTAGAAGGTGTGGGATAACTGAGAAATTAAGCAAAAACATGTGGTATAATTGAGAGCTTGGGGATAAGTCACTTTCCCTCTTGTATAAAGAGATAAAAAAAGAATTAATTTAATTACATTTCACCACAAATTAATGCTTCATTTATTTCCCCATTTATTCTTTCATCTGTTGATTTTGTCTTTTTTCCCCTCAAAAAAGCTAATTAAGTCAAAGCCTTTCTCTTTATATCCATTTTCTTGCCTTTGCTTTTTTTATTTTTATTTTTTTATTTTTTTCTTATCTAAGCTTTTGCAGAGCTTTTTGGTTCTTTTATTTATTATAAAAAATTTATTATTTTTTTATAACTAAAAAAGCAAAAATCAAGTTGTGTGAGAGAAGCTGTGCCGAGCGATAAAAATTTTAATGCTTCTATGGAGAAAACTTGTGTGAGAAAAAATGAATAGAGTTAGGAGGCAAAGGGAATAAAATTCTGAAAAATATATTTTTTTAAATAATATTTACTCATTTTGCCGCCTTTGAAAAAATTGGACAAATTGTCAATTAGAAAAGTTTAAAAAAGAACTCTTAGGTTGGTTTAAGATATTTTTGATTTCTGTACAAGCATTTTGTTCATTTGGCATTTTGTCCATAAGAAGTTTTGCATTTTTCCATATGATATTTTATTCTTATGGTGTTTTGGGCTTTTTGTCCATTTGACATTTCGTTCATTTGACATTTCGTCCATTTAACATTTTGTCAATTTGACATTTTGTCAATTTGACATTTTGTCAATTTGATATTTTGTCAATTTGACATTTTGTCAATTTGACATTTTGTCAATTTGACATTTTGTCAATTTGACATTTCGTTCATTTGACATTTCGTTCATTTGACATTTCGTCCATTTGTCAATTTGACATTTTGTCCATTTGACATTTTGTCGTTATTAAAAATATTCTCTGTTTCCATAACATGTTTCATTTCCCTCTTTTTTAATTTAAGGGCAATTCTTCCCGGACGTTGGCCAAGGACAATATGTTACATACATTAAAAAAGTTTTTTTCCCAACCAAAGCATTTATATTTATTCATTTTCTCCATTTTTTCCTGTTAATTACCTTAGTTTTGACGCAAAAAGTACTAATTTTGGTTGAATTGCGCGCCACAGCTTTTTTAGAAAAAACTCAATAAACGTTGAATGACGCCATTTGGGACACATTTTATGCTATAAAAAAGGAAATGACTAAAAAGAGGATAAGAAAATCCTTTTTTTTAATTTATTATTTAAATAAATAAATTGTACTTTTTTTATGGGTATTTTGTACTTAAGCTAAGACATCCCCCTATGATTCTACTCTATTCTTCCCTTGAATGTCAATCAAAATTTTGCTTTTTTTGTTTTGATTCAGTTCTGTTCATGTAACTCAAATTAAAATTTAATTAAAATTTCAAATCCATAATGAGACTCTACTGTACCTTTAGTTACAGTTTTCATACTCTAATGTACCTAATTTTAATTTTATAGAAATCGTTGACCGCTAGCTCTTCAGAGCTTTGTGAAGCATTATTGGCCCCTCAAACTAGTAGCGATAGCAATCAAAACAAGCAAGTAAACAAAAATAATCAAAACTTGCCCCCACCTCAAAGGTGGTCGGCAACGCCGCATAGAACAACCACTAAAACAACCAGTACAGATTTATTTGTTTCTGAACAAAAAAGAAGTGTTTCACTTTATTCTGTATGTTTTTGGATTTTTAATAATCAAATTTAATTAGTTAAAGTGCAGGAATTATAAGCTTTTTTAAATCTTTAAAAATTCCTCTTTTCCCCTTTTTTCAGGACGTAAATGCAATTGACTTTTCTCCTTCTATTGAATCCACCTCTTTTACTCAGCCACTTGTTGCTTTTAATTCAAATGGCAGACGTTCTACATCTCCTTTAAGTAGCGATCGCAGAGTTGCTTTTCAAGAGTGTGGAGGTAATTTTTAAAAATTTGACATTTGAGTCTCATACAAACTTTTGGACTAAAAATATCTCCTTTTTGAAGCGCGTAGTCAAATGTTTCTTATATTAAAAAAAATAATCCAAACATTCAAAATATAGATGTTTAAATGTTTAGAAACATTAAAAACATTATATCTCTGTTTTCGAATTCCAAGTCAATTGTTTTTAAATTAAAAAATATAATTCGAACATTAAAAAAGTTTAAATGTTTAGCAACAACAAAAACATTAGAAACATCAAAAACACCAAAAACATCAACAACTTTAATAAACATTGAAATAACTCAACAACCAATATCTTCCCCACAAAAATCAACTTTTAGTAGTAATCTTTGTCTATTACAACCACCTTCTCCAACAACACATTTTCAACCAAAATTTCCCCGTTTAAATAATCATCGCACCTCTGAAGTGCGAAAAATGTCACTTGTTGGAAAACCGCTAGTTTATAAAAATTATAGAACAGATCAACGCTTTAGGCGTGTTCAGTCAAAAATGCACAATTTTCTTGAAAGGCCAAGAGGCTGGAAGGCTGCTAGCTATCATTTGGCAGTGTAAGTTGGAATTTTAATATAAATTAAAATAATTATTACGGAAAATTATTTTTAAATTTACTAGCAATACTAAAAAATTATTGATTTTTTTTAAAAGTACACTTGAGTCTTAAAATACTAAAAAATCAAAAAAAACTTTTAAGGTACAGTTGAGTCTCTCTTTAAATTAAAATTGTTATAGATTAGTCATGGTTTTAATGTGCTTAGCTCTGAGTGTATTCAGCACGATACCTGAGTTTGAAGAGCAAGCAACTCTCATTCTCTATTATACTGTATGTTTTTTGATCATTCTTCTTAATGAAATGTTTCTTTAGGAAATTATTTTTGTCTTTTGGTTGTCTATTGAATATGTCTGCAGGATATGGTCTGCTGGCTGTAGAAGCAGATACCGGGGTTGTGGAAAGAAAATTTAAATTTTAAACAAAAAATAATTTCAGGTATGGCCGGCCGTATTAGATTTGGTACTTCGGCTTATTGCATTATTGGTAAGAAAATATTAACTCCGAATTTTCAATTATTCCTAGACTCAAACAGTCTGGATATTTTTAATTTTTTCCAGACGTAAAGAAAATTTTTATTTTCAGATATTGTTGTAATAACAGCCTCTATAGTTGTCTTATGCATGGGAGCCACTGGTCAGGTATCACTAATATATTTTAAATGTTTCATTTCGTATTTCATTTTTAATAGGTATTCGCAGCCTCCGCAATACGTGGCCTTCGCTTTTTCCAAATACTCAGAATGCTAAGAATTGACAGAAGGGCGGGAACGTGGAAATTGCTTGGTTCGGTCGTTTGGGCACATCGCCAAGAATTACTTTCAACTTTATACATTGGCTTTCTTGGACTAATATTTTCTTCTTTTCTTGTCTACCTCTGTGAAAAAAATCATAACGGTGTTAGAAATTTATTTCCAAAATTTATACCAGTTTCAGATAAATACACTACATTTGCCGATGCATTGTGGTGGGGAGTGGTTAGTAAAATACAAAAAATTTTTTTTAAATTTATTATCAAAAAGATAACACTCTCAACTGTTGGTTATGGTGATGTTACTCCCACAACTTGGCCTGGAAAAATAATTTGTGCAGTTTCTGCTCTTTTAGGAATATCCTTCTTTGCTTTGCCTGCTGTAAATCTAAAAAAACATCTTTCTTAATTAACAGAACTTTTTATTTAGGGAATTCTAGGTCCAGGGTTTGCGTTAAAAGTTCAACAACATCAACGACAAAAACATTTAATAAGAAGGAGAGTACCTGCTGCAAGGCTAATTCAATGTTTATGGAGGCATTATTGGTAAACATGATATACTTAAAAATAATAAACATCCAAAAACATTGAATAAACATGAAAACATTTAAAAAAACATTTAGAAACATTAAATAAACAATGAAAAATAATAAAAACATTGAATAAACATCCAAAAAGATTGAATAAACATGAAAAACATTTAAGAACAAACGAAAACATATTATTATAAAACACAAACATGAAAAACCAAAACATAAAATAATGTTTTATTTCAATGTTTATGTAAAACAAATTCCTTTAGTGCTCAACCGGAAAGTAGAAGTCATGCAACATGGAAAGTTTATTTGCAACCAACTCCATTAATGTTTGTTTTATATTACTTCTCTTTATTTACTTCCAACACATCACTTTGCACTCACTCTATTCTAAAGTTTTGAGTTTAAGCTCCTCAAAACACATACATATTTTTCTTTTTTTTCACATTTTTGTTTCAGTCCTAGCAACAAACCACAAAAACAAGCCAAATCAACACAATCATCAATTAAAGCCTTCAATTCATGTCGCAATCTTTCTTTGCGTCTTAGACGATCTTTAGGTTTGATACAATCTAGTAGACCTCAACAAGTTGAAATTGTTGCCTTGGAAAGTGGGGGTGAAGAGGGAGGACTTTCTAAAGTAAGAAGACGTTCAAAGGTTACATCAGTTGAAACAGATATTCCGACAAATGTTATGGCGTCATTACCTCTGATTGAACTTGGAATGAAGCGACAAAATCGTTTAAATGCTCAGAATGTAGAAGAAGGAGAAAAAAGCTTTTTAACTTCTTCCTCTTCGTCATCTACTGCTTCAACTTCAAATTCTTTGATATCAGGAGATGGAATAGATGAAAAGGAGTAAGTGGATAAAATGTCACTTTTGAAGAAAAATTCTTCATTGAAGCAAAATCTATGCTTTATCTCTTTTAAATGTAAAGGATTATGCCAAAAAGAATTTTTAACTGTTATTGTCTTAAATTAAATTTTTTAAAGATAATTTTAAAATGGGCACTATAAATACATTAATGTATCAGAGCACATTTTTTAGTTACTGGCAAAAAAAAAGTTCACTTCACGAAAAGCACATAAAACACCAAATTCATCATTTATTTAATAAAATTTTTGTTTTAAATTTACCCTAAATTTTTTTAGAAGAATAAGACCCTGTTTATCCGCCCCAAACGGGCAAAACAACAGCTTGATAAGCAGATTAAGGCAAAGTGCAAGAAGAAAACCTCCCCCTGCCCCCATTAATGCTGATTTTTGTGCAGATGGTTGGTTTAACTTTATAGAAATTTTTTCTATAAATTTTTTAGATGAAACCCCAACAGATACTACACTTTGTGGTGTAAACGTTAAAACATTATTTGTGCCTAATCGACCTTCTGATAATATAAGGCAAAAATTAATTTGGAAACTTAATTAAATATATTTTTATATTTTTTAGCATTGTTTCAGCTTCAGATACGCTCAGTGAAATTGAAAGTTTAGGTGCTTTAGGATTTTCACTTGGAAGTTGGCGTAAAAGCAGCAAAAATCACCAAAGAAAGTAAGTTTAAACTTCAATTTTAATTACTAATTCTGTGATCCATTTTTATCAGAATTAAAACCAGAATAATATTTTAAAAATCAGAATTTTGATTTTTAATATTCTGTAATCAAAGATCTCAAAATTTCGGAAATTACTTTCTGATTATTAATAATTCTGATTTAAAAATTCTGATTCTCGGAGATACTGATTTTACCAAAATTCTGATTATAAAATTCCTGAACTTGCTTTTCTGATTATGAATAATTCTGATTTATAAAATTCTGTTATCCTGATTTTACCAAAATTCTGTTTTTATCAGAATTCTTATTGAACTTTCTTTATTTACAGTAATTATGCTCATAAAAAAAGCATTTCTGCATTGGCGATGTCTTCCACTTCTGCTTTAATGGAAAGTGATGCTGGAGGACAACAACATAAGCCTGTGGGAAACAGTTCTTCCCTAGGTACACTTACAGGTCTCTAAAATAAAAATTATATATTTGTATTTATTTTCCCTTTATGCTTAATTTTCCATATTTTTTGCACTTTTTGGTCTGCATTGGCTTTATGTTTAACATGTTATAAAACATATAATTTAACTTGATTTTAATTTAAAATTTTAATATTTAAATTGACATCATTTAACTTATTTCATTAGAACCCAAGATAAGTATACCTTAAGGGGATGAAACTTTCATTTTATCTCATTTCTCAAATTTTTCCTTATTATGATCCTCCATTTTAGCACCACCGAATGCTAATCTTCCACGGGCTAAACAACGTGGCTATTTACTACCTCGTCGCCCATCAACATCGCCAGAAGAAAGGCGAAATAAATCTTCTAGTCCAAAATTAACTACTGGTTTTTAATATATTAAAATAAGAAAATATATATTTTATAGAAAATGTAGAAGACAAACAACTAGATACCTCAGAAAAGGATATAAATCCTAGAAAACCTTGCCGTTCATTTTCTGCTGCAGACCCAGCCACTCTCCTATTAGGCGATTTTTGGATGGCTCCTTGGCTGGAATGGATAGCTCGGGAACGTGCGGGAGATATAAACACGGGAAATGATGGAGGAAATTTTGGAAATAATGGGAACAACAATGGAGGGAACGAGGACTCCTCAATGTGGGGTCAGTTCACTGCATGTGCACCTCTCCAACAGCGACGGGGTCAGGACCGTCAGCTATCCAATGAATACGTGTCCGGTAAAATAAAAATATTGGCTGGCAAAATTTTTTAAACATTTTGCTGTCTGTGTTTTGTTACATTTTTAGTTTATTGCTTTTTTGCTCGTATCCACAATTTAATTTGAAGCATGATACTGATTTATTGAAGCATGTTTCTGATTTTAAACATGTTTTAGATGTTTTAAGGAATCTTTCGATTTTTTAAAAATGTTTTAAGGAATGTTCTGATTTTTTAAACATGTTATAGATGTTTTAAGGAATGTTCTGGTTTTTTAAATATGTTTTAGATGTTTTAAGGAATGTTCTGATTTTTAAACATGTTTTAGATGTTTTAAGGAATGTTCTGATTTTTTAAACATGTTTTAGTTGTTTTAACGAATGTTTCTTGTTTTTTAACAGTTTAAGATGTTTTAAGGAATGTTCTGATTTTTTAAACATGTTTTAGATGTTTTAAGGAATGGTTCTGGTTTTTTAAATAAGTTACTGATTTTTGAAGAATGTTTTTCCTTTTTATTGACGGATGATAATTGGGGAGAACAAATTTTTTTCAAAATAGACTGATACGTATTCACTGCTTTATTTGCTTCTATTCCATTCTGCCTTTACCACCAAATTAAAAAAAATTTATTTTTAATTAACAGATGAAGATTCACCAATTTTACAACTTCGTACACTTGATGATTATACTCCAGCATTAAAAAATGCTGCTAGAGCAATCAGGCGTATTCAACTGTTAGTGGCTAGAAGAAAGTTTAAAGAGGCTTTAAGGCCTTATGACGTTAAAGATGTTATTGAACAATATGCTGCTGGGCATGTAGATTTACAAGCGAGGGTTAAACATGTCCAACAGAGGTAAAGGATTTTAAAAAATTTTTAGATTTTAATTGTCAGACTTGACCAAATTATGGGCAGTAAGCCTAGCAAGGAAGACCTTAAAACATCATTGGCCAATAGAGTAATGAAAATGGAACGGCAAGTCGAAAAAATTGGTATGTTTATTAAGCGAGGATGCAAAAGTACGCCCGGCCCTATTTCTTCATAACACGTTTCTTTTTTTTATTTAAAAATTTTCAGACAAAAAATTGGATTTATTAGTGGAAATGTTTTTGGAGGAAAAACGCATTCGTTTGATTGACAAAGGCATAAAAACTAGTAGTGGTATTTCTGCTCAATCTACAACGAATAATATTGGACATCGTTCTATTAGTCTGAGACAAGCATTTTCACCTCCTTCTAGAAATTTTAAGTAAGTTAATTTCAAAAAAATTAGAAACTTTTTAATTTTTAAATAAATCTAATTTTATTATTTATTTTTTAAAGTTTAGATCATATTTTTATATAAATTTTAAAAAATGTTATGATTAAAAAACGAAATGTAGGGTATTTGTTCTAAACAAAGGCAGAGAGCGCAGAGGAGTTTATCTTTCCCTTACACTTTAAAACTTCTTTTGGCTTTAGGGGTGATTACCGAGGCTGCTTCCTTTACTTTTCGTTTTTTCTGTTTTATTATTTTTTCAAAAAATAATGATTCACTAGATTAGTCAAAATTTTTAATTAAAAAAATTGCAAAAATTTCCCGCAACTGAAAAACCTCGTAACGTGTTCAATCCGCAATTTTTTGACCCAACAGCTAATTACTTTTTTTTTAAATTTAAATTTTAAGTCCAAAAAACTCAGCTCCTGAGTGTTTTCAATCTCCTCATCAGTCATTATCGTCAACACTTTTGCCTTGTTCCACTTCTGCCGTCTCAACAATACGTAATAAAGTGCCACCTCATAAACAGCTTCAATTAAGTCAATCTTTAAAATTACAACAACAACAAAATCAGAAGAAACAACAAAAAATTTCTTCCCTTGGAAAAGGGTCCCAAATACCCTCATCTTTGCCTATTAAAAAAGATAAAAGAGTGGCATCGCCTAAGAGCAGAGAGGAGGAAGAAGAAAAAATTATTGGAGAGGAAGAGCCTTTATTATTGAAAGACTCAAAAAAGGGAAAAATTGGGTCATCTTCTAACGACTCTATTGTATAAACTGGAAAGAGACTAAAAAATTAGCGGAAATTCCAATAATTTTTGATCAAGTCGAGATTGTGGACGGTTGAGCGCCAGGCTTAATAACAAACGAACGCCTAGGTATTTTTAGATGTTTTTGGTACCATTGGATAGAGAAAAAAATTTGCTACAAAATGACCCTTAAACTTATTTTTTCTCTCTCCAGTTTAAAATTTAAAAAATTTTGTTTTCTCGGAAAATGCCGGGTATTAGCTAATATTAACTAGTAATCTCACCAATTTTATTGAAATATGCTTAAATTCATTTTTTGATTATTTTTCAACTTTTTTTGTTAAAATTTGTTCAAAAAATTTTTTTTAAATTTATTTTGTCAAAATATTCCTGGATAAGATGTTGCCAAACAAGTTCCATTATTGCAATGCATTTTAAAAGTAGTAACAAACATTTTGGTATTTAACAATTCAAATTGGCATGCTTCATCGCCAGGATATACGAGTGCACAGACAGTGAATAGAGTAAAATCAAAGGCTTAAAAAATTCATTTAAATTATTTAAAAATTAATTTGTCTCTATTTTAGACAGACACCCCATTTAATCGCAATTTTTAGGCAGACACCCCATTTAATCGCAAAAAAATATTTTCATTTTTGGTGTTAAATAGATTCCTGCGAATAAATGGGTAGTATATTTGTTCCCTAATTCTTTTATAATATTTTTGTAAATTTCCTTGCGAATAAATGGCAGACACCCCATTTAATCGCAAAAAAATATTTTCATTTTTGTGTGTAAATTATATTCCTGCGAATAATTGGGTAGTATACTTGTTCTCTAATTTTTTTATAATATTTTTGTTAATTTCCTTGCGAATAAATGGGGTGTTTGAAGTAGACAATTACAAATAAAAATTCTTACCAGGCGAAGTTCTAAAGAAAAATCCTCCAATACGCTTTAAAAAACTTTTCCATTTGTATTGAAATGTGCCGATAATATTATCTTTTTGATGCTCAAAATATCCATAGTAGTTTATATCACCCTGTTTTTCTTGTAGGTAAAACCTTAGCCAATTGTGATGCCCCTCTACACCTGTTCCCTGGCGCCATTCACCACTGAACACATGTTCAAATCCTACAAAATTGCAAGGAAAAAATTGGTTTTAAAATTACAACTTTAAAGTCGGGATCCCGACTTTCCAAGTCCCGATCTTGTTTTTAGCCTGAATCAAAGGGGCAGTTGGATATAATGACACAACGGTTATAAGGTCATTTCCCTGGATAACATTAAAACATTTTTAAGTATGCCCTTATAATGTGTACCTATATTTAAGTGGAGAGTCAGTTCAAAGTGTCCTTATAACGGAAGTCAGTACCAATTATCCTTGCATCCTTATAACGGGAGTTAGTTTCCCCAAAAAAAGAACCTTAATATACGAACACTCTGACCGTTCTATTGAGATGTCCTTATAACGAGAGTCAACTATTAATATTAATTTTTTTCTCACCAGAGCTTCCAAGTGGCTCTTGGTTCTCATTCTGCTCACAACGCGAATACCTCCCAAACCAAAAATCAAACATTTCTTCACAAAATTGTTCAATTTCGTGTTCTGTTCTGCCTCGTTTTCTAATAAATTGATAGCCTAATTTGAAAACTTTGCTGTCAGTTATTAATTTCCATATTTTTTCGAATTTTTCTTTTCTCATTAAATTCATTGGAGGTTCTTCCTCACAAACTTGTTCATAAAATGCTTTTTCGTTGTACATCTCCACTAATGCAGAATATATTGGTTTTTTAAATATTGAATCATTAATGGAGGTGAATAACCTTTTTTAAAAAAATTTTTTAATTTATCCCTTCTCAATAATTAAGCAAGTTTTTAATTTTTTAAAGACGTACGGATCAGGTGAAATGTCCTTTACTTGCTTCTTTTCAAGTTTTCCTTGCCAATTTAGTTTAATTGCTTAATATTAATTATTATTTTAACTAAATTATTTATATTTTATTGGTAAGAGAAGTCAAATCGATTTTTTTAGACCGAAATATGAGGTCTAAAGCAAACCTCTAAAAATGGCAAAAAACGCCAAAATTTCATTTTGGATCTACTTTTTTTTAAATGGGCCAAAAACCCTAAATTTGGTCTTAAATTAAAGAGCAGACAATGATCTAAAATCAGTAGGATCGAGAAGTCTGAACAAAATTTTTAGACTGACATATGAGGTCTAAACCGACCTACAAAAAAATGGCAAAAAACGCCAAAATTTCATTTTGGATCTACTTTTTTTTAAATGGGCCAAAAACCCTAAATTTGGTCTTAAATTAAAGAGCAGACAATGATCTAAAATCAGTAGGATCGAGAAGTCTGAACAAAATTTTTAGACTGACATATGAGGTCTAAACCGACCTACAAAAAAATGGCAAAAAACGCCAATTTGATTTGGAAAGCCAAAAAATTTCTAAAAGTCAGATTTGTTTGATTTTGATATATTTTATAGAGTTCGGTATTCTGAATCAAATATCAAAAAAATTAGACAATTCTGACTTTTAGAAGTCGAGATAGGTTACTGTATTTTTAGCGTTTTTAATGAATTTTTGAGATTTTTTTCTAAAAGTCGGATTAGTCTGGATTTTATATATTATTTAGAGCTCGAAAAACTGAACAAAATATCAAAAAATTAGAAATTTTTGACTTTTAGAAGTCGAATTAAAAGCCCCTAAACATTAAACAATTTTTGTGGGAAATGTCTAAAACTGACTTTTTCGAAATTTTTTTCTAAAAGTCAGATTATTCTGATTTTGATATATTTTGTAGAGTACGTTAATTTGAATCAAATATCAAAAAATTAGAAAATTCTGACTTTTAGAAGTCGAAATAAAAACTCTTAAACATTTATAAAGAGGAAATGACTAAAACTGGTTTTTTAGCTTTTAAACTATTGGAGAGATTTTAATGTGATATATATCATTGAAAAGAGCTCTAAAAATGGAGTCGAATGATCTATGTATATTCAAAATACTACAACCAGGATTCGAGAAAATGGCCCATAAACATCCATGAATCCATTATAATACAGTAAGAAACATGTTAAATTTAAATCTCAGTTGGCACTGAAACGTTGTTTATAATTAATTAATTTTGTTCAATAACTTTTCAGTGCAGATGATAAATATGGGGAGATGTATATACTGTATTTTTTGAGCTTTTTTTCTAAAAGCCAGATTAGTCTGGATTTTACATATTATTTAGAGCTCGAAAAACTAAATATAATATCAAAAAATTAGAATATTATGACTTTTAGAAGTCGAAATAAAAGCCCCTAAACATTAAACAATTTTATGTGGGAAATGTCTAAAACTGACTTTTTCTAACTTTTTTTATAAGTCAGATTTGTCTGATTTTGATATATTTTTATAGAGTTCGGTATTCTGAATCAAATATCAAAAAAAACTAGACAATTCTGATTTTTAGAAGTCGAGATAGGTTACTGTATTTTTGAGCTATTTTTACTTTTTTTGACTTCTTTTCTAAAAGTCGGATTAGTCTGGATTTTACATATTATTTAGAGCTCAAAAAACTGATTAAAATATCAAAAAATTAGAAAATTCCGACTTTTAGAAGTCGAAATAAAAGCATATAAACATTTAAAAATTAGCGATTTCATCGATGTTTCATTGATGAGTTTTCTCCCAGTGACGAGTTTTCTCCCAGAACTGAGTTCAGGACTGAGTTTTCTCCCAGGACTGAGTTTTCTCCCAGGACTGAGTTCAGGACTGAGTTTTCTCCTATGAGCCAGTTCATGAGTGAGTTTAGCCTCTTACCGAGTTTCGCGCCCATGACCGAGTTTTGCGCCCATAGACTATTTGAACGTCCATAGACTATTTGAACGTCCATAGACTATTTGAACGTCCATAGACTATTTGAACGTCCATGACCGAGTTTTGTGCCGATGACCGAGTTTCGCGGCCCCCGGAAAATTGGCAGTGAAGAAACAGTACAAAAACTTGCAGGAAAATACAAAAATACATGAAAAATACAAAAACACTTAAAAAATGTTGTGTTACTGATGTATTTGTGTTTTTATGTATTTTGTTTTTTCATATATAATTTGGAAAAACACAAAAATGTATTTTTTATGCAAAAAAATACATGAAAAATACATAAATCTTTTTATGTATTTTTGTATTTTTCTTGTATTTTCGTATTTTTATATTTTCTTGCAAGTTTTTGTACTGTTTCATCACTGCCCAATTTTCCTAGCACGGTTTTCGCCCGTAGACGAGTTAAGTTCAAGCTTATTTTCCAGTTTTAAGTTCAAGTTTATTTTCAGTTTTTGTCAAGCTTATTTTTAAGTTTTAAATTTAAGCTTATTCTCAAATTTTTTTTAATTGTTTTCCATTAAAAAACATCGAACCCAGCCAAGAAAATAGGAAAAGAAAAGAGATAGGCAGGGATGTTATCCACTCAACCACACCAACGCTTATTAGTTTCTTCCTTTTATCATTTATTAACTATGCGGGAAAAATAAAAATAACCATCCTTACAGTTCCGGAGGGATTATTAATATAAAAAAAATTAAAATAAGATATTTAAGGTACGAATTTTTGGTCTGCCTAAACTCAGTTTTCGCCTATTACTAAAATAATTTTACCAGATTCCTCAACTCGATCATCATCATTTTCCCAAAGTTGTGTTACTAATTCTTGTAATTCTGGGTCAGTTTTATGTTTCTTTTTGTTCTTTTTGGCAACACGAGAATAAAATGATTGTATCTATATAAAATTATTAAAAAAAAATTTTCTTGCTTACATTTAACCGATTGTCATTTTCTGACAGTTTTATTGCAATATCTAATTTGTACCCTCCATCAATTGGCGCAGAACAATGCTGGAATAAATATTTAAATTATAAGTGGCAATCTCTGCTTCAATTTTCTCCCCAAAAAATTTAAAAAAATTCAAAAAAATTTCAAAAAAGTTTCAAAAAAATTAAAATTGCCTTCCAATTCCCTTTTCCTCTACTTGAAATTGCACATAATAGCAAAGATGCAATTTCAAATTCAATACTTGACCCAACTAAAATTCGTCTTTTTCTCATCCTTCCATTCTCCATTAATTTAATTTGAAAATCTTTTATTAATTCCTTAAAAAATATTTTTAAAATTTTAATTTATTTTCCGTATTTTATTACCGGATTTTTAGTTGAGAAAAAAGTGTCAACTGACCATAGCTGACCACTGTCTCTCCGACGGTTAACTTTATCACTCGTTTGTAAGAGATGTAGAAAAGTAGTGGTAAGTAGAGAAAATTGTATAAAATGAAAAGGAATTTTACAAAAGGAATTTTAAATATTATCTCTGCTGACCACTACTTTTCTTCCACTCTTACAAATGAGAGATTAAGTTAACCGTCGGAGAGACAGTGGTCAGCTATGGTCAGTTGACACTTTTTTCTCACCTAAAAATCCGGTCTTTATTTATTACCGTATTATTTATATTTTTTAAAGAAATTATTTTTAATTTTGATTGATCACGAATGTAAGAATGCCAAATTCCTTTGTCTGATGTGAATCGACAAAACAGTGAATAAAATACTTTAATTTAATAATTATTTTTTTTAATTAATTTAATTTTAATTTCAAATTGAATCCCTTTATAAGGACAGTCAATATAAACAAACTTTTTTATATACCGTAATTTTTTTTAATTTTTAAAAATTATTTTAGCTCTAAAAACTTACGTGGATTTTCTTCTGGAAAATATAAAATTTCTTTAACATTTTCTAAAAATGATTTTTGATTTTTTCCATCTGTCAAATCATTTTTTTCTTTAATATCTTTATAAAATTCTTCAGCTTTTTGAAATATTAAACTTTGATTTAATTCTTGGAGAAATTCCTCCCTGAGTTGATTATTATTATTTTCATCATCGCTATCCTTTAAAATATTGAAAATTATGACTAATAAGTTGGATAATATTTACTCCCGTTATAAGGACACTCTAAAAGATGTACTCCCGTATAAAGATGTACTCCCGTTATAAGGACACTCTAATTCCCATTATAAGACTAAAGGTCTGACTCCCGTTATAAGGTCACATAGTACTATAATAAAATAACTCACACATAGACGCACATAAGCATCATTAATCGGATTTGAAGGAATTATGTGAGGTGTAACTTTGTCTCCAATAGGTGATAATATACTGAAAATTGCCATATTTACAATTAAATTAAAATTATTAAACTTTATTCCATTTTCCAAATTTTTCAACTCGTAACGTCTACCAAACTTGTGGCGATATGGGGAATCCATTTTCCATAAAATTGATAATGGCGATGGCTTTGGAGTATCGAAAGCAATAACAAAGTTAATAGAAATGAGAAAACAATAAATGATTAATTTTCCCATCTGAATAATATTAAATATTACAATTGTAATTTATTTAAATATTGCAAGGGATGATTCATCAGATTAGTATTTAAACGCAAAATAACGATTATTAAAACAGAGGAGAAAAAAAGTTTATGAGAGTTTGCATAGCTGTGTTTGTGTTGAAGGGTCAGAATATGTGTACTTTTTGGATTAAATTTCTCATAAAAAGAAGATCGATGTGATGTAAAATAAAAGGAGATTTACTAAGAAAGATTATGAAAGGAAACATGCAGATAAATATTTAAAATAAAAAAAATTATAAATATTTATTTATTTGTTTGTCCTTTATGTCTATAACTTAGGTAATTAAAATTTCATAATCAACTTATTTAATTCCTTAAATTGTGCAAGTTTCATAAATCATTGAAATTTCAAAAATTATAAAAAGTAACAGTTGATTTTTATAATTTTATTTTTATAAGATAAACAGGGAAATGCTTTAAAAAATAATTTTTAAAATGGAAGAATTTGTAAAATGAGGCAAAATTAAATAAAAAACTCCATTGTAAAATTTTTAAAATAAATTTATTAAAACAAAAATTAGTAATGAAATTGTGCACATTTCCTTATCAAATATGCTGTTTTGATAATTTTTTGGCCAATCGATTATCAATTGCATAGATGGAGGACGTTCCTGCGCTTTTTGGGGTAGAGAAAGTTGACTTTCCACTGATAATATTAAATTTTATCTTTTTTTTTTTTGACTTTATTACCTGACGGAATTGCTTTTTCCAAGTTGTGCTACTTCCTTTCCTCGCGGAGCAGAATTGCTCCTTCTAAAATGTAAAAGAAAAAGTTTCAAAAAACCAACTTACTTTGTTGGTTGGGGTAATCTTGTATTTAAGTTTGGAGTTTTTCTTTCAACGCTTTCCGAAACTCTATGAATGCTAGTAGTACTACTACCACTAGGCCGTCTTTGATTATTTAGTGAATGTTGATTTGTCAATATTTTTGAATTTTTTGCATTAGTGCCATTATGTGAAGAAAGGGAAGAAGTACCAGATGATGAAGTTAATGAAGATCTTGTTTTTGGACGACTTTTTGCTGCTTAAAAAGAAAAAAGATATCTCAATTTACAATTATTAAAACCTAAGATTACAATTATTAAAACCTAAGATTACAATTATTAAAACTTAAGATTACAATTATTAAAACCTAAGATTATGCTTAAAACGGATAAAACTTTTCAGTAAACTTAAGATTATGCTTAAAATTAATAAAATCTAAGATTATGCTTAAAAACTAAAAAACTTAAGATTATGCTTAAAAACTAATAAAACTTAAGATTATGCTTAAAAAATAATAAAAGTTAAGCTTAAAAATAAAAATATTACATTCTGTATTTCTCCGTCTACCAAATCCTTGTTTACTCAATATAGCCTTCCTAGCGCTCTGCTCCTTACAAAATTCAATATGCCTTTCAGCTGCATTTTTATTAAAACTTCTCCCGCAAAAATCACAACGAATATAATCTTTAAAATAAAAAATTTTTCTCTTTATTTTATGTTGAAAATTGCCTGCATTAGAAGCAGTTTTGGGAGGTGGAGGCAATGGGCCTCCCGTCTTTAATGCATTTCCAACTTGTTTAGAAGCACTTACTGCTCCAATAAATTCTTCATGACGTTCACGCCAATTTGTTTGTCTGCGAAAAATTTTATTTATTTATTGAAGCATCGGTTCTTATATTTTCTTAGGCTTCAGGCAATTAATTAAAAACTCACGGTCTTGGAAAAACACCGCCCAATTTCTCACGTTCCTTTTGTACTTTTCTTACATCGTTAATAGGTATATCAGAATTAGAAGCACGCTGTTTACCCTTTTAATTGAGTAATAAATTAAATAAATACTTTATAATATGTACAAAAAAGCATTTAATTAAATTAAAAAATACCGAATCAAAAACTTTCCGTTGCATTTTTGTCAATTTTTTGCATGCTGATTCGTGTTTTTCCTTTAATATGTATTTTTCAATTTTTAAAATTTTTTATACAAAATTTTTCATACCAAACTTGATTTTATAAACTGCCTATTGCATATTCGACAAGGAAAAGTTTGTTCTTTCTTTTCTGTTGGTTCAACTTTTTTATTTTTTACATTTTTTTAAAAAATTTTTTAATTGTTTACCTGTAGCCATTTATAAGGAATTAAGATTATTAATTATAAATTATATAAGAATTTTCTAAATTTTGATTGTCAAAAATTATTCAATTTAAGTGTCCCATTATTTTAGGATTTTCGATTTCTGGGGCTTTTAATTGTAATTAAAATATGTAAGCATATTTGGAAAAATTAAATTAAAATATATATGGTTATGTTTAAGAAAATGAAGAGTTAAATAAAAGAAAGGAATGCTTGTCTAAAATTGGCATTTTCTAAGAGCATATCTGTCAAGGCGCTAAGCAACGGCTAGTAAAAATGTTAAAGAAGCATTGTAGTCAGATAGGGAATTTTTATTTTGTTTGGCTTCAATCAATTTAAAAAGAAAACATGTTTAAAATGATTATTTTATTTAAACAAAAAGGTATATAATTAATGATGGTGTAATTTAAAAATGCAATTTATTCTTGACTAGAAGCTTAAAATTATAAACAGTCAAAACTCGAGTCGTTATTAACTAGATTTGACTGAAAAATGAAAAAAAGAGTACTTATTGGTAAGGCTTTATTTTATTATTTTTACTTTGCAAAACTCAATTTTAAGAGATCTCTAAAATTCCGAAAAAAAATTTTTTAGTCAACAAGTACTGGTTTGAGAATCAAACAAAGGCACATTCCATCGGGATTAGTGAAAATTTTAAAAAATATTGATGAATTGGCCAAAGATAATGCTTAAATGTTGTTAGTCTAGTATTATTTGAAACATGCTTCTGATTTTTTGAAAATGCTTCAGATTAATTGTAAAATTCTTTAGATTAATTGAAACATGTTTCATATTATTTGAAGCATGCTTCAGATTAAGTGAAACATGTTTCATATTTTGTGAAGCATGTTTCAAAAAAGAAAATTGTTTCTGATTAATTTAAGCATGCTTCAGATTAATTGAAACATGTTTCATATTTTTTGAAGCATGCTTCAGATTAATTGAAACATGTTTCATATTTTGTGAAGCATGTTTCAGATTAATTGAAACATGTTTCATATTTTTTGAAGCATGTTTCAGATTAATTGAAACATGTTTCATATTTTGTGAAGCATGCTTCAGATTAATTGAAACATGTTTCATATTTTGTGAAGCATGCTTCAGATTAATTGAAACATGTTTCATATTTTTTGAAGCATGTTTCAGATTAATTGAAACATGTTTCATATTTTTTGAAGCATGTTTCAGATTAATTGAAACATGTTTCATATTTTGTGAAGCATGCTTCAGATTAATTGAAACATGTTTCATATTTTGTGAAGCATGCTTCAGATTAATTGAAACATGTTTCATATTTTTTGAAGCATGTTTCAGATTAATTGAAACATGTTTCATATTTTTTGAAGCATGTTTCAGATTAATTGAAACATGTTTCATATTTTTTGAAGCATGTTTCAGATTAATTGAAACATGTTTCATATTTTTTGAAGCATGTTTCAGATTAATTGAAACATGTTTCATATTTTGTGAAGCATGTTTCAAAAAAGAAAATTGTTTCTGATTAATTTAAGCATGCTTCAGATTAATTGAAACATGTTTCATATTTTGTGAAGCATGCTTCAGATTAATTGAAACATGTTTCATATTTTTTGAAGCATGTTTCAGATTAATTGAAACATGTTTCATATTTTTTGAAGCATGTTTCAGATTAATTGAAACATGTTTCATATTTTGTGAAGCATGCTTCAGATTAATTGAAACATGTTTCATATTTTTTGAAGCATGTTTCAGATTAATTGAAACATGTTTCATATTTTGTGAAGCATGTTTCAAAAAAGAAAATTGTTTCTGATTAATTTAAGCATGCTTCAGATTAATTGAAACATGTTTCATATTTTGTGAAGCATGTTTCAGATTAATTGAAACATGTTTCATATTTTTTGAAGCATGTTTCAGATTAATTGAAACATGTTTCATATTTTGTGAAGCATGCTTCAGATTAATTGAAACATGTTTCATATTTTGTGAAGCATGCTTCAGATTAATTGAAACATGTTTCATATTTTTTGAAGCATGTTTCAGATTAATTGAAACATGTTTCATATTTTTTGAAGCATGTTTCAGATTAATTGAAACATGTTTCATATTTTGTGAAGCATGCTTCAGATTAATTGAAACATGTTTCATATTTTGTGAAGCATGCTTCAGATTAATTGAAACATGTTTCATATTTTTTGAAGCATGTTTCAGATTAATTGAAACATGTTTCATATTTTTTGAAGCATGTTTCAGATTAATTGAAACATGTTTCATATTTTGTGAAGCATGCTTCAGATTAATTGAAACATGTTTCATATTTTTTGAAGCATGTTTCAGATTAATTGAAACATGTTTCATATTTTGTGAAGCATGCTTCAGATTAATTGAAACATGTTTCATATTTTTTGAAGCATGTTTCAAACTGAAAATTGTTTCTGATTAATTTAAGCATGCTCCAGATTAATTGAAGCATGCTTCCGATTTTTTGAAGCATATTTTTAATAATACTAATCCTATAACGTTAAATCTTTTATTCATCTATCTTCATTAGATCCATTATTATTAATTGGTTGAAGTTCATGCCTTTCCAACATAACCTTTTCTTTAGTTCTCCATCCAAAGGTATTAATTATATTAGGGTTAGTAGTTGTACTACAACTAGTAGTTGTGTTAACACCACCACTCCCTCCCGTCGTTGATTGTGAAGAAGCAACACTATTAATACTTCCTTCCCTTTCTTCAGCTATATTATTAAGCAAAAAGCCTGAAGGTGGGGGTCGGCCAGTACTTCCATGTTGAGAAACTTGTTGTTGATGTTGAATGATAATTTGTTGATGATCGTGGTGGTGTGGGGAATGGGGGGAATGGTGTAAAGTGTTTTTGTCTTTTTGTTGTTGTTGTTGTGTCATATGTTGATGCTGAACCATTGAAGGATGCTGTTTTGTTACAGTGCCTGTATCCGAATCAGCCATTAATCTTGTAGCAGCACTGCTTCCGCTTAGCAATGTGGTTGAGGCAGGACATGCAGTAATGCCACTACAATCGCCTTTAGTTTTTTTATTTTTCGTATTTTATTTTTTTTTATATTTGTCTCGGAATTTTAAAAATTTTCGAAAATTTAATTTTTTTCTTGATTTTAGCATTTTTTCTAATTTCATTTTCTATTTTTTTGATTTTCGCATTTGTTAATTTTTCCCCATTCATAATTTTATTTTTTAAGTTTTTTTGTTCTAACCTCTGATTCTGCATTGAACCTATGGCAACACCGCTTCCTCCATGCCTCATAAATGAAGGAGCTTGTCTATTTGCTGTTCCCCTCCCAGACATTCCAAAGGATGGAGGGCCATTTCCAGAGCATAATCCATGTTGCTGTGCTGGTCCTCCAAATTGCTGGCTAATATTTGCTTTACTCCCAGGCACTCCATCACTTCTAACAGAAACTAGATCGTCTGAAGCTGTTTGACCAACATTTGTTTGAGCTGTTATGGCATTTTCGTAATCGGCACCCTAAAAGGAGAAATTAATTTATTAGAATAAATTTGAATTTTTGAATTTTTACTATATTTTAGATTATTTTTAAGTTTTTTCCAAATTTTTTACCTGTAATTCTCCCCATCTATGATTTGGTAAACGCCTTCCAGATGATGTACTTGCAGGGTTACTAACACGCCGACGATTTCTACGAACACACCAGCTTACAAAATAAATAGCTAATATAATGTAGACCTAAATAATAAATTAAATTTTATTATTTAATTTATTGAATTACTGTTCCAGTCAACAATAAGAAACAAACACGCATTTCATTGAGATACCTAGCAACGTCTAAAAATGGAAAATTATACTGTGTACTATTACTTAAGATACTAGTAAAGAGTGTTTGTTTGAGTGTATAAAATCAGAACCAGAAAAATATCAGAATTAACCAAAAAAATATCAGAATTAACCAGTAAAATATCAGAATAAAATCAGAAAATATCAGAATGATCTCAGAAAATAAATCAGAGTATATCAGAAATCAGAATTAAACTAAAATTAAATCAGAATAAAATCAAAATAATATCAGAATGTATCAGAATAAAAAAATTAAGTGATGTTTTGTTTAATTATCTAAAATTTCTGAATAAATTATTAAATAAAACTAACCATGAAGATCTTCGGCCATTCTGATGAATTTGTAGGATTCACTAAAAATTTTATTTTTAAAATTTTATATTAATTAATTTAGGTATCTTTTTTGCATTTTTATTTAAATTTATTTTTAATTTTCCCAAGCATTAAGAAAAAAAAGAAATAAAAAGAAGGCGGTAGGTAAAGAATGTTTAAAGCCTCAACCTCTTGCGCACAATGTAATAGTCCATAAATTCCGTTAAAAATGGGTCTTCTGACATTGCGGCAGCTCCATTTGGAAGCTTAGCGGATGCTAAACTGTTGCTTAAGTGTTCACGGGTCATATGAGTCTAAGCACCCCTTATTTATTTTAGGCGGTGCAACTAATAAAATAAGAGTCTAGAGAGATTTATTATACGTTTTGAAAGGATTATAATTATAAAAGACTAATAATGAGAAAAAAAGAGTAAAAGGTTTAAAAAATAGGAAAAGAAAATAGAAAAATGAAGAGACTCCGTCACTATCTTACCAAGCGCCAGCATCTATAACTCTGGAATGGATTAACCTTTAAAATAATTTTGATACCAATCGAAAGAAAAGAAAAATTTTATGCAAGAAATAAGTAAAATTTTTGGTTAATATAATGTAAAAGTAAGTTATGGTCAAAAAACCTTGAATTTTATGCAAAAATGATCATTTTTGATCGTTTTTCAGCCATAACTTTTTCTATTTTATATTTAAAATTCTGATTTTAATTTTGTTTTGTTGCCCAATCAATTCCCTATCGAGTGACATCAAAACAATTTTAATAAGTTGACTCATTCAAAAGTTATAAAATCTGGCGTAAGGTAATATTCAGCGGGATGACTTGGGTTTCGATTTGTTGGGTCTGTTTAAAAAGACGGGTTTCAGTGGGTGCCGCCAAGCAAATAAGTGCCTGCAGCATCGTCTGTTTTTGTTTTTGACTGGAATCGACCGCCTTTAATTCTCTTTACAAAGACAGCTGCCTTTCAGTTTTGTTGTGCCGTTTGTTAAGCCTTTACCCTTTAACCACACACCTTCTTTGGCCAGCCAAACCGTTGATGCGCGCCTTTGGGGTCAGGCAAAAGACTAAGTGAATGAATGCCTCGAATAGGGGGTGTAATTGTGTCACAAAGAAAAAAGGGATACAAAGCTTAACGAACTCAAAATTTGATAAAAATAAAGTAAGGAAAATAAGGGGAAAAATCTGATGATTGCTTTATTTTGCAAAATAAAGGTTTTGTTTGAAAATAAGGAAAAAAAAACTATGCAAAAAAGAGGTTTAACTTTATTTAAAATTCAGTACAAAATAAAATGGATTTATTAATATTTCTCTAAAAAATTCTAATAATTATTTTTGAGCTCATGAATGCCTAGAATAGGGGATAACGTCAACCTAGCTATTAATTTGCCCTTGTATAATAATTATTTAATGGCAAATAAATGAACAATTAAATTTATCCGCTTCAAATGTCTCTTAAAGGTGCAAATTGTAAAAGAAGAAAGAAAATTATTTTAGCACCAAAACGTGTTGGAAGTGGTCGGTTGAACACCAAAGCACCATAACGGAATAATCAAATTCTGATTTTTTGATTTTTAAAAATTTAAGGCCAAAAAATAATAAAAGACAAAATATAAAGAAAAAAACAATTTGTTTAAAAATGGACATTTTGTCGCAAGAAAAAAGATTAAAAGGCATGCTTAAAGCGATTTAATTCACTCGTAGTTTTTGTCAATTTAAACTTGTTTTTCTCTAACATTTTAAACTTGTTTTTCTCTAACATTTCTCTACTATTTTTAAAAATAAAAATGTTTAAATAAAATTCGATCCTAAGCGGCTATGATGGATTAACTAAAATTGTTATCTTCATACTATGATGAGGACATTCCTTCCATACATATAACCTTAGGGCAAGTAAATTGAAAGAAAAAACAAAAAGAAAAAATTAAAAAGAAAAGAAAATGCCAAAAATAAATGTTAAAAAATGATGCAAAAGTTAAAAAAATTTAATTTTTTAATGATTTATGGAAATTGGGTATTTTGAAGTTTAAATATTTTGAAAAATTTAATATTTGACATTTTGAAATTTGACATCTTAAGTATTTGAACTTTTAAACATTTAGTGTGATTATGTTCACTAAAAATATAATTTTATAAAATCACCTGATAAATTCTCTAAAACTAACATCCAAATCAAGTTTAGTCGGATCCTGAACAGCATAAGTCCCTCCAGGATGATGACGACTCAATGAATTTGGAATATTCGCATTTCTCGGAAATTTTTGTGAGTGATTTGGAAATGAGTGAGGAAAGAGGCTATTTAAAGATTTTGCCATTGGCAAAAAAAATATTTTGTAAAAATGATGGAAAAAAGTAAAAAAATAGATTTTGGAAGTTGAGCAAGGGGTGTGACAAAATGTCTTTTAGAGAGAAACAAACTCCAAAATAATTTGAAAAATATGATGAGAGTAGCTCTTAGCAGCTAATTTAATTTGTAAGTGTACAAATTGATTCCCCTTGGGAAATTGTGAAAAAAAGAGTGAAAAGAGGTGTTAGTTCAAAACTTTCAAAATAAAATTTTTTTATTATTAAAAAAATAATTTTAAAAATTAAAATTATTAGAAAATAGTTTATTTACTACAGTAGAATTTTTAAACAATTTTATTAACCCTTTCCGCCCAATTTTACCCATTTTTCATGCTCCGCTCCAAATCTGATAAACTCAATATCAGCACACTCATCGGTGTCGAAACATTAGCAAAAAATTATGAAATAGTCAAGAAGCAAAATTTGAATAATTTATAATATTATATTTAAATAATTTAAAAAGCAATAAATTGATCTACCTTAAAAACAAAATAAAAAAAATATTTTCGCGTCAAATTATTCCACGCTTTAAATGAATTTTTCAGTTATTAAACACTATTTTTGGATAAGTTTAAAAAAAGTTTTGCTTAATATGTATTATAATAATTGCTAAAGTATATTTATTAAACATTAAGTGATGGGGAAAATTATTAAGCTTAAGTTTTTAAGTTTTATTAAGCCAAATAATTTAACATCAATCATAAAACAATGCAAGTGTAATAAATCAAAATGTTTTCTAAAAACATGTTTAATTTAAAACTGAAATTAAAAATAGCATAGTTTAAAAAAATATTTCTTAATAATATTGCGAGCTATATTATTACGCCTAAAATGAGTGTTTAGGTTTTTCCTCAGAAAAAAAATATTATTAAAAATTCGCCGCGCATGGATTTCACATTTTATATGTATACATCCATTTGGTTAATCGAATGTTGGGGGGACTTTCAATTTATGCTAGGAGCGTGGGAAAGCTTTGGACAGAATATTAAATTGGTAGTGTGACAAATAATACAGAAAAGCGATAGATTATGCTTTCACACTTCTTAATATATTTTATACGTCTCAAAAATCGATTGAAGCTATTTCTAACCCTTAGGGAATTTATTGTTTTAATACTTATTCAACTAATTAAGTGTAACCATTTTTTTAATATAAATGGGAGGGAAATCAAAAAGAAACACCAAGTGTACGCCAACTGGTATAAACTCAGAATGAATGAACTGATTCTAATACTTTTTGTATCATTCGATAGAGAATTAAATTTGCTACAAAATAAAAATGAATTCAGAATTTTGCATAAAAATGAGAAAAAGTTAATGCCAAAAAATGACCAAAAATCGTCATTTTTGCGCAGTTTTTTGGCTATAACATTTTTTAATCGAACTAAAAATTCTTAATTTTATAAAATTTGTAGAATATATTCTACTCTATCGAATGTTTCAAAAAGCTTCTTAAAAGCTTCATCCTTAGTTGAGTTATAGTAGTTGGCGCTAGCTTGGTCCATCTCTACAATGTCCACTTTTTTCTTCTAATTTTTCTATTAGTTTATTTTTAAAAATGCTCCAGGTATATATTTCTAGCTTTTCATCTCCATGGGAATAATTTTTCATCATTTTTGCTTAAAAAACCCTTTTTTGCCACTTCATTTAGTTAAAAATGCAAATTGTTAGGTGAACAAAGGCGTTTTTGAGGGCAAAAAAATAATGTTTATGGCAAGTTTTGAGTATTTTTTACTTTTTTACTTCTTTTATACCAAAAATAAGGTGCCAATTTCTTAGGTTTGGTATAAACATCGGCCTAATAATTTCCATTCCATTTGCGGCACTTAACCATTTAAAAATATTGTCTGAGTTTAGATATTTTTTAGATACTTTTTTTTTAAAAAAGCCGTTCTGTATAGTAAAAGAAACTAAAAAGAAATAAATAACAAAAATTATAATATAAAAGCGGAAGTTGCTATACGACAATTCCTAGTGTGAAGGGAACAAACGCCTAGTGCGAAGGGAACAACACCTAGTATGAGTGCAACTAAAAATAACCCTAAAAACATTATAAACAAGCAAAAATAAGTTGTTTATTAACCTCATAATAAAAGTTGCCCTAATACAACGGTATAAATTAAATAGAAACTTTTCTTGCGTTTCCATGGGAAAAAGGCTAAAATGCATTAAAATTCAAAAATAGTGATACTATAAGGTTGGAAAGAAAAAAACATGCAAAAAAGTGAAAATTTAAGAAGGGGGAATTTTCTCTTTATTAGCATTAGGCTGAAATAATCGGTCGGCCATGCGCACCATTAGCAGTAAAATACACACGTCCATTTGCTGTAAAAAGGAGTGGAATAAAAGAAGAATATTCGGGCTAAAGCAAAAAATTATGAGAGAATGGGATAATAAATTTAAAATTCTTTTCATAAAAATATAAGAAAATTGTTGAAAAATGTAAAAAAAATTAAGTAAAATTTAAGGGTGCATTATTATTATGTCAAAATAGACTTAAAAATAAAAAAAGTTAAAAAATTGAGTAAAATAATTTAAGTTCAAACTTAAGCTTAATTTTTAAATAAATTCCATGCTCCTAAATTTTTTTTAAATTTTTATTGCATAACCTTTATCACAGGATGGCTTATTTATTAACAAATAAATTTAAAAAATAAAAGAAAAAATTAAATAATTCTCAAAAAAAATTTTTTAGGCATTACCGGAAGGCATATAGTCCTAAAAAATAAAAAAGATAGAAAAAATAAGAATGTTAACGACAAAAAAGTGATGGCATTTAAGTTTGGTAGGGGGTATATAATGCAAAATCTAGTGTGGGAAAGAAACGCCAAATTCCGGTGCAATTTTATGTTAAGTCAGGAGATCGGAATAAAACTCTCAAAAGGCCTTAAGCAATATGGCGGAAATAAAAAAAAATATTTGGAAGACTAGAAAATGCTCTTTGAAGCGTGAAAAGAGAACAAGTGTTGTAAAAAGTGCCAAAAATGCTATTGATGAAAAAAACAAAAAAGAATTGATTACAAATTGAATGCCAAAAAATTTTTTGGAATTGAAGACTAATAAAAATAAAAAGAAATGATAAAAGCCCGTTAGCGTGCTATTAAACTATAAATTTATGTATGATTATTAAGTGGAGCATTACGACATGACCTTACGCCAACTAATATATCTCAGGATGGGATGAATTTAAACAAATAATTTTTGAAACATTCGATAAAGAATTAAATTATCTATGAAAAAAAATTAAAAATTTAATTTTATAATAATATTTAAAAATATTATGAGCAAAAAACTAACAAAAAAGACAAAATATCATATTTTTCGAGCGTAACTTATTTAATTTTTAAGCTAGAATTTTTGAATTATTTAATCTTGTAGCAAATTTAATTCTCTATCTAATGGTACCAAAAGTGTGTTAAAATGTCCATCCAGTGCAAAGGTACAAACGTTAAACTAAAATATAACCTGCTACGCCTAGAAGGTGATTTATTAAAACTAAAATTTTATCTTAAGGAAAAAATACTAAAAACAATTTTTTTAAGTATCTAAATTTAAGAATAGTAGTTAAATAAAAAATTTAAGTACACACTTTATTATAAATGTGACAATAATTCTTAGGTATATTAAATTACGCAACAGAAGACGCAGGAGCGTAAAGTGGAGATTAAAAAATGTGAAAAGTTGATTTGTATGAAATTTTATATTTTTTAAAAATGAAGTGTGAAAGTAAAATAAAATTTAAAAATTTGTTATTTTTTAGTGCAATGTTAGATCAAAAAAAATTTTTTCAGTCAAAATTTGTATAAATTTTTAAATCAAAAAATTTCTTACCCTCTGTTACGATAGATTGACATTTTTGTAGTTTAATATTATTACGAATAATAAATTTAAAATTTAAAAATTAATATTAAGCAAAAAAGGTTGGTAAATATAAAAGTTAAAATTTAAAAATTAATATTAAGCAGAAAAAGGTTGCTAAAAGAATAAGCTTTCTTTTAGTGCTTAAGAGTTCTTAAAAATAAATTCTACCAACTTGGGGCACTCTTCAATTTCCTGTTTTATAACCTTTTATAAGAGAAAAATACACACAATTTTATTTGAAGCTTAAAGGGATTGAGAAAAAAAGATTTTTGAATAAATATGAATAAAAATGAAAGGAATAAAATAAAATTCTTTGGATTAATTTTTAAGTTTTAAAAATTAAATTAAATATAAATTTAATGTTAAAAACCAACCTAATTAATTTTTCCAAGCTACTCATTTTTGGTTGTTCTGCTATTGGCAGCCTGCCACCTGCCCCTAAGTAGAAGGGTGTACGATCAACGATGTCCACTGTTGTTCCACTACTCGTGTCTCTACTAAATTAATATTTTATTTTAATTAAAGCCTTCTTTTAAACATAAACCCTAAAACCAAGAAAGAGTCAAAAATAATACCTCCGGACGCTTATTTAAATAATTAATACATAAGGGATCAGATAGGAAATAAATTACATACTAATGCTACGGCTAGATAAAAAACGCAGCTTTTAGCGTCAAGACGCCGGCGGAAAACGCTAGTTTTGTGGCTAGACAAAACTAGCGTTTTCATCTAGCTGAAAAGACGCAGCGCGTAAAACGCTGGTTTTATCTAGCCACAAAACTAGCGATTGTCGCCAGCGTCAAGACGCCGGCGTCTTGCCGCAAGACGCTAGCGATTTTGTCTAGCCAGCAAATAAATGAAAAATTTATTAATTTTTTAAATTGAAGCAAAAATATTTAAATCATTTTATCTTGCCATGGAACTGATCCTTTTTTACTATTAAAGTATTCTAATAAACCCAAGCGTAGCCTAGGAAGAAGAGATTGGTATGGATTGGAATCAAGGCCTGAATTATTCCTATATCCATAGTCTAGATCAAGGCATTTCTGATCATTCTGCATTTTTTGGATCTGGATTTTTCCTGCACTTCTAGGCCTAGTTTAGATTATAAATCAAAATCCAAAATTCTTATCAAGGATTTTTAAAAATTCCTATCTCTACTAGGAAGTAGAATTTCATATTCAACTTTAGTTTTTGGACAGAAAGTAAAGGGTGAATAAATAATTTGTTTTTAATGTTCAAAGCTTTCTCTATTTCTTAAAACAAATTCATTTTTGTTTTAAAAGATCGAAAAAAGATATGTACATGGAAAAAAATAATTTTGGAAAACGTAGTTGTGTTTTATTATGAACAGAATAAATGTTTCCAGAATGTTTAATTAAATGTTTTGTTATTGAAATTAAAAAAATTCAAGAAATAATTAAATTAATTTGTGAAATACTTAGTTCTTCAGGGTGACCAAGTTTCCGGACATTTTTTAATTTATCATAACTTTTTTTATATTTAATAGTTTTAAATAATTTTATATTCATTTTGTTATCTATTCATTTCTTTATTAGTATACAAAATTTGGAATTATTTGGGCGGGTATCCAAAAAGTTAAAGCATTTTCTGTAGGGTATACCAAATTTTCCTCCACAAAAAGTACCTTCTGTATTTCAACTCTGAGAAGTCCGATTCGTGAGATCTCAAAAGAATTCAATCAAGCTCGCTCGAACTAAACCAATTTCTAATATGAAAACCGTAACTTAGGGATGGAAGGCTGTGAGTAGATGTAATTCGAGTTTTAGGGGAAATGAATTTTTTCATTTTAGGACAGTTGCTCAAGAATGAATACATATCTCTCTAAACTAACAATAAGCTAAAAAATTTTTTATTTAATAATTTTTGAAGATCAGAGATCCTTATAGATTCCTCAAAAAATTTTGAGTCAATCCCTCAATCCATTATCAGGTTATAGTTTTTAAAGGAAAAAAGAGATGCAAACTAGAATTAAAAATTTTCTTTTATGTGTTCGACTATTATTAAAACAGAAAGTCGGAATCTCTTAAACTCCTAATATATCTTATTCTCAATTATCCTTATATTTACATTTTTGTTTTATCTATATAGCTTAATTTTTAATAAAGTTGTGATATAAAATTTATGTTCGGAAACTTTTGGGTCACCATGTATATATGTACATATAAGTATATTATACATAATTTTATATTTTATTTGAATAAAATTTAGGAAAGATAAAAATAAAAAACAAATACCTATCTTAATTAAAAACAAGAATCTTTTAATAAAAAATTTTTAAATAACGAAATAAATTAACTAATAGGCCCCGTAGGGCGTGGAGGACTTTAACGGAGAATGGCGACGAGAAATGTTGCCGGGGGTGGGGGGCTATTATTAGATACCGAGGACAACTTATGCTAGAGCAAAATTGTCGGGGAAAACCGGGACCCTTTGATTATTTGAGTCAAAAGCCCGGTGGAGGAACGGGGACTAACACTATAAAAAATAATTAAATTTAAACAAATTATTTAGCTAAAAAACAAGTAAAAACCAAAAATATTAAAAAAAATAACCATTTTTTAGTAGAAAATATACCTTTTTAAAAATAAAATTTTACCACTAATTTCTTAAAAAATAAAAATAAAATTTATTTTAAAAAATAGAGAAAGCTTTGAACTTTCAGAATCATTTTAAATTTTAAAAATCGATTAAAAATTGACGGAGAAATAATTTTTTAAAGTTTTGGAAAAGTTGCCGCAAAAAGTTGCCGCTAAAAATTCAAATGCATTTGAACTTAAAAAATTGACGCCGGCGTCAAGACGCTAGCGGAAAACGCTTTTTATCTAGCCACAAAAAAAGCGTCAAAAACGCCGGCGTCTTTTCTCTCCTCTTTTTCCATACTCTTTTCTGCCGCAAAACGCTTGCGTTTTTTATCTAGCCTTAGCATAACACGTTCTGTAGCTTTTTAATAGCTAATTAAATCATCTTATTTGAGAGATAACAATATAAGCAAGATTAGAAAGTTTTAAGAAAACTCCCTTGCAAAAATAATAATGGGTTAAACTCAGAGTTTCATCATTCACACTGTTCACTTTTTAATAAATAAAATAAAAATTGTAATTTTGCATATTAAGTAAAATTTTTTATTTATTTCACCTCTTCATTTTTCAAACTTGTTTTTTAAACTTTCCAGTTAAGAAAAATTAAAATACCAACTATATTAGAAATATAGAGAACTAAAGTCCTTATAACGATATTCAATCTTTTAAAATTCAAAGGTGTTCTTATAACAAATTAAACTTTACACTAACTTTGCTTGTCCAAAATGTTCACTTTCTCCAACCAGAGAAGCTACTTCAACGTTATAACGATCAAAAACAATAGGAGGGATAACAGTATTAGTAGAATTAGAATTTGAAAGTGGTGGAAAAGAATTTTTATCTTGTGATGGTAAAAGTAAAGGAGGAAGAATTTGATTGTCGTCGTTGTTCTCTTCCAAGTGTTGATATGCTGGAAAATAAGTAAACTTTGGAGAATTGGCAGTGGAAGAATATGATGATGATTTTGACTGAGATTTGGAGTCTTTTCTGGAATTTTAATTGAAAAAATTAAGTTAAAATTTTTTATATTTGGGGGAGTTTAACGATTAAATTCTCTTCTCTTAACCATACTCACGAGAAAAAAATTTATATTAAAAATACAAAGATGTTTTAATAATAAAATATTATTTCCGGATAATAAATCTGTGCCAAAGTAAATTTCTTTAATATTAAAAAAGAATTAGGTAGTTTGGTGGGAAATTTGCGGATAAAAATTTGCGGATAAAAAATTGCGGACTTGTGCGCATTACTGAAAAGAGCATTAAATTAAACTTTAATAAATACACAATATGAATTTTTTAATTTAATAAAACTTAAAATGGTCATTTGAATGTTTGATTGTTTGCCAGAAAATAAAATGAAAAAAGTGACTGACACAAAGTCTTTAAATAAATGTTTTCTTCATTAATGACAGATGGACAACATAAGGTTTTTAAAAAATAAATAAAAATAAAATAAAAACATGCATAAAATGAGAAAAAAATAAATGCGAAGCTTTAAAGAATTAAGTTTCGGTGTCAAAAAAAAATTTTTTGTGAAGGGGATAATTGACAGATGAGCAGAAAATAAATATTTTTAGCTTATTTAAATAAAAGGTATTTGTATGCTATAGCGGACCCCTTCCTTTTCACTGCTGCGCCTTTTTTCACTGCGCCGAAAAAATACTCTAGACTGCCTTTGATTGATATTGCCCCAAGAAAACTTTGATGTGTAAATATGTATTTATAAATTTATAAAAAAAATAAAACAACAAATTAAAAAGGAGGTATAAATTTGTTAATCCCATTCAAAATAGCATCAAAAACAGAATTGTTGATATTCGCCGTTACAACACCATATGTAAGATCCTCGGTTAGATGACATTCGCATTCTTGTCCCACATTTCTCACAATTACGCTCTTGATGCAAAATTCTACGTCGTTGAAAAAATCTAATGCTGCCTAATTCTTGATTACCAATTCCAAGTTCATCAATATGTCGTATTAATTGATCATAGTTCATTTTAATAATTTTTTATCTTTTTACAAATTATGGCACAAATACAAAGTAATGCTAACATGCCTTTACACATCAAAGTTTTCTTGGGGCAATATCAATCAAAGGCAGTCTAGAGTATTTTTTCGGCGCAGTGAAAAAAGGCGCAGCAGTGAAAAGGAAGGGGTCCGCTATAAGCATACAAGTACCAAATAAAATTAAAAAATAAAAGAAAATTTATGTTGATCAAAAATAAAAATGTAGAAGAATAATATGTTACATATAAGGGGTTGTCGTTTCGGTACGGATCTTTTTCGGAACGGATTTTTTGATTTTTTTTTTTAAATAAGAAAGAGCATTTATTACGAGTTCTGAGCAGTACTAAAAACATTTAAAAATTTAAATTTTGTGGAATTTTGAAGGGTTGAGAGAACGTTAACTTATACATAAACGATCCATAGGGTTAAACAGAACAAAATAAAAAATTTTTTGACAAAAAAATTACCAATTTTTTACATATATTTTTTTTAACAAGAATAACCTTGTTTTTAAGTATTTTTTAAGAAGGAAAATAAATATAAATTTAAATTAAATATGTATAACATAGTAGTAATGTACTGCATTGTCCTCTAAATTGGGCCTTAGGGAAATTTGATAGTTCTGAGTAAAAAAAGAAAAATTAAAGAAAAATGAAATGAAATCATGCAAAGGCACCAACGTGGGAAATAAACTAAAAAAAAAATATTTTTTCAAAAATTTAATTTATGGACAATTTATCCAATATTGACATTTTGTCCAAAAATTTGGAATTTTTTTAAGGTCTCAAAATTTTTTTTCTTCAGTTTTATGCATTTCAAAGTATTTTAAAGAGAGTAAAAACAAGTGGCTCTCTTCTTAGCTTGCAGCAGCAGAGCCATTTCCCGCGGGAAAACCAATTAAGGAGAGAGTCTTTAGATAAAGGCCATTTTTTGCTTTTGCGGTGACTCAAAGTTTTGCATTGATCCAAATTTCTGGCAAAATCGAAGAAAAGGGCTTTTTGGGTTATGAATAGCACAAAAAGTGGCAATTAGCAACAAAAGATGACAAAGATCCCTTAAAGCAAAGGAAGTGGTTTAGGATGAATTTGAGGGAATGGATGTTGACAATATGAGGGAGTTGACGGAAATAAGTAGAAAAACGAAAAAAAAAAGAATCAAAATAATAATAAAAAATATATTAAATAATAAAAAATATGGGCAAAAAGGGTAAAATTAAGAGAGGAAAATTATTTTCTCATTATTGACACAACTGACTAAAAAGCTAATAACTCAATAATAAAAAATATTGTAAAATTGAATTTGATATCATTCGATAGAGAATTAAATTCTCTACAAAATAGTACTAAAATAAAAAATTTTTTATGATATTTCATGAAAAAAAGTTGAAAAATTACAGACATGATAAAGTACATTATGTGCAATTTTCCGTGTTTTCAGCCAATAACTTTATAGAAAAATTATTAAAAATTTTGATTTATATTTTTTATTATAGAGAATTTAATTCTCTATCGAATGATATCAAATTCATTTTTTAATATTTTTTTATTATTGAGTTACACGACTTAGATTGACTTTAGGTATATATGCTAAAACTTGGTATAAAAAACAGTTTATATTTACTCAAAGTTTTTTTCAGAATTTAAATGAGTTTTAAGAAAGGAGAAGAACCCGTTAAAGGCAAATTGGAAATTGCCACACATTTAATGGGATGGAAAATGAGGGAAAACATTGAAAGAACACCGAGAAGAAGTAAAGGAAGGGGAAAAGTAAAGCCAAAGTAAGGGGAAAGGAAAAAGTGATGTGAAGGGAGAGACCGTGGACATGCTAAAACAAAATTAAATTTGCTTACTTAAACCTAGCTTAAGCTTAAACCCAAAATATCAACATTCAAAATTTTTTCTTCTAAACTCAAGTGGCACTAATGTCAATCGACAAATGTCACTATTGACAGCTGATTGTGTTTTAATAAAAGACATCTATTTTTGCGACATTATTTATCGAAAACGACTTTAATTGAATGAGAAGGTTGATCATTTATTTGTTGACATTTGGGAAAATTTTTAGGTTGATCTTTTGGACCATCTTAAAATTATTTTGAGAGTTCTTCTTAAAGATAAGTTAAAAAAGGAAGAAGAAAAAGGCAACAAAAAGTTAAGTGAAATATGTTTTTGGAACTAAAAAGCTAAAGTAAAAAAAGTTGTAGCTTTTATAACTTAAAAAAAGTTTTTTTTTTTCATTTTTTGGATATTCAAAAAAAGTTTTTTTTTTCATTAATTTTAATAATCAAAAAACTCAAAGAAGCTTTTAATTTTAATGGCTAAATTGACTGACATTTTTCTTGTTTGATGAATTTTAAATTAATGAAAAATATTTTTCCTTTTTGTTTTTACGGCGAAAAAGAAAAGGAAAGAAAAGTTAAATAAATAGGTTTTTAGGTACTTTAGAGAAAATTTTTTTTAGGCAAAATGTTTTTTTACACTTCGACTTTTGCTTAAATAAATATTAAAGATTTGTTGTTATCGTAAATATTTTAAACAGAAAATTTTTTAAAAAAGTTCAAAAAATAAAAAAATTATTGCCTCAGGGTATTTACTTTTTGTGTTCTTTTTCAATGTTTTTAGAAGGCGGGACTATTAAATGCCGAATTGATTGGACTTGGAAAAAAGGTTTTTAAAGGATTTGAAGATAAAACAAAAAAGAATAAGAAAAAAAGCTTTTTTCCCAAGGGTGAAAAAGTAAGGGGGAAGATGCTTTGTTAAGATTGATCGTAAAAATTGTAATAGAAATCTAAAAAGGGTAAAATAAGAATATAATGAAGGTAACTATTGTTAAATATATTGGCTGTTAATTATTTTAATATTCGTAAGTAAAAATATTATAGCCTGAGGGCATTTACTTTGTAGCCTCGGGGCATTTATGTATTATAGCTTGGGTCATTTAATTTATTATAGCCTCAGGGCATTTACTTTATAGCCTCAGGGCATTTACTTTATAGCCTCAGGGCATTTACTTTATACCTCAGGGCATTTACTTATAGCCTCAGGGCATTTACTTTATAGCCTCAGGGCATATATAATCTAAGATATAATTTCCAGGACTCAGATAGGGGGCGTAAAGGGAACAATAATTTAATTAAAATAAACTATGATTTGCCCCCAAAGATACTAAAACATCAAAAAATCGTTTCATGTATAAAATCACTTACAAGGATTTGAACAAAACACGTGAGACCAACCAGGCTGCCAGCTTGTTATAAATTAAGTTCTACTTTAAGTTGCAGTAATCGAGTAGTTAAAAATTTTTTTTGAATAAAATTAATAATTTTAGTAGAAAAAAGTCTAAAATTTAAAAACTAAAAGAAAAATAATTTTTAATGAATAATAAAAATAAAGGGGCCAAAATGCCAAAATTAATTGCTTTGGGGGAGGAAGAACCTTTTTAAATAAAAAGTCAACCTAAAAAAGGTAAGGAAAAGCAGTTTTAAATGAAAAAAAATTTATTCAATGGATGAAAATGCCGAAAAGACCGAGAAAGACTTTTTTTTACTAAGAGAATGGACACACAAAAGTTAAAAAAAAATTCTTTATGAATTTTATTGGGGACTTTTAGCTTTACATTTAGTTGTAAAAAATCGCCCAACCGTTAAAAATATTAATACAACTTCAATTTGTGGTTATTAAAAAATGAAATGTTTTTTTTCAATTTTTGGGTAAATAGTAGTAGTAAATGGCAACAAAGTTGAAAAAAATATTTTTTATTTTTTAATAATTTTATTAAAAAGGGAAAGGAAAATTGAGTGGATAATATATATAAATGAATTTGTTTAGTTTTGAATAAGTTTTAATTTTTCAAAATAAAATTGGGTTAATTTCTTCTATTCAGCAAATTTTCTCCATAAGCTGCCACTCAATAAATTTAAATTTGCGCGCACTTAAATTAAATTTAAAAAAGGAAAAATAAAATAAAAAATAAATTAAATGGAAGGAGGAAGATTTTGTATTTTTTATTTTATTTTTTTATTTTCTTTTTATTTTTTATTCACAGCATAAGGGGAAAGAAGTGAACCCTTCCCTGTATGCCAATATTTGCTCAGGAATGAACTAAAACATTTTTTCTCACAGTTGCTAAACGAATAAGTAAGTGCTTGTCACTCTACAACCGGAAACTGAATTTTTTACTTGTAGACATTAAAGGGAAGTGAGGTAAAAAATAAAAATAAAAAGAAAAAATGAATAAAAAATAATTTTTATAAATTTTTTAAGGGCATTGACCTTGATAATTTTAATATTATTTGATTTTTATTCAAATTGGAGGCAAAATTCATTAAAATATTAAAAAAATTTCCCATCATTTTAATTATTCCTCTATATACGGCATAATGCCCTTAGGCAATATGAGTCATCCTTGCGCTTCCCCGCTTCTCCTTTTTCTTTGTTTAACCATTCCATATACCTTCCCTCGTTTTTGCGTCAATCAACTCTCAAAAAATATAAATAAAATAAACCAAACCGGCCTTCGCCTAGAAGAGAGCTTTTTTGAAAACCAAGGCCATTTTTCACGAATAATAAAAATATAATCGATCTGAACCGAGCTATTTTTTTGTACATTCTTTTATGTAATCAAATTAAATATGTGTCATCAGATATTTCTATTTTATTTTTTGACTAACAGGGAAAATTACTCCCGTTATAAGAACACCTAAAGAGGATAATTCCGTTGTAGGAACACCCAAAGGGGATGAATCCCGTTATAAGAACACCCAAAGTGAACGGCTCATAACCGATTTTTCTTTATATTTTGAAGGTGTCCTTATAGTCTCATCCTTTCCTGTTACTATTATTTAAATTTTTTAGGTATTTAATGTTATTTCACACTTTATTTTCCTTCTTTACCTTTATTCTATTTATTTGGAAGTGTATGTCAATGCCACCAGCACCAGAACTTTCAAAAGTTCAATTAGACTGTCACAGAATTCCTTCAAGTTTTTGCTGCTCAAATCGAATTAGAAATAATTGTGCTAACCTTTGTTCATCTTTTCCAACATCCACTGCCTCCTGTCTTAGCGCCGCTTTTCCGTCATCTAATTCTCAGATTCCTACGGTAAAATTAATTTAACAGAATTTAGATTATTTTTTCATATTTTTAGAAATTTCCCCCACCTCTCCCCGCTATTCCCTCGTCAGCAACTTCTTTTGGAGGCTCAATAGATTATCCAAATGTCAATCAACCTAATCCGGAAGAAACTTTTATTAAATTTGGAGGTAAAGGTCCCACAACTGAAGAATTTCGTAGCTTTGAAAAAGTTGGGAAAACTGCAAGAAGGAATGAACAAGGACAAAGCTGTGGGTGTTCAGAATTGGTAGTATTAAATTTAAGGAGTTGTTTGGAAAAAAAAATTTTGAGAAAAAACTCTATGGGACTAAAGTATTTTTAATTTGATCCAAAAAAGTCCACAATGATTATTTTTGAAAAATAAAACGGAAAGGAAGATGATAAAAATTGCAGCAGCCCCGTAATCACTTAAAGCCAAAAGAAAGTGTACATTATAGGGAAAGATAACCTACTCTGCGCTCTCTGCCTTTGTCTAATGAAATAACCCTAAATTTGTTTATTTCATTTCCTGAGTTTTATAAAGAAACAAAACTTTAATAAATACTTTCCGGAAAATAAATGTTTTTATTGATGCAAACATTTTCCTGAAAGTTTTATAAAGAAACAAAACAAAAATTTGATAAATACTTTCCGGAAAATGTTTTTATTGATGCAAACATTTTCCTGAAAGTTTTATAAAGAAACAAAACAAAAATTTGATAAATACTTTCCGGAAAATGTTTTTATTGTTGCAAACATTTTCCTGAAGGTTTTATAAAGAAACAAAAATTTGATAAATACTTTCCGGAAAATAAATGTTTTTATTGTTGCAAACATTTCCTGAAAGTTTAATAATATACCAACATTTTATTTTTAGTTATTCCAAACTTTGAACCTCCTTTTCAACTAATTTTGCCTCCTCCGGATTCTCCAAATGCTAAGGGAACTCCTGTTCCCATTGAGGATTTTGACTCTTTAGTTGATACAGAACAAACACGCGTAGAACCTGCAAAAGTTGAATCAACAACTTTTCCGACTTTAATACCGTAAGTGCAACTGTGCTTGTATTGTTAGAATTTGCAACTACTCTTAACCAAAAAATTATTTTAAAAAATTTCAGTCATGAAACCTCAACTACCAAAAGCAAAGAAAAGTTTGCCGCATCAATAGATTCTGCACTTGAAAAAGTTGGAAATAGTGAAGAAAAAGTGATTAAATCTGAAAGAGGTGCTATTGACGGAATAGCAAGTAGGAAAGGAATTAATGTTAAAAAAGGTCCATTAAAGCCAAAAGAATTAATGCGCGAGTTGGAAGAGATTGGTATAAATAAGGAAGAGGAAGATAAAGAAGAGAAGGAAAATGAACAATTGGCTGGGATAAGTGAAGGTAAAATATTTTTTTGATTTAGTGGAAAATAATTAACAATTTTTTTCGTATCCTTCAGTTGTGGAGCCTCATCAACCTCGAACTACATTAACTGAACTATTGCCTCCTAAATTACCTCCAAAAAATTTTTCTGAATTTCCACCACCACCATCTAATCAACTATGGAGTTTTAAAATTAAGCCTAGCATTCCCAGGGAATCTTCAAAGTTGGAATTTTCACAAGGGAATAAAAGCAACGTTGATTTATCTGAAGAGCGTTTAGGAGGTTCAGGAGAAGGTTAGAATTTCAATTTTTATTTTATTCCGATTTTTCTTTTTAACCTCATTATTAGATTTATTTTAAAATTTAATAATTAAAAAAAATTTTTAAAATTTTTTTATTTTAAGAAATTGATACTCTAGTGTCCCGTCTTTCTACAAACAAAGATTTGCTTCGTTCTTTCGTTATAGCTATTAAAAACCTCAAAAATAAAAACAACGGAACCTCTAAACCTTCAGAAAAATCCCCAAAATTAATTCCAACATCCACAGAACAGCCTGAGCAATGTTCAACCCCTCCTAAATTTATTCCTTGTGTTCCTCTTGAAAAGGCAAATGCTCAATTACATGAATGTTGTATTAAAAGATCAATGCCAGTTGGATGCCTTCCTTTATGTAGATATGATACTAGCAGAGAAGAAATTAAAATGGCTTTTGAAAAGGGACAATGTGGACTTTTAAATATTAGCCCTGTAAGTATTTTTTAAATGTTGGGTGAATTTAAAGGGAAAATATTAATTAAATAAAAATATTTTAAATTTTTTATAGTTTTTGGAATGCGCTTCTCAAGGCAAAAACAACCTAAGCTGCTGCAAGCATAGAAATATAACTCAAAAAAGTGCTCCACAATGCGAGGTGTTTTGTACTGGTGAAAAACTTGTACTTTTAGGATTACAACATTTAATTTGTTCAACACTTATACAGCCAATTTTAGAATGCCATCATTCTGGACTTGAAAATTAAATACTAATTAAATTTCATTTACAGTAAAATCTCATTATATGGATACCCATAAGCGAACAATCACCTGTGACCAGGATGGGAAAGTTCCAGTTCCGGAACTGGAACTACGGAACTACCAAATTTCTGGAACTGGAACGACTCCAAAACTGGACCCCAGACTGTGAGGTTTCATTATATCCTATGTATCACTAATCTCCGTTTTAACTCAGTTCTTGTATATATTGTTCCCCTAAATCTGTGTCCTTATAACGAGATTCAACTGTAAACTAATCTAATAGAAATTAAAGCTTTTGTATAATATCAGGTCATTAAAATTTTATTTTATTATTTTCCTTTCAATTTTCTTTTCTTTAATTTTATTTTTGTAAATTTGGTACATATTTTCAAGATATTGAATAGATATTAAAAGAAAAGTAAAAAAAATCGCGTTAGTTGGCGAAATTTTTTTTTGCCGCAGGGCTAAAAAAAATAAAAGTGGATTTAGGCTAATGAGAAAAAAGTCTCTTTCTTTTCACACATTAATGAAAGAAAAGGAAAAGTGGCGAGAAATAATATAATTATTGCTCAAAGACGGATCGAACAAAATTGGCGGAAAAGTCTTTTTTCTCTTCATTGATTTATTTTTTTGATCATTTTTAAATTTTTCGACAGAAAATGAATCAAATAATTTTTAAAATTTTTATTGCCTTTACTATTTCCAAAACTGTATTTTCATCATTTTGTGGCAAATCAGGCGTTCCTTATAGTCTGGAAATACTACCTAATGGAGCCCCAGTTTTAGGCTGTGCTCAACCAAGTTGCGTAATTTCCGCATTGGATGAGAATGGAGAATTTCAAGAAGATAGTCAATTTCTGACAGATGCTAATGGCCAATCTGATGGGTTCTTTCGCGAAGGGGATAGGGCAGTGAAGCGCTATAGATATCCTTCTGGGCCAAAAATAGTTGCAGTAAGTTGATAAATGACTTGAAACTTACACACTAATTTAACTAGAATTGCTCTGGTCAGTTCAACGAACTTTCGTGCCCTCGTCGCAATCAATGGGTTGGAGGGATTGAATACATTGATCACCCCAGACAGCCGTAAATTAATATTTTTGATTGAAAATTAAATTAAAAAAATTAGACTAATTCTACAATGCTGCACATTTGAAGGACTTCGCTTCTCTCAAGAAGTTGGTTCAACAAGCATAGGCCCAGGTGAAGCCATTACTGGAGGAGAGGTTGTACGTGCTGGACGCCAAATTTCTTTTGATGTGATTGCTAATGTTAGAAAAATTGTTAAACATGGGGAAGGCCCTGAAGGAACTAAAATTTCATATGAGGTAATTTTGAGTGTAAAGATGCAAAAAATAAAAGTTTATTTTAGGTGACGGTGAGAAGAATGAATTGTTTACCAGACCCGCCTGAAACAGAAGTTGAATGTAAGTTAATAGTTAGGGGAACATATTATAAGCTGAGAGGAACATATTATAGGCTGAGAGGAACATATCATAAGCTGAGAGGAACATAGTATAGGCTGAGAGGAACATATCATAAGCTGAGAGGAACATATTATAGGCTGAGAGGAACATATCATAAGCTGAGAGGAACATATTATAGGCTGAGAGGAACATATCATAAGCTGAGAGGAACATATCATAAGCTGAGAAAAACATATTATAGCCTGAAAGGAACATTTTTAACTATAATTTCACACATCTTTTTCAGTTGATTTGGATGTTGCTGGAGAAGTGAGCAAAGTCTTGGCGGGTGCTAGCAATAAAGAAGTAACTGACAAATTAATGGTAGAATAGTTTCCCAAGAAAAGTGCCAAAATAATTTTATATATTTTAAGGAAGGAAAAAAGCAACAAACAAATCCAAAATTTCAAAATCAAAAGCAAAAAATTGAAAAATTTCCAGAAATTTCTGGAGGCAAAGAGGAAAGGATAGCAGCACCTCACCCACGCATTATGCCTGCATCTACTAGAAATTTACAACAATATATTAACCCAAATCCTAGCAATAATATTGATGGAGAATTAAATCCCCAGCAGCAAGTTCAAAATTTACAGCAGCAACAACAATTAGTTGAGCAACCCGGCTTCCAACAGCAACAACAACAATTCTCCTCTCAACAACAACCTTCTCAATTTATTCCAGATATTCGCAGAGAAGAACAAGTGTTTCAGGTAAAATACCCTGAAAGGTAGTGAATTTAAAAGTAATATTATTAAAATTTTAAGCCACAAGACAGTCAGGGCCAACAAATTCAACAACAATTACTACCACAACAACAACAAATTCCACAAGTGCAAAGTAGCAGTGGTGGTGGCAGTTTTCCTCAAATATCAAATGAGCAGATTGCTTCAACACCACATCCATTATTTGGATTAATGTCTTTGCCTACACATACTTTTCCAACTTTACCTCCACATACATTCCCTCCAATGCTTGAACATTCCTTCCCAACTCTTTCACCTCACACTTTTCCTACACTTCCAACCCATACTTTCCCAACACTTCCAACACACTCTTTTCCAACTATTCCAACTCATACATTTCCTCCACATACTTTTCCAACTTTTCCCCCAATGTTTGGGGTTACTACAATAGCTCCATCTGTTGGAGATTTATCTGGGAGAGCAGTTGCTTTTGCTGCTCCTTCTGTATCTGCTGCATCTACTTCCGGGCGTACAACTTTTGGGCAGCAACAATCTGATAATTCTCAACCTCATTATAATCCACACTCTCCAATGAGACGTGATGTAAGTACTGAAAGAATTTTTTGATTTTTATGTTGATTTTTTTTATTTTTTTGGGTTTAGGTGTTTTGAAAAATTTATGACTTTTACCTTTAAATGCATATTTTTAATTTAAATTATTTTCAATCCACAGAAGACAGGTTTGCCCACAGGACATCAGTCCCCACCACGAATGGCACCCGCAATGGGCACAGTTTTAGCAGCAATGCAGGGAGATAGGTTTCCAATTATGCACCCTGTCCTTGGACTCATTGGTTATTCAAACGCTCCGCAACCAGGACAACAAATGGGATAAAAATTGAAAATAAAGATTATTTATTTGGTTAAACATGAGGGATTTGTATTTTATTGTGTTTAAACTTTTTTGTATAAAAATCATTTTTTAATTCTTTATTGAATTATAACAAGTTGAACAAAAATGGTTTAGTTATTTGTTGGTCTAAAGCCACTACTGAGTTTTATAACAGACACAAATCCTTCACTAATTCCTTCCTCTTTTCTTTCCCTGCTTATCCTTCTGCCGCGATCATCCGAGGCGAAAATGTTTATTGGCGCAAACAATTTGTAATATATTTGGGTCATTCCACATGGACCCCCCCCCCCTCTCTAAACATTCGCGCATTCTCCGAACCAAAATATTTAAATATTTTTAAAATAAATTCCAATCAAAATATATATAATCAGAAAAATGACATCTCCTTTATGTGATAGGTGTTCTGAACCTATAACTTCTTTGGATCAAGAACATGTTTCCACTGCTAGCAAACGTCTTTTTCATAGAAAATGTTTTGTTTGCAGTTAGTTTTTTAGCTTAATAGTTCAAATAAATTTTAAAAAATAAAATAATTTAATGTTCAAATTTGCTTAATTTAAAATTTTAATTAATTAAGGTAAACGCCAATGTGGAAAATTACTTGCATTGGGAGAGTATGGAGTGCATCAAGGACAAGTAAAAATATATAATCTTATACTGTATTTTAAGTTTGTACGCTTGAAATTTTTTAAAGATAATACTTAAAACTTTAAGTCTGTCTCGACGGATAAGATTCTGATTTAACTCTTCATTTTTAGATTTTCTGCCCAAACTGCTTCATCTTTTTATACAAACATGGAAACACGAATGGTATTAGTAAAGAAAACTTTGGAATAGAAGAATCTAAAAACAAATATGAGTTAAATAAACGCTATGAGCATCAATTACGCACTTTGCAACTGCACGAGGATGAAGAACCAGAAACGGATGAAGAAGACGAAGGAAGAGAAGAAAAAATAATTCTGGAAAGAAAAAATGACGGAGAAAGGAAAATTTGTAATGGAGAATTAATTAAATATGAATATGAGGTTTCTTCTCGTCGGAATATTTTTAGAAGACCATTTGAGGCTAGTCCAATTCCTGAGGTGGATGATGAGAGAGAAAGCTTACCTGTGGGTGTTTTTTTTAATATTTTTTAAATATTCAAAATTTTAATTTTAAAATTTATAAAGGGGAAGCAGAGTTCGAAACATTAAATATAAAATATTTTTCAGAGTCCAAAACCAGTATCAGTTATTCACAGTCCAACAACGTGGCGAATTATGGCTGCCTCAAACGATTCAATTTTCTCTCCTAAAGGAAAAACTAATGGTTTTACGAATGGGTCTAATATTGGAGCTAATATTGGTTGCTTCCGACCTTCCAACTGTAAACGATGTACTGGACGCGTTTATGAAGCTGAAAAGGTTGTAGCAGCCAGTGAAGTGTGGCATAAATGTTGCTTCCGTTGTCTGCGTTGTGGAAGGTCATTAGAGCCTGGAAAGTTCTCAGACAGGGCTGGAGAGATTTATTGCAACAGTTTGTAAATTTAATTTTTGAGACTTGATTGGATCTATTTTTTAATTGTCCAGGAAGGGCTTTTATCGCTTAAGATTGGATAATTGAGAAACTCTAAAGATAATATTTAAAAGCTCAAACTTAAATATATTTAATATAATAATATTTATTTATGTTTTCCCCTTTTGTTTTTAGGTTGCTATGCAAAAGAATTCGGTCCAAAAGGTGTAGGCTGTGGCTTAGGGGCTGGTATTTTACAAATGCATCAATAATAGAAAAGAAAATAACTAATTAATAGAAAAATATTTTTTCATTAATTATACCTCTTTACCTAATTTATAGCTCAAAAAATAAAATTAAATATTTTTAACTTGAAACAATTGCTACAAAAATATCGAATCCCGAAATTTTTAAAATACACTCAAAACAATTGAAGTACTTTACAAACTAATTCAGACTATAATCCTTAAATTTTTCCTTATTTTAGTCCTCTTTACTTTTTACAACACAAAATTTTTATTTTTTTGCTAAAAATGAACGGAACTAAAAATAATTTTTAAAAATAAAATCGTCTCTTCCTTATTTATTCTCTTTTTTCTACTCAAATTTACAAGATTTTATGTTGTCATGGTAATTGTGAATCACTTTCATTCACCAAAAAACAGCAAAAATAGAAAATATAAAGGTATAAAAGAACTATTAAAAGGCTTCTCTTGTCTTTTCTCATTTTTTAATATGTAAATTAAAATTATTAGTTCTTTTGCTTGAAAATAAACTAAGAAATCCGTTATAAGGACACCCTTGGTGGTCATTATATCGAAGTTACATCACTATATCTGTATATTTTGTTAAGTCTTCTGTTGGGACTATTTTAGAGTGTTTTTATAAGACAATAGAGTTGATTCTAAATTTTTTAAATTTTTTTAAAAAATTTCTAAAATTTTTAAATAATTTTTTAAATATTTAAAACAATTTTAACACAAAATTGTTTTATAAAAATAATCCGTTCACAAACTATCAAATTTCATTGGACAAAAATTCTTTTTGACAAAATTAAAGAATTGTTTTAGGGAAATGTAAAGCTATAAATCTAAAATAAACTTAGCTTTTTCCTCTTCGTCTTAACAATTTAATAAACTTAATTTCACTTTAAGATTACTCTCTTCTCTATCATTCCAACTTTAATAAACTTAATATTCTATGTTCTATACTTCAATAAACTTGAATATTAATAAACTTAACATATTTTACAAACTTAATATCCCGTTCTATACTTTAATAAACTTGAATATTAATAAACCTATATTTTCAAACTTTAATATAATGATTTTTAACATAAACTTAACTCCATACCTTTTATTCCCTCATTTTTTCCTTTTTTATTTTAATTTTTTATTCTTACACATTTCTTACACTCACCTTCCCCGTCTTTTTTAATTTTTTAGTTAGTAAAAATTGTACAAAAGCTTTTTTTATTTTCTCTTTAATTTCTTCACTCATTTGCCCTGCGCGATTTCTTCACTGGCTTCGCACACAATTAGTCCGAATCCTCATCCATTTTTATTCGTTTTTTTAGTGTTTTTTAGAGCTAACAACACATAGAAAGACAGTGCGTCATTTAGTAATTTTTTCTCAAATAAAATTAATTTTTCTCTTTCTAAGACGTATTTTGAAAGAAATTTACTTAAGTGCAAATACAATTTTTTAAATATATCTATGAATTAATTATAACTAAATTTGTTAAAGTATAAACATTTGTGTGTTATAAAGTTACTAAAAATGTTGTGCTTCTAGTAAGGATTTCGTGAGTTTCGAGATTCGAAATTTCGGGAGTTTTTCAAAGTCTATTTATTAAATTTACAATAAAATATATAAATTTGACAAATAAAAAAGAGAGAGAGGGACAAAATCAATGTATGCGCGTGTGCCAGCTGGTCCAATCCTCTTTTTAAATCTATCCCTACTTTTTATTTAATATTATTCTAAATGTTTTCGCCTATTTATTTAGTAAATAGTCCATTATATTCAACATTTTAATATTTATTTTAATCTTATTTTCTATTTATTTTTGCATTGAATTGAAGTGTTATAATCATTTAGACGCATGACGTGCGCTTCAAAAAATTCAAAATAATGTGAAATTTAGCACTAAAATATTACTGAGTTAATTAAGTTTTGTCTAATTTTACTATCAGTTTTTGTCATCTCCCTTTTTTCAATATGTAGTTTGATTTCTTAGAGAATTGGCCCCGATAAAATTTCCTCTGCCAAAAATAATCTTTACCCTTTTTACCCTTTTTTCAATTTTTTTTACAATTCTCTGTGTAAATAAATAATACCTATTTATATACAAATTTTCCTTTCCTGTATTTTTAAGTGTGATTTTATTTTTGAAGAATTTATTTACTCCAAATACTGCCCATATATTGCCTCCTTTTTTTCTCCGTTTTTCTATTATTTGTTAAATGTGTACATTTATTTATAATCAGCTTCGATTTTGTTAGTCAGCTGAACAACTTTGAGTGTGGTCAATTTACTCAGGCCAAAAATAACGAAAATCTAAGTATCCAAAAGATCAACTAAAAAAGTACCCTCATTTTTGTCTTTCAGACTCTTAGGGGTTTTGAGAGATATTGATATTTTGAAATTTAATCTTTCGTGTTTGTCCTTTATTTCAATATTGTCGAATGTATGCGCAAGTGTGTGATGTAAAAGATTTGCCGCGAGAGATCGCTAACATTAATAAGGGGATCTTTTTTAATGAGTGTGTGTGGTTAGCCCGGCTGTCTCTTTTCATCCGGCTCATCCCCAAAACATTCACCTTCCCCTCAACTTTATTTTTACATATTATTCCTTCCCTTTTTTCTTCTTTTACTCGCGCATTTTTTATTTTTTAATCTTTTAGAATTTTGTCAGTTCGTGAGTTATAATGTGCGACTCAAGTGTGCCCGGCTGGCTGATCATTTCATTACCAATGAATTTAACTTTTCCTTTCTCATTATTTCAAACATTCTCGACATTCTTTTCTTTTCAATTTCATTATTCATTTCGTAATCATTTTCTAATTTTTTTTCTCATTGTCGCTGAGCATGAGTTGTTAAGAAGGTTCTTGTCTAAATCGACAAGCTGACCGCAATCCTCTTTCACTTAAACATTAAAATATATCAATGTTGCAAATATATATATATATATTTTTGATATTTTTATCATAATAAATGCAAATACTAATCTTTTATAAAAATAATATTAAATTTTGGTATTTTTAGGTTATTCATTTTTGGTAAACCCAAAATATTTTTTCCTTTTGTTTGTTGACTTTTTAATTCAAATCTTAAAAATTATTAAATTTTAATAAATTAAAGAAACATTTAAAAAATTCATCTTTAAAAATTTCGCTCAATATTTTTATTTAATATCATCTTTTACATTTTTCATGCATAGTAAAAACATTCCATAAAAACAGTCGAAAAAGTTATAAAGTTGTCTCCTTCATAATCAAGTTTATTTTTTTACATGTTCGTAAGCCTTTCTTCAAAGAAAGAAAAATTCGTTTAAAGTTCGTTTTCCCTTTTATTTCAGCTTTGAATTAATGTGTATCCAATTAAATCCAAAAATTCTTCAAAAATTTGGTTACTCTTTTCCCTTGGGGATTTTTATACTTTATCTCCTTTTACTTAAAAGCATAACCTAAATGTGCCTTATCCAACTTAGGTTTGGATTAGTTTATTTCCAAATTTATTATCCTACTTTTTTCGACATAAACCTTATATAGCTGTCCACTACTCATTCACTTTTTCCTTTCAGGAAAGGTTAGTCCGCGGGAAGGGAAACTAGAGAGAATATTAGATATTTAGTAGCAAGAACCTTGGGCACTAACTCAAAATTATTTAACTGCGCCCAAATGTCCTCAAACTGAGATGGACGTCTGAGGGAGAAACCTTTTACACTTCCATTACTTCTCCCTTTCTATTCGTTTCCGTTACCAATTCCTGCTTTTCCCTTCTTTCTTCCCATCCTTTTATGTACCCAAACATTGTTTTGCTACGAACCGCTGCCAATTTTCGTAATGAATTTGCAATAGCGCCGCCAAAGCTTTAGATGAGCAGTAATTTTGCCTTTTTATTATCTGGTCCTCTCTTCTTTTTGCAGAGGATACATAGTCTTGACTTTATTCAAAAATAAACTTCGAGTTCGATTCTTATTGTAATAATTGTTATTTAGGTGTTTCGAAATGAGTTTTTCCGTTTTATTTAATTTCCGAATGTTTTTATTTATTTTTTTTTGCTTTTTTCCAAAAATTTGTGTTTTTATTACAATATTCTTCGTGTTTCGATTAATTTTAATACATTATTTTCCATTTCTTAAAGCATTTAAGAGTAGGGGACATTAATGTTTTGTGGGGGAACGAAATCGATATGTTTTTATGTTCTTGACCGGCTGGAAGAATAAAATGAGGCAGATGGCGCATCTGACAACAGTTGAGAGTAGACTATACTATTTATACTAAAAAAGGGAAAGAAACAGGGAAGGTTATACGAAAGCCAAGAGAAGAGGGGAGATAAAAATGCAAATGGCCTAAGACTGCTTTAGCTTTTTTATTTACCCTTTTTTATTCATTTATTCCGCTTTCGTCACGTTAAATTCATTTTTAGCGCCCATCTGTTTCTTAGGTGAAAATCTTAACATCTCTTCATCAAATTTTAGCTTTTTTATTATTTATATTTTGTTTGGAGTGATATATGTCATCTTATATCCTTTTAGTGGCTAATAAAACCAATATATTTTAATATAACCTTTTTCAAGTATCTCAAAATTATTTTATGTTGCCACTTATGTTTTGCAATTTTATTTAATTGAAATAAAAAAATATATATATATTATGACCAAAACAAATAAGTGTCAATTTTGTTGACCGAAATAAAAATAAGGCTACTTGAAACTCTAAATTTGATTTTCAAGATTGAACTTAAACTAAAACACGAAATTAGAAATTCATCAGCCATTTTTAACAAACTTGAAATTGAAACTTAAACTTGAAACTTAAATATTAACTTTCAACTATTTTGCAATCATCTAGCCTTATTCGGTTCATAGTATTTAAAAAACCAGTTGAAAGGCTTCAATTGCTATTTTTTATTTATTTTTACTCCAATTTCTTCCTTTTTTTGTATAAAAATAAAAGTGCAGAGTATATTGCGTTTAAGGCATTTTTTGCTTATTTTTACTAAACTGTCCTCTTTTAATATTTTTATAAAAGCCAATATATTAATCCAACTTTGAAGATGTTTTTTTTACATTTTTTGCTATAAAATATTCCTTCCCTTCCATAAAAGCCATTTATTTAATTCCCTTGCCCTCATTTTTTGTTTCACTTTTATTATTTTGAATGAGGGGAATAAAGAGAATTGGTAGGAGGAGCTATGTATTTTTGTCATTATTTATGGATGATGACCACAATTTCCTTAAGGATTTATTTCATATTAGAATTACTACAAAGATATTATAAAAGATAAGAACACTTTTTTATGTTCACGATTTGTGTGATTAAAAAACATGGAAACTTTCACGCAGCTTTAAGTAAAATGGAGTTGGGTTTTTATTTTTTTTCATTGTTAATAGGGACTACAATTTTTAATTCCAAAGGAATTAGAGAGAAGAGGGGCTCTATTAAAGTGGGTTATTCATTTTTAAATTATGTTCCCCGATTATTAAAAGAAATAAAATCCTTCAATAGAGAAAATTGGCGACAGATTATAATTTTATGTGCAAAGGTGTGAAGGCGAGAATCACCATGTAAAATATAGAAATACTTAATTTACATGCATATTGACTTTTTTGTGCAAATAAAGGTCATCCCTACCTTGTACGAGAATGGAACGCCGGATGCTAAAATTGAACGAAAAATGTAAAAATATATATTAAGTAAAAAGTAAGCAATTTGCGCGAAAATATAGGTGAATTCTAAGGGATTTTCTCATTCAAAATTGCATTTGCTTTTTTTTTCTTGCTAGTAACCCTTTCGGAACAATTTTCTTTCTTTAAAAAGTATTTTCTTTTAAAAAATAATTTTTTGTAAAATATTTTTTACGGTTCAATTGTTCTCAAAATGTAAACAAGGGTTAGTTGGATTAAAATTTGAAATCCCACCCCGTTGTTCCGTTTCGAAAAAATTCGAAACGAATTTAAAAAATAGTATGAAAAAGCTGAAATAAAAAAATCCACAAATTTTTATTCCTAGTGGAATACTAATCCCATTAAAAAATAAATTATTCAGTCAGAGAAAAATCTCTTCATTTCCCATTATCCTTCGTGAGGATACTATTTTTATAACTCTATTTCAATGTACTTTTTTGGAATTAATTTCCTATTTTTAAATAGTTTAGTCTTTTCAACTGTTCTTTGCTTTTTATACCATTTCTTAAAAGCTCATCACTTTTGTGCTTAAAAATAATGAAAAGCTTGTTTTTCCCGGTTGTTGGTCGTCGCATACCCCTTTTTTCTTTTTTTTCCTCATTCCGTTTCAAAGGATTTTTTTCTTTTATTTCTCATCATGCATTTTTGCTTGGTCATCGTTCCTTTCTCATTTTATCCGCTTTTTTGAGATGTGTGGGTTGTTTGGGTGTGCGTAAAATATAAACTAATTGGTAGAAGCTTGCATCGGCTTTTTCATCATATCTAAGGAATAAATGAACCAATTAAGATGATTTTTGTACTATTCGATAGAGGAATAAATTTGCTACAAAATTACAAAAAATCAGAATTTTTAATTAAAAATCAAGAAAGTTATGGATAAAAAACTTTTAATTTAAAAAATTTCTACTCTCTATAACATTTTTTGCATACACCCTCAGCTTTCCCATTCCCTGCCAGTGTAATTTGCCCTTTCCTTCAATTTTTGTCTCCTTCCAAATACTCATTTTCTTTAAATTCTTCTTTCATTTATTTGTCCAATTTTTTATCCATCCCTTATATTTTCCCCAGTTCTTAATCATGCAATTTGGCCTCAAAAATTGCAAAAAAAACATCTTCCCAAAATTAAAAAAAAAAACAAATTTGATGAAAAACAAGTCTGGTTGGGTAAATAAATACATTTTTTTATTTTTTTAATCTTACTTTGAATAAAAAATTTAAAGAAAATTATAAAGGAATACAAAGAAAGAGTAATTAGTGTAAAATAGATGAAGCTTAGACTGTATTTATTTTTCCCTTCGTGTTTTATCACATTTTTTAATTTATTTTAATTAATTAAATTTATTTAATTTTATATTAAGCTTTAATTTCTAGTCTCCAAGTTTTAATATTTCAACTACTAAATTTAAAAAAAATGGGAGACAATCTACTTGAATCATACAATCCTCTTTATGAGTAAGCTAATTTACTTAGTAAATTTTTTTTAATTCTTAAACTTAAGTGTGCATCTTCGGCAGTATTTTGCGTTACCACATATGCAAAAACATTTGAGAAATCTTGGATTGGTAAATTTTTATAAATTATTTTTGAAGAATTAATAAATTTTATTCAATTAATTTTAAAGAAAATTAAATTTTAGCTAGAAGGATCAACCGAAGGAAATGAGGAATTACATGAAGGTCATTTACAAATGATGGATATGATGTTACGGAATAGGTAAATAAATGTTTTAATAAAAATTTAATTAACCTTAATTTCAACTTATAAAAATTTTTTTGCAGGGAACGGGTTCTTCAACAACTTGTGGATCTACAACGCAAATTGGATGCAGCAGAGAAAGTTGAACTTTATAGACGTATTCGAGTATATTTAAAAATTGTTTGGAGATTTAAAATTTTTTCTTTTCAGAGTGGGGTAACCAACGCTGAAGAATTAGAACGCTCTCATGTATCTAGAAGTCTTTCGCGTCCCGTTAGAAGTTTGTTTTACCGTTCATATTATTAACCCTCCCTAGGAAGTTAATTTAAAAATAATATTAAAATCTTCATCCCTCTGTTATAAGAAAATCAAAAAAATTTTAAAGGTGCACTCGGAAATGGACGTTTTTCAACAGAAGCAAATATTAAACGACGGCAACAATCTCATAGCCCTGAAGCTGGGGATTTGATTAAACGGGTTGAAACAGATTATCGAGCTGATAGTGCTCCAATCAAAAATTCAAAAAGTATATACAATCGATTAGCAGCAAATGCCTACAAATACCAGTATTTACATAAGGTGAAGGGGTACACTCATCTACCACTAAGACTTTTTTTTAAAATTTAAGCTTGACGACCGTACCCTGCGTAAGTACATGAATTCATTGCGAAAACAGTTGGCCAAACTTGAACGTTTCCGAGAAGTCTCATTTGGCCCTCATACAATGGCAAAGCATCAACCGACGCATTTGCAACAATCCTGGTTTTTCCGTCGCAGGTCCCTGCCAAGTTTAGAAGCCGCCGTCGGCGCTACTAATAACTCACAATCCCAACAAACTAACGGGGTTTTGAGGTGATGGATCATTTAAGGGTTTAGAAAAAACACTTTTTCTTTTCTATACTTTTCAGTCTTGGACGATAACTTAAATGATATTAACACATAATTAACCTCTAACATTTTCCTAGCTTTCTAACGCTTTCAACTTTTCTTTTAATCACTATTTTGCTTTGATTAATTTTATGTTGTAAAGGCAATTCTGCAAACAATTATAGCGGACAATTTTTTGGGACAATGTCTGCAAAATTTGCCTTTATAACTGAAACTTTGCTTTCCCTTTATTCTCCATCTTCTATGATTAACTATTTTCTTATTTTAGAAGCCTTAAATCGGGACAAGGCAGAAAATCTCGAAGTGGAAAGTCACAATCACCACGCCGTGCAACTACAGGTGCTACGGCAGATGAGCCTTTAACTAAAATGCGCAGAACTTCAATGTCACGTACTCGTGCAAGTCAAAAGCTTCCACCCTTGCCACAAGCTGCAAAACGCTCATTTGCTGGTAATCGTACTATGCCGGGCAAGTCTATGGATCATAAATTGCCGCCGACAGCAGTAATTAAGTAAGGGATATTAATTAACTCATTTGAGTTTTGGCCATAAATTTTTTAATTTATCAGACAAGCCAAAAAAGCACAAGAACGTCCAACACGTCGCCCACAACCTTCTACAGTTCAGACAACACCTCGTATAAAAGGAACACAAATTGGGGCAAGACCGCCCTCACAAAAGGGTTCTATAACGCCTGTAAAGGTGCAGAAACCTCCTTCCTTCTCTGGTGCTTTACCTGTGATAGGTACTGTTGCAGCTGTTGGTGCCGGCGTTTCAGCTATTGCAGCAACAATGGGAGATGATGAAGAGCGAAAAGAAGAGGAAAATCTTGAAAATGTGGTTAAAACAAATATTTTGTACAAACTCAAATACTATTAATTTTAAGGCCCCTTCTCCATCTATTTCATTAGCTGCTTCACAGACTACTACAACCGACGGGCAACCAGCAGGAGATTCTGAATGGGAAGGAGATCAAGTCGAAGCTCCTGTAGAAATTGCAAATGAAGAAGAAACTCGTCAAACCCCTGGGCCTTATGTTGGAGAGACTGAGGTAATTAAAAACTATGTTGAAGATTCTGATGGACAACTAACTGCCCGTGTTGAGGTTAAATCTGTTAATAAGGAAGAGTTAAAGGAAGAAGAGGATAAAGCAATGGAAGACAAAGAAAACGAAGATAAAGTGTGGAATGAGCGAGAGATAGAAATAGAGGAGGTTTCGCCTAGAAGAGAGGAGGAACTCGCTTCTGGATTGGAGATGGATGTTTCTAAAAATATTTCCTCCCCAGAAATTGAAGATTCCTCCGAAATTCCACCACAAGCATGTTCGTTACAACAACAGCGAGCCAAAAGAGAGGCTGCTATGGCAGCAGAGGAGGAGAGAGTGGTAGAAGAAGTTTTTGAACAACCTCAACAAAAAGAAGAGCAAATCATTGAACAACATTCTCCCGAAATTTTAATGAATGGAGGGCAATATGGGCAAAATGAAGAGATTGAAGGAAGTGAACATTCTGTAGAAATAAAAGAAGAAAATGTAAAGGAAGAAGAGCCTATGGATGATGAAATTGATAAAAGAGTGTCAGATTCTCGAGTTAGCTTCGAAAAAGTTGAAGATTCCATTGAAAAAAGGGAAGAATATTCAAGTGAACGACAAAAAAGTGAAGAAGCATTGGTAGAAATGGAAGAATTGTCTCATAAACAGATGGAAGAGGAAGAAGAAAATTTTCAAAAATCACCTCTGATAACCCCTTCAATTGAAAACAAAAGTTGGGACGATGAGGAAAAAAGAATTGAAAAATTACAAAATGACGAGGAAGAGAAAGTCAGTATAGCGGAAAGTACTGTTGAAGAGAAAACTTCTTTATCACATCATTCTGAGTCTGTAAAAGATGTTTATGGTGAATTAGAAGAGTCACCAAGGATGGAAGTGCATTTAGGTGAATTTGAAAATCGTTTGGATTCTTCCCGTTCAGTAGGGAATGGTTTTGGTGAGGAAATTGGCCATGAAGAAGAAGAAACACAACTAGAGGCGGAACGTGATTTGGAGCATCGCTATGAGATTCCAGAGTCCACAACTGTTGCTGATTATACTGAAGAGCCTTCTGGACATTTTAATAATAATGAAGTATCTGAAGATGAAAGTCCTAGAACTAAAAGGGAAGTTGAAGAATTTGGAGAAGAGGTTAAATTTACTGGAAGAGAAGAGGGGAAACATTTGGGAGCTGAAGAGGAAGAGTTTGAAAATATCGGAAGAGATTATGTACATACTGGAATAAAGGATGAAGAACATATTGGAAGAGAAACCGAAGAATTAAAAAGAGAAGAATTGTATTCTGAAAGTGAGGAACAACATACAGGAAGAATAATTGGAAAAGAAGAAGGAGAAGATGAATTCTATACGGTAGGAGAGAATAAAGGGGAATTTGAAAAAGAACAAGAAAGCTTTGGAAAAGAGGAACACGTAATAGATAGTGAAGGATTAACTGGCCGAGAAGAACATACAGAAAGAGAAGAGGTAAAACATACAGGAAGAGTAGAAGATGAACATTTCGAAGGAGATGAACATTCTCCAAGAGATAGTTTGGAACAAATCAAAGGCCCAGATGAGACAGAATTTGAGCCGTTAGTTGAAAGCGAATCTGTCCAACCAACAAATGATAATACAAGTCGAAAGCTTAGTGGATCAGACAAGTATATTATTGAATCTGGCGATGGAGAGGTAGAAGAAAGACCTGAAACGATGTTAAGTTTAGGCAACAATTCTCATGTTTTGCCTAATCCTTCAGAACTTGATTATTATTCCAAGAGTGAGAATAATGAGGAAAATGGTGAAATTGACTTAGTACACTCAGAGGAATCTGAATATAATAGACCAGAAAGCACAAGTAAATTTTCGGTAGAAGATGAACATGAGATTAGACATGAACTGTTTGAATCAGGACAGGAAGGACCAGTCGTTCAACATGAAGAGATATCCAAAGATAGAAATGAAGATGCTCCCGAAGTCTTGAGTCAGAAAACTGTGGATATGTCGACAGTTGGACAAGAAGATATAGAATCAAGACCAGAAGAACAACATAAAGTGATTTCGGATGTTAGACGAGAAAATGAAGGAATGGACCACGAATTTGAAAATCAGTCTATAGTTAATCCTGAATATTTATCAGAGATTAACCATGAGAATGTGCATGAAGATAGACCAATTGAAGAATTTACGGCAGAACAAAATGAGTCTCCAGTAGTGGTAATAAATGAAGATGACAAACATTTTGAAGATAATCATGATCCAGAAACTTTTCGATCGGAGCATAGTGAAAATCGAAGTTTGAACGAAAAGGAAGAGGTAATTCATCATTCCATGTCGCCTACACTTTCCGCTGATGTTGATGTGCGTTCAGTAGGTACAAATCAGTCAAAAGCTTTTCTTCAACAACCTTCAATTGAAATAACGCCCGCCTCTGACCATGGCGAATTTGTTGAGGTTTTAGTTAAAATTAAATTACCCAAATAATTTTTAATTATAGAGAGAAGAACATTTTGACCAAAAGAGTGAACATTCTCATCCAATGACACCCGTTGGAGAAGAACATGAGCATCAACAATGGAGGAATTATGAACAGCAAGATATTCACCAGGTAGAACATTTTATTTTATCTTATTACGTTATTTTCTTAGGAGGAGAATCATAACAACGACAACAGCTATCAAGAACAACTTATTGACTTTAGCTCATCTCCAACTGCTCAAGGGGATGAAATAATAGATAGTCAGCGAACACAACATTCCCCACACCAAAACGGGCACTTAAAAAGTTATAACGAAGAAGAAAATGAGGATGATGAACACACTTCTTTGTTAACTTATAGAGGCGAATTTGAAGGCTCTCCAAGCAAAAAGAGTAATAATTCTAGTTACATAACAGGCGATAAAACAGACGAAAATGGTCATCTTCTTATGGGTAATGGAGAGAATAGTGGGAGATTGTCGTCTTCTTCAATTGAAACTGAGGGGGCTGATGATGATAATAATAATAGTGATGATTCTTCTGTTGTGATACGTCAAGGAACTTCTAATTTGGAACACGGGCAACAACAATTCCAACATAGCAAATTGGAAAATGAGAGTAGAATTGAAATGTGAAAATTAAAGTAGTGATATTATATAAAAAGAAGAAATTAGTAGATGAAAAAATATATTAGGGATTGGACTAAATAAATATTTTAGCCTAATTATTGAAAAAAGCAAGAAAACTGTCCAACCTCTAAGAAAATATTTTTGTTTTGCATGCACGGGCACAAATGATTTTTTTAAACTTTTGTTTTCTATCAATTAAAATTGAGAATTTCATCCTATTTTTAGTTTAAACGCTTCAATTTCATATTGCTTATTTAATTATTTTTATAAATATTAAAGCCCATCAAAAGAGATAATTATATCGTTCAAACCACATGAGCAACTTAATTTTATTCTGGGCTTTATGTATTAATTGAACAAATTCTGATTTTTCTGCAATGTTTATGCGATTTTCCAATGATTTTCTGATAAAAATGTTTATTTTTTAGTATTTTATTTTGAATGTTTTAATAATTTCTTTTTAATGTCTAACAATAAGGCAAAAAAATTTTCATATCACTGAGAGTAAAAGTTTACCTCTATCCTCTGTAAAAAATCCAAAAAAGACAAAACGTCAGTAAAATTAATATATTTTATTGAATTTGATTAAACCGAACACAAAAATTAATCAGCTTCGTTATCTTTATCCTCTACAATCTTCTTTTTCTTAAAACCTTCTACAAGCGTTGTTTTTCCTGAGTAAAAATAGGGATTTTAATGTAATTTGGCAATTCACTCTATCCGAATAATATTAGGACACGCCGACAAAAATATAAATATTTCAGAAACTAATTAACTTACGAAAATAAATGCTTAAATAAAAAAATCATACCGTTTTCAAAAATAGCAACAGGCTTTTTATAATTTGTATAGTAAAGCTCTTCAGGTATTTCACGAATAAAAAAATCAATTTTTCCTTTAAGCATCAAAAGTTTGTTTAAATATCTGCAATCACTCGTCTGTGAAACTAAAAAATCTATACGATCAAAATAACTAAATAAAAAGAAACCTGTATGTTCATTAATCACATTTGGTGTTGATCCTACACGAGCTTCTCTTGCCTCAAGTTGATTTCCATTCTCATTAGAAGCTTTTTTTGCGATTTCGGTCATATTTTAGTAAAATAACTAATAATTTTTATTTTTCTCTAACAAGTGTTATGATTCAGAAATTTAGAAATAGGTACAGCCCGATAGGTCGCGGACAATTTGACACGAAATAAATTTTAAAAAGAATTAGAGATACAGAGAAAGTAAAGTCAACTTGCAGCAAATTGTCCGCGATCAATAGGGCTGAGAATTATAATAAATGACCTAACAAGGCGCGGCGAGGTATTCGCGGCGTGGATTCTGCCATTTTTCGTGTTTACCTTTTTATTAGAATTTAATATAATATAATATATTTCTGAATCTGATTTTTGCAGAATTGTTAAAAGATGTTAGAAAAGAGCGTCGTAATATTGTCGAACCGAACCTTCTTTACAAATATTTTACTTCGTAATTATGCTTCAGCAACTACTCCAGTTGAACAAAAGCCGAAAAAGGTTTTTTTTTAATTTTTAATTCTTAATCTTTACTTTTTTAGGGATTAAACTATTTCTTGGAACTCTTCCGTGATACTAAGCCAATTGATCAATCTGGAACTATTCTTGCAGATCTTGGGAAGAAAGTGCGTCATGATCCACTTCCTGCTATTCCAAAAGATTTTAAAGAATTTCCAGAACGGGATCTTGTATTATTTTTAATTTTTATCTCCTTCTATTAACTATTTAAATTAAGGTGAATTTTCCTTATCCTGAGATGAAAATGTACCCTGAAAAGACTCGTTTTTTGATCATTCCTGATAAATTACTCAAACCTATTGAGAAAGTGACGGGAACTTCTGGTTTATTTTTTTATTGGATTAAATTATTTTATATAAACATTTTTTGGTTTTTGAAAATTAAATCTTTTTAATTCTGTACTATTGGTGAGAATTATATGTTTAAAAATTCCTTTTACTGAACAGCAAAAAATCCCAAAATTTTTTTGAGAGCTTTAAGTTGACATATATCAAAACAAAGTAAATGTTCAATTCTTTTAGCAAATTATTTTTTTCAGGTCCATATTTGACACTTTTCACGATCACAGCTTTTTTGGTCAATAAGGAGTATTTTGCGTTTGATGAGAATGGTGTTCCATTATTACAGCTTATAATACCTGTTTATTTATTCCTTAGACATTGCTTTGGATGTTTGTTTATTTTTTAATTTTTAAACTAGTTTTTTTGATTTTAGACAAAATTGAAAATAAGTGGTACAAAGAATTTAAAGACGAAATGAATACGAAAAAGGAATTCATTCAAAGCGAGTTAAAGGAAGCTGTTGATTTTAGACAGGTTTTTCAATTTATTTTATTATAAAAATTATATTCTTATAAGAAAACTCAAAATTTATAGAAAAACCGTATAAATTCAATTTTCAGTTTGCGAAGAATCAAACAGAATCCTTGAAAGCTGTTCAAGAGAATTTTCCAACTATTTTGCGCGAAAATTTGGCCCTTCAATTAGAGTCTGCATATCGTAAGAATGCTGAATATGCCTGGACTGAACTTAAAAGACGCTTAGATTATTTGAGAGAAGTTCAAGAGACTAAAGAACGTTTTGCCAAGGAAATGCATTTGAAGACTATTACTGAAGGGGTTTGTTTTTGCTTTTTTTAACAAAATTTTGGAAGTTCTCAAATTTTAAAATTTAAAGTTTTTATTTTGAAAAATAAAATTTAGGTGAGAAAGATGATTGAAAAGAATGAAGGAAATATTCGCGAGAAATATATGGACCAGTGCATCGAAAATCTGAAGCTTTTAACTAAATAGAACAGTAGCCTATTGATCAAGTAAAAACATTCAGCAAATCTAGGTAGGCTAATTGAAATTTTATTATACATTTGATAGTTGTTTGTTTTGTTAAAAAACTATAAATAGTGGAATTTATACAAGTTTGAAAGTTTCTAGGAAATTATGCTTCGAAAAACCAGAATTCAACATTTTTATTAACAATCAGAATTCTGATTCCTCGTAATTATATTTTATTTCTCTTATTAATTACAACAATTGATTCATTGGAGTCATTTTAAGTTGTTGTTTATTATCTGCTTGACGTTTTGTTACATTTTCTTTTTTCACGATTCTGTAGCAAAGTAATTTAAATTCTCTTCTAAATCGTCTTGACATAACATTATAAATTATTGGGTTTAAAGCAGCACTAATATATTGTAATAATCCAGTACCATGATAAAGCCAAAGACACATTTGAGGTTCGGTACAGCTCTTTGTGCTGTATTTAACAATTAAACGCTCCAAATGATAGGGTAGATAGCAAACAAAAAATAACGCAGCTATCATAACTAGAAAAATAAATTTTAGAGAGGCGAAAAGCAATCCATTAGCGATAGAATTCTAATAACTCACTTAACATTTTCATAACCGTCTTATGTGCTCTTTGACTGCGTAAAGAACTTCTTGTAAATGAATCTCTAGCATTTAACTCTGAATTATTCCCACAAGCTGAGTTATTGTTAAAAAATGTTTTTTCAGCACTGCTAGAAGGTGAATTTTCTTCTGTTACAGCATTTAGTAGTGTACTATTATTTTGTGAACAATCGGTATATTTACGTACAATTGAACTCCTTGCATTTAAATGATATGAATTAAATGTTGCTTCGTTTAACGTTCGCAAAATTCGAATATAGCTGTATATAACTAGAAAAAGATAGTACAAACCTAAAAATAAACAAAAGAAAACAGACCAAAAAGGACGGGAAGGATAAATGTGAAGAAAAGCATAACCTAAAAGAGTTGGTGTTTAATCTCCTATATTTTTATTTTGGTGATTACCTCAAAAGTATAATTTTCCCCACTGCCATAATTCCCATTCCATCCAACAAAATCACACTTACTTCCTAATCCATTAGAATTTATATGTGTATGTCCACAAAAATCTTGTATAACAAGCTTGAACTGAAAAATAATTTTATTATTCAATCCCCCCCAATTAAAAATTACCTGTAATCCAATAAATAAGGATGGAAAAAATGATATAAACCATATAATGATTATTAACCAAATCTGAAAATTAAAAAAGAAATTACAAATTTTATTTCGGAATTTCTTTGCATACCACGGCATCTCGATGGAAAAAAGGCTTTAGACTGAAAGGGTAGCAAATAGCAACTAATCTTTCCCATGTTAAACTCACAATAGTGAGAATAGAGTTGAAAGTAAACCAGCTTATTAATGTACCTAAAAAAGCTTTAATTAAAGAATTTTTTGATTTAAAGTGTATTGAACGAATTGGAATTTTAAATTCTACTTGTTATCTCACAGAATCCATTAAGCGGTGATGCAATAAATCTGGATCTCCATAGGAAGAAAACATCAAAAGGAATACCAACAAGTATCAGAAGAAGGTCGGATACAGCTAGACTTGCAAGAAAGTAGTTTGTTTGTGAGTGGAATGAAGGATTTCGATGTATTACCTAAAATGGTTTATCATGTTTTAAGAAAACTGAAGCATGTTTCAAAAAAACTGAATCATGTTTCAAAAAAACTGAATCATGTTTCAAAAAAACTGAAGCATTTCAACAAAAGTTAAGCTGTTTCAAAAAAACTGAATCATGTTTCAAAAAAACTGAAGAATTTCAACAAAACTTAAGCATGTTTCAACAAAACTGAAGCATGTTTCAACAAAACTGAAGAATGTTTCAAAAAAACTGAATCATGTTTCAAAAAAACTGAATCATGTTTCAAAAAAACTGAATCATGTTTTAAAAAAACTGAATCATGTTTCAAAAAAACTGAAGCATTTCAACAAAACTGAATCATGTTTCAAAAAAACTGAAGCATTTCAACAAAACTTAAGCATGTTTCAACAAAACTGAAGCATGTTTCAACAAACTGAAGCATGTTTCAAAAAAACTGAATCATGTTTCAAAAAAACTGAATCATGTTTCAAAAAAACTGAAGCATGTTTCAAAAAAACTGAATCATGTTTCAAAAAAACTGAATCATGTTTCAAAAAAACTGAAGCATGTTTCAACAAAACTTAAGCATGTTTCAACAAAACTGAATCATGTTTCAAAAAAACTGAATCATGTTTCAAAAAACTGAAGCATGTTTCAAAAAAAAAATGAAGCATGTTTCAAAAAAAAACAAAAGAATGTTTCAATTAATCTGAAGCATGCTTCAAAAATAAGAAACATGTTTCAATTAATCTGAAGCATGCTTCAAAAAATATGAAACATGTTTCAATTAATCTGAAACTTGCTTCAAAAAATATGAAACATGTTTCAATTAATCTGAAACATGCTTCAAAAAATATGAAACATGTTTCAATTAATCTGAAACATGCTTCAAAAAATATGAAACATGTTTCAATTAATCTGAAACTTGCTTCAAAAAATATGAAACATGTTTCAATTAATCTGAAACATTCTTCAAAAAATATGAAACATGTTTCAATTAATCTGAAACATTCTTCAAAAAATATGAAACATGTTTCAATTAATCTGAAACATGCTTCAAAAAATATGAAACATGTTTCAATTAATCTGAAGCATGCTTCAAAAAATATGAAACATGTTTCAATTAATCTGAAACTTGCTTCAAAAAATATGAAACATGTTTCAATTAATCTGAAACTTGCTTCAAAAAATATGAAACATGTTTCAATTAATCTGAAACTTGCTTCAAAAAATATGAAACATGTTTCAATTAATCTGAAACTTGCTTCAAAAAATATGAAACATGTTTCAATTAATCTGAAACTTGCTTCAAAAAATATGAAACATGTTTAAATTAATCTGAAGCATGCTTCAAAAAATATGAAACATGTTTAAATTAATCTGAAGCATGCTTCAAAAAATATGAAACATGTTTCAATTAATCTGAAACATTCTTCAAAAAATATGAAACATGTTTCAATTAATCTGAAACTTGCTTCAAAAAATATGAAACATGTTTCAATTAATCTGAAGCATGCTTCAAAAAATATGAAACATGTTTCAATTAATCTGAAACATGCTTCAAAAAATATGAACATGTTTCAATTAATCTGAAACTTGCTTCAAAAAATATGAAACATGTTTCAATTAATCTGAAACTTGCTTCAAAAAATATGAAACATGTTTAAATTAATCTGAAACTTGCTTCAAAAAATATGAAACATGTTTAAATTAATCTGAAACTTGCTTCAAAAAATATGAAACATGTTTCAATTAATCTGAAACATGCTTCAAAAAATATGAAACATGTTTCAATTAATCTGAAACATTCTTCAAAAAATATGAAACATGTTTAAATTAATCTGAAGCATGCTTAAAAAAATATGAAACATGTTTCAATTAATCTGAAGCATGCTTCAAAAAATATGAAACATGTTTAAATTAATCTGAAGCATTTCAACAAAACTTAAGCATGTTTCGACAAAACATAAGCATGTTTCAAAAAAACTTAAGCATGTTGCAACAAAACTGAAGCATGTTTCAAAAAAACTGAATCATGTTTCAAAAAAACTGAAGCATGTTTCAAAAAAACTGAATCATGTTTCAAAAAAACTGAAGCATTTCAACAAAACTTAAGCATGTTTCAAAAAAACTGAAGCATGTTTCAAAAAAACTGAATCATGTTTCAAAAAAACTGAATCATGTTTCAAAAAAACTGAAGCATGTTTCAACAAAACTTAAGCATGTTTCAACAAAACTGAATCATGTTTCAAAAAAACTGAATCATGTTTCAAAAAACTGAAGCATGTTTCAAAAAAAAAATGAAGCATGTTTCAAAAAAAAACAAAAGAATGTTTCAATTAATCTGAAACATGCTTCAAAAAATATGAAACATGTTTCAATTAATCTGAAACATGCTTCAAAAAATATGAAACATGTTTCAATTAATCTGAAACTTGCTTCAAAAAATATGAAACATGTTTCAATTAATCTGAAACATGCTTCAAAAAATATGAAACATGTTTCAATTAATCTGAAACATGCTTCAAAAAATATGAAACATGTTTCAATTAATCTGAAACTTGCTTCAAAAAATATGAAACATGTTTCAATTAATCTGAAACATTCTTCAAAAAATATGAAACATGTTTCAATTAATCTGAAACATTCTTCAAAAAATATGAAACATGTTTCAATTAATCTGAAACATGCTTCAAAAAATATGAAACATGTTTCAATTAATCTGAAGCATGCTTCAAAAAATATGAAACATGTTTCAATTAATCTGAAACTTGCTTCAAAAAATATGAAACATGTTTCAATTAATCTGAAACTTGCTTCAAAAAATATGAAACATGTTTCAATTAATCTGAAACTTGCTTCAAAAAATATGAAACATGTTTCAATTAATCTGAAACTTGCTTCAAAAAATATGAAACATGTTTCAATTAATCTGAAACTTGCTTCAAAAAATATGAAACATGTTTAAATTAATCTGAAGCATGCTTCAAAAAATATGAAACATGTTTAAATTAATCTGAAGCATGCTTCAAAAAATATGAAACATGTTTCAATTAATCTGAAACATTCTTCAAAAAATATGAAACATGTTTCAATTAATCTGAAACTTGCTTCAAAAAATATGAAACATGTTTCAATTAATCTGAAGCATGCTTCAAAAAATATGAAACATGTTTCAATTAATCTGAAACATGCTTCAAAAAATATGAACATGTTTCAATTAATCTGAAACTTGCTTCAAAAAATATGAAACATGTTTCAATTAATCTGAAACTTGCTTCAAAAAATATGAAACATGTTTAAATTAATCTGAAACTTGCTTCAAAAAATATGAAACATGTTTAAATTAATCTGAAACTTGCTTCAAAAAATATGAAACATGTTTCAATTAATCTGAAACATGCTTCAAAAAATATGAAACATGTTTCAATTAATCTGAAACATTCTTCAAAAAATATGAAACATGTTTAAATTAATCTGAAGCATGCTTAAAAAAATATGAAACATGTTTCAATTAATCTGAAGCATGCTTCAAAAAATATGAAACATGTTTAAATTAATCTGAAGCATTTCAACAAAACTTAAGCATGTTTCGACAAAACATAAGCATGTTTCAAAAAAACTTAAGCATGTTGCAACAAAACTGAAGCATGTTTCAAAAAAACTGAATCATGTTTCAAAAAAACTGAATCATGTTTCAAAAAAACTGAATCATGTTTCAAAAAAACTGAAGCATTTCAACAAAAGTTAAGCTGTTTCAAAAAAACTGAATCATGTTTCAAAAAAACTGAAGAATTTCAACAAAACTTAAGCATGTTTCAACAAAACTGAAGCATGTTTCAACAAAACTGAAGAATGTTTCAAAAAAACTGAATCATGTTTCAAAAAAACTGAATCATGTTTCAAAAAAACTGAAGCATGTTTCAAAAAAACTGAATCATGTTTCAAAAAAACTGAATCATGTTTCAAAAAAACTGAAGCATGTTTCAACAAAACTTAAGCATGTTTCAACAAAACTGAATCATGTTTCAAAAAAACTGAATCATGTTTCAAAAAACTGAAGCATGTTTCAAAAAAAAAATGAAGCATGTTTCAAAAAAAAACAAAAGAATGTTTCAATTAATCTGAAGCATGCTTCAAAAATAAGAAACATGTTTCAATTAATCTGAAGCATGCTTCAAAAAATATGAAACATGTTTCAATTAATCTGAAACTTGCTTCAAAAAATATGAAACATGTTTCAATTAATCTGAAACATGCTTCAAAAAATATGAAACATGTTTCAATTAATCTGAAACATGCTTCAAAAAATATGAAACATGTTTCAATTAATCTGAAACTTGCTTCAAAAAATATGAAACATGTTTCAATTAATCTGAAACATTCTTCAAAAAATATGAAACATGTTTCAATTAATCTGAAACATTCTTCAAAAAATATGAAACATGTTTCAATTAATCTGAAACATGCTTCAAAAAATATGAAACATGTTTCAATTAATCTGAAGCATGCTTCAAAAAATATGAAACATGTTTCAATTAATCTGAAACTTGCTTCAAAAAATATGAAACATGTTTCAATTAATCTGAAACTTGCTTCAAAAAATATGAAACATGTTTCAATTAATCTGAAACTTGCTTCAAAAAATATGAAACATGTTTCAATTAATCTGAAACTTGCTTCAAAAAATATGAAACATGTTTCAATTAATCTGAAACTTGCTTCAAAAAATATGAAACATGTTTAAATTAATCTGAAGCATGCTTCAAAAAATATGAAACATGTTTAAATTAATCTGAAGCATGCTTCAAAAAATATGAAACATGTTTCAATTAATCTGAAACATTCTTCAAAAAATATGAAACATGTTTCAATTAATCTGAAACTTGCTTCAAAAAATATGAAACATGTTTCAATTAATCTGAAGCATGCTTCAAAAAATATGAAACATGTTTCAATTAATCTGAAACATGCTTCAAAAAATATGAACATGTTTCAATTAATCTGAAACTTGCTTCAAAAAATATGAAACATGTTTCAATTAATCTGAAACTTGCTTCAAAAAATATGAAACATGTTTAAATTAATCTGAAACTTGCTTCAAAAAATATGAAACATGTTTAAATTAATCTGAAACTTGCTTCAAAAAATATGAAACATGTTTCAATTAATCTGAAACATGCTTCAAAAAATATGAAACATGTTTCAATTAATCTGAAACATTCTTCAAAAAATATGAAACATGTTTAAATTAATCTGAAGCATGCTTAAAAAAATATGAAACATGTTTCAATTAATCTGAAGCATGCTTCAAAAAATATGAAACATGTTTAAATTAATCTGAAGCATTTCAACAAAACTTAAGCATGTTTCGACAAAACATAAGCATGTTTCAAAAAAACTTAAGCATGTTGCAACAAAACTGAAGCATGTTTCAAAAAAACTGAATCATGTTTCAAAAAAACTGAAGCATGTTTCAAAAAAACTGAATCATGTTTCAAAAAAACTGAAGCATTTCAACAAAACTTAAGCATGTTTCAAAAAAACTGAAGCATGTTTCAAAAAAACTGAATCATGTTTCAAAAAAACTGAATCATGTTTCAAAAAAACTGAAGCATGTTTCAACAAAACTTAAGCATGTTTCAACAAAACTGAATCATGTTTCAAAAAAACTGAATCATGTTTCAAAAAACTGAAGCATGTTTCAAAAAAAAAATGAAGCATGTTTCAAAAAAAAACAAAAGAATGTTTCAATTAATCTGAAACATGCTTCAAAAAATATGAAACATGTTTCAATTAATCTGAAACATGCTTCAAAAAATATGAAACATGTTTCAATTAATCTGAAACTTGCTTCAAAAAATATGAAACATGTTTCAATTAATCTGAAACATGCTTCAAAAAATATGAAACATGTTTCAATTAATCTGAAACATGCTTCAAAAAATATGAAACATGTTTCAATTAATCTGAAACTTGCTTCAAAAAATATGAAACATGTTTCAATTAATCTGAAACATTCTTCAAAAAATATGAAACATGTTTCAATTAATCTGAAACATTCTTCAAAAAATATGAAACATGTTTCAATTAATCTGAAACATGCTTCAAAAAATATGAAACATGTTTCAATTAATCTGAAGCATGCTTCAAAAAATATGAAACATGTTTCAATTAATCTGAAACTTGCTTCAAAAAATATGAAACATGTTTCAATTAATCTGAAACTTGCTTCAAAAAATATGAAACATGTTTCAATTAATCTGAAACTTGCTTCAAAAAATATGAAACATGTTTCAATTAATCTGAAACTTGCTTCAAAAAATATGAAACATGTTTCAATTAATCTGAAACTTGCTTCAAAAAATATGAAACATGTTTAAATTAATCTGAAGCATGCTTCAAAAAATATGAAACATGTTTAAATTAATCTGAAGCATGCTTCAAAAAATATGAAACATGTTTCAATTAATCTGAAACATTCTTCAAAAAATATGAAACATGTTTCAATTAATCTGAAACTTGCTTCAAAAAATATGAAACATGTTTCAATTAATCTGAAGCATGCTTCAAAAAATATGAAACATGTTTCAATTAATCTGAAACATGCTTCAAAAAATATGAACATGTTTCAATTAATCTGAAACTTGCTTCAAAAAATATGAAACATGTTTCAATTAATCTGAAACTTGCTTCAAAAAATATGAAACATGTTTAAATTAATCTGAAACTTGCTTCAAAAAATATGAAACATGTTTAAATTAATCTGAAACTTGCTTCAAAAAATATGAAACATGTTTCAATTAATCTGAAACATGCTTCAAAAAATATGAAACATGTTTCAATTAATCTGAAACATTCTTCAAAAAATATGAAACATGTTTAAATTAATCTGAAGCATGCTTAAAAAAATATGAAACATGTTTCAATTAATCTGAAGCATGCTTCAAAAAATATGAAACATGTTTAAATTAATCTGAAGCATTTCAACAAAACTTAAGCATGTTTCGACAAAACATAAGCATGTTTCAAAAAAACTTAAGCATGTTGCAACAAAACTGAAGCATGTTTCAAAAAAACTGAATCATGTTTCAAAAAAACTGAAGCATGTTTCAAAAAAACTGAATCATGTTTCAAAAAAACTGAAGCATTTCAACAAAACTTAAGCATGTTTCAAAAAAACTGAAGCATGTTTCATGAAGCATGTTTCAATTAACATGCTACAAAATTTTTTAACATATTTCATGATTTAAAAATCGTCTAACTCACCATAACTGTTAGCAAATTTCCAACAAATCCGGAAACTCCAACACAAATAAACACAGCAAGAAGAAACCAAGTTGTTACATTGCTAATTGGCCTTAAAATATTTTTATTTTTAAAAATGTCTGTATTAAAAGACATTGGAGCATAATCCATTTCTGCAATATATTCAGCCAAAGATTTTGCAAATTCAGAAACATCCTGAGTTGAACAAAAAGTTCGAAGTGAGGGAATATCGAGAGGACTAGTCTAAAAATTTTATTTTTTTATCTATACAATATTTTCAATAAAAGTTTACGAAAGTTTCATTTGATAATTTTAATCGGATATTGTTAAATTGCAGAAGCACGTCAGGGCCAAGTCCATGACGCAATTCAGCCTATAAATTTTAAAAAAATTCATGGTTTTTGGTGTTTGAAAATGATTATAATTTATAAAAATTATAATTACTAGACTTGAAGGAGCTGCTTCCGTTGGACCGTGAATTTTATATAATCTTGGCACTTTTATTGAAGTATTTAAAAAAGAAGCATGGCTTTCTGTTGAAAGCATTTTTATTAATTGATTTAAAAATAAGGCTAGACAAGATGGATATTTTCAAAATAAAAAAGCTTTAAAGATTGGGAAAACGCACTTTCCTCTAAAATTGATTTTGTTTGAGTAAATTGCCATTAATGCTAATCATATGAATTTAAAAAATTTTTTATAAAAATGGAGGATAGACAAAAGGGGAGAGGTTTAATAAAAAAAATCAATTAGCTTTTTATTTAAATTTTTTTTTAAAAATTTCCTTTAAGAAACTAATAGTTAACTCCCGATATAGTGAAACTCCTTTACTGAAAGTTTGACGTTATTAAGAAACAGAAGAATGAACAAAACAATTTCTTTAGTCTTAAAGAAACAAAATTAGCAGAAAAATGTTTATTATTCAAAAAAGCATGTTTTATTCAGCAAAGTAAAAATTGTGTAATCTTATATTCTTGGGAAAAATATTGATATGTATTTATTAAAATATAATTTTTGAAAAAATCTAAAACAATTTTTGCATTTTTCACATTTTTATTCTTTCCTCTTCTTTAGACGAGATGAGAAAAAGCCTGGAGGCGTATTTTCCATATCTTTCAATAAACGAATTTTTAGTCCCTTAAAATCTAAGTTTAAATATTTAGTGGTTTTAGTAATCATAAAATTATTTTTTCAAATTTTTACCTTAACGCTGTGGACAGCCTTATAATTTGTTTGATTGTTTTCAAGAGAAATTACGTCATTATTTATTTGCTCAGATTTTAAATTTTGATGAGAGAAAGTAGTTTTTGAACATGTTGGTTTTTGCTTGAACATAGTTGGTCTGAGTCTAATTGGGTTGCAAAATGCCAACTGAAAAATAATTAGGACTCAAATGGACCGTATTTAAAAGAAAACTCACAACAGGGGAAGCCAAGCTATCTAACGATTCACGCAAACTCTTCCTAGTATTAATATAGCGGCTGTCAGCAAGTAAATTCTCCATTTGTAACTCTTCTGCACTTAAGCCAAAATATTCGGGGAAAATATCACTGAAATTTGAAAAAAAAAAATTAAAAAAAAAATTTAATTCAAAAAATTAGTAAATGTTTACTAATTTGTTTGAGCCAAAGTTATATCCTCATGTGTTGTATCGTTAAAAACAATTTTGCTAGCATTACAGTCCACCTCAGGCAGTTTAACAGGAAAATAAGGTAAAGGCTGAAAAAAATCAAAAATTATTTTTAATTAAATTTAAGGTGACAATAAATGCCCCACCTTCACATTGGTAACAGACGAAACAGTAGATTCCAAAAAATCTTTAAATTCATTGCAGTCAAAGTATGAGTTATGCCGAAAAACTGTTAGAGCATGTTTTAATTTATCGTTATTCCCATCTGCTATAAATAATTTTTAATTTTTAAAATTAAAAAAATAATCTTTTACCTTCTTCCAAAAGTAGTTTCCACGTTTTACATAAATGTTCGAAATAAACAACTAGCAAATTATTTAAAATATTTAAAGAAGATGGTTTTGTAGTTGAAAATCCAATATTATGAATAATTGAAGCAGTCGATTTAAACATTAAACTTTTTGGATCAAATTGATTGGAAGACATTTTTAAATTGAGGAAAAAAAGAATAATAGAAAAAGAAATAAATTTAACGTCCTTCAAAAGATGATTTATTTAATAAACTAAATAACTGACAATGAGAAACACTTTATATTTATGCCTGACTTAAATAATGGAATATAAAGCAAACAAATTTAAATTAGTCACTTTGTTTGGGAGGAAAATGAAATAATAATAATTGTAAAAATAAAAGACATAATGGAACAGTTAGTCGCAATTTTTATTGGAACACTTCTCAGTCGGACAGTTCACTTTACATTTAACAACTGACTGTTCGTTGTCATCCTCACAAAATAATAAATACTACAGATTACTCTCGTTATAAGGACACTTCATACAGCATAAATAGAGGGATTTTACCTTATTTAGTGGCACTCACTGGGTAGTATGGGAGCAGGCCAGTTTACCGCAAGGCCGGTTTACCGCAGGCTATAACTTATTTTACATTTACCAAAAATTTTCGACCCAAGCATGGTTCGACTCAGCTCGTCGAGCTGAGTCGAATGACACTAAGATCTCTATTATATGACACTTATAAACAGAGTTATAGCCCTGCGATAAACCGGCCTTGCTATAAACTGGGTGTATCCGGTTAGTATCTTCAAGTTTCCTTATAACGGGAATCAAGTTATTAAAATAATTTCTTCAGTTAATTTTTTTTAATTATCCGGTTGAAAATACTCCATTTGTATGTTCATTCCAGTCTTCCCAATATGGATCCTGTTCTTCTGTAAAAATGAAGAAAATTGAAAAACAAAAATAATTGTTTAAATTACCATCATGATAATTTTCTCCCGTTTTTGTCTGTTCTATTGTATCTGTATTACAATCATTCAAGTAAGTGTCTTCCATTTCTTCTTGCTTCATTTGATGATTTATGTTATCTATATTTTGATTATTTTTACTTGTATAATATTTTTTAACTTCTTCCATATTTACTTTTACTTCTTTTTCTCCTTTATTTATTCTTCTTGAGAATTTAGCAAAATCGCGCATCTCATTAACAGTAAAATCTTCTATTTTTAATAAATCGTGTAACTCATCAAGAGGAAGATCGCCAAAACTAAAATTTTCTTAAAGCGTTACAATCATTTTAATATGTCTAGGATAGTTTCTTTTGCCATTATATTACCTTTTTTGGCATTTATTTTAGGTTGCTAGGCTGTCCCAACCCCAAGGACGTTTAGTTCAACACCAAGGTCCAAAGGTTTGGTCCAGCGGAGGTATAAAAGCTTTATTTTTATTAACAAAACTTTAAAAAAATACTTATTTCCATTTATAGTTCCATTACATTGCTCATGTGTATCAAAAACCCTACGAAGAAAGGTTGTATTAATCCCTCCAAATCTGCATGTCGCTACTTTACCATAACAATATAGAATAACCAATCCTCGAATATATGCATACTAAAATTTTATATTAAGACTAGAACGTTGAACAAAATTTTATTAAAAATAAATGAGCTTCAGAGTCATTATCAGCGTTGACTTTTTGTTTTAAATAATTTTAATAGGGAGCAGGCCAGTTTACCGCAAGGCCGGTTTACCGCAGGGCTATAACTTATTTTACATTTATCAAAAATTTTCGACCCAAACATGGTTCGACTCAGCTCGACGAGCTGAGTCGAATGACACTAAGATCTCTATTATATGACAATTATAAACAGAGTTATAGCCCTGCGGTAAACCGGCCTTGCTATAAACTGGGGTGTACCCATTTTAATATTACCTGCAATTCCTCGTTATCAATCCGATCAAGTATTAGTGATTTCCGATCTTGTCTCTCCTTGACCTGGTCATTTGCTATTTTAAAATTTGGATTTTTCTTTACATAATTTTCAATCAATTTTTCTTGTACCTTCAGAGTTGGAAATTTTTCTAAAATTTTAATTTTTCTTTTTTTTATCGGCAGCTTGTGTTTGTCGTCAAAAGTTTCGTTATCACCATTCTCAATAAAATGTTTTGAAGATCCTACATGTTCGTATGTTTCACTTTTTTTTTGTTTCATTGAAGTAATAAAACTGCATAATATAATATTTATAATTAAAATAAGGATAATATTGCTACTCATTTAATAAATTGAATTTTATAAAATTATAAAATGTCTAAAAATGTTTAACTTTTAAGTTAAAAAACATACAAAGCCTATTTTTAAACTTTAATATTTTAATAATATGTGTACTATGTCTTTTTATTAATTCAAATTTTTTAAATAAAATAAGAAAATTGTGAAATGAATGCCTCTTTTCTTCACTCGCTAAAACGGGCATGGCCAGCGTGCGACAACGTGATCGCCGACTATAGCCGACTTACTCTATGCATATAAAGATAATTAAAATTGGAGAGAATGAAGGATCTTTTGTTGAGGTTGCTATTAACGCGTTCGCCAAAATGTCGGATTTTTATCAAAGGACTTTTTAATTTTAAAGGGCACCCCAATCGATTCAAAAAAATTACACGAATCTTGTTAATGATTTCTTTAATTTTTTCGCAATTTTTTGAAGTAAAATCCGCATAAATTTTAAGAGAAAGAATGTGAGACTCAACTGTATATTCATATTATTTTTTATAACCATTTGAACATTTGAAAGGCAAAAAGTGGCACCTCCTGTTCGACAATATCCTTTTTTCATTTTTTGTTAAAATATGTGCTCTTAAAATAATAAAAAAGAACAAAAGTAGGCATTTTACTTTTATTATTTTCTGAAAAATTTGTTAAAAATATTTTTATTTTTATTAGTTTTATTTCTTCCGTTTTTCAAGTTGAATATTGCGCACACCTTTGATCTCAATTGAGGAATAAAAGTTAAAATTCATTTTATTATTAATTTTTTTAATATTTATTATTATTATTATTATTAAAATATTTATTATTATTATTTTTTTTTTAATATTTATTATTATTATTTTTTGTTTATTAAAGTATGAAGTATCAAAAACAAATTCCTTAACCTCTTTAAAAATAAATTTATATAAATTAATCAAAGTAATGTCATTTTAAACTGCTTAAATAAACAAACAAACAATTTATTCTTCTCTTTTTAAACTAAAATATATTGTCAAGGTAATAAAATTAATTTTAAGTCAAAAATCTTTTTTTTTTAATATTTTTTGGGACAAATTTAATTAAAAAAATTAAGTAAAAAATCTCCTTTTTTATAAAATTTTTTTTACTTAATTAGTAATAATTTCCTTTAATTTTTATTTTTCCGTTATTTTTTATTTTTCTAACTTTATTTATTCATCTGTGTTTAATTTGGTTAAATAGCGTAAAAACACAATTATGGAAAAAAATAAAAAAAAATAATTTAATTTCCGATTTTCGTTGGAATGGTCATTTGAGTCTGAAAAATCGTGAATTAAATTTAAAAATTCATAATTTTAATTTTTTCCAACTCTTTTCTTTTCAAAATTCAAGTTTTTAATCCAAAGCTGTAGAAAAGCTCTTATTATTGCACGCATTGTTTTTATTTTTTCACACTTTATTGTTCACTTCTGTCACTTTTTTAACGTTAGACAAAAAAAAATATTTTATATCCTACAGGTATTTTATACAATAAAATTTTTTTTATGTAATTTTCAAATTTTCTATCAATTTTTAAATATAAGGTTCATACTCTATTGAACCTAAAACCTTCCTTTCCTGGTGTAAAATTTTTCTTTTTATTAGCATCTCTTTCTCATACCGCTTGTTTGTTATCGCAATTGTCACTTTAAATTTATTTTATCAATTTTACTCAATAAAAACCAAAATATCACCATTACAATTAAATTAAAATTTTTTAGACTGTCACGACTTTATCACTGTGCGCAATTTTTTAAAGCCAAAATTACAAATTGACGTTTTTATGTATTTTTCACAAGCAAAACACTTACATTTCCTCTTCTTTAAATTTTAACACAGTTGATCTTTTCAAGGTGATTTTCTGAGTTTCCCCTATATAACCTTAATTACCCTCAATTTGTTTTGGTGCCAAAATGTCGCCGTCCTTTTACAGAGTAAAAAAATAAAGTCAATTGAAAAATCAACTCATCTTCGCTCTATTTAGTTCTAAGAAAAATTAAATATAATCTTGGAATGCTACGGAGATTTTTTAAAATTAACAACAAAGGGTTGATTAAAAACAGCCCTCCTTCCCCTGAATAATGAAATTAACATTTTATTTGATTATTTTAATTTTTTACTGTTATTTTTGTCAACAAAGCACCAATACAATGAGGAAAAGAAAATTAAGACAACAGAATGTCCCTTGTTTAGTAAAAATGTGTACAAATAGATTTAGTCATTTGTTAGAAGAACATGGCACCGAACCGTCCACTAGTGTTGATTATTGTCTTTTATTAAAGGTAAATGCTTGTTAGAGTAAAATTAACCAGTCTAATAATATTTTTACTTTTGAGTCTTAAATAGAATTAAATTTGAAGTAAAAAGATAAATTCATAAAGGACATTTGATCCCATTTCAGGATTATCTCAATTGCTTAAACGATTCCTTTATTACATGCCTTTCTCAACTTGACTTTCACTCAGCAATTACCGTAGCTAATCAAAATTGGCGAAAATTTAATTGTAAAAAATTTGAAGGAAAAAAGCTTGACCAAACAGAATGCCAATTTTGGGAGGAACAAAAAGAACAATCACAACATAACAGAAATGGTAATTAATTAGGGTCTACATTGTTAAGCTAAAACCAAGTGAAAAGGTTTTGAGTTTTTGCCTATTGACCATTATGTCCATTCTTATAAACTAGAAAAATAGTTTTGCGGATAAAAGATGCGACTTTTGGCTTATAAAATAAAAGAACAATTTTAATATTTCTTTCCAGATGAATACTATGATGATTACGAAAATAATTTTTATGATGGCGATCAGCAGGATGACGAAGCTGAAGAAGAAATTAAAAAAAGTAATAACAATTATAGAGAAAAGAATAGGAGATGTGCCATTTTTGGACATGTTAGTGTAAATTTTTAAAGGACCTAAAACTTGAATTTAATATTTTTCATTAATTACAGTTACATTTGAATCGTTTCTACTCCAATTTACCTGAAAAGTGTTTTATCAATGGGGCTCATCCTCTATTCGACAGTCGCTTCTTACTCGTCCAAGTGACTATTGACGAGGTTTCAGAACAAATTGAAGGAAGAAGAGGACATTTTATTTCAAAGGCAATTTAAAACACTTTTTTATTTTTTAATAATGTTAAAAATTTTAGGTTGCTGTGATAGTCAGGCCACGTGAGGGATGTGTACCTACACAAAAAATTTATTTAGTTGATGCTGCTGATCCAGGACCCGTTTCTAGCACTTTTGATGATGGTACAAATGAAATTGGGGAGCAATTTTCTAAAAGGTGTCAGTTGAGTTTTGATCCTTGTTAAAACAATAGTGAGAAAAAAGTTGAAACACCCTTTTATTTTTTGACACCGAACTGACCCCAAATTAATTACTTTGAGTTAGAAAAAAATTTAAAGTGTAAAAATTCACGTCCTTGAAGAAGGAATACGTGCTGATATAATATTCTATCATTTGGCAACAACAGTTAGAATAAGAAAATTTGGCAATAAATTTCTTAGTGTTTTTATTGACTCATCTAAAAGATTATTAGATTTGGTAAGTTAAAAAATAAAATAAAATAATTATTTTTTAAGCAACAAGATTATTTTCAAATATGCACTGATGGCTGTAGAGGAAAAGGAAGAGACGAATCTGTTGATAACATTAAGGGACCTTGCAGATCAGATATTGAAGGCAAGTTTAACTTTATTTTTCTCATAATGTTAATTTCGAGTCCACCCCTAAAGATCGAAACCCAAAAGATCGAAAAGATCGACTGAAAGCAATTTGTCAACTTGCCAGTTCGGTCAAATCTCTTAACACAATTTGGTCCATTTCAAACTTGGACTTACAAGGAGTGTTTTATTAATTGACCGAACTGGAAAGTTCACAAATTGCTTCATTTAATCTCAATCTTTTGGATTTCGATCATTTGGGTTGACCCGTTAATTTCCCTCAATAATTAAAGAACATTGTATTCATCAATTTTCATCATTAAATAATGAATGGGTTGATGTTTGTGTTAGAGAACTTGAAACAAATGGCATTGAATTATCTGATTGGTACATTTCGATGCAGAAAACGTTGGTAGATCTCTACGGAACTTCAAAAGCAATTATCAACTTTAACATGTTTGTTTTAAGGTTAAATAATGCAATTTTTTGGAGCCTAAATACGGTAAATAACCAGTTGATTGCCTATCTGTCCGCAAAGAAAATTCGCTCTTTTCTTTTCTTCTCTTGCATTTTTGGCGTTAGGAGAAGTGCACGCTTATTTTTCCTTCGCCGCTATGCCTTTTGGCACTTGGAAAGAAAGGGATAAAATAATTAAAATTAATTAATAATAAAGTAATTAAGCTTCAGAATTGTCCGTCAGATGAGACATATTACAGAAACTGAAATACCTAAATATTGATCCTTTTACTGGTTTCATTTTCCGAAAATCCTTCTTTTTTTTTTAATCAAGGAAATTTGAAGCAAAAATTCAAAAAAAAATTTCAAGGTAAAATCTAATTTTAGGGCTAACAATTCTGAAAAGATATTTGACTCATTTGTCTCTTCAACTCATCAATTTGATAAATTTACTCAAAAACAACAAATTACTCAGAATTTATTAAATTGTTCTACAACTGTTAATAAACAAAATAAATTCTCTCTAATAAATAATAGCTTTGATACCTCTTCTTCTTTTACTAAAAAAATTATCTCATCTTCATTAAAAAAATTTTATTATTTTATTTTTGTTTTTTTTTCATTGTTTTTTATAAATTGAAAAAATGTTAAAAAAATGTTTTTAGCCATGAGGTCTTTCTAATGTTGTCAATTCTCGTCTTAATTTATTGTATTCCTATTAAAAAATTATAAGATAATAAATATAAAAAATAAATTAATACCTTTAAATAATAATTTAATGTTCTTGTCAAGCCTTCTTCAAAAGGAATTAAACATTTCCATCCCAATTCGTCGCGAATTTTATTAAAATTCTAAAAACAATTACTTTTTAAATATTTTTATTATTTGCGGATAAAATTTGCGGATAAAAAGTACCGAAAAAATTACAGAAAATCAAGAGAATAAAAATTTAAGTTGATATTTTCACAAAAATTAAATTACAATATGATATCGCCTGTCATGATATGGACGGTCTGCAATAGGTGAAAATTGAATTTTTGTTGATTCTCTAAAATTTGAATTATTTTTTAAATTTTAATTAAAAAATGACATACATATTCATTAATTTTTGAACTTTTTGGTGCAGCATTTCTGTCTAAAAAAATTATTTTTTTCCTTTTTTGAAAAAATAAACTTACCAAATGAAGATTACACTTTTCAAATTCTGTTCTGAAATTTAATTTATTTAAAAATTAATTTTAAAATATTTTTAATTCTTTTTTACCCAATATTGTAAATTTTTGCATTGCGTCCATTTTCCGTCTAAAATTAATATTAAATTTAATTTAAAAAATTCCTAAAATTTTAATAAACTAACAACTAATCGAATTGCCTCTGCACAATCATCCACATAGATCCAGCTTCTAAAATTAAATAAAAAATTTTTTTTTAATTGTTATTCGATAAATATACCTTTTGTGCATGCCATCTCCCATTAACGGATATGGCTTTCCTTCTAAAGCGAGTCTTGTAAATTTTGGAATTAACTTGGAATAGGCCTGACGAGGTCCATATACATTATTCTAAAAGAATTTTTTTCGATTTAGTTATAGTGATATTTCGTTTAAGCGGTAAAATTTCGAAAGACCAAATTTTGAATATTTCCCAAGGGTATATTATATCCAAAAATTTAAAAGCTATACCCGAATGTCGTTTCATTATAACCATTTTAATGAGAAACTTACCATCCTTACCATCACATAGGGCAGTCTATACGAATGCTGAAATAATTTTTATTAATTTAATATATTTTTACAAAAATAGAAAATTAGGTCTATATTATCCAAAAACAATAAATTAAAATACTCACAACCCTCACATACGTGATAGCTGCGGACGATAACTTCACAGGCTGCCTTGCTTGCTGCATAAGGATTTGTTGGGTTTAAAGGCGAATCCTCATCATTTGGTACATTATTGTCAATTGAATCACCGTAAACTTCATCTTAAATTAGAAGAAAAGTTAAAATGATTTTTTTATAAGTTTACCAGTGCTAATGTGTACAAATCTTTTAATTTGTCCATGAGAGTTAATTGCCTCTAATAATGTTGTTGTTGCGATAATATTTTCTTGAATAGTGCCAACACGATCAGAATATGATTCATCAACATGTGTTATAGCAGCAAAGTGGATAACCTTTAAAGCAAATTAAAAATTATATTCCATTTGGAAAAGGTTGGTTAAATCCTCAGGCTTTTATAGGCATAAATATAACCTTTCTTTATTAATATATGAATTTTTTATTTCTTACCGTATCTATTTGATAAAGTTTCAACAAGCTTTCAACTAAAGACTGCTCTAGTAAAGTTCCATGAACAAAAGTATAACGCCCAGATTTTCTAACTTCTGGAATTATATGTTCAGTAGATGCTCCAACTGCCAATTTGTCAATATTGATAAATCTAATTAAAAAATATTTTATCAATAAATTCTAAAAAAATCAAAAACCTCGAATCTTGCCACTTATCAAAAACAAAGTTAATAAAGTTAGAGCCGATAAAACCGCATCCCCCCGTTATTAAAACATTTCGAGGTCCAGAATAATAATTATTGTTCTTATTATTTAAGTTTTCTTGTCCATTTTTAATCATATTATTTTTGTTTAATTAGCTATTTATATATTTTTTAATATAAAAAATGTCGTCAAGTGAAAGCAAGGAGGATTAACACACAAATTTAATATTGAGAGAAGAGTTGGTAATTTAAAGAAGAACAAAAGTTGTTTAAATAGTTGCTACAAACGATATGTGCGCTTTATTGCCGCTGGCAGTTAGATAAAAGAGAAAATAATTTTTAAAAAATTTGGAGAAGATGCAAAGAATATTTAATTTTGTATAGTTGAATATCTTGACTTTGGGAGAGCGTTACTAGCGAAAAAAAAATTCTGGTTTTTTTGTTAATTTTTTTCTGCTACTTGTTTGGCAAATTGGAAGCAAAATTTTTTTTTAGAAAATAAAATAATTCAGGATATCAATTAAGCTAAGAATATAGAATGATTAAAACAAAATCTGAGAATTAAATTTAATTATCAGAATTAATAAGAAATATTTATCATAAATCAGAATTAACCTTAAAGGAACGAGTATACGCCAAATAAAAAATAATAATTAAAAAATTTAATATTCAATTAAAATTAAAAATATAAAAGAGATAATTATTTTTGGTATTGATTTAATCCTTTATGATATTAAAGCGAGAGTAACTAATCTATAGCAGTTTAGCAAATAATTATGACCTGCTTTAATCGAAAGATTGTTGTATACTGACAAATATACAAACAATTATAAATAATATTTATCCGAAGGAAATAACAATTAAGATGAAGTGGGAATATTTGGGAATAGCAATGGGACAATAGTTAATTAAGGACAATAAATAATGAACAAGTGGAGACCAAAGTGAACCTTTTATAGTAAGAACAATTGTTCTTTTATAGTAGTGTAAATCCACTACAACAAAGATGTTGAAGGAATTACAAACAAGAATGATAAACATTCAATTTAATAATTAAAATATTAAAAATAAATATAAATATGTAAATTAGAATTATTAAAGGAGTATCAGAATTAAAAAGAATCAGAACAAAAATAAGAATAATTTAACTTTTTTGCACTCAAAATGAATTAAAATTTAAAAAAAACAGAATATTATTTCAATTTTTATCAATTAATTTTTTAGCCAAAATATTGATGCATCATAATAAAAATTAATTTTATTTTAATAATGTTTTCAAAATTAATTTATTAAAATTAATGTAAATATTATCCAATATATTTATTAAAAATATTAACATTTAAATATATATTTTTTATGTGTTAGATGACTTATTTTCTATTTAATATTTAAAAATGACCGAATTTAGACAATTTCTTAAATTAATATCAAGTCTTTAGCTTTAGGATTATTTAAGTCACTAAAAAAGCAATGTGTTACGTCAGTTTTCTTTAAATATGTACATATTTTTAAATATATTTTGAGTGAAAAATATCCTAAATAATCTTATCCTTTCTTCTTTTTTTATAAAATTTTTGTTTGATCTTTTTTATTTTTATAAATTAAGGACATTAGGTAATTTAAAAATAAAAACAATTTGAAAATAAACAAATAATATACCTATATCCGACTTTTAATTGTAAAAATCTCAAAGTCCCCCTTTCCCTCTAGTCGTGAGAACTTAAAACCTTCATTACCTGCTTACCCACACATACTCGTTTATAAAAACACTCATTTTTCGCGCATTTTCCTCTAAACGCCCACTTGCTTCTTTTCTTTTGGCACACATTTTCGTGACTTGGCTCATTCGACATTTGAGAGGCTAATAATGCCTAATAATCAAAAAGAAAATTTTTTAATTTTTTTCTTTCTTATTAAAAAAGCGGCACATTTACCCACAATAAATAAGCATAAGTGCGTGTAATTTTAATGAGTACAAAATTATTTTATTCTTCATTTTTCTTTAATTTCTTTCATTTAATTCTTCGAATTAAATGAAAAACATCAAAACTAAGATTTTTTAATTAGGCCAAGAATTAAATGGAGAAGGAAATAATATTTATTTATGGTAAGACACGCAATTGGGAGAAGTTTTTGGCACATCTATAATTTCGAGAATTAGGTTATGGTAATATTTATTGGTAACAAACCTTTTTCTTCACCACATTTTGTGGCATTTTATTCTTAAACTAAACTTTTAGTTATATTTTTATAATTTAAATTTAAAATTATTAATTTAAAATTATTTTTATTTTCCTTAAAAAGGTCCAACAATTGATGTAACAATTTTGTTCCCACGTAAAAAAATAAAATAAAAAATATTATACAAAAAATTGTCTAGTATAATTTTCAAATTTGTATAAAAGATACAAACATTTTGTTTAAAAAAATAAAAACAAAGAAAGTTATAATTTAAATACAAAAACTTTAAAAGGAAAATGCTTTTATATAAATAAAAAATATTTTTTTTGTATTTTATTTAAGCATGTTTTAATTAAATTAAGCATGTTTTTGTTTAAACATGTTTTGGTTTAAACATGTTTGTTTTTCAGTTACAAACATAACTGTATACAATATTAAATGGATACAACAGCGCAAACACAAAATAATAATAATTTATCACAATTTTGGGCCACTGCGCAAACATCAATTCCCATTACATCGTCATCCTTAGGTGTTTCTCCAATTTTCTATGGAGCAAATTCACTTACAAAACAGCCCGAACATTCTCTACCTCAAACGCAACAGCTTATTCAAACATTATCTTCTACCAATATTAATACCGAAAAGTTTGAACAAAAACAACAGCATTTAAATGTTTTGGATCATTCAACTTCTGTTTTTCATTCTCTCCAACAGAGTCATGTTTCTCCACAAGCTCTTATTCCATCAACTTTTTCAAACATTCAACAGACTAGTTTTCGGTCACCAATTGTTGGAGGTATCAAATTTTTTAGTTATGACTTTGTAAAAATAATTTCTAACAAAAAACATTCAGCAAATCCAGCATCATTTGATGCAACTGTTAATGCAGCCCGATTTGCACAACATCTATTACCTACAAATGCAACACAACTTCCTTCTTTTGTAAATTTTGATTGTATGGGTTTAATGAACAATTTTGGCTTAACAACTGGTCAATCGTCAGTACATTCACAACAATGTAACACAAATTTTTCTTCAACACAATTCATATCTACAGCAGAAACTTTACAATCGACCTCTGCTGCTTTTATGCCCTTTGCTATGAATAGCATTTATGTTAATGGAGATGATAGTAGTAATAATGGGATAGGAATAAATAATTCATCTTTTATTCAAAAACCAACACCTCAGGTACATACACAACCTTCAGCCAATGTCTTAGTTAATAATCAACAGGTGAATATATTTTTATCTCTTATTTTAAGGAATGAGAAAAAAGTATCAATTAATCTTAATTAATCAGAAAATTTATTTAAGATTGATTCTACTACACAATTGCATTTAATGGATTTGAGCAGTCGAACAGTACTAAACAGAAGCAATGATAATATGAGTAAAGGAAATTTATCAATTATTTCTAATGATGTTTCCAGCACAAATATAAACGAATTTATACATCCACAGTTGACAACATCAACAATAAGTGAATAAATTTTAAATTATTGTGACTTGAACCATATTCAATTTTGGAATAAATAGGGGATCTCTTTAAGAGAACATGGAAATAATTAATATTTAAATAATACTTACTATTTGTTAATTTTTTATAGAAAATGAAAATGAAAGTATTGGACAACAAAGCGCATTTTGTACTTTTACTGGAGGGAAAATAAAACAAGAAATTGCTAGTATTCCAAAGGAGTGAGTTTTTTAAAAATCAAACCTAAAATCTAATTTAATAATTTTTCAACTTTCAGAACAGCCACAATTCCTCTAGAATCCTCTCATGAAGCCAGTTACTCCTCTAGCTCTGAACAACGTCCTCAAACACAATTAAGTTGCCAAGTTTGTCACTTGGCTGCTTCAAATGGCCTTCATTTTGGAGCTAGAACATGTGCTGCTTGTGCAGCATTTTTTAGAAGATCAATAAGTGATCAGAAAAGATATATTTGTAAAAGATCTCAGAGATGTGTAATTAGACCCAGTGATAGTGGAAGTTGCAAATATTTTGAAATTAAAAATAATTTTTTGAAATTTCAGCGCAAGGATATAGAAAAATATGTAGAGATTGTAGAATGAAAAGATGCCTGGACATTGGAATGCTTCCAGAAAGTAAACAAAGAATTTTAAAAAAATTTGGGTGAGCCGGAAATTTTCGGCCAAGCCGGCACAATAACCCGCAAAAATTGGTTTAAATATGTATATTCTTTTTAGATGTCCAAAATAAGCGGAATAAGCGTGATTATTTCTTTGCGGATGCCTTAAACAATGTAATACAACAAAAAGACATTGAACAATCTATGGATGAAATTAATAAAAATAATAACCAAAGGCAAATTCAGTCAATAACTAGAGCAGAAATTGATAAAATTTTGGGATCTCATTTTAACAAATTTACTGAATTTAATGAAACACAATCGTTAACAGGTAAAATGATCTTTTTAACCTAAAAAAGTGAAGGTAAAAAAATTTCAGCACTGACTCAACAACAAAGTTTACTTACATCTACCTTAATAAATGATAATGCCAAAAATTCTTTGTCAGATGCTTTTAATTTGAGTCAAATAAAACATTCAAATATTGGGCCCTTATACTCTGGTTCGGTAATCAATCCTAACGAAAGGTTACAAAGAATCGCAGCATGGAATGAATAGATAAAACTTAAAATGAGCAAAAAGGTGTTATAGGTCATACCAAAAAATTGATTTTTTACAAAGAATTTTTTAAGTTACTATTTCCAAAATATTTAATAAAATAAATTTATTAAAAATCCGAATTAGATTTAAAGTTTGCTAATAAGCAAAACATAAAATTAAACAAAACTTAGTCTCGACAAAAGAATAAAATATTTTTTCTTAATTTAAACCGTTTTATTTGTCTCCTGCTTCTTTTTATAATCGTTTAAAGCTGCCTGGATCGCATCTTGTGCTAACACTTTAAACGAGGAATTATTAATAATTTTAAAATATTGTTTAATAATTTATGGGGCAAATCTTATAATTAGTAAACTGATAGTTCTCAAGACTGTTTTTTTGGAATAGAAAAAAGATCCTAGAAATAAATTAAAAAAACAAACTTGAACAGTGTAATTTAACAGGAGGAAGAGAAAGTTCCTTCGCAATTTGTTGATTTTGTATTTTTCCTGCAAACTCCAAATTTTGTCCTTTAATCCACTCAGTAGCTAGCGAAGAACTGGCAATAGCTGAACCACATCCAAAGGTTTTAAATTTTGCATCGATTATTTTTCCATCCTTATCAACCTTAAAATAATGAAATTAATAAAACAAAATTATTTTTATTAATCAGCGAATTATAATTGATTCAAAATGTAAGATACAAAAAAACATAGAAGCATATGAAAATCATAATAAAAAGGATTAAACTCAGAAAAATAAAAATAGTACTCATCAGTTTTATTAAAAATTTATGAGTTATTAATAATCAAAAAAACCTTTATTTGTAATTTCATTACATCTCCACAAGCAGGAGCTCCTACAACACCAGTCCCAACAGAAGGATCATTTTTATCCAAAGCGCCAACATTTCTTGGATGTTCATAGTGATCAATTACTTTTTCATGATACGAAGAAGTTGTTATAAGTCCGAAACGATTTGCATGAATAAAAGTTTTAATATTGCCAAAACGCTGCATTTTTATCTGAAATATAAAATTATAAAAGATAATAGGAAAAAACAAAAATTTCAAAAGAGATGTTTACGTAATTTCAAACGGTCTGGCAATAAAAAAGAAAGACAGCGTATGCAAAAAGAAAAAAAGATAAAATAATCTACCTACCGTGTCCCTACAAAATGGTAAACGAAATTGCACGACATTTCGTCCCAACAGCAAAAAATCGTGGGCTCGGGTAAACGAAATGTAGTTTTTTTGCCTTAGAGGCGAAATGTCGTGCAATAGAGTGTAACAAAATGTAGGGGAGCCCACCTCACTGTATATTTCTATAATTAACAATTCCACACTCTCTCGTTTCACAAACTTAAAAATACAAAATATCAAAAAATAAAATACCAAACGAGCAGACTGGCAATAAGGATGATCTTTAAGCTTTTGAAAAATAGTGTTTTTTTGTTCATAAATATGTCATAGAACTGACCAACTGTTGCTTTCTTTTTCACCATTTGGTGTAACTGCTGTCATTTTATAAAAATAATAACTTCATGATAGTCTATATTTTTTGTGAGAATTACTTTCGTTATTTTACATTCAAGTACCTTAAAATCTTAAATAACTCGATTTTTTTTTTCATTGTATAATTAATATGTAATACTTTTAGATTATTTTTAACAAATAATTTTTTAAATGCGCGAAATCGTTCATATTCAGGCAGGACAATGTGGAAATCAGATAGGTTCAAAGGTAAAAATTCATCTTATAAAATTCTATTTGATGTTATTTAAGTTCTGGGAGGTGATTTCTGACGAACATGGCATTCAAATGGATGGGTCTTATAAAGGGGAATCTGACCTACAACTTGAAAGGATTAATGTTTACTACAATGAAGCTTATGGTATTAAATTAAATTTTGTATTAATATTTATAATATTTTATTTTATGTGGAAAATATGTTCCAAGAGCTATACTTGTTGATTTGGAGCCGGGAACAATGGACTCAATTAAAGCTGGACAATATGGACAACTCTTCCGTCCTGATAATTTTGTTTTTGGTCAAAGTGGTGCTGGCAATAATTGGGCTAAGGGACATTACACCGAAGGAGCTGAATTGGTCGATAATGTTTTGGATGTTGTTAGAAAGGAGGCTGAGGGCTGTGATTGTCTTCAAGGGTTTCAATTGACTCATTCACTTGGAGGAGGAACCGGTTCTGGAATGGGAACTTTATTGATATCAAAAATACGTGAAGAATATCCTGATCGAATAATGTCTTCGTTCTCTGTCGTTCCGTCGCCAAAGGTTTTAAAAACTTTAAACATTTTAAAATTTTAATCTTTTAAGGTATCTGATACTGTTGTTGAACCTTACAATGCCACTCTTTCTGTACATCAACTTGTGGAAAATACAGATGAAACATATTGTATTGACAATGAAGCGTTATATGACATTTGCTTCCGCACTCTCAAGTTGACAACACCAACTTATAGCGATTTGAACCATCTAGGTTCATCTCAATTGAATATTTATATATAATCTTTTATTCAGTATCTATGACCATGTCTGGCGTCACCACTTGTCTTCGTTTCCCAGGACAGTTGAACGCTGATCTTCGAAAATTGGCAGTAAACATGGTTCCTTTTCCTCGTCTCCACTTTTTCATGCCTGGATTTGCACCGCTTTCAGCAAAAGGCTCTGCTGCTTTTCATGCTCAAAATGTCCCTGAACTGACTAAACAAATGTTTGATGCCAAAAATATGATGGCTGCCTGTGATCCACGTCATGGCCGATATTTAACTGTTGCAGCAATATTTCGTGGTCGAATGTCAATGCGGGAAGTAGACGATCAAATGATGTCAGTACAAAGCAAAAATTCGTCATACTTTGTTGAATGGATTCCAAATAATGTTAAGACAGCAGTTTGTGATATTCCCCCGCGTGGCCTTAAAATGTCCGCTACATTTATTGGAAATTCTACTGCGATACAAGAGCTATTTAAACGAATTTCTGAACAATTCACAGGTTGCTAACATAAGATGTTGGAAATTTAGTTTTAAATATTTTTTAAGCAATGTTCCGTCGCAAGGCATTCTTACATTGGTATACTGGTGAAGGAATGGATGAGATGGAGTTTACAGAAGCTGAGTCGAACATGAACGATTTGGTTTGTAATTTTTTAGAATTTTACTTTAATTGGCATTTTTGAAAAATTGATGAGATTTTATTTTGCAAAACGAAAAATAAAATTTTGTGATTTTCTTGGAATTTGATTTATTTGATATTTTCTTATTTTAGGTGTCAGAATATCAGCAATATCAAGACGCTACTGCTGATGATGAGGTTGAATATGACGCTGAAATAACAGAACCAATAAATGCTTAAACTAAAAAACAATTGTTTTACTAAACCTTTATTTATTTAACATTTTTGGGAAAAGCTGCCTTTGTTTGTTTTTGGCATTTTATTTTTTAGCTTTTTAAACAAGTAAAAATACTTTTGAATAGAAAAATTCAATAGTTTAAACACCACAGTTCAAACATAATTAATTTAAACTTTATTTGACACAATGAGTAAATTTAAAAGGGCAATTGTTAATTTATTCTGTAGTTTAAAAGGTCAATGAATTCTTTCCCACCTTTTTAAAAATATTTATCAAAAAATGTTTCATTTATGTGATTCATCTGTCTTTTTGTCGTTCCCAAAAATATAAGCCAAATAATGTTAGCTTTTTAATACAAAATTAAACATAGTTATTTTTTTTCAAATTTATGTAACAATGCTCTTAATTTACAAAATATTCTTTATTTTGTTCATTAATATTATAATTATATTTTTTACATATGGCGAATTGACGAAACATTTTAAGCAGTTTTTGGACAAAAAACATGGAAGTGGTAAATAAAATTGTGTAAATTTTATTTTTTAGAGTTTACAGAGAAAATGAACAGATTGGATATGGGGGGATATTTATACGGCAGTTTTGGAGGAAAAGAAAGTGATAGTGATAAATTAAACAATGAGGTAATTTTTTAAGATATTGTTATTCCTTCTAGTTGAATACCTGGAAACTTTTTAGTGATTGTTAATTTTTTGTTTGCTCGCTTTATAGAACACCTATGTCATTTTGTTTAACGACCAGCTTTTTTGATTTTGAATACTTTTTAATCATATTTTTTAAATTGAGCTTCTCATGAGAATATTTCTCATTTTATTTTTCTAATCCTTTTTTTTATGATTATAGCCAGTAATTTTTGTTCATGGGGTAACTTTACGTGCAGGCGTCTTTGTTTCACACAGAAATTTTTTTCTATCAAGGGGATATTCTGCATCTGAGGCAAGTTTCTTTCATAAAGAGGATTTGTTTTAAAATAATTCAGAAAGAATTTAAAATAAATTTATATGTTCAGTTATACGCAACAACTTATTCAGACGGGGGGTATACACCCTTTTTTATGAATGAATTGAAATGCGAAAGTGTTAAACAAATAAGGGAGTTTATTATTTCTGTGCATAATTATACTGGAAGGACTGGTAATAAGAAAATTCAAAATTAGTTAAATTTAAAATAAAATTTTTAAAGTTGACATAATTGCATATTCCATGGGTGTTGCAATTTCTCGAAAATCTATTCTTGGCGGCCATTGTGTAGATACAGGGGAACTTTTGGGCGATTCACTCACATCAATTATTGACACATTTGGTATATTTTCATAAATATGGACAATAAAAATTTTTTTAAAAGTTTCTGTTGGCGGTGTTGCTTACGGCATGGAATGGTTAGTTTCTGAAAATCTAGAATTTCTAACGATTTTTGGATCGGGTTAATTTTCAGGAATTTATTTTCAAAAAATAGGTGCCCTAAAAATGTACCAGCTTGCAATGAAAATGATGGAATGGTTTGCACCTCTGAGTTTATGCGTAATATAAACAAAGCTATGATTCGCTATGAAGGCCAAAATTCATTTGCTATTTATAGCAGGTAAATAAAACTTTATTACTGTAACGATTTTATTCTTACTGTTCCATCTTTAATTCCTTTTCTGTTTATATGATACAATTCTGCTGCAAGTGGCAGTGGAATTGATCGTGGTGGACAAGGGCAATAATTCTTTTCTGCAGCCTCTTTCCCTGGTTTTCCATTCTGAAAATAAATATAAAAAATATTAAAAATTTTCAATAAGGCTTATTTTAATAGTTTACCTTTCCTGGTAGTCCTATCTCCCCAGGTTCTCCTGCTTGGCCAGGTTGTCCTGGTGGACCTTGAAGACCGTCACTTCCTGGTTGACCATCTAATCCTGGTAATCCTTGATCTCCTGGCGGACCTATTAGGCCTGGAGGTCCTTTTGGTCCTGGAGAAGGAATACTAACGTTAGAGAGAAAAATTATTAACTTTCATTGAATCATACTATGTTATGATAGTTTCGCCTCCACGGCCTGATTCTCCATTTATGCCTGAAGGGCCTAAAATATTTTGTTAAATTAATGAAAAATTTGCTGACCATCTTACACTTGGCTAAATACTTATATTTAATAAACTAACCAGGTGGTCCCTGTTCACCAGGCGGACCATTATTTCCTGGCCTTCCGTCCTTTCCTTGTTTACCGTTTTCCCCCGCTAAACCATCTGGGCCTGGACGACCTTTAAAATATATAAATACATTAATTATTTCATCTTTTTATTTAAAAAACCTGGTATACCAGGTCTCCCTGGACCAGCTTTTCCTGCTGGACACTTTACGCAGGGTGGCTTAACTTTTTCAAACACAAAAATGCCTCCATCTTCTCCAGGCTTGCCTGGTGGTCCTTTCTGTCCGGGAACTATAAAGTGAAATTTGCATTACCATAGAGGTTCAATAAGAATTTGCTAAGTTTTAAAAATTTAAATTCCTGACCCATCCCTTTACCTCCTGGTTCGCCTTTTTCACCAGCAGGTCCTGGAAGACCTTTAGGGCAGTTTTGTGCACTTGGAGCACATTCTAAATTAGACTTTTAACTTATTTGGCTCTCATTCCGATTGAGTAAGAGAATAATTAACAAACTTACGACAATTAGGATTTGTATCGCCACCATAAAAAGTTTGCCTTTTATATCTTTCTATTTTAGGATTTAAGAGTAAATCCCAAGATTTTTCAGTAATTACCTATAAAATTAAAAAAAACTTAAATATTAGGTAAATATAAACTTTAAATTGTAATTTTTCCTTTATTAATTCTTCATCCATCTTTTCCAATTCAATAAAAATATTCAAACTTAAAATTATTGCACCTATAGTAATTAATAAGCAAATAGCAGATAAAACTTGAATTGGCGTATTTTTGTCTTTTAACATTTTCTAAAATTAATTAAAAAATAATAAGGGTAAAAATGATAAGGTATATTATATTTTTGGTAAATAAGAGAATAAAGCTAAAAAGAGAAAAAACCTTATATTAAAAAACAGGTTGTATTCTACTTATCATTTAATTTTGGTCGATTAAAAATCTATCATTTTCAGAGATGATTATATTGTCGGTCAGATTTGTTGTGGCCATCCTTGCAGCGAACTAAAAAACGCTAATTTGACAATTGCAATGCGTTTTCATGACCACGTTACTGTTTTTACGCGAACTATGCCTTTACAATATTCGTTAGTTACCACTCACAGTGGAGCAGATTTTTGAATTTTAATATTTTTGCTGATTTAAATAAATTGTAAATACCTATATACAAGTATAAATTATATTTTTTATATTTTTTCTTATTCATATTAATACAATAGGAAACCTTTTTAGCATATCCGCTAAGCTAGAATGCTAATTTATATTTTTTATCCTATTTTCTAAACCATTAGGTTGCTTCTCTTTAATAAAAATTTTTATTTTATTAAACCAGTTATTTTTATATTTTATTAAAGGAAAAAATTAATTTTTTATTTTGCGATCATCGCAGATTAAATATTAATTATAGTATTTTTTAAATAGCCATTTATATGTACATAGGCTATACAAAAATTTTTTTTGAGATAATAAAGTTGACTATGGTTGTTTCGGTGCCTTCCGACACTAAAAAATTTAATATATTTAATTAAATTTAAAACTTAGAATTTATTAAAAATATTGTAAATGGGAGTAATATTAACTGATGGTCGCTTTATCGGGCTTATAGCAATTTCAACTTCGATTTTAGTCGTCTGTTTTACTTCTTTTTATTTACACCAAATGATATTACAAATTAATTTAATTAAGAGTGAAGTAAATGTTGGAATAGATGAATTTAATGCATTACAGGCATCAACCCCAATTAAATAACAAATTATTTTGAAATATTAAGGGAAGATTATGGTCAGACTTGGTGATAAATACTAAAAATCGAGTATCAGTTCTCTCATTTGCTGCTGAAAAAATTAAAAAACGACAAGCTACAAATCCAAACTGTGATTGCCTAAATACGGCACAATGCCCTCCTGGGCCTCCCGGTCCTCCTGGAATTCCTGGACTTGATGGGGAAAATGGAAAACCAGGAGAGCCTGGACCTATAGGAGAACAGGCACTAGCTGAACACAAACAAACTCAAGTTGATGAAAGTTGCCGTAAGTGGAAGAAAACTTTGTCGTTCATATAATTTTAAAAACAATTGCAGGAGTCTGCCCCCCTGGGCCACAAGGTTTTCGAGGATATCCGGGTCCTGCTGGCCCACCTGGAGCTCCGGTGAGTTTAAAAATCTAGGATGGATTTATCAGAATAATTATAAATTAAAATTATTTTAGGGAGACTCAGGTGTTGCAGGAATTGCTGGAAAGCCTGGTCATCCGGGCCAAAGTTAAAATTTTCTTATAAAAATTTTCATTTAACAATTTATAATTTAACAGTTGGTTCACAAGGAGAGATGGGTCAACAAGGAATGCCTGGAAAAGAAGGAATGCCTGGATTGCCTGGATTAGAGGGTGTTATGGGAACTTCTGGCAAACAGGGAGAGCCTGGAGTAGTTGGTATGCGTGGACCTAAAGGTTATAGTGGTGCACCAGGTAAATGTTTAAATAAGAAACTAAAATTTAATTTTTTATATTTTAAGGACGTCCAGGAATGCCAGGAGTTCAAGGCATGAAAGGTGAAGAAGGTTCGCCAGGATCACTCGGACAGCCAGGTTTATATGTTATTTTACAATACAATAAATTTATAATTGTATTCAAGGTTGGGTTGGCATGCGAGGACAATTCGGGGAGCCAGGACAACCTGGTCAAGATGCTAAGTAATAAAATAAAATGAAAAATTGATTAACATTTATTTTTCCTCTAAAAGTTACTGCAAATGCCCAAAGCGTCAACCAATTGTAGAAGAAGCTGAATTAAAAATTAGCCCCAAAAATAATCTCAGCACTCCCCCAAGTCCTTCTCCACCGGCTTTTGGACCGAAAGAAACTAATGCTAGCATTATCAATGAAGATTTAAATTCAAAAGAGAAGGGGGAAGGTTATGAAAGTGGACGTTATGGAAAAAAGTAAAGTGTAAAGTATTGTATTTATTGGAATAGTTAGAATAGAAATATGGATTTTGAAAAAAAATATAAATTTTTATCATATTTTTTATTCAAATTAATCAAATACTATTTTGTAAATTTATTTTATTTAGTGCTATTTAATAAATATTGTACTCTAATAATTTGTTATTTGTAATATCATCAACTATCAATTTCTGTAACTTCACACAAGTATATCTAAAATTAATTAATTAAAAACTCTCTAAGCATGGGATTTTACGGGGATAATGGTCTTAATTTTTACTCTTCCTTTTAAGAAAGATATAAAAAAGTACCCTGATCCCATTTTTTGCCTTTCAATATCTAACATAATTAATATTAAAATTCTAAATTTTTTTAATGCTATTGACATTCTACATATTAAATATAAATCTTATAAAACTGTTATAAAATAAATTCACCTTTTATTCAAGAACATCTATATCCTCGAGTTGTGCATTCTTGTATCAACGATGAACGCAAAGTTAATAAACCATCTGCACAACCAATGCCTACATTCAATATGCATTTACTACTGCATGCATAGCTACAACAACTTTTAATAAAATCATCACCACCATTAACTGAAATAATTACTAACAAAAGAAAGAAGACTCCGAATACTTTCATTCCGTTAATTTTTTAGTTTTAAATATTTAATAAAATTTTAAATTATGATTTTTTCTAAGAAATAACCCATTTTTATATGATCAATGAGGCTAAATATTTTGTAAAAATTTTATAGCAATTTTTAACACGTATTAATATTTAGAGGTAAAAATATAAAATTTACCTATTTTATTACTCTTATTTGTACACAACAGAAAAATCAACCTTTCCAGCAAGATAATTTTATGCATTTTTGTTGTTAAATATTATTTTACCTGTAAGTGTAAGCAAAACACATTTAAATCAAAGCATATTTTTAAGTTTATTTTAAAGTTTATTTCTTGTTCAAATTTTTTCTTTTTTTAAATTATTTAATTTTCAAATATTAGTCATATTTTATTTGTATATATCTCGTTTATAGATCGATTGTTTGCGAATAAAATCTTTAGAGGATAATTGTTGATTTTTTAGGAAAATTTTGCGCGATATTTTCTCTCCTTTTCAATCCTGACAATTTTTATTTTTCCCTTCTCTTATCCATTATTTTTTAAATATTTTCTATTCTCCTTCTATCTCTATTAAATATTTTTAAATGCCAGTTGAAAAAAATATTCAAATAATTAATCATGTAATTACTTTTAAACAATTTTTTTAAGTTCTAATCTTTAAAAAATTTAAGCAATTTGACCCAAATGCTCCAGAATTCTTTCCATCAACTTGTTGCGAATTCTTACACGTTAAATCTGCATTGTATGTTTCTTCATTCATACAGGCAAATTTAAAAATATTTTTTTAAATGTTAAACTTTTTTTTTTAAATATAGTCTAATTTTTTAGTTTGCATTTGTTCTGTCCCTAACTCTACTTTATCTAATACTTGAACAATCTCAGTTTATTAATGCAGTAGACGTTTTTAGGCCCGGTGTAGGATTTGTTGTACTTATCAATTTAGCTGGAATTTTGTGTGCTGTACGTTTTAAAATTGCATATTGTTCCTAGTCATTTTTAAGTAGTAATTCAATAAAAAACAGATCTGTTTAAAAATAATTTTTTAAATAATTCAATCAGTTGATTGGTGCTTGCCTTCAACGTGATCTTTTCATTTCTGTCCAAATTATGATTCTACTTGGGCTTGTTTGCCTTTCTGATTTGTTGGCTTTTGTTCTAGGTACTAATCTATCTAATATAATAGATTTATCAATTATTAAAATTTTTTAAGTATTTACAATGGCATTTGGTTCAAGAATCTCACTTGGATATTCTGTGGATGCTAAATCTTTGATTCAATCATTCTTGGTTAATGAGCAACGTTGGGAATCTTTTTTGGGACCGTTCTGGCCTTATTTGCTAGCAATACTTTTACATATGACCGCTTGTGCAATGATCTGCTTTGTTGCAACTTACCGACGATATAGAAAATTTCTGAGGGTATTTTAATTACGAATTAAAAACATAAAAAACTTACAAAACATTTTTTTTCAAATAATTGAAAAAAAAATTAAATTAATTTGCAAACTTCATTTTTAAAATACAAAAAATTACAATTACAATTTTACTAAAATTTAACAAAACTTTTTATTTTTAGAGAAAATATTCAGTAATAAGCGACTCTTCCGCTTCAAGAAACTGATTGGAAGAATAAAATTTTTATTGCTTAATTTCTTTTTAAAAAATATTTTCATCTTTAAACAAATTTTTTGATAAATTATAATTTAATTTGTTTACTCGCTTGGTTCATCCGAAAACGTTCATTCTAGTGTTCATTACGCAAAGAAAAAATGCGTGGGTGAGGAAATATTTGAAATAAATTTAACTAAACTTACAGCTTCTAAAATTAACGAAAATGGCATTATTATTAGTCAACTAAATAGTGTTTAAAAAAAGCATAGGATATATGTAATGAGTGAAATTTAAAGTTTTTACTAATGCTGGCCGTCAATCAGCTGAAGTCAAAATTAAATTGCTATGAGGGAAATACATTGTAGCTTTTTCTTTTCACGAAATTATTGGGATTTTTTCCTAGAAATACTTTGGAATTTTCTATGCCAAATAGGCATTAACACATAATAATATTTAAAACAAGTTAGTTTTCAACTTGTAAAACTGCTTTTGTTAGTTGTTTTTACAAAATAAATTAAATATTGTAAATTTTACTTTTCAGTTAAGTTTTGCAAATTTACTTTAAAACATGTTTCATGTTTTAGAGTTTAGAAGAATATATGTTATTTTTTTATAATTTAGTAAAAATTAAGTTTTAAGTTTAGTTTTTCTTGCTCTGTATTATTTTTAATCATTAGCTGTTCATCAAAAATTAATTCCCTCGCGTCTCCCCTACCTAGGTAGCTTCTATACTTGCACTAAAGTCCACTTGCATTTTTTGTTTATGTAAAATTTAATATTTACATTATGAACTAGAATTAATGTATTTATTTTACAATATCAATGCTTATTATGAGCCAAAATTTTTTTATGTAACCATATTTTTTTCTAAATATTCTAAATTTTTCCATCAATTTTATTTAAATAGTAAAAAATGTTTTAGTTTACCAATTACATTTTAATTTAGGATGCAAGGTTAACAAAGATTTGGCAATTTTAACAATTTAGTAGTAAAATCGTGTCCGAAATTTGAGAAAGATGAGTTTGTTTCGTACAACATTTTGTTAACTCAATTGGCTTTTCTTTAATTTTTTGCTTCTCGTGTATTTTTCGTTTTTTATTTATACCAAATTTGATGACGTGCCCAATGCTTACGTTTTTGGATTTTTTCGGCATCGACAAAAACAATTAATAAGTTGGTTAAAGGGTATGACATTTCTTTTCATTTCCTTTTGTTTTTGACAAGAGTAAAACCTTGGGGAGTTAAAAACATCAAAAAATTGCTCAAATATTTTTACACTAAACCTTAGGCATATAACTTATATTTTTTACTTACCGTTAAGGAATATTTTTTAAAATTTAATTTTTTAATTGTATATATACATATTTGTAAAACTTTAAAGTCGTAAAACATGTTTTCAACTTTCTTTAATGTTTTAATAAAAATGTTCTAAAGTTTATTAGTTTATTCGCTTCCTTAAAAGAATGTTTTGAATCATAATTTTATAAAAAATGTTTAGATCAGTATAATTTGTAAAACTTATTTGGAAATCTATTTCTTAACTTTACAAACCTAAATTTTTAAAATTTTTACAATTTGTAAAAATTTGTTTTAATAAGCATGTTTAAAATTTAAAAGTTTGTTTTTGTTTGTTATTCAGGAAATTTATTTCTTGCCTATATTTATCCGCAAAACATCAAAAGAATGTTTGGTTACGTTAACATTTTGATTGTTGCATTATCGTCATTATTAATTTGTTTAGGAGAGAAAATTGTAAATGGAGAAGCGGTTAATAAACAACAAGAAATCGGCATGGAAAAAAGTGAAAAATTCCTATATAATCTATTTTTCATTGAAAATCGTCAAGTTTAGGAATGTTCTCATATGCCGATTTAATGAATAATTTTGGAGGACCTAGTGCCCTAGATTTGGTTGAACCAGGTAATGCCCTACTTTTGGATGATGAAAGACCAAAACGTGAAGAAAATTATAATAATGATGATGTACATATTATGACACTTTGGAAACGTTCACCATCTTCTTATTTAAACATGGCTAGTGATTTGACAAAAAAAGATGAATTTATTGCGCCAGGAGTCTTACGATTTGGAAAGCGAATGCCAGGGGTGAACTTATTAATCTTAATTAACATTTTAATAAGAAAAATGTTCAGGTATTACGGTTTGGAAAAAGAGATAGAGTTGTACAAGAAAAAAAAGCCGTCCCAGGTATTTTGATTTAAAAATAAAGTTTTAAAAAATTTAAGGAGTTCTTCGTTTCGGCAAAAGACAAGCACAAGAGAGTGGAGCAGTCCCAGGCGTGCTCAGATTTGGAAAAAGAATGCCTCAGGTGCTCCGATTTGGCAAATAAAAGTAATTATAAATATACCGATTAATTAAAAATTATATATTATTGCCATTCTATAATCTCGTTCCGTTGTCTTTTCCGCCATTGCCATTTTTAAAGGCACAGAATAAATTTAAATTTTTAATTGAGTAATATTTTACTATTTAATTTATTATAAAAGATTTAAGTTTATAACGTATCAATTTTTTAATTTTCAACTAAGCCGCTGTTGGATTTAGGTATTTATTATAAGTTTAGGTTATTTATTCAATTTATCTTGTTAAAAATTCACAAAATTGTTTACGTTACAATTGAATTACAATTGTAAATAGTATATTTTATCAATTATCCAATTATTATTTTTTAAATTTCACATCGAACAAATCCATTTGCCATTAAATCTAGTAAATAATGCAAAAATTTATTTAAATTTATTGAATTTTTACCTTTAATTTATCAACAACATCCATTTGACAAACAAGCAAGTTGATAAGTTTGACAAACAGAATTTCCCCTACAAAAAACTCGACAGCCTACTTGTCCGCACTTGAATTTACTACAACAGCTACTTATACTATTAACCGAGATAACTAAAACCACAATTAATAAAAATAGCAAAGGTAATAAAATTTTCATTTTATCTAAATTTTAATTTAATATTGAAAAATTTTAGAAAGTTGATGAATATTCAGATGTCTTTAAACAGTTATTTAAATCATTTTGTTTTCATTTTTAGGAAGGTATTAAAAATATTTTTTGATCATAAAATAATTTTAATCACGTTTTATAAAAAAACAAGTCACATTTTGTTGTTTTGTTTATTTTATCATTACAAAACATATGTTTTAGAAACCGATAAAAAATTTTTATAATAACAAATGTTTGTTTTTAATGAAATAATGTAAACATTAAATAAAAATGAAGTGATAAATTAAAAACAACAAGGAAATATAAATTTTTAAAAAATTGGCATTACTTTGGGAAGAATAAGTCGGATTTTTCTCGAGACCGAGATATGGAGTTTCATTATCTACGGATTAATTCCGTACCCGATTTAGTCCTGAAAAATCCGGCGACTAATCTGGTCTGGTTTTAACTATAAAATCATAATAAATTGATTTTAAAGGGCACCCTCAAAACTATTAAAAATAAAATTAAAACTTTAAAATTTTATTCAATTAAAATATAATAATATATGTATTTATAATTATAATTACATATATGTATTTATCGTCCTCACATATTTATTTATTCTTCTTTATTTAAACATTTTAAATTCCAGTTTCTATTTTCTCTAAGCTAAATAATTTAATTATTAAATTGATTTCAATTTTAACCTCTTCATTCTCAACAGCATCCCTTGCTTAAACAAGATCCTTGTATAGCTTCACATCTAGGATCACCATTACACTCCGAGTTACAGTAGCCTTGGCAATTGACCGAAAGTATCAACACCAACATTAGAACGAGCATTGAAAATATTAAATGTTTCATTTTCTTTCTCTTTTATTTGATAATTTTTATTAGCTAAAAATGCTTAAATTTTTCATTAGGGTGGCAAATCATATGTAAATACTTATTTATACTGAATAGGTATTAGCTCTAAAATTAAAAAAATGTTTTTAGCCTATTTAAAGTTAAAATGATGTATATTTTATCAATATTTTGGCATTTTTTGATTTTGCCATGTTTTAATATATTTTTCAATTTTTTAAACTAAAAAACATGTTTTTAAATAAATATTAATTTTTAAGACCTTAGTTATAGAACTTACTTATATATACCTATATATTAATAATTCTTCCTGTTTTTAATTTTTTTTAACAAGAAAAAATAAGCATCATTAAAATAAACAATCGTTAAACAAAATAAAACGAATTTTATTATTTATTTTTTGCTTTTTTAAACATATGATTACATTATGAAATTATTTGAAAATGAATACAAAAAAATTAAAAATATTATTTAACATTTTATCAAAATATTACAGTAAAGTGAACCGATGTAGTAATGGTACGAGACAATGGTTTTTCGGCCCATATTTCATTTAATTGCGTTATTTCTTTTTAAGCTCCACTAAAAAATAAAAATAAAATACTAATTAATTCAAACCTTTTATTGTACTTCAGTACACGGACAACCAAAAAATCTACAAAAGTCCATTCCAGGTATACACAATGGATCCTTTACCAAACACCCATTTGCTGTACATACCTTACAAATTAATGGACATACTTGAGGAAAGAAAACGGTACAAAATTGCGAATTAACTGATAAAATCACTGCAAAACTTAGCAGCAAGAAGGAAAGTAATTTTTCCATTTTTTAATTTTTTTAATTAAAATTAATTTATGTTCAATTAAAAAATAAGTTTCGAATGGAATTTAATCTGATTTTCTTTTTAAAGATACTATTATATATGGATTTTAGCCCAATGATTTCAAGAAGTTATGACTGAAACATTCGAAAAAACATTGAAAAATTTAGAGAATATTAAAATTAGTAATATATAAAATAATAAAAATAAAATTTTTGTCATATTTGTATAATTCCTTAATTTATATTGTTATTTTTTGTTCATAAAAATATGTATTGTAAACATTGGAATCTTAGCGAAAACCACGTATAATGCTGCTATTTATAATAATATACACATGTTTATTTTACGTTTAAGGAACTTAAATTATATTTACATCATTATTTAATGTTATGATAAATAACTTTAATTTTTTGTATTTACAATATTTAAAAAAATTTTTTAATTATAGAATTATAAAATTATTTATTAAAATATAAAAAGTTATGACCATTCTAAAAAGGTGATTAAATTCAAAATTATGCTATAAATATCTCAAAAAAGGTAAAATTTTAGAAACTTAATTTTTTAAATAAATATAATTTTATGATTTATTTTATAAAGCTTAGATCATTTTTTTATATAAATTTTAAAAAAAGTTATGATTAAATAAAGAAATTAGAGTTAATTATTTTATACAAAGGCAGAGATCGCAGAGTAGGTTATCTTTCTCTTTATTGCACAGTTTCTTTGTTTCAGGTGATTACCGAGGCTGCTTCCTTATATATTTTTGTTTTAATTTTTAAAATAATGATTTACTACTATAAACCCTATTCATACTTTATTACTATTAAGAAAAAAATTGTCGATTATATTGGGAGTCTAGGGTTCTTTTTTTAATTTTTCTTGACCTTTATATTAAGCAATACTTTGTCAAACTATTTTTTAAATCTCTAATAAATATGAATTAACTTTTTTAAATAAAAAGTTGCTTAATTACAGATTTAACTTTAAATAGGAGATGAAATAATATTAATAAAATTTTGAAATATTCGTTGTGTTTTGCTGTCCGTTAGTTTCGTTAATTTTTTCATAAATAAAATACATATTATTATCGTTCCACTAATTTTACAAATTAAAAATTTTTATTTAATTATATTAAACTGTTTTCCAGTTGTTTTTTATAAGTAAATTTAATTGAATAAACATGTTTTTCATAAATAATTAAATTAATATGCAACTTGATTTTGAATTAAAAAAATAAATTTATAGAGAATAAATGGAACTACAATTTTAAGTATGAAATTCGCCAAATTGGTGGAACGAAAATTAAATTTTTTTTAATAATTGAAAAATAATAATTAAAGTTTCAAGGTATAAATAGTAATGTTTAGTAGAAGAAAATATTATTTAAATTAATTTTATCAAATATAGATAATTATCAAGATATCTTTAATTATCAGTCAAACAACTAGTTTATCTTAAATTGTTAGGTATTAAAAAAATGAAACTTTTATTAATTCTACTTGCAATATTTATGGTTGTAATGGTTGAAGTTAATTGTGATAGCAGATGTAAGGTTTTAGTTTGCAGCAAGTATTGTAGCTATACTTCTGCTGCTCAATGTAAAGGAGATCAAATTTGTACAACTGCTGTAATAAAATGCCCGGAATTGAACTGCTGTGGATCTGGATAAATTTATGTAAAAAATTTAGTTTATAAAATTACATATTAAATTTATGTTCTAGAACAGATTTAAATAATTTCAATTGAATTTAATAACAAAAGATATAATTGATTATTGACTGTTATGTATTATTGAATAAATTTGATACTTTTAATATTTTTTGTTTTGTTTAATGAAGTTTTAATTTGAAAAGTATAAGATATACATATTTAGGAGAAATTCAGTCTCAAAATATTTATTTTTTTATTATCAAAGTTTTAATAAATTTCTCAAAAACTGGTCAAATTATAGAAAGTTTAATTTTAAATAAATCTAATTTTATGATTTATTTTTTAAAGTTTAGTTCATATTTTTATATAAATTAAAAAAAAGTTATGATTAAATAAACTAATGTAAGGTAATTATTTTAAACAAAGGCAGAGAGTGCAGAGTAGTTTATCTTTCTCTTTACTTCTAACAGCATTGTTAATCATTTTTTAATTATTAAATATTTCAAACTTAATTTTCTTAAATTTATTAATAATTTAAATTTTTTAATTTAACACTTTTGAATGAATATTAAAAAGCTAAATAATACAATAAAAATAAATACTTTTTTTATTTGTCTGTTACTTCTCTCCCAAATATTGCTGTTGAACGCAAAATAAACTATCGGAAAAGGTGAACGTTTATTTACTAATAGTAAAATATTTAACAGAAGCGCCTAAGACTTTCACGCCGCCCAACCTTTTGTCAAATTGGCAATTTTATGTTTTGTATTTTAATTGCTTGTAAGAAATGAAGAAGACTTGTGTAAAGGGGAATAAAATCCATTTTACCTCTCAAAATTTTTTACCTATATTTTCAATTCCCCAACTGCTAAAGAAAAAATTTTCCTATTGTGTTTTGTATTTTAATTGTATAGAGGAGAGCGTGGGTAATTTTAAAAAAATTAATAAAATAAATTTTTCCATAAAATCCAATCTCGCCTCAGATTTTCCCTCTCATTCTTACCTTTGCTTGCGTTTCTTATGCCAATATTTTATTTTTATTTAAAAAATTTATTTTTTATTTAAATTTTTAAGTTTTAAACAAAGTTTACTTTGCAAATAGCTAACCCCTAAAAATTATAAATGAATGCTTCTTCTTCTTTTGTTTTGTTAACTCTTCTTTTGTCAATTTACTTAAGTAATTGCGCATTAGAAAAGACACAAAGTGATTCCAATTTACTTTTATTAAAGAATGGTAAAGAAAAAAAGATAAATTACGATAGATTCAATATCATAGGAGGACTTAAAAAAGTTTTTAAATCTATCTCATGCAAAGAAGGGACAAATCATTATGATCCTATTAATGAAAAGGAAAGTAAAAGTAATACCAAAAGTGACGGTGTAGCGAGAAATAAAGTGGGTGAAGCGAATATAACTCGGATGAAAATTTTAGAAGGAAAAGGATTCACAAGTAGTGGTAAGTATATTAATAATAAATTAAAATTAGATATTACAAAAATGCCATAATATTTCACAAAAAATCAAAATTATTTTGATATATTCAAAGATTTATAAAATAAGATATACATCAAAGAATAAGTGCCTAACTCTCAAAAGTTTCAAAAAAATTTTTTACAGGTTCCTCTTCAACTTCAAATCCAAGCACTCCACGTTTAGTTAATTTAAATCAGTTACAATCTCCTAAGCATATCTCCAAGGATTTTTTTCCAAACAAATCGCAACGTTTCAACGGTAATTCTCCGCAAAACTTCAAATATTCTAGGAATGAACAAAAAATATTTCAAAGTTATCATCCAGCGAATTTTGATAAAGAAGGTTCAATGTTTTTATTGTTTAAATTTTTTATAAGTTTTATTTTTAGACAAGTATCCTGTTTTTGAATTAAAAGATCAAAATGTTTACGGAAAGGTTTAAAGGAGGATAAAACTTTGGATGATCAAGAAGAAGAATTTTCTTTTCCAAGTATTTTTATTTTTTATTTCACCATTAAAATTGATTAAACTTTTTATAAATTTATATAATTATACAATAATTTTTAAATTGTTCTTCATTTTAATTTCAGAAATTATTGATATTGAAAACCCTCCAAATTCTCCGTCCAATTATTTTAACAAAAGAAAAGAATAAAATTATTATTGAATGGATTAGTTAGAAAATCTTTTTGAAGATAAGAATATTTACCATAAATGCTCTAGGAGCAATCCGTTATTTTAACCTCCTTTTGTCGATGCGATCCCCTTAGATTCTTTACAAAATTATTCTTCATTTAACGATTTATTCATCAAAATTTTAATTAACTAATTTTTAGTTTTATTCAAATTATCTTTATTATTTTTTTCGTTAAATTATTACCATTTTTCTTATTTGAATTTTTTAAATTTAATTTATTTCAAGTAATTATGACAATAAGCTACACTAAAGGAAGAATCAATGTTACCTCAACTTAAAATTTAAATTTTTTATAAATTAAATTCTTAAACGTCTGAAACAGTAATTCTTTTCCTTTTTTGCTACTAATTTTTTTTTAAAAAGATAAGAAAAAATACGTTCGAGTCATAAATTATTTGCCTGTCACCGGATTTAGCTCTAAAAAGCCTTATCTAATTTTTCCTTGAGGCAAAAAAGAGTAAAAGACAATTTAAATTTTATTGTTGAATTTATCTTACCTAAAATGCTTTAAAAGAAGCGCAATTCAATTCCCTTTTAGCAAAAGAAAAAAGCATTAGGTGGTTGGAAAATGTCAGAAGCAATCAAAAGCTTTAAAAAGTGAAAAAGGCTCTGGGGAACATGAAACACGACTCTTTATTGTTTCAAAGCAAAAAATAAATTTTTTACCCCATATATAAAAAAAGTTATATATTCATGAAATGTAATTTGAGTGAATAACGCGTAAAAAATTGGTAGTGAGGTAAAATAAAAATAAACCTTTTTAATGCTTTTAATATTTTTATTTACTTCTATTTCATTTTATTTCCAACTTAATGCTTGTACTATCTATATTGCGACAATATAAATTGGTCGGTACTAGTAGCGTCAGGCACTGATTCCATTCCCGTTCAGTTTGTCCACTAAAAATAGCTTGCCCTGGGATACATCCCAGGTCTAACATTTTTATTTCTTCTTCATTTTGTCAACTTTAGCATTGTTTCACTTTTTTATTATTCTCTTTTATTCACTATCCAAGTAATTTATTGTTAGCCATCCCTATTTTTTTAAAGGCTCTTCCTGTTGCTTAATAGGCGCTTAAATTTCCCACTCTCCAATTCAAAAGAGCAGCTTTATTTATTCTCTTTTTTAATGCTTCTAGCGATATTTACTACATCCTTGAAAGCTCTAGAATTTATTATTAGAGACAAGTTACTTTCTTACTTTTCAATCCATTTTTAACACTTTCCTTTGCGCATTAAAATTGCTTCAAGTTGGGGAATAAATGTAATTATTAACTATTTCAAGTTATTTTGAGTAGTTGAGAGAATGATTAACAAAAAATACTCTGTACCCTCAAATGAACCTTTAAATATACTTAAAAAATCTGACACAATTTTGTTTTCTTTTTAATCTTTAGCCTTTTATAAATTTTATAAAAATCTATGTGAACCAAAAATCTCATAAAAAATTTATCAAGTCATATTGTGACATAACTAATTAAATATTCTATAAAAAAGTGTGACGAGAATAATATTAATAAGTCACTAAACGTTGGAAATAAAAATGTCCAATAATAAGAATCAAAGATTAAGTGTCTAAATGGCATTAATTTAATTTCATCATTTGCTATATTTTTCACGTAATTTTCTTTTTTAAAATTAAAACAAATGAATTTTTATCAATATCCCTCTTCATCTACACCACAGTCAACTACTTCGATTTCATTTTCACATATGGAACCTTCCGTTATAATGCCAGTTTCTTCTCCCTCTCCAACATCCTCAGTTCATCATATGCGAATGGCATTAACAATCACACATTTATTACTTGTTTCTCTAGGTAAAAATATTAATAAACTATTAAATAATATTATTATATATTTAGGTTCTGTGAATTTATTGGTTGTTTTGGTCATTTTAGTAAGGTAAAAATTTTTTTTTTTAGACTTTTCTTGGCTTTACCGAAACTTAAATAGAAAACCTTGCAATTTTTTATGGACCGAGTGATAATAATAAGAATAATAAATTTTAATTTTAAGGCCTTACATGCGTTCAATCACCAACGTTTACATGGTTTTACTTTCATTTAAAACTATAATTTATTTTTTATTTTATTATTTATAAAATTAGTATTGAACTTATTTATGTATTGAAATTCGGAAATTTTAAAATAAATTTTAATAGTAGAATTTTAACCTATAGATCTCCCTGTGCCTCGCCGATTTTATTTATTTAATAAATTTAACTTTGGTTGCTGCCTCCCAGCTCAATGAAAAATCTTGGCCTTTTAATTCACTTCTCTGCACAATGTGATTTTTTTTAAATATGTAAAAGTACATTTATTTTAAGTTACCATGGTACGGAAACGACTGGTTTGTAATCATTTACATTTAAAATAAAATTGGCTGAAATATTAAATAATTATTATGCCTAAATTAATTTTTTTATTTTTCTTATTAATTTATTATTTAGGCAAATATGCAAGTGTAATGTTTGTTGTTCTTTTAGCAGTTGACCGGTATTGTGCCATGTGCCGTTCAAGTTGGTGTGCTCGTTATAGGTTAATAGACCAGATTAGTAAAGAATTAAGAAAAATAAAAAAATCTCAAGAACTGTTTTTATCCTAAATAATTTTTTTGTAAAAAATCATAATAATGATTATAGAAATGATTTAAGAAATTATCGAACAGCAATAGCTCTTTCCTTATGTGCCTGGATTTTTGCTGCAACATCTGCCTCTCCACTTTATATTTTTGCAGAAGTTGCTTTTTTGAGGTTGCGTTCAATTGAGAAAGTCCACAAATTGTGTATTGCTAAATGGCCAAATTCTGATGTTGCCAGATGGTAAAATATTTGTAGTCTAATAAAATATATATTACAGGTATATAACAGCTTCTTCCATTCTTATTTTTGCATTGCCTCTAGCAGTTATTATTTTCTGCTATTATCACATTTTTATTAAATTGCGTGAAGCGCTCAAGTCTTGTAAACGTCTGAAACGGGGTGCTAGTTCTAGAGCGCCATATCATCGAGTTACTAGGTGAGTTTAAATTGTGAATTATACTAAAAATTAATAATAATTATTTAAATTTTTTAGATTAGTATTATGGGTTGTCATCTTCCATGTAATGTGTTGGTCTCCTTTTTGGCTATTTAATTTATTTTCTTCAATTTTTCGACTTAGAATCTCTACACAATTTGATCGTGTTGTTGTTAATATTATTCATCTTTTCCCCTATATAAATTGTGCTCTCAACCCAATTTTATATGTTGCTCATGCAGAAAACTTTAGAATAGCCTTCCGCTCCTTTTTCTGCCCAAAATTTGTCAATAGAACAAGTAGAAGAAGTGGGGGAGAATTTTATGAAGATAGTCGCTGTGTTGTAATAGCTGGAGGTGGGGGAGGAGGAAGATCCAATTCTATGGGAATTGCTGGACCTGGAAGTTCGGTAACTAATGGAAGCAATCCTGCTGTTATTTTAACAACTGATGGAGTTGATATTTGTAAAAATACTGCAGCATTCTTAAGATTTTCTTCCAAGTTGTTTTTTTTTGTTATTTTTTAGATAATTTTTTAAACAGTTCTGAACGTGCATTATTAACAGCACCAGGGTCTAATCATCACAATTCCTTATGTAATGTAACAGGAAATGGAGTTATTAATATTGGTTCAGTTCCCTCACTGTTGGATTGTCCAAAACTTCCGATACGTGCATATAGTGCAAAGCATTCAGTTATTACAATAGAAGAATGTAGTAATGATGTACAAATTAATAATGAAGAAAAGATTACAAGACAGATATCTCGAAGAAGAAGAAGCTCTGCATGTGAACAGGCTATTTTATCTGGTGGAGGAGTGGCTGCAGCAAGTACTGTTCCTTTTTTTGGGCAGTATACTAAAGAACAAAAAGTTGAGAAAGAAAATAGGTAAAAAATATAATTTAATCTGGACTGGCCGCAATTGAGCATTGCGGAGTGCGTTAATTTAAAAAATATATTAACTAATTATTTTTAGTGATAATGTTAACTATACCGAAAAATCTCTTCTGGATGAAATAAATACTTCAGAAGAATTACCTGAAATATCCTGTAATAAAACAAACAAAAAAACAAGTATCTGTTTCCATACTATTGGAGCAGAAGTAATTGCTACGTCACAAATTTTAAAATATTCAATAGATGAGGAAAACGAATCAAAACTAAACGAAGAAAATTATCGTTTAATTTTAGATGAAGAAAATGAAAAAGATGAATTTATTTGATTAAAAATAAATAATTAATTTAAAAAAAAATTTTGGTGCCTTTTTGTTATTTCTATTGTACATTATATTTCTTAAATCTGAACATATTAATGCATAGCACAACAAGTTTGAAAATAAAAAATAAATTAATTTTTAAATTATCAAACAAAACATTTCTGATACATTAAAATAAGTTTGAACCAGAAATTATTTTAATGTACTTGAGCCAAGCATTAATTTTTTCATTATCTAAAAAAATATTCATTTGTTATATTTGTTTTAGTAGCAGATGAAAAGTTCTAAAAAAATGAGTTAAAATTAAATAAATTTTGTTGACGAGGTTCAAAACAAATATTATTTGATAGTACTTACCTAATAAAGCTTAATTAAAGTGATAAAAATAATAAATTAAGTTCGTTATTTTCTTTTCTGAAATTAAAACGTCTAGGATAGGTCTTAATTCCCCGCTATTATCACCTGATTAAACATAAACTATCAAATATTTACTTTAATGGCACTTAAAAAGTGCATTTAATTTTATATAAAAGTGCTCAGAAATATTTATCTTAATTAAGCTTAATTTTAAAGGTATAAACACAATTTTCTAAAGAATTTTGCACAAATGTTTAATTTCTTATTATTTCTATTATTTACACTTTTAATTAGTTTTAAAGGTAAAATATTTAATATATTAAATGATAATAAATAGTTTAATAAAAATCATAATATTTATTATTTGGTTTTCCCTTCTAAAATTGGGGATAGTTACGTATATGAAGATAAAAGAAATATAGAATTATCTTTTAAGGTGGAAATACACTTTCCGATTCCGAGAAAAAAGCAATTGTTGATTGTCACAACAAACATCGTTCACAACTTGCCAATGGGCAAGAAAAGAATTTAACAGGTAATCTACCACAAGGAATGAATATTAAACAAATAACTTATGATAATAATGTGGAAAGTTCTGCCGCTGCGTGGGCAGCCAAATGTACAATTTCTCATTCTGGTGGTCCAAACGGAGAAAATCTTTTTATGTCAAGCAGTTCAACTATAAACGCAAGTATGAATATTTATAAAAACCTATATTAGATTTAAGCCACAATTAAAAATATTTTTTATAGCGGCTGCATTGTTGCAGGCCTGTGAAAGCTGGTGGAAGGAATGTCAACAAAAAGGAGTTCAAGAAAGTCTAATTCTCGATAGAAACGAATTTAATAAAGGCACTGGTCATTGTACACAAATGGCATGGGCTAAAACAACAAAAATTGGTTGTCATGTGCAAAGATGCCCAAAAGCACAGTGGAAAACATATCTCGTTTGTCAATACAATCCTCCGTAAGTTTAAAACATTTGAAAATAAAAATTAGATGATAAAAATCAGATGATATTTCATTTATAAGAGAAAAATTCAAAATTTTGAACGTTTTTACATTCAATATTATTTTGTTTTAAGAGGAAATTATCTTGGTCAAACGATTTATAAGAAAGGGAAACCATGTTCTGGATGTGACAAGGGATGTAGTTCTTCAAATGCTGGACTGTGCATTTGAATTATATTTTGATTAATTTTTTGTAGAAATTTTAATGAATTTTAGTTGAAGTATTATTAAAATATTTATTGAAAAATATGTTATTTAGTTTCTAAACTTAATAAATTGTATAACTGTGTGAATAATAAATAGAATTCTTTTAAATTAAAAAAGGTAAATAGATGTGAACTCCTCTTTCCTATTCATGTATTTCAATTTTTTCGTTTTTTTTTATTCTTTTTACTTTTACTTTTCACACATAAACAAAGTTCGATTCAAGCGCTAATTATTATTTTCCTTCCATAAATTACCCGGACTTTCTCTGACCCCAAAAATTTATTCTTTCTTTAAAGCTCTCCAGGTCCAGCTTTAGAAATCTATTCTACATTCCTTCATTTTTTAAATAATTTATTTTATTTTTCTTCCATATCTTTTGTCTGTTTATTATTATTTTATTGTTCCAATAATTAACTAGATTTTATTTTATTCGATAAAAATTAGAGATTTAAAATTTTATTTTCAAATACAAGTTATTATTTTATCAATCTTATGTTTTTACCAACGTTTTTTTAAAAAATAGAAAACAAAATAAATTTAAAAATTAGTAAATACAATGTATGTAGATTGATTTTGAAAGCAACCGCTTTGACTTGGAATAAGTTATATAAATTAGATTTTTTATTTTCTTATTTTTTTATTCATGTAGAAGTGCCTCTTTAGATTACTCTTAAAATATAATTATATATTTTATTTTTCAGCCATAGACAAAATTAAAAAGAAAATTTTGCATAAATTCAATGAAAAATATCAGAATAATCGTTTTTAAAAACTGAATATTTTTAAATTTATTTATTTAAAGCTCAATATTTATGATTTTTGTAAAAAATATTTTTTCAAAATTTTCAATATTATTTTCTATTTTTTTGTTGTTTTGTAATCTTCCTATATTTATTTTGATAAGTATAGACAACGATATAATTGGAGAACCAGATATTGAATGTTTAGATCAAGAAATACGTGTTTGGGTTAAAACTAGAAAATATTTTCAAGGCAAGTTTATTTTTCGAAAGTATTTTTTGAATGAATTTAATTATTAAAAAAGCGTGAAAATATTCTATCTTAAAGGAAGAATATATGCAAAAGGAAAATCTGATGATCAGGAATGTGCCAAAGATGATTTTTCTCTTAAACGGACAAAAAAAGTTCATTTTGATTTGGGATTAGGCAGATGTGGAATGAGAAGCTTACGATCGGTAGAAATTATGAGAAATATTATTTTATTTTTTAGTTTGATCCGCGAGGAATGTATTATGGCATAACTTTGGTCATTTCTTTTCATCCAATATTTATTACTAAAGTGAGATTTTATTTTTATTAAAACTTTCCTTTTATTTTATTCAGGTTGATCAGGCATTTCATGTAAAGTGTTTCTTTGAGGAAGCAAGTAAAGGATTAACTGCTGAACTGGGTGTTAGGTAATTAATATATTCTACCTATTATTAGAATAATTAAAACATACCGTTGCTTAACATTTTTAGTATGCTTCCAACAACAGAAGTAGAAGCTAGGCATGGTATTCCCGGCTGTACTTACAGTATTCATAGAAGTTCAATTGATGAATTAGATGCAGGAAAACCTGCAGGGTTTGTTTATTAAACTATAAAAAATTATTTGAAAAATTAGAGCTGTCATTCAATTCGCTCGTGTAGGAGATAAAGTACTACATCAATGGTATTGTTCCACAAATGGTATTTCATGACCTAAACTAGAGTTTTATCCCTAAGTTTAGAAATGTTTGGCATTTTAATTAATAATTGTTTTGTGACTGATGGTGTGAAGCAACGTGTTCAAGTAATTGTAAGTTTTAATTATGGAAAGTTTTCATTATGATTCAAAATTTAGGATGCTCAAGGATGCCCAGTTGATCCTATTTTAATAACAGGGACACGTTATTCTGCCGATCTTCAAAGAGCATATGCTGAATCCCAAGTGTTTAAGTTTGCTGATAGACCAGGAATTTGGTTTTTCTGCCAGATACAGGTATTTTTCCATTTTGGATAATGATAACATTAATAAATAATAAACTTTATTTTATATATATTTATTTAGATGTGCATGAAAAAAGATGGAATGTGTGAAGGCATCACACCACCGAACTGCCCTGGTGTTAAAAATGAAAGAGTTTTGCCATACAAAAGGAATGGGGGAGATAAATATTTAAAGAAAGGGGGTAATAAAAATTTTTTTAATATCTTTTCGATAAATGTTAGAAAAATTTCTTAGGCGTATATGCTGATGAGGAAGGTCATGACGATGAAAAGAAAAATGAAAATGATTCACGAAATGAAGTTTTGAATGAACAAATACGTTTATTCGAACAAAGTAAAAGTATGCCAATAAGTTAAAAATAAAAACGAAAAATTATTATCTGAAGAATTCCCTTTATTAATTTGATTATTTATTTATAGCAAACTCAACGAAGGGTCCATCATTATCTGAGGTTGATTATGAACCTCTTGAAGTTATCCAACCACCAGCAAATCAAATTGATGAAGAAGATTATGAAAGTAGTCGACCAGAGTAAAATTTAATTTTACTGACGAAATTAATTTTTAGTTATTTAAGGTTTACAACAACATCATTAAGAGTTCCAATAGCTAAAAGGCCTACAACTGCTCGAGAAAAGTAATGTTTTTATTTGAAAATTTTATTTATTAGTTTGAATATTAAATGTCTAACAATAAAAAAAATGTTTATAATATTTAAAAAGTAAATTTAAGTCAGTCCAACAACTACGGATCACCTTCAAGTCAAGCCAATATTGCTGAAGCACCTAGCACTGAACCAGAAATACAAGTATTTAGTCCTGGATATAGTTCTAATAATTATGGTATTGGCAGAGATCCTCCTGGTACAAACTTTTGATTTTAACTTATTTTCATTTTATTTTCCAGTTGCTTTATCCAAAACAATTACAATTAACAACAATAATCCTTATGTGCCTCCTCAACCTGCTTTGCGTTCAAATGGTAATAATGGCAAACACTATGAAGTAAATGCAGAATTCGAAACGGAAGAAAATATTCCTAGAAGAAAACAACCAACACAAAATGAAAAAGAAATTGTTCCCTCCAGTACTTTGTTAGCAACACTTATTTCTACAATTACTAATACTCAAGCAACAATCACTTCTAAAACTGAATCATTCAATGTTGTTACAAGAAAGATAGAGACTAAAAAGGGTACTTATATTTTATAATAATAATATTCTAAATATTTTCACATTAAATAAATTTTTTTGAGTTTACATTTAAATATTTAGACGATGTAGAAGACTATACCGATTCTGATGAATTAAATATTCCTCCCCCTCTACATGATTTATTAGCCAATTTACAACCTGATCAAATTAATGCCAAAAGTTTACAAAAAATGTTTAAAGATTCTGTTGCTGATAGGAGGGCTTTATTACAGGGAGTTGATCTTATTTTAAGGAAGGTAAATATTACATAAAATATGACAATTATTGAATTTAAATTTTAAGATGAATAAAGAAGCGGAAGAAGAAAAAGAAGTTGAAGAAGCAACTTGGAAGAGAGATAGACGGGAAAAAGACGATGATACTGAAGAAGGAAGAATAGAAATAATTGAAGATAAAATGGAAGACAATTGGATGGAAGAGAATGAGAGAAAGAATGAAAAGATGAATGACTTGGAGATGACGAGGAGGAAGGAGGAATATAATAAAGTAAAAGGGAGACATGAAATAAGCAGAATGGCTAGAGATTCTCCAATAAATTTAGACTTGACTACTTCAAAGACGGGAAAAACTAAAGAGGATGATGATATAAAACAATCGCATGAAAATAAGGAAAAACAGTTTTCTAGCAAATGGTTTGATTTTTAAGTTAATAGTTTGGAAATAAGTTCAGAATAGAGTTTGAGCCATTTTTATTGCAAGTTTTTTTTGTTAACTACTACTAAATAGTACATTGTATCATAGTAAATGTTATTATTCAATCCAAACTTCAACTCCGATCGGAACATTTTATATTAAATTAATTTATTCAGGCAACCAAATCAACAAAATGATCCCCAAACAATTGCTGGACAACTACTGATTTTTGACCTGGATGAAACGCCACCTCTTTCATTTGAATTACAGGTAATTTGTCAATAATGATTTTATATTTTTTTAACTAAAGTTATTTTCTTTTTGTGAAAATAAATTCTATTCAGAAACACGTTAGCCCAGGAGATGAGTGTGCCCTTACAAAAAATAGTTTGTCTATGTTAGGTTTTGCTAGTGCCTCTTTTGCTTTGATATTATTGTTAATTACAATTATAATTTTCCTAAAATTTGGAAAAAACGGTGTTATGAAAAAAGATGAAAAAATTTAATGTTTATTGCCACAAAGATGACTAATAAGTATATTAATATTTGTTTAAATGTTCTTCTATTTATATTTGGCATAATTTCTTCACTTTTAGACGACTTTCTAAAAGTACAAAAACTCGTAATTGGCGATTTGGTAAATAAATTTCGCCCCATTGATTGTCAGTATTTAAACAATAATCTTCAATCTCAAGTTTAATTTCTGGCTTGCATTGAGCGTAATTAAAGCATTTTGAACGTTTTTGAATTCTAACCTTTCCTTCAATATTTTTCTTTTTTAAACATTTATTTAATAAATGTAAATATTTTTCTTCTTTTGGTAATCTTTTTAATAATGTTGAAGAATAAAAGGAAGAAAGATTGTGACGTTGTAAAGTTAAAAGTGTATTGCTTGTTAGTAGAAGAGCTTGAGGCAAAATGGCAGTCATTCTGGCATTCTGTAAATACTAAATTAAATTAAAGTTATTTTTAGATTTATAGAATTTATGTTATATTTCTACATTTAATATTCATATAATTCTTAGGACAGATAAAAAAATTTTACGTACTGTAAAATCTCTAGCATGAACAAAAAAAGCAATATTGTCAGGTAATTCAGCCTGAATAAAATTATCAATAATATGCCCAGCTCCATGTAAATCAACAGAATTAACCAAATGGGGACGCAAAAATATTTTGCTAATAAATTCAGCATCTCCAGGCCATTTACTGAATTTAATTGACTCAAGGAATAAATGTTCAATCGGAGAATTGTTTGTTTGAGAAAATAATTTTTCTAGAAATTTATTGGATAGTTAGAACTATTTAAGTGAATTTTGAAAATAATCACGTAGATTATCAATCTGTCCAGGATATCGCTTTGGTAAGAAAGCAGCTACTTGTGGATTTGCTAATGAAAACTGAATTAATTGATCAGTAAAAGGAATTGCACCAGATGCTATTAAAATATCATCCCAGTCAGGAAAACCAATAAATGATGCACTAAATATAGTAAAAAGTATAATATATTAAATTTTTTAAATCATAAAATTAAAATTATATGTTTTTAAATGTAGAATACTTAGGAAAAACCGAACGTTATAAAAATCTAAAATAAACTTGCCTTTCTTTAAATTCATAAAGACATTCATGAAAATTAATTAACTGATTATTCCATAAAGTTTCTTCATTAGGGTCATACCATAAATTATTTTTAGAAGGCATCCTTAAACTTGGCCTTATTTGTAAAATACCATCATTTTCATAAATTTTAAGTAATGGTATTAATGCTTGAATAATTGATTGTACATGGGCAACTATTAATTGTGCACCTAAAAGTTTGTTGGCTTCCATTGTTGTCAAAAACAAATGCCACTTAAAGTTATATTTTTACAGTAATTAAAAGGACGTAAAACATCTTTTAAGATAAGTCCGTTCAAAAAAATTAATTTTTTGAAAATAAATAGAAAGTAATAAGAAATATTACTTGTTCGAAGAGAAACATTCTTCCAGGACACATTATTAGCTGTCTATTTGTTGTATCAGACGGTGTCAAAGAAATCTATAAAGTTGATTAAAAAAGTTGAAAATTAATCAAATCAACTTTAATTGGTGGAGATCCTCGAATAGAAAGTCCAAAACTGTTTGATGGTTCCGGCCTAAATGGAAGACTACAGACTATTCGGAAAATACCAAGACGACAAGGAGCATGAGGATAACCCTCATGGACAGATTCTAGCCTTGCTTTATGTCTACCTTTAAATATACATTCTGGACTGAATTGTTTAACGAATAATCGTCTTTCTAGATTTATAAGAATAACGACAACGTTTTGTGTAGATTCAGAGCCAAATCTGAAAAAAAGAAAAATCATAACTACATTATTATACCAAAGTGGAAATTCTAAAAATTTCGCACAACTCACATTCTACTTTGTGAATAATAAAAAGCTCGTAAAATAAAAATATGACTATCTCTAAATTGTTCTAAAAGCCACAAAGAAAAAATAAAACGGAATATGAAAATTCCAATAGCAAATAAAACAAAAGGAAATTGATATTTCTTTGAATTTTTCGAATTTAGCATTTAGCAAAATACCACTTATAATATAAATTAGTAAAAAATATATCTAACTGTTTATATAGTTAATTTAATGTAAAGCTTTAATGAAAGAAAATAAAAAGAAATTAAGATTAAAAAAGTAGATAAAATAAAATGATGAAGGTCAAAACAAAAAGTGAAGCATTTGTGTAAAGAAATACCTTTTGTAGGATAAAAAGGATGATTTTTTGAAAAAATTTTGGGGTTGAAGGAATATTTTAAAGTTTGATAAAAAATTTCCATCGCTCAAAATTTGCTGAATTTGGTATCATTCGAAAGAGCTTAAAGAGCTGAATCGATGAGCTATGAAATTCAAAAATCCATCGACTAGTTTTTGAGAAAAAAATTTTTGAAAATAGAAGGAGTAAAGGAACACCCTTTTCTACCTTTAAGTTTCATTGGGTGTATAAAAAATTAAACTCCAAACCTTTAAGCTTCAAAAGGTACAGAAGAGACCAGATACGGTCACATCCAAGCATTAGAGCTTCAATAGGTGTAGAAGAGACAAGCCACTTCCACTTTGGAGAGCTTGTGTTTTGGCTGGGTGTAAAAAGGGAGATGGGGGGAACAAATTTATTAACTTTTTATTTCTTTGGTATTTCTTCAAATTTTTTTCTTTTATTATGATTCTCATTCTATATTCTTCATTCTTAAGCAAAAATTATCAACCTTTAACAGAACAGTCAAAAGTTGCAAGTTGCTGAACATAGAAATTTTTTGGGGGAGAATGACTATTTTGAATTTTTGTAAAAAAAATCTGTAGGTAAGTTTCGTATGAGTCATATATCATTCGAAAGAGGATTTAATTCTGAATATATTGAAGCTGGAATGAATATTTTTTGAAGAAAATTCAGTAAGTTATGAGACTTGTTCCGAAAATTTCAGACTTGTTCCGAAAAAATAATTTGGGAGGTTCAACCGCGGCTAACTTATTATCGACAAAATATTTCTATATGATTCATATATCATTCGAAAGAGCTTTGAAAGCTGAATCGAATGAGCTATGAAATTCAAAAATCGTATGACTAGTTTTTGAGAAACAGGGTCCGGAACATAGAAATTTTTTGGGGGGAGAATGGATACTTTGAGTTTTTT